>JAZHEH010003043.1:1482530-2965060 GCA_036589455.1 Ateles fusciceps | reverse complement strand
TGCTAGCATAGTGGCTAGGGCATAGGTCTAGCAGCTGCAAGGTCACTGGTTTGAATACCCAGGAAGGCCAGGCTTAACTGGGGCTTGAATGAGGGTCCATTTGGGGAGTCCAGAATCTAAAGGCTATAGAACATTGGTTTTGCACCTGCAAATTTCCCAATCTGACTGGTGCTAAAATCTAATGATGTACAATTTGTCTTACCTAGGATAGTCTCTCCATACAGCGGAACTTCTCCATCTAGAATACCATAGTCAGACCTGGTCCAGGGCTCAAATAGTAATTACAGGCCCCACAACCCTAGGGCATATTCCTATAATGGAGAATGGGTGGGGAAGGAGGCCCGGGTCCTGAGAGCATTGTTTCAGCCTTGGCCATGTGGCCATCCAGCCTTCTTTAGGATCATTGCGCTTAGAGATCCCTCCCTAGAAGTTTATCATACTAGGGCAATTTTATAATCAGGCCTATGTTAATTGAACTCTTGCTAGGGAATAGTGGTACCCATCACCCAAGCCTCACTGGCCTAGTTCAGGGACACGCTGGTACAAACCACTAATCCCAGTAGTCCACATGTTCTTATGGTGGTCAATGGGGACATGTAGATAGTGAGTGTTTGCCATGGCACTGGTAAGCATGATTAAACCCAGCACATAGGAAGGGCCCAGAAGATGATTACACATCTTGGGCCAAGGAAATTACAAGGTGCTATAACTGGGGGGACTCCCCAGGCTTAGCGGTTGCAAGGAATAACTAGGGATGTGGGCATTCCTATGTTTGATTTCAGATGGGTGCTACTCTTCCCAAGGCAAATTCTTCTTTAAAATGTATCCTGGACAACTGGGACCAATTTAACACACAATCTTTGAAGAAGAAGCATCTCATTTTTCTCAGCTGAACAGCGTGGCTGCAATACCCTCTGCCAAGTAGAAATATCTGGCCTCCTAAGAGAAGTATAGATTATAACACCATTCTACAATTAGACCTGTTTTGTAAAGATCGAAGGTAAATGGTTTGAGGTCCCCTATGTGCAAATTTTATTCTCTCTAAGGAATAATCCTCGGCGATGTAAGGCCTGTACCCCATACCCTACTGGTCCCTCCTCAGGACTACCCCCACATTTAGGACTCCCTGTAGCTCCTCCCCTCCACCAATACTGACCAGGTCTCCTCATCTCCTGCCACCCAAGAGAAGTCAGAGAAGGCCAAGACGGCCAAGGCACCTCGGGCTACTAGGATGCCCCGACTCTATCCACTATAGGCAGTAGGAGGAGAATTTGGCCCAACCAAGGTGCACACTCCCTTTTCACTTTCTGACTTAAAGCAAATCAAGGCGGACTTAGGAAAATTTTCAGAAGACCCAGACAAGCACATAGATGTTCTACAGGGCCTGAGTCATTCCTTTGAAATAGATTGGAAAGATATCATGTTATTGCTTGGCCAAACCCTAAACAGCAATGAGAGAGAGGCTGTTCTAGCAGCAGCTGAAGAGTTTGGGGACACCTGGTATCTTAGTCAAGTACATGATCAAATGATGCCAGAGGAGAAGGATAGATTTCCTACAGGTAGACAAGCAGTCCCTAGCATTGACCCTCACTGGGATCCTGACTCAGAACAGGGGGGGATTGGAGTCATAGGCACCTATTAGCCTGCATACTTGAGAGATTAAGGCAAACTAAGAAGAAGCCCATGAACTATGCAATGTTACCCACCATAACTCAGGGAAAGGTAGAAAACCCAACAGCCTTCTTTGAGTGATTACAGGAGGCCTTAAGAAAGTATACTCTCTTGTCGCCAGACTCCATCAAGGGTCAGTTAATACTAAAGGACAAATTTATTATGCAATCAGCAGCAGACATTTGGAGGAAGGTCCAGAAGCTGGCTCTGGGGCCAGAACAGAGTCTAGAATCATTACTAAACCTAGCAACCTCAGTGTTTTATAATAGAGACCAGGAAGAACAAGATGAAAAGAACAGGAGAGACCAGAGAAGGCCACAGCCCTAGTCATGGCCCTCAGGCAAGCAGACCCAAGGGATTCAAAAGAGGGAAAGGCTTGGGTTAGCTGCCAGTCTGGCAGAGCTTGTGTCCATTGAGGCCTAATGGGACACTTTATAAAAAATTGTCCCCAGAGGAATGGGCCACCTCCTTGTCCTTGCCCACTGTGCCAAGGGGATCACTGGAAGGCACACTGTCCCAGGGGATGAAGGTTCCCAGGGCCTGAGGTGTCTAACCGGATGACCCAACAGCAGGACTGAGGGTGCCCAGGGCAAGCGCCAGCATAAGTCATCACCCTCACAGAGCCCTGGGTAAAGCTGCCTATAGAGGGCCAGGAGGTTGATCTCCACCTGGACACTGGTGCAGCCTTCTCCATTTACTCTCCTGTCCTGGACGGCTGTCTTTCAAGTCTGTAGCTGTCCGAGGAGCCCTAGGACAAGCAGTCTCCCAATATTTCTCCCAGCCCCTAAGCTGTAACTGGGGAGATATAATCTTCTCCCATGCCTTCCTCATCATGCCAGAAAGTCCCACTCCCTTACTAGGGTGGGACCTGTTAGCCAGAGCAGGAGCAATTATCTATACGAACATCAGCAGGGAGGAAATTCCTCTCTGCTGTCCATTATTTCAAGAAGGGATTAATCCTGAGGTTTGGGCAATGGAAGGATAATTTGGGTGAGCAAAGACTGCATGCCTAATTCGAATAAGGCTAAAGGATCCCACCTCTTTTCCTTACCAAAGACAGTACCCCTAAGACTGGAAGCCAAAAGGGACAATGGAGAATGGTGCAAGATCTCAGGCTTATTAATGAAGCTGAGATTTTTTTATACCCAGCTGTACCCAACCCTTACACGTTGCTCAATCAAATACCAGGAGAGGCACAATGCGTTTATAGTCCTGGACCTTAAGGATGCCTTTTCTATGCACCATTACATCCCAGCTCCCAGTTTCTGTTCACCTTTGAAGATCCTTTAGACCAGAATTCTCAGCTCACCTGGACAGTGTTATCCCAGGGCTTTCAAAATAGGCCTCGCTTGTTAGCTAGGCTGTAGCTCAGGACCTTAGTAATTTTTCACATCCAGGTACCCTAGTTCTTCAATATATGGATAACTTACTTTTAACTGTGAACTCAGAAACCCAGTGTCAGCAGGCCACCCAGAACCCCCTAAAGTTTCTTGCCACCTGCAGATATAAAGTTTCCAAACCAAAAGCCCAACTTTGTAGGCAAAAGGTAAAGTACCTAGGGCTTGTCATGTCTAAGGGCACTCAGGCCCTTAGTAAAGAACGTCTCCAACCCATACTGGCCTTGTGTCATCCAAAGACCTTAAAACAGTTGTGGGGATTCTTAGGAATAACTGGTTTCTGCTGACTGTGGATTCCCAGATATGGTGAAATAGCCAAACCCTTATATACTGATTAAGGAAACCCAAAAAGCTAACACCCATCTAATAATACAATGGGACCCTATAGCTGAGGCAGCCTTTCAGACCCTGAAGCAAGCACTACTGCAGGCTCCATCTCTAAGACTTCCTACAGGGAGTGACTTCTCCCTATATGTCACAGAAATGTCAGGAGAGGCAGTAGGAGTTCTCACCCAGACTCGGGGGACCACACCACAACCGATGGCATACCTGAGTAAGGAAATTGATGCAGTAGCAAAAGCCTGGCCACACAGCTTGTGGGTCATAGCCACAGTGGCTATACTGGTCTCAGAAGCTGTTAAAATAGTGCAAGAAGATCTAACTGTACGGACTTCACATGACGTAGCTGGAATTCTGGCCTCTAAAGGAGGCTTGTGGCTGTCTGACAACCACTTACTCAAATATCAGGCCTTAATGCTTGAAGGGCCTGTACTTCAGCTGCGCACACGTGCAGACCTCAATCCAGCTACTTTTCTTCCTGAGGAAGGGGCAGACAAAGAACATGACTGTCAGCTGGTTATAGCCCAGAACTAAGCGGCTCGAGAGAATCTCTTAGAAACTACTCTAGCCAATCCAGACCTTAACCTATACACTGACGGAAGTTCCTTTATGGCAAATTGAGTTCAAAAGGCAGGATATGCAGTAGTCAGCGATCAAACAGAGCTTGAAAGTAATTCCCTTCCTCCTGGAACTAGTGCCCAGGTGGCAGAATTAGTAGCCCTCTCACTCGAGCTCTAAAATTAAGAAAAGGAAAGAGAATAAACATTTACATAAATTCCAAATATACTTACCTGGTTCTGCATGCCCATGCTGCCATATGGAAGGAAAGAGCATTCCTAACCTCAGCAGAAACTCCCATTAAACATCATAAGGAAATTTTAGACTTATTACAAGCTGTCCAAGAACCCAAAGAGGTAGCAGTCATACACTATCGGGGTCACCAGGAAGGAGATGAGAAGGAAGCAGAGGGCAATCACTGAGCTGACCTAGAGGCAAAAAGGGCAGCTAGACAAGAATTATAGAAGGACCTTTAATATCAAAACCCTTTCCCGGGAACTAGACCTCAGTACTCATCAGAAGAGGTAGAGTGGGTGATTTCCCAGGGGCATAATCTTCTTCCTTCAGGATGGCTAGCTACTGAGAAAGGAAAAGTGCTTCTACCTGCTGCCAGCTAGTGGAAAGTACTTAAAACCCTGCATCAAACCTTCCATATGGGTATAGAGAATACACATCAAATGGCCAAACCTATATTTACAGAAAAGGGTCTCTTCAATGTTGTTCAACAAATAGTCAAAGGATGTGAAACATGCCAGAAAAATAATCCTTTGGTACATCGCAAAGCTTCTCTTTGGGAACAGTGAGCCAGTCATTACCCAGGTTTCGGGGATATCAATGTCTGCTAGTATGTGTAGATATCTACACAAACTGGGTTGAGGCTTTCCCCCTGCAGAACAGAAAAAGCCCAAGAGGTAATAAAAGCCCTGATTAATGAAACAATCCCTAGATTCAGACTCCCTTGCTGTCTTCACAGTGATAATGGCCCTGCCTTCAAAGCTGCAGTGACCCACAGAATTTCCAGGGCGTTAGGAATACAGTATCATCTCCACTGTGCTTGAAGCCCTCAGTCCTCAGGGAAGGTGGAAAAGATGAATGAAATTCTTGAGACACCTAAAGAAACTGATACAGGAAACCCATCTCTTGTGGCCTTCTCTATTACCAGTAGCACTGATAAGGGCTCGAAACTCTCCTCAGAAAAGAGGACTCAGCTCCTATGAAATGCTTTATGGATGGCCCTTCCTAATGATCTTGTATTAGACAAGGAAACAGCAGATCTAATAAAAATATAACCTCCTTGGCTAAATACCAACAGGCTCTTAAAACCTTACCTGAAGGACATCCTAGGGAAAGGGGAAAGAGTTGTTCTGCCCTGGAGAAGTGGTGCTTGTTAAATCTCTCCCCCTCAGACTCTCCGTCTCTAGGTCCATCTTGGGAAGGACCATTTTCAGTTATTCTGTCTACCCCAACAGCAGTTAAGGTGGTGGGAACTGACTTGTGGATTCACCACTCTCAGCTGAAGCCTTGGACACTTCTGGGATCCCCTTCCACAGCAGCATGGGAGCTCTCTCTACTTCTTTGCCTCTCTCTTTCTGCCTAATAAATCCCTCTTTGCAAAACTCTTTGAGTCCAGTATTTACTTGAACAAGCTCACCACACCACTAGGATTCTCTCCCCATTCTTGGGTGAGTGACGCCCAAGAATCTTGAGCACATCCCCATCAGGCAAGGGAGCTGAGCCCCGTCTTGTCCCACAACCTGGTTACATCACTTCTAGCTTGCCATATTCTATTGGTTAGAAGCTAGTCACAGATTTAACTTGCACTTAGTGGAAGGGGCATATACAAAGGTTTTGGCAGAATTCATATATGCCTATTACAACTAGGGAGGGATGAAAAAGAAATTATAAATTACATAGACTAGTTAATTTGATATAATAAAATAATTGACCCTTTTTATGTGGGTTCTTTAATTCTCAAGAACTTTCCCCTTCTCCCTTAAGACATTTCCTACAGAGAATACCAAATCTGAAGAAAGGGTTAGCTTATTCATTTTATTTGGGGTTACAAGTTTTTATTTATCCAAGCACTTAACTAAAATCACATATGGATACTTGAGAATAATCTGTGTGTGTATGTGAGAGACTTTTTCTTTTTATCACTTTATTTTCATACTCATCTGTTTTAAAGGTGTTGAAAGTTATCACATGAACAAGGACCATTTCCTAAAGACCAATTCATAATATTTTGACAAACAATTCTTGTAAAAATAAAACCATTACAAAAATTCTTTTATAATGGAGAGGGCATTGTGGCTAGATTTGGCTAACTGTATCTTTTGTTTCGTCTTCATAAGAAATAGCTCTCCTTTCACTAACCATAATCCTACCAGAAATCTATTTCTAGCTAACACAATTAACAAAAGAAAAATATAAATTAAACACAAGATTATAAATAAAATATTGAAAGCAAATAATTTTAATACAAAAAGCTTACTTATTTAATTTCTGTAAAATGTTATCCTCAGTGTGAGGAATGAGAAGCATGGGAAAGCTGAGAATTTGCCTGAGACCACATATCTCAAACAGGGAAAGAACCAGAAGCTGAGCCCCAGTGGTCTGGCTCTAGAGTCTATTTGTATAAACACTACGCCATGCTAATCTTCCAAATGTAATAGTCAAGAGGTCCTAAAACCCTTTAAATTTCTATGAAATTTTTAAGAGGAAAGATAAAACTTGTTGTTTTGAAATTCTCACATTAATCACGCAAAGCAACACATCTTATCCTCAGTGGACACTGAATAACTAAATAGACATTTCTATGTCTTCCAAGAATGTTCCACAGAACATTGGTTCTGAGGAATACTAAAAAGGTTTATGTGAAAATGATTGTAGCATCCAATAAATTTGGAAATCTCTAGTCAAAAATGAAATGGTTTTTTTTTATGTGGAACTTCTTAGAACCCAAAATGTACCAAGGTACTAAGAAGAGAATATGATTTGCTCCATTTTTCAAAACTATTATATTACAGAATCTTCCTTTTTCAAACCTTCTTTCTTGGAGAAAAAGCATTTGACTAAACACATTTTCAAAATTTTGCTTTCAAATACTGTACACTCTGAAGTCGTTTCTTATAAGTTCCTTGAAAGTATTAGGCCTTGGAGAACAATATGTCATTTCAATTTGCAGTTTTTATGCCTGAATCTTCATCTTATGAGGAAAGAACATTTATTATAAACCCACATATTTACATAATATATGGAAAATGTTGACTTCTCATTTCTAATATTTGGTGTGCTTCAGTCAGAGATTTTAGTTTCAAGCCACAGAAGCAGATTTGGGTTGATTTCAGTTGAAAAGGAATGAATGAAAAAGATATTGGTAGCTCAGAGAACCACAGGAGAACTGGTGATCCAGGCAGAGGCAATTTAAGAGGATCTTAAAATCATGCCATAGAACTACTGCCACCCAGTCACTTCCAATACACTTACACTGTTACAAGCAGCACTGCTGTCACCTTGCAGAGGGTGCTACAAATGGCACCGCTTCTACTTCTGCCCCAGAGATTCAATAATGTTTTTGCTTACTCTTACCACTAGAAGGTATTTTCTTGTTTTCTCTTGTTATTTTTACTAGCTCCTGATTCACACTCTGGGGTGGTCCATTTTATTTGTGGATCCAAGGAAGTATCTGTAACCCCACTGAAGGGAAGCTGGGAAATCAAGTGTCTAACAATGTTATATTTCAGCCTCCTATCAAAACCAAAATGTGATGAGTTCCTCAAACTCTAGGAAGGGACCCAAGTTTTTAAATAGTTAAAATATTTGAAATTTTAACCACATGAGAAAGGAAGCATATTGGATAATGAGAAAGTATTTAATGTGTACAACATACATTATTTGTGTGATGGCTACACTACAAGCTTAGATTTCGCTACTATGCAATATACTCATGTAACAAAATTGTGCTTGTAATCCTTACATTAATACAAATCTAAAGAAAACAAAATGTTTACCATGTAGAAGTACTAAATCTTCTGTGTAAACTGAGCTCTGTATCCTTCATAGCCAGTGAAGCCTTTGGCATGACAAGAACCACCAAAAAGTTATTTGTGAAGAATTTATAACAATACCTGGCACATAGTAAGGGCATCAAATGGGTTTGTAAACTAAAATGGCATAAAATAAAGTAGTCTTCCTACTGATGCTAGTGATCAAAGGACAGTAAGAGAGCCCTGAATGAATCAGCACTGGAGATGCACAAATGTTCACCAGCTCCCTGTTTCTTGCAGCCATGTTTCCAATCTGGTGAAGGAATACATGAATGAATTCAAATAATAAACCAAGACACTGCTCGAATGCCAGGCTTCATTCTGATGGCTATAGATTTCCCTCACCTCCAGCTCTACACCTCCTATTTGAATAAGTTTATGGAATTCTGAACAGATCTATTTAATTCCAGACACATATGGCATTTATGCCTTTATAAAAAAAGTCTGAGTCCTGTAACAGGAGCTTGACGATCCTAAGATGATACTTAAGTTAGATTAAGCTATATGTGTCTAAACACTTTATTGTAAACTACAACTATAATCAAGTGCTAAGCCTCTGAAAATTTATCTTCCAGCTTATCTACTTTGGAAAAATACAGTCTATTTTCTACCCTCATCTCCTACATCAAAGTAAAGGTCATGATTAATTGAACTTCGTGTCTAAACATTTAAAACTGGGTAGTGCATCCTGTGGAGTAATTCTTGGCCTCATGATTTATAAATTCCACATTCTAGATCTACTGCTCCTTTAGTCTAAAAACAATAATTCTAACTTTCTTACTAACAAACCCAATCAGATTAACAACATAGAACATATCACATAATAATTCACAATAAAAATCTTTTATAGGAGAATATATTCTTGATAGGGAATACAAATATCAAAAAGTATTTAACTCAGTAAATGAGTGCCTATGGAGGACTGGTGACTGTTGGTCTCTGCTGAGGAAAGAAAGCAAAGTTGGTTACTCCAAGAATATAGCCATGAACCCAGCCATCTAACTTCAATCTCTTCATACACTTTCTAGTGCCTTACCATTTGGATACCTTCCAAACAAATACTGCCCATGGATAAAATCGATGGTGGATTTATTGGGTTTATTGTCCATCATCTTAAGCAAGAAAAAAAAGATCAATTTTGATGTCATGATTTTTCTTTCTTGTCAAATGTGTCAAGTGCAGGCACAGCCCTCAAGAAAGTAGGATAGTACTCTGGGGGAAATTATGTACAAAATCCTTTATAAGACAGTAATGAATCCAATATGGTACTTCTTTAATCACTACTATTTTGTGCCATACTTCTCCAAATGTAATTTTTCTATAAAATAACACAATATAAATTCCCATATTCCTCTTTTGAGACTTCATGGGCCCCCCAATTATACAGGACTTGTGTTTTGGTGGTGTTACACATGCATAAATATACACATACTCTTTCTCTGAAGCCCAAATTTCACCACTATACAATATAGCACAAAATTACATTTGTGCTTCTTAAATTTATACAAATAATAATAAAAGAAATGTTTTCCACATGGAAGCACTAAATCTCCTGTATAAATTGAGCTCTGTATACATATTTGCTTTTGATGACTACCTTCTCTATTGCCAGATTGTAGCATTATCTACTATTAAGTATTTTGATTCAGAGCCTCTCTCTTGAGGGAACTTCCTTCCACACTCAGAAAGTGGCCCTCAACTTCACATGTTCCTCAACAAAACTTAGAACTGTGTTAAGAAACTATACTTCCTGTAGTCTGTGGATGGCTCATTACCTCATGCTTGGAACTACAAGAAACAATCCCCTGAATCAAATCCAGTTTCCTGATCCCAGTTAGAAATAAAAATAGAGATGGGACTGTTCTTGTTTTTTAAAAAAACATATTTCTTCATTCTCCATGAAAGTAATATTCTCAAGAGTTACAGTTATGTAAGAATTACTTTAGCAGAGAAAGGGGGGAATTTTAAAAGCCACTAAAATGTAATAGGGGGAAAAATTAAAGCTGCTCTTCAAAAAAAGCTTTTCTCAATTCCAAGGCAGTTACTTAAGAAATCAAGCCCTTTACATATTTTCTCTTTAAACCTTTTTACTCTTCTTCATATATGCTCACTACTTGTATTTCTTCTGTCTGCAGCAACCTGAAAAGCAATCCCTTTGGCAAACTTTCTCTGTGTAATTCTCTATTCATCTGTTTAGGAACACCTCCCACAGAAAATGGTTTTGCTACCTAGGTCCTTCCTCTTCTTTCTTTTGTTAATTTCCTCAATCTAAGTCAGGTAAATTCTAATTTGGCCACTCAAGGCTTTGGCATAAGAACAAGGTAAATACTGTGAAGGGAGCGGATGCTAAGAGGTACGGTTCCTTTTAGATAGGATCTCCTATCTCAATCTCCTCTCCTGTTTGAATTGAAAACATGACTTTTTATTGGCTGCTACCCCCTGTTGGGTTCAGGATTTCCTCATATTATAAGGAAAATATAAATTATTAGGATAGATCAATAAAACCTAAAATGAGAAAAATATTTTCTAATCATCACCTACTCTGAAATCCCCTCTGCCTTTCATTAAAGAAGTCACAGTATTATGTACGTAAAGTTTAAATTATTTCCTTCTTTCTCTGTAGGATTGCCAGAATAAGAAGAAAATTTTATCAGCCACTTAATCACTCTTCACTTTGAAATTAGGTGGAATTAGAGGATGTTATCCTTCTGTCATGTTTTTGGCAATACGGGTATTATCCATTTTTTTCTTTTTTCTAATGCAGTTAACTTGAAAATTGCTCATGCAGTGCCAAAGACCAGTGTGCAGACAATAAATGCTCCATGAAGAAGAAAGCAATTGTCATTTTTTTTTTTTTGCAAGAGTGGAGAAAAATGACTGTGCCTATCTGTAATGATTGATTTAATGAGTGTATCAAAATTTTCTATTAACCCTGTCTCAGGGAGAATTATTGCACATGTATTATCTCTATTTGTGTTCTGAATCATTAAAAGATCTCAAAAGATTACTTCTCAAACAGTATCTTTGTTTGACTGATAACTATTGACTAAGTAATTAGCTAAAATAGACAATTTCAAATCCACTCTCTCATGTCTTATTTACATAAGATTTATTTTATTCTCTTCTTTTTCTATTGCAAAGTTAGAAACCAAAAAATATAATTAAACATGGGACACATTTTCATGTTTTTCAAAATTTAATAAAAGCAGGAAATACAAATTCTAAAAAACAGGAATGGGTGTTACAAATCAATTAGCCAATATTTATAAAATTAAAAGGAGAAAAAGTGTATTTAAAGGGTCTAATCACAAAAAATATTATTTACTTTAACAGCATTTATAATGTCATTCATAAACATAGGATTATATGTATGATAAGGTAAAATGTGCTGTACAGATACATCACATTGAAATTTATATGTAGTTATGAATATAGGCAGGCTCTGGAAACAGTCTGAGTTCAAATCCCAGCTCTGCCATTTAGCATCTACCTGGCCTTGGCATATTAACTCTCTGTGCCTGAGTTTTCTCATCTGTAAAGCAGGCTGTTATAATTGTTGTAATGATTAAATAAATTTTTATATATAGCACTAGAAAAGTACCTGACAGGTAGGAAGTACCATATAAGAAGTGTTTTGTTGTTGTATGCTGTTGCTGTTGTTTGCATTTGCAATACTATAAGACAATGGAATATAATATTAAAGAAACTTTTATAGAGGAATTTTCATGGTTCATCTTTCTTTAATGCTTAATATGTATTCTATGAAAAAATACATTAATAATGACAGATTTTTGGTCAAATTAGCTTTTGGAAATTACATTATTCATCTATAATAACAAGAATGCAGTATCTCAAGGTTTTATATAACAAGCCATTCCAATCCAAAGAGATACGACATCATGAACAGCAATAGTGAAAAACATTCTTCATTCAGAGAGGACCTAAGATGAATGGATCCAAATTCATCACAGGAGAATGATGCCACATGATGCAAGAATTTAGTATAAAAATGACAAAACTCAATGTATACCGAAGTGGGAGTCCTAGAGCACACTCGCTATATTGCACAATTCCTCAAAAGGGATAAAAAACAGTTCTATATTTGGTCAAAATACATAAATGACCCATCAGGCTGCACTGTTAGTTACTAAGAGCAATTCATTGTTATAACCAAAATGGGACAGGGTCTTGTGCTGAGTCAGCAATTGTGGTATTCTCTTTCTTTCCCCTCACAAACCCAATGACTTTATCCTTTTCAACTTCTCATTTCCTCTCATTTATTGAATACTGTGTGTTCTTGAATGTCAGCCTCAAAGCCTGTCTCCTTGAGGAGGCTCAAGTGATTGCTACCCTCTCCCCACAGAGTCATATCCCTCATTTGAATTAAAACTACATTTATTTTCTACACTACTCATTTGCCCCTTAACCTGGGCAGCCTTTACTTTCATTTTAAGTTTTATAGGTTACATTCATATTATTTTTGTTGTTGTTGTTAAAGATGTGGTTTTCTTTCTTTTTAAATTTTATTTATTATACTTTAAGTTCCGGGGTACATGTGCAGAATGTGCAGGTTTGTTACATAGGTATACAAGTGCCATAGTGGTTTGCTGCAGGGATGTGGATGAAGCTGGAAACCATCATTCTCAGCAAACTGACCCAGGAACAGAAGGCCTTTTACTTTTAGCTAACTTTTCATATGCCTATTTATGTTATAAGTGGAAAAAATACCAGACATATACTTGAATAGGTTCTCTTCCCCTAATTTATCTAGCACATCACCTTGGACATTGTAACCTCACCAATACATGTTACTTGATGAAAGAGTGGAAAAGAGAAATGGGATTATCCCTTACTTTATTGTATTAACAAAGCCTATGCTTGTTCTTAATTTTTACTTAAATTATAACATCAAATATTATAATAGCAAATGACTTAACATTTGCTACTCAATCAATGGTAACAATGATGTTCTTGAGATGAAAATACTATTTGTAATTTTCAGAGTGAGATCAAAAGTAAAATGAGAAAAAGTGATCCAGTTATTACAAAACTCACTTTAAATAATCAAAATATTTCTTTTATTTTCAAATTATTGTAAAGAAATTCTAGTTGACTGTTCTTAAGATATTTCTATTGACTTCTGTAACTGATGGATAGGTGGCAGACTGCAAAATTATGCCTGCCTTGTAAGTAGTGTTCAGGCTTTCTGTCACTCAGGCATTAAATGTCCCATAGCCAGGTGACAGCCTCAGCAAAACACATCTAGTATTATATCAAAGCCTGTCATTCTTCTTGCCAAGAGCCTGACCAGAAAAGGTATCTGAATTCAAGCAAGCTAATGAAATTCAATAAAAATGGTAAGTTCATGTTGGGAGTCTGCAGACACTAGGGATCACAATGACAAAGGGCAAAATTTCAAAACTGCTACAAAGATTAGGGACAAATTTCTCATATTGTGAAAATAGTTCCCCCTTTGAAATAAACAGAATACCATTTACAGTATTTCATTTGTATATAAAATGTAACATATATGACTAAAGAGTCATTATTTCAAAAACTTAGACTCACTTGAAGCAGTGTTCTACTTATCCACGAAAAGTTAAACAGATCACTGAATATTGGAAGGTTCAACAATGAACACTAAATGGGATTTCAGTAAGATAAAGGTAGCATTATAATAAAAGTAATTAAGATATTTTGAAGTAAATATATATGGGAATATTAGGAGGAGTTATGGGGAGAAAAATAAAATTCCATTTATAAATCAAATTTATAACAAAACAAATGAAAAATATAATAAAAATTAAACATACAAAAGCTACCAAAGATCAAAATAAATGTGGCAAAATTTCTTTATAAATTTAGAGTGGGGGACTCATTTTCAGAATCCATAAAAGATCGATAATTTTAAGTACATTTTAAAAAACTATGCCACAATAAAAAAAAAGAGAGTAAAGTCAAAAGGCAAGTAACAACAATGACTTTTAGTAGTAGCATGCATTTTAGACAAATAGAGATAGTCTTTCTAATAGATAACATGCCTAGAAATCAAGAAAGAAAAATTACAACTAAAAAACAAAAAAGGGAAATAAATAAAAGTTCACCAAAAATAACTAAATAATGACAATTTTTATTTAAGGACTCTTTAAAATGGTCCTTAACAGAATAAAAATCTGTGGGAAAAATATCTTTTCCTTAAGATATGAAAAATCTTTTATGATCATTTTGTTTCATATATCTTTTCTATGCTTCTAGATTAAAAGGTATATGTTGATAAAGTTTGCAATTTTTTCATTTCTCTATTTTCCATAAAACCATAACCAAATTTTGTTGAGGATGAATGAATATTAAGAAATAATAACAGCCAAAAGTTGAGTGGAGGTGAAAATAATAAGGAAAGATAAAAATGGAAAAAGTTTGGCAACATTTGAAAAAAAAATCGATGCAATGGAGGACTCATTCAATATGTGGAGACAGCAAACACTAAAAGAAGGCTGATGTATAGAATATATTAGTGATGCTAATAGACCATTTGGAAATAAAAGCTGGCTTCAGGGGAATTTGTCAAGTTATCTAGTTTTAAATGTCTAACAAGCAGCTAGAAATATACAGGATACAACCTCAGGACAGAGTAAGTGTTCCAGATATAGGTGAGTTTCATCTAAAAAAAGGAAATTGCAGGAGATAAGGGAATGGATGAGACAGAGAAGGAAACAGAGTACAGAAAGGAGAGAACTCACATTAGGAAAACATCGTATTCTTCCAACAAGAGTAGGAAAATAAAATAGTTCTATGAAAAAGACAAGTGATGTGCTCAGAGGTAAAAAGGAAGAAAACCAGTATATTCCAGTGCTACATGCTCTTAAAAGTGAGTTTCTACAAGGAGGTGAAGGAAGAAGACAATTATGTCAAAACCCATGGTTCATGGTTCAGGTGTAATTTGATCAGGGCATAAGAACGTATGATAGTGCATGTGTGTAACTATGTGTGTGTGCAAAATATATACTTATATATGCATATAAAAATGTCTACAACACACGTGAATAAAGGTAAATATGAATTGATTGTGCTTATTATCTACTGACTACTCTAATAAATTATTTAGTTCTAAATGTAACAAACTATTTCAGAGAAATTTCTATGCCCTTCAATTTTTTCACCCTAACTTTTATGGTGAAAAGCTACGATTCAGTTGCTGCTCACTTTGGCATCACCATTTGAGAGATAATGAGGCTGGATCTTTTTGAGATTGCTAAGAAAAATACCAAGTTTATCACTAATGCATTTACTGGGAAACTAGCTTTCCAAGTTTCTTGTACATTCATTTTCAGACTTTGAAAGGTCATTATGCTTTTATTAGTAGTACTTTAGACAAAAAGATGAAACATTCTATTTGCAGCAAAAAGAGTCTACTTATATTAAATGTGTTATCATTATTCATTATTCCATTAGTGTAATAGGGGTTACAGGTTTCAAGGAGTAAAACTAACTTATAATAATAAGTGATTTTTTTCCCTATTGCCTTTTAAGTAGACCCTGTTACAATTCCTTCTCAGCATAGTCTCTACCATCAGAAATGGATGAGAATAACAATTCAGGCAAGGGTAATTTTAATTAAAAAATAAATATCTTACACTTTATACATGATGTCAAAGAGCTCACATCTTTATTTTTTCTAATATTTCTTGCGTACTGATTTCTTAAAAGAAAATAATTTATATTTTTAAGCGGACTTTCTAGTCAGAAATTCCAAAATGGAAAAGAAAACATGAGATAAACGTGCCTATGACATGCATATGTAATCTGCTGTTATTTAGAGTTTTAAAAACGGCTTTAGTTTGAAATGAAACACCTCAATAGAAACCATTCCATGCCACTTTTTAAAACAGTTCTGATTTTTTTTTATTTCCTGCAGTAGAAGATGATTCACATTTTAATAAATTACATAGGCACTGAAGCAATCCTTTTGAGAGAGGAGAAGATAATGTGACTTAGAGAATATATACACAGATTTAATTCTTTGGTAGTTAGTACTTTTAAAAAATATAAATGTGAGCAATTTGGGGAAAACGAGTATATATCTTTTATTTTCCTTTTTCTTTCTCTTTGCATCTCCTTTTTTGTTTTACTTTTTTTTTTTTTTTTTTTTGCCTTTTCTGGATTTCCTTTCAAAATTCTTTGTTCCTGTGAATGATACCACCATTCTTCTGACCCATAAAGTTAAATTCTAACATTAGTTAAGCTTGCTCTCTTCCTTTGCTTCACATCCAATTAGTTATCATGTTCTATTAATTCCTTTTCTGATATATTTCTATGATTGAATCCATCTTCTCTTTTTTGAGTCATCACTTAATGTACAACCCTAATTCACTCTGGTTATGCTTCTATTTCATTTCTTCTTGCATAAGTACCAAATTTATCTTCTTAAAATGCAATTTTTATTATATGCTTCCTAGTTCAGAAATCAGGCTTTTCATGTGTGAACAAATAATAGCTTCTGTCATCCATATACTGCACTGCATTTTTCAAAATATTGCAATATATGTAATTCTATTTATCTTTACTAAGAAAATGTACTTTTTGACTTTTTTCACAAATGAATAAAACCTAGTTATAAAGAGGTGAAGTAGCTTGATCAAGGATAGAAAGAAAAGTGGCAACACATCTTTGGAGCATAGGTTCCTTGACTCTTAAACTTACTACTCTTGCCATCTTACACACTAAGCTCCGTATTTAGGTTATTCATTCATGTAGCCCCATTTTACCTACTTAACAGCATCTCTAATTATCCTCAACTATCATCCCATAAACAGCCACTGGGCTCAGAAACAAGAGGACTAAAGAAGGAAATAGACAATAAATTATTTTTTTAAGTTTCATTTATAGTTCCTCTGTCATTACAAATCTTTATAGTCAAAGCAACAATTACAGGCAGACTTATAAGGTACCTGAAAATGTGATGTCTCTACAATGTTGATTCTCAGCACAGAACAATTGACTGCAGAAATTGGTCCAAGAGACTTGGACCACAGAGAGTCCCAACACATTATAGCAGTTACTATGGTTTGGATGTCTCCTCCAAAACTCACATTGAAATTTCACTGCTAGTGTAACAATATTAAGAGGTGAGGTCTTTAAGAGGTGATTAGGCCAAAATGGTGGCCTAATCACCTCCCAGTTAAAGACCTCACCTCTTAATACTGTTATTATGAATCCATTCATAATTCCACCATCATGAATGGATTCATGCCATTATCATAGGAGCCAGTTAGTTACAGTGTGAGTGGGTTCTTGATAAAAAGCATGAGTTTGTCTCAGTTTCCTGTCTTGCAAGCTCAGTTGAACTTTCAGCATTTTATGATGCAGCATGAAGGCCCTTGCAAGATGCCAGCACCATGCTCTTGGATTTCCCAGCCATCAGAATAATGATCCAAATAATTCTCCTTTCTTTATAAATTACCTAGCCTCTAGGGTTCCGTTACAGCAACAGCAAAACATAACAAGATAGCAGTGTATCACCATAGTAGATAAACTAAAAGAATGATTTTCCAAGGTTATTCTGTGCTTTTTACTAATTGAAGTAATAGATAAAAATTTTCCAAACTTGAGCTGAAAAATATCAGAAAATAGGACTAATCCAATAAGTGTCAGCACCTGACATGGTGGTTTCAAAACACACACACACACACACACACACACACACACACACGGTGGAATGAAATAATGTAGGTTTGCAAAACCCTTTCTCTGATCTTCTCTGATAACTATTTCACTGATTTTGAAGCAAAATATTGAGCTTGAAATAGAAAAGAAGAGGAGGAGATTTAGGGGAGGATCTATCTTGTTTCTGATGGGAACTCCAGAGCTGGATTAACACTTTCTTTAACTGACTAATAAAACATTGCATCAGGGCATACGGACACATACTATAAAGAGTTTGGGCCAACTGTAAAGTTGGAGGGTACAATCCCCAATATTGCCCTCACATCTGGACATCAACTGAAAGTTCAATGGGCTCCTAGCCCCACCCTCAGGATCAATAATTCTCTAGATGGACTCACGGAATTCATTAAAAGCTATTTTACTGATGGCTATGGTTTATTACTTTAAAAGGATATAGTTTAACATTAGCCAAGGGAAGGAGCACATGGGGAAAAGACTGGAAGAAATATCAAATGCAGAGCTGCTCTTGTCCTCTTTCTAAGTCAGGACACATTAACTTTCTGGAATCCATGTGTGGCAATACACATGGAGTACTTCCAATCAGGGAGCTCACTCTTAGCTTTTGTGTCCAGAGTTCTTAGTGGGGCTTCCTCATATGGGCATGATTGATTGATTGATGGCCCATATGACTGAGCTCAGTCTTGAGGCCAATCATACCACATGACCCAGAACCTGCACCTTATATCACATTGTTAGTCTTTCTAGCATTGTCAGCCCCTGCCCTGAGACTTTATGGCTTTGGCTAGGCTCTGTTCTAACTCACATTGTTAGATTATCTAGTATGACCCATGGCCTCCAAAGATACTGCAATCAGGCATGACATTCCAAAAGTCCAAAAATTAGCCCCCAAAAGCTGAGGGGGAAGTCTAGAACTTTCTTCTTGGAAAGGCCAAATTCTTTACTACATGCTGTACTAGATACTATTGTAGAGTCAGAAAGAACGTGACAGAAAATAAATTGAGAAATAAAATGTTTGAAAATAATTTTTTCAGAAAAAGAAAATAAATGTCACACACATTTGGGTTTCCACAAAACAAGAGATGAAATAGGACAACACTTAGCTGCAAATGAAGCTGAGAGACAAAGCAGAAATGTAAATCTAAAACAGATTTAAAAGGACAGTTTTTATAAAAAAAAGTGCACTACAGAATATTTATATGCATTGGATGCAATTAACAGTAGAATTAATATTGCTAAAATAACCCTCATATAAAATAAGTTATGTGAATAAAAGGCTTGAGAGTATGTTCAAGATGTAGAAGACAAGTGAAAAGTGGTCAGAGAAAAGACTGTGGTATTAAGGGCAGAAAATAAAAACTCAAAATACAGCTAATTACTGTTTTGGAAGAGTAGAAAAGATGAAACCACAGTCATATTCAAAGCAATTAAGAATTTATAAGTAATGACAGAAAAAACTGTTGCACTATAATAAAAAATAAAAATAAATAAAAAACAAAGATTTCTGGATTTTTTTAGACTGAAAATTTCCATTCAATAGCTAAAATGTTGCCCATTAATTCCAGCATTTTGGGAGGCTGACGTGGGAGGATCACTTAAGCCTAGGAGTTAAGAGCAACCTGGACAACATAGTGAGATGTTTTCTCTACAGATTTTTTTTTTTTTTGACTTTTTGCAGAAAGTGATTTATTTAGGCAGAGAGAAAGAGAGAGAGAAAGATAAGAGAGAGAAAGCTTCCATAAGGATTGTGGAAAGGGACCCAAGTATGGAATCCTGGAGAGGAAAGCGGCTTCCACATTTAGTGGAAGGGGGACTCCAGAGGGGGAAACCCCAGACAGAGAGAAAGCTTCCACAAAGATGGTGGAAGGGGAGCCAAAGATGGAATCCCTTTTTTTTTTTTAAGATGGAATTTCACCCTTGTTGCCCAGGCTGGAGTGCAATAGTGAAATCTCGGCTCACTGCGACCTCTGCCTCCCAAGTTCTAGCAATTCTCCTGCCTCAGTCTCCTGAGTAGCTGAGATTACAGGCAGGCACCACCATGCTCGGCTAATTTTCTATTTTTAGCAGTGTTTCTCCATGTTGGTCAGGCTAGTCTCCAACTCCCAACCTCAGGTGATCTGGCTGCCTTGGCCTCCCGAAGTGCTGGGATTACAGGCATAAGTTAGCCAGGTGTGGGTTGCATGCCTGTAGTCCCAGCTCCTTAGGAGACTCAGGCAGAGAATCACTTGAGTCCAGGAATTTGAGGTTATTGTGAGCTATGATTGCACCACTGCACTCCAGCCTGAGCAACAAAGTGAGACCCTGTCACAAAACAACATAACAAAAAAGAACCTAAAAAGAAGTTAGCAGGCCTTAATTTCATGGAGAAAAAAAGAACAGTAAAGTATTCAGCCAGAAAAAAAAATCTAATTCTTCCAGAAAGTCATCTTTCCAATAGTATTTTAAGGAAAAAAATTAATTTATAAAGTTTTAAGGAAAAAATTTGTAGAGCCAAAAACATTTATTTGCAAGTCATCATTTATTAAATAATATCAGAGAAAGGCATCCTTCATAAATGGAGACTGAAATTGCATACTGTAAAAATGATATTTAAGTTAGTAAGAAAATCATTGATACCAATATAAATGATAATGGCATAGTTGATTACTACTGCTATGTATGACAACAAATATCAAATTTGATTAAATAAATTGGAAGCCAAAATATAAAAATGAAACCAAAAAACAAGAACAAAATAGATTTTTATATAAAAAAACCTTTGTGAATAAACATGGCAATAACAAAAGATACATTACTATTATAAATATATACAAGCTGAAAGATAAATTACAAACAATGTTAACCAAAGTATTTTCTATGAAACAGAATTTTCATAATAGTTAATACAAGAAGAAATACTTTTGGACAAACAATTTCTCAGAACTGTTAATATACTATTGTGACTGTTAATACTGTCAACTTGATTGAATTAAAGGATGCAAAGTATTGTTCTTGGGTGTGTCTGTAAGGGTGTTGTCAAAGGAGATTAACATTCAATTCAGTGGGCTGGGAAAGGGAGATGCACTCTTAATCTGGGTGGGCACAATCTAATCACCTGCCAATGCCGTTAGAATATAAGCAGGCAGAAAAATATGAAAAGAGAGACTGGCCTAGCCTCCCAGCCTACATTTTTCTCCCATAGTGGATGCTTCCTGCTATCAAACATCAGACTCCAAGTCCTTCAGTTTTAGAACTTGGACTGGCTCTTCTTGCTCTTCAGCCTGCAGGAATTTGTATTAGGGTTTTCAAGAGGAGCAGAACTAATGGAATATACATACATATATATATGTATGTATATATTAATATACATTAATACACATCAATATGTATATTAATATACATTAACGTGTATATAAATATATACATGTATATACATGTATATATGTATTAATATACATATATTTATAACATGTATATTAATACATACATACATATATGTATGTATTAATATATACATACATGTATGTATGTATGTATTAATATTCTATTCCTGCAGAACCACTCGTGGTACCAAACTCTGTATTAGGGTTTTCAAGAGGAGCAGAACTAATGGAATATATATACATATATTCTTTCTTTTGTTTGGGTTTTCTGGAGTTGGGCACTTAATATGATTAGACCCAAAGATGCTAAGGACTCTACTTCTAATTGTGTGGAGAATACTGATAAGTCCTTGGCGTAAACTGTTTAGAGAGTTATGCAAAATAAATTCATTTGACACTCGTGATTCATCGCTCATGACAGGCAAGGAGCTTAGTGATTCTATACATAATACCTTTGACCATATGTGGAGAGCCAAGGAACATAATGAAGCTGGCTTGTTGCTCCTAAGTTCAGTGGGAAAAGTGTTCAGAGGACAACACCTCTGTTTGCTTCTAGACCTATAACTAAAAGTCCCAGCAGGCCTCTACAGGTGAGGTTAAGAGTGTGATCCATGAGGAGGTGTGCTACACTGGAGTTTTCTAATTTATATAAATAGAAATCTGGAGAACAGGTATGGGAATGCATATTAAAGGTGTGGGATAATGGTAGAAGGAACCTGGAGTTAAATCAGGCTGAGTTTATTGATTTGGGACCCCTAAGTAGAGACTCTGCATTTAAAGTTGCAGCTTGGGGAGTTAAAAAAGGTTCTAATAGTTTATTTGCTTGGTTAGCTAACGTATGGATTAAAAGAAGGCCCACTGTGAGTGAGCTGCAAATACCTGGTCTCTCCTGATTTAATGTTGAGGAAGGGAATCCAAAGGCTTAGGGAGATTGGGATGGTGGAATGGATTAGTCACTTTAGACCTACTCATCCCAGCTGAGAGGGTCCAGAAAATACACTCTTGATCAATATTTGTGAAAGATTTGTGAGGCTAGCCTGCATATGACCTATTATGGGACCCTGTGATCATGTAAGTTAATACTTACTAAACTCCCTTTATATATATATTTTTTTCATTAGTTCGGTCCCTCTAGAGAACCCTGACTAATACATCTGTTTTTCATTCTGAATGCCCCAAGTTTATCTATTTACCCTATTCTTTCTATCACTGTCTCAGAGCATCTCAGCCAACAGACAAAAACGTCTTCACCTTTGCCTCTTTAATGGGTACAGAGTTTCAGTTTGGGAAGACAGAAAAGTTCTGGAGATGGATTGTGGCAATGACTGCACAACAGTATGAATGCACACATAAAATAGCTAAAATGGTAAACCACAATTTTTAAAAACTCTAAATTCTCAAATTACCAGAATTCCTTGCAGGTAAAGAGATACAAGCAATGTATCTATAGCTACTGATCCTTATTCTGAAATCTGCTGAAACCAATTTTATCCTTCTTTACCTAATTTCTTCCTGCATTGAAAGCAGGCATGATGTCTGAAGTATCTGACTACCCAAAAGCCATTAATAAAGACAAGAGAGAAAGGCCAAGGAAATTATCAAAACTCAGCCCATACATCTTAGAGTTGTATAATCAATTTCTTCTAGTAACTATTTTGAAATTTATAATAATAGTAAAATTGTATTTTTTAAACAACTGAAGTTGAATGAATTCCTAAATGACATCGCTTTCTGTGTGTATGTATGTGTACTCATGTGTATAACACACTTTAAGAAAAGCTAGTTTTAATAATCCTTTCACCAAATCTATACAGGGACTATAAATAATACTTGCTACCTTTATAGAATTGAAAATTAAGAAATAATTGCAGTCTAGTGTTCTTGAAAATAACAATGATGATACACTTTTCTTGGTTTTGACCATCAATATATTATCATTAATGTTCTATTATTATATTTAAAAGCATTATTACCTAAAGCAGGGCTTGGCCAACTTTTTCTACTAAAGGGCCATATAGTAAATAATTTTGATTGTGTAGATCTTATGCTCCTAGAACAGCAAAAGCCATAGACAACACATAAGACTCAATAGGACAGTGTTCCAAGAAAACTTTATTTTTAAAAAATAATGGCAGTCCAGTTTGGCTTAAAGTTCCAGTTTTCCAGTCTCCGACTTTAAGCAAAACAGCAATCTCTTTGTTCCTGACTTATCCTGATAGTGTCATCCAACTCATTAACAGCCCAAGCACATTCTGTATCATTCTTATCTCTTTCCTGGATCCTACATTAATTTCTACCCTTTAGTCTGTCAGTCAGACATCTTAAATACAGAAGTCCACTACCACTGAACTATGAGATCTTGGATTCTCTTTAGTTTGTAGAAGTTTGTGTTGCTGGACATGCTAAGTTTTCTGCAAATATGCTTGATTGCTAAACATTTAATCTTTTAAATAATAATTTGGATTACATGTATGAGGATAAACCTTGCCATATGTGTTCAAATTCTGTGTGATTAAATTAAGTGTCATTAATATCACTTATGATTTTAGACAATTCACTTTAAAATAGTCAATATTAGGCATATATTGTCTATGTTAATCTATTCAAAAAAACAAAAGTATTAAGGCAAAGGTCCAATGTAAGTATTAATAGTTTCCCTTTACAGAATTATATTTTGCTCTTATTTTCATGAGAATTGGCTCTTCTGAAAGGTGTGCTTAGTCAAGGAGTAAATAACTCCCTCCAGAAACCACATAAATCTTATCTGCACTGCTTACATCCTTCAGAGCTCTGGGAACCAATATATTTAAGTTCTGACTCTCAGGTCCTTCTGTACTTTGTACTATCTTTGGAATTTTTCCTTCTCATCTCATTTCCTCAACTCCATGTTGAAGACCTCAGATCTCTGTTTAGCATTACTGTAATGAAATCTTGCCCAGAACTTTTTCAAAAGAGATTTTAAAAATACAGGAAAGAAAACAGTAGATAAAAAGTAATTTTAATTGTTAAAAATGTTGTGTTCAAAATGTAAGTTTTTAAAATATTAATTAAAAGTATAGCTTCTTTAAAATGCAAGCATGGTCAGCAAGGGAATTCAGGTTGTGTTTCCTAAACAGGTGAAAATCACAAACACAAGTATATATTATACTATAATGATTACAAGAAATAAACTGCAGACCCAAGTGAGGTTGGATCCAGATGTTCTGCTGAAACACAGCAGAAGAGCTACAAGGCAGAATGTTTATATGCATGTTAAGCATATAAACATTCACATCTGTTGCAAAAATAGGTCTGTGTATGCAGTATACTCTTTTTTAAGATTTCTTTTTTAAAAACTTAAAAGGCCATGCCTGTAATCCCAGCACTTTGGGAAACAGAGGCAGGCAGATCACTTGACCTTAGGAGTTCGAGACCAGCCTAGGCAACATGGTGAAACCCCGTCTCTACCAAAAATACAAAAAATCAGCCGGGCATGGTGGTGTGTGCCTGTGGTCCCAGCTACTCAGGAAGCTGAGGTGGGAGGAATGCTTGAACCATGGAGGTGGAGGTTGTAGTGAGCTAAGATTACGCCACTGCACTCCAGCCTGGGTGACAGAGTGAGACTCCTGTCTCCTGTCTCAAGAGAAAAAATACATATTTAAAGGAAAGTATAAAATAAGTAAAGTGTAATAAGTGAATTTGTTTCTTCTTCAGGGCAAAGCAAAATAACCAATTTCAGCAAAGGTGGAAGCAAGAATACATATTCTAGAGCAGATTGGCATGGAAGTGATGGGCAGAAGACCACTGGTATTAAATAACCAAAATATTTTACAGTTAAATTATTCATTGACTGTTAAGATAGAACCTTAATTACACTTGACATTAAATGGTAGTGATAAGAAGTACATTAGGTTAAATGACCTTAGTCTAGGTTTTCCTATATGAAATTTTACTCTAAAGAATATTTTTATTTGCTAGCTGTCAGACTGGTTACTAGTACTTCATTGTTCCCATCTATAAAAAGAAGAAAATGGTTACAACTGCTTTGAAAAATTAGTGATATTTTGTTTATAAAGTGCTGAGCACAGAGCTTGTAATATTATATCTCAATAAATATTTTTATAATTTTAAGGAGAGCGTAGCCTGCTTAAAGGCATCAGATAAACATATACCTTGTTTTTCTATGAGTCAAAAAATGGAAATATCTAATTAAAATGATATCCATGAAGGGTGGAGACTTCAAATGAAACAGGAGCTAAACACGAATGTAATCATACCTGGGAATTTTATTTCATTATAGAAAAACAACTTTAGTCATTATCCAGTGGTACAACTCTAGATGTAGGACATTTTCCTTGGTGTTTGGGTACTTCTTTTTTTTTTTTTTTTTTTTGATACAGAGTCTCACTCCATCACCAGGTGCCAGGCTGGAGTGCAATGGCGCGACCTCGGCTCACTGCAACCTCCGCCACCCAGGTTCAAGCAATTCTCCTGCCTCAGCCTCCCGAGTAGCTGGGACTACAGGCGCGCGCCACCACGCCCAGATAAGTTTTTTTGTATTTTTAGTAGAGACAGGGTTTCACCATGTTGACCAGGATGGTCTTGATCTCTTGACTTCATGATCCGCCCACCTTGGCCTCCCAAAGTGCTGGAATTACAGGCGTGAGCCACCGCGCCCGGCCAGTGTTTGGGTACTTTTTAAAAATAGATCTAAATATCAGAATTGTTCCCAATGGACCCAACTACATCAGCATTTTGTTTATGAACTTATTTCAAAAGACTTTCAACCTCAGAGAAACAGTGTGAAAAAAGGCAAAGGAGGCAGAACAAATCATCCTGGAGAAATAAGACGGTAGAAAACACTTGACAAAGGCAAGTCAAGCCTAACCACACTTTTAATAGAGACTGTAAAAAGTTCCGTGATCTGGCCAAATCTCCTGGAATGCGGTTTACCTTTTCTGTAAGCCCATCTTGCTGATTCTGTGTACCTTGCTTCTAACAACCTACAGCTGTGATTCTCTTCAGAGACCTACCTTTGAGCCCCTGGACCACCTTTTCTCTCAAGCACAGAGAGCTAGAGACGCCCAGGAGTGAGTTTACATTATACCCCCAGGGTGGCCTTAACGAATGGCCAACTACTACAGTAGACAGAAAGCCTAAGGACCTTGTCTCAAATCAAGACAGACTGTGAAAGCGTAAGTTTCACTTTAAAGTTTCCCCAGGAATCAGACTGGGGTTTTATGTGAAATTATACCTCTGTTTGTCTTCCTCTGCTTCCCTTTCTTGATTCTTCCATAACTTTAAAGATTTCTACTGGATCATTTCCTTAGTCGATCATTAACAAATCCTAACAAAAGCTGTCTCAGTGTCAGCTTTTGGAGAATCTGACTCCAAAGAAGGAGACTGTGAAAATTTTGGTTGATTTTTAGTAACTTTGTACATTTCCTCATATCTGTTATTTTTGTTGCACTCACCTTCCTTGTCCTGATCTATTTCTCAATGGTGAATCTTAATTTAAAAATAAATAAATAAATAATGAAAATCAGTCAGATAGAAATTGGAGATGTTAGAAAATATACCATACTTTGTACTCAACTGTACCTGAGAATGGGGAAAGGAAGAGTGGAAAAACCAAATCTCAGAGAAGACAGTGCAGGGAGTTAATCAGAAAAAAAAGAAAAGTCATCTAGCTAAATGTGTAGGACCCGCAAAGTAAAGGCAGTTCATGTGGTCTTGGTCCAGCATTGCTATGCGGCTAGAGATTTCACGGTTGAAGTTCTATCATGATCCTGTTGAAAAATGAATCAAGGAGAAGAGGTCTGCAATGTGCCAAAAATCAGGCATCTAATAATTTGGCAGTCGCTTATAAGGATGATTATGTAGAGCTAGAAAGGACCTAAGGGACATTTACATCTATTTAAATGGAATGCCCCAACATGCCTAAATTGAATGGAATTGTTCTTTCCAATTTTCACCTTATGTTTTCTCATATTTAAAATAACTTATTTTCTCTTTAGTTCAACATTCATCTTATTTATGTAACTCAATTTCACTAACATTTTTGAAGGCCAGTAAGTGTTGGAGTTGGTGGGTGTGGGGCAGAGTACAAAGGGAAGGATATGATACGATTTTTATCAGAATCTGAATCTCCTTACAAATCTCTGATAGAAATTACCATAGAAACGTTATTTATTATTTGCTACAGACCTACAAAAAGTAGCTAGAGACAAATAAAGATTAAAAACCACTCACAAGAGAACAAGGTCAATTCATTGACCTGGCATTCTTGGAAGAAATTCAAATTTTCAATGTCTTGGTGAATACACTCATGCTGATACAGTTCCAGTTCTAGCGAATATACTCATGTAGATACAGGTCCATCTGAACAGGTAATACATCAAAGGCTAGAATCTGCCAATGCCTCTACTATTATGCTAGCTTGTTGTGACTGCTCTATAAGAGTTTGAGAATCAACAAATTGCCATTGGCTAGTTGCAGATAACACAGTATAGTTTGTATTATGTATCCCTTATGCTAAAGAATTCACAATCAGGTTCTTGAATGTATTTCAATTGGTTGCAATGCTCAGTTGGTAATATTCACATCACATACACATAATATTATATTTTCTAAGAAATATAGACATTCAAAATAAATTTACATCTTAGTTACTTTGAATGAGCATTAGAGATTTTTACTCATGATTGTAATCAAGTACTTTACTTAAAAGTAAACTTATTTTTATGTAGGTGATGAAATACAGGAGGAATATCTCCAGCACATGAGGAATCACTTTCCCACATAATTCATAAATACTATCAAGGAGGACTACTTCCTTTCAAGGAAGAGTTTATCAATAATTAATAATTTCCTCCTAAGTTAAAAAATGTTTTATATATTTAAAAAGTAAAAAAGAATAGAAAATCACTGAGAAAATACTCATATAAACTTACATAAAGTAAGAAAAAAGACTCAATCACCTCTAGAAGAAAACCCTGATTGACATCTGGATATGTATACTTCAGTATAATTTTCCAAATTCATTTCTGCATTATTTTAAATTGTCTATATTTTTGTATAAGTTGCTGTTTTAAAAAAAATTTATAATATATTGTGGTCATTAATACACTTTCATTATGCATACAGGTTGACTGTCCCTTTTCACAATTGCCTAACACTTTATCGAAGAATATCTTTTATTTATGGTCTTCTAAATTATTTCCCATATTGTTTTTATATATTCAGTGTATGTGTGTGTGTGTGTGTGTGTATGTATAAATGCATAATGTATATGTATATGAAATAAGCATATTCACAAGGGTAATGTTCTATATAAATGTAAAACTATATTCTTTTATCTAATATATATGTATCTATACATGTATACATACTATATAAAATATATATACAATCTAAGTTTTGTTCATTACAACATGCCTGCCTGTACACATATATGTCTTTCCTCTCTTAAAATGTCTTTGAAGCATATTATAAAAAGCCTAATTGCATGTCATCAATAAAGATACACTTGATTCCAGAACTGTATATATGTGTGTGTGTGTGTGTATATATATATATATATTTACTTATGTAAAGAAAAATACTGCTTTTCACAGCTATATATAATTACAGTTAAATAAAGCAAAGGAGCAAATGATTTCTAAAGAGTCTTGTTCAAGGAGAGTAACAACAGATTCTCTGCAAGATAATAATGCTCTAAATATGTTTATTTCACTAAGTACCATGATTTACATATCTCTTGAGTAGTGCACTTACTTATAATGAAGAATAAATCAGGTTAAAATTACTGTAAATCAAGTTTCTGCAGATGAATTTCTCTAGCTGTAGAAATGCTAATATGAGCACCTGCTTCATTTTATCAAGATAGTTTGCATTAATCTACAGATGTTATTTTTCCAGTGCATACTATTTGAGAAATGATTGTGACTGGGTCTGTCACTTTGACACTGGAGAAGCCACACCACCTGTTTACTAGAAAAATACACACAAAAATATTTTCTTTTAAAGTAACAGCTGTAGAATGAATTTTGAAACATCAATATGAGAGTAATAAATCATACTTTATGCTAAATTAAAATATATAGGAGGAGACTATGAAAGCCATATGTTTAAAAAATTTCACATAAATAGAAAAAAAGGACTAATGTTAAAAAATAGCTAAAAATAATAGGAAGTCAAATATTGGGGATATTTTTATTATCATTTTGAGTTGCTTTCAGAAAGATTCAATATAAGAAAACATTCATCTAAATTTATCCCTAATTCAGCCATTTTCCCCAAAAGAAATTAAAATATATCAAGGAAATATATAAAAAAGATTCACGTCATACATTTTTTCATATTTAGTAAAAGATTAATATTAGAAATGTAGAGATTTTATGCATGTCATAACCATAGACTAGAATTAAGAAATCTGCCAATGTTGCTGAATTTTTGCATATTTTAAACCAATACTTACTAAATAATAATGATCATTTGCCCTGTGCATAAGCAATAGTGTATAACTAAACGTAAGAATTGCCAATTTTCAGAAGTCTTTATGCAGCCAGCTTAATGGACCTCATTATATGAAACACATGTATTTCCTTTTAGCACCCATCTAAAAATATATGAGATTTCCTAATTTATATTCATTTTTAAAATATCTCTGTATGTATTCACAATGTTAACATATATAAATATTTATCCTTTTGGGCCACATTCAATTTACACTCCATCTGATATATACTCATGCATATGGTGTGAGGTAGGGGTTAAGTTCATTTTGTTTTAATGTGACTATCCAGTTATTCAGAAAAATTGTTAAAATGAACATCCATTTCCTCTGCACCACAGTGTCATCTCTGTCATAAATTATATGACTAAATTTTCAGGCCTATTTCTGAATTTTTTATTCTGTTTTATTTGTTTTCCTATCCTTTTAACAATAACACACTGTCTTAATATTGCATATATATTTTTGTAAAATATAGTAGTGTAAATTCTTCAAATTCATTCTTCTTCAAGATGTTCTCTGCTATTGTAGACCCTTTGCATCTTCATATAAATTTTAGCATTACTTGACAAATTTTCACAAAGAAACCCTTACTGTAACTTTGACTGGAATGGCATTAAACTATACACCACTTGGGGAAGAACTGAGCTCTTTATAACATTGAGTCCACCAATCCACAGCCAAGATATGTTCCTCCAATGTATTGTTGTTTTTTTTAAAATTTATCTCAATACAGTTTGCTTCTTTTTAAATCCTTGTACATTTGTATTTTTTAGAATTGTTTCTAGATGATTGATATTTTAAATACTATTGTAATAGTATTTAAATAACTAAAGAATCATGTTCTTTAAATTTTATTAAACATTTTTGCTCATATATAAAGACAATGTTTTTTAAAAATACATTTGAACTTACTAATTTTACTTACGATTTATAATATTTTCTCTGTAAGCTGTTTTGATTTATTTCTATGCATATAATTTCATCTGAAAATAATAACCATTTTTTTCTTCCTTATCTCATATTTCTTTTTCTTGCTAGTACTTACTATACAATATTAAATAGAAGCATCAATTGCAAATATCTCTACCTCCGCAAAAATTTAATGGGATAGCTTTTAATATTTTACTATTAAGTATATTTGCTGTGATATTTTTGTAGATACTCTTTACTAAATTAAGGAAGTTCCCAATTATATCTAAGTTGGTAAAAATTTTCTTATCAATGAGTATTGAATTATGTTAAAAGTTTTTTCTGCATTCATTGGGATAAATGTATGGTTTTTCTCCTTCAGTCTGATAATTTGGTGAATTATACTAATTGACATTCAAATACTAAATTAAACACCCATTTCTGAAATAAACCATCTCAGTTATGATTCATTATATTTTATCTATTTCACATTCACTTAGGATTTGATTTTGTTAAAACTGTCTGCATACATATTAATGAAAAGCATTGGTCTATAAATGATCTTTTTGTAATAACTGTTCCAGTTTTCAAGTCTTCTTAAAAATTGAATATTACAAATGAATTTCAAATCCTCACTGCCATGACTGTCGTGCATTCATTTGTTCATTCATTCCTTTATTCTAAAAACTCTGTTGAGAGCCTGTCTTATGTCAGGCACTGGAATAAGAGTTTGACATTTAATAACATATTTATGCATCCATGGGTTTCACATAGTGATTCAACCAAACATGGATTGAAAATATTTGAGAATAAAGTGGATTTTTGTGTCCATACTGAACATAAACAGATTTTTGTTGTCATTATTCCCTACACAGTATAGTATAATAACTATAAGCATAGTATTTACACTGTATTAGGTGTTATAGGTAATCTAGGGATAATTTAAACTATACAGGAGTGCAGATTATATGCAAATACTATGGCACTTTACATAAGGAACTTGAGCATCCAAAAATTCCAGTATCTAGAGAAAGTCCTGGAACCAATACAGATACTAAAGGACAGCTGTACAAAGATTTAGAGTAATGCCTTATTTTACATACCCCTCTATATGTACATACTGTAAAACCAGAACATATATTCTCCAAACCTAATTCCTTAGGAAAACTCTAATCATTTATTGAGAAACACCAGAAATAATAAGATAAGCTGAAAACATATCCTGTTTGTATTATAGCTTGTTATGATACCCTTCTGGCATGTGGCATGTGCTCAATGGATATTTGCTGGATCAGTGAATGGTTTTTGAACACTTGGCTCATGTTAGGTATCATATTTGTACTTCTAAAATTGAAAGCCAGTATGGCCTAAAATATTTTGACATAATTTTCTTTGCTCTGGATAAAGTACACATGTATATTATCTCCAATGTGCACAAGCATTTTCTTCTATGAAACTAACATTTTGCCCTCAAACGAGGAGTGTTTTATTCAACATTAAGACCCATTTATATTTTTGGCTCATAGATATATAGAGTTCTGCTTTATATCCTAACTACCAGGCTTTTTTGATTTGTTAATCTAAATATTTTCTTACAAAAATATTTTCAACAAAATGCCAAACATTATTATGTTTACTTATGTGTGTTTTTAAGATGTAAGATATGTTGAAAAGTCTTCTATTTCACAGGTTTGTAAATTGTTAAAGCACATTCTCCTATTATCTGAGAGTACACACATTCCTATATCTATTAATAAAAATATATATCTTGTGAAAATTTAATTTAGGGGACTAAATATCCAGTACCTTTGACCATAAAATAGCCTGTTCTTCCATCTTAGCACCTTAAACAAAATATCTTTCTTACATTCTGCAAACTGTCAAACCTCAAAACCCTTTTGTAAGGGCTTGAGGATAGATACCTGATGAAATCTATCTGTCTGGTTAATGCAACAATTTCTAAATGAAAGTTGAAATGATACCTAACAACCAACACTGAGAGAAATAACATAAGATCAATACAGTGACTTTTCTCTATCAACTTATCAATATAAGAGTTAAGAGTCAAGGTTCTAAAATAATAATGTTTGGCTTTACATTCTGCTCTTCCTGGAATATGGCAAATTGCCTTACCTCTGTGTGTCTCAGTTTCCTTGTTTATAAAATGACAATGATAATAGTTACTAGTTATAAATATCTATTCATAATCTCTATACACCAGCACATGGGATGTGGTAATCGATGAGAGATATAATCAACTGCATTTTGTTCATTACAACCTTGTCTCCTTTCCAGTACTGTTGAAATCAGACATAACCATCTGAGATTCTTTGCTTAATGAAATGTAAGTGGAAGTAACATATGTTACCTCTTGGTAGAAACTTTAAGCCCAAGTGAGCAATACATCACATTTTCTTTTCCCAGCCTCTGTGATCACAGAGGCATGTTTTGAGATGAAGTCTCTATATTTATGAGTTTTTATATGACATACTGTGTAGAACCTCCTGCAGATTCATGATGTACATATCACATGAGTGAAAAATAAACTTCACCATTTTTAATTATTGAGATTTGGCATTGTTTGTTATCCAGAGAAAACTAACCTACTCTATTAAAACAAAGATGTATATCCTTGAGGAGCACTCATTCTAGTAGAGACAGACAATGGGGAAAAACATAATAAAGCAGGTAAGGAGTATTAATACTAAAAGAAGAGAGCAAGCAGGGAGGAAGCAGTTATAGAATTAGAGAGGCCAACTAATTATTGAACTTAGAAAAGCATCAGGTGCACAGTAAGCACTTGATAAAAGTTATGTTTTAATTTTTATGTTATCTACATTTAACACATAAATTTGTTGACTACATAGTACTGTTGTTTAACCTTTTTCTTCCCATTACTTCTCTGAAATCTAAAGCAAATCTTCTCAGGCTGTTTTACAAGTTAGGACAGATAGCATTACATTGCCAGGGTTGTAAACCTTCCTTATTTAGCTTCAGGATATACAAATCTTATTAATATTAGGTCTTAAGGTACCAATGCTACCAAACATGTGCTACTGAAAGAATTATTTTTAATACCACTGAAAAAACCCAGATGCAGCATGCTTGTTAATTCATACAACACATTTATCTGCTTGGCAGGTACAGCCTGTGAGGAAGCTTGGCATGTTAATGTTGCTATAATGCTCCTTTCCTCATCCAACTGTCAGTGGGAATACTGCATGCAATGGCAAAAACGGTGAAACAGAAAAGACATTGCCTATGCTAGATTTGCTTTTCCTTGTGTTATTTAAGCTTGAACAGGAGAGGCTTTGTAATAAATATTTAATCATCTTCAAAGTAATCTTTTAAAGGGAATATATATTTTATAAATTTATTATAGAAATCACTTCCATAGGAAAATAATAGAGGTAAATAAATCACTTCTAGATAGTGAAAATAGAATATTTACATTTAAGAAGATCAAGTGATAGCTGTGTTTTCCGCAATTTTATGAATACTTAACCTATCATCTTAGAGAACTTGTTAAACTCAGATGAAATGAAGCAATAAGCAGGTAAAGAAAATTTACTTAGAAAAATCCTAAATAAATGGCTGTAATCATGATGAGAGTCAAGTTAATTAATAAGCGAACAAGGCCTGCTATTTGATTTAAATGCACTGTTTTATTTGATTGGTTAAATTTAAGTTAGAAGAGATTGCTGGGAAGTAAGAAATATTGAAATAACCATGCTTATTTAAGTTTTTCTGATGCTGTTCATTCCTAGTATTCATTCCAAGAATTTATTGAACTTGGACAATTTACCAGACATTATTGCAAAAGCTAATAAACAAAACAAATAAGGTCTCTGCTTTTGTGGTGCTTCCATTCTAGAGAAGAGGAGACAGAAAATAAAGTGACTATAAGTGACTGAGATTATTTCAGGCAGAAATGAGCATAAGAAATAAAATATAATTTATGATATCAAAAAGAGTGATTACTTGTTAAAACAGGCTGAGAAGAAACGAAAAGCCTTCTTGGAAACAAATGTGATGGGAGGCCATTTGATCGGAAATCTAAGTTCCAAAAACAATGGGACCTTACAAAGTTCTGAGAACATAGCATTCCTAGTATAAAGAATAACTTCTCCAAAAGACCCTAGGTAGAATGAACTTCCTTCAGTTGAAGGACAGAAAGGCCAGTGTGACCAGAATTTATATCAAATCAGTCTGACTATTATTGAGAGTGGATTAATAAAAAGATAAAAATAGCAACAATTAGACCAGTTTGGAAAGTACCAAGTGTGAGATGATGGTGTGAACTAAAGGAGAAAGTATGCAGTCCAGGAAGACATGGAAAGATGAAGGATATGTTTGTACACAGAGCCACACGACTTGTTGAAGGATGGAGGTTGAGTTTATGAGAAAAAGGAAGATATTGAGTATGCTACTGTAGGCCGGAATCTGAATTGCTAAGTTTCATTTTCTAAAAAGAAAAAAAAATAGTTAATGTGTTAAGTACCTGCTATGAATCAAGCATTCTTGCAATCGCTTTAAATATTCGGCTCTTTAAAAATTGTCATTTAGTCATGTAGTCACTCTAAAAGATTTAACTCATGTACTCTTTATAACAACCTTATAAATGGAGTACTATTTGATTCCCATTTTATAAATTAGAAAATTGAAACAGATAGAGTATTTAATACAAGCTAATTGATATCAAGTCATACAGCCAGTAAGTGTTAAGGTCTTTCGCTATAATTCATGGCTTTGACCCATGTAAGGATAAGTACATATATCTACCAAACACATATACTAGACTATTTATAGCAGCAATATTAGAAATAAATAAAAACTGCAAACAAGTACTTACACGGAAATAGGGATAAATAAATTGTCGTATTTTCACACAATGGAGCCCTCCATAGCAATAGTAATAAATGGATAACTCTTACAGACATAGCATTGACTAAAATAATCTACTCCAAAAGAAAATGCAGCAACCTGTTACATAATGACATTTTGGTCATCAAGGGACTGCATATATCACGGTGGTCCCATAAGATTATAGTACTGTATTTTTAACATACCTCATCTATGTTTAGAGATGTTTAGACACACAAATGCTATTGTGTTACAATTGCCTACAATATTCAGTACAGTAACATGCTGTACAAATTTGTAATCTAGGAATAATAGGCTATATACTGTATAGCCTAAATGTGCAGTAGACTATACATCTAGGTTTATGTAAGTACACTATATGATGTTCCCACAATGATGAAATCGCTTAATGACACATTTCTCAGAACTTATCCCCATTGATAAGGAAAGTTTGACTATATATTGTGCTATATTGTGCTATTTCATTATATGAAGTATAGAAACAGACAAAACTTTTGAGATAGTATGGTAATGTAAAAAACAGTATGAGAATGGCTCCTGTGTTGTTGATAATATTTTATATCTTGTTCTGGGTGCTGATTACACAAATGCACTCATTCTGAACACTCAGTGTACATGAGCACTCATTTCTTGTAACTACAATGTACTGAGATGAAAAGTTGACATAAGATAAAATAAATTTCATTCCAAAAATATTATAATAAAAAAGAGATCCAGGATTCAGCCCTGGTATCTACAATCCAGAGATGTAAATAGGAATAAGAACCCACAAAACTCACTGAAAAGGTGCACTACAGCCTATATAATACGAGGAACACTAAGAGGATTGTGGATTGTGTTATCAATGGTGGCAATTGTTGCTGAGAGGTGAAGAAATAAGAGGACAGAAAAGTGATCATAACTTTTAATGTTCAAGATTCTTTCCTAAACTTAATTTTTTGAATCAGTCTGTTTTTTAAGCTGATGTACTTTTACCTGTGTATCATTCTCTTATAATTTATTTGTGATCCTAGTAGCAGATAGAAATTAATCTTAATTTCATGGTTACAAATAAATTTTAATCTCAAGATTTGAACTATAAAACTCAACATGGCCATTCCCCTGCTTCCAATGAAGACTGCTACGAAATCAGAACAACAATTATTAAATAATGCCATGAATGCAGCATTATCATTGTTAACTATTTATTCAATAAAATGGATAATTTAAACTTCTGATTGTGAGAGACCTGAAGTAGAGAATTGAGTTATATGGTGCCCTAAATTCCTGACCAAAGCATTTGTGAGATAATAAATGTGTGCTATTTTAAGCTGCTCAATGTTGGGGTCATTTGTTATGTGTTAATAGGTAACTAACACGTGAGCTATACTCTTTAAAAACTTAAAATACACAAATGTAAAAAAATTGCCTCATATGAGAGAGAATATTTCTTTTTAAACCATAAACCATTTCTGTTGATGGGAATTAAACTGAGAAATTAGCTTTTATGATGCGTGAAATACATACAACATGATGACACTTTTGGCACTACTGTCATTGCTCAGTATATGTGAGGGATTAGTTCTAGGACTCACTTACACCAAAAGTTGCTCACACTCAAGTCCCAAAGTCAGCCCTGCAAAAATGTGTGTTTCAGCCATGCAGAAATAAGTCAGCCTTCCTTATATGCAGGTTTTAAATCCCTTGTCTATCGTTTTCTATCTGCATTTGGTTGAAAAATACGGGGCGTTAAGTGGAACTGTGCAGTTCAAATCTGTGTTGTTCAAGGGTCAACTATCCTTGCACAAACGTGTAACTTACTGTTAAACTATATACAAGAATATCAACCAATAAAATTTCCCTATATATTATTTTCAGTTTGATAAAACAAAATCATCATAGCTACTTTTATTTTCCTTTTTTGATGTTAGTAGTATGTGTTTCCTAGAGCCATTTAACTTCTCTAAAACATACATACATGGCATTCTAAAATGATTATATGTTTGTGTTAAATATGTGTGCTTTTGGAAGGATAAAGGCAGGTAATGATACATAGCATAAACACTGAAGGGTGAAAATCACACACACACAATTATTTTATCCCCAAGTCATGTTTTCTAAGTGGAATATCTCAAATTTAGAGGACTCTGTCATAGATCTGAAAATGGATTGTTACATCTAACTGACCTAGTAGATAAACTGAATTTACTTGGATTAGTAGGATTAAAAGAAAGCACTCTATCCTTTGTAGAATGGCAATATCCTGATCTTCCAAAGGAAAGTGCTTTAGCCCTTTAGCACCAAATTCAATTTCCTATCTTGAAAAGAAGAGACCACTTCAGAGGACATAAAACCACTCCTACCTTAAAATTCAGACACTTCACAGTTTTCCAAATCCCAGAAACAATAGTGTTATATCTCTGATAGAACTTCTAAGTTCTTATAAACGGATATTTAAGGAAGCGAGTCACTCAAAATGGCATATCAATTTTTACTTTACTCTGCATATTGATGGGTATTAACTGCATATAAATAAATGTTTTAACATAGAATTATCTGTAATACACATGTTTTTAAATTCTGTAAGTGTCTTAAATTTAAAATATGAGTGTGTGAGTTCAAATTGAATTCTTTTTAACTTCTCTGAAACAAACTATAGATACAAAAATCTTCTCAGTACAACCAAGACCATTTCTCTTCTTCTATTTTTTAAGCCAAAGAAAATAAATACACCTACTGATCAAAATTTTAGCAAACAAGCATCACTTACATGATAAACAGAAGAGATGGGCCAAATAGAGACCAACACTAGAAGAGCTATCACCTGTCAGTTCCCTCTTTCTACATAATAGGTAAATGCTATTTTGTTAATAAAAGCAGGATAAGTGGATATATTAGATTTTTAATAGCTAAGCTTACTCTTCCTAGGAAATATTCATTCTATAAATTTAGGTAGGTTTCTTGACTGCATGTAATGAAATTAGACTCTGGATCCTGGCAAAAAAGAAAAAAGAAAGAAATTTGTTGGCTGGATTTTAAGGATTCAAGGTATTGCTTGGAACTTGTAGGGCCAAGTTTGGACCACATTAAAAAAAATGGGCAAAGAATATGTACAGACGCTTCTCGAAAGAAGACATACAAGCAGCCAACAAATCTATGAAATGATTCTCAGCATCACTAATCATCAGAGAAATGCAAATCAAAACCACGATGTGATACCATCTTACATCAGTCAGAATGGCTGTTATTAAAAAGTCCAAAACAACAGATGCTGGCGAGGCTGTGGAGAAAATGGAGCATCTATACACCCTTGGTAAAAATGTAAATTAGTACAGCCACCAAGGAAAACAGTTTGGAAATTTCTCAAATAACTTAAAACAGAGCTACCTAATCCCAGCACTTTGGGAGGCCCAGGCAGGCGGATCACCTGAGGTCAGGAGTTTGAGATCATCCTGACCAACATGGAGAAACCTCGTCTCTACTAAAAATACAAAACTTAGCTGGGCATGGTGGCGCATGCCTGTAATCCCAGCTACTTGGGAGGCTGAGGCAGAAGAATAGCTTGAACCTGGGAGGTGGAGGTTGCAGTGAGGCAAGATCACACCATTGCACTCCAGACTGGACAACAAGAGTGAAACTCTGTCTCAGAAAAAAAAAAAAGAAAAAAGAAAAGAAAAGAAAACAGCTACCATTCAACCCAGCAATTCCATTACCGGGTATATACCCAAAGGAAAATAGATTATTATACCAAAAAGACACAAGCACTCATATGTTCATTGCCAGGCTATTCACAATAGCAAAGACATGGAATCAACCTAGGTGCCTGTCAATGGTGGACTGGATTTCTAAATGTATATATAGGCCATGAAATAATACACAGCCATAACAAAGAATAAAATCATGTCCTTCTCATCAACATGGATGGAGCTGAAGACCATAATCCTAAGCAAGTTAATACCGGAAAAGCAAACCAAATGCTGTATGTTCTCACTCATAAGTTGGAGCTAAACATTGTGCATACATGGACTTAAACATTCAGTGTTCATTTTAAGAAGAATAAACACTGAAGACTACTAGAGAGCAGAGGGAGGGGAGGGGGGTATGGGATAAAAACCACCTATTAGGTACCAAAAGTGCAATATTTCCATGTAACAAACCTGCACATGTGCCCCTTGTATCTAAAAGCTGAATTTTAAAAAATATGGAGAGAGAGAGAGAGGCATCAAGACAAACTCTAAAGTGCAAAGAAGCAGGAAATGAGATCATTGGCTGTAGAAAAAGCAGTGTGCTCAGGACATGGCTATCGGTCATTATCCACAGTCGCAAACACAAGTGAATTCTGACCATACCCTGATGTTTGTTTGATCAGCTCAATACTGCAAATCCTGACTTGGAACATCTGATAGGCAGAATTTAAATTACATACCAATGCCTTATCCACTAATGGACAGAGAATGGAATATAGTGACTCTTCTATTTTTGATGCTGGAAAAAGTATACCAAGACTATATATACTAAGGAGTTCCTTTTTACAGATAATAGAAAATATGTGAGGCAGACAAAGCAAAAGAAACAAGTTATCAAACAAAACTAGAACATATTCACTCACCCCTCTTAACAGGGATGCAGGATTATGAAGAATAGCTTTAGTAACTATTTTTGTTATTAGAAGAATTTTGCTACAGGATTGATATGTGGCAATTGATCTCATTAGGTAAGTAAGTAAGACGCTATGTAATAATCTTTTTCATTTTCAAATAGGTCCTGCTTCTTGGGTGCAAAACTGTTTAGATTAAGTTCTCAGTGTTAGCTCATTTCAGGCACATACTGCATAATCTTTTTTCTTAATATGCTCGTAAAATTGATTTTAATTGCTAAATATCTAAACATCTTGCTAGTAATAGATTTTTCTCTCTCTTTTAATAGTTTATTCACATACACACTCTTCCCATATTCTTTTCTGAGCTCCCATTTGTCAACTGTGTTGACCATCTCTTCAGTTCTTTACCCTTCCAAAATGCTGGCAGCAAAATTTTAACTGATTCAATTGTAACAGCACTTCTGTTCCTTGCTACCCACAGTATAATTTTGATCTATACCCATACAATGAAAATAATGTAAGATAGGGCCCAGAAAAGAAATGTCCTTTAAAAGACAGAGATTGGGTCTTGGGAATGGAGAGGAGAATGGGGGAGGGAAAATACAAAGAAAAAAAGCCCTGTAGCATCTTCTCTACTTCTATTTTCATATTAAGCTTATTATATGTTAGTTTCACTTCAGGACAACTATATTTCACAAGAAACTACAGTCTGTCTTCAGATTTATCAGAGTAATACCCAAAAATTGCAGTCATTCATTGATCAATGGAAAGCAAATGTTTAATTTCAGGGAAAAAAAAAAAGCTAAATTAAAGTCGAGTCAACTTTATTCAGAGCTCTCATCTGAAAAGCTTTAGCAGCCTGTAAATTGAAGACTGGATTCATGGAGCACGTACAAATAATGGAGACTTCTTCCTTAGAGGCAATATTCTTCAAGGAGTCTTATAAATCATCAGAAAATTTCCGATCTTTTAGAAGTACTTGCTGGAGAGTTTAGTTCTCCTTGTTAGAGGAGGGAAAAGCCTGTCAAATCCTGGCTAAAGTTTAAAATAAAGATTTCAGTATTGCTTTAGGGTTTAGGGGCCAAAACTAAAAGAAAAAAAAAGTGTTCATATTCAATATCACCTACACATTCAAAAGAAGAAACTATCCCATTTTGAGTTTAGTTACTAAAGTAAGAAAATATTCTTACTTTTCAGATAGAAATGGAAGTTGGGGGTCTCACAATCTAGCAACTACTAAAAAATTTAGAGGCAAATATCATCCTTGAGAAGGAAAAAAATCCAATATTAGAGTAAGGAGGGTGGAAGTGATTGTCTAAAAGGATAGCGAAGGGAAAGAAAGGTGAAACCTGTAAAAGAGAAAACTAGTTATAATCCATTATCTTAAAAGGCAGTTAAAGTGGAACTGATAATGCATAATTATCTAAAGGTCATAATAATATCTCTCCAGGTAAAAGCTGGAAAACTAATAAAGTCCATCATGTGTCCAAGGTACACACTCCAGGATCATCAAGAAAGACCTATCTGTATAACTGGTTTGAAAGAACCTCATGTGAACTATCATCTGTTCTGAATGTCTAGCTCTTGAAAAATAATCAGTACTTTAAAAAAAAAAGATGTTTATTTTCACATAAACATGGTGACAGACAGAAAACCCAAAGGAGTCAAACAACATTTCTATAAAACACATCTATAAAAGGTTTTCATTTCGGCCTTTACAAGGACTCTGCATACATAACCTGGAGGGGGATAGGACATGCTTACTTTCACGCAGGTGTCTCAGAATAGATACTTAGATGCCAGCAAAATAAAATTTCCTAGTCATCTCCGGAGAGGCAAGGCTTGACTAATAAAAAAGCAAAATACATAACATAAAGAGTATGTGTGAATGATAAGGGAAAAAATTGATGTTCTCATTCACTCCCTTTTCATACCAAGACTAAAGAAAAACATTTTGCTTTACTCAGAATCCAAAGAAAGACATTTATCTCAATAGTACAGATGCTTATCTGTTACATTTAGTGTCCATCCCATGGACCCTTGAGAATTTAAACAGCATTCACTATGTAGATTTAGAAATCTAATAAAAGAAAACGGAGTTCTGAATGTTTTACTTCAGATACATACTAAGTTCAAAAGTCATTTTTAGATGTAGCTTCCATCCTTCCTCTGCTCCCTTACAAACTAGAAAGTCATATCAAATGTACACACCAAAGAATCAAATCAAATTTAGTTTCAGGAATATGTGATTCCTCAAAATGCAATGATGCTTCCTTTCCAATGATGAGGCATAATTTATGCAAGCATAGTTTGTACAAGCCAAGGGAAAAACTTCAGCAGCCTGCTTTCTGCAAATGTATTAGCTGTTTACATTTTAATTTTAGGGTTGCTTCTGGGCTCATTCATGATCTTACAATTTTCTCTAAGAAAAAACAAAGTATATTATTTTCCAAAAATTAACTCTATTGCTAAAATTAACATACAGTAAAATTGATGTTTGGGCATACAGTTCTGGGAATTTTCATACATGCATACATTGGTATAACCACCATCATGATCAGAACACAAAAATATTCAACCACCCCCAAAACTGTCATGTTATCCCTACGTAGTCACTTCCTCCTTTCATCTTGACTCCTGGCAGTTGCTAATCTGTTCTCTCATAGTTTTATCTTAGCAAAAATTGTATGCAAATATATTCACACAGTATATATCTGATTAAGAGTTGTATTTTGTTCATTTATTATGTTTTTGAAATACATCCAGGTTAGTATATGTATCAATATTCATTCTTTTTAATTGCTGAGTAGTATCTCATTGTGTGGGTGTACCACAGTTTGTTTATTCATTCACCAGTTGAAAGTCATTTAATTCCTGCTTTTGGTGGTCCTGAGTAGAGCTACTAAAACATTCATCTGCAGAGAACATAAGTTTTCATTTCTCTACGGTAAGTACTCAGTGGTAAAACTGCTGGGAAGCAAAGGTTAACTTTATAATAAACTGCAAAGCTGTTTTCTACAGTGGCTATGTTATTTGTATTTTCACCAGCAATGTGTGGGAATTCTGGTTGCCCTGCAACCTTACCGGACCTTAGTATTATCAATAATTTTTATTTTGGCCATTCAAAAACGTATGTAGTAATATTTCATATGGTTTTAATCTGCAATTTCTTAATGACTAAAATGGTTTTCAGTATTTCTCATGTTATTATATGTCAAGCTCATCTTCTCTTTGGTAAAGGGTCTATTCAAATGTTTGCCCATTTTTAGGCTGTTATATTTTTACTGTTGAATTTTGAGACTTATTTATACATTTTTAACATAATGCTTTGTCGACTATAAAATATTTGTAAAATAACAAATATTTTAACCTTGTCTGTGGCTTACGTTGTAACCTCTTAATGTGTCTTTCACAGAACAAAAGCGCATTTTTTGTTTAACATTTTGATTAAGCCTAGTGTGTGTGTGTGTGTGTGTGTGTGTGTGTGTGTGTGTGTGTGTGTTACATGATTTTGCTTTTGGTTTCATGTCTAAGAATTCTGGCAAATGCAAGGTCACAAAAATATTGTCCAGTGTTGTACTCTAAGAGTTTTACTGTGTTATGTTGTACGCGTAGTCTATGATTGAGTTTGAGTTAGTTTTGCACTTAGTTTCAGATTTAAACTAACCTCCTTTTTTGCGTATAGAAGTTTAATTGTTCTCAAACATCATCATTTAAAGACTGCACTTTCTTCATTGTTTTGCATTTGTACTTCGCCAAAAATCAATTAATTAATTAATTTTAATATAGCCATATATGTGAGTCTATTTCTGCCCTCTGTATTCTTTCCTATAATCTACATATCTACATATAGAAAATACCACATCACCTTGATTAATTTAACATTACAATGCATCTTTATTGAATAATTCCTTTTTTTTTATTCTTTTCCAAAATTGTTTTTGCTTTCTAGTCCTTTTGCTTTTCCACATAAAAGTTTGAAATCAGCTTGTCTATTTCTACAAAAACAATCAAACATCCTGCTGAGGATTGAATTATGTAAAACCTATAGATCAAAGTGGGCAGAACTGACCTCTTTACCGTATTGACTCTTTCAAACTATGCATACAATACGACTCTCCATTTATTTAGGTATTCTTTGACTGCTTTCATTAGCGTTGTGTAGTTTTCAGCACACAAATCCAGCATATGATTTGACAGATTATATAAAAATATTCCATTTTGGGGAGCTTTGTAAATGGTATTTTTAAACAATTTAACCATTGCTAATTGTCCATTGCTAGAATATTAAATAAAATTGATTTTCTGTGTCTTGATTTTATATTTTGTGATCTTCCCAAACTTACTTATTAGTTCTAAGACCTTTCATTTTGTTTTTTTGGTACATTCCTTGGTTTTCCATGTGGACAATCATGTCACCTGCAAATAAGCATTCCCTCTTTTTTTCCTTCCTTCTTTCCATTCTTCCCTCCCTCCCTCCCTTCCTCCCTCCGTCTCTTGCCTGCCTTCCTTCCTTCCTTCTTCCCTTTTCTGTCTTTCCCTCCCTCCCTCCTTCCCTTTGTCCCTCCATCCCTTGCCTATCTTTCCCCCCTTCTGTCCTTCCTCTGTCCATCCCTTCCTTCCTTCCATCTTCCTTCCTTCCATCTTCCTTCTTTCCTTCCTTCCCTCCCTCCCTCGCTGCTTCCCTTACTCCCTCCCCTCCCTTGTCTATCTTCCCCCCACTCCCCTTCCTTCTTTTCTTCCTTCTCCCTTTCTCCCCTTCCTCCCTCCTTCCATCCTTCCCCTCCCTCCCTCTCATCCCCTCCTTCCCTCCCTTGCTCCTTTCTTCCATCCTTCTTTCCATACTTTTCTTTCCTTCCTTCCTTCCTTCTTCCTTTTCTTTCCAATCTATATGAACTTGAGTTCTTTTTATTGCCTTATTGCCCTGACAAAAAAGTCCAGTGGAATCATTAATAGTAGTCCTGAGAGTGGACATCCTTAACTTATTCCCAATTTTAGGGTAAAAGCACTCAGTTTTCACCATTACATATGAGGTCATCTATGAATTTTTGTAGACAATCTTTACTGAGTAAAGGAAATCCTCTATTTGTAGATTACAGAAATCTTTTCTCATGAAAAAAAAATGTTGTATTTTGTCGAATGATTTTTTCTGCATATATATATTTTTAGACTGTTAATTGATAGATTATAGTAACTGATTATTTACATTTATTGTACCTTGCTTACTTTTCTGGGATAAAGCACATTTTGTTTGGTGTACTATTCTTTTTCTATATTGCTAGATTCAATTTGCTAATAATCTTGTAAAAAACTTTTGCATTTATGTTTATGAAAATAATTTTACTTGTTCCTTTAATTTCTCTTTTGTCTTGCTTTTCAAATTTTCTTATTAATACATAGTAAGTATACATATGTGGAAAGTATATGTGGTAATTTCATACACTCATAATCAAATCAGGGTAATTGGGATATCTATCACCTTAAATACTTTTTTTACTGTAAAAACATTATAATTATCCTCTTCTATCTATTCTAAATGTTCAATAGATTAATATTAACTGTAGTCACCCTACTGATCTATTGACCACCAAGTCTTATTTCTTCTAACCGCTTTCTCTAATTTTGATATTAGAGTTATGCTTGGCACATAAAATTATTTAGGAAATGTTCTCTCTCTTATCTGTATAATTGGTGTCATTTCTTCCATAAATAGTTGATAGAAATAAACTAGTATCATCTGGGCCTGAAGATTTCTTTTTAGGGGGAAGAGTTTAAAATATTGAGTCAATTTCTTACTATTTATGGGACTATTCAAATTATCTACTTTATTTTGGATTAGTTATAATAGCTTACGGTTGTCAATGAATTAATTGATTCCAACTAAGTTACTAAATTTACGTGCAAAGAGTGGTTTATAGTATTTTTTATGCTTGTATTAATGTCTGGAGGTTTTACAGGTATATTTTCTCTTTTAATTCTAATATTGAGAATTTGTGTCTTTACTATTCTCATTTACTTTGTCAGTGTTGTTAGAGGTTTATCACTTTTATAAATCTTTTGATAGAAAAAGATTGGCTTCATTATCTTTAGTTGTTTCTGTTTTCAATTTCATCAGTCTCTGTTTTTATTTTATTCTTATCTTTCTTCAGTTTGCATTGAGTTTATTTTTCTCTTCTTTTTACCATTTCCCAAGATGAAAACAAATTATTGATTTGACAACTCTTCTTTTCTAAAGAAAGCATTAAATGGCAAAAACTTCTAAGTACTACATGAGTTATGTACCACAATTTTTATATCTTATATATTCATTTATGTTCAAGTTAGAAATATATTCTAATTTCTTTAAGACTCCTTTGGCCCATGAATTATTAAGTGTATTTTTAGGGTATTTTTCTTTCTTTTTTTTTTTTTAACTATACTGTAAGTTCTGGGATACATGTGCAGAACATACAGGTTTGTTACATAGGTATACATGTGCCATTGGTGGTTTGCTGCACCCATCAACCCGTCATCTGCAATAAGTATTTCTCCTAATGATATCCCCTCCCCTAGACCCCCACCAATAGACAGGCCCCAGTGTGTGATGTTCCCCTCCCTGTGTCCATGTGTTCTCATTGCTCAACTTCCACTTATGAGTGAGAACATGTGGTGTTTGGTTTTCAGTTCCTGTGTTAGTTTGCTGAGAATGTTGGTTTCCAGGCTTCATCCATGTCCCTGCAAAGGACATGAACTCATCCTTTTCATGGCTGCAGAGTATTCCATGGTGTATATACGCCATATTTTCTTTATCCAGTCTATTATTGATGGGCATTTGGGTTGGTTCCAGGTCTTTGCTATTGTGAAAAGTGCTGCAATAAACATATGCGTACATGTGTTTTTATTATAGTAGAATGATTTATAATGATTGGGGTATATACCCAGTAATGGGATTGCTGGGTCAAATGGTGGTTCTAGAATCCTTAAAGAATCACCACACTGTCTTCCACAATGGTTGAGCTAATTTACACTCCCACCAACAGTATAAAAGTGTTCCTGTTTCTTCACATCCTTTCCAGCATTTGTTGCTTCCTCTCTACTTTTTAATGATTGCCATTCTAACTGGGGTGAGATGTACCTCATTGTGGTTTTCATTTTCATTCTCTAATCACCACTGATGATGAGCTTTTTTCATGTTCTTTGCTGGCCACATAAATGTCTTATTTTGAGAAGTACCTGTTCAAACTCCTTCACCCACTTTTTGATGGGTTGTTTGTTTCTTTATTGTAAATTAGTTTAAGTTCCTTGTAGATTCTGAATATTAGACCTTTGTCAGATGGATATATTGCAAGCATTCTCTCCCATTCTATAGATTGCCTGTTAAACTCTTATAATAGTTTCTTTTGCTGTGAAGAAGCTCTTTAGTATAAATCCCATGTGTCAATTTTGGCTTTTGTTGCCACTGCTTCTGGTATTTTAGTGATTAATTCTTTGCCCATGCCTATGTCCTGAACGGTATTGCCTAGGTTTTCTTCTAGGGTTTTTATGGTTTTAGGTTTTACATTTACATTCTTAATTCAGCTTGAGTTAATTTTGTATAAGGTGAAAAAGGGGGTCTAGTTTCAGTTTTCTGCATATGGCTAGCCAGTTTTCTGAAGACCATTTATAAATAAGGAATCCTTTCCTCATTGCTTGTTTTTGTCAGGTTTGTTGAAGAACAGATGGTTTTAGATGTGTGGCATTATTTCTGAGGCCTCTGTCCTGTTCCATTGGTCTATGTCCCTGTTTTGGTACCAGTACTATGAGGTTTTGGTTACTACAGACTTTTAGTATAGTTTGAAGTCAGGTAGTACTATGCCTATAGTTTTGTGTTTTTTGGTTGTTTCTTTTTTGTTGCTTAGGATTCTCTTGGTTATATGAGATATTTTTTTGAACCATATGTAATTTAAGGCAGTTTTTTCCATTTCTGTGAAAAAAAGTCAATGGTAGATTGATTGGGATAGCATTGAATCTATCAATTACTTTGGGCACTATGGCCATTTATAATACAGCCATGCCAATTTTCTTAGAATTAGTGTTTGCACGGTATCACTTCTTCTATCCCTTTACTTTTAACCTACCTACATCATTGTATTTGAAGTTCTATTTATTATAGGCAAGTATAAACTTAGGCCATTTTTCATCCAATCTGATTAACTCTGTCTTTTAATTGGTGTCATTTAAGTAATTTTTGTATGTTTGCATTAGGTCTATTATTTTATTCTTCATTTTTCAGTTTGTTCCTACGAGATTTTATTACATTGTTACCATTCCTCATTCTCTTTGTGTCACAGTCAACTTAGAATCAATATTTCATCACTTCCAGTGCATTGTAGAAACCTTACCACTCTATAGGTCCCATACCCCTTTACCTCTTATTTTTGCAGTTGACTTCTATATTGTGTCTACATACACTGAAAATTAAACAATGTTATTTTTGCTTTCACCTACCAAATATCTTTTAAAGAACTTAAAAAGAAGAAATTATTACTGAGATAGCTTTCACTTACATTGCTATTCTTTTATTCTTTATGTTCTGAGTATTTTTCTGCTATTCCCCCTAATCTTTTTATGAAGACTGGGCCTCACTCTGCTGCCCAGTTTGCAGTGCAGTGGTGGAACATGGTTTACTGCAGCCTTGACCTCCGGTAATCAAGACATCCTCCCACCTCAGCCTCCTGAGTAGATGGGACTACAGGTGCATGCCACTATGCTCAACTAATATTTTTATTTTTTCTAGAGACAGGGTTTCACCATGTTGCCCAACTTGGTCTTGAACTCCTGGGCTCAGGAAATCCACCCACTTCAACCTCCCAAAGTGCTGGGATTACAGGCATGAGCCACTGTGCCCAGCCAGATTTGCCTTTTGTCCTAGAAACTGCCTTTTAAAAAATTTTTAGAGTAAATCAGCTGACAATGAATTATCTTGGTTTTCCTTCCTCTGATAATGTATTTTTAGGTCATCTTTATTTCTGATTAATATTTTCACTGGATACAGAATTGTGAATTGACAGTTGTCTTCTTCCAGCATTTTAGGAATGTAACATTTCCTCTCGGCCTTCATAGAATTCTCAGTCAACCCAGCTGAATTTTATCTCCTATAAGTAATGCATTGGCTTTCTCTTGCCGCTTTTGGATTGTGTGAATACACTTACTCTATTTTATCTAGAATCAAAACTCTTCAGAGTACATTCTATAGTGTCAATAATCCTATTTTACTTTCTGTTCAGTAATAGTTAACATTCAAATAACTGATTGAAATATATATTTTTTCAGTTGTGGTTGTCATTTTTCATTATAGTCTTCCAGAAACTTAAGCGTATCCACAACGAATACATTAACGACAATGACTTCATATACTAATGTAAAATTACAGAAAATAAAATACTAGGTACAAAAAAATATAGAGAGATTTTTAATAGTGTTACTGTTTCTCTAGCACGTAACAGGCATTTTTATTAACGGCTTAAATAAGTGTGCGATTCATGAGCAATATGACTTGGTAACTTTAGCATATTTCAGTATTAACAATGCGCTAGTAAACTACTATACTGTAAAGGCACAAAATGTATTAACTTTTGCTCTTTCCTACATTGTCTTTCAATTCAGCACTATGTGAAGTTCAAGAAAAGTAAAAATATTCCATTAAATTACTCCCCAAAGACTTCAAATTAAACAGCTAGAATCCTTGGGATTTAGAATATATCTCAGTTTTATCCAAAATGGCTTGTATTGAATCTCTTTTGACAGAGATGGTTCAACTATTACAGTGACCTGCTTTTATCAAGCTGCCAGCTACTGTCAGTATACTTCTTTTTCTTTAGAAATAGTAAGATACAGTTTAAACAATTGAAAGCTCTGCCCATAATAACTTGATAATACCACGTGATCAACATGTTAAAAATGCTTCACAATTGCTAATAATAATAGCAAATTCACAGCAGGCTTTTGGGTGGATTTTGTGGGGGATTTTTTTATCAATTCAGCTACAACTTTAAAAATGCATTTTGCTATCTGAAGAAATTTTGACTGAAAGTAAATGTTTTAATTATTGAAATGTAATATAATTAAAAATTTGGTTTGTAACTAGAGAATTCTCTAATTTTTGCCTGTATACATAATCTTTTATTCCATTTATCCATTATATTTATTTGGTTTAAGGAAAGATTTATTTTAAAGATCTATATAATTTATTAAAATATTACTTTGATGGAGCTCATATTTCCATAATGGGAAATAATTTTAGAAATCATACCATTCTCATCTTAGAGGTGAAAATTCTCAAACTCAGAGACTCAGCCTGCACCATGCAAAAGTCAGGGATCCCCAGTTCCGTAAATCTTTTGGTATTATTTCTATAATAAGGAAATTATTTTATGAGCCTCCTGTCCCTCTAAGACAAATGCACAGTAATGCAAAAAATTGATGAAATTTTAAGGGTTCATTTAACACTCATGGATGTTATGAGAGTCTCTGGATTAGAAAACTCTGCAGAAGACAATTTACTAGCCATCTGGACAAAGAAAATGTAGGTCTGTACCACGCATCTTAAACTAGAGTAACTTCCAAATGGATTAAAATTTTAAAGGTGAAAATGGAAAAATTAATGTTCTGGAAATCAAACATGGCTGAATAATTTCATTTTTTTGAAATGAAGAGTTGAGTCTAACTGTACCTCAAAAATCCACAAACTGAAAAGTAAGGAGTAATGAATTTGACTAAAAAAAAGATAAACATCAAAAGACAACTTTAGAAATATATTCAACTCTATACATATTAACGGCCATGCTAGCATGGCAGGCAGAATGGCTCTCAAATGAAGTGCCTATCCCAGTTTCCAGATTCTGTAAATATGTTACATTGCAAAAGAAACTTTTCTGATATAATCAGCATTATTTTAACAAGTTGCATTTGTGGTAATTTATTACAGTAGTATTAGAAAACTTATAAAACTATCCCATATCTAAGAGAAAAATTTAGCCTGCAGATATAGCTGAAAATATATTAAATAATTTTTGCAAATTTTTACTTATTGAAACATAGTTTGTGACTGTTTCCAGTAAAAGACTGGAAGATACCTGAATGTCCATAAGTAGGAATTTGTTAAATAAATTGAGTTATATCCAAATTATGAAATACTTCTCAGCTACAAATAAGAATAAAAAAGCTTTTTATACTATTATAAAGAATATCCAACATATACTGTCAAATGAAAAATGCAAGCTTATTACTATGTGTGAAAAGGTAGAAAAAATTAAAAATTTGTTGATATTTACTTGTATATGTATAAAATGCTTTGGAAAGATATAGAAGAAAGCAACAACTATTTTTACATATAGTAGTGGGTATTCTCCGTTCTCAGAATTATTTTTTGAGTGTTCAGTCCCTCTGAGACAAATGCACAGTAATGCAAAAAATTGATGAAATTTTAAGGGTTCATTTAATACTCATGGATGTCATGAGAATCTCTAGATTAGAAAAAGCTGCAGAGGGACAATTTACTAGCCATCTGGACAAAGAAAAGGCAGGTCTGTACCACACATCTTACACTAAGGTAACTTCCAAATGGATTAAAATTTTAAAGGTGAAAATGGAAAAATTAATGTTCTAGAATAAAACACGGCTGAATAATTTCATTTTCTTGAAATGAGGAGTTAAGTCTAACAGTACCTCAAAAATTTACAAACTAAGGAAAGGAATATTTCTCTGTGTATACTTTAATAATTTTTTAACCATGGATTGTTATTCTAAGGTATATTTAAATGATGATGATAGATAAATACATGATAGATGATAGAATACAAATATAATATTTAAAGTTATTTTACACTATCATTTGTTTTCTTTCATATATATAACTGCTTAATGGTTGATTCACTAATAAGGAGAAAACATGTCCTGTCCAAAGGAAGAAAGAAAAGAAAAGGAATAAAAGAAAGAAAAAAATCATTTTTAATTTGTCATTATCATACCATGTTCTGTTATTGCAAATAAAAATTCTGGCTTTCCCAGTTTCACTGGAGCTGTAATACAAATTCATCTTGAAAAGGTAGCAATATTTTCTGAATGTCACACATGAATAGATGTGACATACAGAGGCTAATGACACATTACATATTTTTAAAGGAGAGAGGAAGACAGAAAATTAATTACTAAAACAATTGGCATCAAATATTGAAAAAAGTACCAAAAGACAAGCCATTTTTCTTACAGCTGCTCCCCTTCCTCCCCTACATTCAGCATCTCCTTTCTCTGATCACTTCTCTCAGAAGCAAACCTCTCTCTCTATTCATCTCAGAAAATGTGTTTAATAGTAGGAGTCGTGAAAGTAAAAACAGAGTTTGCTAACATGCAAAGAGTAAATTTGAGACCAAGGACATGGTAGAAATCCAGACCTGTTTATTCTCTGCCAGATTTTTAGAGGGTCTCACCCTAATGCAGGCTTAACTGGCTGGTAACAGTACAAGCGAAGACCTGGTGGGTAGGTTTGGAGTTCTTTCAAATTAATAGGGAAGCATTTAGAATAAGGTAGGACAGGTGATATCCAACAAAATTAGGAAGGTCTTAAAGACTACGTAATTCTAATTGAGCAATCAAGCATCTTTACAGATTGTTCAGAAAAGAGGGACAGCATCAGACACACACTCTGAAGATTAGTCTGGTAGAGTGTTGTACAATATGAATGGGTTAAGGAACATGAGAGGCCAGAAAAGTTGTAGGCAAGAGCATGAGAGAAAGCACTTTTAGATTCGAAATCTATTTACCCTCTAAAAATTAGTGAGACTGGTTGTCAGTTGCATTATTTGCTGCTAAATCAGATTAAATCCCAGATGCATATGCATTTCTTTTCTTTTTTTTTTTTTGAAAATAACAAGAGCTTTATTTTTGTGTGGCTGTCCTAGCTTCATTTACTTGTTGCCAACAGCCTGAGGGAGTTTCTCCACAGCCCTTGATTCCTGAGTTTCAACATATTAACCCAGATGCATTTCTTAAAGGAGAGATTAAAAAGAAGTGAAATCAGAAGTTAGAACCAAATAAAAGTATCTACAATTTTTCAAAAAATTCATTTCCAAAAGGCCATCCAGTTAATTTAAGAACCACTCTGATGCATCCATGGCTAAAACTCGGATATTTCTTATAAGAAGTGTCATTTCTAAAGTGTAATTGCCTAACACTTGCTAAAACAGTAATGAAATAATTTTAGAGCATGCATCAAAGGACATCGAATGTGAAATAAACAGCATTAGTTTAGAGTCATGGGATTGTTGTACAGGACATTAGACAGCACTGCCCTCTGCAGTTAAATGTGCTCTACTAGCTGAGCCCTGTAGCATTTGCTATAAACCCATGCCTGAAATCACGCAGATATTTTGTCATTTCATTTACTGTAGCCAATAAGCTGACAGCATTACCAAAGTCTCCAACCTGAATACCTGCAAAAGAATTATTTCTAGTAATGAAAGATAGTAACATGAAAAGTAAGAAGTGAGGAGGACAAATCCAGGTTTGTTTACTGACTCCTATGTACTAGACTTTGTTCTTGGTGAACAAGATTGGCAATATCCTTGAATCATTGGTTCTTTAACTCTATGGAAAGCTGGACTCATACAGTAAAGAAGTAATCAAACAGTCAAATAAAAAATAGTTGTAAATTGTGACAAATGCCATGAAATAAACCAATTCTAAGATACAATTTCTGGTAGATCTCATCCAAGGAGGTGATGTATCAGTTAAGATCTGAGGGATACAAGAAGACATAAATATGTGAAGAGTAGGGAAAAGTAGAGGAAATGGCATATACAAATGTCCTGTGATGAGGAAGAGAGCAGCATATTCCAAGACCAGAAAAAGACAGTGTTGCAAGAGAATATTGAGCAAATGGGACAAAGCTAACATAAGAAGTAATTGCAAAGCAGAGACAGATTTTAAATATTTTACCTACGTTTAAGATCTGGTAAGAAAACAATGTTTTTTTCCTAAATGCCATAAGAATCTTTCCAGGGGCTTTGAGTGAAAAATAATTGTAAAGTGGTCATGTTGTTACTAGATCATTTTGGTTGTCCTGTGGTGATTAATTCCAAAGGGAGAAGAAAATACAGCATTCCAGCTAGTTTTCAGAGAACTTGTCTATCATATAACAAACTTATTGTAGTCCAATCTTTGTTTTGTAGTGTTAAAAGAATATTAAGGAAGAAAAAAGTTATATTCATTTATAACCAATCCATTCATAGCCTTACACTGGTAAACACTTGCCCTGAAATAACATCACTGTCCTCAGCAAAAGAGGATGGTTTAATGACTTTTTAATTGTAACTCATAACATAGGATTAAGTTCATAAAATCATAGGTGAAATTTCAAACAAGAAGAGTTCACAATGATTTATCACCTTCTTTGAGATGGAAAGGCCTACCATGTGCTAATAATTTGTACTCTACAGACAGGACCTTACATTTGAACATCCATAGATGGTAAACAGCTCCTCTATTATCCTTGTGAGGTCAGGAGGTTGTGTTAACATGAACTATCAACCCCTCTCATATGTTAACATAAGACATGTTCAAAAATTCCACAAATAACTAGGATTTCTCAGCAAAGAAGCCCCTTCTTATTCATTTCTCAGTCCTTCTTATTCATTTGTCCACTCCAATCTAGAATAAGAGAATGGAGATAAAACTACTGATTCTTTTCCAGGAAATTGAACTGTTAATTTACTCAGTTTGAGTCTTTATGATCTTTTCTCCCTGAAGTGGAAAAAGAGGAGAGACAATTTTGATCACCGTACCTTATTTAGGATCCCTTTTTGTACTTTAAAACAACTCAGCAGTACTATCTGTAATACAGTTCCACAGAGAGAAAAATTTATTTTCTATAAAAAGTAATACATTAAACATTCGTTTCTGGCTGCAGCATTAATGAACAGCTTAAGGACTTCTAGAATTGAATTAACTGCCCCAGTAATTTGAAGTTTTTCAGATTTCTTAGTCGAGATTTTCATAGCTTACAAGTACATGTGTGAAAATGAAATCATGAATGGAATATTAACAGACTGATAAAAAGCCTTCCAACTGGTGACACAGAATCCACTGCTACAAATAACTAAATGAGATTAATATTATTGATAATATTCTGAATACTTTGATGCACACCATTATCTATTTCAATTTCTAACATATCTGTCATGCTTTATTTACTTTTATTTTTAAATTAATATAAATAGAAAGCTAGTGCCCATGTAATATGAATACCTTTTATGCAGTAATAAGTAAAAAAATTGGCTCTGTAAATGTTCAATTCACTTATCAAATGTCAGAGTGTGTGTGTGTTAGATTAACCATTTCAGAGTCTGAGTAATGATTAATATTTAAGGAATATTTGAGGCCTAACAAACATATCAATACTTGTACAAATTTACCTTCTTCACAGAACTGGAAGCAATGATTTATTTCTAGTTTTGTGTGTTTGTTTGTTTGTTTGTTTTTAGAGACAGAGTCTTGCTCTGTCACCCAGGCTGGAGTTCAATGATGCAATCAAAGCTGACTGTAGCCTCTAACTTTTGGGTTCAAGAGTTTCTCCCACCTCAGCCTCCCAAATAGATAGGACTACAGGTACAAGCCATCATGCACAGCTAACTTCTTAATTTTTTGTAGAGATGGGGTTTCAATATGTTGCCCAACCTGGTCTTGAACTTTTGGCCTCAAGTAACCCTCCTGTCTCAACCTCCTAAAATGCTGAGCACCATGCCCAGCCTATTCTTAGTTTTCAATGAGATATATATTTAATACTCAAGAATTATCTAATGCTATGTAAAGGTATATTTTTACCACGAGAGATGGATAAACTATTAAAATTCTGTTCAGCCTGGCAAATACTCCCTGCATCAAGGAAGGCTAAAGTCAAGCTTCTGAGACTATTGTGGCCTCATTAGCAGTATAATATTTGTTTAAAAGTTTCCCCTTCATGGCTTCTGCCATTAGAAACTAAACACTATGAAAATGGTTTTTGTAAAGCAATATTTCTTCATTCTTGTATTTTTCTTCTGTCTCTGACCTAAATAATGATTCTACAAATGCAATGTCTCTCTTTTGTTTTACTAATAGATATTATAAAATGTACTTTTTAAGAGAGCTGGGTGCAACGGCTCACACTTATAATCCCAGCACTTTGGAAGGCCGATGTGGGTGGATCACCTGAGGTCAGGAGGTCGAGACCAGCCTGGCCAACATGGTGAAACTCCGACTCTAGTAAAAATATTTAAAAAATTAGCTGGGCATGGTGACTGGCGCCTGTAATTTCAGCTACTTGAGAGGCTGAGGCATGAGAATCGCTTGAATCCGGGAGACGGAGTTTGCAGTGAGCCGAGATTGCACCATTGGACTCCGGCCTGGGCAACAAGAATAAAATTCCACCTCAGGGAGAGACAGACAGACAGAGAAAGAGAGAGATAAAGACCCAAACAAGTAAACTGAAATTAGGCCCAATTCAAGTTTACCAGGAGAAAAAAAACAAACAAACAAAAAACAAGCTATAGATCTGGACCCCATTGCTTAATAATGAGCTAAAAGCAGGTTGTAAAGTTGGGGGGATTTCACAAAGTATTTTATTCAGATCATGCATGATCATAAGCATTGGAACTGCAGTAAAGTGACAAAAGTCTGTGTATCTTTAATGGAATCCATTAATAATTGACATTTATTGAGTACTTTATAGGAAGTCTCAAGATCCAGCACATTTCTTGATGGTTTAATCTTACAAGAACCCAGTTAAATTTCTACTTTTTAAAACTGTTATTTTATTTTAAGTTCCAAGATACATGGGCGCGATGTGCAGGTTTGTTACATAGGCAAACATGTACCATAGTGGTTTGCTACATGAATTATTCACAATAACAAAGACATGCCATCACCCCAAATGCCCATCAATGATAGACTGGATAAACAAAATGTGGTACATATACACTATGGAATACTATGCATCCATGAGAAGGAATGAGATCATGTCCTTTGTAGGGACATGGATGGAGCTGGAAGCCATTATCCTCAGCAAACTAAATTTCTACTTTAAACTCCCTATTTTATAAATGAGAAAATTAGGTTAGAGAGTTTTAATGACTTGCTCAAGGTCCTAAAACTCACAAACGCTGGGTCAGGGATTTGAAGGCAAGCTGGCTCAACTCTTACTACTCCCTACTTCCTAAAAATATTTTTTCAACACTTATTATAATTTATATATCTGGAGGCATGATGGTTGTTATTCTCCTCCCATGATTGAGGAAACTGACTCTAGAGAAAAAAGAAGTATACTTAAAATTGCACAGTAGACCAATGCAAGACCTAAACTTTTAAGCCAAGAGTTTATGTCTCTTCAGACTAAAACTGCAGAGACTATATAAATACAATCTTACAGCAGTTAGTCTTAACTTTACTTGATTTTCTATAACAATTATCTATATTTTTAAAAAAATTATAATATAGAATATGCAGAAGATCTTGACTTGTATGACCATTTTCAATATATATATCATTGTGTTTGCTGCAAATCAGAAGCCAGAATTATTCCAGGAGAAGGAAAGGGTAACCTGTGAGGACAGTGGCTTATTTTATATACACATATAATACAACCAGAAAAAGGAGAACCAAAATTCCATATCTGTGTGGGAGCAGGGGCTATATGGGAAATCTCTGTATCTTTCTCTCAATTTTGCTGTGACTCTAAACTGGTTCTTGAAATACTCAGAAGATGACAAGTTTTTGCATATTATGTCAGTCTGCCCAAGTGACATGAATTGTTCTGGCATCAAAGAAAATGTAGAACCATTTGTAACTGTAGTTCATTGTAGTAATAAAGTTGGCTCTTTGCTTCTGAACATTGCTATCTGTTGGCCTCAGCTTCAGGCTCACCTAATCCATACAATATTAGCCCTGATGTGCACCACATTTATGACCCCTGTGTTACAAACCAAGAGTTTGGAAAGCTAAGGGTCACATTAGACTTTCGTTTAGGCTCTGTCAAAATAAAATGAGTTCGAGTTACAAAAATTTTTAAGTTTATTGTCACACAGAAAAGAAAGTACACGTTGCAACCCGGGAGACTCAACCCAAAAAAGGTGAGAAATTCAACTCATAGCAGTTATAGGATGGCTTATAAATGAAAATAAGAAAGTTTGAAACCTTTATTATGATTCGATGTTATGAGAGAGGCTTCCAGATGGTAGGGGATTGGTTAAAAGTGATTATCTTATACAATTTGTAGAAGGCAATTTAAGCCTAGTTTATGATTTCAGAAGGACTACAAGAAATAACTTAAGTTTCACTTACATTTTTAAAAATAGGCTAAGTTTTTATTATGTGGCCTACCTGGTTTTGTCTGCTTGGGAAACTCTCAGGCCTGATCTCCATTTTATTTTATTTCAACAGTTCCACAAGTGATCAAGCTTTCACCAAGTGAACTAACATCTACAACAATTGAAATAAGGTCCACTCAGGTTCCACCTCTGCTGTTTCTGTTTTTATTGGCTGCGGTATCACAATGTCTGGGTCCCATTTTTTTGAGGCATAGAACATTCATTTTGCTAGCATAGAAACAGTGGAAATGGTGTGGTCATAGACCCAGCAATTTGGGCAGCTGTTTACTAATTTTCTAAATCCTTGGTCTTGGCAGAAATAACCACTTACTGTTGCTAGGTCAGCACCTACGGCAACAGAAGAGGACAATGGTTAGGAATGTGAATTTAGGAGCTGCATTGCCTAGGTTAAAATGCCAGCTCTGCCCCTTACTACTTGTGACGGTAGGAAAGTGACTAGGAACAAATCCCTAGTGAGAATTCATATATTTTTAAAAACTGTAGAATGATGCCTAGACCATAGAAAGTACTATCTCTTCTGGGAATAATTTCTTTAAGTTCAACCTAGAGCCTGTATCTCCTCCAACCCTTTACACAATTGTGTAGGCATACAATTTTCTGTATTCAATCTCTTTTGGCTCAAACCAAATAAAGTGGTTTTTACTGTCTTATATTGAACCTTGACTGATACATGGGCCATTTTCTATTTCTTCTTGAGTACTGGTTATTACATTACAAAAAAGAAATTAGAGGATGTGAGGCAGTTTAAAAGCTAAGGGATATTCTGCAATTTAGTTATAAAGGCAAGTATCACACAAATGTGGGGTTTGGATTCACAGAAGTAAGTAAATTATTTCTAAAAAAATATTTGCTAGAAGCTTTGAGTGCATTTCCAGTCATGCTTCTTCAGGCACAATACTTTAAAGCAATTGTCCTTAATAGCTCACACCTCTAGCTCCTTTTCTTCTTGTTGCTAAATTGACAATAGACACCATCCAGAAAATCCTGTTGAAAATCAGACCACTGCAGTGAAACTTTCTTCACCTCATAAAGTTACTTATTTGTCTAGATAATTTATTTAATAATTCATTATTTATTTATCTAGTTCATTTAGCCTTAAATGATTAGAGATTTAAAAGTTTCCAAAAATTTTCAGTGCTCTCTAGACCCATATATTTCACTGCATAAGCCACATCTCCATTTAGAATTAAATAAGCATCTTAATTTTACCAAGAAGTTCTTTACTTAGTCTCAACATCCAGTAAATGGTTCTATTATTCATCCAGTTGCTAGAATCCCAAACCCATAAGTCATCCTTCGCCCTTCTTTTCCTCACACTCCAGACACAACTCATCAGACTTTGCCCTGACTCCCAAAATATGTCTCATATGAGTTCTTTTATAACCACACTCTCAGTAAAGTAGTCAGGTTCAGTAAAGGAAACAGACACACTATACATTTCAAGGAGAAAACCTATACTGAGTACTGCATATTCTTCAAAAATCCTGAAACCTCACTTGTTGACTTTGAAATTTGTGACCCCTTTGTCTTCAAAGTTCTTTCCAGTCTTGCACGGCTGACTCCATCACTTTGCTGCAAATGGTTCTCAAATGGCACCTTCTCCAAGAGTCCTTCCCTGAGAGCCCCTTCTAAAAGAGCACCCCAATTTATCACCCTCTGCATTCTCTAGCTGCTTTCATCTCCTCTTTTTTCTCAGGATACTTGACATAATATTATATATTTTTTATTCAGTTGTTTCTTTTGCATTTTACTAACTAGAATAATAGTGCTATAAAAATAAGAATTCTAGAGAGATCCAAGATGGCCGATTAGCAGCAGCTCAGGATTGTAGCTCCCACTGAAAGCGCAGAGAGTGAGTGGACGCCACATTTTCAGATGAATTTTTTTTTTTTTTTTTTTTTTTTGAGACAGAGTCTCACTCAGTCACCAGGCGCCAGGCTGGAGTGCAGTGGCGCGACCTCGGCTCACTGCAACCTCCGCTGCCCAGGTTCAAGCATTCTCCTGCCTCAGCCTCCCGAGTAGCTGGGACTACAGGCGCGCGCCACCACGCCCAGCTAATTTTTTTTTGTATTTTTAGTAGAGACGGGGTTTCACCATGTTGACCAGGACGGTCTCGATCTCTTGACCTCGTGATCCGCCCGCCTCGGCCTCCCAAAGTGCTGGGATTACAGGCGTGAGCCACCGCGCCCGGCTCAGATGAATTTTTATTGCCCACGGACCAAGAGATTCCTGGCGGAGGAGCCCCACGGGTCGCCAACGCGACTCTTTTGGTTGGTGCGACTTTTTGGTCGCCTGAGTGCAGCGGTTCTGAGTCCGGAGTATACGGGACTGAGTGCCCTTTGGTTGGCGTTGGAGCTCCGGGAAAGGCAGAGTCTCCCATACAGCTGATTGAAAGAGGACTGAAGTGGGGGAACCAGACTGGGAGATTCCCGGGCAGAAAAGCGCCACGAATCTTAATGCCACTGTTTCAGCCAGCGTAGTAGGTCGCCGCAGGGGAAGGCTGGTCCCTCCCCACCCACCTCCGCCACACACACAAAAAAAAACAGCAGGTGGAACTGCTGAGGATTGAGAGTTTCACAGCAAGTACGGCTGAACCCAGGAAGGTCCAGCTCTGTGGGGGGAGGGGCGTCCGCCGAAGGAAAACTAAGAAACAGAAAAAACTTTACCATCAACAAGCTGGACGTCCACTCAGAGACCTAATCTGAAAGTCAGCAATTACACAGACAACAGGTGGATAAATCCACAAAGATGGGAAGAAACCAGCGCAAAAAGGCTGAAAACACCCCGAAATCAGAATGCCTTTCCTCTTACAAGAGGATTGCAGTTCCTCATCACCAAATTCAACAAGGCCTGATTGAGAATGAATGTGAGGAATCAACAGAATCAGGCTTCAGAAGGTGGATAATGAAAAACTTCTGTGAACTAAAAGAACATGTTCTAGCCCAATGCAAAGAAACTAAGAACCTTGAAAAAAAGGTTTGACGAAATGTTAACGAGAATGGACAATTTAAAGGGAATATAAGTGAACTCATGGAGCTGAAAAACACAATACAAGAACTTCGTGAAGTATGCACAAGTTTTAACACTCAAATTGATCAAGCAGAAGAAAGGATTTCAGAGGTCGAAGACCAACTTAACAAAATAAAACAATAAGACAAGATTAGAGAAAAAAGGGTAAAAAGGAATGAGCAAAGTCTTCAAGAAATACAGGACTATGTGAAAAGACCTAATCTACGTTTGATAGGTGTACCTGAATGTGACGAAGAGAATGAATCCAAGCTGGAAAATATTCTTCAGGATATAATCCAGGAAAACTTTCCCAACCTAGCAAGGCAGGACAGTACTCAACTCCAGGTAATACAGAGAACACCACAAAGATATTCCTCAAAAAGAGCAACCCCAAGGCACATAATCATTAGATTAACCAGGGTTGAAATGAAGGAGAAAATACTAAGGGCAGCCAGAGAGAAAGTTCAGGTTACCCACAAGGGGAAGCCTATCAGACTCACAGCAGATCTCTCAGCAGAAACCCTACGAGCCAGAAGAGAGTGGGGGCCAATATTCAACATCCTTAAAGAACTTTCAACCCAGAATTTCATATCCAGCCAAACTAAGTTTCGTAAGTGAAGGAAAAATAAATTTTTTTACGAACAAGCAAGTACTTAGAGATTTCATTACCACCAGGCCTGCTTTACAAGAGCTTCTGAAAGAAGCACTATATACAGAAAGGAACAACCAGTATCAGTCATTCCAAAAAACCCATCGGTAAGCTGCATCCCAGACCCATCTCACATGCAAGGGTATACAGAGACTCAAAACAAAGGGATGGAGGAAGATTTGCCAACCAAATGGAGAACAAAAAAAAAAAAAAAAGGCAGGAGTTGCAATTCTCGTCTCTGATAAAATAGATTTTAAAGTAATAGAAACCAAAAGAGATAAGAAGGACATTGTATAATGGTAGAGGGATCAATGTAATGGGAAGAGCTAATGATCCTAAGTCTATGCGCACCCAATATAGGAGCACCCAGATACATAGGGCAACTTCTTGGCGACTTACAAAGAGACTTGGACTCCCACACAGTAATAGTGGGAGACTTTAACACTACATTGTCAATATTGGACAGATTAATGAGACAGAAGGATAACAAGGATACCCGGGACTTGAACTTAGACCTCGAATAAGTAAACTTAATAAACATTTACAGAACTCTCTACTCCAAATCCACAAAACATACATTTTTTTCAGTAACACATCACATCTATTCTAAAAGTGACCACATGGTTGGGAGTAAATCACTCCCCCAGCAATTGCATAGCATTTCATAGGTTTAAGTGAAATATTGGTTGGCTGTTTGTTTGTTATTTTCCTCCCTTATTCTTTCCTGTCTCCATTGTATAACGCAATTATTAGTATAAAAGAGCTTTTCAATACCCACTTTTAGACTGCATTCTAGCCTGGACAATAGAGCAAGATTTCCATTCTCTCTCCCTCTTTTCTCCCTTTTTCCCCTTTCTTTCATTCTCTTTTTTCCTTCCTTCTCTCTTTCTCTCTTTTTCTTTTCTTTCTTTTTCTTTCTTTCAAAAAAGAAAAAGAAAAAAAATAAAATAAGAATTCTGTGGTTTTCACCACTAAATCCCCAGCACCTAAAACGGTAATAAACATCAGTACGAGCTCAAAAATATTTGTAGAAAGGCAGAATCTCCATACCATTTCTTCTTTGATTGCTTTAAGGGTTATAATCCTAATCAAACATACTCAAATTTTAGATTGCTCGACCTTCCACATCACAGCATTAATCAGACAACTGACCCTGGACTATATGTGATATTTTTATGGCCATTCCATGCATTCTGTATAGTAGTCACCATTGCATTCAAAACAAAGCTCAAAAGAAAGCTAAGAAAAGCTCAAAAGAGAATGCTTAAAGTGAGGCATTTATCATTTCTGAAAAAGTTCTTCACATAGACTTAGAGCAGTGGAAAAATATCCTAAAAGAGGGGATATCAATCATTGCACTGGATTTAAAACTAAAAGCTCAGAGAATTGTTCCACTATACATTCTATATGAAGACTTGATATCTGTGGAAATTAGCTTGTGACTTCAAAATTAATTACTAGCATTCTTCTGTATTACTGCAATTGTGAATATAATTATGAATAATTTGCATATAGCTGTCATGTTATAAATCTCAGATAGCCAAAAATGGAGGCTCTAATTTTTTCTTTGTCATTTGTTTGGTCTCTAAAATTGCAATATAATATTGAATATTAGGTTCTTTCCTTTAATACAATATTCTTAATATATTTTCATGTTGTTAGCCATGAAAATATTAAATGTTAACTGTCAGAAATCCTTTGAATTAATAAAATATATTATTTTGAAGACAGTGTGTAAATATTATATTTCTTAATCCTATTAATAACTTGTGAGGTATGTATTGTTTCCATTTTACAGATTAAAAACAACACACTGAAAAGATAAGTGGTTTACACAAATTCCTAAGGGAAAATAATCTCCAACCATTTGATAATAGTTTTAGTATTTTTTTTCCATTGGAAAAAAAGTCATAGACTGAAATAGAGACACCAAAGATAGAGCCCTTCAAGATACTAATAAGACAGCTAAAGACATAAAATTAATACATCACAGGAATTGAACTGAATAACAACATAAATGGGAGAGTAGCAGTAGCTGCCATTTGTGCAGGTTAACTCTGCCACACAATGTGGTAGATCCTTGATGCTAACCTCACTTAATATTGAACACAAAAATATAAGGCATGTACGGTCATCATCAATTCAAAAATAAGGAGACTTTGCTTCAGAGTTCAAGTTTACATAGATAATAAGCATTGAAGCCAAAACCAAAGTCCACATCTATGTGATTCTAAAGCCCATGCTCTAACACTGTGCTTTACTCTTTTATAAAAAGAAACACACACACTTTCCTAGATTTCAGATAATGAGTAGTTTTATCCTTGGATAGAGGTGCCATGGAGTTTTAAATAGTTATATAAACAAAGAATGGAATTGGAGGAACCCAGAACAACAATGTAAGTAGAGTGGCAGTATGAACTTAAAAATGAGCACAGCAACTTCTGGAAAGACTGAGGAGATTAGCATAAAGTAGGAAATACTAAATTAAGAAGTAAAGAAGAGAGAAAAAGGTCAGATGATGGAGGCCTAGAAAACCTAAGTAGAGAAAAATTGACCTTTTTCTATTAAGAACAGGAGATGACTTCCATGAAATTTGTGTTTAAAATCAGTCTAACTGAGGTTTATGTGTGAAAAGAATAAGACAGGACCAGGTGCACATACTAATCAGGAGACATAGCACAATGCAACGGAGAATGTATAGAAACCTGGAAAAATGAGGAACCAATAAAATACGATTTTAAAATACCAAAGACAGCAGGGTGAAGAAAAAAGAATGGGTTTGCATTAATATGGTTTGGATGACAAAAAAGTAAATTAAGGAAGTAAGATTTTACTGAATTATTGGAAGAGAATGGAATATCAAGTCTCGATAATGAATAGGCCTTTGTAAAGAGAAGAAGGACCTCTTCTTCCCCCAAATAAGCCCTGTGAGTAGATGGGCTAATGAACCAAATGGTGATTTTCAGTGGACAAAACCCTAAGCAGAATCCAGGGCATGTTAATTCTTCAAGCCAAAAAACTTGTATTCTATTTCCATCTCTGTCAGTTAACAGCAATGTCAGGGAGCAAACTGGTACCATTTTGTAAAATGAGTTGTTCAAGGTAAACTATCTCAAGAATTTTTTCATCTATTAAAAAAATTAAGTCAGTGTGTCTTGCCATCATAAGTAACACAGGACAGCGTGATTTATGCATGTATATTCAGCACCATCGATCTTCTTACAAAATGCATTTAACATCTCAGCTCATATCATACCATCTGGGAAAGGCGCACAGCTAAGAATTAGCCAGATAAATAAAGAATAAAGATGAAATGATATATGTGTGAAAGAATTTTTTGAGACTGAGTTATATATAGAATCTTGGTAGAGAATTTTGCCAGCAAATTGTGGCTTATAGGTATCATTTGACCTATTTTATAGAGTAACTAGGCTTCATCTGTTGTGTTCCAATTCCCATGATCAATAATAGTAATGCTATGTTCTGATCTTTGTTATTTATATTTTTCTGCTAGCTTTAGATTTAGTTTGTTTTTGTTTTCCTAGTTCCTTGAGGTGTGATTATAGGTTGTTAACTTGAGATCTTTCTATCTTATTGATGTTGGCATTTAACACTCTAAATTTTCCTGTTTGTATTGCTTTTTTCTGTATCCCAGAGGTTTCGGTATGTTGTTATCTTTATTTTCATCCATTTCCAATTTTTTTTTTTGCCTTAATTTCCTTGTTTATCCAAAAGTCATTCCAAAAGAGTGAGTTATTTTATCTCCATGTATTCGTGTAGTTCTGAGAGTTCCTCTTGATAGTTTTTCTGTCGTGATTGTAAATGAGATTGAGTTTTTGAGGTGGTTCTTAGCTCCCATTTATGTTATTATTCAGTTCAATTAGTGCAATGTTTATATTTTATTTCTTTAGCTGTCTTGTTAGTATCTTGAAGGCTCTATCTCATGTGTCTCTGCCTGGGTCTGTGACTTTTTCTCCAATGGAAAAAAAGTACTAACACTATTATCAAATGGTCGGGGATTATTTTCCCTTATGAGTTTGTATAAACAGCTTATCTTTATAGTGTGTTTTTTTAATCTATAAAATGGAAACAATATACACCTAAGTTATTCATAGAATTAAGAAATATAATATTTACACACAGCCTTCAAAATAATATATTTTATAAATTCAAAGGATTTGTGACAGGTAATATTTAATATTTTAATGGCTGATAATAATGAAATAAAATATATTAAGAATATCGAGTTAAAGAAAAGAACCCAATATTCAATATTATATCTCAAGTTTAGAGACCAAACAACTGACAAAGAAAAAATCATAGCCTCCGTTTTTTGGCTGAGATTTATAACATGATGGCTATATGCAAATTATTCACAATTGTATTCATAATTGCAGTAATACAGAAGAATGCTGGTAATTAATTTTGAAGTCACAAGCTAATTTCCACAGATATCAAGCCTTCATGTAGAATGCATAGTGGAACAATTCTCTGAGCTTTTAGTTTTAAATCCAGTGCAATGATTGATATCCATCTTTTAGGATGCTTCTCCACTGCTCTAAGTCTATGTGAATGGCTTTTTCATAAATAATAAATGCCTCACTTTAAGCATTCCATTTTGAGCTTTTCTGATCCTTTATCCTGAATGCAGTGGTGACTATAGAATGCATGGAATGTTATAAAATGAGCTTGCAAAAGTGTATATTGAGCCACCTCAGACTCCTGAGTAACTGGGACTACAGGTGCATACCACCATGCCCAGCTAAATTTTAAAAAATTTTTCGTAGAGACAGAGTTTTGCCATGTTACCCAAGCTGGTCTGGAACTCCTGGGCTCATGCGATCCTTCCATTTCACCCTCTCAAAGTGCTGAAATTACAGGCATGAGCCACTGTGCTTGGCCAGAGATTATTATTTTTATGGGTTTGTTTACTATTGATAACTTACATGCATAGAAAAAAATTGCAGGACAAAACTGAAAAGTAAAAATGGCTTTTTTGGATGATGGGATTACAGAGAATTTTTACTTCATTATATTTTGTTTTTGCAATGAGCATACTGTTCTTTTATTTGAAAAGAAAATTCTTATAAGAAAATGCAGTTTTATGGAAAAAAAAAAAAAAAAAAGCATGGAATGACCATAAAAAATATCACATATGGACCAGGGTCAGTTGTCTGATTAATGCTGTGATGCTGAATGTGGCACAATCTAAAATTTGAGTACTTTTGATTAGGATAATAATAAAATATCTAGCAATACATTTAACCAAGAAGGGGAAAGATCTTTACAAGGAGAACTACAAAACACTGATGAAATACATTGTAGATGATACAAATAGAAAAGCATTCCATGTTCATATATTGGAAGAATCAATATCATTAAAATGACCATATTTCCCAGAGATATCCACAAATTCAACATGATTTCTATCAAATCACCTATGTCACTTTCACAGAATTAGAACAAACAATTCTAAATTTCATATATAACCAAAAAAGGGCCCAAATAGCCAAAGTCATTCTAACAATAACAACAACAAGAAAAGCCAGAGACATTATATTACCTGACTCAAAAAATGTTACTATAAAAGTTATAGTAACTAAATCAGCATGTTACTGGTACAAAAATAGATACACAGGTCAATAGAACAGAATAGAGAACCTCAAAAATAAAGCCACATACCTACAAAACTGACCTGCAACAAAGTTAACAAAAATAATAGGGAAAGACCCTACTCAATAATGGTGCTGGGGAAATTGACTAGCCGTATGAAAAAGAATGAACCGGACCCCTATCTCTCACCACATACAAAAATTAACATCAAGATAGAATAAATACTAAACATAAGACCTGAGAGTACAAAAATCCTAGAAGCAAACCTAGAAATAAACTTTTCTGGACTTTGGCCTAGAAAGAGAATTTATAACAAAGACCCCAAAAGCAAATGCAACAAAAACAACAATAGACAAATAAGACTTAATTAAACTAAGAAGCTTCTGTACAGCAAAAGAAATAATCAATAAACAGGCAACCTACAGAATGAGAGAAAATACTAGCAAATTATGCCTCCCGCGAAAGACTAATATCCAGCATCTACAAGGACCTCAAACAAGAAAAAAACAAACAACTCCATTAAAAAATGAGCAAAGGATATGTACAGATAGTTCTGAAAATAAGACATACAAACAGCCAACAAACACATGGGAAAAAAAAAAGTTTAATATCACTAATCATCAGATAGACGCAAATTAAAACACAATGATACATCATCCTATGCTAGTCAGAGAGGCTATTCATAGAAAGCCAAAAAAACAGCAGATGTTGGCATGGATGTGGATGAAAGGGAATACTTATACACTGCTGGTGGAAATGTAAATTAATTCAACCTCTATGGAAAACAGTATGGAGGTTTCTCAAAGAATTACAGAAAGAACTACCATCTGACCCAACAATTCCACTACTGGGTATGTACCCAAAGAAAAAGAAATAATTATATTAAAAAGATACCTACATGTCACAGCAGGTATATATTTATCACAGCACTATTCACAATAGCAAAGTCATGGAACCATGGTAAGTGTCCATTAACAGTTGATTGGATTAAAAAATGTGAGATCTATATTTATATGCATGGTATTTTTTATGGCTGTATGGTATTTTTATGGTATAGCCCCATCTCAAAATACATAAAACCATAAAAAATAATAAAATTATGTCTTTTGCAGCAACATTAGTAGAGCTGGAAGCCATTATCATATGTAACATAACTCAGAAACTGAAAATTAAATACTGCATGTTATCACTTGTAAGTGAAAGCTTATAAATTGGTACATATGGACAAAAAGATGGAAATAGTGGACACTGGAGAATTCAAAAGGGGAAAAGAGTGAGAAGGTTGAATAATTGGGTACAATGTTTGCTATTTTGGGGATCGATACATTAGAAGCCTAATCCCCACCATTATGCAATATCCTCAGGTAAAAATCTTGCACATATACTCCCTGAACCTAAAATAAAATTAAATGGAAAAAACAAAAATAATAATAGCGATACAGTTTTAAGGATGAATCTAAGCCTAAATTCTGCTTAGCATTAAAAAAAGAGCACGATTAGTTTGTAATGCCTGCCACGTCTGTGGATGGGAGATCTATTTATCATTCTGACATTCTGTATATTTTGATACCTGAGTTATATTCTATATTCTGATTAAAAATACTTTTAAAATCCAACCTGTCCTACTCCAGGGAGTCAACTCTTCTTTATTTCATAGTTTATTGTTGAGTTTCAGTGTTCTAAAAACACCTACATTTTTCTTTTTCGTTTTTAATAACCATCTTTACCATCTTAAATAGTAATACTTTCTCAGTATGAAAAAGATTGTCAATAAAAAGTGACTAGAACTCTGAAAGCCATTGCAAACTTTAGGCCAAATTATATTTTGGATTATCTGTTAACTTTATTTACTTATACTAAAGTGATTTGTATTAGTGTAGAAAATAAAACAAATGTTTCAGTCAGCATTATTTCTTCAAAATCTTTTAAAGTTATTTCCCTTGATAGGTTTTTATTTCTGAGATTTACCTATATATCATAAGTTACAATAATATAGAAAGTTTTAGTATAATCATAATAAAAATATAGATATATGAAAAGTGTATTTAGTAGTAAGGAACATTCTCAGATAAAAGTTTAATTATTTCAGCAGCCAAAGAATCTGCCTTTTTAAGCTGAACTCAGAACAGAAAATTTACTCCATAAAGCTCAATCTAATTGGGTATTCAGGGTGAATAACTTCATTAAGACTTCAGGATAAAGATATTATTTTCAAGCAGGGTCAGAGGGATAAATTAGGTAACAAAGAAAGTGATTAACTGGAAGTAGTCATCTTAACTTACTTTAATCATAATTTTTGTTAATAAAACACCCAATCTGCAGGATTAATTTCTCATAATCAATTAGGCTAGCAAAAAAAAAAGGTTTATTAGAAGGTCAGGCATTAAAGAGTAATATCTTTCAAGTAATTATTCAGCAAATATTTATTTAATACCAACTATATGCAAGGTACTGTGGAGAATACAAAGAGTGATAAAACACATTCTCTATCCTCAAGAGACTTAAGGTTATAGTAAAAGCTATAAAATTTATAAAAGAATATTTTTATGACTTTCTACTTAGGTGAATAATGCCAAAAATTGGCACAGTTATAGGAGTTCTGAGGGAAATCAGAATATTCTTCATGGCTAAGGTCGTTATTGAAAAGTCTGGGAAACATGAACAGAACTTATTTGTGGAAAATGAAGGAAGTCAGTTTCCAGATAGAAATAAAACTATTCACAAAGATATAGAAATAGAAATATGTGAGAAAGATCTGAGATTAATTTAGCTGGAGCCTATGGTTAATGAAAGAACATAGCAGAGGGCAATATAAGAAAGTTTTGATGCAAATTATGTTAACACTTTATACATCTAAATTGCTTCTTATTTAAGAGACACTAAGAAGCCAATGAAAGATATTGAGTAATGGAGTTGCAATGATCATAATTGTGCCTTAAGATAATGGCACAGTCAGGTGGTGGAGGTACAAGAAGCAGGGATTTCTGTTAAGAGGCTTTTATAAGAGATTGACAGAGACAAAATTAGGGCTTGAGTTAGAAAAATGACATGCAGAAACTGAAGATAAGGTAGTTCTCATCATATGTCATTATCAATAAGAAAAAATATTTTTAGTCCTCTTTGGTAGGTAGAACAAGAATATAGCCTCTAAGATTCTTGCCCTCTAGCTCTTTATCATCCACTAGATAGTGAATATGATGAAACAGTTCTCTTGTGATTCAGTTATTATAAAAGGCTTAATCTAAGAATGGGAGATGGTCTTTGGTGGGTCTGACCTAATCAGTGGAGCCCTCAAAAGAGATGGAGCTATTCTTATGGAAAGAGATTCAACTGGGCAAGGATTGTGATACCAGGGAGACTCTCTATTGCTGTACACGAAGTGAAAAAGAATCACAGGGTCATGAATATAAGTGACTCTAAGAGCTAACAATGGCTCCTGGCTGCCACCATATAGCAAGGTGCTACAACCACAGTCCTCCAACCACAGGGACATGAAATGGCTAACAAGGCTGGATCAGCTTGAATGCTGATTCTTACACAGAGCTTCCAGAATGGACACAGAAAAACCAAAACTCTGATTTCAATCTGAGCAAGGAATTTAGCCACACCATACCTTGACTTCTGACATAATAAACAGTTGTTTGTTTAAGCCACGAAGAGTTTGGCAGTTTTTAACACATTAGAAAACTAACACATCCTGAGAAATAATTAAAATATCCCATAATGTGAAGTAGGAAGTGTTTTATATCAAGGAAAGCTACACGCAAAAAAAAAAAACACAAAAAACAAAAAACGCCGCATAAATGGTGATTAATCCTAGACTAGACCTCTTGGAAAAGTGGAAATTAGAAATTCTCACCTATTTGTAATGTGCTACAAAATAAAAATTCATCTGTTTGCTTTGAGAATACTTTGCCCTCCTTTTCTTAAATAATAGCTTCTTTTTTTTTAAGTTCATGTGATTGTCCTTACGTGTTTCTTTGGTTTTGATGTAGATTTACAAAGTCAAAATGCAACAAAATGGTAAAGCAGGCTGTATTGTCTCTTGTGCACTCATTTTGATTTAAATCCTCTTTCCTCAGACTCCCCTGAGGGCTATGGGCCAAGAAGTCTGAGCATCAAAAAGTGGTACCCGTACTGGTGCCGCAGCCCAGAACCTCCTCCTCAAAATTCCCCTAGTAGATTTGGCCTCTACTTTTCTTTTCCAAGATCTGCAACTCTCTCTAGCAATCATATATAATCTGTGCTAAAATGTGGAAGTGCATTCTTCAAAGGAATGTTTTCAATTAATAAGAGCTCTGTGGAGAGAATGACTTTGACTATGTAAATGATTTTAACATTTAAGAGCAGAGACCAAAATCACTGGACAGTAGGAAAAAAATACATAAGAGACTATGGATTATCTGATGACTGGGTGTCTAAATTTACTTACTTCACCTTTGAAAGAAGGCTTCATGTTCATTCTACTTATCAGTAGATATCTTTAATAGAGTATTTCTTCATCAATATATGAAATAACTAAACAATAAATAATGCTTTATGCAGCCAACAAACATATGAAAAAGTGTTCATCATCACTTATCATTAGAGAAATACAAATCATAACCACATTGCGATACCATCTCACACAGTTAGAATGGCGATCATTAAAAAATCTGGAGACAAGGGATGCTGGAGAGGATTTGGAGAAAAAGGAACACTTTTACACTGTTGGTGGGAGTGTAAATTAGTTCAACCATTATGGAAGACAGTGTGGAGATTCCTCAAGGATCTAGAAATAGAAATTCCATTTGACCCAGCAATCCCATTACTGGGTATATATCCAAAGTATTATAAATCATTCTATTATAAAGACACATGCACACGTATGTTCGTTGCGGCACTGCTTACAATAGCAAAGACCTGAAACCAACCCAAATGCCCATGAATGATAGACCAGACAAAGAAAATGAATAGCATGCAGCCATAAAAAACGATGAGTTCATGTCCTTTGTAGAGACATGGATGAATCTAGAAACCATCATTTTCAGCAAACTGACAAAGAACAGAAAACCAAACACTGAATGCTTTCACTCATAGACAGGTGATGAACAATGAGAACACTTGGACACAGGAAAGGGAACAACACTCACTGGGCTAGGTAGGTGGTGGAGGGGGAGGAGAGGGGGAGGGACAGCCAGGGGCAGGGAGGATGGGGGAGGGATAACACCAGGAGAAATGCCTGATGTAAGGGACAGGGGGTGGGGGGGGGAATGGAGACAGCAAACCACCATGGCATGTATGTACCTATGCAACCATCCTGCAGAATGCAGGATGTGCACATGTACCCCAGAGCCCAAAGCACAATTAAAAAAATAATAGGCCTTTTAATATTTGAATTAAAATCTCTGAATCAAATAATGTTTTTCCTAATCATGGCACCATTGTGGTAAATGATAAGAAACTGATTTTTAATGCTATTTAGTGGGGTTAATCCTTGTATTATAAACTACAAAACATTATAAAGGTAGTGAAAAATGTAAATTCTATTTAAATGAATAATCTAGTTAGAAAACTAGAAAAAAATAAACCAGTGACAATTATTAACATACAAACTTAGCAATTGCTGGTCAGGAATGTACAAAAATATAAAGTATTTGATTCCTCCATGTATGTCTGTGTCTACTCTACTAGGTAGTCCTTCCTTCAGCAGACTGTGAGAAGAATCGGTTCCATGCTTCTCACCTAGCTTGTAGTAATTTTCTGGCAGTCTTTGACATTCCTTGGCTTGTAGAAATGTCACACTGATCTCTGCCTTTGTCTTCATCTGACATTCTCTCTCAGTTTGTGTGTGTGAGTTTGCATGTGTATGTAACAAAAAAAATTCTATTTTTTTTCATAAGGACATTAGCCTTACTGGATTGGGGGGTCTACTGTACTTCAGTATAACCTCATTTTAACAGTTCGTATCTGCCATGGCCCCATTTTCCAATATGATCACATGCTGAGGATTCGGATTTTAACATCTGAATTTGGGGAGGACGTGATGCAACCCAAAACTCACAGGAAACACAAACATGTATGACATGAATTCTGCTCTCTCTAAATAAATTCACAATCAAGAGAAGAACAAAAAACACATGCAAATAAATGCAAGATACTGAGATAAGTGTCATTAAGAATCTGAAAGCAATACTTATGAGAACATACAAAAAGAATTATTAGTATGAATGAGAAGCACACCACAGAAGACAAATTGTATCATTTAAACTTCTTTTCAAAGAACAAAATAGTCCTAAAAAGAGAAAGAGAAAAGGGTATTTGAAACACAGGAAAAACATATACGCAAATGAAGAGAAGTCATTATCTTTGAGTATCCCAGAACAACAACCAGTCTAGGGACTATGGGGTATTGCAGAATGCAGGTGGCAAAAGGTGAGACTAAAGGAAGTTGGTGTTCATTTGCTGAGGAATCTTGAGAGACACCCTAAAAAACTTTTAATGTATTCAGTATAACAACTATCGCAATGCTGGGATTTGATGCAAGACCATCAGATATTTTTCAGTGAGAAAATTACAACTTTCAATTTGTATTTTCTTTTAATATTTCAGGGAATGAGGGACAAAGGACATAAAGAGTTCAGGGAAGTTGTTTGTACTGGAATTACAAGAGCTAGAAACAACACTAGTCTAAATTTTTCCACTTTTCATTTTGGTTTACGTTAATGTGATTTTTTATGCCTACATTTCTAAGGGATTGAGTACATTAGCTGTGTCCCCACAAATTACTAATTAAGAATAAAGTATAAAGTACTATCACATCAGGTTCTAATCTACCTAGTTGTGCTATGATGGAGGTGGGGGTCATGGTGCCAGTAGGTTTCACAATGTCTTAATGGCAAATTAAATGCTTTCAAATTCCTGATTTTTGCAAAGTTTTCACATACCAAAAATTATGCAAATATATCCAACACGTAGTCAGTAATAAGTTGGGGGTGGGGGAGTGCAAGTGAACCACAGTGAGTAACTCAGGAGATCACTACCCCAGGGCGGGGCTGGGAAAGTGTTGCTGCTCTTTACCCAACAGAGCTTCCAGCCCCTGATACTGGTCGAAAAGAAGCCTCAGACTTATGGGCAGAGCTTCCGCAAGTGACTTGGTCACACAGCAGTGGTTCTTATGGCCCTCCATAGCAGTGGCTGTAGCCATTATGTCTGTTGCTTTTCGGCTTTACTTTCTTGTCAGGCCACAGCAGGTGTTCCCTTATCACCTTTGTCCACTACACACATGCTTATCACTTCGAGGGGTCAGCAATTTCACTGTAGGCTGAGTCACTCGTCATAAGTGACTTCATTTTGAGACACTTAAGATTACAAAATATTCTTATATATCAAATACTCACTTTACAATGGAGAAACTGGCAGATACCACCTTGACAAAGTGATGAAAGTTAACATCATGTATCGGTTATCATCATACAGTCTCTGATGCCGTTCACTGAGAAAATACCACTTTTGCGTATTCCTGCCTAAACTCTATAACCTGTTCTAATCAAAAGAAAACATCTCAGACAAGCTCAAACTGGGGAATGTTCTACAAAACAATGAACCTGTACTTTAACAGTAAAGTCAGTATCTCGAAAGACAAATGGAGCTAAAGGACTATCTCAAAATAAAGAAGACAAAAGAGGCAATGATACTCAGACAGGTGTGTGATCCTGGATTGGATGATTGAGCAGGAAAAATAAGAGGTATTGAGATAATTTCAAAGTTTGAATATGAATTGCACATCAGAAAATTGTATTATATTTGTGTTAAATTGTCTGACTTTGAAAATGACAAAACAATACCCTGCTTTTATAAAATACAGCCTGAAGTAAAAGGGCATGATGTCACTCTCAAGTGATTCAGAAAAAAATACAGATCTATTATATGTATAAAATGCCACTCAGCTCTTGAATTTTGTAGTTGTTAGTGATTGTTTTTGCTGTTATACGTTGCTAGGATGTAATCAATACATGTACATTGGGTGTTCCATGGGTACCTTGTATACTCTAGAATCCTAGATGATAATTCCACCACTTTGAGTGGCTGAAGCTCCCTCATCTACCCAACCTCCCTCCTAATTATTAACTTCTTATCTATTATTATACCTCACACGTATGTTGATCATATTTCATACTAAGCAGTTGCACATACATTTTACGCTCTAGACTAGGATCTCCTTGAAAATGGATTCTACATTTCATGTAACTTTGTATCACCACTACCTAAAATAAGCCCAGAATACAACCAATAACTGCTTCTGAAATGAATTAAGGAGTTAGAAGAAACATTTATAATTTTTAGTGATAATTGTAATTGAAATTCTTGGTCCAATGTTTGTCTAGACACGCACGCCTTCATTCCAAAACAGTAAGTTAAAGATGTTACCATAAGTGAAATTTAGTACATGGAAAAAAGACAAATATCTTTTCACTATTCTACCTTTGATAAGTAACTATATTTAAAGTCTATCATTCCTGAAGTAACTTACTTATCTTCGGCAAGTATTATTCTATCAAATAAAGAGATCCAATATTTTTAAAAACATCCAAGCCAGGACCACTTCATAACATGATAAACACTGTATTTACAATGAAATTACTTGGCTCCAGTTGGTTAGCTATGCATTGTTACTTTTTCAGTTAGAATAAATAAGAAAATTCCCACATGCACCTATAATATGTTCCAATTATGCTCTTGGAAATCTGATCAAATTATTTATAAAATCCGTGAATTAGAGCTTTCTCTCTTGACATGGATCCTCAATTTCCTCAAAGCTAGAATGATGGCATGTAATTATTCTGCTTTGCCACTCTGACAAGGAACGCATTCAATCATCAATTAAAAATTAGCACACGTATGGTTTCAATTATATTGATTAATCACCAGTAACTTTTTAATACAAAATTTAGTTACAGTCTATTATGCCTCGATAATTAAAATGCACTTTGGTTTGTTGTTTCTTACTGACTTGTAGAAAAACAAGTAAAGTCATAAAATCTTCTTGCATTGTTTGTTATTTAATTCTACTAATCATGAGTCAGAGTTTGCCTATATTTAGAGCATTATAAAATCTAGACAAATATTATCACTATCATTACCACATCCACCTCTATTTATCATTTCTCTACTGCACCATAATTATCAGGAACATTTTTCTAAACTACATCATGGATAGGAAAACATAACTCTTACAAAAATTTGGTTTGCCTTTAAGATAAGAAAGCATAGCATGGGAAAAATTTGGACACTTTAAAGCAAGTCTTCACAGTTTCAGTATTCTGTTTTTGTATGTGTTCCCCTCCCTTTGATAGTATCCACCATACACCCAACTCAGGGTGTGTACAGGGTTGCTCTACTAATCTTTACCACCAGGGAAACTGAGAAAACAGCTGAATTCACTCATTGTGTCTGCTGATTTACTCAATATACTTGAGATACAAGGATAATGCCAGCAGTTGCACACTACAGGGCAATAAATGTGTGCCAGGGGCTCGGTCAAATTCTTCACATCTGTTGACTATTTAATTTTCACACTTTCAAGTAGGTATCAGCCTCAACCCATGTTTTGCAAAAGAAACTGAGATTCAAGAGGTGAGATATATGGTTGGGTTTTACCCAATTAGGGAGTAGCACAGAGTAAACTCAAGGCCAGATCTGCTTTACTCCATAGTCCATGCTTTTCAAATGTATGTTATATTGTCTTTTTAGGTGGAGCAAGATTGCATAAAGGGAAAACTGGTCTTAACTCCAGGATGTGGGTCCAGAAAAACAGCAAGAGGAGAGACTTGTATTAGTTGAATCCTAACAGTAGAGAAAGTCATATTTAGAACACGGTGGGTGTGGGTGACAGCTATGAGGTTAGAGTGTGGGTTGTGACTAATAAGGATTAAGTTTTATGTGGTATCAGATAAAATTTTCAGCACCACTGATTATGAAAGTATTGAAGAAATAAAAAAAAAAGAGAAGAGCTATAAAATTTTAGCTTGGCTATGTAAAATTATAATCATCTGTTGTCCATTAGGCTTAATTACCATGTAGCACAACAGCAATTATGCATATCATTAAATAGATGCTAGATTAACTTATGTACATTTTACTTGATCAAAGCAGTAAAGTGCAGTTAGCAGTACATTCGGGCTTTACAGTTTGTGGCTCATGTAACATAATAATCTACTCAGAGTTTTAAAATACTAGGAGATATGTTGATTATGAAGCTTTACAATATCATATTGGCCAATCAATTTTATAATCATATATAAACAGTGGAAATGCAGCTGTTAATCTGGCTATATACTACGTACTCTGCTAAAATATTTCACAGAAAGAAAATATCTTCCTTAATGGCAGAAGGGAAGTCTGGCAATTATCTTTAAACTTCAGCTTTTAACACCGTTATCATGTTATGTTACCACCCCAAATTTAGAATTTATTTTATCTAGAAAAATAGCCTATAAAAATATAACTAAGTTAATTTTGGTTAATGCTATCTGGAAGTTACAGATTACTGTAGCTATATATACTTCTGTATTTTAAACGTTTGTCTTAATTCTTTAGCTTTATAATAAAATATTGAAGAACTGACATATCTGTGCTATTATCAATTCAATGGGGCATTATATTGGAGTAGTTTAAACCTGTGACCCTGCAGAGCTTTCTGAGATTACATCTTCCTTCCCACACTTCGAACTATGTTCCCTTCATATATCTGGACCTCAGTTTCCTCATCTATAAAATGTGCATTAAAAATGGTACTGAATAGTACTGCATAATGTTACTGAGAAGACTGCATGAGATAACCCATTTAATACACTCAGCCAGGTTCCTAACACATTAAAGTATTCAAAAAAGGTCATCAACTGTTATTGAGTGGTCCCATTTTTCTATTTTTTCTTTTTTTACTTAATCCTTTTTAGGCCTGCCCATTTTACAAATTAAAAACTGGTCAACTGGCAGGTATTTATCTAAAAATTCTTAATATATAGCTATTTGTAATATTAAAAAAAAATTTTTTTTGGATGAAATCTGGCCATTTCAAATCTACTACAAACTCCACTACCTCCTGCCCAAGCCCCAGATGAAGTCTGGTGACACATTCCTGGTGCCACGCATTTGAAGAGCCTTGAGAAACCCGATTAGGACTACCGAAAGGTAAAGAATCATATGGAGAATCTGCTTTAATGTGAGGTTAAAGGCACACAGGGCATTCGGGTAAAATATTTTTAAGAAACACAAAACATGTCTTTATTATTTTTTTTTCTCAATTTTATCATTTGTAAACTGAGTGACTTAATCTAAACTGAGTTTTAAGGGCCATTCTTTCTCTCAAAGAACTAAGTATCTAAGAAAAACCTAAAAATTTGTGAACTGAAAGAAGAAACACAGTTGTAGATTATTTCAGAGATCAGCATTAGGAAGAATTAATGAAAGTTAGAAAGAGGCAGATTTTTAATATGTTACAAAGTAGAACTTTCAGACAACCAAAGCAGAAAAAGAGAACTAGATAATCAACTATTAGGGATTTTTAAACACATGAGCAGGGCTTTATGTAGGCAAATGGAAAGATAAGCTCTACCATCCCATCCAAATTCCACCATTGTTACTCATGTTAAATAAAAGATTTCTAGCATTTTCTATAAATTTACTTTCAATAAGAGCGTTTTAAATTTGAGATCCTAGGGCCAGGCATGGTGTCTCACACTTATAATCCCAGCACTTTGGGAGGCTGAGGCGGGTGGATCACCTGAGGTCAGGAGTTCGAGACCAGCCTGGCCAACATAGTGAAACCCCATCTCTACTAAAAATACAAAAATTAGCTGGGTGTGATGGTGCATGCCTGAAGTCCCAGCTACTCAAGATGCTGAGACAGGAGAATCACTTGAACCCAGGACGCGGAGGTTGCAGTGAGCATTGCTTGAACCCAGGAGGTGGAGGTTACAACAGTGAGGAGTTTGAGATTTCACCACTCTACTCCAGCCTGGGTAACAGAGCAAGACTCTGTCAAAAAAAAAAAAAAAAAAAAAAATTGAGATCCAGGGGCTTCAAGTATATGGCTGCAGAGGCTAAACTTTATGAAAATTATTTTAAGAATTCTGTTTGTAGGTGCATTTTTTCAGGGAGAAATTGCCTTCCTTTTTATCAGGCTTTCAAACAAGTCAATATTACAGTCAGAGTCATTGATTTAAATAATAATTCCTTTACTGTACAAAAAGCTAGAAATAAAGCTAGCACATAAAGCAAGATGGTTCTAAAAATAGTTGTGTTAAAAACATTTATCTGCAGGTAATTTTTTTTATTAAATGTTTTGTTATAAATCCTATTTTTAAATGGATTTATAGATTAGACGTAAAAAATGGCTAGATGAATGTAGTGATTAAATACCTAATAGTTCTTTAAATCATATCGGACAAATCAAAGATATATGATGGAAATGTTTCTGGCGTCACTTGGTTATCTTACTGTGGCTGACTTTCTTATCTGGTTTGGATATGTACTGTAGAAAAAGATTTATGTAATTATTCCTGAATCGTTATATTCAACTCTGAGTTGAATATGAAATTTTTTGACCTTCATGTAATAAAGATATTTAGAACAATTTTCACTTTGAATTAATATTGCCGAAAGAAAGCAAAGTGCCAATATGTCAATACTCTTTCTTCTAACATATGTACATATATGTGCATAATATCAGATATAGAGATGTCCCACCTATGTGTTAAATTATCTGAGAGCATGCAATTGGCCGCCTATTTAAAGAGCGTGAATGGAACCGAAGGAATGTTAGGCAAGTAGTCAACCCTCCTGGATATTCCATTCAATTTGAATAACATCATTGGCAATGCAAAGTAAAGACAGTACTGTAAAAGTCAATATCCTAGATCTCTAAGTCTACGCAACAGCTTTCTCTGTGCTAACAGCATTGAAGCCATCTGTCTGTTTCCATTTAAAGTCCATTTTTGATTCAATGACCAGCTGTTCCATATTCGGGGCTCTTTTGTTACCCTCTTCCTCTGCCTCAAAATTAGTATAGTTATTCCAATGTTGATACTGTTTTTCCTTTTTCTTTTTATATTTCTGATCTCATTGGTTATTATGTCCTGTATTTTTTGCAAGTCATGGGGTAGATTTTCCACTTCTTTCTTTTGGTTTTGTGGTCCACAAGTCAGCTTTCTGAATGTGTTCACATTTCTAATTTGAGTTAGATGTTTGTTCATCATTTTGCCTGTTTATCTAATTTCTTACATAATAAATATATGAATAAAATTTTCAAGTATAAATAACCTACATAAGTAATAAATTTTAAATTAAAACATTATATAATTCTTCAGGAAAGAGCAAATTACTGTCTAACACCTTTTTCTGTTCTTTGTAACTTTAAAATATTTCTAAGTTCTTTCCATAAATCTTGCACACTTCCAGTCCTAGCTCAATTCAAAGCCAACTTTGTTCATTTTTAGTTGAGAAAAGAAAAACTAAATTTAAAAAATTAGATTAGATTTCAATCTCATAATTTATTCAGGTTTTATTAATTATTTCCATCCTAGAGGAAAACATCCAAAACTTCTCTTAATGATTTCAAGGTGTTATCACTCTAATAACCTCGGCATGCTGCCCTTTCATGAAAGATAGATGAATAACAGCTACAGTTTTTAATCTTCTATTTTGTCATTGACATTGGGGAACAGATTGGAAACTTCTTTGACAATGTCCCCAAGCTTGCTATATTGTCATGGACAACTTGAATAAATTAGCACCAGGTTCTAATTTTTTCTTACATCTATAAATAACAGGCTCTAGAAAAGGTATTATTTTATCTCCTGCACCAATGAAGAAATAATAACCTTTCAAGGACACATGCCTGCTTACTATGGTCGTGGCCACCTGAAGTTAGCTACTTTATGGTGGAGCCTTTGACTAGATCAGGACTATGAATTTCCACACCCTCATTAAGAAATAAACAAAGGGTCATATGTCATAGTCAGTAGCACGAACTTGAATTTTTTAATATTCCCTGGAAGCAGTATATCTGTATTTAGTCTGAAATTTCACATTTTTATGTCTGAGAAGTGTTTTTGGACATTTGATAAGGTTTCCAAAATGCAATATTTATATCTGTAAATAACTGAACATAAATAAAATGTTTGATATGAAGAAAAAGTATGTATTCTGTTTTCAGTGTTCATCCTATTCCTTAATCTAGGCTTTTGTACTCTCTTGGTGAGCACTCAATTCCTCTAACATCTATGCCCAGTCACATCAGATTCTCTCCTGGAGTTTTCCTATATTCACATTCTATCTATTTTAAAGGTCAAGATTAAATGTTAGGTCCTCCAAGAAACCTTATAAGCTATTGCAAATAACTTCCTCCTTTGTCCTTCTCATGTATGTCTTGTGGCAGTTTATATTTAATATAATGGAATATTTGGGTACATATATTACCTCTTTTATGTATTTTAAATTACATGATGAAAGATAACGAGGCTTATCTCTGTTCTTTCTTACATCTAACACAATTATCAAGACTAATTTCTGAATTGAATTAATTACTCAACCTGCACTAAGCCAAGTTTCCTTGTTCTCTGAATCCTCTCCACAAATAAAACTCAATTATTTCTGCTTCAGTCATTCAGGTCTTGCTATTTTCCAGAAATTAATCTAGTAACAGAATTCGTGGTAAAATTTTTAATAGCTGTAAACTATTTCTTTCCTAAATAAGACATTTTAATTTTAATCCAATCTTGATTTTTATTAAACCTAAAAGATCTATAATAAAGGACCCTGAAGTTCAAAAATAAGGTTAATAAGAGAGCTTTTGGGGTTAAGAGATCGCACCTGTCATGTAATGTTGCTTACTGTGTTTCAGGTAAAGCTGCTCCTATTCATATTGAATCAAACTATACTTTTAACACTGGGGCTATTTATATGAAGACCACTAAAGTCTACTTTGAATGATTTCAATGATCTTCATTACAAACAGATATTGATTCTCAAACCTTAGAGTACATAAAGTAAATCACCTAGAGTGTTGTTTATTGCTTGTTTGTTTGGGGATTTTTTGTTTTGTTTTTTTGTTTTTGTTTTTTTGAGACAGGGTCTCATTCTGTCGTCCATGCTAGAGTGTAATGGTGCAAAGTTGGCTCACTGTAGCTGGCCTCCTGGGCTCAAGTGGTCCTCCCACTGCAGCCTCCGGAGTAGCTGGGACCATAGGCAAACAACACCACACCTGGTTTATTTTTTTATTTTGATTTGTAGAGATAGTCTTCCCCAAGTTGCTCAGGCTAGTCTGGACCTCCTGGGCTCAAGCAATCCTCCCGCCTCAGCCTCGCAAAGTGCTAGGATTACAGGCATGAGCCACTACACCCAGCCTTGAGTGTTTTTTTTTTAATGTAGATTTCTATGTGCCATCCCCGGAGATTTCATTATATGGGTATTAGTTTTAGGAATCTGATTTCATATACACTCAGTTGATTCTCATGCTGTTAGTCAGAGAACCAGACAGGAAGAAATGCTGCTCTAGATAATCTAAAGACTACTGCCCCAAAGTTAAAATGTATTACCCAAGAACAGTGATAAAGACTTGCTTATATCCACTGAAGTGGCCTTATTTTTATCTCATCCCATTCCATAAAATATGAACACAGTATACTTTAAAATTTTGATGCAGAAAGGACAGAAAGGAGTATATGAAATTTTAAGAATATAAATGTTAAGACAAATTATGCATTTACCTACCTTTTCATACAAATTTATACCATGATTAAGAGTAAAATGTTTGAAAGATATTAAGAATATTGAGAACATACACTGTATTAACAGCATAACTTTAAATTTATTTAGTTTTATGTTCAGTAAGTATAAATTATGTATTTATAAAATTAAAAATGAAGCAAATTTGAATTTTATCTTTAAGAACGTTTTTACATTTTGTATTTCCTTTATAAGATGTCATATTATAGATATGAAAGGAAAACTCATTAAAAATAGTTTTCAACAATGTTATGGTGACCCTTATGGGTTATTTTGTTTTTATTTGCAAGGGAAAACTAGCACTGTTTCATGACTCAGGAAATTATGAGTAAATAAATGAACAACTGAAACTTTCTAGAAGTCTCATTTCAGTTGCATCAACTATTGTTATTTCTAATCTTAACCAGGGATATCAAAACACCACACTCTTGCCTACATCTTATTTCAATTTCATAAATCATAGATAAAATCAAAAGAAACATCCAGAAAGTCAAAATTCTGTTCCTTTTCATAGTTCTTCCATTTCACACCATTTCATGTCATATGAATTCAATGGAAAATAGATATTTATCTTCTACTATGTGCAGGCACTTGTTTGAGCATGGAGATAAAGTGGCAAATAAATAATATTCTGGTTCTCATGGAAATTAAATTCTAGTTAGAGAAATAAAGAAGTAAATACATATTATCTAAACTAAAATAGAATTGAAAACAAAAGCTATGCAGTTAATTAAGAAAAGTTACATCACCCAACTCTAGAAAAGGGTCCAGGGGTTACTCTTGATTTGGTTGGTTAGAGGAAGCAGTTGTAAGCTGAGATATTGGTACCTAGAAAGAGGCAGCCATGGTATGACCAGAAAACAGAGCATCCCAGATAGAGAAAACAGCTTGAGGAAAATACCTAAAATGGGATGAGGTTGGTCTGCTTTGTTCCAAAAAGAAAAGGAGGAACAGTGGTTAAAGCATAGCGTGTGAGGAGACACCTATTAAATAAGGCCACGAGGTAGGCAGCAGCCAGGTTCTACTGAACATGTGAACCAAGATAAGAAGTTTAGACTTTGTTCTATGAGCAATAAGTCATTAAAGAATTTAGATTTAAAGCAAAAGGGTGACATGACAATTTATATTTTAAAATAAATCCTCCTGGCTCCTCTGCAAATAAACAGTTTAAAAGGGACTAAGCTGGAAGATAAGCAGAAAGACAATAGTGGTTTTAACAAAGGTGATAATTCGAGGGTTAAAAATAATTAGAGAATATTACTACACACATATGAATGTGTGTGTGTGTGTGTGTGTATACACATATATATACACACACATACAAAATTTTAAATATGTGTGTATATGTCTGTGTGTGTATGTGTGTGTGTATATATATAAAAAAGACTATCCTAAATTTATAAATGTAGGTACATACACACACACACACACACACATAGATATACATATGAATTTAATTAGTCTTTAATTCCTTGAATAAGACACATAATTTTCCATGTCTTTACGTGGAATAATATGCAGCCATAAAAAAAAGAATGAGATTATGTCATCTGCAGCAATATGGATGGAGCTGGAGGCCATTATCTTTAGCAAACTAACATAGAAACAGAAAACCAAACCTCACATCATCTCACTTATAAATGATAAGAACACATGAATCCATAGAGGGGAACAGCACACACTGGGGCCTTTTGGAGGGTGGAGGGTGGGAGGAGAGAGAGGATAGGAAAAAAATAACTAATGGCTACTAGGCTTCATACCTGGGTGATGGAACAATCTGTATGACAAGCCCCCATGACACAAGTTTACCTATGTAACAAACCTGCACTTGTACTTCTGAACTTAAAATTACATTTTAAAATATATACATAATTTTGACAGAGTGGATAGGACCTGAGAGGCATAGTGAGGGAAAGACAAGTATAAATCAAATTAAACAGAGCACTGTTCAATAGCGCTTTCTGCAATAACGGAATGTCCTGTATGTGAGCTATCTACTATGGTAGCCATGAGCCATATGTGCCTGTTGAGCACTTGAAGCGTAACTAGTACAAGTAAGAAACTGAATTTGGAATTTTTAAACTTGAATTAATTTGAATTTAAATAACTGCATGCAGCTGACAGCTACCTATTCGACAACACATCTCTAGATGCTTGACTTGAGCAAATGGATGAATGACAGTGCCATTGTCTGAAGTGGAAAAGAGTAAGAGAAAGCAGACATGAAATGAAAATCAAGAGTTCTATTTGAATCATGTTAAGTTTGAGATGTCTAATGCATATCCATGTGAAAATATCAAATAGAATGCAGAATAAGGAACTCTGAGGTTCCCAGGGGATGTCAGGAATATAGCTTAGGTTTGAGAATTATCCAAACATAGATCATATATATACCCTATGAAACACAATGGGCTAACCTAGAGAGAGTGCATAGAGACCTGTAGTATTCTAACATATAATAAGCAAGTAAAATACAATCCAGAGGAAAGTGCTTTTTTTTTTTTTTCTCTGAGATGGAGTCTCTCTTTGTTGCCCAAGCTGGAGTGCAGTGACGCAATTTCGGTTCACTGAAACCTCTGCCTCCCTGGTTAAAGCAACTCTCCTGCCTCAGCCTTCCAAGTAGCTAGGACTACTAGTGTGTGCCACCATGCCTGGCTAATTTTTGTATTTTTAGTACAGACAGTGTCTCACCATGTTGGCCAGGCTGGTCTCGAGCTCCTGACCTCGTGATCCACCCACCTCAGCCTCCCAAAGTGCTGGGAATACAGGCGTGAGCCAAGCCCAGCCAAAAAAACTTTTTAAAATGTCAATTTGAAGAGATTAATGTTAAAATGGCACAAGTCAAACAAGATTGGGTGCATGATTCTTCAAGAAGAGTCCTCTCTTTCATATCAATTTTGGAAAGCACCCTTGACCTAGAAATGTGGAGCAGGTCCAGAGTGGGGTCTAGGGAGAAAAATCCTTAGCCTGACCACCTTAAGGTGGTAAATCTTGGTAGAGATTTGGACCTGTTGCTGAGTCTAAAAATAAAATGTGTAATGTTCGTTTTACACAGATAATTCTGGAACCATGATGGAGAAACATTCGGGGTTTCAGAAGCAAGAAGGAAGCAGCTATTAGAAAATTTAAAACTTGCACCATTTACATTTCAGAAATACTACTGTAAATTTCTAATAATAATAAAATCAATCATTTTAACAAAAATTTGTAGTATTAATTTAAGAACAAATCCTATGAAGATGAACATCACCCCTGAGTTTGCATTATGCTTTAAAGTTTCAAGAAGGTAAACTGTATACACCAAGAATTGTATCAGATATAAAGAAGGTATAAGACCCTTTGAAAATAATTAAAAAGAGGTAAAAATTATTTTTAAAAAGTAGAAAATAGTTTTATCTTTTAAAGATCTGTTTTTCTTAGAATTTTTTAGAATTTTCTCTCAAGTAATTCAACCTAGGTTTAATCCAAGGTTGTTTCAAGATTCATGATTGTATAATTTTGTTTGAGGTTGATAGAAGAGAGGGATTTTTCACTCTAAGGACTTCTGTATCTGCTTTAATCTGTCTCCAGAAAAAAAAAATGCATATATAAAACCAGTAGCAAAGGAAGACAGGCTAAAAACTGCCACCACAGATTAATGAGCTGCAAAAATTGCACTATATTGATAAACTATCATTTGCACATACACAGAACTGTTTTTCTATGGTTGTAAATGAGGGTTCATAATACATTCAGGAGCTGTTACTCATTTTGGTGCCTCTATATAGTAAATAACAAAATCAAATCATGTTTTATAGGAAAAATATATATTATTATCCTTTACTTGTTAGAGCACTGATTTTTTGTAAGAGGAGAAGTCCTCAATTAGTCATATCCTTCCATGCTACACACACACACACACACACACACACACACACACATTTATAAAACACAATAATAATTAAAAATATATATAGAGATATAAATATAAAAGGTAGGTGAATGAAAATTTAATTTCTAACTTTACAAGCTTACCAGGTTTTGAAAATGAAAATGTGGAAGAGTGTTCTCATGATCTCCACAACAGTGAGCATGAAAAGATTAAATAGTAAAACTCCAAGAAGCTACAGCCATAGGTCATGTTTAATTCCATAATGCAAGACATATTTTTCTATGATTCTGTCTAATAAAATTATCATATACACCTGATTCAAATTGGAAGTCCTTCTCTACCCACAAAATGAGTGAAATGAAAAACTGCTGATTATTTTAGAACAACAGGGCCAATTGATCAGGCAGTGCATAAACAGATCAGAAAGAATCAATGTAAGACAGAGCTACGGCAGGCTTTTGCCGAGATGCAGAAATGCAGATCAAAGCACACTTGAGAGATAAAGAAAAGTGATAGCCCCAAGACAAAGGCATAAAGCCATGTCGTAATCATATGGAAATTTTTAGAAATTTTGAAAGAAGCAAAACTCCAAAAGTCCTGTTGACTTAGACTCAAATTAAAAATCTAAACTATATAAATTGGAGGCAAGAAAGCATAGTTTCTTTTACTGTTATAAGAATGTTGAAATAAAAATGGCATCCAAGCAACCCAGTGGTCTGATGTAGTAAGAGACACAAGAAAAGAATCTCTAGAACATGAATACAAGGAGAAAGAACAAACCTTTTATTTGTTCATATCTGCTTAAGGGCATTTCAACTTTTTTTCATTAAAAACAATTAAAATTCAGTAGTGTTTGGATTTAGATATTTGAATAATTATACTTTTAAAATTGTATAAAAATCTGAATGTATTATTATAATGTGTGTTATCATTATAGACAATGTTAATGATATAATGATTTTAATCAGGCATCTTCAATGCTATACGAAAGAAGCCTACAGATAGACAAATACATTAGAAGTCCTCCCATTATACAAGAGCCAGAGTCACAGTGTGTCAGTAAATCAAAAGAGAGAGTTTTAGTGGCAATTCTTAAAAACATACACCTGGATACATAAAAAGTAATAGATAAAATATCATAAGCATTATATTTTTATTTAAAAACATAAGCAACCATTCACCAGTTTGAAATTGCCCAAAGATTAATTGGAATGTTGACCAGTCTTTATTATATAAACTGTTTCTAATGCACTCCAATATCCAGTTTCCATTTCTTTACAGTAAAAACAGAGCCTGGGGACATTAATAAAGTAACATGAGTGTCAAACTTCTTGTTTTTACTGTTTCTCCAGTTTTTTAAAATAATCACACAATTTTTAGCCATTTACATATATGAAGTCCTTCTCAAAGTATTCAACTTAATTTTCAGCACATTACTGTCCTTTTACATACATGTTTCACCAACTTGTGTTATGTTTAATTTAACTTTTGTGTTTATAGTAACAAGCCCTACTGACTTAAACCTGTTAGAGCCAATCTTCATTTCAGTTGATGACAGTAAATTTTTTTGCAAAGTGGAGCATATGCTATAGGCAATGAACTTACAGATCATCAAGGGCACTAAACAGTATGTTTATATGGAAAACATAATTCATCTGTTAAATCAATTAAGAAAAGATTGAGTAGGAGGTCTGCTACAGATGATTGGTGGATGCATGGATGGATGGATATATAAATTCATAGTGACAAGAGTCTTATGTAAATAATAGGTAGAAATGGAAAGTATTATAGTATAAAAAACTGCCAAAATGTTTAATTTAGAGAAAAAATACAATAGCAAAGACCTGGAACCAACCCAAATGCCCACTGATGATAAGCTGGACAAGGAAAATGTGGCACATATACACCATGGAATACTATGCAGCCATAAAAAATGATGAGTTTGTGTCCTTTGTAGGGACATGGACGAATCTGGAAATCATAATTCTCAGCAAACTGACAGAGAACAGAAAATCAAACACTGCATGTTCTCACTCATAGGTGGATGATGAACAATGAGAACACACGGACACAGGGAGGGGGAGCATCACACACTGGGGTCTGTTGGGGGGGGGGTCAAGGGAGGGACAGCGGGGGGGAGTGGGGGATGTTAGGGAGGGATAACATGGGGAGAAATGCCAGATGTAGGTGACAAGGGGATGGAGGCAGCAAACCACATTGCCAGGTGTGTACCTAAGCAACAATCCTGCATGATCTGCACATGTACCCCAGAACCGAAAGTACAATAAATAAATAAATGAAATAAAATAAAATAAAAATTTTCAAAATTCTGATTCAGTTTATTTTAATCTTTTTTAAGAAAGCAGAAAATATGCTGGGTGCAGTGGTTCATGCCTGTAATCCCAGCACTTTGGGAGGCCAAAGCTGGCGGATCATGAGGTCAGGAGATTGAGACCATCCTGGCCATGGTGAAACCCCATCCCTACCAAAATACAAAAAATTAGCCAGGTGTGGTGGTGGGTGCCTATAGTCTCAGCTACTCAGGAGGCTGAGGTAGAGGAATCGCTTGAACCCGTGAGACAGAGGTTGTAGAGAGCCGAGATCGTGCCACCGCACTCTAGCCTGGCGACAGAGCAAGTCTCCATCTCAAAGAAAAGAAGAAGAAAAGCAGAAAATACGTATGATCTTGCTTTGTTTATAGATCATAAAATTATATAAAAGATATAGAAAAGGAGAAAATTATTTTATTTCTGAATAAATGAATCCATATGTATCTCACAATTTATTGTGAATTTGTGCTAACCTAAAAAACAATTCAAAAGTAAATTGTGTAATAAACTTACTACTTAGAATTTTAGGTTTCATGTGGTTATTCTTTCTTTCCAATCAAAGTACACACATGCACACAAATACCCTTCTATGGTTGGTTTAGCCTCATTGAGCCTTTGAGATTAATCAGGGGAATGTTTATTCATTTTACACAGAGATCATTTTCTCTTGACTGAAGATAGTCCATAGAACAAGTTTATCCACCTGATTAAAAAAATACTAATTAGACAAACGTTCAGCCCTAGCATTTCATCTGCAATTGGCAAATAGGAGAAAGTCATGGAATATTAAGCACCAAGATATATTAATAACATTTTATATTCAAGATGCTACTTAGAGTAACAAAGGACAGGATGGGAGTAAAAGTGGTAATTAGTTTATTAATAGGCATTTTCAAGCCTGTCCCCAAGTTCAAATACATACATATCTAGATTCTTTTCCCCACCGCTTATTCAGGGGGAGTAAGATAAATAAGAATATCCGTATGTTTAAAGTCTCTAATCTACGACTGGCAAGTTTAAAGGTTTTATTCTGACTCTGAAATGATAAGCAGTGGGGTAAAGAAAGGATATGCTAAATTTACGGTTAATTTATTTCAATTCTGGCAGTATAACTTAATTCAAGTTGGATGAGACCAGCATAAAGAAAGTCAATTGTTTATTTCGAATCTATAAATTTTGGATAGCTCTCATTTCTTTATTCATATATCTACCCCTTCAGTCTCTTTATGTAAAAATCCAAGATAGAGTGCTATAGACTGAAGGATGGACAGTGCACCTGCCTCAGCTGCACATGTATTAAAATGTGATGGCAGCAAGTAGTCCAGGTCAGACCTGTCATTTGGTGCTCCAAGTCTCTGACCGAGGTCTATCAACACCCTACCCCCCTAAATCATTACGTATCTAAAAGTGTGTGTCCCATTTTCCATAGACTAGTAGGATTGTAGCCAGAAATCAGAGAAGAAACTTTCCCTTTCCCAAAGGACTAATGGCTTTCTGTCATAAAAGGAAACAAATCTTTAAAAGTTAGAATGCCTCTTAAGACCAAGAAAAAAGGCTTAGCCAACTGAAAGCTGAAGGAAAGCTTTATAAATCTGCCTGGTCTAGGCTAGAGCTGAACCCATTTATGTCCACCATGAACTCTCAGGATTCTCATGATAACCAAGAGGGTGATGGCCCCTGGGCTCACTTAGATCTGCTCTCTACCTCTCACCTGAAGCCTGTCCCTAGGCTGTGCCTTTCATGCATTAGTGTCTATTAGACATTTGGGTCTCATCTCACTAGATATTATCATCATGTTTTCAGTTTTCATATGAATGTTGAAGCAGGTGTAGTCATGAAAAAGAAGCATTAAGTTTAAAGACATTGAAAAACCTAGGCTGTTAAAGAAAGTCTGTCTTACTTTCACTCTATAAAGTATAAGAGCAGATAACATCCACACTGTAAATAATTTTCATCCATATGAAACATCTAGTCTCCTTACTAACGCAAAATGAGAACATTCAAAAAAGAGGGTGGAATCTGAGGGTGTTACCAATATTTAACAGTCAGTACCATGAAATAAAATATCCTAACTCATATGTTAATAAACACACACACCAAATGGTTGTTATAATTCATCCATAAAGAAGGACACAAAGAACTTCTAAGAAAATAAGGATCCAACAAACTTTCAGCAAAAGACTTTTAGAAACTACATGACACTCCTTTTCTTGAAAGAAAACTTCTTTCACTAAGATAGACAGTCTATATCTTGAAACGGATATGTAGGCCTTGATATACTTTGTTTTAAAATAATAACTTCAGCCTATTAAACTGATTTTCTTCCTACAAAAAGGAAACAAAGCCAGCTTCAGTTTGAGATATTTTGCTGAGATCTGCCCATAACAATTACATTATTCAAAATTTTCTATGCCCTTATTTGTTGTTATCAACTTGGTCTGTCAAAGCTGTCAAAACAGAGTTGAAGTTTCCCACTGCTATTGTATTGAATTTCTCCTGTAATGTTTGGGATCACTGGGTTGTGTGACATAGTAGAAAGGGCATAGGCTACAGAAACAGAGCTTACCTTGTACTACTGCTTTATTCTCTGTGAGCTGCGTGACTAGAGACTTTAGTTTTGTAATCAGTGAAAGGGCCTTGGAAATAAAGTTTTTGTAAAAATAAGATAATACATTCATCATAATTCCTGACATATCTTAAACGTTCACATTAAGCTATTACCATTACATATGCTAATTATACTCTTTGAACATAAAGGTTTATGAATTTTCTAACTTGCATTGTATATTTCATTTTATCAAAAAAAAAACCTTAAATCACTACTTGATTGTACTGAATTTTATCTTGCTTAAAATTAATATTCCCACTCTGGTTCCTTTTATTTATTTATTTATTTAATTAATTTATTTATTTTGCCCTTGATAATGTTATTGTTAAGCTTTCTGTGCCTTTTTGATTGGATTATATTCTAAGTGCAATGGGAAGGAATTAAAAGTGTTTAGGTACGTTATTTGACTTACATGTTTAGAAAATTGCTCTGCCTGATGGTTAGCAAATGAATTACCAATAAAGAACAATAAGAAACCATAAAACATTTGAACCAGCAAAACAAAAGATAGTGACTTGGACTAGGACAGAAGTTATGTTTTGGTTGGACATGGGGAGGAGGTCAGTAAAGGAAAGAAAAAAATTCTAGAATAACTGCAGGTTTCTCAAAGCAAGCAATTGGAAGGCTAGTGGTAACATTTATTAAAGTGTGAACCATTCAGGAAGAAATATACGTTTAGAGGAAGAAACAGAATCGTTTTTTGGCCATGTTGATTTTGAGAGTTTATTTTACTTCCTAGACAAATCAAGAGTCAGACCAAAAATAACAAATGTAAATTAAAGATGGAGACCTAAATTTGGCAGTAACATCACTAGGGAGATAGTTAGATAATTGCAGATGAAGATGGAGACTCAGGACCAAGCATTCCAATATTTGGTGGTTGAACAAAAGTGGAGCTCTCAAAGAACACTGGAAAAAAGCAGCCAGAAAAGTCGAATATTCAGCAGTGGGGTATCACAGAAGCCAAGAGAAGGAGGTATTTCAAGAAAGAAGTAGTAAACTATGTCAAGTGATGCTGATAAGTAGGCTTAGATGAGCTCTGCAATGTGACTATTGAATTGAGACTAAAGAAATAGATATGGTCTTAATTATAGCAGATTCAGAGAATTAAGGTGAAAGAAGCCTGGGTTGAGAGAGTTAAGTGGGGAATAGTAGTCGTTTGAACAGAATGAAATGAAAACATTAGAAAAGAATGAGTAGACACTTTCCAAGTGTTTCCTTTCTTAGATCACTTATGCATCTTAAGTAATCTCTTAATTCTCTTTTCTCCATGGCTACCATCATCTTATACATTTTATCCTTATGTTTCACATTCTAGGAAAGTTCATCCTCACCATGACTGATTAGATTTTAACTGTTTTTGCTCTTTGGACAAAAAGAGCAGGACCAGGACACACTTTAGTTCTATAACGGAAAATCAAATTACCCTAATATTACTTCTTAAACCTCAACCAGATCACTTTTAACCTCACTGATAGCCCATAAAACTCATCCGGCTGTAGTACCATCTTGGCCCCTCTTATTATTGCCTCAGCTTCTATATCATAATGAGCATATCCTCTTTCAAAAATATTTTTCCAGTTCCTATTATAAATCATTTCAAAGATTTCTATTTCTCCTGAATCTTCAAGATAACTTTCTCTTTATTTTCACCTATGGTAATTTTCCTGTAGGCCTCATGGTACATCTAGCAAAACCCTATGTTTGACAAGATACAATAGGCAGGACTAACCCTTGTGACCCCAGTTATTTATTTGGGGACTAGCTGAAAGCCCACCTTAAATCTACAGCCTGTGGCTCCATGTACATACATTTTAATCTAACTTCTAATACTAATAATTCTCATAATTTTTTATATGTTATTAATTCAATTTACCCTGACTTAGCCCAGAATCATAGCATTCTGATTTTGAAAGTTTCATAGAGCTGTTTGTTATTCTGACTTACACTTAAGCAGATGTTCACTTTGGCAGAAATAGTCTATTGTTAACTGCGTATTGTGTGACTTCAAAGCTCCATGTTGGTCATTCTTACTGTCAGTGTCTACTTTTATTTTCAAATGAGAACTGTTATCAGCCTTCTGCAATGAGATTCTTCTTGAAGAGAAAGTTTACATTGGCTGTGGAACAGCTCTGCCCAGAAAGAGTCAAATCTGAATTTTAAGATTATACATACCTCCCCAAATCACTGACATACTTTCCTAACCACTGGGACAAAATTTAGGTTTATAAAAACAATTTCATAGTGCATAACTTGGGATCCATAATGACAAGAGAATGCGCATCTGCTTAAGAGTGTGTATGTATGTGATAAATTTACCAGAGCCTAACAAAACACAAAGGACAAATTGATAATTGGCATAAAAAACACAAAATGTGCCAAATTGTTTTTCTAAATATTGAGGGAAAGAGGTTAAACATAATGCCATACTTTACACTAATGAAAATGTCCAGTATATTCTTTTCCCAGAGCAAAATAACATGTTAATGACTCTGCTCAGTGTCATTTTTGTTAATGTGACATCCAAGGAAGCACTCCTCCTGGATCCATAAATTGTGTTCAAAGACAAAGATCAAAACTGTTTATCTCCTGCTTCTCACTGGTGGCTGTAACTGAAGCCCTGTGTCACAATGACCATCATTACTGTAAGAGGCAGCTTAGCCAGCCAGAATTAGGGCTGTAGCCTATCCTCACGGTTTCCTCTCCTGGGGAATAGCAAACCATGTGCTGAAATTTTTTACTACAGCATTCTAGGACCTACAAAATGGAAGACTCCTTTCCTTTAGCCTGACAACTCCTGAATATTTAATTCCTACTTGTTCTTTAAAACTCACATGTCATGCTTTCACAAAAGCTTTCTTTTTTTTTCAATGAGAGAAGGGAATTTCAGAATCGGTGTAGAGGCGGAGCAGATTAGGATAATAATAAGACCTGAGAAGTAGTTGAGCACAGGGTTAAGAGAAAGGAGATAGGAGTGGTGGTATAAAAATCTTCATCCTAGGCTGGGCGCGGTGGTTCACGCCTGTAATCCCAGCACTTTGGGAGGCCGAGGCAGGCGGATCACGAGGTCAAGAGAAGGAGACCATCCTGGCCAATATGGTGAAACCCCGTCTCTACTAAAAACAGAAAAATTAGCTGGGCGTGGTGGCGCGTGGCTGTAGTCCCAGCTACTCAGGAGGCTGAGGCAGGAGAATTGCTTGAACCCAGGAGGCAGAGGTTGCAGTGAGCTGAGATTGTGCCACTGCACTCGAGCCTGGCGCCTGGCAACAGAGTGAGACTCTGTCTCAAAAAAAAAAAAAAAAAAATTTCATCCTAATGTCTTCATTGTGAAGACTGATGATATGGGCCAAAGGACTACTTAGGCTGATGCTCTAGTAAGATTTTGGACAAGGAGCTGAATCATAAGGTCTATGGCAAACTGTCCTGCTTTTCGAGATGGCCGGACATTGCAACATTGTCCACTAGGGGGCAGTAATCCAACCCACCCAGCCTTATTCAGGACTTTGGTATTCCTTAAAAGTACCTTGATAGAGCCTGTCCCTAGCTTCCTGATCTCATTTATCAACCTGTGTGCTGAGTGTTTCCTAGTATACTCTCCCAGTCTCTGCTCTATGTCTATTAGCTATTTGATTATTTAAGACATAAGCTAAAATATATGTATTTCTTAGTTTATGCTAGGAAATTTAGATATGACAGGATTGATTAGTTTAATTTTCATAACAACTCTCTGAGGTAAGATTATCGTTCCCATTTTAAAGGTTAGAGCATTAAATAACAGTTTAAGTAATGTGCCTAACTTAGTAAGAAATAGAGTCAAGCCTCAAAATCAAGTTGATTTTGCAATAAAGCCTATTACACCATTATGCATACAGCCCCATCCGCTCAATTTCACCAAAAGAGAATTATCTCTCAGATACGTGACAGCTTTGGCCAGTAGAAGAGTTTGCCCTCTCCCATATTCAGAGAAGCAAAGCAGCTACAGATGTGTGTGTGTGTGTGTGTGTGTGTGTGTGTCTGTGTCTGTGTCTGTGTGTCTGTGTGTTTAAATTTATAGATCCAGCATTTCAATCTAAAAAACTATTCCCACAGAATAATAGAATGTAATGAAAATTTTATCCCCTTTCCAATATTTTCAATATTAATTTCAACTTCTAATTTTAATTGTTAGAGCCTTGCTAAAATCCATTACTCTTTGCATTTTAAAATATATTTAATATCATGTATAATATGTATTATATAGATGTTGGTTGGTTTTTAAAAAGGAGCCATGTATAATAACAACAGGACAATGAGCTAAAAAGTTATATGCATACCATGTGTCTTATTTGGGTGAGGTAAACATAATGAGAATTTCTGTTCATGAGAGAATAATCCTATTTGGACGAATGTTGCATTCTGTTATTCTAATATACAATTAAACACAATCAATGTTAATATGTAAAACAGAAGTTTGTGGGTCAAGGCAATTCTTGAAAACTATTTCATTTATGCTTTAAGACTGTGGACATTCAAATGTTAGTAAATATCAGTCATGAAAATCATTAGTAATAAAAATAAAAAATAACAGCAATTTTCACTATTAAGAATTAGATACTATAAACAGCTTGATAGTACAGAATTACTCTCTTAGTTTTATTTTACAATAATTACAAGTACAGTGGAAATCCCAGTAATTATTGTATCACTATTATTACAGTCCCATCATTAAATGCTTATTATGTGCCTATTAAACATTAAATATTGCCACAGCTTTAAGTGGTAGGTAGTTTTTATCCCCTATTTTATAAACAAAAAGCTAAAGACAGCAAATGAATCATCTAAGATCACACAGTAAGTGGAGAAGTCTATATGGTTAACTAATTCATGTGTGGGTGTATGTGTAAAATAAGTGGAGCTTTTACAGAAGTTGGTATTCAAAAAAACTTCCACATTTATTTTGCCTACATATAAAGCTAGCTCAATCCAAACATATAGAAACTTTCATTGCATTTACAAATATATCACTTTTTCCTAAAGGGGTCATAGTAGATTTTCTATATAGCATCTATTCTTACCATCCCATTTGGAATTTAATCAATTTTGTTTTAATTAATGCCACTGCATGTTTTTAAAGTATTATAATAATAAATTTATATCAGAGAGATATATTATGATTATAAAAGTATTTTGTGGCCAACAATAATAAAGCAAGGCATTAAACACAGAATTTAGAGATTTTTGAGTAAGGATCATTAGTTAGGTTTGTCTAGATTGAAAGTGACTAAACAATCATTACCTTACAGCTTCCTCTTCACAGTTCTATGTGAAATGAGTAGGTAAGACACTTCATTTCTTTAAAAATAATACTCTGTCAAAATCATAAAACTTCGCTGTCACAACTGACACTAATTGGCATCCTTGTTAGCACTCTCAAAAGAGAGGTCAAAACTGGATGTTCACAGAAGCTGAATTACCTCTTCTTGTAAGTGGTTCCTCTAGGTTAAACAGAAGAGACATGGAAACCTTAGAAAAAGTTTGGCATGTACCTTTATTATAAGAAAAACAAGAGACATTCATGTTGATCTGTGAGCACTGATTGTTTGACGTCTTGGTAGAGCATTATATATGAAACTTACAGACAGATGTCTAAGATAACTAAAAAGATCAGATAATAGTAATACAATTCCCCAGTTTTGTACCCAAAGTCTTTGAGTCTAGATGCAGATTTGTAGAGAATTTCAGAGAGGTTTGTGGAAGGTGGACATTTTATAAGGGGAAAAGAGTGTATACATCTTATGTTCTATAACAGCCCTATAGGGTAAAAGGCAGCATTCTGTTACTATTTCTAAAGAAAAACATAGGAATATGCATACCAAGCAAATAAAGAAGGGCTATAAACATCCTCATGTCAATTCAGATCAAAGTTTGCCACCAAAACAATGAATTCATGCAAGGTTAAAATTTGCTGCCAAATACATTATGAAAAAAATACTATTATAAGAGATTTTATAATTTCTGAATTGCAGATACAGTATTGTACAATTGTAAAAAAAAATGGGATTATTTGGCTACAAGGAAAAGAATATTGAAAAGTCATTAAATATAGACTTTATTTGTTAATTTATATTTTCAACAAATGGTTATCAAGCACTACTACGTAACAGTTATTATGACAGGAAGATTATACTGACAAGACAGATGTGTCCCTACATTTCAACAGTGTTGTATGATCAGTTTTATTCAGCTCCACTAAAGCCAGAAAAGAAAGTAAACATTTTAAATGTACCTAAGAAAAATGAAGCAAAATAAAAAATAATGCTTCCCATTTCCATGATTTTTAAATGCAGGAAAATGTTATCAAAAAAGCTTATGGAATCTACTCTCCTTGGGAAATCCTAAAAGCTGTATCATCTGTCTTAGATGATTTGGAATCAATTGAATCAACAATGTGGCTCCTTAAAGCTCCATATCAACCAAGATTCTATACTTCAAAATTAATTTTCCAAACTCTGATTTTGATTAATTCTTATAGTGTAATAGTTTTTTTACAGTACTATCAATGTTTACAGAAATAGTTATTTTGCAGATAGAAACCACAAATCAAGAGATGCACATAAATCAACAAAAATCCAATTAAATTTTAGCTAGCTAAACTAACAAAAAGTAAAAAAAAAAATGTAAATATGAACTAGTAGATGAAGAAGTCAGTGTATTAATTCTGAATGCTCTCCTTTTCAATTAAGAATTTTATGACAAATAGAAATAAAGCACTATCATTGCCATTTGAAATATAATAATGAGGACACTGGTGGTGGTGATAGTGTTTTAATATCCACAACCCCATGACTCAGACAGCCAACAATATAGGCACCTGTGCCGCTGATAATTTTATGGAAACAACATTTTCTATTTTGCATCCTTCTTCTATAAACACTATTGTGCTGTCACTAAGATTTTAAAAGAATCAATATGTGCCATTTATTGTTTTCCTAAAGATTTTTTTCCCTTAACATTCAGTAAAGAACATTTTCTGTAGCCATGCACAAACAAATGATTAAACCCAACAGTCCAAATGAGTAGTTGTTTCTCAAAGGTAATGGGGGGATGGAGACAGCAAACCACATTGCCATGTGTGTACCTATGCAACGATCCTGCATGATCTTACATGTACCCCAGAACCTAAACTACAATAAAAAAAGAAGAAGGAAAAAAAAAAACACTTTTGCAAGCATCTCTGTATATACCTTTCTCTATATGGTGGATAAATAAAAATTAGATTTTATTTGCTGAGAATTTAATGATCAAAGCTGTAATGCAATCGTCACGTAGTGCTTTGCTACAGCAGGCTGAGATGTGATAAGACATCTTTCCAAATATATCCACTAAATATGCTCGAATATGAATTATTCTTGTAGAAAAAAATAATGATTATTACCTCTAGAGCAAAATAGAACTTTTTTGGAATGGGTCAGGTTCAAAGTCATTCCATAAAAAAGATGTTCCCATATAAGCGGAAACTGAAACTTTCCTTAGCCTATATTTCACCAGCAAGGGAAAATTTGAGGCTGTTTACATTTCTACTGAGATGTGTGTTCTGAACCACCTGAGAAAATTAAACAACAACAATAATTCTAAAATTCTATTAGGCCATTAATCTACTGCTTCTCACTTGTAGGAGAGGTAAAACCAGTAGGACAATAATTTGATTTTTTTTTTTTTTACTATGTCACCAAAAAAATTATTTAACCAGTGTACAATGAAAGTCTATGTAATATAAGCAAGTGGTTGCTGTGTTCAGCCATCTTGTTTCTCAGAATGAGCCACCAAAATTCAAGAGCTCACAGGGAGACGATAAAAAGGGACTTCCCAAGACAAATATCAAAGATTGTAAGACCAAGATGATTAATTCTGAACCCCCTAAAACTATTTCCTTTGACTGCCTAGTATGGGTGTGTACAATATTGAAAAAGAGTTATATTGAAATACTATTTAATTTTGTATTGAGAAAATGTATTTCTTCTGATACTCTTTCTAAAATATATCCATCATTAATAACAACTTGAGCTGCTAGACTGCCTGTCTCTCTTTGTCTTCTATTCTTCACAAAGATAAAAATAGGTAACTTCTGACTGATTGGTTTTTGCCTTATCTCAAGTTAACTCAGTAGTTGTTACCTCCAAGAGCCAAAACTACAAAAATGAGGAATGGATTCTGTATGATAAAATAGATTTACCTTCTCTGAAAGCTAGTCTTAGCACATACAAAATAAGGGAATTAATAAAATCTACACCATAGGATTGTTGTGATAAATAATTAAAACAATCCAGTGTGGAAATCTTAATATAGTGCCCAGGAAAAAGTTAGTAAATTTTACAGTTACCAGTATTTTAAAGAATGACCTGGTATGCTGCATTGCACACATGGAATGCATTTCTCTTTTATGTAACTTCATTTTTGCTAACTTATGTTTATCCAGTAAGGGACTATACTGTGTTTAAAAAGCTTTAGACTAAAGATAGGTAAAATTCCATTGTGGTTCCTGCCTTGCAGGAACTGACTTTTTATATGCTCGGTTAACATTTACTTAATCATTATAAAATTTAGTTTTCTTGTCTGTGATATATAGAGTTATATAGAATTGGGCTCAACAGCTCTAAATTGTCTTCTTGACCTTTGGGATCATTTTATTCCTGTGAGAAAGATATTCTTTGTTCATAGCTAACGTCATGCTCAATGGGGAAAAGTTGAAAGCTTTTCTATAACAAGGCAAGGATGCCCATTCTCAGCACATCGAATCAACATAGAGTAATGTAAGTCCTAGCCAGAGCAATTAGGCAAGAGGGGAAAAAAAAGGCAACCAAATTGGAAAGGAAGAAGTTAAATTGTCTCTGTTTACAGATGACATAATCATATACATAGAAAACCCTAAAAACTGTTGGAATTATTAAATAAATTCAGTGAAGTTGCAGGGTCAACACAGAAAAATCAGTAGTGTTTCTATACACTAACAGCAATAATCCAAAGCCATTTTTCTAAATCCCATTTAAAATAGCTACAAAAAATTAAATACTTACGAATAAATTTAACCAAAGAGGTAAAAGATCTCTACGTTAAAATGTATAAAACGTTAATGAAATAGGTTGAAGACAGAAATAAATAGAAAGACATCCCATGTCCGTGGATTGGAAGATTAATAATATTAAAATGTTCATCTACCCAAAGCAATCTACAGATTCAATGTGATTCCTACCAAAATACCAACAACAGTCTTCTCATATAGAGAAAAAATCCTAAAATTCATATGAAACCACAAAAGACTCAAAATAGCCAAAGAAATCTTAAGCAAAAAGAACAAAGCTAAAGACATCACATTACCTGACTTCAAAATACACTACAAGGCTATAGCAATGTAAACAGCATGGTAAGAGCCAAAAAAGAAACCAGATACATAGACTAATGAAACAGTATACAATGCCCAGAAATTAATCCCTACATTTACAGCCAAATGATTTTTGACAAAGGCACCAACAATACAGAATTGGGAAGGGACAGTCTTGCCAATAAATGATATTGGGAAAACTGGATATCCAAATGCAAAATAATTAGACTCTTATTTCATACCATATACAAAAATCAACTTGAAATGGGTTTAAGACTTAAACGTAAGACCAAACACTATAAATAAAACTATTAGAATAAAACACAGAATAAAAGTTCCATCACATTGGTCTGGGCAATGTCTTTTTGGATAAGATCCAAAACACACAGGCAACAAAATTAATAATGGAAAACTAGATTGTGCCAAACTACAAAGCTTCTGCACAGCAATGGAAACAATCAATAGAGTGAGGAGACAACCTATAGAGTGGGAGAAAATATTTACAAACTCTACATCTGATAAGGGGTTAATATCCAAAATAAATAAGAAACTCAAACAACTTGATAGCAAAAAAATAATAACCCAATTAAAAAATGGGCAAAGGGCCTGACTAGACATATCCCAAAATAACACATGCAAATAGCCAACAGGTATATGAAAAATGCTCAACATCACTAATCATCAGGAAAATGCCAAATAAAGCCAGAGTGAGATATCATCTCACATCTGTTAGAATGACTATTATCAAAAAGATGAGAAAGACCAGCCATGGTGGCTCATGCCTGTAATCCGAGCACTTTGGGTGGCTGAAGCAGAAGGATGGCTTAAGCCTAGGAGTTCAAGACCAGTCTGGGCAACATAGTGAGACATTGTCTTTACAAAAACAAGAAAAGAATTAGCTGGACATGGTGGCACACACCTGTAGTCCCAGTTACTTGGGACACTAAAGTGGAAGGATTACTTTAGCCCAGGAGGTCAAGCCTGCAGTGAGCCGTGATCACACCATGGCACTCCAGCCTGGGGTGCCAAAATGAGACCCTGTCTCTAAGAAATAAGAAGATACACCATAACAACTGTTGCAAGGATGTAGAAAAAAGGGAACTTAGTCTTGCACACTGTGAGAATGTAAATTAGTATAGCCATTAAAAAACCATGTGGAGGTTCCTCAAAAAACTAAAAATAGAATTACCATAAGACCAGCAAGCCCACTACCATGTACATATCCAAAGGAATTGAAATCAGTATGTCAAAGAGATAGCTTCACTCTCATGTTCATTACAGCACCACTCTCAATAGCCAAGATAATAGACTTCAGTGTCCATTAGTGAATAAATGGATTTTTTTAATGTGGTATATATACACAATGGAATACAATTCAGCCATAAGCAGAAAGAAATACTGTCATTTGCAACATGGATGAACCTGGAAGACATTATGTTAAGTGAAATAAGCCAGGTACAGGCAGACAAGTGCCATTTGATCTCCCTTATATATGGAATCTGAAAAAGTTGATCTCTAGAAGTAGAGGGTAGAATGGTGGTTACCGAGGCTAGGACGGTTGTGGAAGGTAGTTAAGGAGATGTTGGTCAGAGGATTCAAAATTTCAGTTAGACTGAAAGAGCAAATTCAAGAGATATATTGTACAACATGATGACTATAGTTAATAATATACTGTATTCTTGAGAAATGCTAAGAGAATGGATGTTAATTCTTGTCACAAAAGAATGATAATGTCGTGAGGTAAGGCACATGTTAATTAGCTGTATTTAGTCATTTCACAATGTATATATACTTCAAAACATCAAGTTGTACATGGTAAATACATACTATCTTGTCAATTTAAAAAATTATACATATATATACACTTTATTCTATATAAAGCCATAAACTAAGCTGAGTAAATGTATTCCTCAATTCTGGTTTTCTGGATGAAAAGACTTGAATTTATGTAGTTTTCTTCTTTTCCACATCTGTCTGTAAATTTTTAAATTCTTAGTTATCATATCTTTACATAAATGCCAAAGTGTCTAGTAATGGCATCTGCACCAATAGCATAAAATGAAATTGCATCTGCACCTCGTATAAAATGAAATGGGTGCCTTTATGCTATATAAATTGAATATTGAATACTACATAAATTGAATATAATTTTTTACTATAAACTTTAAATGATCTGAGCATATACTACTGTTTACAAAATAAGCCATTTTCCTTTTCCTCTTTGCTCTTTCCTCTTTTTTTCAGATATTACTATCCAGCCATGTATTTTGGAAAAGACTAAGTTCCCACAGATGAATCTTAATAGTCTACACCATTGCCCCGTCAAGTGATTGGTTTGGGAAAAGGCTGAGAAATGAGATTAAAAAAAAAAAAGTCTACAGAGTAGTTTCTGGGAAAGATGTTTTTTAATTCTTAAAAGAGAAACATGAGGGGAAATGTCATTTTACTGCCTTTGGCCATTACTTTTTCTGTGTGATGTCTGACATTGCAGGAGCTGTTTTGTGATGAAGAGGAAAGGCGGTCTAAAGAAAACAAGAGTGGAAAAATGGAAAAGTCTGGATCTTTCGTGACATTACTGAATAATTGAATTTGTGAACGCCACAGTTTCACCTATTCTGGACTTCTTGTTATGTGAGATTATAAATGTCCTTATTAAGTCACTTTAAGTTGGTCTTTTTGTGACATCTGAAAGCATCCTGCCTAGGGTGTAATACATTAGTCAGAAAAGCTAGCTGCTTTAACAAACATTCAAGATTTTAGTGGCTTAACCCAATAGAAATTCATTTCTTGTTCACAGTCCGATTTAGGTCAGCAGAGTCTCTGCTGTGTGCAGACATTCACAGCCCCAGCTTTTTCCAGTGTGATACCACATCCTTATACACAGCCTGGTAGGAAAGAAAGAGCATGGAGGCCATACTCCAATACCTCGACTTTTGCCATATATCCCTACCTAATCTATTGGGAAATGCAGTCAAACCACAGGCCCAAAAGAAAGAGAAGAGGTTTGGGAAATGCATAGTATTGTCTCTGATATATCCAATCACTAACAATTCTGATACAGTAGTTTTTTTCCAAAATAATCAGTGTTGGCTTAATCACTTGTCCTATTAAGTGCAAACATCACCTGCTATACCTCCAACTAAAAATGTTTACCTTAACAGTGTCATGTTTTGAAAGATAAGTTTACCATTCATATATAACCCATACAGACCTCTTATTTTTATTTCATTAAAACTAGGAATATTTTCTCTAAACATTAGAAAGTGATACAAAAGGAATGGAATTTATTTTATGATATCTTTCAAAAGATTGAGCTTTTTTCTGAATGGAAAGAATTCGGTTCAATTAGATTGAGTATGCAATAAAGTTGATAATAAAAAGAATAACTTTGATATTTGGGCTAGAATGCAAAAGTAAATGTTAGGCTTATTTATTAAGTGAATCCTAACCAATTGAATTTACTTTCTGTGGATGGATTTTCAAAACCTATAAAGCATCTCTAATATCACCACTGATTTGTTGTTTCTCCTTTAGTGTTCCTTTGCTATACTGGAAAGATTAAAGATTTAAAAGAATTATTAACTATCCTGTTGATGATCTCTCATTTATATCCTTAGTTGTGTTTATGTGTGTTTGTGTGTGTGTGTGTGTGTGTGTGTGTATTCTCAGTTGCCTAATTTCACCTACTATATTTTAGAAATAAAGTTTCTCATGCAACAGAGCAGTCCACAGATCAATCACAAACACCATCCAGTTGTTGTCAGTAGCCAATATCTAATACTTATGGGAGAAACAAAAACTCAAAAAAGATAACACTGAGCCTCTTGTGGGAGATTTCTCATGTCTGGTGGGTGACAGAGAAAGTGAAGCAAGACCAATCCCATTACCACTAGTTATGCTTCAGCCATTTCAATTTCATTCATTTTGCTTTTATTTCTGATGTGCAGAAGCTGTTTGATGAATTCCCTTATGGGAACAGGCAAGTCTTAGAAGAATGTACATTAAAAAGTTATGAAGAGTACATAATTTATTAAATCCAACTCATTATTGGAAACTGTTAGCATACAATTCATTTAATAGGAATCACTGGTGGAGAAAATGACTGTTGTTTTGATCTGATCACATAAGCTATGGCATAATTTTCCTTGTCTGTGGTGATTTACCTCATCTTGAACAACATGCACACTCACTTAAACTCTGCTTGCTGCTGGCAAATAGACACATAGGTTTTGTTATTTATTAATGGCAATGGCTTTACATTTTTATTACGTTCTGTAACAAATAGACTCTCCATGTTTTCAGCAAAATAATTGAATAATTGAATAGAGTAGCTATACCCCTGAGTGCAAAACAGACAAGAATAGGAAATCATTTTACTGACAAATACCAAGGCCTATGGACCTGTCATCTATTAACAAGCTTCACTCAATGAAACAACCAATCAAACAAAAAAGATGTTTGCCTGCCTACTATGCACAAAGAGTAAGCCTTAATAGTGCACAAAAAAATGTCAAGGGGCTAAAAAGACAAGTTATACACATGAAAATAGCTAGCTACAGATAGAAGGCAGCATGTTATCAAACACTAGAGAATACAGACAAATACAAGAGGCCAGAAGAGACGAGATCTCAATGACAAGGGACAGGCAAGGGATAATCTTAATCCTACAGCCCCATGTCTAAACCTAGGCGGAATTTCTGCATGTAATTTTGTAACATTATTTTCCAAACCAAATGTGTTAGAACTAACTCTTAATACCAAGATAATTTCAAATACTATATTAAATTTACTTAGCCATTCTTTTATTTAGCCTATAGGAACATTTACTTTATTTCTAGTTTTTCCCACTACAAAGGTACTATAATAGTCACTCTCACAGTATTTTTGCTCTTATTTCTATAGGATACATCCCCAGAAATGGAATTGCTGAGTGAAAAGTTGTATATATATGCATTATACACACACACACACACACACACACACACATACACATGCATATATATTTTATTTTATATATACACACACATATATAAATATATATACACACACAGACACATATACATACAGCTTTTAGAGACTCGCAGCTATATATATGATAGTGTGTATATATATACACACAACATATATGTAGACACACAGCTTATATATGTATATATATGTATATATGTATATATGTATATATAAGTGTGTCTACATATATGTTGTATATATACACACTATCATATATATATATGATACACAAATATATAGATACATATATAAGCTGTGTGTCTATATACACACACACATATATATAGCATGTGTGTATGTGTGTGTGTATATATATATTCTTAATACGTTGTCATATAGCTTTCCAAGAAAACATTCAAGCTCACTTCTCCCACAGCAAGCTCACAGCATACATTTTGCCCACATCATTGTTGAAGGTAGTGCTGTCAATCTTTTGAAGTTTTGCCAATCTAATGGTAGGAAGTAGTCTCACATTGTGACTTTCTTTTTCATTACCCCAAACTCTCAATGAGTTTGGTGTCCTTTCACATATATTCAATGGCCATTTGTATTTGTTCTTTAATAAAATAATTTTTTTACCCTTTGCCTATTTTTATATTGGGTTGTATTTCTTCTAATAAATAATAAATCTGAAAGTATACTTACAGATTTTTAAATTTTAGTTGTCTGTTCAAAGACAAAAATTATGAATTTATTAGTGTTGCTTAGGTTCTGCTTCATACAATGCATGGTGCTAGAGAGCCGTGGGAGTTACATGGTTAAATTTGGTAGTAGAACTGATATGCATATGGAAATAAAATAAAATGCATCACACAATTAATAAAGTTAAGAAGGAGAATTTGGTTTTTTGTTAATATGGTTAAGAAAAACATTTTCAGCAAGAAGAACATTAGCTTGAATTTAATGAGTTAGTGTGATTTTGGTAAATGTTATTTAAAAAGAGCAATCTATGTACAAGGAATAACAGATTTTTTAAAACAAATGAATAATTTAAATACCAGAATAGTTGACCTATATGCTTTTGTTCTGTCATCCAGGCTGTAACGCAGTGATGTGATCATGGCTCACTGTATCCTTAACCTTGGTTCAAGCAATCTTCCTACTTTGGCCTCCTGAGTAGCTGGGACCACAGACGTGCACCACTATGCCTGGCTAATTTTTTTAGGTTTTGTAGAGATGTGGCCTCACTATGTTGTCCATACTGGTCCTGAACTCCTAGGTTCAATCCATCCTCCCTCCTCAGCCTCCCAAAGTGCTGGGATTACAGGTGTGAGCCACCATGGCCAATTGCAAATGCCTTCTAAGTGCAGTATTTTTTAAAAAAATAATATAATGCTTCTTGTTAAGAAATACAGAGAAATCTCTGCTTCTTTGTTTCAAATTTAAAATTTTAGCAATCACTTATAGTTGTCACTTATTATGTATAGGTTTAAGCTGTAATTTTTTAAAAATCAGGAAAACCTGGGAGTTACACTAATACTTTAGTTTCTGTAAGAACACTAAAGTTACTAAATAGTAGCTTGACGTTATAAAAATGATTACAACTTCCTAAAACATCTAATTTAAAATGAGAGAAAATCTCTGATTCAATGTGAATTGTGGTTATATTTGACTTTGAACATACTGTAATCTATTCTGTGTACTGTCCGTGGATTATTGAAATTGACATATAACCCATGTTTCTAAAAAGCCTTATCAGGTATATGAAAAAAGGTACTGTTGATGCTCCAACATCATGGGTTGGAACTTTATGAGTCCATTTTTAGATGAATTTTTTTTTGTCTCTGCCACTCTTGAGACAGCAAGACTAATTCCTCCTTTTCCTCGTCCTCCTCAGCCTACCCAACTTGAAGACAACAAGAAGAAGACTTTTATCATGATCCACTTTCACTTAAGGAACAGTAAATGTATTTTCTCTTTCTTATGATTTTCTTAATAACGTTTTCTTTTTCCGGCTTACTTTATTATAAGAATGTAGTATGTAATAAATATTACATGCAAAATATGTGTTAATCGACTGTGTTATCAGCAAGGCTTCTGGTCAATAGTAGACTATTAGTTGTTACATTTTTGGGAAGCCAAAAGTTATACACAGATTTTTTTTTACTACACAGGAGGTCAGCACAACTAACCTCCATGTTGCTCAAGGCACCACTGTAAGAAACAGAAATATCAATGATTCACTTTGTTGGGAGGGAGTGCTGCTTCTTTCTTTCCACTGTATAATTATAAATATATAGGTACTTCAAAGTCTCCCAAAATAAACATAGAAGTCCCTGAGGGCACCTAAACTATTCTCAAAACAGGTGTAGAGTAGATTTTATCTTCTGTCTTCACTGGGCATTGCAGCCCCTCCCCTATGGTGCCATGACTTCCATCCAGCACTCTGTATTTTTCTTTTTTAAAAAAAATTATTTATTATACTTTAAGTCTGGGGTATATGTGCAGATCATGCAGGTTTGTTACATAGGTATACATGTGCCATGGTGGTGATGTGCTCCATCCATCACCCTGTCATCTACATTAGGTATTTCTCCTAATGCTATCCCCTCCCCCAATCACCCCATCCCCTGCTATTCCTCCCCTAGCCCCCATCCCCCAGACCCCGGTGTGTGATGTTCCCCTCCAGTGTCTGTATGTTCTCATTGTTCAACACCCACTTATGAGTGAGAACATGTGGTGTTTGATTTTCTGTTCTTGTGTAAGTTTGCTGAGAATGAGGGTTTCCAGTTTCATCCATGTCCCTGCAAAGGACATGAACTCATCCTTTTTTATGGCTGTATAGCATTCCATGGTGGATATGTGCCATATTTTCTTTATCCAGTCTATCATCGATGGGCATTTGGGTTGGTTCCAAGTCTTTGCTATTGTGAACAGTGAGGCAATAAACATACATGTGCATGTGTCTTTATAATTAAATGATTTATAATCCTTTGGGTATATACCAAGTAATGGGATTGCTGGGTCAAATGGTATTTCTATTTCTAGATCCTTGAGAAATCATCACACTGTCTTCCACAATGGTTGAAGTAATTTACATTCTTACCAACAGTGTAAAAGCCTTCCTATTTCTCCACATCCTCTCCAGCATCTGTTGTCTCCAGACTTTTTAATGATCGCCATTCTAACTGGCATGAAGTGGTATCTCAATATGGTATTGATTTGCATTTTGCTAATGACCAGTGATAATGAGCTTTTTTTCATGTTTGCTGTATGCATAAATGTCTTCGTTTGAAAAGTGTCTGTTCATATCTTTTGCTCACTTTTTGATGGGGTTGCTTTTTCTTGTAAATTTGTTTAAGTTCTTTGTAGATTCTGGATATTAGCCATTTACCAGATGGGTAGGTTGCAAAAAATTTTTCCCATTCTGTTTGTTAGCAGTTCACTCTATTGATAGTTTCATTGATAGTTTCTTTTGATGTGCAGAAGCTCTTAAGTTTAATTAGATCCCATTTGCCTATTTTGGCTTTTGTTGCCAATGCTTTTGGTGTTTTAGTCATGAAGTCCTTGCCCTTGCCTATGTCCTGAATGGTATTGCCTAGGTTTTCTTCCAGTGTTTTTATGGTGTTAGGTCTCATGTTTAAATATTTATTTCATCTAGAGTTAATTTTTGTGTAAGATGTAAGGAAGGGATCCAGTTTCAGCTTTCTGCATATGGCTAGCCAGTTTTCCCAACACCATTTATTAAATAGGAAATCCTTTCCCCAATTACTTGTTTTTGTCAGGTTTGTCAAAGATCTTTGATCTTTGATCTTTGATCTTTGGCACTCTGCATTTTTCATATGCTATTGCTGCTTCAACAATCACAAGTAGGTGCTATTGCTTCTGCCCTGAACACTCTATTTTTCCAGGCAAGGTTACTGCTTGTCTCCTGTCTGTTAAGCAATGTTGTTTTCAGCATCTAGCACTAGAATCTCCCACTATCTTCTTCCAGACAACAAACCCTCCTGTAAAGCACTGCCACAAAAACAATGGAGAGCATGAGGTACCAACACTGTGTAATGGCCGATGGTAAAGACTAAAATGATGCTTCTCCTCCTTCTTGGTGTTACGGACTCTTATGGGAGTCCCAAACATCTGCTGCCTGTAGTAATGGATCTATTAGTTATCAGTTAAAACCCTCTCTCTTTCAGTAACTCAGATAGGATGAATGCTGGAGAGTGGATGCCGATTATTATAATGCCTTCACTGTAGAACCTAAAACTTCTTCCCTTCTTTGGCAAGACGAGGTTGGGGGAGTGTCCAGGATGCACTAGAAGGTCACTCAGCTGGAGCTAAGTTAGAGGAACACCTTCTCAAAATGGTTCTGACCTGACAAAGTGAAGGGACCCTACTAAGCTTCTGATCCTCAGGAGGAGTGGAAAATCAAGAGTTTTGGAGTAAAGTTCTATGTCCAAGTTAGTGAAACCTGCAGTGCAGAAGTCCCTGTGGGCAACTTCTGAAGAACTCACACATGCTTGCCAAGAAAGTAAATCCATTTGAACATCTGTATGACCAGAAAGCTCTAATAGTGTGTTACAAGAGAATTACTTCATTAAGACCTTTCCTTCAGATAGTTCTTCTCACTCATCTGCCATAGCTTCGACCCCAACCCTGGACAGATCAGAAACTGAACCAGAAGGCAAGGATGAAGGAGAAGATCACAAAGCTCGGGAAATATGAAAGATGCTGACAAACCTACCTTTCTGCTATGGATTTCCATCCTGAAGCAGGCCCAAGCTGGGGGAAGGGAGAAACTTTGTCTCCACATGCAGGTGTAAAACATTTCAGTTCTTAAAATGAGATTCTATGGTTAAAATTGCCAGAAAATTATTTTAACTATCATAGAATGACCAGAAAAAATTACACTGGATATGCATTAATCCTACAGAGCAAGTTAGAAGGGGTAGAAAAATAAAACATTTTTCCTGGAGATCAATATATGTTCTTTCTTCTCAAAACAATAATTACTGAATTTTTGCTATGTGCCATACACTCTTCTTAGCCATGAAAATGAAGAACAATATATTGATTGACTTAATATTCAGTACAACTCTATGAGATCAACACTATTATTATCAATCCCACTTTGTAGATAAAGAAATTTAGGTACAGAAATCTGAAATAACTTGTAAAAAAAAACAAAACCCTCAAATAGTGAGTGAGAGAGTTGGGATAGACTTTCCCCCATAAAAATCAGTAAAGTCAGAAGCATCAAGGACCAAAGACAAATTCTGAATTTCAAAGAATGCAATCTTCACTTCCATAAAGACTATGCACTGTTTTCCTTTCAAATACAGGCTGCGAGAACAGAAAAAAGCTTATAAAATATATTTTTTATGTTCTCACAAAGGCCCTACACATATGAACCTAAAATAAATCACCAGTAAAATGGAAAGTTAAGATAAGGACTGGCTGAGCATATTTTATTTATCTCTAAACTATGTTTTCTGAATGTTATATAAAGAGGAAAACAGATACTAAAGAAAATCAAATTAATGATATAGAAGAAACTATGAGAAATTTTTCTAAAACATAAAAAGACTGAATAAAAGGAATTAAAATCAAAATAAAGAAAACAAACCATGTGGAGAACAGATTCCCAAAGCTTAATCAAAATATATAAGATAAGATAGATCAGAAACAATAATCAAATTAACGAGAAACTTCTTTCATCTAATAAAACTTCATTTTGACAGTCTGAGTAAGTGTTATATTTCAGGAAATCAATAAAAAGAAAACAATATCACAATATATCTAGTAGAGTTATCGCAGCTAAAAGGCAAAAAAAGAATCCTATAACCACCTAGGGAAAAAAATAATACTAGGTACAAACAAGCAAGATACATTCTGCCCAGATTGCTCTGCAACACTAAATCCCAGGAGACCATGAGGCAATATTTATCAAAGTTTGAAGAAGTTATCCATGAATTTTGTTTCAAGAAAACTGTCAATTTATGTATAAAGGCAGCAGAAAGAAACTGGGTATGCAAGATGGAGAAAACATTTCCCAGGTGTGTTGTCTGATCATATGAATCAAAGACACTCTGAAGGACAAGAATTAAAAACTAGGAATAAGAATGTCATGCCTAGAAAAGACTGGTGGTGAGCACTGACAACCCGTTAATCATATTGAGATACTTACAAATGCAATAGAAACTCTTAACTGAACACAATTAACCAGGGTCTCTATTCTCCCTTGTAAATCTACTGATTCTCACTATTTGTTTAGTCGGTTAGAGCTCCCATAACAAAGTATCATGGACTGAGTGGCTTAAGCAACAGAAGTTAATTTGCTCACAGTTCTGGAGGCTTGAAGTCCAAGATCAAGGTGCTAGCAGAGCAGGTTTTCAGTGAGCCTTCTTTTCCTGGCTTGGAGATGTCCACCTTCTCCCTGTGTCCTCACATGGCCTTTTCTCCTTGAATGTGTACTCCTGGTGTCTCTTCCTCTTCCTATAAAAACATCAGTCTTATTGGATTAGTGCCCCAACTTAAAGACCAGATTTAATGTTAACTACCTCCTTAAAAGGCCCTATCTTCAAGTACAATCACAAAGGGTGTTATAAGCTTCAGTATATGAATGTGAGGGGGGGACACAACTGTCTATCACAGAGTTCATAACTAACAGGCTACTCTTAATTCCCACTATAAAACCTACTAACTCTGAATGTTTATTGGTAAGGGTTACCATTAGGGCAACAGGCTACCTCCAATTTTGCTTCTATTAGATGCAAAATGATGAACTGAGAGTCAGCTATGATAAATTTCCAAATAACAGCTATAATTACCTTCAGTAATTTATCTAAATATTGTATAGACCAATGGAATGGGTGCTTGAAAAGTCTAGAGAGTTTTCGTATCTAAGACCAATTCTAATGTTTGGAAAAACTCAGTAAAAGAAAATTCTATAACAAAATTGCTTAATTAATTGTGGCTGAAGCAACTATAAAAGAATGCGGGTAAAACTTATAAACATCAAAAAGGATTCTACCCTTAAATTACTTCAAAAGTGTCCAATTTATTACTTCAAATAAATGAAACAGAAACCAAAAACTATGGATGATATTTTCAGAATGTTGTATATGTAAGAAAGACAAAGTGGAACTACAATTAGCAGAAATATCCTCAAAAGGATGTCTCAATCCTACATCTAAAGATAAAAATGAAATATACATAGTTCGTGTTAAAATAAAAGGCTTAATTATATGTGTATTATTTTAATGAAAGAGTCAACTTTTTATTACTCAAGTAATTATGAATCACAATCATGTTATATAAGGATTCTTCTATATTTGTTTAAATAATAGAAATGTGACTATAAATAATTTCAATTAAATTTTTTATTTACATATTCAAACAATAGGTTTATAACTCCAATTTTTCTTAAAATTAGGTTACCAGAGTGACTGGATAGGTTGCATAACTTTCCATTTATATGTAAGTATTATAATTGTAATTCATGTAGGGGTTTCAGATATTTACAGGGTCTGATCTAGGAAGAAGATGTGATGACTAGGGACACAGGCATACAGAGGCTGTACTGGGCTATGCTGGGACAGAGTTGCACAAAAGGGGAGGCCTTTCACAGCATAAGGCTATTCTGAGGCTAGGCAAAGGGGCCATCACCCAGAGGGGGAAGGAGGGCAGGAGAACTTCTGGAGAAGAGGGAAATCGAGAGGGGGCAAACATGTTAGGTGATTTCCGCTCAGCAACAGAGCTGGAATTGTGTGGCTCCAAACACTGTAAAGGGCAATAGGAACTTGGGGTCCTATAACCACAAGACTATCTAATCAATGGCCCACAGAAGCAGGGTGAGGCTTCTCATTGTATGTAAAGTAGACAGACTCTAAAGCTAAAGGTCTGTTTCTTGGGCTGGGCTATTTTTAAAATCTGAGTTTGGTACCAGGGGCTTCTAAGTTAATGTGTCTCAACTGTAATAAAGAAATAAAAAACCTAGGGACCAAAGCTCAATCTTTGGATCTTTTATATAACAATTATAATATAAGTAGTATATACTTATATGTATATAAGTATTACATATGCCTATACACGTATATGTATATATAGATATACACTGATACTGTTTCGTGCTGATATTGGTGACATTCAACCATGAAACTTCCAGGCTAGAATTGCCATTAGTGATCATGAAAAAGAAGGGGTTGAATATTTATTTCCCCTAGTAAAAATAATTCAAGTGAACAAAAACTATATATAGACGAAATCACTATTTAATCATTTTTACCAAGTATAAATGTATATTTTAATGTAATTGCACATAAATTATTTTAGTTTATATAAAATTGCCAAAGGAATGGATTATTGGCATGATTTTTGGAGGAAATTTTAAGTATTTTCTGCTCTCTCATCCTTATTTTTATTCTTCTGCTAGTTAGAGTCACTCTGGCATGGCTTCAAGGGAAAGAACGTCAATTGAAATACATATTATTGATGTTACATTAACAGACTCCACAGCTAGCAACGTGAACCATGAATATACCCACATAAAATACAAATGGCTTCAGTGTTGGGGGGAGGAGGGAAATAATAAATAACAGCTTTAAAATTGTGCAAAATAAAAATAAATCATCATTTCAATAAATTAACAAACAGGACCCACTAGACTTATAAAAATGCAAAGCACTATGCACTTTAAATGAAGTTAATAAAACCAGATGGGGAATATTTTATTAAGAAGCCATTAAACAATAAAATAAAATTCTAAGCTAACTGTGGGTTGAAAGCTTGCTCTGAAAGTAAAATAAGAGTAATAAGATGGATTGGGATATATGTTAGGGGAAGGAGAAGCAGAATAGCTTAATTCAACAACCTATCATTAGGAACCTAGATGCCCAGGATATCAAGGTGAATACAAAAATGTTTGTTCAGGGGTCACCATATATGGCCAGCCATTGTAATTGCCTTAAAGTAATTCAAAGTCTAGTAGATAAGAAATAAAATAAAATACTATATTGGTCTTCTTCTTCATAATTATCATAGTATCTGTCTTTCCCACAAGACTTTTTGGATATAAAAACTGTGTTTTCAGGTTTTCTACTGTATTACTAACACTTGAGCAATGATGTTTGCATTCCCAGGCACTCATTAAGCATATGCACGTATTAAATTGCTTAATAAACATTATGGGAAGAGCACCAACTTGGATTCTTGTTCTGCCTCAAACGTAAAACCAGACTTTAGCCAAGTAACCCTACTACCTGCATTGTATTTTGCCATGTAAAGTTTTTATTTTTTTTTCTTCCTGGAAACTCTCATTGCAAGCTTAGAGGTTCCCAAAGCGCGATACTTTTCTTTATCTGTAGATAGAGAACCCACCTTACGTAGGAATTGGGAAAATGTTTCATAGTTTTCTTGTTAAACTAGAGAGGGCATCTGATTAGATCATCAAAGCAAAGGGCAAACTTCTGAGAATGAATCTAAAGCCCAGTTAAAAACCTGTAGATCTAAGAGAGTGTGTTGGATAGAGTTTAGCCAGTCTGGTGTTTCCACTACCCCATTTCAAGATCTCTTTGCGACTCAGAAGAGATGCCAGAATCCACATTTCACAGACTCCCCTTTCATATTTGATTCTGTTGCATTTTCAGATGACGGCACTGGTAAAGAAACTGAATTCCCGCAGGCACTTGCAGCCTGAACAGAACTAAGATGCACAGCAGCTTACTGACAAGTTTTTACAAAGCACCCATTTCACTAATGCAGACTGGGTAAATTGGTGGGAATTTCCTAGGAATTTTATAGTATTAAAGGAGTTTCCAGACAAATTATTAAGAACCACCCACTTTGATATTTTGAGCTAAAATCGTGGGTAGAAGTCTTTCTGACCTTTGTTCCTTCAGCTTCTCTAATAGTTGCATAAGCCTCTATTTCCTATAGTAGGTTTCTGTATCCTAATCACTTAGTGAATGAATAATTAATTATGTGAGTAATGTCAAACAATAGTGTTTTCTGCATTCTCACCACTTAAGTACAGACAAAAAGCTACAGTGGAAGACTTCAGATAATTGTCTTTGCATCTACATTAGCAAATGGCAACATTAATTGTATAGGTAGTAAAGAACCCATCTGTGGTTCATGGGTTTCCTGGCATTTTCTAACAGTGAACCCTGATATGAGTGATAGAACTGATTCAAAAAATTTTCTGGGCTCATAGGCAAATAAATTCACATCGTGGTGCTCCTCATCCTTTTTGAGATCAAAGCAATCTGTAAACTTGCTCCTGGTTCAGTTCTTTCATTATTTCAAATGCATGTCATTGTGGTACATTAAAAGAGACTACTCCTCCTAGCTATGAACACCCTGCTCAGATTGGACTTCTTCACATGCATACATGGCATATCTCTATTATTTTCTAGACTCAAAGCCACCTGCCTTGACAGAAACTTCAGTTTGAATTCAAGAGACTGCTTAACATTTTTGGCTTTTTCTCTTCTTTATCATTATCTTCTAAGGTTTATAGAGGTAAAATTAGGCTATATATACACACATTCTGACTAATACAAATGTCAGAGGCGTGTGAACTAGAGTAACTCCATCTCAAATAGGAGCTGGGTAAAATGAGGCTGAAACCTACTAGGCTGCATTCTCAGAGGGTTAAGACATTCTAAGACACAGGATGAAATAGGAGGTTGGCACAAGATACAGGTCATAAAGACTTTGCTGATAAAACAAGTTACAGTAAAGAAACTGGCTAAATCCCAGCAAAACCAAAATGGCCACAAGAGTGACCTCTGGTCGTCCTCTCTACTACACTCCCATCGGCGCCATGACAGTTTACAAATGCCATGGCAATGTCAGAAAGTTACCCCGTATGGTCTAAAAAGGGGAGGCATGAATAATCTACCCCTTGTTTAGCATATCGTCAAGAAATAACCATAAAAATGGGCAACCAGCAGCCCTCAGGGCTGCTCTGTTTATGGAGTAACCATTCTTTTATTCCTTTACTCTCTTAATAAACTTGCTTTCACTTTGTACTGCAGACTTGCCCTGAATTCTTTCTTGTGTGAGATCCAAGAACCCTCTCTAGGGGACCCCTAGATTGGGACCCCTTTCTTGTAACACAAAGAGAGCTTACTTCATAATTTTCATAAGCCATATTTTAAATAATATTTTTGTTGTACCTCTGAATTAGAAATACAATAATTTTTTAGATGCTGTGGGTAGAAATATGAGTTGAAAAATTTTGCTGTGGACCTCTCTCTAACCAGGTTCTAAATGTTCTACTCTGGACTGTTGAATGAGTCTCTTAATTGGCCTCTCCACCTCTAACTACTCTTTGTCTTCCATTTTCAATTTCTTCCAGACAAACTGTTCTACATTCTCTAGGATTACGCTGGGACCATATGGATCAGTTCTGAGATAATGGGGGCAGAAGCGAAATGTTCTTTCAGGCCTGCCTTCCAAAAACTTCCCATACAGTAAATTAGGTGCAGAGGACCCAAAAGAATACATGGAAGCCCTAGGAGTTTGCAGAAGGAGTCTAGATCTTTGAAGAAGTAGAGCTTCCCCACTGACCTACTGGATTATAAGATAAGCAGGAAAAAAATATATTTCTCGGTTAAACCATGGAGATTTTAGAGGTTAATGGTTAAGAGTATGTTAGTCTAATCTGATTAAATAAATTAGCTTAGTCCATTCAATCTCATCTCTGAAAACTCTCTATGGAACAGAATCTCAATATTTTAGAATTATTTTCTAAGACATTCCTCCAGAAAACTGTTCTAGTATACTCTTATCTCCTTCCTTTAACAGACCTCATGTATAAAATTACACTTTGGATTAACGGAACTAACTTTAACATGATCTAAATAATCTAAAATATACCTACCTTTTTATCTCCATTTAAATTACTTTTCTCAAAGATTTGCATCTTGAAATCCTACGTATAAATCCATTAAGGTGACTAAATTGTCAGGATTATTGAATTTTTGTGAATGTGTGAGTTGGAGAATACAGAATAAAATAAGGTCTGTCTGGTAAAAATAAATGTATTATATCATACAAAAATAGAAACTTTCATCTGTGAACTAGATTTGCAGCATTTTGATTTTTAAATTATAGATGAGTTGCACTTAAAGATATTTTCGTTTTCAAATAAAAAGCCAAGCCTCACAATCTATTTTATACTCAGTACCATGGTGTATTAGACAAAATACTAAGCAAATAGTTGAATGTTAATCCTAATTTTTGAAACTGTCTCTGATTCTCTTTACAGACATGAGTAATGTATTGTGGCCATGGCATTGTTTTGCTGGTTTGTTTGGCCCCATAAAGGTAAGATCCATAAACAAAATTAAAGACATCCCCCTCTGAAGAGTGATGGTTTATCGTTGTTATAAGCTCATGTGGAAAATCTATATAAATGATCTCACACTGCTTGAGTCAGGTTTATAGATAATTGTCCTAAGACTTTCTAAAATGTATGTATTTACCGATCAGTCAGCATTCTAAAGCATGAAAGTCATCTCCTTTATGCTTTATAAGAGTTGACTTCATGCATGGGAAAACATGGAGCCTTAAGGCTCAACTGACATTTGGAAGAGACAATCTGTCTACATAGAATACCATCTGTTCAGTTATCGTCTATCAGAAGAATATAAGAAGCATTATCTTGTGTATGATCACACAGAAGCCATTGTTGTACCATCCTCATTGAGTAGCTGAGTAGCAGAAAAATACCACCTGGAAAAAACCATGGAATCTTGATTTCCCCCCTTTCAAAGTCAAAGTCATTTCTTATCAATGCTTAAATTATATGGCAACTAAACAGTCGGTTTTACTTCTTGTTTTCCTTATCATCTGAAATTATCAGAAATGACCAAAAATGGCTTGAGCGTAGTGTTTATCTTTAAACCCCACTTGGTATATTACAATGTTTTTAATGGACAATAAGTAGGTAAGTATTCACTGAATTTAACTGGAGAAACTGATATGGCATCTAAACACACAAATTGAAATTTTAAAAAATATATAGATATACTGTATTTTGACTAAATGGATTGTTTGCTTCCTATGTTGTTTTGGCATGAACAAAACACAATGAAAATCAGAAAACAGGAATATCTATTATCTATAATTTTGGATGGGGCAAATGCAATATAAACCCTGCTGTTTATAAACATAAAAGAAAATTTCTTATCTGACTTAGAAAGTAGTTTGACTAACTCTAAAAATCTTATTCCCTTTATATATATGATATTTTTTTCTCTTCACGAAGTCTTGATGTTTTTGCCACATTAGGTGGCATCAAGGTACTACTCCTCTTTGCTGGGGTAGCATCACAGGAGGCCTAGCGGGGGAGTCAGGATTTTAGCACTACCCAGTTTTACAAGGCCATCCCTCTCACAGAGTATAAGGTAGTCTACTTGAGGAGCATAAACCATGCACCCCCAGCCCCTCCCAGCCAGTGTAATATCAACAGAGGTCTAGTGGAGAGCTGGAATTCCCGCTCCCAACTAGCAATGAGAAGGAGTAACTCCTTCTCCACCAAATGTTAATGGAGGACAGATGGAGAAGCCCACACCTGGAAGAAGAAAGGTAACTTGCCTCTTAAAGAGTCCTGCTATAACAAAAGACTTAGATAAGATCCGGAGTTTTACAATATGAAATGCAAAATGTTCAGGCTTCAATTGAAAATCACTAGTCATACCAAGAACCAGAAAAATCTTAACCTGAAGGACAAAAGACTATCAACAGACAGAAACACTGAAATAACACAGATGTAACATTTCTGACAAGATTTTAAAGTGACATTCATATAATTAACAAGCAATTATGAACATGATTGAAACAAATGAAGGAAAAAGTCTCAGCAAAGAAATAAAACATTTAAACATGAACGAAATGAAAATTTTAGAAATGAAGTTTAGAAGTCAATAGATATTTCAACAGCACAATGGAGAGGAGAGCAGAAAGAATCGGTAAATTGACAGGAAACATTAGAAAGTATTCAATCTGCACAACAAAGAGGAAGTAAGGAATGAAATAAAGTCACAGAAAACTGAGCAGCCATAATAATAGATCTAACATTTGTACCATTGAAGTGCCAGAAAAAGTGGAGGAAAAGGGTGATATTTTTAAAGTACTAAAAGAAATTTGACTGAAAATTTCCCAAATTTGATGAAAGACATAAACTTACAGATTGAAAAAGCTGAGCAAATCTTAAACAAGGTAAAGTCAAGAAATCTATGCAAAGACACATCATAGTTAAGCTTCTGAGAATGAAAGGCAAAGAAAAAAATACTGAGAGCATCCTGAGAGAGATGAGAGACTACCTACAGAGGAACACTAAATTTAATGACATTAGATTTCTCATCTGGAATCATGAAGGCCAGAAGTGGCATATTGCTTTTCAAATGCTGAAAGAACTGTCAGTGCCAAATTCAACATCTAGTGCAGAATTCAACATCTAGTGAAAATATTCTTCAGAAATAAAGATAAATTCAAAGTATTCTTAGATGAAAGAAAACTAATTTGTTTCTAGAAAACCATAAACGTAAAAGGTTGAGTACAACAATCAAAAGACAGAGATTAGATAGATGGATAAAACCAATGACTGAACTATATGCAGTCAACAGAAAACTCTCTTCAAATATGAGATATGTGGGTTGAAAGTAAATGATGGAAAAAGGCATACCATGAAAACAATCAAAATAAAGCAGGAATGGCATTATTAGTATCTCTCAAAGTACACTTCAGAGCAAAGAAAATTACCATCAAAAGAAAAAGACATTACATCATAATTAAAGGGTCAGTCCACCGAGAAGATATAGCAACCCTAAATGTGTACATACAAATAACAGAGGAAAAAACATGTAAAGCGAAAATGAATAGAACAGAAGGAGTAAATGGACAAATTCACAATTATAGTTACAGACTTCAACACACTTCTCTCAACAATTTATAGAATCAGACAAAAAAATCAGTAAGGACATAGAACTCAAAAACATCATCAACCAATACAATTTAATTGACATTTATAAAACACACCACATGATAACAGAATACACATTCTTTTCAACTGTTTATAGAACATATATCAACCTCAACTATATCCTGATTTTCAAAACTCCAACAAATTTAAAAGAATTGAAATTATGTAGGATGTGTTCTTGATGACAATCAACATAAACTAGAAATAAATATCAAAAGGATAAAAGGATCCCCAAACACATGGAAACTGAATAATACATGTCTAAATAATCTGCAAGAGAAATTCTGAAAGTGCACTGAAGTGAATGAAAATGAAAATACGACATATCAAGATTTGTGCCACACAGCTAAAGCAGTGCTAAGGGAAAATTTTATAGTACAAAATATTTGTAATAGAAAAAAATGGAAACTTCCAAGTCAATAATCTAAGCTCTCATTTTACCTTTTATGATGTTAGTATTGTCCTGATACCAAACTCAGACTAAGATAACACAAAAACTAAAACTACAGCCATTATCCCTTATAAATATAGATGTAAATCCGAAATCAAACTAATTCACCATATTAAAAGACTAAAGAAGAAAATCACATAATCATATTAATTGATGCAGAAAATCACATTAAACACATTTGACAAAATTTAACAGTCATTCATGACAAAAACTTTCAGAAAGTTAGAATTAGTGGAAAACTTCACCTTGATAAAGAACATCTACAAAAAAGTCAACAGCAAAAATCATACTTAATGATGATGTGTGATACCTAATCCTTATCCTCTAAAATCAGAAAAAGGCATTGATGCCCACTTTCACCATGATTATTAAACATTACTAAAAGTTTTATCCAATGCCATAAAGCAAGAAAAGGTAATACAAGGCAAATAAATGGAAAGAAAGAAATAAAACTGCTCCATTAGAAGACATTATAATCTACACAGAAATTTATGCTAAGCACCAAAACCTGATCTCAAAAGGTCACATACAATATGATTTCATTTATATTACTTTTAGAAAATAACAAAATAGAGATAAACAACAGATTAGTGGTTGCCAGGGTTTAGGGATAATGGAGAAGGAGGGGGATGGGTATGACAATAAAAGGAGAACATGAAGGAGATATTTATCTTAATGGAATTGTTCTCTTTATTGTGGCAGTGGTTAGTGACTCTACATATGACAAATGGCACAAAACTATGTACATACATTGTATCAATGGCAAATTACTGGTTTTACTTTGTACTATAGTTACAACCTGGGTCAACAGAATTTCTCTATATTATTTTGCAACTTTTTATGAATCTACAAAATATGCAGGCAAAAAAAAAGCCACAGACTAGAAAAAGATACTAAGAGTAGTCACAAATAATTATTATATGAAATTTATCAATTATTATATAAAATTATATGAAATTTAACAGTGGTGACAAATAATTATATGAAATTTATGAAGAATCTAAAAATCAATAAGGAAAAGCAAACAACCAATTAAAAAATACACAAAGGATGAAAAGAAATTCCTAGAGGAAGAAAAGATGCTGGTAGACATCATCAATCCACCACTATTAATTAAGCTCATCTCTGTCTCCTGCACATTTGGAAGATCCCATTAATAAAGACATGAAATCCTCCTGCAGCAAGCTTGTCCAACCCACAGCCGTGGTGTGCATGCAGCCCAGGACAGCTTTAAATGGAACCCAACACAAGTTTATAAACTATCTGAAAACATTATGAGATTTTCTTGTGATTTTTTTTTTTAGATCATCAGCTATTGTTAGTATATTTTATGTGTAGCCCAAGAAAATTCTTCCAATGTGACTCAGAGAAGCCAAAAAATTTGACACCTCTGCCCAACAGTATTAAGGTAGGGGGAAGACCTCAACTCTGAAAGCAGGGGCTCAGACACTGGACCAAATTGGGGACTAGTCAAAAAACATTGGGTAGGAAGCACCTCTTCAAAGACACACCCACCAGTGTACCATGTCAGTTTACCATTGCCATAGCAACACCCAGAGGTTACATCCCTTTTCATGGCAATGACCCAACAATCAGGAAGTTACCACCCTCATCCTAGAAATTTTTCATAAACTGTTTCTTAATTTGCATGTAATTAAAATTGGAGATATATGTATATACACACACACAGTGGTCCCCAATGTTTTTGGTACCAGGGACTGGTTTCATGGAAGCCAACCTTCCACAGACAGGGAGTAGGGGTGGTTTTGAGATAAAACTGTTCCACCTTGGATCATCAGGCATTAGATTCTCACAAGGCGCCTAAACCTAGATCTCTCCCATGCACAATTCATAATAGGGTACACATTCCTGTGAGAATCTAATGCTGCAAGTCGCCTGACAGGAGGCACAGCTCAGGCAATAATGCTCACCTGCCCTCCACTCACCTCCTGCTATGCAACTGGATTCCTAACAGGCCACTGACCATATTAGTCCATGGCCTGGGAGGTTAAGATCTCTGTATATAACTGCCTCTGAGGGGCTACTCTGGGCACACTATGAATGGAGTATCCCTGCTCAGCAAGGAGCAGTACTTCCGCTGCTGCTGTACGCTGCCACTTAAATGAAAGTTGCTCTCGAACACAACCAGGTAACTCTAGTTGGCCCTTGAATTCTTACCCGGGTGAAGCCAAGCATCCTCCTGGGCTAAACCCCAATTTTGGGGCTTATCTGTCCTGCATCAGTTTAAATGAGAAATTCAAAACATAGATTTGCCCAGGTAGTTATTATGTGAGTTCTTCATTTTATCTCTTTTTAAAATTTTCAGACTTTAGAATAAAAATTATTTTGATCAGAAATTCTTTGAAATATTAAACCTCAGTATATACCATAACACCACGTCTGACCTCCCAATAGGAAAGTAAGGATCTCTTGCTTTCTAACTGGTTGAAAATACCAAATATGAAATAAGACCATGTTGTTTAATATATTGCATAAATTGTGTGTGTAGACAGTAGAGTAAATTTTAAAATAAATGGGGACATGACAGCAGCAGTGGGAGTGGGGGAGGGTAGTTTACAGAGCTCAACAAAAACCACAGAATAGCCAGGATATATAGAGTTTAGTAACTCAGACTGACAAGGGATATTTTTAATCAATTTCAGGGAGTTATTTTGAGCAACATTTCTATGATTTCTGCATCAATTCAACCAAATTACCATCTGCATTTACTTCTGACCTGAAGGGATGTAAACCTTCTACTAAGATGTCAAAGCTACTTTCTATTATAACCAGATATCTCTCAGAGCTCAAGATTAATGAAAAAATAAATCTCAGCATAAACCAAAAGAAAAGAAACATTCTATTCAAGAAACTTAAAAAATCTGATTTTTAGTCTAGCTTCATAACACACCTGAGATGAATACATATTTTCTGCAACAGTATATACATATATGTATATGGATGTGTATATACGAAGAAAGCATACCCAGAAAATAAAGATACGGGCTTTTCAGTGGGAAAATTACCCTTAGGAACCTACTCAGCAGGACTAGCCCTGAATTTTCTGAGCCCTAGAGAAGCTTCCTCATTCAGGATGGTACTCGGGTCACAGAGTTAAAACTTCTTTCTTTACAGTACCAGACTTTTCAGCGTAGTATTCAGGTTTGCATATCATACATTCAAGAAGTAATCTTAGAAAATTAATTCATTAGAAGAATGAAGTAGCATCATTTGGGAAAAAATAGTATTTGCTTTTTGCGTTTTCATAAAATTTATAGTTGGACTGTACAGGTTTGTTTTATTAGTAATAATATAAAAGTAAGAATGTTTCAGATATTTTTGGTTTTACACATGTTGAAAGAAATGATTTCAGCCTAATATGAATTTATTTACAGTATACAATAAGTGAATCTTTAGCAAAATTTTGAAAAAAAATGAATTTCCCAATATATTTTTACATTCTAGAAAAATTCTTCATTCCAGACTATATCCACCATAAATAAAATTCATGTATAGTATAGCATTTTAAATTTATCAACAATTACTTACAAAGTAAAGGTCCTTCATCATTAATTACTTAGCAATTTATCATTTTCTCAAAAAGCCAGGATGGAAAATCTCATGATCAACTATGGTTTCAAAATATAAATTAAAATCAAAGGACCAATAACAACCCTTTCCTTCTCCCTACCTAAATATCAAGGACTTGAATAAATTAAATCATCAATATTAAAGAAATTTAATCACTTTCTCTTTTGTTCACAGACGTGAACAAATGTATGTTATTAAAAGATGATTCTCAAGCAAAAGAATAATTTTAAGGTTATCGGTTCTCCACTTTTAAGATTACTAAGTTTTTTCTTGTTTATATGCCTTCTTATACCCCTTTGTTCTCAACCTGGTAAAAGTATATTCCAAGAAAGGTTATCCAGCTTAATAATACAAATAAATTAGTACTATTGGAGTATTATGAAAGTACTGGTGTAAATAAGAACTTAATGATAAAATGGATATTTTTAATTTTCTGATTCTCTTATTCCATATGTATTAAAACTACCATAGTTTCTACATACATATATGCCTCTTCCCAATGCAAGCATGATACACTTTTATTTTGTTATTTAGTTTTCTGTCTTTGATTTACATGTTTACATTGACATTTTTTAAAACTCTATTTGCTTAAGGTACAAAAAAAAACGTATTATTTACTGCAATCTCAAGTATCAAAGCTAAAGTATTTCAAAAGCAGCTAAGCCAAAAAAATGGATGTGATATTCTCAGACAACAGCAAAGCACTAAATGAATTTCATAGCTGTAGCAAAACTTTTCTTTTAAAATAGCAAAAAGATATTTATATCAAAGTGCATCATCATAATCAAATATAGCATTATTATACTGAATATTGACTTTGTACATCATGCAATACTTCGCAATTGCTAAAATATATCAAAAATCGAATGACAGATGTGACAAAATCTACTGCTTGTGTGCCTTCAACTACATTAAGTCTCATCACAAACTGAAAGAAAAATGTATCACATGAGATAAAGAATAAAAAGAACAACTCCAAGGGTTACTACCTTGTCAATTCCTATAAATCCAGACTCACACAATAACCATTCTTTTAAGTGAATGAAGAACCAGAATACATCACAGACCAGAGCTGATTTCTTGCTAAGACCTCTCTTTCAATTTGCCCCTCTGTCTTTGTGATCAATCCAAATCCATGGCCTCAAAATAATTCATACATTGGTGATGCTGTAGATTAGCTCTATTTCAGAATTCTTCTTTTAGGTTTATATCTATTATGGGCAATGCCCATTCAATATTTTATTTGGAGGTCTCGGGAGCTCTTCAATTTTAACATATACAAAATTGAACCAAAGTTTATTATTTACCAAGAAATCCAATTTTACCTCCTAAATATTATTTTCTCTATTATTTCTCTCTTTCTGTCTCCACTGCAAAACACCCCAGTTTAATCTATTATGATCTGTCATCAACCGTACTATGACCAGCACTCTTCCTATTGGTCTCCCAGACTTTATTCTTGGCCCTAGTCTATCCATTCTTCATTCAACAGCCAGAAGCATCATTTTTAAGGACAAAAATAATAAAAATGACCTTCAGGAAAGTAAGTGGTCAAATGTATGTTGTACTATTTTCAAAGAAAATGATAAACAGCAAGGGAAAAATGAATAGAGGTGTTGAAAAAATGTCAGACAGTCTTGTCAGTGGTGACATTGACAAGATCAGATTCAGTGGAGACGTAGGAATAGAAGTCAGACTGAAGTGAGATGAAGCAAATGACAGGTGAGGAAATGAAAATACCACATGAAGACAACAATTTAAAGGAGTTTCAAAACTGAAGCAAAGGAATGGGGCAGTACAGCATTAAAATATTGGATCAAGAGAGGAATTTCTTAAGGTGCATGGTTATGAAAAACATTTGTATGGTAAGGGATCCATCATGCCCCAGTGGGACAGAGCAAGGAAGAAAAAGTCAGGCTTCTATTTTTTGAGTGGGAAAATATTTAGATCAGATCTGTGGTTCATAGATTTCTTCACCCAAAACTTTAGCTCTTTAGACAACACTGTAGTTAAGAAGGGACAATAAAGTAACTGAAGTGATGGTTTCTTGTGTCTTTTTCTCCTCTCATCATAAGGTACTCATGATGCATGTAAAGTATCCAGCTATTTGAAATCAAGCACTCTAACCAAAAGACATTAGAGAATGGTCACTGTAGGCTGGGCACAGTGGCTCATGCCTGTAATCCCAGCACTTTGGGAGGTCAAGACAGGCACCTGAAGTCAGGAGTTCGAGACTAGCCTGGCCAACATGGTGAAACCTCATCTCTACTAAAAATACAGAAATTAGCCAGGCATGGTGGCAGGCACTTATAATCCCAGCTACTCAGGAGGGTGAGGCAGGAGAATAGCTTGAATCCAGAAGGCAAAAGTTACAGTGAGCCGAGATTGCGCCACTACACCCCAGCCTGGGTAACAGAGTGAGAGTCCATCTAAAAAAAATAAATAAAAGAGAGAGAGAGAGAATACTCACTGTTAGTCACTGTAGAGCTCTGCTGGAGTGGGGACTACTGCCACTTGCTCCTTAAAAATTAAACAGATTATAGTGAGAGACAATTAGTGTCAGCCAAATGAAGTGTCCAATGACCAAATTTTCTCGAATTTCTGGGTGAAGGAGTTATACTACTCATATCCACAAGCTTTCTGACATGAAATAATACCAAAATGTGAAAATAAAAGGTAGTGGAGCCCTGGAGGCCAGTAACAAAGAGTACATGAAAACATGAAATAAGGATAGCAGTACTAAAGTGTCTCTATTTGTAACATTACATCTACCATGGATTTTTATGTAAAAGCCCAGGCTCTAGAGTTGAACTAAGTGAGTTCAAAACCCATGTAGACCTCACTATCACTAGCAGGGTGATTCTGAGCCATCAGTGTTCTGGAAAGGATAATTTTCTTTGAACAATATAACCAAAATTATAAGACTTTGTAAGATTTAAATGAAAAACTATATGAAAGATACTTAGCAAAATGTGCCATATGAAGTATTCAGTGGTCACTACTACTATTATTATTATTTCAACTAATAAGAATGAAACACAGCAACAGTGAGTTAAATTTGCCAGCCACCAATAGAAAGTGTGTTCACAGAATGGCTAGTGTAGTTAAATCTAAATTTATAAATAAATAGACTCCCATTCTCATCATTTCTATCAACAACATATAGAAGATCTTAGTGCTATAGATATACAAGATATGTAAAAAGCACAAATATTTGAAACGGAAAATTAAAACTGTCTTCATTTGAAGACAACATAATTGCTTATATACAAAATCTAAAGCAATCTATAAAGCAAGTAATGTAGCTAATATATACCTTTATCAAGAACATAGGATATAAATTTAAGATATCACAGCCAAGCATTTACTATATATGAGCTGGAAACAATAGAAAATAAAATTTTAATTGTCTTTTCATTTAAATCTAAAATTATAAGTATAAAATTCACTACAATAAATATAAAATGTCATGTAAAACACAGGAATAAATTTAACAAAATACATGCAAGACCTCTACTCCAAAAAGAAAAGTATAAATATTTGCTAAGGAAATTAAAGAAAGTTAAACAAATAGAAGGATATACCATGTTCATTAAATAAAAAACACAGTATTTTAAAATGTCTGTAGATTCAATGTAACCCTAACGAAAACCTTAATTTTTTAGTATTAGTATAAAAGTAGTAAAACAATGCTGTAAAATTGAACAGAGAGCCTAGAAATTGATCCTCACCAAAATGTCAATAAATTTTCATCAAAGGAAAACCTTTTCAAGAAATAGTATTGTACCAACTGGATAAATATATGAACAGAAAAATGAATCTTGACCTAGCACCTCACACCATGCAAAAAAATTAATTTGAGGTGAAACATACTTAAAAGCCAAACCTTTAAGGATTATAGTATAAAATATAGAAAAATATCTTCACATCCATGAATGGGCAAAGATTTACTATAAAGATGGAAAAGAGCAATCAATTAGACTTCATCAAAATTTTAAAATTTTGCTCTCAATAGACATAATTAAGAAAATAAAAAGGCAAGCCACAGAGTGGGAGAAAATATTCACGGAACATGTCTAACAAAAACATATTTCCATAATATATAGATATCGATTTATATTTTTATTAATTATATATTTGTATTACTTTTATTTATGTAATAAACATAAATACTTGTTTATAAATTCATTTTGTATACAGTTTGTTAGATATTTCTGTGACCATATGAATATATATGCATATAATTTTTAAATCCCCCATCTCAATGATAAAATCACAAACCATTCAATAAAATAGAGCAAAAGATATGTATAGATACTTCATAAAGAAAGATACATAAATGGTCAGTAAGCACAAAAAAAGTGCCTAATATTACTATTCATCAGGAAAACTCAAGGAAAACCACAGTGAGATAGATTCCACTTCTTACCCATCAGAATGCCTAAAATTAAAACAAAAAAAAAAGATATAGCAACAAAGGTTGGAAAGACATTGAAGCAACTGCAACTCTTATGCATTGCTGCTGGTGGGAATGTAAGACATACAACCACTTTAAAAATTTTTTGACCTTTTACATAATTAGAAACACCTATTACCCAGAAATTTCACTCATAAGTATTTTTACAAGAGAAATTAAAATATATGCCCTCAAAAAGACCTGTGCAAGGATTTTCACAGCAGTTTAATTCACAATAACCCAAAGTGGAAACCAGTCAAATGTCTATCAATGGAAGAATGGATAAATAAATAGTGTTGTATTAATACAATGAAATACTACTCAGCAATAAAAAAGAAAGAAACTACTGGTACATATGGCAGCATGGCTGAATGTTATATAGACATTAAGTTCACTGAAAGAAACCTGAAAAAGTCTACAGCAGGTAAAACTAAGATATGTGAAACAAAAAACGAAAAACAGAAGAGCAGTTGCCTCTAGATGATGAGGAGTATACTGTCTGAAAAGGGGCACAAGGGAACATTCTGGGATGATAGAAATGTTCTACACTTGATTGGGGTGATTGTCACACAGGTGTATGTATTTATCAAAAGTCATGAATTATGGTGCACTTAAGGTTTGTGCATGACGCTGCACATAAACTTTACTTCAACGAACATGAAAAAAATAAAAAAAACATGAGGAAGGGGGAACTTTGAGGACAGCCATTTAGAATGTAATCTGTTTGGAACTCAGAGTCCCTCTGTTGAAGGGGATTAGTATTGGTGTGACAGTTCTTTCAACTGTATTCAAATTGCAAAATAATAACTCATCCATTCATTTGTTCATTCATTCCTGCACTAGTTTTTTTCACCAAACGTCATGTTAGACACCATAACTAGATCTGTGGATATGCAGAGAGGTGAGTTTCCTATATTTGAGGAGCTCAGTTCATTCAAAGGCCATTTCACAAAGGCACTCTGTGACCTCCTCCACACAAGTTTGTGAACATGTATGTGCGTGTGTGCAGGCACACACACACACACACACACACACACACACACACACAGGTGTTTTATAAAGTTTCTTTTGCAATAATTTTACTTGAGGAAACAACCAAACGTGAAGTTTCTCTAAAGTGCTAGACAGCCCATATAACAATATTTTTCCTCTTATGTTTTAATATTATAAAACAAATGCAAAGAAAAAAGATATGGAATTTATTTTGGTAAAGCATTTCACAGGATATTCAGTCAGCACAACTTGCTTGAACTTACACACCTGTAAAATATAACCTTTTCACCTGTGCTACCAGCTTAGCCTGAACATTTGTGTAACACAGATTACATCATCATCTTAACATCATTTTATCTTTTTAATATTTAAAATGGCTACGCAAAATAGCAAATAATTGTATTTCATTGAAGATGTTTATGTTAGGTAATTAGTTAAAAATGTGATTTATTGAAATAAATATTTTAATTAGATTTTTTTCTCTAAATAAAATTATTTCTCAACATTTAGTTTATATTATTTATAAGGGCAAAGAAAGCAACAAAAGATGAACTTTGTGTTTTTTAGAAGGCCATATGTATCAAGTGAAGAATTTCTAGAGCCCAAAAGATGCCTGGAGTCATGCCAGATTTCAGGCATTAAAACTGTCACCCTACTTAAAAATTAATTAGTTGCAGAACATTTAATTAGCCATATGTTTCTTAAGTGAAATTATTTGACTATATCAATTTTATATTACTGTCTTATCAGCTGTGTGTATTACATTGTATAAACATTTTTAACTTACAGAAAGATTTCTTCCAAAATAAGAATAACATAAATCTTCTCCAAATAAAAAATATGGGTATAATAAAAAGAAGTCAACTAAAGTTACTCACTTTTTAGGTAATTATTTATGAATATTAGAAAGGGTATATGCTGGTAAAAATCACTCTATTTTGCCATACTATTGTGGTATGAAGGATGCAGGTTAATGACACTTTGCCATACTAGAATCTTCAAAGCAAGAAGCACAAAGAAATGTCTGATTGAAATTGGTGGTTGATCACAGGGGGAGACATTCATATTTGTAACTTTTCATTGAGGTAGACAGAAATTATGTGCATGTAAAGAGTAGCTACGTTGCATGCAAACAGATGTTTGGGAGTTGTAGGCATTAAAGTTTCAAATAAAAAATGATGTTATTAATGTTACTAACTAGGAAAACTTACATGTTTCTCTATTTCAATAAAAAAGTATTCATAAAATAACTTTTACACTACTTGCTTTCCTTTGATATTATGTTTACAAAAATGTTTTGGTTTTGTTTTAGAAATAATCTGAGATGAAGTTTTGCATAGTCATTGGTTTAGAAATGAGTTAAGCCTAATTACTTTGTAAGATTTTTTCATAAGATATATTCTTATTTCGTATGTGTAATTTGCAAAAGAAGGAGGACAGATGTTAGAAGCAGAAGTTTCTTCTAAAATTAGTAAAAATGTTTAGATATTAACCATGATAACATATTATTATAGAAAGAACACTGGATTGGGAATCAGAATACCAAGGTTCTGGTCCCAATTCTCTCATTTCCTATATGATTTAAGAAAAAAAAAATTACTTAAACATTCAGAGAATTATTTTTTTCAAATATAAAACAAGAGTGGGTAAGAGGTACAATAACACATTTTATCTAGTCCAACATTTTACAATTTCTAAGGAAAAACACAAGATTCTTGAAAGACTTCTACATTAATCCTCACTTGGTTCCAAAGTCACATTATACCTCATGGCCATCTAGAAACATGCGTGTGGCTCAAAGGCTTAAAACTAAATGAATACAGGGTAACTCTATGCCTAAAAAATTACAGCCTTCTCTCTAAATTTTACAGAAACATTTAGTGAATTAATAACCATATATTGTACTTTACTCATTAGTGATTTATTAAGTAAGGATTCATTGATTTTCGTTTTTGTTAGACCCAGTGCTGGATACCTTGCTATGACAAAAACAAACTTATTAAAGATAGATTTAGTTTTATTTATTTTATCTTAATCTCTTCCTTTAGACAAATAATATTAATAACTTGGATGTATTAGTAATTACTGGGTTTCAAGGCCCTGTATGAGGTATTTCACATATATTATACACTTCAGCTTTCACAACTGTCCTATGAAGGATACTTTTGTTTGAAAAATTATGGCCCACAGCCCAAATATGATCTCCCCCATGTTTTTATGAATAAAATTTTATTGGAATACAGCCACATTCTTTCACTAAGAATTGTCTATGGCTGCTTTTTTTCTACAGTGGCAGAGTTGAATAGTTGTAGAAGAGATCACATGGCCCACAAAATGAAAATATTTATTACTATGTGACCTTTCACAGAAAATTTTGTCAAACACTGAGACTGATTCAGAAAGAAAAAGCTACCACCCCTTCTATTAACCAATTAACCTGATATTTCTGTCTCATCAAGATTGCATTCTCTAAATACGAGTGTAGCTAAAGTAAGGGTAAGTCAACTAAAGTTACTCCTTTTTTTTTTAATGAATGAGAGGTTCTTATGTTGGCCAGGTTGGTTGGCCTCGAACACACAGCCTCGGCTCCTCAAGCGCCAGGACAACTGGCCTGAGCCACTGTGGCCCCCTAAAGTTACTCCTTGGTTATGTAACTATTTGTGAATGTAAGAAATATGATGAGTTAGCAAAATAATAAAATTCATGTTAATATTAATAGTATGAATGGATATTCACCTTTCACTGACAAATAGTTTTACACCACATAATTGCTATTTTAAGGCTAAGGATATCAAAACCAACCATCAAACTTCACTATGGATTTTTATTTTTTATTTTTTTAAATTTATTTATTGTACTTTAAGTTCTGGGGTACATGTGCAGAGTGTGCAGGTTTGTTACATAGGTATACACGTGCCATGGTGGTTTGCTGCATCCATCACCCCGTCATCTACATTAGGTATTTCTCCATCTTCCCTCACACTTTACTACACTGTCAGTAAGGAGTATTTTATCAGCTTGTGGAGAAAAGGCAGCATTCTAAACAGGAATTATGGGTAACAAAGTTTTTTAAAAATAATGAGCAGCTTATTGCCATGAAGACAAGAAAATTACTATTGCAGACAATCATCACTTGCAACTCTAATTGTAGGCATCCTAAATTGTCTGTTTAGGAAAACTACCTTTAGGATATTTAAAGACTGCTTTAAGATGTACAAATTGCAGATTGACAATTTTTTGCTAGGAAACTAATCAATTATAAATAAATATAGCTTGATCAACAGTTCAAAATAAGAAGTTGTTACATTAACTTTAAAGAAGGTAAATATGTTTTATTATATTTCCTGTACTTAATGTTTGTTTTAAAACAGTTCTGACATATGTCTGACAGAATTTAACTCAGTGCCTTACTCAGAAATAACTGTCAGATTTAATGAATGAATTAACAAAATAGTTAAATAGGTAATAGAGAAAATTTGTAGAGTTAAAATTAGGTGCTTTATTAAAGGATTTCTTTGAAACTACTTTTTTATATTCTACATTTTATTTATTTTATTAATTAATTAATTAATTTGTTTATTTATTTGCAGATGGAATCTTGCTCTGCTGCCAGGCTGGAGTGCAGTGGCACAGTCTCGGTTCACTGTAACCTCCAACTCCCTAGTTCACGTGATTCTCCTGTCTCAGCCTCCCAAGTAGCTGGGATTACAGGCACTCACCACCACACCCAGCTAATTTTTGTATTTTTAGTAGAGACGGGATTTCACCATTTTGGTCAGGATGATCTCGATCTCTTGACTTCGTGATCTGCTTGCCTTAGCCTCCCGAAGTGCTGGGATTACAGGTGTGAGCCACCGTGCCTGGCCCAATTTACTCTAAAGATTAAAATGGGCCAGGCACGGTGGTCACCCCTTATATTCTTGCCATTGCTCAAACTCGGTGCTCTTTTTCTCAATGACCACAGAATACTGTGAATATATTATCATTTATTGAACTTTGTTTTAATTATTTATATTAATATTTTATCTCCCCCTACTAGGCTGTAACTCAACTTAAGACCAAAGCCTATATTCCTGATAACTTAGCACCATATTTAATATCTAGCCTTGTGCCACATAATGTGCATTAAAAGTTATTGAATGAATGAATAACCAAACACATCTGGAATGAAGAGACTTTCACCAAGCAGAGGGGCCAGGGAGAGAGTTCAGGCAAGAAGAGTATGCAACTACATGAAAATTGCAACTTGAAAATTTTTCAGTATGTCAATAGTTCAGCATATTTTAAATCCAAACTCATGAAGAAAATGTTAAGTTGGAAAGACACTTGTAGTCTATACTATTGGTGCATTGGGCAGAAGCCGTTTATTTTCTTATGCCCCGTTGTTATGGGTTGAACCGTACCTCCCAAAAAGGTATGTTGGGGTCCTAACCCCTGGTACCTATAAATATGACTTTATATGGAAATAAAGTCTTTGAAGATGTAATCAAATTAAGATGACTCTATTAGGCAAGTTGAAATCCAATATGGCCAATGTCCCTGTAACAATAAGGAAATATGGACACTGATAATCAAGGGAAATGCCATGTGACAATAGACACATACACAAGAAGACAGCTGTGTCACAACAGAGGCAGCTATTGAAGTGTTGCAGCTGCAAACCAAGCACCACCAAGAATCACTACAAACACCAGAGGTCAGAACTGGCAAGAAAAAATTCTCTACTAGTTTCAAAGAGAGCATGGCCCTAATGACACATTTATTTTGGACTTTTAGCTTCCATAACTGTGAGACAATCAATGTCTGTTGTTGTAAGCCACAATACATGCATGGCACTTTATTATGGTAGCCCTATGACTCTAATACACACATCAAACATTAGCTGTGACCATCTTACAGCTGTCCCCTTCTCAGAAGAATTTCCTTAACCTGATGGGTGTCTCAAAGTTGGGGTGATTCTGGTGCTATTTTTACTCCAAGTTTCCTACAGGATCAGGTTGAAGTTAGACTTTATCTGAAAGCACATCTCTGTTAAGCTTCTTTCTTTCCCTGTCCTGCTTGCCTCCATTCCTCAGATGATTTTCCTGAAAGTATTCCCTCAATAAGGCTTACATGAGAATCCCCACCATAGACTCTGCTTTTAGGGAATCGACTCTAAAACAATCCCTATGATATTGAATCTTCTGTATGTTTAAGAACTAAGACAGTGTTCTATGAGCAAGTTGACTATATGCACAAGTTTGTCTGAGATGCTTGATTCATTCCTGCTGTGCTACCAGATTATTAATATCTTCCTTTCATTCTCAAGAATTTGAATTATAACTCTTGCAATCACCCTGAGTTAAACTGTACAATCTGACTGAAGATGGTTAAGCAGAGAAGTAATGTGATTTGACTTTTGCTCTAGAATTGAAAGATTCAATGGAGTTCAGTCTAAGGCTCAAAAACCTCCTTAAAAGTCTACTGCAATACCCTAGACATGAGAGGTTATGGGAGATAAAGGAAGGAAGGAAAATGCTAGGTTGACAAAGCTTGCTGACTAGTGAATGTGAGGACGAGTAAGTCAGTAGGGATTGCCCAATTTCTTTTTAGTCTGCAAGTTCAAGAAAAAGAATGATTTTGGAAATAGGGAAGAAGTAAGTTGTACTTGGTCAGGAGTTGGAGATTCCTGTTGAACATCCGGATGGATAAGCCAACAAGCAGCTTAAGCAGCAAGTCTTATAGGAAAATAGTTATATGTGGGGTCTAAAAGATCAGTAATTATACTCTTGTCTTCACCTTTACCCTAAGAATTCTTGTCTTTACCATTACCCAAGCTCCCTGGATTTGATCCTTGCCTTAAAGCCTTTTCTTATTTGGGGACCACTTACTGGCTGAAAACAACTGTCTGAGCCTCTTACAGTTTCTCTAAATTTTGCTTGAAATTGAAAAGAAAGTTCACTTTTCTTCTCTCACATTTAATTTTTAGCAGCTAGAGAAAAAGTGAAAATATTTCCAATAATCTGCCCAGAAATCTTCCCAGCTAATCAAGTTTTTAATGTGCATTTATAATTTCCACATTACCACAAAAAACAGTATTACCAAACTTTTTCTCACTATATAATAAGTACATCTTTTCATCTAGTTTTCAATAACATTTTCTTCACTTTCTTTTGTACTTTCACTAACAGCCTCCTCAAGGCCTACAGGTCCTGCCTACCCACTGCCTGATCCCCAAAACAATATCAGCACCCAACTTCCAGGTACCAAATTCTGTTCTAGTTATCTATTGATGCATAAAAGAGCACCCCAAATTTAGTGACATAAACAATCATACCACTACACTCATGGAAGTAAGATGTATTCCTGAATACGTTTTACCTAATGAAATTCATACAGCCCCATTCCTTAAGAATCGTATTCATGTACTTCACAAAAATGACTGGGTATTGTTACCAGAGAGATATTTCTGGGCTAGGTAAATCAATGGCCTCACAAGTCTGAAGGCTGCTTTGGCTGTACCTTGTATCTTCACATCTATAACTTATCCTTAGAAAACAGGATTTAACATCAGTAAGAAAAACCGAAATCTGAATTGCTAGCAGGTAGAATATGCTCCTGCTACAAAAATTCTGCTGCCCTACTACAGTTAATTTTTCGCTTAATCTCACTAAATTGTTTTATAGTTCAAAGTTACACACAGTTGTAATTAAAATCCTATAAAAACATCCATCATTCTTCATGATTTCTAGTACTATTTATGCATACACTGGCAATAATATTCACAGACTTAGCAGACTGGGCATTTTTTTTAATGTACTAGTAAAAGAGAAAGAGAATGCTAAGGAAATATTAGCCATTTTCCTTCTTTCATTTACATTTTATATTAGTTCTGACATGTTCTGTGTACTACATAGTATAAACTAAGCATTTGAATTTAATTGATTAAAAGTATTGACATTCATTAAAAAAATTAGAATTTAAGTAATTAAATGTTGAGCATCTTCCAAAACATTCTCTTCTACCCTCTGGCTGCAAAAGAATAAACTCAAAAGAAATATTGCAATTAGCTCTCTGCTCTCACTGTGGTGCTGAAAATCAGCACATATTTTATAACAAAATGGGATCAATTTTTTTTAAGTTATACAATTTTGGAGATTTTTTTTTCAGTCCTTTTATATTTTAATCAATCCATTCTGCCATATTTAAAAAGTTACTTCATAAATAAGGAAATAACTTTGGTTAAAAAAAAAATTACCCTAGATAAAAAAATGAAATTTTATACTCCATTTTTGTGTTTTAATACTGAATCACTTTTCTGCTTATCTTATTTGCTAGGACACAACATGCAGTACAGATTTTACCAATAAAATCTGAAAAAGAACAAGTTGAAGCAACATCATCTTTTTTTCTCGTCAACTGAAATCCAATGAATTTAGAAACTGTAACATTGGTTGTTATGCCAATGGTTATTCAAAGAAAATCTATGCATTATTTTAAAAATTTTGTTTTCTTGAGATGAAATCTCACCCTGTTGCCAGGCTGGAGTGCAATAGTGCAATCTCAGCTCACTGCAACCTCCACCTCCTAGGTTCAAGCGATTCTCTTGCCTCAGCCTCTCCAGTAGTTGGGATTATAGGTGCCTGTCACCATGCCCAGCCAATTTTTACATTTTTTTTTTTTTTAGTAGAAATGGAGTTTCACCACGTTGGCCAAGCTGGTCTTGAACTCCTGACGTCAGGTGATTCAGGAGTTCAAGAAATTTTAGATAAAGCTGGAAACCTTCTAAATACTCCCACTTTAAAATTACCTCATCACTAATAAATACTTAAAATATTATATCCTATTAAATAAAAATTAATATTTTGATTGATCACTTTCTCCTTCAAAATCAATATTTAGATTTAATGTCTATTTATTATTTTTTAAACAACAAATTTTTGAAATTCCTAATATGCTTATCTCTACAGACACAAAGTGAAGTGGAACATTAAGGCTTGTGCCAAAATCTAATTTTAGTTTCATTTTCTGTATATTGTTATTTCATAAGAAAAAGATTTGACCCAGTCTTATTTCACTTTAGTCACATTTTGATATTTGAAGAATATTCTATTATTTGCTTAAAATCACCTAGTTCTATACTACAACAAAAGCTTAGATGATTTAATATTACCGAAAACAACACAATTGTGTTAAAATTTAAAATATATCATGTTTACTTGTATTTTCAAATTTAATAACACCTTTCTATCCATTATGAAGAAATTGAAACTGTTGGGCTGTTTCAATATTGTTATTGCTAATTTCAAATATCTGAAAAACTTATAAATCTAGAATATAATATGTAAGTTATATAAGTTGTTCCCATGCCAAGGAAAACAGCCCATTATCTAAAACCTTCCATAACTTTATAACACTTACATAGTTCAGAAACCACACAAATGTTTTAAATGTGTCCAAAACAGTCTTTCCTGATTAAACGCAAACAGATAATGAAGAACCCTGTTCCTCTTCATGTCGTCTGACATTATCCTTAGAAAACAGAATTTAATCATTAGCAAAAAAACCTGAAATCTAATTGCTAGGAGGTAGAATTCAGATTTGCTATACTTCCTTAATAGTCCACCACATTCAGATTTTTCTACATGATTTAGGTTCCTCTCTACGCAACCTCATTTCTTTTGCTGAGGTCTTAATTACCGTTAAGTTGAAAAGTCTACAGATAACAACACCTTCATAGGATGTCAACTGTTCATAGATTTAAAATGTATTAACTTTAGATTTCACAAAAGCCTTCTCTTTTCCCAAAGAAAAAGAGAGAGTATTTTTGTTGGAATCCTGGAGAGGGGTGCTCAGAAAAGAAGTGTCTGAATGGTAGACACCGGAGTAGAGTTCAGAGGCTGAAAGATCCAATGACAACATTTTTCTACCTAAAAGATTGGTTTAATATAAGTCATGTTTTCATATACAAGGTGTGACCTTGAAGTCAGAAGCTAGAAAATCAAGTATAAAGATCCTGACTTCTTCGGGCAATGCAGGAGAAATACTTTCTTTTCATCCTTCCTGTAAACTAAGAAATAAACAGCTATTGCTTGCTCTGAGATATCACTTAAAATCACCACCACTGCAACAATGGGCAACTCTGTGTGCATGAGGTGAAGAAAAGAACATTCAGTCTCATGTCCAGGCTCTTTACGTTTCTAATAATTAAAAGACTCAGGTGTTTTTTTCATTATCAATCTTGATTTTCATCTTCACTCTACCCCACGAAGTTCTGAGTGCCTAGAAAAGGGAGGGAAAAATAGGCAAACACAACTCTCAGATTCTGGGCTGGGATGCCATGGGAATGGCATCAGTGAAAAGGCAAATTAGAAGGATAGGTTTGTGGTGGGGGATGGAGTTTCATCAAGGTAACAAATTCACTTTTATGCAGGTTGAGATTGTGGTGTCATTGTGACATTACTGGGAGAGATTATCACTGAAATTCTCCAATAACAGCATCATTGACAGAGTTAGGTTAAGTACAGATGATAGAGGCATCATTTTCGGTAAAAAGATGGCCAATTTGGTACCTAAGAGGGAAAAAATGAGAACTTTTCCCCCTCTTGCTAAAACTGTCAAATCACCTTGTCAGACTTCATTGGTCTTTATGTTTTCAGACCTTGGAATCTCTCCTATTATTTTCCTAATGTAGTGAGATTTGGCATCCCTAATCTTCTACACTTGTTCCTGTCTTTTTTTTTCCTTCTGAATTCCAACTTCTCTAAAGTTTTAAGATGGTGTTCACTTTAGATATTTATATTTGCCACCAAATTCTCACTGCTCATATGAAAAAAAATACAGAGAAAAAAAAGAGAAAGGCAGGCAGGCAGGCAGGAAGGAAGGAAAATCATGTCTAAACAAAATTATGCAGGTCAGCAAATAGTATGCTTTTTCATCTTGCGTATGGCTCTAACCACGCCCTCTCCAATCGCTTTCTGCTTCCCAGTATAAATCCCACCCACCTTACCTATATAATGTTGCCTGTTGCATTGTAAATTTAAGTCCAATTCTTACTTCTTTTCTTAATCTGTATCCAAGCCTTTATCTCTAATTTTAAAATCAAAGGTTTTACTTTCCTCTTGGGAATGATAGGAAAAGTTGTTGGATTCTTTTATTTCCCTGAAGTCAGGTTTGTCTACTTCCTTAGTATATAGTGAGGACTGCTCTCAGAGGGGATATAACTCAAATCAGTGATTTTACTTCAGATGATAAGAGCCTATGTCCTGGGAAAATAACTTTAAATTCATTACCTATTTTTTTTAACCATAAATGGCCTTTCACTCTACCTTCTGCATAATTTTCTTCCTTCAGAACAGGATTTCTACAGCAGAGGCCAGGCATGGTGGCTCACGCCTATAATCTCAGCACTTTGGGTGGCCGAGATGGGAGGATCATGAGGATCAGGAGTTTGAGACCAGCCTGGCCAATACGGCAAAACCTGGTCTCTACTAAAAATACAAAAACAAGCTGGGCATGTGGCAGCACCTGTAATCCCAGCTACCTGGGAGGCTGAGGCAGGAGAATCGCTTGAACCCAGGAGTTGGAGTTTGCAGTAAGCTGTGATCACAACACTGCACTGCAGCCTGGGAAGCAGATTGAGACCCTGTCTAAAAAAATAAAGAAGAAGAAGAGACAAAATGAGAAAAAAAAAGAAATGCAAAGAGGAAGAAAATTTCAGCTTTTGAGTTTCTGAAAAGACACTGAAAACCTATTGTGTTTGAGCAATAGGGATTTTGTATCCCACCTTCCTGGATACTGAGTTTCAAAAGTCAAGTTTATGTTGATGGCTATGCTGTAAGAATATAAAATTAAGTTTTTTTTTTTTCCAACAACCATTTCAATAAACTTGCTTGAGTTTATAATAATCCATACAGATTATTTAAAATACCAAAAAAATAATACAGAATCAGTAATCTAGAATATAAAATATAAATAATATAAAATATAATAATAAATAAACTAACAAAAATATAATAAGAATCTATATTTCTTTAATAGTCCTCCACATTCAAATTTTCCTACATGATTTAGGTTCCTCTCTATGCAATAAATGAACAGTATTTTGGTTTCTACATTTGGTAAGAGAGATGTTCTCTCACATCTTTCTATTACTTAAATTATTTACCTTAAATGAACTTAAAAATGTCTTTAATCAAATACTCTGTTTATCTTTGTTAGTTAAAATGTATACAAGATACAACTACAGAGCCTCCATAGCTCTTCTAGGCAATGATAGTAAGAAAACTAGGAAACTGTCAGAGATGGAAAGTCTCAGAATGTCTTTTTTTCTTTGCCTTCAGAAGATTATCTTCCTAGTTGCACTAGTCAGGAAAGCAGTTTCTTTGCATCATACAAATGATAATGGGGCTCCCTAAGGAGCTGATTTAAAGAATAGAAAAAATGAAAAATTAAAATATAACACAAAACAAAATGTGAGAAATTTGTTATTGGTGACCCAAGAGATTAGTGCCCTGGTGGCCTGAATGGTTTGAGAGGTATCCTTGGGTCATATGTCCTTAACATAAAAGCAAATGACACAAATAAAGAGCAGCGCAGTAAACAGGAAGAAGGTAAGATCATCTTAACACAAACTGATCCCAGTACAGAAAAAAATAGCAGCACAGAAAAACAATGATATGGAACAAATAATGACTGCTATGTATTGAGAATTGCTACTTTCCAGGTATAGTGATAAGCACATGTGTTCACTGAATTACAAACTAATTGTCTATTTCTGAAGGTAGACGTAAGGATAGGTTCATTACCTTGTAAATGAGTGGGTCTCTGAGAGCACACATTCACAAGATAGGAATAAAACAAAAGCGAGCTTTAATACTATATCCCATCTGCCCTGGACCCAGTATGGAACAGAGGGGAGGATCAACAGAAGCTATAAATGTCCATCACTCCAGGAAGTGGATGGCACACACTGATGGCAGAGAATGGAGTGGGCACTGAGCCAGAGGATTGCAGGATCCCAAGGCAGTAGGGCCTTACCTTGCTTAGTCAGGTGACGCACAGCAACTCAGACCAAGTACATATTCTGTTGACTCATACTGCCCTAAATAGATGGCTATAGGACAATGGTTTTAGGCCCAGAGGGATTTGCCATCAGAGAGGGATGTATGGCAATGTTTGGTCGTCACAGGGTAAGAGGAGAGAGGGTGAAGTTACTGGCATTTAATGAATACATGCCAGAGATGAAACTAAACAGTCTGTAATGCACAGAACATTCCCCTCAACAAAGAAATACTTGAGGCAGAATGTCAGCAGTGCAGTTGTTGAGAAAACCCACAGCAGGGCCTCACTTTTACAGGGCTGAGTGCAGTTCAGCCCTTAATTGAGGACAGTCAGTCATCAAGGGCTAAGGTGCTCAGTGGCAATTAATACATCAGTCCCTTGAGTTCATGTCCTTTGCAGGGACGTGGATGAATCTGGAAACCATCATTCTCAGCAAACTGATGCAAGAACAGAAAACAAAACACTGCATGTTCTCACTCATAGGTGGGTGTTGAACAATAAGAACCCATGGACACAGGGAAGGGGAACATCACACAATGGGGTGGGTTGGCGGGTGGGGGGGCTAGAGGAGGGATAATGGGGGGTGGGGGAGATTGGGGAGGGATAACATTGGGAGAAATATCTAATGTAGGGGACGAGGGGATGGAGGCAGCAAACCACCATGGCAAGTGTATACCTATGTAACAATCCTGCAAAATCTGCACATGTACCCCAGAAATTAAAGTATAATAAAAAGTAAATAACTGAATTTTAATTTATGACAAAATCTATTCAGGAAATAAATTGGGTGCTGTGACAACAGTTAAAAATGGAGTGCAGACTAGGACAGCCTATTTGAAATAAAGGAGTCCTTAATACATATTCTCAAATGGGCAAACGTTTTTCAACTTATAAAAAACTAAATGAAATTTATGTTAATATATATCAGAAATTATTATATTGGAGGACTATAGATCCCAGATAAGAACCAATTTTAGCCTCCCAGTCTAGCAGTTGGATGAGAAAGGATGAAAATATTATATGCTCAGAATTGATTATGTTGTTTAGTATCGTGTACTTACCTTAGAAAACATGGGGCAACCATTAAATGGAATACCTCTTCTAGACTTCTCCACAAGCTGAGTTCTTGGAAGGGTTGTAGAGAAGTTAAAGAAAATAACAATCACATGAATAATTGCCACAAGGTAATAGGACTACAGATGTTTCACACAACTTTATGATGTTTAAGTCTTTATATTAATAAATGTTGTTTTTGAAAATTAAAAAAATACATCAATCCTTTATAATATATTGGGTGACTGAAATGTTCTGTATCTTAATTATGGTGTGGGTTAATGGTTATATATAATTGTCAAATTCATTGACCAGTGTACTGAAAAAATATATGTTTTATTGCATGTAAATTATACCCCGATAATGTTAATTTAAGAAACTAAGTGGAGAAGACCTCAAGATGGCTTCCCCTAAGAAGAGCCAAAATAGTGAGTAGAAAATCACACTTGGAATAGATCATCTCAAAGAAAACGCTGGAATCAACAGAAAAGTGACAGGAAATACCTAAAGCAAAAAGGAGAAGAAAGCCAGGCAGCCTGCTTGGCCAGGATCAGGTAGAAGCCAAGAAAGACTCCCTAATATGGAGAAAAGGTATAAGTGAGAAGCCCTGAGTGGTTCCTATTCCAACCATGGACTCCTGCAATCCTAGGCACCAGAGATCCTCAGCCTTCACAGGCCCTGAAACTAATATAGGAAGATGCCAAGAGATTATGCAAGAGCACTGCTCCACAAAGGAAGCTCACACTATTATCCCACACACTCCCTGAGACCCAAGCAGCTACAGCAAGACACCATTGTAGAGGTCCAACCCCAACAGACTGTTCACTGTCCTGGAGCCCAGTTGTAGCACTGGGGCTGAGACATGAGAGAAATGCAGCTGACATGCCCCACTCCTCCCCAGCTTAGGCTTAGATGCAAGCAACAATGGGCTACCGCATCAGGGTCCTGGACTCAGACTGAGGCACGAGCAAGGTACTGGCTACCAAAGCAGAGGCCAAGACACGAGTGTTACCAGGGCTGAAGTATGAGTAGCATGCATGTTCCCTTCTCACTGGCCTAGGCTGCCCACCACTGATGGAGTCAGCATCTTCCCCCATTGGCAGAGGAGCAATGCAGCTGCTGCTGCTCCCCCAGCACAAGCAATCCAGTGGTAGCCTGGGAATCACTCCACCAGAGCCCACCACAGCTGGTGCCTGCACCATCAGTGGGCCTGAGGACAAGCCTGCCCTACCTGGCTTCAACCCCTACCATGTTCCAGAGCATACAGTCTGGGGCCTACGGGAGTGTCCGCCCCAGGCCACTATCTTAGTTCCTGAATACTCCCACCAAGGGTCTGAGTTCGAACCTATAAATCAGCTGCTAACCATCACAACTGTCACTAACCTGCATGTGCCACCTGCAGGTCTGGAGACTGGCTCGTCCAGCCCATTGCAGCCATCGTTAACCAGCATGCACTGCTCAGGACCTAAAAGGTCATCCTACTACTGCCACTGTCATTGCCCATGCCACACAAGCTTCCCAGGGACCAAGAACTCACCCACCCACTGCTGCCACTATTGGCATCTGAATGAGCACCTAGAGGCCTCAAAATTGGCCCACCTGGACCTGCTAACACCGGTGCCAGCATACACTACCATGGTGCCCAATGACAGACAAGCTCAGCCCACCACTACCAGCACTGTGGCTCAAAGACTAACCTACCTGACCTCCCAGTTGCCAGCAAAACCTCATCACGGTCACCATTAATAACTGCACCATACGTCACCATGAAAATCACAAATATCACTGATACTGTTTACAACTGAATAAACTACACAGAGACTACACACTACTGCAGGTGCCCAGAATGAAAGCCAAAGTATCCAACAACTGCAGAATAAACATTATTCTGATCAGTACATGGAACATTCCCCAGGACAGACCATATGTTAGGGCACAAAACAAGTCTCATCAATTTCTTAAAAATCAAAATTATATCAAACAGTTCAGGGCCTTGGTCTAGGTAAATATTTTATGGCTGAGACCTCAAAAGCACAGATTACATTCTGAATGTGAATCAGCCTTTTAAAAAATATTTTAAACCTACCTACTTCAATGGCCACTTTAGACAATGAAGCAAAAGGAGAAAATTAATTTAAAAATGATATAGAGAAAGGTACCTCCAAAAGGGATTATTATAGGGACATTTACTAATAGCATCAAATGTTTCAATTAACCCTCCTAACAAGTCTATAAAATAGTTAACATTATTGTCGCCATTCGAAAGACAGGGAAATGTTATGCAACTGGCCCAAAGCTAAATATGATAGATCTTGTATTGAACCTAGGTCAGTCTGATTCCAGGTATAGTGTGTTGCCTGGAGTGTGCAACCCTGGGGAAACGTGTAGGAGCAAGAAATCCCCAGAAGAATTGTGAGGATTTTTCAGCCACTGTAACAAAACCCCAAGATTATATTTAGCCACTGGATATTAAATTCCTGTGGAGATACTCCATAAGACTCCAGCAAGAAATTAGAAAGTCTCTGAAGAAAATAGTATGTCTTAAACTAAGCCATTTACAAATACCTCTCAGGCACACAGAAATCTTGTATTTATCAGACACCCATCTTCTAGGTAGTAGTGGGTGAACTGAGTAGAAGACTCCAAAGAGACCCAAGAATACGATGGCACTTAAATTGCCACATGGAAGATCACATGCTTAACATCTGGTTCAGACTGTGACATAAGTGAGAAATAAATTGTGTTAAGTCACTAAATTTAGGGATTGTATTTTACGTTAGCTAGCTTCAATTATCTTGTCTGACCCAGGCTCCATAAAGCATAGAAGAGAAAGCTTGATAAAATAACACAGCAACAAATTTCTCTGTAACGAAAATTTATGATTTACTAGATTTACATGTTAATATTGTTCCAGAAAACATTTGAGGTACAGAAGAAAGATGTACACTATCTAACAAAAATAAATTTTAAATTGAGGAGTAAAGTGAAGCAAAGGTAAATTTAGAAAAATAAAATAGAGCCAGGAGTAGGGTACACAAAATACGTTCATCATCTCCACTGGAGATGGATTACATATTTGGCTCTAACTTTTCTAGGTACCTAAAGAGGAAATTACAATGAAGTTTATTATTCACAGTACCCATAAGGCAAAAGCAAATCAGCTACTAGGGAGAAGTCTGTTTATTCTAGTCTAAGACCAGAGAGAATTTTTTCCTATGGGTCCTCATAAAAATGACACTGTGAAATGTAATGAACCACATACTCAGGGAAAAAAAAATCCTCACGCTAAACCCATAAATGAGTTTTATAAGTCTGTTGTTTATAAAAATCCCTTAGCACAAGTTGTGAAGAAGATGGCCAAGCACAATTCAGGGACAATAACACAGTTTTCGAATGCTGTTCAATGAGGGATGTGAAGAGAACTGGTAATTAAACTTAACCCACTTTGTGTAATAGTTTTATAATTAGCTGACATGTTTAAAACAACTCTTTGGTGAATGCAGTAATAATTTACTCAAAGGGCATAGATGTTATTCTCAGGTAAATTCCATTTTTTCTAAATTATAAGTTGAAACAGAAAAGCCAAACACAGAAACTGTTACAGCACAAATATGTTTTGATGGACTATATGCATTAGTTCATTCTCATGCCACTATAAGGACATATTCGAGACTGAGAAATTTATAAAGGAAAGAAGTTTAACTGACTCACAGTTCCATAGGGCGGGGGGGCCACAGGAAACTTACAATCACAGCAGAAAGAGAAGCAAACACATCCTTCTTCACATGGCAGAAGCATGGAGAAGTACAGAGTGAAGGAAGGTAAAATCCATCATAAAACCATCAGATTTCATGAAACTCACTATCATGAGAACAGCATGGAGGTAACCATCCCCCATGATTCAATTACTTCCCACTGTGTTCCTCTCACGATACGTGGGGGATCATGGGAACTACAGTTCAAGATGAGATTTGGATGGGAACACAGCCAAACCCTATCACTATATTAACAATGTAGTTGCCAACAAACACATTGTTTAGAGGATCAGAGTGTCTCCAGTTGAATTCCTGTAGTCTCACCTGAATAATAGAAATAATAGCAGCAGTTTATATATATTGATCAATAATGTTGGATCTGGTTATGAATCATGATTTTCAGGTAGCTATTTGCACAACTATTTACGTTCATCATATAGAATACAAGAAAGTTAGTTCTACTCTCAAATTTCTCCTATATTTCTTTTGCTTCTACTCTTGAAAAAGGCTTTCTTTTCAGAACAATGTATCAAATTTATTATTAAAATCACCTCCTTCATTTAAATCATATTTAAAAATAGAATAAATGAAGCTATTTAATCATTTAGTATTCTAGTTATAAAACAAAGCAGGAGATTCTATAGCAATTTTTTTTTTTTTGAGACACAGTCTCACTCTGTCGCCCACATTAGAGTGCAGTAGCATGATTTTGTCTCACTGCAACCTCTGCCGCCTGGGTTCAAGCGATTCTCCTGCCTAAACCTCCCGAGTAACTGGGATTACAGGAAACTACCACTGTGCCTGGCTAATTATTTTGTATTTTTAGTAGAGACAGGGTTTCACCATCTTGGCCAGGCTGGTCTTGAACTCCCGACCTCATGATCCATCTGCCTCAGCCTCACAAAGTGCTGGGATTACAGGCGTAAGCCACCGCAGTGCCCAACCATAGCAATTTAACAAGAACTGGTCAAAACAATGACCAGTATCATAGAAAGTTAAGCTAAAATGAAGATGGAATATTAATATAACTAGACTTGGCAATTTTCAAATTGAGAAACATTAGTGTCTGTATTTATTTTATAAATATGTATCTACCAATACTTGGTAATTCTCAATGACAAATGATTTTATTATGAGATGATCCAAGAAAAGCAAACCCTCCTTAAACCTAAATTAAAGTAAGATGAATAAGTTGGAATGAAAAAAACAAAACACTTTTAAGGGAAAAAAAAGATATCCAAAGGTAATGAAACTTATTTTTACTTTGTTTTTTGTCTATTGTTTGGTTTAGCTTCTCATATTCCAAATCATTTCATTTTCTCCTACTCTCCTGATGCACACTAACCCTTTTCAAATCTGTTTGGGGTAAATTTGATATTTGGAAACACACAGAACTTATTTTGGAGACCAGACTGTTGAATAAACTCATCATGTAGCATATATGTTTTGAAATACTTGAGGGGAAAAAAGATCGCATTTTAAAAATTAATCTTATAATTGAAAGAACTTCATTCTCTAACAATTTCTGTCTCCTTGGACATTAATTTATGTAATCGTGCTAGGTGACAAGCAGAGGTAGACCATAAGGAGACACTTTTTAGATTTTAGAAAAAGAGCGTTAAATATAAAACATTAGGTGTTGAAGTGAAGTGGGGGTGGTTACCTCCATGCTGTTCTCACCAGAGTGAGTTCTCATGAAATCTGATGGTTTTATAAGAGGGGTTTTATCCCCCTTCACTCTGCCTTGTTGCTGCCATGTGACAAAAACAGCAAAGTAAAATATTTTAATCATTAATTGCCTGATACATTTCTATAAGACAGTTTCCTAGAGATTTTTTATTGCATATCTTTTGATCACCCCTTCATGTGACAATTTTGTAATATCATTTCTATAGAGAAACTATAAAGATAATCCATTATTTCTCCTAGAAAGATACATAAGACTTGGAGCAGGGGAAAGCAAGAAAGAGCCCTTTGAGGATAGATTAAAAATTGAGGTATTGGTGAAAGTTTTTTTTTTCTTTTTTCAGTTGGAGTCTCGCTCTGTCACCAGGCTGGAGTACAGTGGCGCGATCTCGGCTCTCTGCAATCTCTGCCACCCAGGTTCAAGCAATTCTCTTGCCTCAGTCTCCCAAGTAGCTGGAATTACAGGCACATGCCACCAAGCCCAGCTAGTTTTTGTATTTTTAGTAGAGATGGGATTTCACCATGTTGGTCAGGATGGTCTCAATCTCTTGACCTGGTGATCTGCCCACATCGGCCTCCCAAATTACTGGGATTACAGGCATGAGCCACCACACCCAGCCAGATATGATTTCTTAAATGTGTATATGCATCTGAATCTTCATGTTTATGTACAAATATATGTCTACTGTGTAGATGCATAACTTCTAGGAAGCAAAGGCATCCTAGTAGCAGTGAACATACCTAACACCCAGACCTTGATCTTTATTACCATTTACCACTAACAGAAACTGGTGAGCATTCTTCATAGACATGCTGGTTCTCAGGACTGAGACAAAGTAATAAATGAGCCTGGAATAACTTGTTATGAAATAAAATAAGAAATATTAAAAAATAAAAAATGATAAGGACACATAAACACAGGTGGCAGCTTGAAGGAGCTACAAAATTTCAAACAACGTAAGCACTAAAATATTTAAGTATTGAATTATAGACCATTTAAAAATTCATTAGTGTAGGCCAGGTACGGTGGCTTAGACCTGTAATCCCAGCACTTTGAAAGGCTGAGGCAGGCAGATCATGAGTCAAGAGATCAAGACCATCCTGGCCAACATGGTAAAACCCTATCTCTACTAAAATTACAAAAAATTAGCTGGGTGTGGTGGCACGAGCCTGCAGTCCCAGCTCCTGGGGGGGCTGAGGCAGGAGAATCTCTTGAACCCGGGAGGCAGAGGTTGCAGTGAGCTAAGATCCCGCCACTGTACTCCAGCCTGGCAACTGGGTGAGACACTGTCTCAAAAAAAAAAAAATTCATTATGTATGCCAATAATAAATAGATTAAGTAAATACCTAGAGAAGGAAGGTCTTTTGCATATAGTTGAATGTAAAAAGACAGTTGGTAAATATGGAGGGAGTACTGGAGTTAGAAAATCATATTTCCCAACTATTATGATAATGATCAGGAAAGAATACTCAGTAAAGGCTACATCCAACGAAAGTTTTTGTGAGGAGTAGGATATTGGCATGGTCTTAACATGTCTTCCCATGGGGTGCTTATCAGTTGCAAGAGAGAAACAGTAATTGTACAGTGGAAAACTCACACAACACCTTGACTACGTGATGAACATCAATGTCACCAGTGAGAGACAGATGGACATACTGTGCCTCCATATGTGATGCCCTATGTAGCATTTGCCCAAGAATACATCATCTCAGTTTATTCCTAAGGAAACACTGGACAAATGCAAAATGAGGAATGTTCTGTGTTTTTCAAAATGTAGAGACGGTTATATTACTCAAACATGTTAGTGTCATAAAAGACAAAGGCTATGAAAATTGTGTTAGTTTGTTTTCACAATGCAGTGAAAAACTGCCCAAGACTGGGTCATTTATAAAGAAAAGAGATTTAATTGACTCACAGTTCAGCATGGCTGGGGGAGGCCTCAGGACATTAGAATAATGGCATAAGGGAAAGCAGGCACATCTTACATAGCGGCAGGTGACAGAGAGAAGAGTGGGTGAAGAAGAAACCGTCAAATATTTATAAAGTCATTAGATCTCATGAGAACTCACTCACTATCATGAGAACAGCATGGGGGAAATGGTCCCCATGATCCAATCACCTCCCTCCCTCAGCAGGTGGCGATCTACAGGTCCCTCCCTCAACACATGGGGATTACAATTCAAGATGAGATTTGGGTGGGACACAGAGCCAAACCATATCAAAAATACTCCAGCTTATAGAAGACTAAGGAGATAAAGAAATATAATGGCTAAATGCAGTATTTGCCTCTATACATTATTAGTAGATATCTGATAACAGAACTGAAATATGCATAGATAAAAATATTATATCAGTATGTATTCACGAGGTTGATACTGTGCTGTAGTTATATAAGAGAATAGCCCTGTTCTTAGGAAATACACACAGAAGTAGTTAGGGGTCAAGTGCTATAATGTAAGTTAGGCTCAAATGACTCAGAAAAAAAAAATGTGTATACAGAAAGAAAAAGTATAAATGATAAAAGAAAATAAAGTTTTGCAAATAGGCAAATCTAGTTAAAAATATATAAATGTTTCTTGTTCTAATTTTGTTTATGCAACTTTATTTGTGCAAGCTTGAAATTATTTCCAAATATTTTAATTTTATTATATTTAAATATATATTTTCATTAAATATAAGTTGATGTTTATAAGTACATATATAAAAATAAGTATATTTTATGTAGTTTTGTATATATTCTTAATATATTATTTTCAAATCAATATAGTTTGAATGTTTGTCTCCTCTAAATCTCATGTTGACATGTGGTTCCCACTGTTGGAGGTGAAGCCTAATGGGAGGTGACTGGATGATGTGGGCTGATCCCTGATGAATGGTTTAGCACTATCTCCTTGCGGACATCAGTTCTTGCTCAGTTAGTTCACGTAACATCTGATTTTGTAGAAAAGTCTGGCACCTTCCCCTTCTGTCTCTTTCTCCCATTTTTGTCATGTGATGGGCCTGCTCCCCGTTTGCCTTCTGCCATAATTATAAGCTCCCTGAGGCCCTTACATGAAGTAGATGCTGGTGCCATGTTTCTTGCACAACCTGCAGAATTTTAAGCCAATTAAGTCTCTTTTCTTTATAAATTACCCAGTTTCAGGTATTTCTTTATAGCACAGCAAAAAAAAATCTAATGCACAAATATTTTTAAATAAAATTTTTTTGTATAAATTTAGAAGACACAAGTGAAGTTTTGATACACGGTTTATTGTATAGTGGTGAAATCTGAGTTTTAGTGTAACCATTACCTGAATAGTGTACATGGTACACATAAAGTAATTTTTCATCCCTTACCGACTTCCCACATGTATGTTTTTAAGTTTTCAATTCTATTATTCCACATATTATGTCCATGAGTACACATTATTTAGCTCCCACTTACACGTGAGAATATGTGGCATTTGGCTTTCTGTTTCTGAGTTATTTCACTTAAGATTATGGCCTCTAATTCCATCAATGTTGCTGCAAAAGATAAGATTTTATTCTTATAAAACTAATAAGTAGCATTCCTAAAGCATTCATACACACACACACACACACACACACACACACACACACACACACACATCACACACACACACATATTTTCATTATCTAATCACCCACTGATGGACAATTAGGTTGATTCTATCATCCTTGCTATTGCAAATAGTGCTGCAATAAACATACGCGAACAGGTATCTTTTTAAAATCCTGATTTATATTCCTCTGGTTAGATCCAGCCGTGGGATTGCTGGATCAAATGATAGTCCTATTTTTAGTTCTTTGAGAAACCTCCATAATGGTTTTCATAGAGGCTGTACTAATTTACATTTCCACCAACAGTGTATAAGCATTCCTTTTCTCTGCATCCTCACTAACATCTGTTGTTGTTTAACTTTTAAATAACAACCACTCTGACTGGTGTAAGGTGATATCCCATTGTGGTTTTAATTTGAATTTGTCTGATGATTAATAATGACCATTTTTTCATACACTTCTGGCCATTTGTATGTCTTCTTTTAAAAAATGTCTCTTTATGTCCTTTGCCCACATTCGATGAGTTTTGGGGATTTTTCTGGTGGAGTTGTTTGCGTTCTTTCTAAATTTTGGATGTCAGGCTGCTAATGGATGCATTGTTTGCAAATATTTTCTTTCAGTCTGGAAGTTGCCTGTTCACTCTACTGATTATTATTCTTTGCAGTGCTAAAGCTTTTTAGTTTAATTAAGTCCTATTTGTCTCATTTTAGATTTGTTGCTTGTGTTTCTGAGGTCTTAATGATGAATTCTTTGCCAAGGCCAATGTGCAGAAGGGTTTTTCCAAGGCTTCTTCTAGTATTTTTATAGTTAGGGGTCTTTTAAGTCTTTAACTCATTTTGAGTTAATTTTTGTATGTGATGAGAGATATGGGTCCAGTTTCATTCTTCTGCATATAAATATTCAATTTTCCCAGCACCATTTATTGAATAGGTTGTTCTTTCCACAGTGTATGTTTTTATTGACTTCATTGAAGATCAGTTGCCTGTAGTCATGTGGCTTTATTTCTGGACTCTCTATTCTGTTCCATTGAGCTATCTATTTTTATTACAGAACCATGCTGGTTTGGTTACTATACGCTTGTAGTATGATTTCAAGTTAGGAAATATGACACCTTTAGCTTTGTTCTTTTTGCTTAGGATTGCTTTGGCTATTCAGTTTCTGTTTTGGTCACCTATGAATTTTAGGATCGTGTTTTCTAATTCTCTGAAAAATTATGTTGCAAGTTTGATAGGGATTGCATTAAGTCTGTATATTTCATTCGGCAGTATGGTCATTTTAATATCATTAATTCTTCTGTATCATTAATTCTTCTGATCCAGGAGCATGGGATGTGTTTCCACTTGTTTGTGTCATCTACAATGTTTTTCTCCAGTGTTTCAGTTTTAGTTATAGAGCTCTTTCACTTTCTTGTTAAATACACTCTTATGTATTTTATTCTTCTTAGAGCTATTGTAAATGGGATTCAGTTTCTGATTTAATTCTTGGCTTGATCATTATTGATGTATAGAAACACTACTGATTTTTATATGCTAATTTTGTATCCTAAAACTTTACTGAATTTATTTATCAAATGTAGTAATCTTTTCAGGGTTTTCTAGGTATAATATTATATCAACAGCAAACAGAGAAAATTTATTATTTTAAAATTTGGATGCCTTTTATTTTTCTCTTGCCCGACTGCTCTGGTTAGGACTTCTAGTTCTATTTTGAATAAGAGTGGTGAAAGGGGGCATTCTTGTCTTCTTCCGGACCTTAGAATGAATATTTTCAGCTTTCCACATTTATTATGATGTTACCTATGGGTTTGTCATACATGGTTTTTGTTATTTTCAGGTATGGTCCTTCTGTTTTTAATTTGTTAAAGATATTTATCCTGAAGAAATACTGAATTTTATCAAATGCTTTGTCTACATTGAGATGATCATGTGGTTTTTATTTTTAATTCTGTTTATCTATAAATCATATTTATTGCTTTGCATATGTTGAACCATCTTTGAATCTCTAGAATAAATTCCACTTAATTATGTTGTATCTTTTCTTACATTCTGTTGAATTCCATTTGCTGTTATGTTTTTGAGGACTGTTGCATCTATGATTATCAGGGATATTGGTGTGTGGGTTTCTTCTGTTGAGTCCTTGTCTAGTTTTGATATCATGGTGATACTGGCTTCATAGAATGAGTTAGGGAGAATTCCTTCCTCCTAAATTTTTAAATAGAAATAATAACCAAGGGATAATCCAGGCATCTATTACTCCCTTCTAGCAGTAGAAAATCACCATAAATGTGATAGGATCTAGCACCCCCCCCCAGAAAAGAGATCCAACCCCAAGCCAGCTAAGTAGCTGAGAGAGGATAAGGATGAGGCAGTCAGCATGCAATTCATCCCATTGCAATCCCAAGCCCTGGCAGATTGGACTTTTCTGATGAGAGTATTTCCAAAGGTGGATTTGCATAATGTTTCCAAAACCAGTGACTTCAAATCTCCTAGAAGACAATTTAGATGTGTTAGAAGCACAAGTTCAGAGCCCTGGTGACAGTGAACAAACACAGGACCTGGCCATCTGCCATGCCATTCTACCACCCAGCCATGCTGTCTCTGGAACCTGAAGAACAGTCCAACTCTAATTCCCTCTGCAATCTAAGAGCTCTATTCAGCCTAATGCAGCAGAAGATGCAGCTGTAAGTCATGAAGAGCCTACACACAGTGTATTAGTCTGTTCTCGTGCTGCTAATAAAGACACACCCAAGAAGGAGTAATTTACAAAGAAAAGATGTTTAATTGACTTATAGTTCAGTATGGCCGGAGAGACCTCAGAAAACTTACAATCATGGTGGAAGGTGAAGGAGAAGCAAGGTACCTTCTTTACAAGGTGGTAGGAAGGAGAAGTGCAAGCAGAGGAAATGCCAGATGCTTATAAAACTATCAGATCTCATGAGAACTCACTCACTATCAGGAGAATAGCATGCGTGAAATGATACCCATGATTCAATTCCCTCCCACAGCATGTGGGGATTATGGGATTACAATTCAAGATGAAATCTGGATGGGGGCAGAGCCAAACCATATCTCACACACACACACACACACACACACACACACACACACACACACACACTTAAACCCATATATGATCATGTATAAAGTGAATTCTCACCTGCCTTCCCTTAGGATATGAGCAACATGTCTTCCAAGAAACTCATTCAGACCATGCTATGCAATGATTATGAGCAGAACTTTGAAATCAGATAAAACTTGGTTTAACTTCCAGTTTTGCTAGTTACTAGCTGTTGATGCTCAAAGAAAGTTATTTAGACTCATTAATCTCAATTGCTTCTTCTATAAAATAGTAATTATAACAACAGTAATAGCTCCTTCATAGGATTATTATGAAGATTAAATGAGATCTTATATGTAAAGTCTATAGTAAGAACTGGATGTTAGTTTTTATTAACGAATTTTAAAAGTCTAAGTAGAATTAAGGACATGGTAAGCCACTGATAAAATATGTATTTTGCACCAGGGACCACTCTGTTGAAGAAACACTGAACCACTTTGTATTGAATACAACATTATTTATCCATCTATTCATGAAACATAAATTTACTGAGTACTTACTATATGAGAGGGTAAAATGACAATTGAAACACTGTCTTTTTTTTTTAAGAAGCATATGGTAAAAAGATAGAGACATACATAGCTAATTACAATGCATGATATTACTACCATAAGAGTATTATAAATTAAATTCTAGGTGATTTTGAAGGAAAGATAAATTGATTTAAGAGTTTTAGGAAGGCTTCTTAGAGAAAGTGACGTGGATGTAGAATTTTGAAGACTACAACAGGAAAAAGAGAAAGGAAGTGAGGGCACTTTAAAAAGAAGAAACAGCATAAAGAGTTAAATATATATAGTTTGATCAGTAAGTAAGCATTGTTTGCAAAATTTTCTCTTTCAGTGGGTCACCACTAAGTCATTCAGAAGACTAACAGAATATTTCACAACCCTCAGTGCTTTAGAAGAATCTCATTTTCTCCTTTTCCTGAAACCAGTTTCCCCTCCATCCTTCCCCCAACAAACATATAAAATTTCAAATAGACATTAACACAGAGCCCTGATTCTAATGCTACAGTAGCAAGAAGTTATAAAACTTAAAAAGAAACTTATTAACTTGAGTTTTGAAAGGTAGGATGGAAACATGTAATTTATTCACTAAATTTGTTTTAAAAAAAAAACTTGAAGCCAGTCCTTATAAATCTAATATAGCAGCTGTTAAGAAAAATGACAAATATTGTACTTTAATTTTTGGATATATTGTTCTATATAATATTGAGAAAAATGACAAATACTTTAATTTTTGGATATACTGTTTTATGTAAGGTAATTTCAGTTTCTAAAGCCTCTTGTGGATGTAGAAAGTACATTGCTCATTCTTTGATATACAGCCTACTCACTACTTAAAATAATTGGATTTTATTTTTAAGATATAATGCTGAAGTAAACCTCATGTCTCTAAAGACATTTTCTATTTTGTACTCATCAATTCATGAAATGTCTCATTTCTCTTTAAATGCACTTTACAGTGAAAGGGTACCATACTGAATCCAAAGTTGCTCTAGAATTATCCACATTTTTCTTGCCAGCTTTTATAACATGAATATAGATTGTTAGGCTACTTACATAAGAAGTAATATATATTCCAGATTTATACTCCTGTATAAAAAACTACCCTGAAACTTAGTGACTTAAGGAAAGGAAAAAATTTACTATCTTCTCTTACAGTTCTGGGGGCTAACGGGCTCAGTTGAGCAGTTCTTGTTTAACATGCTTCATAAAGTTGCAGGCAAATATAACTGTGGCTAGAGTCACCTGAAGGCACCTTTACAAATACATCTGATGTCTGGGCTGAGATGGCAAGAATAGCTGGGTGCTGGTCAGTCTGTCCCTTTCCCCTGTCTCCCTCTCCCTACTTACACTCTCCTTCTCCTGTCCTTCTTCCCTCTCCCCCTTCTGCACGTAGTGCCTCCTCCCCCCCAAGTCATGTGGCTTCTCCATATAGTTAGTTTGGTTTTCCTCTTAGTCCAGAAAGTCTCTGGTTAGACTTCTTATGTGGTAGTTGACTCCCCCAAAGAAAACATTCCAAGTTGCTAAAAAGAAACTGCAAGGCTTTTGATTTGCTAACCTCAGAAGTCTCAGATTGTCACTCTGTTGCATTCTATTGGTCAAGCCAGTCACTAAGGTCAAGAAAAGGGATGTTAATCCCCACCACTCAACAAAAAGAGTTTCCAAAAATTGCGGCCATCTTTAATTTCCCATGATGCCTATCCAAAAATAGAATATTGCCAGATTTATTTAAACTTTTTCTTCTTCTATAGTGAAAAGAGACCAAAATTAGCATAAAACTCCAAAACTCAGACTACATTCATTAGTTAACTAATTTGTTAATTGCTTTCTACTTAGTAATTAAGAAAAAAACATATAGCAACTAGTATAAAATTTTCTTTTTTGCTCAGTTTGACTTAATGACAAAAATATTCTTTAGAAAATATTTGAAATAACTATCAAGAGTGTGCTCTACAAGTGGTTATCTAGCCACTAATACAAAAGTCAGTAATCTGCCAAGTGTAAGGCCAGTTGCCTCGCCGGGAGCTTGGACACGCCCATCCCTCTCTGCGCCTGGAAACTCCGCACCAGGATCTGTACTCAATACTAACCTCTGCACTTGACACCCTCCTCTGCACTTGACACCCAGCTCTGCACTCCGCACCAGAATCTGCACTCAACACTAAACTCTGCACTCGGCACCTGCCTCTGCACTCGGCACCTAGCTCTGCACACAGCCCTCTGGACAGCCATGGCTGATGCAACCCTGGCCGGATCTTGCATTAGGAAAACCCGCCCCACAACCTACCCACCAATAACAGCCCGCCCCGTCTCCATCCCACTCCCCCACAGCCAATTAGAACACCCAGCCACTCCTTGCTCTCCCAAAGCTATAAAAACCCTCGTTCTGGGAAGCCAGCGTGACTTCTCTGGCCCCCCTTTCCCGGACCACCAGAACCTCTCCCAGGAGCTTAATAAATTGGCATTTAATTTTCCTAGGCTGGTCTCAGTTTCCTCATTTTAAACTCGGCAATAACCCTTACATTTGGTGCCGGAAACCCGGGAAGAGTTGTAAGACCCCTCCTGGGGGAAACTGACTCCTCCACCGTAAGCCGGACCAGGGAACCGCTACACCACAAGGTAAGGCTTCTATTGCCCACAGCCCCTCCTGCTGCTTGCCTCATGGACTCCCTGCTTGTAAACGCAGCCGCATCAGGGACTCCTTCTCGTTTCTCGCCGTGGGCCTGGGGCCCCAGCCTCGTCTCGAGGACCTGAGCATAGAGGAGACGTCCCTACACTCTTGTCTTCTCCCCCGTGAGGGGTTTCTCAGGGTTAGGATTCTGAGGGAGACGTCCCCCACCTTCCTGAACCCTCTCGTATCCTCCAGTGTTTGGTGGCACAGCCCAGGACTCTGAGCCGCTCTTCCAACCATCTCCACAGCAGTGGCTGAGGTTTGGGTAATCAGAAGCCCCGTTTGCAAACCCAGGCCCTGCATAACAGCAGGACCAAATCCCCAGCTTACGCTACTAAAACATCTATCTCAAATTAGCCCTTTGGCATATAAGTTCCCGTTAATTAAGTAACTGTACTTTCAGTTTCTCTTCCTACCACCGGCACAAGTGAGTGAGTGAGTGAGTTTATGTGTAGTCCCATGGCCTAACGGCTAAGGGGCTTGTGTGGGCCTCAACCCGCGGTTCCACGGGGACTTCATAAGGCATAATGGTGATTCACCTCAGGACTGACTAAAAGTTCTGAGGTGACCAGGCCCAGGGGTTATATGGGTACACCTTAGCCAAGACGCCCTGAAACATCCCTTCGGGGGACGTGGCCAATAAGGCATCACACTGGTCTCCCATCTGGGGGGCACCCATCCTTTGTCCGTCGATCCTATATGTGGTTCTGTCTTTATTGTAAATTCGCCAGTTTTGTTAAACTCCTATTAGCCAATGTACAGTGGTTTAGGCCTGCTTCCCTTGAAGTAACAGATATTCTACAGCGGGTAACAGACCACTGGCTGCAGGGAACCTTTACTGGATTCATTCCCCTAGAAATAACTCTGTTCTCCTTTTTCCTCCTACTCTTCTTCCACCACTAAAACCTCACTTCCTAGCTCTGTCTCTTTTTCACTTCCCCTAATTCTTCCATGTGGCAAATAGCTCTAGCCCTGTCTCTTTTTATTTATTTATTTTTCTCATTATAATCATTGCAGCCTGTAGGTTCTCTCAGCCACCCGCTCTGGGAAAAGAGTTCTTCTGACCGTGTTGGGTATAATAGAAAAAAAAAAAACACAAAAAAACAGAAATACGGGTAATCAGAAATCTCACCCAGACCCCAAGTCGCCACTAGGATGCCTAGCCAAAAATCTACCCAAACTGGGTCTCTCTATAAAAAAAGAAAAGGCTAGCTCTTCCTCTCCACTGTGGCCTGGCCACAGTATCCTTTAGACAACCAGTCCAAGTGGCCTCCAAAGGGCACACTCAACTTTAATATCCTAACAGACTTAGACAACTTTTGCCAAAGGAACAGCAAGTGGGCGGACGTCCCTACATTCAGGCTTTCTGGCATCTCCCGCTCCCACCCCAACTTCTGCTCCTCCTGCAATACTGCCCAGGTACTCCTAGCAAAAAACTCCCCCACACTCCCTTCAGCCCCTTCGCCAACCCCCTCCTCCTCCTTCTCCGACCCCAATCTGGCTAAAGAGCTCTCCCTACCCCCCCCCCCCCCCACCCACTACTCCCCCACCTTATGCGGGCCCCCAACCCGCTCCTGCTCCTCCTCTTCTGGGTTCCAACCTGACCTCTCCTGTTAGTGCTCACACTCGCTCGCGCTGCGCTTCCAACGACGAAACCTCTCTCCTTTGTCCTCTCCGTGAGGTGGCTGGAGCAGAGGCCGTTGTCCAAGTGCAAGTTCCCTTCTCCCTCTCCAAACTATCAGCCATTGAAAAACGCCCAGGGTCATTCTCCACCAATCCTACTGCTTACACCAAAGAATTTCATTATCTCACCCAGGCGTACGACCTTACCTGGCATGACATCTATATAATCCTGTCCTCCACCCTTACTCCAGATGAGCGTGACCACATTCTTGCAGCGGCCCAAACACATGCTGATCAGGTACATCTCACAGTCAAATGCCAGTAGGCGCAGCAGCGGTCCCCAAGGCCGACCCTAATTGGGACTATCAAGCTGGTCAAGATGGCTGCCGCCACCGGGACCAAATTCTACAGTGCCTCCTAGCAGGCATACAGAGCACAGCTCAAAAAGTGGTTAATTATGACAAGTTAAGGGAAATAACTCAGGGTCCTGATGAAAACCCAGCCGCCTTCCTTGACCGATTAACTAATGCTATGATCCTCCATACCCAGCTGGATCCAGCCTCCTTAGCAGGGGCTACAGTCCTAGCCACCCACTTCTTCTCCCAGTCAGCAGCTGATATAAGGAGGAAACTTAAAAAAGCTGAAGAAGGACCCCAAACTCCCATACGGGACCTGGTAAACATGGCATTTAAAGTTTTTAATGGCCGAGAGGAAAATGCTGAGGTCACCCGCCAGGCCCGTTAACAGCAAAAGGTAAGCCTCCAAACCCAAGCTATTGTAGCAGCCCTGAGGTTGGCAGTCCACCGAGCATCCGGTGGAGGGGGTCCATCGTCCAGTGGAGGGGATCCATCAAAACCCCTCCAATAAATCTTCAAAGGCCCCGCCCGGGCCCTGTTTCAAATGTGGTCAAGAGGGACACTGGGCGCGGCAGTGCCCCAGTCCTCTCCCCACCTCCCAGACCCTGCCCGAGCTGCAAGCAGACTGGACACTGGAAGGTTGACTGCCCGTCCCGGACTATAGGCTCACCCCCCCACACCTCTATGTGAGGGACAAGCCAGTCCACAGGAAGCAGTCCCTTCGCTTAAACTCCTCAGCCTTCTGGACGACTGACGCAGCCCAGACTCGAGGACCCCCATCACTCTTGGCCGAGCCCAGGGTAACGCTACAGGTAGCGGGTAAGTCCATTTCCTTCTTAGTAAATACGGGGGCTACCTACTCTGTATTGCCTTCCTACTCAGGACCTAGCATACCTTCCAAGGTCTTAGTCATGGGAATTAATGGGAAGCCTTCCTGTCCTAATTGAACTCATCCTTTAGCCTGTGTCCTCAAATGACACCTTTTTCCCACTCCTTTTTAATCATGCCCTCATGCCCAGTCCCCCTTTTAGGACAAGATATTCTCCAAACTGTGGGGGCCACTCTCCAACTCACTGGCCCCCCACACTCAAGCCCATCACCAGCCCACCTCCTCTTACCACTCTTAACCGACACCACGCCCTGTCTTAACCCTTCCTCTAAATCCCCTATTCCTCCTGAGGTGGTTAATCCCTTAGTATGGGACACCTCCAAGTCTGTAGTAGCCAGACATCACACACCAGTTAAAATACTTCTAAAAAATCCTACCCACTTTCCCTCACATCCCCCAGTTTCCTATCTCAAAACCCACCGCCAGGGCCTAAAGCCTATCATCACCCGACTCCTAGCCCAGGGACTCCTCATCCCCACCAGTTCCCCTTGTAACACTCCTATCTTGCCAGTCCAGAAGTCATCCGGGGACTACCGCCTAGTTCAGCACCTACGCCTTATCAACCAGGCAGTGGAACCCCTCCACCCTGTAGTCCCCAACCCATACACCCTATTATCCAACATTCCCTCCACTACCTCCCATTTTACAGTTCTTGACCTCAAGGATGCCTTCTTTACCTTTCCCCTACACCCTGAGTCTTACTTTCTCTTTGCCTTCACCTGGACTGATCCAGACACCAACCTGTCACAACAGCTCACCTGGCCAGTCCTGCCCCAGGGATTCAGAAACAGCCCCCATATTTTCGGACAACCCTTAGCAGCTCACCTTAGCTCCTGCCCCCTTCAACCCAGTCTCCTTCTTCAGTATGTGGATGACCTGTTACTTTGTAGCCCCCTCCCTCTCTCTGTCTCAACAGCATACCGCCACTCTCCTTAACTTTCTGGGATCTCAAGGGTACCAGGTATCTCCCTCCAAGGTGCAGTTGTCAGTCACCTCGGTAGTCTCCTTAGGCATTCGCCTTCACCCCTACAACTAAAAGCTTAACAACAAATTGCCAAAAGGCACTCCTTTCGCTGCAGCCTCCAGAGACAGCCAACCAAATTCTCTCCCTTTTGGGGTTTGTAGGGTTCTCCGCCACTGGATACCTGATTTTGCTTCTCTAGCTAAACCTCTGTATACAGCTGCTAAGGACATACCCACGGGACCCCTCTCCCATCCTGGGGGTAGTGAAGCAGGCTTTTAAAACCCTACAAACTGCCTTGTCCACAGCCCCGCCGCTCCAACTACTGGATCTCAACCACCCCTTCCACTTGTTCAAAACAGGGAATTGCGGTTGGGTCTTAACCCAACCCCTGGGCCCCGTGTATCATCTGGTAGCCTACTTATCAAAACAGCTCGACCCCACGGTCAGGGGGTGGCAGCCTTGCCTGCAGGCCCTGGGAGCGGCAACAGAACTCACCAAGGAATCCCTAAAACTTACCTTGGGTCAGCCCATCTCAGTGTTCTCCCCCCCCCATCAGCTAACCGACCTTCTCTCTCACAAATCTCTCACTCACCTAGGACCCTCTCGCCTACAGGAGGTCCATCTACTCTTTATTGAAAATCCTTCAGTCAGCATTCATCCCACTTCTCCACTCAACCCGTCTACTTTGCTTCCCCTTCCATCCCATTCCCCCCTCCCCAGCCCATTCCTGTCCTGAACTAATAGAGGCACTTGCTAAACCTCGGGAGGGCCTGTCTGACCTTCCCCTGTCCAACCCAGACCTTACCTTTTATGTAGATGGAAGTTCGATAGTGACAGCCGAGGGGCGGCGAAAAGCAGCCTATGCAGTAGTTACAGATTCAGCCACCCTCAAGGGACGCCACCTCCCCGATGGAACCACATCACAAAAGGTAGAACTCGTGGCCTTTACCCGAGCTCTCACGCTAGCACAGGGAAAGTGAGCAAATATCTATACTGACTCAAAGTATGCTTTTTTTTTATCACCCACTGTCACTCTGCCCTCTGGAGAGAGCAGGGATTCCTTACTACAAAAGGGTCTCCCATAATCAATGCTACCCAAATCTCTAATCTCCTGCAAGCTCTGTCACTGCCCAAAGAGGTTGCTGTCATCCACTGCTAAGGGCACCAGGCCCAGCAGGATGCCGTTTCCTGGGGCAATGCAAGGGCAGACGCGACAGCAAAATCCTTAACCAGTACCAGGCTAGCCCCCACTCCGATCTTGTTCCTCACCACGGTCACACCTCCAGTTTACTCGCCATCAGAAAAACAGGCCCTCATATTAAGAGGGGGAACCAAGTCTAATCAGGGCTGGATCTTCTTAAACAACAAAATCACCCTTCCCCCGGGAACAGGCCCATAAAATTATTGCTGAAATCCACCAATCCTTACATATTGGGCCCAAGGCATTATATCACTTTGTGCAGCCCCTCTTTTTCTCACCAGGTCTACAACAAACAATCAAACAGGTACACAAAGCTTGTGTTGCTTGCTCTGGGGTCTTGCCTCAGGGAAGCTTAAAGCCACAGTTTCCTACCCACCAAATGCGTGGCAACCTGCCGGCCCAAGACTGGCAAATTGATTTTACTCATATGCCCACTCACAAGAAACTCCGCTACCTCCTAACCTTTGTAGATACCTTTTCTGTATGGATTGAAGCCTTTCCCACCTTCAGGGAAACCGCGGACATGGTGGCCTCCCCCTTAATTCAGGAAATCATCCCTCGTTTTCGGCTTACCTGCAAACATCCAGTCAGACAATGGTCCAGCGTTTACAGCTCAGGTGGTCCAGCTGGTTCCCGAGTCTCTCAACATCTCCTGGAAACTACACATCCCCTACCACCCTCAGTTATCAGGTAAAGTGGAACGGGCTCACGGCATCCTCAAAGACCATTTAGCCAAACTCACAATCAAGGTAAAACTCTCTTGGCCCATACTCCTGCCCCTTGCCCTGGCCTGGGTCCGAGCCACCCCCACGGGGGCCAACGGGCCTCAGCCCCTTTGAATTGCTGTACAGACAGCCTTTCCTGGTCTCTCATAATCTCCCCATACAAGCACCTCCTCTAGCCTCCTACCTCCCCTACCTCTCTCTCCTCTGCCATTTACTTAGGGAAGACGCAGATCATACTCTCCCTGTTGTCCCAGGACCAGAGGACCCCCATCCAGCGGCACTCCTCCAGCCAGGCGACAGTGTTCTCCTCCGGGAGCTCAAACCAGGATCTCTGCAGCCTAGGTGGTCAGGACCCCACGTCGTTATCCTAACCACCCCTATGGCCGCCAAGCTCCTGGGTCATACCCCGTGGTGGTATCATGTGTCCTGCCTCAAACTGGCCCCCCAAAATGATCAATGGAGATCCAAGCCCTTGGGCCTCACTTGCCTCCGTCTCACCCGCGGCCCCTCCCCATCGATTCCTAACCCTTCAAATTCTCCTCCTAACAATACTTCTTAAAGCCAACCCCAACTATGTCTGGTGGTTCTACCTTCAGGAATCCTGGACAGAAGTTCCCACCACTAAAACCCAATGCATTGCTCAAGCAGATTGCCAGCCCGCAGGCTGCCAATTAGCCATAAAACTTGAATTCCCAAAATCCAAGGCCAACTACCCCTTTTCCTCAGGTTTTTACAGGCCCGCATAAGGGAAATTTCCAGGGTGGCCGTAAACCAGATGCTGCTTCACCCATATGTCTGACTCCCAACCGAGGCACCAGCCAGCTGACCCTTCCCCCTCACTCCGCCCCTACTCAGCAGGAAGTAGCCGGAAAGAAGTGGCGTCCTATATCATCAAAAGGGTCGGAATGTAAGGCCGGTTGCCTCACCGGGAGCTCGGACACACCCATCCCTCTCCGCGCCTGGAAACTCCGCACCAGGATCTGTACTCAACACTAACCTCTACACTCAACATTAACCTCTGCACTCGACACCTACCTCTGCACTCAACACCCGGCTCTGCACTCCGCACGAGAATCTGCACTCAACACTAAACTCTGCACTCGGCACCTGCCTCTGCACTCGGCACCTAGCTCTGCACACAGCCCTCAGGACAGCCACGGCTGATGCAACCCTGGCCGGATCTTGCATTAGGAAAGCCCGCCCACAACCTACCCACCAATAACAGCGCCCCCCCCCCCTCCGCCCATCTCCATCCCACTCCCCCGCAGCCAATTAGAACACCCAGCCACTCCTTGCTCTCCCAAAGCTATAAAAACCCCTTGTTCCGGGAAGCCAGCGAGACTTCTCTTGGCCCCCCTTTCCCGGACCACAGAACCTCACCTGGGAGCTTAATAAATTTGCATTTAATTTTTCTAGGCTGGTCTCAGTTTCCTCATTTTAAACTCGGCAATAACCCTTACACCAAGAATAAGTGATCTCAGCCACTTTGAATCCCACTTCAATTTGCCTACTACCTCATCAGGAGCATCAAAAAGCTGCAAAGTGCATTTCTGAGTGTCTAGCACTCTCAAAAATATGCCAGCTGCTACACCAAGTTCAAATGGAACCACTCTATTTCTCATACTTTCAATGTTTTGGCAGGTTTGGCACATCCATCTTGATTATAGCTGAAGAGCTATCACAGAAGCATGACTTCAGAGAAAGATATATTTGAAGATAAGACAATATTTTACATGATACAGCCAAATTCGTATCTACAGATTGGTAATGAGAAACTGTGTTCTCAGGGCAGCTAGAAGAAAGGCTAATTTCCTTAAATAGAGCAGCTGTGTTACTTCTAGGTCTTTCTTGCTTCATAAAAAAACTTAATGACTTGAAAAAACCACCATTTTATTATACCATACAAATCTCTAGAACAACATTTTGGGTAAGGGGCAACTGGACAACTCTGCTCTACACAGTGGTGACTGCGGTCACTCAGCAACATTTAGCTGGGGCAGGGCTGGGCTGAAAGGTCCAAGATAGCTTCACTCACATGCCACTTGAGTGTGACCATCCCACACCCATGTTTACATATGTGTAAACATAATTTTTTTATGTTTAATTTACCACAAAGCTCATGAGAAGGCAGAAAAATCTCTGGCCTGCAGGTCCTTAAAGAGCTAACTCAAAGCCAGATACCCAGAGGAGACTCAATTAATGTGAATTAGAAGCAACAATGAACCAAGTTCACAGATAACATTACATATGCTACATTGAAAAAGTATAATCCAGAAACATTAAGTGTGAAAAAGTTTCTCAGTTACAGTTAAATCAGAATCCTTTCATATGTAAAGGAAGTGAATGGAATGTTAAAAAAAATGAATGTCACATAATTTCTATAAATTAGGTGGTGGGGGACACCAGTTATAATCCATGCATCCCTATTCAAAAAGAAGCTCCTTGTTGAAACAAAATATTAATTTAAGTGGGTTTTTTTTTTTTTTTGAGGAGGGCATGGTTTTTCTCTTCCAAAAACTAAAAAAAAAAAAAAAGAAAACAAAATAAAACATATATGTTATGCCTGCTTTTCAAAGCAAACCTTAGGTCTCATTTGAATTGTTTCCTAATGCTCTATAAATGAGACATGTGAGGCAATATACATTCTCCCACAGATGAATAACTTAACACTTAAGTTAGCAGGGTCTTTCACAGTCTAACCTAACACCACTTTTCCAGGTTCATTTATCACTGGTTTCTTCTCAAAGACTACTTAGAGTCAAAGACCACCATAAGCACACCTGTAATTGACAAGCGGAGTTTATTATTCATTGCAGTAAGAGAGACCACATACTGTGAGGAACTATGATGTCTGAGGGTTCTCTGTAAAATATCAGAGAATGCTTACTGGATTTGGGATTCTTTTCCCCCCGAATTTTGGCTATCTTACTAAATCTTAGCAGGAAGAAAGGTTAGACCAAGGCTAAGATTGTAATTGGTAAAGAAGCAGAAGTCATCATATTAAACCAGATACGGTGATGTTCGGTCATTTTTGTGGCTTGGACAATGTTTTATCTGTGTTCAGGTATGATTACACAGTGATCATATTCTTTTCTTGATGAACACTGTCAGAGTGGTCTTGTTGGATGCTAATGCTTGCTGAAATTGTATGCCTTCATCTGGAGGACACCAGTTCCTCGTCCAGGCTAGCTCCAGGTGTCAGAGGCTGCTTTTCTCTTCTACTCCCCACACATGCTGTACTCATATCAGATTTGAGTTTTCTTTGCCCTTTGTTCTTCATTCTGTTCTATTCTGTTCCCTTTATCGTTAGTGATTATTCCCTTAGCACTTCAGTTCAGTTTTTCTCTGAAGTCCTTTGTGCTGCATATTGTTTGGTTATGTATGTTTATGCTTTCTTTCCTCAGCTAAGATCATAGCACATCTCTCTCAGCATTAGCAAGAGTCCTGGAAATCATTGACACCTAGCATATACTTTATGCAAAAAAGAAAAGGGATGGGTTTATTGTTCTGTTCAACAGACTAGAGTACTCGGGTGAAACTGCTTCAACTGATTCAATAAAATCATTTCCGGTAACAGGCCCCAGGAATTCTAGCCCTAAGCGGGGCGCGAAACTACATTTCCCACAATTCTTCGGGGCCGATAAGGAGCCGCAATGATCTGACCTACAATTCCCACAATTCACGGAGCTCTCCGCTGTGTCGCGTTTCCTCAAGGTTCCGCCCCATTTCCCATCTTTCCTTTCGGTCCGCGCGCACAGGGGAACAAGGTCGTGAAAAAGAGGTTTTGGTGAGGTACCGCCATTTCTTCCGTCCTCGGTCTCTGCCTCTTTCGCAGAGCTTCTAGCGGCGCTATGTTGGGCCAGAGCATCCGGAGGTTCACAACCTCTGCGGTCCGTAGGAGCCACTATGAGGAGGGTCCTGGGAAGGTTAGTAAGGGGCTCGGCTTCGTTGGGGGGAGGGGAGGCTTGGCTGTGACTTGCTCACCTGCAAGCCGCCTCCGGGCTGTGGCGACGGAGATGATAGCCAGGAACCGGGCCGAGACGCACACTAGCATTCCACTTACCTCAGGAGCCACTGAGGAAGCTGGGGACCCCAGCGCGTAGCAGCGAAAGAAATGGACAGGTAGATCTGGAAGCCCTGCATCCGTCAGCCGCGTGAGGCCCCTTCCCCCGGCCCCGCAGAAAGCCCTGGGGTGGCTCCGGAAAACCGAGGATGCCAGGAACCGGGCGGAGACGCACACTAACATTCCATTTACCTCAGGGTCAGTGAGGAAGCTGGGGACCCCAGCGCTTAGCAGCGAAAGGAATGGACAGGTACATCCGGAAGTCCTGCCTCCGTCAGCCGCCTGACGCCCCCTCCCCCTCCCCGCAGAAAGCCCTGGAATGGCTCAGGAAAACGGAGGATGCAGGTGCTGTGGCTTAAAGCCGAATTGGAGGTCATCAGACCCGAAATGAAGGTCATGAGGAAATCGGGGCCTGTGGTTATGGATCAAGCTTTTTAAAGTAGTTGGCACAGTTAGAGTTATTAACCCTTCTCAGTTCAGGCTGGCGTCAGGTGTAAATAATTTAAACCAGATAGTTAGCAGTAATAACTTAGGAGGATCACACGAGGTCTAGTCGTAAAGGACAAAGAAGGTGCTTCGCAATGAAGAAAAAAAAAAAATGGGCCGGGTGTGGTGGCCCACGCCTGTAATCCCAGCACTTTGGGAGGCCGAGGCGGGCGAATCACCTGATGTCAGGAGTTCGAGACCAGCCTAGCCAACATGGTGAAACACTGTCTCTACTAAAAAGCACAAAAAAATTAGCCGGTCGTAGTGGGGTGTGTCAGTATTCCCAACTACTCGGGAGGCTGAGGCAGGAGAATTGCTTGAACCCGAAAGGGAGGTTGCAGTGAGCAGAGATCGCGTCACTGCACTCCAGCCTGGTAAACAGAGCAGGATTCCATCCCAAAAGAAAAAAAACAACTTTGTATTGCGTTTAACATTGCCATGTATCTTCTAAAGTGACTATTTAGGACAGTTTTTTTAGATTTTCTAAAATAAGAAACTTCTCACCATTTGATATGAGTCCTTAAGACCATTGCCTAGTGCTCAGTAAAGCCAGATTATTTCTTACTTTCTAGTGTTGTATGATGAAGATCATAGAATTTAACGATAAATGTTCAAATTACGAAGATACTAACATTTATGGCATATATAACCTGATGATATAAAACACATAACTAGCATTTCCTTTATACTTGTATTTTGATTTATTAAGCATATGATCTGAGGTTCTTTTTCTATTTCTTTCTTTTTCCAACAGAATTTGCCATTTTCAGTGGAAAACAAGTGGCGGTTACTAGCCATGATGTGTTTGTACTTTGGATCTGCATTTGCTACACCCTTCTTAATATTAAGACACCAACTGCTTAAAAAATAAGGATGTTTCAGCTCATCCATTTAACAGGTAGTTAATGGGTTTCTAATCTTTGTAAAGCAGTGCTTTTATCCAGGAGCCTCTTCCCCCTCCGGAGTCTCTTCCCCCTCACCCAGAACATGCACACAAATGCATTTTTATATAGGGCTGATGCCTGAGGTTGTGTGTACATGTGGCTGGCATTGGCAGAGATTGGCTGTAAACCTATATACAGATATTTCAGTAATCAATAACGGCCAGTGTTTATTGAATACTACTACTTACCAGGTACACTTTACATCACTATCTCATGTGGTTCCCTGGCAAGCTTGTGAGGTGGATAATAGTAACCCCATCTGAGACACAAAGATGTTAAGTTGTTCAAGATCTCATAGCTAGCAATGGTGGACCTGGACTTTTGCCCAGGCTGTTTCTTGTTCCAGAGCTCACACTTTTAATCAAGTAAAGCTCTGATAAGCTGATTAATGTTATTCTATCTTGAACACTGTTACTAGAACAGTGGCTGAGGAAGTGTCTTTTAAAACACTATAAACTTTTCCATTCCTTTTAGAAAGTGGTCACTGTGGTCCCAGTTCTTAAAATCTAGGCTTACAATTCTTAAGTTGTGAAAAACCCCTGAAGATAAAGAAAATCCTTCTAGTGCTCCTTGATATGTAAGTCCTAGATAATGATGCAATTGTAAATCTATGCCTCACCAACTCAGCAATGTTGGGAAACTCAAACTTGTGAACATACTTCTCTACTGAAGGCAGTGGTTTTTACATGAGCATGATTTTACAACACTATGGAGTGTTTGACAATGTGAGACATTTTTGATCAAACCAACTTGGGGGCAAAATACCAGTGGTGCTGAGGTTGAGAAGCCTTGTGTCAAGGGGTTGTGTTAATGCATGCTCAAAGGAGTTTTTCATATTGGGAAGTTAGATTTCCTGTGTGTGGATAAAATATTTAGATTAATTGTGATCAAATTTTCTCAGAGTAATACTAGAGAACACTGGACTGATTGGAAAGACTGTCATAGTTTGGAGGGGGAATAACTTATCAAAGCTATTAATGTGGAAGAGTTTCGGTGCATGTGATGAAGCAAATCAGTATGAATGATGTCATGATACTGTAAACGCTTTCTGATGTACCACTCAAACTGACGGAAAATATTTTTATGAAACTACATAATTTCTGTTACATGAATGGGATTTTTAAAATGCCATTAATTTTTGTTTTTATTTTGCAGACATGAAGAGCATTTTAAGAGGTGCAGTCTCTGGAAAATGGATCAAACTCACATGGCATACTAGATATGTGTGTAAATAAACTTATGACATGAATACTTAATGCCTCTTTTCTGAAATAGGGAATGTAATAATTGACCATTTGCCTACTTTATTATTTGGGTAATATTCAAGTATTACTCTTTGTGATTAAGATTATTTAATGGTGTTAAACTTAGTGTTACATTAAGGGAAATACAAATTGATCTTAGGTTTTCCTGTAATTTTTTTTTTTTTGTCATTAACTTGGAGGAAAGAATACTTTTGCTCTTGCTCTTTACTTTGATATGGTAAAAAAATTTTTTCCCATGATTAATCATTACGAAAACTATTAGTTTATTCAAATTGAAGTTCCGGTTAATCAGATATTTAGGAGCTTCATTTTTATTTTCTTCTAGACCTGTAACCTAAAACAGAAATGTTTGCCTCAGTAAGTGTTCTGGTGACCAGTATTAGTCTTATTTAGCATGAATAAAAGAATATTTGAAATAGAATATAATACCATGTAATACATAGTGTAGGAAATACTCCTAGTATATTCTGGTGCTTTCTTTGACTGTCATACAGTGTAGTAGAAAACGGATAAAAGGTAGTTCTTATTACTAATTGTATATGTGAATCAAATTTATAAGTGAAATGCTGTTTGCCATTTAAAATGTGACAAATCATTACACTGTAGGGCTTTTCATAAGATGTGGGACAGTAATCAACAACTGAATATTTTCATCTGCTCACTGTTAATACCACTGGTGTTAAAATCCTATAAAGCAGACTGCAAACTGGTAGTCTGTATGGCCTCCAGACTTTGGTGAAAGGGTGGTGCTCTGTTTTTAAACCATCATTCAAAAAAACAATATTTCCATAAAAGTGTATTTCTGGATTTTTGAAAAATTGCTCTGAGTGGTTCTACATCCCTTCATTGAAGAAAATAGCTGTCTAGGCCATTCCCCACTATATCATAGGATTTCTTACATGGCCCTTCTGTACAGTACTGATTTGCTAAAACCTTACATTTTTATTTTTCCATTTCTCTTCTAGTGCCTCACTTTAGGCTCTTCAACAGTCACCTGACAACTACTTTATATGACTTTGCTCAGATATCCCCCTGTACATGTGTGTCATTGTTTTTTGATTATTCAGTGGTAAATCAGGTATCCTGTATTGAGAGAGTTCCTCATATGGAATGTAAAGGTTTTTTATCTTTGGAAAAAGTACACGTGGCCGGGTGCAGTGGTTCACACCTGTAATCCCAGCACTTTGGTAGGCCTAAGCAGGGGGATCATGAGGTCAATAGATCCAGACCATGCTGGCCAAAATGGTGAAACTCCATCTTTACTAAAAATACAAAAAAAATTAGCTGGATGTGGTAGCACACAGCTGTAGTCCCAGCTACTCAGGAGGCAGAGGCAGGAAAATCACTTGAACCTGGGAGTTGGAGGTTGCAATGAGCTGAGATCGCACTGCTGCACTCCAGCCTGGTGACAGAGTGAGACTCTGTGTCAAAAAAAAAGGTAGAAACAAGAGTAAGAGTTTAAGGTTAAATGATTTTGGTTTTCCTGGGAATTATAAGGCTTACCTCATTGGATTGTTGAGATCCAATAAGTTATGTAAAAACTTCTCACAAGTCCTAAAGGAATACGAATTTTTTGGAGAGGAGGTTAAAATATATTAGGAATCAATAGTAATAGTTTTGGGTAGCCACGTCTAGGTAGAACAGTATGAGGGATATGCATAAGAGAAAACTTCCCCTGCCTCTCTCATAATAGAGATTGTGCCATCCCCACAAAAAGGCTTCAGCAGGCTGACTGTTAAGTGCATGAGTTTATTATAAGTGGTAGAGGCTGCATAACTGCTTAGTTTCTGTATTAGGGTTCTCTAGACAAACAGATCGAGAGGATGCATATAGAAAAATTTAAAGTTGTCTCTTCCAGTTCTGGAGGCTTGGTAAGTTGAAAATACGGGTATGCCAGCGTACTGGAGACCCAGCAAAAGCAGTCTGCTGGCAGAATTCCCCTTTGGGGCAGGTCAGTCTTTGTTCATTAAGGTTTTCAAATAATTCAAGAAGCTTAGCCACATGATAAAGAGGATCAGCTTTACTCAAAGTCCACTGACTTAAATGATAAACTCATAATTCAAGAAACACCTTCACAAAAACATCTACAGGATTATTCATCCAAATATTTGAGCACACTGTGCCCTTGCCAAGTTGACACAAAATTAACCATAACAGTAGTTTTTCTGTTTCTCTAAACTGGTTCAATTCAAGCCAATATTTAAAACTAGGAGGTCTCGATAAAAGTCCAGATTCTAGGAAAAAAAAAAAATTAGACTGGATGAACCCACAAATGCCCATGTGAAACTAATCAGGACCAAGTAAAAAGTTTGTACATTTTGCAGTTGCTTCCCTAACTCACCAGAATACTGAAATAGGAATTTTGATCAGAATCCAGGATTTGTTTTCAAGGGAAGCCACTGTCATTGCTTTCATAATTAAGCAATGGCCACAAAAAGGAAGTAATTCAAAATGTCTTAGGTTTTGCTGCAGAGACCATAGGCGTTAAGAATGTGGGCTCAGAACTAAGACTTGGCTAGATTCAAAGCCATATGTTCCTCATCTTCGCCAGTCTGTACCTTACTTTCCTGATATATCAGACAATATCTAATTTAGTGCAGTTGTGAAGATGAAAATATAGCCTGGGCATGCTGGCTCACGCCTGTAATCCTAGCACATTGGGAGGCCGAGGCAGGCGAATCATGGGTCAGCAGTTCGAGACCAGCCTGGCCAACATGGTGAAACCCTGTCTCTACTATAAATAAAAAATTTAGCAGGGTGTAGTGGCGGGTGCCTGTAATCCCAGCTACTCAAGAGGCTGAGGTTGGAGTGAGCAGAGATCGCACCACTGCACTCCAGCCTGACAGCAAGACTCCGTCTCCACAAAAAAAAAAAAAAAAAAATGAAAATATGACTAAATTGAGACATATTTCCTTAGGCTTCTAGTGTAGAGTGCTTAATTGAAACAAGTGAGGTGAGTGAAGTACAATGGGCATTGTGTACATTAGAGATCACAGAGCAGTTCTGCAGTAGTTAATAGATTGGTCGTCTGTGCCATAGATACTGTGTCTCCAAAAGTGATGCCAGAATGATAGTGTCAAAATGCAAGTCATCATTTTACTCACTGTAAAACACCTCACCATGACATTCAGTCACTTCCCTATAGTTTCAGCCTCATCCTAGTCATATCACAAGTTTATGTACCACCTCCTTGTCTTAACTTAGCTCAGATGCCACCTTTCCTTTTGTGGCCATTCCCCAAAAATAATAAAGCCTCGCCTTTTTTTTAATAGGGTCTCGATTTGTCACAGGCTGGAGTACAGTGGCACAATCATAGCTGGCTGCCACCCTCCAGGGGGATCCTCTTGCCTCAGCCTCCAGAGTAGTAGGGGCTACAGGTGCTTGTCAACATCCCTGGCTAATATTTTTTATTTTTTGAGATGAATCCCGCTGTATTGCCCAGGTGGGTTTCATACTCCTGACCACAACCACTCCTCCTTTGAGGAATTATAGGCATGTGCCACCATATCCAGCCTTGCTGATTTCTCTTCATTATCTGTAACACTCCATATAAATATCTAACACCTTGTAAACAGCCTTGTAATTCAGCAGGTACTGTAATTAGTGATTTGCTAATTACACACCAAAATGTGTTTCCATGCTTTACTAGTAAAAATGAATTTTTCCTTGATAGTTGGAAATTGATTTTCCCACCAAATATAAAATGTATTGAAATAATCCAGTTGTTGAAAAAAAATGAGTTTAAATTTGCACCAAAATGTACCTCAATTATGGCATCACTGTTTAGTCCATCTGATATTTTTTTTTGTTTTCAGACAAACCCTTAATGAAAGAAAGGGTTGATACACATTCTGGAATAGCTCTTTATCTTATTTCAAACCAGCATTTTAAGAAGCACTGGCTTAAAGAATTGGGGATTTTTTTTTTTTAATCTTGTATAACGAAAGATGGAGCTCAGGAATTTTAGGGCCCTCCTAGCTCCTCAGCCCATTTTTCCTGAGCCATTTCTTTCATCGTCATAAGATGGCTGCTGCATTTCCAGGCATGCCATACAGACTTGACAATATCCAGCAAGAAAAATTACTGTCTTGTTATTTTTTAAAGTGAAGAAAGTTTTCCTTCAGACTGCCCCTCATTAGTCATTGACCAGAAAAGTGATAAATTCACCTCTGAATATAACGGGCAAAGGAATAGCATGACAATGATTAAATTTGACCAATTAGCATTTTCTCACAAGTCTTATGTGGGCAGAGTGGATACTGAAACAAGTCTGTATTCTACCGGAAAGGGAAGAGAAAGTGACTATTGGTTATGCAAAAGACAGTGCCTGCTGCAGCTATTCTATATACTTAAGCAAAAAGATGGACTCGAATGCCATAAAATGTAAAAAGCCTTCATTTTAGTGTTTCCAATGAAGACCATAGCATAGGTCTTTAGAATAAGCTGTATAGAGTAGAGGAAAAATACTGGTTATGCTTTTTTTCCCCTGTCTCCTTTCAATAGAAAATAAATAATACAAGCTTTTATATGATTTGTAGTCTGCCCACATCAAAACCTTTTTAAAAAAATTCATCTATTATCAAATGGTGTTTTGTTATTATAGCTATTGTAACTTTATAACCCAGAGGGAAGATAGTCACTTTCTATATATATTAATACAGTGAAGATTTTTTAGTGAGTATATATAATTTAAATAATGTGTAGTTGATTTGTGTGGTACCCACATTTCCTTCCTTAACCTGGTATGGTAGTCCTTAAGGCTTTTCATAAATATGACAGCTCTATTTCTGTACACATAGGATCAAACTCTAATCCCTTTGCTTTGACAGTGAAAAAATGAGAAGTAATATGCATTACTTCTACATGAACGCTCTGAAAGACAGTATACCCTTCACCAACTTCCCTTCTTCCTGCTACAGGGATATTGCCTTCATCAGCCTGGGTTCCTGAAAGACTCTAAGTATAGCCTTTTGTCAGATGTATAGGATGAGCAAGAAATTTTCATCATTCTAAGCATTTGGGGTTTGGGGATTGTTTGTTACTGCAGCAAAAGTTGTCCTACCCTCAAAATACTTAAGTATTTCATATGTCCTTGAAAAGTATCACTTCTCTACATCTCTGATTCTTCAGTCAAAGAATTGTGTTAAGTAGGTGATCTTTTACGGACTCTTGCCATTTAGAGTGAATTGTATCTACAGTTACAAATGTGAGCACCACCCAAAAGCTTCACTCAGAGGTGGTAAGATCTTTTTGCTCTTTTCTTGTGTGGACAGGGGTCAGAATGATGGAGGTGAATCGCCTTGGACTTTCAAAGTGCTTTTCAGAAGCTGTTTTGAGCAACTACCTACTAACCATTTCCACCTTATCTCTCATTTTCATGGACTCTGCTCACCCATTGTACACTTTTGTAAAAATTGGAAAATGAGTCTCTTCCAGAGGGGCACAACATCATGCCAGAGCATTTGTGCTTCCTTGTTCAATACCTCTGTAACATTGTAAAACAGTACAGCTCCATGTTACATTCCTGTACAGTCATCTCACCTTTGAATTTTTCATATTATTCCCACTAAAATTCACTCCCTCCCCAAATTTTCCGAGCTCTAACAAAAGGTGTATAGCATAATTATTATGGGTTGAATAGGGCTCTGTATTTTTTTAGAATAAGCTTTGTATGTTTTCTTTGCTGGATTCCAAAACGTTGTACTATGCTTAGTAAATATTAAGCTTTCAACAAATATATTTAGATAGATAAAGGCATGGAAGAATACTAATTAGATTTAATAGCATCTTCAAGTTTAATAGCATTAGAAATCAGTCTAGGAAGTTATCTACTTGATATGTCCCTTTCTAAGGAGGACCAGGAGGTGATTGTTAAGTACCCACATATTGATAAGTTTATCAGGGTTACATCTTAACCCTAATTTGCTTAATATTAGCAAAACTTTCTTCATTTATGTTGTGAGAGCAATTTTATACCATCTATGAAACTGCCTAGTGTGAAATCTTTATTTATGCTCCAGCCCTCATACTAACTACCAAAACAATTGTTTGAAAGTAATTTTTTATTTTCCCCAGACAGAATATATGCTAAGTTGAACCATATGATATTACTGATATTTCACTTTTTTTTAACCTATCAGTTGGCAATTTCTGATGGTTCAGTGGTTGTAGTTTCCCTTTTCAGTTACTGGACCACCCATGGAGTTCCTTTCATCCATATATATATACCTGTTTTGGGAAACTGGATTCTACTAACAATAAAAATTGACTAATTGGGTTTTATACACTCAGTATAGCAGAAAATTCCACTTAATCTGGGTACCATTATTTCATTACCAATTATACAACAAGATAGTCTGAAGTTTCCAAATGTCGCCTTTTCCTAACAGTCTGTACTTTGGGGAATATAGTTCTGAATTACACAGCTCTGAAATCCATTACTTTCAGATGCAGAGTAAAATGAGCTTACAGCAAGACTCTGTCTTGCAATGTTTTTCACTGTGGGATTTAATGTAAATTGTCTGGATTTTAGAAAAATTCCAAATATTTCCATGTTTTCACAGGAAAATGGAATATTCTAAATCTAAATCTTCCCACATGTCCTCCAAAACAATCATACTGATTGTCAGGAAAAGAAAATTCACTCATAACCTATAACTTAAATGTAACTAGGAAATAGATTTTAAATTACCTATAAATAGGAAAATAAACACTTGAGATTAGGAAAAAAAAAATTGTATCTAGACCCTATACCCAATGAGAGACAAGCAGAGGTGAGGGCAAGATGGGAATATTGATGAGGGATGTAGGGTAGGGAGAATGGGGGTGATAAAAATACAGATAAAAATCACACAAAAACCAAGTGCCACTTAGAGTAAGAAAATACTGAGAGTTAGTTTGAGCTCTTGTAGGTGACTAATGGGAAATTGAAAGGAAGGGACTTGAAAATCAATGGAGCCCAAGGCAGCAGTTTCCAAATGGCACCACTTCCAAGTAAATACAAATGTCGGGAAGATGGTGTCCTTGGTGCTTTAGAGGGAAAGGAAGGAAAAAGAAGGAAGCAAAAGGGGGAAATGAATATTCCTGTTAAAACAAGAAGAGGGCCACAAAATCAGACAACACAAAGTTTTTCCCAACAAAACAAGTAAAACATTAGTTAAAGAAACTATAATATTTCACCATATCAAAAGAAGTAAAATATCTTTGAACTAAGAAACCTAGTTTCTTCCTCTGTTTCTCAAAGGTTAATAATTATATTAGCACATGAAGAAAAGCAAAGATATGACAGGTGACATTCACATAAATTTTTAAGAAGAAAGTAGAAATTTAGAAGCATAACATTTCATTTCAGCTGATGGAAATTCTGCCCCTAATAAATACTATTCATGAAGCAGAAAAAAATACCTAATATAACCCAATCCGAATTAACGTCAAACAATCATTTGCAAATATTAGGGAAGAAAAAAACACTGTAAATTAGAAATTCAAAAATTTAGAACAGGAACAGAGTGGGGAAGGAATGGGAAATGAGTTGACTAAACAGGGAGAAAAAAATAATACATGAAAAATATAGTAATCTTTTAAATTGTAAAATGCCTAAGGATAGATTTGCCTAAAAATTTAATAAAAGGAACTAGAGGAAAAGTGTGTAACAGCTAAGAAATAAACACAAATCAGAGACAGACTAAAGGTAAAATGTGCATACAACGAAATGCACGAAATCATGTGTTCAATGAGTTTAGACAAATGTATATATCTGAATAACACAAATGCCTATTAAAATACAGAACATTACCTTAATCTTGAAAGTTCCCTCTTTCCCAGTCAATCCCTGTCTCCATCTTCTAGAAGCAACAACTGTTAGGGTTTTCACCATAGGTTATTGTCTTTTCTAGAACCTCATATTATATATATTTATTTGAAAGTTTCAGAATATAAACATGATGCTTTGTGTATACTCTAGTAAATGATGTTATTTTAGGATATGTGAATATTAGTATCAGTTCTAGCACTGTCAAAACATTTCCCAGATAAAATCTGTCCTAAGAAATTAGAGATGACGTAGTATAATTAAAGAATTGTGGAATATGGAGAAAGAAAATATATGGAGTAAACGAATAAGCAGCATCAGGTGAGGTAAAAATTTTTTGTCTCAGAAGCATCTTAAGTAGCATTAAAGAAAAGACAAAAGTATTGACAAAAAAAGATTAAAAGAATGAAGTATCCTTGAAGGCAACTGTGGCATATTTACATTTTGCCTCTCTATTTCCTAACACAGTCTCTGGGAAATAGTAAGTACTTGATAAATGTCTGTGGAAGCGAATTGAATGAACGAGCATGCCAACAAATGGGAGGAGCATGAACACAGTTGAAAATAAGAAAATAGCTAAGATTGGTGAAGTATGAAGAAGCCCTTGGCTTAACTGAGTACCCTCAGAGGAGACTTGATAGATATGTGTGTGGCAAAGAAGAAAGGTCATGGTGGAGAGTGGGGTGGGTGAGTTGTTGATGTGACAACTTAAGATCCAAGATTGATGGTGGGCTGCAGCCCTTTACAATTCTTAGCATATGGATGACAAGAGCAATATTATATTTGCAACTGCCTACCTGATGACCTGGTAAGAAGAGAAACTGTGGAGAAGAATAGGCAGAAAGAAGTAATCTGAGAATGGGAATATGAAGGTTCAATCAGGTTTAGAACATTATTCAGTTTAAGAGATATTTGAAAATAAAATGCAGAAAAATCATGTGTCCTGGTGTCCCTAACTGTCCTGTTTCAGCGATGAGCCTGTTACACCTGTGCACCTCATTAGATTCTTTAGCAATTCTATTATATTGTGTACATGTGCAAAATGCAAAAACTGAATATATAGTAACTCAGAAAAAGAAATGAGAGTAGAAAATTCTTCAAGGGGCCAGCCAATGTGAAAAGTGCTTTGGCTACTCTAGGTCCATAGTTAATTTAATTCTGATCTTAAAATCTAAATGCCTCTGTATTCTAAGACCTGTGGTAGTCTTGTGATGTCTTGAACACTTCGCACTTTCTCTGACATTATAAAATAACTTTATAGTGCAGTTAATCAAATGACAGTAAAAAAATGGTACTCTACAGAGAGCTCATTTTAATATTTAATAAGATGAATGCTGATCTCTAAAGTTGAAGGCAGCCCCATTTACGTAGGTACATAGGATGTCAGTACTCTATCAGTGCAGTAACTGTCAGTCCAGAAACTCTATGTGCTCTTCCCAAGGAGTTGTTTGACAAAGATATATATTCATTTCACTCAATATCTATTTAACTCCTATGTTTAAGGTACTGTAGTTGCCTTTGAGAGAAACACTAAGAGAAGTAAGTATTCTCCATCTTTCAGGAGTGCAGAAACTCAGGAAAAGATAGAAGATGCTTATGCACATAAAGTGAGTACAACTTAAGATGCCATAAGTACTGGAAAAGAGGCTCAGAAAGGGCAATGGGAAGAATGGGGTCAGGGGCTGGAAGCCTAGTGTATCTAAATATTCTGAAGTTTGGGTCTTAAGGCATGTGCAGAATTTGAGCTCATAGATAGGGAAAAGGGTGAGTTATACAAAGTATACACACACACACACACACACACACAGAGAGAGAGAGAGAGAGAGAGAGAATATCATCTATCTAGAGAGAGAGAGAGAGAGAGACGAGAGTCTTGCTCTATTGCCCAGGCTGGAGTCCATTGGCATGATTATGGCTTACTGCAAACTCTGCCTCCCAGGTTCAAGTGATTCTCCTACCTCAGTCTCTCAAGTAGCTGGGAGTACAGGCACCTGCCACCATGCCCCTGCTAATTTTTTTGTGTTTTTTTTTTTAGTGAAAATGGGGTTTCAGCCTGTTGGCCAGGCTGGTCTTGGACTCCTGACCTTAGGTTATCCGCCTGCCTTGGCTTCCCAAAGTGTTGGGATTACAGGCATGAGCCACCACACCCAGCCCTATTTACATATATTTTAAGTGTATACACACCTATACAAGAGAGAGAGATAGTACTTGCATAATTATTGCATAAATTCCTAAAGCACTTTAATGCTCACGGTAAACATTTTATTTAAAAATTGTTCAAAGCAAAGCAGAGGGATACTATTCTTTAGGTATATGTATTAAATCTGTAATTCTGGAACACAAAGTCACTAATCTCTGGTTGTTATGCAACCTCTTTTGTACAGTTAGTAAGTAATGATGATAGACTCCAAAATATCATACTGTTTGAGTCTTCATTAAGACAAAACGTCGGACCTCTGTGCCCTGGCATCAAATCAATCATCAATCTGCAAATGTGAAAAACTTCCCAAGCAACAAACTAAACTAACATATCAAAATAAAAAGGCTTAAATTCACTTGTTAAATGTAACCGATTGGAAACAAAACATGATTTTTAAAAAGGAATGGAAGCAAGAGTTGGTGATTTAGAAACATTTTTCAGCCATATTTGTTACAATGTTCTATGGTCATAGAATGATTAATATTTAATTTACATATATCCTTGATTTGCCCTCAAAGATACTTTAGTCAGGTACTTAAGTCTTTTAGTCTTTGATGTATACACACATACACACACACAATATATGCATTTTATATATATACACACACATATATAAATATATATGCATAGATACACATACACATTACAATCATTTCAAGAGAATGAAGAAGAAAATTAATGAATCTTTTATCTTATGGGTACATTGAAAATCTTCTGGAGAAGGGGAGACCATGTCCTGAAACTTACTGAAAGATCATTATTGCACTTAGAACATGGTAAAGACTGACTAGTGGGCCATTTCAGGTGGTGTTTCATGAGAAATTTACACCAATATGATGACTGCCTGGGTTCAGAAACTATAACTTGAAGTTTAAACATTCAGTTTTCTCATTTCATTTGTATGGGTTAACCAAAATTACAGAAGGCTGCATTATAAACAAGAATGATAGTATATTGGTATATACATGATAATCTGCATTCACCTTCTTAAGAAAGCTTAGCGAAGAGGCTAAGGTAATATTAAAAGTATGCTTTGCTTGTTATAGTCAGAAAATTTAAAAACATGAATATTTTGATATCAATGGCAAAGTACAATATACTTGGTCGTAATATTCAAAATCAACTAATATTTAGCTGAATTTTTGGACTTTTATACATTATCTGATGTGTCCTTCACTATACTGCAGAATATTATTTTTTTCTATATACATATTATATATTATATATATTTTTTCTATATATATAATATATATAGAAGCAGTATAGTGAAGGACCTGTGAGTGCTATTGCTGATTCTTCTTCACTCAGTTGATCTTAAAACTGGCTATTGTTTCTAATTGTGTGTGCGTGTGTGTGCATATGTGCACTTAGCATTAGGAGGCTAAATTTCTTCAGGATGTTCTGTTAGCAGTAGGTCCTGCAAAGGATTAGCTAAAATGTACCTAATGAAACAACCAAAGCAAGCAAGGATGTTCGTAAAAACAGAAAATAAAACCCATTTTAATTTTTTAAAAACAATTTTTAGATAATATTTTTTATATTTTATTTCTTTCTTTGACAGTTGAGAATATGGGGAGGATGATGACAATTTACAAACAAGAAAATAAAAATATCTAGGCAAGAATGTGACAGCACTATTAAACTATTGAATTCAAAACAACATTATTGCATAGGTATTTATTCATACCACAAATATTTATTGAGCACCTACTATGTTCTAGGCACCGTTCCAGGAGCTTAATATATATGAGTGAACACAACAGACAAAAATCCCTGCCTTTCTTTATAATAATTTCACATTCTAAAAAGGGAGAGACAGATAAACAATAAGTCTAATAGGTAAATTACATAGTATCTTGGATGTTGGAATGCTATATGGAAAACATAAAAGTGAAAAAAAGAGATAGTAACTAGGTTAAGGAGAAGGAGGTTGCAGTTTTATTTATTTATATTTTTTATTTTTTGTAGAGACAATGTCTCACTATGTTGCCCAAGATGGTCTTGAACTCCTGGGCTCATGTGATCCTTTTGCCTCAGCCTCACAAAATGTTAGGATTATAGGCATGAGGCACCGTGCCCAGCGGAGGTTGCAGTTTTAAATAGAAATGTAGGCTTTATTGAGAAGTTAATATTTAAGCAAAAACTTGAGAAATCAGAGAGAAGAGTGTTTCCTAGGCAGTGTTTTGCCTATCAGTTTTAAACAATAGTAAAACAGAGTAGCTAGAGTATACCAATGAAATACAGCTTAGTAAGAGAGCGGTCACTGGGGCTGGATAAAGTTGAGCCTTGTAAGCCTTTGTAAGGACCTTGGCTTTTACTCTGAATGAGAAGGGGAGTCAGTGGAGATTTTAGAGGAAAGGAAGGACAGATTGTAAAACTTACAATCTAACTTAAATTTTATAAGGTTCATTGTGGCTGCTGCATTGAGAACCCAAGACAGTAGGAAGCAAGATTGAAATCAGAAGGCAAAGGAGAAGCATATTTCAGTATTCAGACAAAAGATAATGGGCTTTTGAACTAACATGGATTCACTTTACATTATCCTGTGTTCCCCAGAGAAACAGACCCAATAGGAGATAGACATCTACATCTATATCTCTCTATATATATCTGTATCTATATCATCTATATCTATCTATCATCTATCTATTGAGCACAGAGGAATGGGGGAGACTGACCATAAGTTATTGGCTCATGTCACTATGGAGGTTGAGAATTTTAAGATCTGAAGTTGGCAAGCTGGTGACCCAGGTGAGCTGATGGTATAATTTAAGTCTAAGTCTGAAGGGCTGAGAACCAGGAAAGCTGATGGTGACGTTCCAGTTCAAGTCAAAATCTGAAAGCAGGAGAAGATTGACATCCTAGCTCAAAAACAGGCAGAAAGAAAGACTTCTTTCTTAGCCTATTATTCTATTCAGGATTTCAGCAGACTGGATGAGTCCCACTCACGTTGGGGGAGAAAATATGCTTTACTTAGTCTACTGATTCAAATGCTAATCTCTTCCAGAAACACCCTCACAGACACACCCAGAAATCATGTTTAACCAAATATCTGTGCACTACTTGGCCTAGTCAAGTTGATGCATAAAATTAGCCATTACATGTTTTGAAGGTAGAGTTAATAGGATTTCCGGACAAGAATTTCCTGGCAAATTGGTTGTTAAAGGAGTAAGAGAAAGAGAGAAGTCCAGGATCCTTCCTTCTGTTTTTACATAATAATATACTGTACCTAAGAGAGTATCCAGATGTGCCCAAGGACATGTACCTATTAAATGACACAAGGGCATTTGAACTCAGGCTTGGTTTATGCCACATAAGCTCTTAATCTTCCCAGTGCGTTCTTCTCATATTGGGTGGGAAAGGAGGCAGAGGTTGCCGTAGAATCAATCTTGCCCCTAAATAATGTTTACAACATTATTCTGTAAGTAGTTTCTCTTATTTGTGTGTCTATGCCTTCCAAATATCCCTTCTTTTTCTATGTGTCTGCCTTCTAAATTATTTAAATTTTCCTTCTATTCAGTTTTCAGTGTATCATTTAGCACTTGGAGCCTTATCAAGGCTAAGATAAATGCTCTTGTTTGGAGAAAAATCTATGCCAGTAATGTAATTATGAGGGAAAAAAATAAGGTAAACCATTGAAAGAGGCTCTGTCAAAAGACTTACTTAGCAAAAAGCTTCTTATTTACTTTTAATATTTGATGTGGAAATTAGTATGTGCTTACCATCCGTAAGCATATTGTTTGCATGTCAATTAAATTTACAATGCCTACAAATACTTTAATTATACTACAATTAAAAGGTGGAAAATTATAACTAGTTATGCTTCAGATATTTCTTCCAGATGTCAAACTAAATTATAGGTGAGGAAAAACCAAATACCATGTGAAATGCCACAATGATATGCACAAAAGATAGTTATCATTTACCCCAACTTTTTGAGGATGGAAATTTTATGGGAGAGAAGAATTATTTTTATTATTTTCATCAGGAAGATAAAATGTTACTCTCTCTGTAATGTTAAGGTTTTGAAGACAGACCCCTGTGGCTCTGTGTTGATGAGCTAAATTTAAGAAAAAATAAATAAAAAGACTAAAGCCTTGGATAAAGTTCATGTTATTTTATATTATGTTCTGTTAGGCTTTCTGTTTGCAAGAAGAGGACTGTTTAAAACATGATGCCTGGTTTCTCAAGAGACTCTCAGATCCTCCTGGAAAACTGGATTAGAATTTACATTTAGAAAGATTCTATAGCTGATATTAGATCTCCATTTAATTTCTCTTAATGAAGTAATAGCATAACCTCAGTTTAAGAGTTTTACTTTACCCTTAAAGGGAAAAATTTGAAGTTTCTTTGGGTCTTTTAAATACCAAGTCCAATTTATAGTCAGTTTGAATGACAACTCCTAGAAATCATCACTAGAGAAAAGTAGGATGAAGGTGGCAGCAGAAGCCAAGCCCACGAGTTGTTTGTCCCCCATACGGCACGTTCTGGACCAGGTCTATGTAGTTAAATTACTTTAAGTTATTATACCAAGATTGAGTCAGACTTTAAGGAGCTGGAATCCCCCAGATTCTTATAGAAATTATGACTCCTACAGAATTTATTCTGACAAAGTCCTTTTTTCTCAATACAGACTTCTTACTACTGCTTTGAGTCTCTCTCACATTTAAACATATCAGAACCTTGTTAGATGTATTCATATTGACATATAAACACTCAGACACCAGATAACAGGGCCTCTGCTATGTTTTGAATTTTCCCTTAAAATCTCATGTTGAAATTCAAGTGCCTTGTGATGGTATTAAGAGGTGCCATATTAGGGATCAAATTTCAACATGAAGTTTGGAGGGGGAAAGCATCTAAACCATAACGCAGTTCCAACTGGAATGAAGTTCCAGAACCTGAGATCTCTCTAGGTGGGTAGGTTTTAACAGTTGAGACATGTGTGGACTATCTGGCTCCTGGAGAGATTTTATTTGCCTATCAAAGGGTTGAAGTATGGAGATCCTTTTAGGAGGGAATGGTGACAGCTGCCTCCTTTCTCTTTATAAGCAGGGGAAAAATAATGTAGGTCAATTAACCTGGCTTTTACATGCTGCCCTAGGGTTAGGACTTGGGCAAAGGGGGCCCAATGCACTTCTTTACTGTGAGGAATTAGTGCTAAGAAAACTGTCTCTGACCCAGAACACCTTGTATGTGTATTCAGGATGAAATGAATGCAGAGGAACATTTAAAATGTAACAATAATGTAAGAAGGTAATCCCAAAGTCAAAGTGGTTTAACAAAACCAAGGTTTATTCCACAAAATAATTAGTCATCAAGTGAGGTAGGGTAGTAGAGGTCTGCTTCTTGTTTCAGGACTCAGGATGACAGAGGTTTAGTTCTCTGTGGCATCAACACAATAATAGAAATTCTTAGGTACAATAATAGAAATTCTGTGTCAGGGGAAAAGAGTACAAGGGATGGAGTGGAGAAGAAACCTGCTTGTCGGCTTCTGCTACAAGCATGTGCCACTTCTCTCCAAACATCATTTGCCAGGACTAGTCACATTGCCGCCCTGCTTAACAACAACAAGATTGGAAATGTTGGGGAGCATGTGAAAATGTAATATATGGTAATTATCTTCAATATATTTTTGCTTCTGTTCACATCATTCCAATAGCTGCAACTTTCTGGTTCTTCTACTACCAACACCTTAAAACACCACAAAATTTTCACTCCCTGTCAAGCCACGCGTACACTTTTGGAATATAGACAGTTGCCATGGGTTCTTACTGAAGGATTCCATTGAATTACAAGAAAAAGTTGATGATCATGAAGTCCAGGGATGATGTCTTAATCCATTCAGGCTGCTATAACAAAATACCTTAGACTAGATGATTTATAAACAACAAACATTTATTGCTCACAGCTCTGGAGGCTGGGAAGTCTAGGATCAAGGTACCAGAAGACTCAGTGTCTGTTGAGGGTTTGTTCCTCATAGACGGCATGTCTGATGGCATGTCTTACGTGTTCTTACATGGCAGAAGGGGAAAACAGGCTCCCTCAGGCCTCTTTTGTAAGGTGAGGAATCTCATTCATGTGGGCAGAGTCCTTATGACCTAATCATCTCCCAAAGACCTCACTTCTTAATACCAATATCATGAGGATTATGTTCCACCACATGAATTTGGAGAAAACACAAGCATTCAGACCATAGCAGATGGTTTAAAGTTTCGTTCCTGTCATTCTTCTCTATCATGTGCTGCTTGTTCTCTAGCCAGCATGAACATAGTTTTGCCTTCTGTTAACTTTTATGAGGGTTGACTGTAAACTGGCTCCAGTGGCTATTTTTGCAAAAATACTTCTTGACCAAGGAAAAGCATAGCAGAATTCTGGTTGCTAGACCTAATAATCGCAGGTAATATGATTTGTAATTAATTGATTTTTTACTCAGTAGAATTTAGAAGTGATATCATAAGATTTATTCTTTTACAGTGAGCAAGAATTAAAAGTTCAGAAATGTCATTTAAGACTACTAAGAATATGCAAAGGAAAACTCAGTACTCTCTTATTGGATATTTCTAATATGCTTATTCGTGCAGTTAATTCTCATTCACAGTATTTATGTTCTACAAAGTTGTGGCAGACACTGAATTAATAAATACTGAACTGTTGCTTATGGGAAAATACAAAGTTAGGTTTCTGCAAACTCCATTCACAGCTTTTTTTTTTTGCAATAGATCCATATACAAACATGTTTTCGTGTTTCTGTTTAAAGACACTTTATTTAATGTGTATCATTGATTCATTTACATTGAATTCATAGCCAACAGCACTATAGCTCATGCCTAAATAAAGCTTATCTAACACATGTACTTCTTCTGTAAGATATATCACAGCCTTGTTGCACTAGACAGTACTTCAACACTGAGCTTGGGAGCCATTTAAATAAACAAATTACCAACAAAAAGCACAAAAATGCAAAATACATGGCACTAAATAGATTGCAGAAAGGATATTTGTTTATAGTATCAGATTTGAAACAAGAAGGCAAAGTGTCATCTTGTTCCTCAACTGGAACGTGCTCATAATTACATTCAAAGTTTTTGCCACTTTGCTCACATCCATGAATGACTGCGAAAGTGCAGTAACTATTGATTTTGGAGTTACAAATAAATTTTTGTGAGTAGGCAAAGTTACAATTGCAGGATCTTCGAATAAAGAGAATCAACTGTATTTGCAAGGAGACTGAAAATGAACTAATCACCTCACACTGGATGCTAGCCATGCTTTACCCTCTCACTGAAGTTATTTAAGAAAAAACAACTGGACAACTTTGGTGGGAAATTTTGTGGAATGGATTAAAACATGGGAAAAGTTTGGGGACTAGATGATTTTTAAAGTCCCTACAAACAATGAGCTTTTATGACTTTATTTTGTACAGATTATACACCAGAATATCAAACTTATTAATAGAAGAAACCTTTGACCTTAGATTTTTTAAAATTAATAATTAGCTAAGATTTTAAATTTTCATAAAAATGTATCTTTTTACATAATGAATACCTTTTTCTAGCAGTGTCCCAGAAATTGTTTTGATTTTCAGAACACTTGAAAAGGTTCTCAGATAATGGGAGACTTACCACACACACAAAATACCCCTATAGAATATACACTAAAGCACTTATGTTCAAATTTACATAATTAAATGGATATGTACTTTCCAGTAAGTCTCGTTGGAGAACTAAGCTAAGAATCTTTTTATAGTACTACCACCATCATGGTCTCAAAACCTTTTTCTTTTTTGAACTTCTTTATTTAAGCGATTTCAGAGCCTATTTCTAAATCTCTCTCTCTCTCTCACACACACACACACACACACACACACACACACACACACACACAAATTTGCTTTCCCTACTTTACATTACCTTTATTTGAACTCCAGCTGGCATTATCCAGGTTGATTTCTTATCAGAGTCATATAACACTTAGCTTTTCATGAACTCCTGTTCTAAAATTCAAATCTGCCGCTATTCACGTTGAAGATTTGCCTCATTTACAAACTATTCAAAACACAGTTTGCACTGTGTTCAGTGAGGACATCAATTATGACTTTGTCCCTACAACTTCAACCTCATCATCTTATACACTGCTTGTTACAGAGCAGGTACTCAATAAGTGTCTGCTAAACAACAACAACAACAAAAATGAAGTGGCCAGGCATGGTATCCCACGCCTGTTATCTTAGCACTTTGAGAGGCTGAGGAAGGTGGATTGCTTGAGGTCAGGAGTTCAAGACCAGCCCTGGAAACATGGCAAAACCCCATCTCTACCAAAAATACAAAAAAATTAACTGGTCATGGTGGCATGTGCAAGTAGTCTTAGCTACTTGGTCAGGCTGAGGCAGGAGGATTACTTGAGCCCAGGACCTTGAGGCTGCAGTGAGCTGAGATTGTGCCACTACACTCTAGCCTGAGTGACAAAGTGAGAGACCCTATCTCAAAAAGAAAAAAGAAAAATCAAAAACACAGAAACTGAAAGTATACATGAGATGGATAACACAATTAAGTATTAAAAGCTGAAAGTATACGTTCATCAAACAGAATGATATCTTTCTTCTATGATAATGGCAATTCCTTCTTTCTCATTTTAAAACTATTTCTATTACTGTTCTAAATATCATTATATAGGAAAAAAGTCCAAGTATAAAGCTCAGCCAGACTTTTGTTAGTGTGGCAGATTGTATTTATCCATATCTGGACACAGCAATATATATCCCATGTCACAATCTTAACAATGTGATATTGATACAGCCTCCATTAAATGGTGCCATCTATGTTCCCCCTTGAACCTGAGCAGAAATTTTTAACTCAATCCGTCAGTAACTGTGGTTAAAAAAAAAGCAAGGTCATAAAAGATGATATAGGTCCTAGCTTGCTCTTTGTCTCTCTTTGGGAGTCTTGAGTTAGAATGTAAGAAACCAGACTATCCTGAAGCTACCATGCTGGAGAAATCACACAAATCACAAAGAGATGGGGAAAGATGCCCAAGCAGTTCCAGTTGTTTCGGTCCCAACTGCTACAATTTTCCCAGATCAGATACCTGTAAGGTGAATAAAGAAACTTAGAAGCTGACCCAGCACAGCCACCTGACCGCAACCTCATGAGAGAGCTTGAGCAAGAACTTTACAGCTGAGCTTCTCCTGAATTCTTGACACACAAAACTGTGAAACAAATTATTATTATATTAAATTTTGAATTGATTTTGTCCACAACCATTATGAATGAAAGGACTTGCCTAAGCAAAAGGAATGACTGCCAAAGCTCTAAGAGCTGGGGCAGCATATGAGATCCTGTAGATTTTACTGATTCGAAGAGCTAAACACTTACCATTATTAATTTTCTAAAAATTCAGTGCTCTGAATTCAGATTTCAAGTGGTGTCGCTTTCTGTTTTGTCTTACAATTCAATTACGTAAGTTGCCTGTACTCATGTGTGTGTGCACACGCATGTGTGTGTAAACCTGGAAGTAAACTGCAAATGAGTATATTTCTAAGAATATAAATTTGGGAGTACAGAAGTGCATAATATCCATAACAATTATAAGTTTCATGCAATTAAAATCAGACTTGTCTCTAATTTCTCAGGTATTTCAAAGTCCATTTTTGCTGCTTTGCAGTAAAATATACTTTGATGTTAGAATCTGCTTTCTATTTTTTAAAAATAGATTAAATTAAAGTTATTTCTCTTTTGCATCAAATGGATACATTTTGTGTTCTACCCAAGGTTTCCCAGCCCACATACTCCATCAACATTCTCATGTATTTTTCTCTAAAGCTGTTTCTGATGGGTTATTATCTAAAGGTAGGTTGGTAGAGATTTGATTTAATACATCTTCTTAACTCCAAAAATAACTTCTTTTCAAACTAAATAAAAATACTGCCTTTGCTGCTTTTGTTATAGCAAAAAAAAAATGCCTTTTATATCCATATTTCACAGCCTATTTTTAAACCAATAATTATCAATAATCTAGCTAATTCTGTCACTAATTTCTTTATGACCCTGAAAGGAAAAAGAAAATCTAAGGGACAAAAAATTCCAGGTTTAATAGAAAACATTTTGCTGCCAAGCAGGTAACCCAACTCAGTACTGAGTTTGAGCTATGAATTTCAGAGGAAGATATATGAGGTAGGTCTTTAAAAAAAAAAAAGAGCTAAATCCTTACCATTATCTCTGTCTCATTTTGAAACATATGAAAGAGTTGCAGACTAGCTGGCAAAGCCTGGGCTTGTCAGTAAGGTAAATGCTGAGTTGAAGGGAAGGTGGCTGCTTCTTTATAGGTGGAGTACCCACCTAAAAGCTGTGGTGTCCAGCTACCTCTGCTGCATATGTGAGGTGGCCAGATCAGGATTATGACACAAGTCAGAGCTGTACCACTGTCAGCAAGTGAGGCAATGGTTTGCAACCATGTTAGATATTATTTACTCTGGTGTAATAGAGCTATTTATGGACAGGAAACATGTTTCTCCTATTGTTTACATGAGGATCACTCTTAATATTGCAGTAGCTATTGGTAAAGCTTATTGTCATCACCATGTATTTCTATCGACTGGCTGCTCTGTGCTTCCTAGAGTTTTGAATCCTGTTGGTAAGCTTATACCGAGATATACTAGTCATTATATACGTAAAGAGTTAGAAATAGTCAAAGTTAGATCTGATACTAAGAGTAGAGCTGCATCAAAGGAGAATTTAGCTCAAAAAAAAAAAAAAAATCAAAACACTTTTGTAAAGAGGAGGGAGGGAGAATTGTTTTATATAACTCCTTGTTCTTTATCAAGAAACTGCCTTAGCTCCTGTTTTAAACTGGACTTTGGCCTGACTGCTAGGCCCATTCTGATCTTTTTCTTTTCTTCTGGGGAAAACAAATAATTTAATTCTCAGTTTCTGAGCTTTCAAAGCTTAGCTTCTGGATATTTAAGATAAATGTAATAGATCCTTCAAAGGGGTATTTTCAGTCTAAGACTAGTTTTTATGTTACCTGCTAGAACCAACATCCGTATTAACTGCAACTCCTAATTTCCATTTCTAAAAGTCCTTTTTTGGTGGTGTGAATTCTCAGAACTTTTCTATGCTACCTTTCAAAGAAATGCTTCCATATTGTTTAATGTTCAGTGGTAATCTGAATTTGATTTTCCTTTAGAAAATGTCAAGAAAATCTTAGATATTTTGATATGTAGAGAAATACAGAAGGACCTGTAAGAGTAAATACAAAACAAAATTTTCAAAAAGTAGATTAATAAGAATCTGGGAAAACAAGATTTATCAAAAAGAGGATTTTGAAAATATATCAGAAAAAGTCAAGAGGGGAAGGTAACTCAGATTTGGTGGCCAATAATTAGTACCAATAATATTTCCTGCCTTTATTTCTTCAGTTTTCTTCTGCTTAGAGCTAAAGTTACTCTGCAGATGAGGATTAAAATCAGAGATAAGTTAGGAGAATAAAGAAGATGCAGCAACATAGTTTAAGAAGCTAAAAAAAGTAGAATGAAAGACTGGTGGCACACAGAACTGTATGCCAAATTTCTCAAAATTAGAGTTTATTATTGTAAAATAAAAAACATTTGGAAAAAAAATCAGAGTACAATATGTATAAACCAAGGTTAAGCATCTATTATATGTGAATTGCCTGATTATATTCTTTGCCTTGCTTTGTTTTATTTTGCTTGCAGTTTTTAGTTGGGATGTGCATGATTATTCACTTACTGATTTATAAGGGCTTTTTGTCTTTTAAGGAAATAAGCACTTTGTCTTTCAAACTATTTGCGTAAAGCAGACTTAAGTGTTTATCTTAGAATGAAAAGGGGAAAATAACGGTGAAACACTAGATTCTATTATAAAGAGAAAGAACTTATTGTTAACAGAAGAAGTCTATGTTTCCAGTTTCTGCTGTCTTCTGTTTACTTCAGTTAATAATAAACTTTAAATGAAGTTTTCCCTGTAACTCTGTTATGCTTGAAATTAATTGAGTGGATTTAAAATTAAAGAAAACTTTGTTCTTAATTGGAAATCAATTGGCTTTGAATAGGTCAGAAACCAAATGGTAACGGAACACAATCAAAGTAGATTTAGATGATAAAACTTGTGTCTTCCCTTTCAATCTGATAAAGAACAACATCAGGTGAAGAGATGCCTGAAAATACTGCATAGTTATAAAATACTAACAGTAAAACCTCAAATTAACCTACAACTAAAACCATGTATTTTCAGAAGCCACGCTTCATGGCTTCTCTCCCCGTTTGTATCACATTGTTAAATCAGCACAAAGAGCTTTAAAATACTATGGCAAGTAATTTAATAAGAATGACTCAATGTAGCTGATCCAATTTTTCTGCAGCTAGCTAATAAAAAGGTGAATACTCGAACATTCAAGATTTTATCCAGTCCCATGGTTTTAAGTACCATGTAAAAGCCGAGGTCTCACAAATTTCCATTTTCAATCTTCACATCTCCACTATGATCCAGCCACATATATAGCTGAACGGTTGCAAATTACCAACAGCCAAGCCCTTAGATTAAGCTATTATTATAGATAAAATCAAGTATTTCATCAGATCAATAACTAGACATACTTAGTTCTCTCTTTCCCCTCACCCTTCTCCTCCAATCCATAGCAAGTCCTGTTTTTGCTCTCTCCTAAACATACTTTCATGTCCAATTGTTACTCACCATTGTCTCACTGCTGAAGGCCTAGTCCCTACCACCATCCTTATCTTTCTGCCTTGTCTGCTAATACTCTTGCTTTCTTACAGTCTATTCCCTACATAGCACCTCATATAGTTGTCTTAAAACTTAAATCAGATCATACCACTCTTCAGCATCAATATCTTCAATCTGTTCCTTTTATCATTAGTCTTGAAGTCAAACCTAAACTCTTTATCATAGACTTGTTGCCCCAATGCCATATCCTATCACTGTCCCAGCCTTCACAGTGGCCTTTTTTCTGCCTTGGGGCTTTTGCATTTCCTGTTCTCTCTGCCTGGCACACTGTGCCCCAACATTTTCATATGACTATCTTCTTATCATGTAAGTTTCACCTTAAACGTCACCTCCTCACTTCTAGTCACTCTTTTGTCCCACCTTAATTTTTACATAGCACTTATCATTGCCTGAAGTTATATTTCTAATTTACATGTTTATTAACTATTTCTCCATAGGCAAAAAAAAAAAGCAGGAAGGGCTCATAATGATCATGTAGTTTAATTTTCTTGTATTATGTAAGAAACTGGGGCCCTCAGAAGCTAGGTGGTTTGCCAACATACATCCACAACTAGTTAAGCAAGAAACCAGAAAGGAAAAGAAATTCATGTTAGGATAATAATAATAGAACATAATTCTTCCTGCTATATTTCTCTATATTACACTTTAACAATTTTTGTTTAATTCAATTATTCTTCCTTTCTCAAGTTATTCAGTGGGTAAGAGAGAGCTCAACTCCCCCACAGACCGGAAGTTTTGTCTACCACAGTTCTATAACAGAAGTATATCATTCTTAAGCCTTAAGTTGTCTAAATACTAAGTGAATTTTATTTATATAACTATTCCTAGAGCTAAGAAAAGTCACTAAGATGCTTTATCCAATAACTTGTGTTCATTTGGTGGTACAATTGTAGAGATGTTTTAAAATTTTTCAGAGCTTGCCACTGTCCTAACTTTTTTCCATGGAATAGGGAGTGGTGGGAAGCTCTGGGTTAAAGCTTTCTATAGCTTTTATTACATAGTAAATCATTTTAATTTGAATTCACATAGATTATGGTAGTGTGGTGTCTCCTTAATTCTATAGTTAAGTAGTGTGAAATTTTACTTTTGAAAATTTTAAATGTCTAACGTACTTATTTGCCATAGGAAATAGAGCAGAATATACATATTTCTTTGCTAAAGAAGGATCTGGCAGTAACCTAGGACTGTCATTAGGAACAAGAGTACTAATTTGCAGCGGAGCAAGAGAAGTCAAAGACGTAGCAGACAGAGAAATGTTAGCCACTGGGCCTCGTAAATGCTTACCACCAGGAAATTGTTTACAGGAATCCAACATCTGAAATTATCTTCTTTTGCTGTGACTTTTGTGCTTCTCCTTGGGGTGTTGAAAAACGAATCTGCCTATTTGAGGGTTGTGATCGGCTGATTCAAAAAAATGAATCTTTTATTCTTTGAGAAAAGTTGGATACAAATATTGTAGTTTATACAAATCATTTAGCAAGGATGCATCAATGCAAGCATGATCCATATTGTATTAGATTCCATGTGATGTGCATAAAGGAAGCAGAAAGCATAATTTCCATCCTAGACATTTTCATGGTCTACATTGCCATGTATACACAGTGCCTACTAACACCCAGATAACGGCAGCACAGTAGCTACACTTAGATGGTTATTTCAGTCAATAGACAAGTAATGCAACTGTTTTTTTCAGAATTGCCACAAAGTCTAGTTAATGCTATGCAACATATATTTATGAGGCTTTATAGTATACAAAGGACTGTGTCATATATTGTGAGGGAGGGTGATATAGTTCAGATATTTGTTCCCGCCCAAATCTCATGTTGAATTGTAATCCCCAGTGCTGAAAGTGGGGCCTGGTGGGAGGTATTTGGATGATGGTGGCAGATTCCTGCTGGCAGGATTATGGTTTGGTGCTGTCTTTGTGATAGTGAGTTCTCATGAGATCTCGTCATTAAAAGTGTGTGGCACCTTTCCCCACCCCTTGTTTCCATTTTACCTTCTGCCATGAATAAAAACTTCCCAAGGCCTCCCCAGAAGCAGATGCCAGAACTGTGTTTCCTGTACAGCCTATAGAACCATGAGCCAGTTAAGCCTCTTGTTATAAATTAGCCAGTTTTAGATATTCCTTTATAGCAATACAAGAAGGGCCAAATGCAGAAAATTGGTGCCAGGAGAGGGGTATTGCTATAAAGATACTTGAAAATGTGGAAGTGCCTTTGGAACTGGTTAATAGGCAAAGGTTGGAAGAGTTTGGAGGGCTCAGAAGAAGATAGGAAGATAAAGGAATGTTTGGAACTTCTTAGAGACTGGTTAAAGTGTTGTGACCAAAATGCTAATAGTTATATGGACAATGAAGTCCAGACTGCCAACATTTAAGATGGGAATGAGAAACTTATTGGGAACTGGAGCAAAGGTCACATGTATTACGCCCTAGCAAAGAGGTTGGCTGCATTCTGTTCATGCCATAGAAATCTGTGGAAGTCTGAACTAAAGAGTGATGATTTAGGGTATCCAATGGAAGAAACATCTAAGCAGCTGTGTTCGACATGTGGCCTGGCTGCTTCTAGCATGCTATACTCAAGTGAGGGAGCAAAAAAATGACTTAAAGTTGGAACTTAAATTTCAAAGGGAAACAGAGCATAAACGTTTGGACAATTTTCAGCCTGGCCATATATCAAAGAAAAATCTTTTTTGGGAGAGAAATTCAAGCAGGCTGTGGAGCAACCACTTGCTAGAGATATTTGCATAACTAAAAAAGAGCCAAGTGCTACTATCCAAGACAATGGACAAAAGGCCTCAAAGGCATTTCAGAGATCTTTGTGGCAGCCCCTCACATCACAGTCCCTGAAGCCTAGGAGGTCTGACTGGTTTCATGAGCCAGGCCTACTGCCTTGTGCAACCTTAGGATACTGCTCCCTGCACACTGGCAACTCTAGTTCCAGCTCTAGTCAGGGCTCAAATGGGCCCAGGTACACCTCAAGCTGCCACTTTGGAGAATGCAAGCTGTAAGCCTTAGTGTCGTAAGCCTGCAGGCATAGAGAGTATGAGAGTGGTAGATTCCTGGTAGCCTTTTCCTAGATTTCAGAGAACGTATGGAAAAGCCTGGATGCTTAGGCAAAAGTTGGGTGGAGCCCCAGAGAACCTCTACTTGGGCAGTGCAGAGGGGAAATGTAGGGTTGGGGCCTCTATACAAAGTCCCCACTGGGACACTGCCTAATGGAGCTGCGGGAAGGGGACCAGTGTCCTCCAGACCCCATAATGGTAAATCTACCGGCAGCTTGTGCCCTGAGCCTGGAAAAATCGTAGGCACTCAACAACAACCTGCAAGAGCAGCCTTGGGATCTCTACACAGCAAAAGCACAGGGGTGGAGCTGCCCAAGGCCTTCTGCATCCACCCCTTGCACAAGTATGCCCTGGATATGGGACATGGAGTTAAAAAAGATTATTTTAAAGCTTTAAAATTTAATGACTGCTCTGCTGGGTTTGGGACTTGTGTGGGGCCTGTAGTCTTTTTCTTTTGGGTGATTGCTCCCCGTCAGAATGGGAATCTTTACCCAGTGCCTATACCACCATTGTATCTTAGAAGTAAATAACTTGTTTTGATTTTGCAGTTTCATAGGTGGAAAGAAGTGAATCCCATTTGAGACTTTGGACTTGGATTCAGGACTTTTCAGTAACTGCTGGAATGAGTTAAGATTTTGGGGGACTGTTGGGAAGGCCTGATTATATTTTGCAGTGTGAGAAGGATAAAGATTTGGAAGTGGCCAGGGGTAAAATAATATAGTTTAGATATTTGTCTTCACCCAAGTCTCATGTTGAATTTTAATCCTCAATGCTGGAGGTGAACTCCCATGGGAGCTATTTGAATCATGGGGGCAGATCCCTCATGGCTTGGCTCTGTTTTCATGATAATGAGTTCTTCTGAGATCTGTTCATTTAAAAAGTGTATGGCACCTCCATCCCCCACTCTTGTTGCTGCTTTATGCCACATGAAATGCTTTCTCTCACATCATCCTATACAATAAGTAAAAGCTTCCTGAGGCCTCTCCAGAAGCAGATGCCAGCACTATGTTTCCTGTACAGCCTACAGAACCATGAACCAGTTAAACTTCTTCCATTATAAATTAGCCAGTTTCAGGTATTTCTTTACAGCTGCAATATTAGCCTAATACAGAAGAATAAAAGAATACTAACAGTTTTTAAAACCAGGTTTCTTTCTAAAGAAAAATTCCCTAAATGAAAACATAGTAAGTATACGGTTAGTCACAATATAAGTTCACATGTGATAATTTTTATATGAGAACTATCAACAAAATGAAGAAGGAATTTAGAAAAGAAAGAGACTACAACATAAGGAAAGGAAGAGTAGGACGTTCTCCTTGAAAGGGTGTGGCATTTGTGCAACGTCTTGAGGGATGAGGGTGTTTGAATGGACATGGAAGTGAAAAGGGCTGTGGAAAGGGAACATTCCAGATGGAGAGAAACATCATTAAAGAAATATAGGATAGGCAGAAAATCCCAGAGTTTATTTGGGAAGTAGGAAATAATTCACTTTGGCTGGCAATTACGGCATATATTGTGGGTGATTCAGACAAAGGTCATAAAGCCAAACAAAATAGTTTGGACTTAATTTTGTAAGTAACAAGGAGCTACTGGGCTTTTTGAGCAGGTAGGTTATCTACTTTGACTTGTGCATTGGGAAAATTAATCTGGCAGCAGTAGACAAAATTGATTGGAGTAAAGAAAGACTAAAGACCAATTAAGAGGGTATTTTGATAGTTAAGCTGAGAGGTAATGAGAGAAGGGACCATGGGAATGGAACAGAAGAGACCAATTCAAGAGATTAGAAAAGTCAAGCCAGTGGGATTTAGTGATTAATTGTAAGTGGAATGGCAAAACGAATAGAGGAGATAAGAGTGATAATAAGGTTTTAAGCTTGAGAGACTGAGAAATTGATATTGGCAGAAATGATAAATTCTATGGGATCTAGTGAAACTCTTTTGGAATTCTATTGAAATTTGACTTCTGTCATGCTTGAGGTATTGTGCATCTGGAAGTTGAGACCCAGAGCACAGGAAAATGGTCAGAACTGGAGATAAAGTTTGTAGGCACACATGCATGAATGTGTGCAATATAAATTTAAGTAACTCTTTGTTGACATTGGTTGACATTGTAAGAGTCAATTAGCTCACTAAAGGAGAGACAATGAATATCGCTTACACACGGGAAATGATAAAAAGAAAGGAAGGAGTTGTTAGAGAAGTTGGAGGAGAATCAATAGACTAGCATCTCTAAATTAAACACATTCTTCTTATTTTTTTTTGTTTTTCGTAAAAAGACACAGATTTTTTTGAGATTGTGCTTTAGATTTTCTTTAATTTCAAAGGGACTTTTGAATATACTTATTATCCTTATCCTAATGATAGTATAATCAAGTGAAATGACAAGAAATCTGAAAACATCAGAGATAAGTATTCTTTTTCTATAGAGAAAACTTGGTTACATATTTTATCAGAAACCTCAACATACCAATGAATTTTGCATTCATTATTCAACAGGTATTTGCAAACAGGGAAGACACTTTATATGAAATCGTTCCTGACCTCAAAAATAGGAGTGAAGGCTATGAATGGGGAAAATAAAAACCATGCCACCAATTATTTGATCCAGACATATCTGTTTACCTGGAAAGGGAAGTAAGTAAACAATTTAAAGCCTTCAGACTACATACAGTGGCACACATACATTCCTGATGTAAGTTCTTAACTCACAGTGGTAAACTATTACCACAAGTGACCAGCGCATATTTTCCTCTTCATCTTCTTTTTTGATGTAATCACTGTTAACTAATCACTCTTGAAATTATCTAACTCATTAAATTAGTATTGATTCAGTAAATATTTGCCTAGAGCTTATGATATGTATGCCAAGCATCTTTTCAAGTCTTGCAAAGTCAGCAGTGAACACAGTAGAGAAAAATCCTTGCTTTCATGTAATTTTTATTCTAATGGAAGTTTACCCTAATGAATGTTAATTAAAAAGTAACAGACAAAGTTTGTCTATGTCTAATATTACATTAGATACTTGTTTTCCCATACAATTTGCTAATGTTTCACTTTTATATACATTTATATATTTGTGTCCTAGATAGTGGTTTTGCTTGTTGACAGTCTAGTCATGTGCTCCAAGGAATGGAATCAAGTGGTTGTTGTTGCTGTTTTGCAGTAAATAACTGAAAGTCTGCTTGTCTCTTTCTTGTTTCCTACTATCAAATTATTGCCACTATTTTAAGCAACAGTCTTGTTTTCTGACAAGGTAAAAATATCATAATGAACCACGTGTAGTGGCATGTACCTCTAATTCCAGCTACTTGGAAGGGTGAGCTGTAAGACTGAGGCAGGAGAATCACTTGAGCCCAGGAGTTCACCAGCCTGGACAGCATAGCAAGACCGTGTCTCAAAAAATTAAATTAAATTAAAAATTTTGAGTGTTTGGAAAAATAAACATTACATATGAAGAATGTAGAAAGAAGAAATCAAACTAATAAATTCAGAAGGAATAACATAATAGAAAATGTTCATTTTGCAAAATGTAATATAGTAACTAGTCTAGATAGCAATCATCAATCCCTTCTAAAACCATTAGGTAAAAGGTTGATGGCAACTTTATAATACATGGATTATGGTGAATATTGACCTCTCAACAATTTTAATATCATAAAAGTAGGAAAATCAGACATTATATGTCTTCTAACATGATGCAATGAGGGGTACACAGAAATACTGATTTTTTCTCAAGTAAAATACAATAAAATGAAACCTGACTCCCTGAATGTAATCAAGCATGTAGATTCAATCACTGTACATAGAAAGCAAATCCAGAAAAACATGCTAAATGAGCCCCCGAAAATATCAATCCATAATAGAACATGAGAAATTCTATCAGATAAATGACCTAGAGTGGAGTGGAGGGGGATATTTAGAAAGAGTAGGAAGAGGACAACTGTTATTGAAGAAAGTTAAGAATAATATCAATCAAATGAGATGTGTAAAACTTGTTTGAATTCAGACTCAAATACACCAAATAAAAGGATATTTTTGAGAGAACTTGGAAGGTTTCAATAAGGACTAGATATTAGCTAATATCAAGTAATCATTGCTGACTTTGTTAGGGGTGATTAATGTTACTGTGATTCTGTTTTTTAAAATTTTCTCTGTTAGAAAGACTAAAGCATTTATGGATAAAATTACATGATGTGTGAACATTTATTTAAAATACTCTAGCAGCAAAAGAAATAAAAAATAAGAAATAGATGAAAGATCTTCAAAAGTTGTATAAATGTGAAGCATGGGACTTCTTGCTTGTACTTTCTTTTTAAAACTTTTCACTATAAAATACGTTTTAAAAATATTTTTACATACATTTTATAATAAAAGTGTTGTTTTAATCTTTGTAATTGTTTTGTCCCGTTAATCTGATGAAGCTCCTCTTGGTGTTGTTCTTAAGTATAGAAGTATAGTGCCAAACAGGTATTAGAAAACAAATGCTTTTCATTATCACGACTGGCAGCGAAAGAGAAAGGTGACAAAAATACTTCACAATGACAAAAGATATAATAAACTGGAGTTGCAAGAAATTGGAGAGACGAAAGATCTGAAGCCGTATCCATATTACATCATATCCAAAGATTTCTGAAAAACTACCTTCTCCTTTTTCCTCCTTGATTATCATCAGTTTTAAACTTGCTTAAATCCCTTGCCTGAAACTGACAGTTGGTTTGGTGATGTCTGGACACTCTAAATCACCTTAACAATGTCAGTACACTATCCGTCAGTGTGAGGTGACCTTTTCCCAGAACACAATCTTCCTGCATATATCTCAGCAAATGTTGATAAAGGTATATGAGAACAAGAGTGATAATAAAATTTATCATATTGAGGCACTGAGTAATAGAAATTCTTCTATAAATTAACAACCATAGTTGAGAACCTATTTGTGCATTTGTACAGATGCCAGCACAATCTAACATCTGTCCCAGCAGACAAAAAATACACAATTTATTTGATAGAGTTAGTCTCCTCTCATTCTGTAAAAGGTCACTTGCTCTTTAACCTGCTATGTGTGATTAAACTAGCTTTGAGCAGATGACAATGCTGTCCTAGAAATTAAGGCCCACTGTTCAGATGGTACTGACAGCAAAGGCAGCACTTATCTCATCTTCTAAACAGTTTCAGAATAAGAAAGCTAAATGCCCCAAATGCTTACCACTATGATTAATAACCCACACATATACACATAAATTGAGAACCGTTGGCTATCTATCATTTTTATGTTATTTATCTCTATTTACAGAATGAATTCACTTTCACTTGAAAATATTCTATAGCTCTAAATAATCCTCATGAGCTTCTTCCAGCAAACTCTGTTTTATTCCCTTTAGCAAAAGACGAGACTATGTGAGTCTGGTGGCTCTGAAATTCGGCTTTTGCAGCAATGAATAAAACACTTTTTGTCTAATTTCTAATAAATTGAGTTACATTTATTTCATGCAAAGCTATATGTATCCTTCCAGGAATAAAGGGAAAAAGATTATTATTTTTATTTCTGTTCAGTCTGCCAACTTAAGCTTGTCCTCAAGTAAACAAAACTATGATGGTAATTATGCTAAGAAGAATGTGATTTGAAACTATGCATTTTTCCCACCTTGATCATCTTCTCTGTGTAACACTTTGAACTAAGTAATCAGAAGATGCAAATATAGACCTTGAGCCTTCCCTCAGTTCATAGTTTAGCAAAGAGCCCCAGATGGGTATATTAGGTAATTTTGATATACAGCAGAAAGTGATTTTTTTTTTTTTTTTGCAAAGCCATAAAGTGTTTTTTTTTTTGTTTGTTTGTTTGTTTTTTAAGTTATCAGGCTAGGCACAGTGGCTCACACCTATAATCTGAGCACTTTGAGAGCCCAAGGCTGGCGGACAGCCAGAGTTTAGGAGTTTGAGACCAGCCTGAGCAACATAGTAAGATTCTACCTCTACACAAAATAAAAAATTAGCCAGACATGTTGGTAGGCATCTGTAGTCCCAGTTACTTGGGAGGCTGAGGTGGGAGGATGGCTTGAACCCAGGAGGCAAGGGTTGCAGTGAGCTGTGATCACACCATTGCACTCCAGCCTGAATTACAGAACAAAACTCTGCCCTCGACACCAAAAAAAAAAAAAAAAAAAACACACAAAAAAACCCAAAACACATAAATCAATAGAACAATATCTATTATCACATAGATCAATAGAACAGAAAAGATCATCCCATACCATATATACATGGTCAAAAAAGTTGTAAAGACGGTTTAGTGAAGAAAGGCCAGTTTTCATAACAAAAGTAATCACTATGATACATACACAAAATTAACTCAGAATGGGTCAGGAATCAGAATGCAAAATCAAAAACTAAAATTTCTAGAAAAAACAAAGGAGATAATATGTGTGGCCTTGGGTTTGGCAAAGATTTCTTATATATGATTCGAAAAGTACAGTCCATTGTTAAATAAAACTTCATCAAAATTTTAAAACTTCTCTTTGAAAGAAACTTAAGGAAAAGGCAAGCTAGAGACTTGGAAAATATTTACAAAACATGTATTTAATAAAAGACATGTATCCAAAATATTTCAGATACTCTCAAAATGCAATAATAACAAAATAAGCCACCCAATTAAAAAAAAAAGTATGGGCAAAGATTTGGACAGACACTAGACCAAAGAAGATATACGGATGGAAAATACATGAAAAAATATTCAATATCATTAATTATTCACTAACAACATGCAAATTAAAACCACAATAAGATACTATTACACATCTATCAGAATGCCTAAAATGAAAAAGAAAAAAATTGACAATACCAAGTGCTTGCACTTGGAGAGCAACTGTGACTGTCACACACTGCTAGTATGAATACAAAACAGTTTTGAAAAATAATTTGGCATTTCTTATAAAGTTAAACTTACCATACAATGTAGAAAATAAATTATTGAGATATTTACCCTGTAAAAATATTAACAGTTTCATACAAACCACTGTATACACATGTTTATAATGGCTATACTTATTTAAAAAGTAGAAGCAATCTACATGCCCTGCAACTGGTGAGTAAACAAATTGTACATTTGCACAATGGAATCGTATTCAGCAAGCAAATGGAATTAACTAGTGATACACAATATAACAGGCATGGAAATCAAATGCATTTTGCTAAGTGTGTGAATCTAGACTGAAGAGATTACACACTGTATGACTCCATTTATATGGCATTTTGAAGAGGAAAAACAACAGGGATAGAAAACTCATCATTCAGGTTTGGGAATAGGAAGTAAAAGTTTCTTAAAAAGGGTGTAAGAGAATTTCTGAAGGATGAAACTGTAATGTATCTTGATCCTGGCTACATGACTATATGCATTTATCAAAAGTCAGAACTAACACTGAAAATGATGTTGAGAGTTCAGAGGAAGAGATAATTCCAGCTTGTCAAGAAAAGTTGCGTGGAGCAATAGGCAATGGAAGTTATGGCAACTAATGTTTTGTAAAGCCCCGAGGGAATAAACTGTAGAATATAGGCAGGGATCAAAGTGAAAAAGATCAGTAAAAAACTTAAATGAAGAAGGCTGGCTAGGACAATACTGTAGAAGGCTTTTAGTGACACGCCAAAGAAGTTAAAGCCATCTATGTGACATCATGGTAAACACTAGAGAATTTTAGGATAGAAAGGACATACATCTGTACTAGGCAGAAGGAATCACTCAAGGTTTTTCAAAATGTCATGTGCATCAGCGATTCGTTTTCTGATTTAGTAAAAGAATGATGGCCCAGAAATCTGCATTTTTAACAGAATCTCTAACTTCATCCCTATTTACAGTTTCGTTCCTTCAATACTACAGGCCCTATGAGGAGATGGAGCCACTAAGCATTTGTGCCATGATCACACATATATTCATTGCTTATACATCTATTTCCATGTATCTGATATGGTCTGACAAAGAACGCTGAAATAGGAGTCAGTGACCTCAGTCGTCATCTTGCTAAGTACTGTGTGACTCTGGGGCAGCTCCTAAACTTCTCAGAGCCTCAAGTTATCAATGATGTGCATGTAAATTAAAATGCCTAACCTCTCTGCCTCAGGGTGACTTAGATTTTTAAGAATGTTTTTTGTGAAAAGCCCTTTGAAGTAATCTACCAAGTGCTATACAATCGTGAAACTCTTTAATCCCTTTGGGTTAAATCATTACATCTCCGGACAACCCTATTTAAATGTAAATACGTGGTATAAGAAGGTGTAACATTAGCACATATATTAGAATTTTAGCTATGTTTTAGAGTATGCATTTTTTCTGAAAAATCTGAAATTGAAGAGATGGGGAGCAAGGCTGTTACTATTTGATGGGAGAGGCAGAAGGAACCGGAAAGAAAGGAAGAAGAGAACTGGGAGAAATTCAACCCATGGGTCTGAAGATCATGCCTAGGAAAGTTACATCACGTGCGGTGGAAAACAGACATGAAAGCATCCGAAAGCCAACAGGCTTACTTTAAGCTGCTGCCTAGGCCCTGGTCCTGGTTCCCCCAGGGGAAAACATCTGTCAGATGGACGTACCAAGCTGTGTGGAACCCAAGACACATAAAACATCTGAGAGCTGTATCCCAATTAGGTTGAAAGGACAATTCTGTGTATGAATGCCCCGCTGCTCTACATCCACCAGGTCCTTAAATTTATATATCCCCCAGTGTACCGAGGGAAGAATAAATTACAACCTACTGTTGTTATCAGTTTCTACCTTAGGCCTTTCCCATGTTAGATCCTCTCAATAAAGTGAACTGGACTATAACACTGCCAGGAAGAACCTGTGGGTCCCAGTTTTCATAGATGCTCCAAGACATTAAGCTTCCAGAAAGTGAGGAAAGGACATAAGTCAAACCTGGCCCTATAGCTTGTTAGCAATCCCAATTTCCTCCTCTCCTCTCGTGCAATTCGGTGTGAAGGCTCTTATGTGTGATATGAGGAAAAATCAGAGCTCTAGTAATAGGGAGGATAATGCCACTCTCAAGGAAGGAGGCTCCTCTAATAAAGATGCATTCTAATCACCAAGATGACATGATACATGCTTGGAGTCTACATGCGCTTCTCAATTACAAAGATGCACTTTCACCTTTAGAATTCCCAGCCTTGAGAACTACTGCATAATCCCATTAAGAACTTTCTTCAGCATAGGTACATTTAGATCTTCCCCTAAGCATTCTGCCTTCCATCTCTGAAGGCTTCTAAACAAACGAGAGGTCTGAAAGGAATACAAGAAAATCATAGGGAAAAAAAGGTCTATTGCAAAGGAATACCTATGTGGATTTGTATTCAATCACTGTTTCTCAGAGAAGTGAGTTCCTAATGTAGAATTAATTTTACACGAAGCCTCTGTCTTGTCTCCATATTCATATCTGACATTTGGCAGTAAGACACAAAGTTGTCTCTTTAGAATTCATTTTCTTTCTCTTAAACATTAATTAATTAATGAACAATTTCTGAAACGTAGAACATTCTCGTAGTAGCAAATGTGAAAGGTACAAAAGGGTGTAGAGAGAAAAAATAGGTTTCTCTTTCATTCTAGTCCCCAGTCACTTGTTCCTTTTACAGAAACTAATAATGTTGCCAGTTTCAGATAGTGTCCAAGTAACAAACATGTGTATGTATATGTGTACGTGTATTTCCTTTCTTTGTCTCTGTTTACCCAAATGGTAATACATTAGAGATTCTTCACTTTGCTTCCTTGCTATTATCCACATCTAGTTACCTCTTTTTACCTCTATCTGATAACAATTTTTGTCTATGTGAGTTATATATAAATCTCTCTGTTATTTTTAAAAGCTGCATAGTGTTTCCTTGTGTGACAAAATTTATTTAACTGACCCTCTATTCACAGCTACATACATTGTTATTAACCTCTTATATCACACAAATGAATATCATTGTGACACTATCATTTTATAACTGGTGCAAGAATTTATCATTTTATATTTACATTTATAAAAATATGTCATTTTATAACCTGTGCAAGAAAAATAAATTTATAATAAGCTATAATAATTTATAATAGCTATACTTATACAAAAAGTAGAAATAATCTAATGGATAAACAAATTGTACCTTCACACAATGGAATCATATTTGGCAATAAATGGAGTTTAAATGGAGTCTATTTGTCCTAACATCATTTATTGAATAACCCATTTTTCCATGATATGAAGTGCCACTTATGTTGTAATCATATTCCCTTATATATTTTGCTTTATTGGCAAACTTCTAATCTGTTCCATTAATCCAGCTGTTTCCTTTTTTTTCAGTACCACACTACTATATTTTAATTTCATAATAGGCTGAGTATTTGGCAATTCAAATTCTCTTTCTTCTCTTTTCCTCTTTCTCCTCGCTTTCTCTATCACTCCTACTTTTCTTTAAAATATCCTTTGCATTCTTGCATGTTTTATTTTCCAAATTAACTTTAAAATCAGTTTTTCATATACTTAAATATTTTATTGGCATTTTATTTGTACAATATGAAGTTATAGATTAATAATTTTCTATGGATTTTCAACAAGTGATGAACTAGTATGATATGGAGTATTAAGAAATGGTTCTATCACAACGCACCTGTGATGCAGATTCACTCAGATATTTGCAGACTCCCCCGTGGCCTCTTCTTCTTTCTCCAGTGCCCCAGTTGAGAATTACGTTTAGGTGTCCATGAAATATTCTGGAGAAATGTAAAGAGGAACACATTTCCTCCATGAGTAAGAACTCTGGGACACTTATGGCATGTCCAGTATTAGAACCATCAGAACCAGTACTAATGAGCCATTTTTGAAAAGGCTTAGCAGAATTTCTGGCAAAACAGAGTAGAGAGGAGGGTGAGGAAGAAGATGGAGAAAAGGAAAGATGTAAAGGATGGTCCATATCTCATATCCTCAGCTTCAAATCTATACTTTTTATGTTATCTGCAATTGAAGTTTTGGCATGGATATTGCATTTCAAGGTAATAATTGATAAATAGAAATATTAAAAATATGCCATAGTTCTTTAATGCTATTTTAATATTTCTCCCTCTCCTCCTTTTCTTCTTTATTCCCCTCTTCTTCCTTATTTATTGTAATGTAAACTTCAAAAAATGAAGGTGCTCAGGTAGTGTTTTGAACTTTAATAGATTATATCTATATATGCAGTAGAAAACACTAATGCACTTGAATAAACTTTTTTTTACATATTTGGTAAAAGAAGAATAAAATCAGAGCTTTGAAGAAAACTTTTTGCTTCAGGCCCTTTCTGTAAGCCCTGGAGAAATTGTTTTACAAAGTGGGAATAGAGGTGGGGAAGATTAAATAAATATTCATTAACATCAAGGAACCATACACATTAGTGGATGGTATAAAATCAAAATCAAATGGGAGAAATGGCTGATTTAGTATGTTTGATTTAATGTTTTTGTTAGGAAATTAAATGCAAACAAGGATAGACTAATCTATAAAAATGAACAGTTGATATAGCACTACACATTTCACTTTATATGATTTTGTACACATTTAATATGATTTGTCTATTACATTTTATTATAGCCAGATGATGGCAAAAAAAGATGGTTCTGAAATTTCTAAAAGAAAATGCTAGTATTTATAGTTAGTGGTAGAGAGGCCTACATTATGGAATGAAAATAAAGTACACAATGTAGTATAGCATTTTACCAGAGAAACATACATTTCCTTGTTTTTATACATCTTCTTGATTCTAGATCAAGAACATTTCTAAATTTTCTTGTAGTTCAGGGCTGTACAACGAAATTTTAAAGCATTTTTTTTTGTTATTAGTTTAGGATTAGCAAATCTTGAACTATCTAAGCCTCCTTTTATGTGATAAAATATGTCAGGAAGCAAAATCTTTTTTCTAAAGAAAAACTTCATTGATCTGAGATCAACTGATGATTCTTTGATTTGCCCTTCTCTTACACAGACAGTTTCCTTTCCATGAAGAAATATGATGATTACCATGAAAACAATGTCCCATTGAAGAGCAAGGGTAGTAGAAAGTGCTCTTAGGTCATAGCACCAGGATAATATTACATACTTCTCAAAACTCATCACATTTGCCCATTTCCTTCAGACATTTGGAAGCACAGAGATTCTCTAACAACTGTAAAGAACTGTTTAAGAAATTAGCCCATCTAACAACTAACAGTCCATCTCTAACAACTGGAAAAAATTGTTTAGTAGAATTGTTTGTGGACAAAACCTTAGTTTTAATGTGTTTTCTGCCCTAATTTCTTTTTACTCCAATTTCCTTATTTTTATTATGTTGCATATACCTTGTGATGGCCATTTCCTGATTCAGAATTTCTAAACAATATATTAACATCTTATGGGAACCATGAGAAGAGAGAAGAATGGAAAACATATTTTTATTATGCATTAAATATATATTGATCAAAAATTTTAACCATAAAGTGAAGAGTGGGAAGAAACTCACTATCAGGAGGTAACTACTGTTAACAATCTAATAATAAAGTCCTTGCCTATGTCTATATCCTTAATGATATTGCCTAGGTTTTCTTCTAGGGTTTTTATAGTGTCAGGTCTTATGTTTAAATCTTTAATTCATCTGGAGTTAATTTTTGTACAAGGTGTAAGGAAGGGGTCCAGTTTCAGCTTTCTGCACATGATTAGCCACTTTTCCCAACATCATTTATTAAACAGGGAATCCTTTCCCTCTGTTACGTTCCATTGGTTTATATCTCTGTTTTGGTACCAGTACCATGCTATTTTGATTACTGTAGCCTTATAGTATAGTTTGAAGTCAGGTAGCAAGATGCCTCTAGCAGAGGCCTCAGAAGTAATGCCACACATCTACAACCATCTGATCTTTGACAAACCTGACAAAAACAAGCAATGGGAAAAGGATTCCCTGTTTAATAATTGGTGTTGGGAAAACTGGCTAGCCATACACAGAAAGCTGAAACTGGACCCATTCCTTACACCTTATACAAAAATTAACTCCAGATGGATTAAAGATTTAAACATAAAACCTAACACCATAAAAACACTAGAAGAAAACCTAGGCAAAATCATCAAGGATGTAGGCATAGGCAAGGGCTTTATGACTAAAACACCAAAAGTATTGGCAACAAAAGCCAAAATAGACAAATGGGATCTAATTAAACTTAAGAGCTTCTGCACAGCAAAAGAAACAATCATTAGAGTGAAGTGGCAACCAACAGAATGGGAAAAAGATTTTTGCAAGCTACCCATCTGACAAAGGGCTAATATCCAGAATCTACAAAGAACTAAAACAAATATACAAGAACAAAACAAACAAACCCATCAAAAAGTGGGTGAAGTATATGAACAGGCACTTTTCAAAACAAGACATTTATGCTGCCAACAAACATATGAAAAATGCTCATCATCACTGGTCATTAGAGAAATGCAAATCAAAACCACATTGGGATACCATCTTATGCCAGTTAGAATGGTGATTGTTAAAAAATCTGGAGACAACAGATGCTGGAGAGGATATGGAGAAATAGGAACACTTTTACACTGTTGGTAGGAGTGTAAATTAGTGCAACCATCGTGGGAGACAGTGTGGCGATTCCTCAAGGATCTAGAAATAGAAATTACATTTGACCCAGCAATCCCATTACTGAGTATATACCTAAAGGATTATAAATCATTCTATTATAAAGACACACGCACACCTACGTTCATTGTGGCAGTGTTCACAATAGCAGACTTGGAACCAACCCAAATGCTCATCAAGGATTGACTGGATAAAGAAAGTGTGGCACATATACACCATGGAATACTATGCAGCCATAAAAAGGATGAGTTCATGTCCTTTGCAGGGACATAGATGAATCTGGAAACATCATTCTCAGCAAACTGACACAAGAACAGAAACCCAAACATTGCATGTTCTAACTCATAAGTGGGTGTGGAACAATGAGAACACATGGACACAGGGAGTGGAACTTCACACACTGGGGCCTGTTGGGGGGGGTATGCATGCTAGGGGTGGGATAGCAGGGGATGGGATGATTGGGGAGGAATAACATTAGGAGAAACACCTAATGTAGGTGACGGGGGATGGATGCAGCAAACCACTATGGCATGTGTATACCTATGTAAAAATCCTGTATGATCTGTACATGTACACCATAACTTAAAGTATAATAATAAAAAAAAAGAAATTGGGTTGACCGTGAGATTCTATATTAGTAGCATAAGGTAAAGTAAAATGAGGTTTTAGTCTGGGAAAAAATGAATTGTAAGGTTATATGAGGAAAATAATCTGGTTTTTTTTTTATATATATACATATTTTTTTTTTGAGGCGGAGTCTCACTCTGTTGCCTAGGCCAGAGTGCTCTCAGTTCAGCACAACCTCTGCCTCCTGGGTTCAAGTGATTCTCCTGCCTTAACCTCCCAGGTAGCTGGGACTACAGGCACATGCCACCACACCTGGCTAATTTTTGTATTTTTAGTAGAGACGGGATTTCACTATGTTGGCCAGGCTTGTCTTGAATTTCTAACTTTGTGATCCACCTGCCTCAGCCTCCCAAAGTGCTGAGATGATAGGCGTGAGCCACTGCACCTGGCCTCTTTTTACTATATTTAATATCAGTAACAACAGTGACTCTCAGACTAAAACAAAACAAAACAAAAACCCACATTGTAATTAACTTAAAGAAAAAAACATGCCAAAAAGGAATCAAGGAATGCTTTCCTCAGTATTTAATGGTACTGATTTTACTTCGTGAGTTGCTAATATTTTCAGCAACTGTCAGACAAAGGATATGAAATGCAGGGTTGAAAGCTCTGGTCAGGATTTGGGGTTTACAGATTCTTTTCCTTTTTCTTCAGACTGCTAAGGCTGCAATTACTTGTCACCCTTTAGTTTGACAATATATTGAAGTCAATCTTGATTTTGTTTCTCTATTGAGTTAATAAGTATACTACATTTAAATAACATGATGGAATCCCTCCAATAATTTAGTTAAGTTTTTCTAAGTAATTGGGAGTACTAGGTATTGCTAAATGGTCTCTCAGCTGAATCCATAAACGTGCAGAGGTGTCTGCTCAAACCTTAAACCCCAGAGCTCTCATTAGAGAAAGCCCTACAGATATCACTGTATAGCTCCACAGTTTTCCAAATGCAGTCCTATGCAAGGGCTCACAGGCATGGGTAATTCTAGAAGAATCAATTTTCTGACTTCCAAGATAGTCTTTTCTAAAACGGATCTGCCTGAGAATGAGCTTTCTTTTAGGTACTGCCTCACACAAAATATTTCCCTTAAAAATACATGCAAAAAGTAAAATATAACTGTTTGGTATCTTTGCTGGTTAGGTGATTTCCAAATACATATTTAGTAAAACTGAAGGAGGCCTAATATAATTTTTAACTTATAAGTTGTCACAAATAATTTCTGATGAGTTTACTATGTCATAAATAAATAGATCTTCATTCATTTTTCACAACATTAAAACAAGAAATAATTTAATCGTAATACTCATTAAAGGGAACCATGTAAAATTTCTGACTGTTACAGAAAAATTTTAATGTATTGTGATTCCTCATCTGTAAAATGGAAGAGGAGAATCAGATGTAAGATTCCATGTTCTTTGTTCTACAAATTCAGTGCTTATTTCTCCAGTCTATAGAGACACATTGACTATTTCATCCTTCAAAGAGCCAGTTGAGTAACTGTTTCAAATATGGAAATATGGCTAATCAAACATAATTTGACAGTCATACTAGAAACTTTTTTTCGACTTTGTCAGCTTCTGTATTTGATTCTACTTCTGTTTTCATTTAATCATTAAAGATATTACCTTGAAATATTATTGAAGATAATTGGTTGAGACACTAACTTGTATTTTGCCCCCAGTGTATTTCTTCCTCTTACCAAGAACTTACCCAGTATCTTATGCTCTTCTTGCTTCAGGGGGGTTGATGTTACAAGCCTTAAAGCAGAAGTTATCTGAACACGACTTCCTCCCCCAGCATTATGTTTTTGAAACAGAAGTCCATATAATGGATTAAGCCTGTTCATTTCAGAGTGATATGGAGACAGATTCACCTTTGGAAGGTGGTGGAAGGAATAGAGCAGGTGGGCAGAAATAGACAGAGCTCATGAGAATAAAAAATTCCTTATATCTATGGGAGAATGTGTGTATATATCTGATGATGGTATTTATGTTCCTCTGCAGCAACCTAGGGAGAAGATAGGACTTCAGAAGGGACAGCTGCAAGGTGCAATCATGGAGACTAGATAATTGGCCAAGGCTTTTAGCCTCAGCTAAGATATTACACTACAACCAAACTGTGCCCAAGCTAAGTGTAGAAATATCAAGAAAAGTACAGGTATGGTGGCTCATGCCTGTAATCCCAGCACTTTGGGAGCCGAGGCGAGCAGATCACGAGGTCAAGAAATAGAGACCATTCTGGCCAACATGGTGAAACCCTGTCTCTACTAAAAATACAAAAATTAGCTGGGAGTGGTGGCACATGCGTGTAGTCCCAGATACTCAGGAGGCTGAGAGAGAAGAATTGCTTGAACCCGGGAGGCAGCAGTTGCAGTGAGCTGAGATCACACCACTGCACTCCAGCCTGGCAACAGAGCGAGATTCCATCTTGAGAAAAAATGAAATAAAAAAGAAGAGTAAGAAACAGCAAGAAAAGCCCACCTTCTAATGACTCACATAGGATTATACAATTTATTTTTCAGCTGTGACCATGATATAAAAAAGAGTAGAAAACTTTTCTTTATTTTCTTTATTTTCAGGCAGGCTGAGAAATTTTTGGATATTGGTGCAACCTTAAAGAATAAATGCTGCTCTCACCACCCTGGGTACTGTGGGACTCAGCAATAGGTTTATATTGATTTAGAAAAACAAAGTGTTATGACATTTCTTGTAAAAATGTATGATCAAAGAAAACTCACACCTGTACATATCTACTATAATTTTCATTTTTCAGATAGAATAACTGTGGTGTTCGTTGACATTTTTAGCCAGGTCTTTCTGGTTTCTCTCCTGAGTACAAGGTAGTTTGCACTTTACCTCCCTTTGAAAGTGGGCGTGGTGATGTAATTTACTTAGATCAATCAAAAGTGTATGGTGGGGCTGGCCTCACTTCCAGGTGGAAGCAATAAAAGTGGGTCTGCCCTCCCCCACGTAGGGTCTTGTCTTTCCCTCTGCCTCAGCGGTTGGCAACGCTTTGGTTGCCTCTTCTGTCAGCTTCAGTTCTGAAGTGAGGATGACATGGAACAGAGCAGCCAGTCTACCCACATGGACAGGAAGCATGAGCAAAAAGTAAGTCATGGTCACCTAAGATGGTGCAATATCAGAACTGTTTCCAGAGAATAACCTTGCACATCTTACCCAGTACAATAGAAACCCAGAGAGTCAAACAACTTGTTTAAGTTTACTTCTCAGTGAATGTATGTTGATTTCAAATACAACTTTCCCTGCTAAGCAGTTAATATTCTGTAAGTATTTATTAAGTGCCTGCTAAGGACACACCTTGCTAAGGACCCTGAGGAAACAGTGTTAAACACCACAGACAGGGTCCTTGCCTTCAAGAGAGCTACTCACAGACATTAATCGTTGTTCAAGAATTTGGTCAGGAGTTAGCATTAAGTTTATAATTTCTAGAATCCATTTCCTCTACCCCTCACACATACCCCCACCTTTAAGAAATGGGAATAACATTTGCCCATCTCCAGACTTGTGGGGCCTCCTTTTTTCTTTGTGATTTCTTAGACTTTAACAACAGGAGTGCCTTGATCACATCTGCAAGTCATTTAAATATCCTGGGATATAATTTATCTGGCCCCTCAGGCTTGAATTAATTTAAAGCTGTAAAGTAGTCCCTTATTATCTCTGCACCTACCTTGTACTTCAATTCCCTCCTAATGATGTTTGTTCTAGATTTGCCAGCTTGAAAATTATTTTCCTTGATGGAGAAAACAGCAAAACAGAATACAAATAAATCTACTCTCTCTGCTTTGTTGCTTAACATATTTTTGTAGTAAATTGTAGACTTTTGCAATTTACTATTCTGTGCATTGTTTTGAGCAAGTGTATGTACCTGCAGCGTAGCCAAAAAAGGCTACTTAATAGGGATTAAGACCAGTTAATAATGAGTGAAGTTGAAACTAAAAACTCATGCAGGTGTTCAAACAAATTGCTGAGGTGAGCTGGATGAGATTAATGTGTGTCGAGGAGAACTCAATGGAGAAGCACCTGGAATGTTTTTGGTACTATGAATACTCTAGCTCAACGCATTTCTTTTTTACTTTGAGGCAACCTAAGGTAGCACATTCATATTTGAACAAACATAGAATTACAATTTGGTTAACATTTGTAAAGCACCTACTCTGTGTTTGGTACTGTGTCTGTGTGGTTGCTGTTATCCTAGGATGGTGATAGTGATCAAAATTGAGAGTCCCCACTGTTAGTGGTTGTATTCAGTACTCTCTCTTATGGAAAGATTGTGGGCTTAGTTTGGGTCAGGGAAAACTTCATTCCTGAGATTTTTTTTTTTTTCATCTCATCAGATTCTTGTGCAGGTTTTCCAGTCTTGGATTTTGATTCCATTTAAAGCTCTATTCTGCTTTATCTATGTAAAAGCCCTTGTTTTGTCTTAATAGCTTTCCTGTATTTCAAGCCTTTGTAAACTTCCTCAGATTCTCTCCATTTTTCATATTCTCACATCTTCTCAACCTTGAATGTCTGATTTCATCACTTACCTTGTAAAGACATGAAAGTTTTCTCTTTAGTTTCTGATTACTAAATTTGGTCAGTAGCTCACATTAAGTTTATAATATGGGGATTGTACTTGGAATCTCTCATTTTTCTTCCTGACCATATATCCTTTAGAACTTCTGACCAAAGGTACAATTCCATCTCTCTCATAACTTTGGAAATGTTCTTTCAAAAATATATAGCATTTTGCTTTTCTGTGACTCTCACTGCTTGGCTATCATGAACTTCAATGTGACGTGGTTACACTGTCTCCCAAAGTTTCTGTTACCTCCACATTTATAGCCCCATCTTCCTAGATTATAAGTCTATCCAAGAGTAACATTTCTTTGCTTCTTTAACCTTCACTCGATCGGTTTCAGTTTTTAGAGTGGATCACAATGTGGTCTGCAGACACCTGAATCAAAATTACATGGAGTGGTTGTTTAAAATGTACATTTCTCGGTGCTCTTTCTCAGAACCAGTGTGCAATTAGCAGGGCATAGTTCAAAATGAAAGTGCAAAGCCCCATATTGAATATCATTAGGAATTTTTGATGGTGACATCAAAATCATTAAGAATTTGTCATCATGGTGACAGTAAGACATTAAACCAAGTATGGGGCCCTTCTGAGCATGCCCCAAAGCTAGCCCTATTTTTTCCTCAAAGATTCTGATTGAGGAAGTTTGGAGTGGAATCAGAAAGTTGCATTTTTAGCAAGCTCACTGTATTTTCTGATGTAGGTTGTTCTGTAGGCTTGTTTGAAAACCCTGTTCTGCATGATGACCATACTCATACCCATAGCAAATTCAAACAATAATATTCGAGGTTACATGCTTTCAGAAGATCAACACTTTACTAATACATTTTGCCTCGGTGCCTGTTTTGCAATGTATTTTAGAAAATCATTCACATATAGTCTGACAAGGTTATTTATAATATAATTCCACAGGATATCCCATCTTGTCTCTTTTGTATTAAATAAATGCTTTTTTTTTTCTTCCAGGTGGTTCAATCTTTAGATTTTTTTAGCTATATACATGCAGATATAGTGACATAGAGACATGTTTATGATATATAGTCATGAACCACAGAACGATATTTTGGTCAATGGAAGATGTACAATGGTCTCATAAGATTATAATACTGTATTTTTACTATATTTTTATGTTTAGATACACAAATGCTTGCCATTGTGTTACAGTTGCCTTAAGTTTTCAGTACAGTAACATATACAGGTGTGTAGCCTGGAAGAAATAGGCTATGTCATACAGCCTAGGTGTGTAGTAGACATAGCATCTAGGCTTGTGTAAGGAACTCTATGATATTTGCACAATGATGAAATTGTCTAACAATTCATTTCTTGGAAGATATCCCTGTTAAGCGATGCATAACAGTATAGTTAAGAAAACTTCTATTTGAATACTTAGTATGTACTTCTAGATTCTTTGGTGGGGTGGTGGGGAATGTAAAGCAATATACAACAGGAAAATTTTTTTTGTAAAACAAATATGAAAATGCTAAAAAGTGACCTCTACTGGATATAGAACTCCCAGAATATATACCTATATATGTACATATTTTTGCTCATGAGTATAAAAATACTCATATATGTATATAAAAATACATATATATATATATATATATATAATATGATAAAGAATACAAATTTTAAATATATGGTCCCAATACATATGCGTTGGCCCAGGAGACAACATATTAAGATGATCACCTATGAAATCACATTTGTCAGTTGATGTTAATTGCATAAATCCTCTTAATTCCTAGATATTGTGTGTTGGTACATAAACATTAAATTTGACCCACTTTCTCATTAACTTCTTCAGAGCTTCTGGGTGCCTTCTCTACTATGTTCTATGTTGATCTTTTCTCAGGTTTAATTTTATCTATGCATTTTCAACAAATCCACTGAAATTTCAGTTCAATTCCATAGCCATCTATGTATTCATTGAGCACAGGTCATATTGCAGGCTAGACAAAGAGACTATAAAGATAAAAACTACTAGGACGCGATCTCTTCCTTTAAAGAGTTCAAATGAAGTTTAAATTACTAAATGGACATTTATAGTAATAATATATAATAATATATATATGTTTCTTTCCATGGCTCTGGGCTCAACTCCCATACGTCTTGTTACAGTAAACAGAATCTTCCTCTCTGGTCTTTTCCTGCTCTCCTTTTACCTGCCCATAGCAAAACTCTAAGCTGGTTGTGGGTTACAAGAACATCATTCTAGAAAGGGTCCTGACTCATACCCCAGAGGAAGGAATATTGCACAGAAAGGCCCAAAAGAATCTGAACAGACAGGTTTACTGGGTTGAGATCATACCCTTTTTGTCCAATCACATTTCAAAATGGTTGTCCATGCTTCAATAATGCCTATCCAATGAAGTCTCCCTAAAAATCCCAAGAGGACGGACTTCAGGAGCTTCTGGATAGCTGAACAGAGAGGTTCCTGGAGGGTAACATACTCAGGGAGAGTATAGAAGCTTTGTGCTCTTCCCATTCCTCACCCAGTGCATCTTTTCATATGTATCCTTTGTAATATCATTTATAATAAACTAGTAAACATGTTTCCCTAAATTGTGTGAGCTTCTCTAACTAGTCAAACCCAAAGAAGAGGTTGTGAGAACCCCAACTTGGTCAGAAGTTCTAGAGGCCTAGACTTGCAACTGGTGGGGAACGAGGAGGAGCTTTTATGGAATTGAGCTGTGGAATATGATCCTAATCTCCAGGTAGATAGTGTCAATTGAATTGGAGGACACCCAGCTGGTGTCTGCTGCAGAATTATGTGCGTGCTTGTGGGGGAAATCACCACGTATTTTGGGGTTACATATTTTGAAGTCTTATGTGTTTGTTGTTTTTTGGTGTGAGAGTAGAGGAAAAATATAGCTTGCTTTTCCAAGAAGTAATGCATGCTGAACCCAACAATTAAGTTAAACTCAAGATGCTATTGGAATTCCATAAAGAAATGCCTACTGAAACTAGATTAGGTTGTGGGAAAGTTGTTCAGAAATAGCTCCCTGAAATAGGTACAAACTGAGTGAGGCTAGAACAATGAGTCAATCCGGAAAAGATTGGGATAAAAGTTGTGTATCAGTCAGGATTCTCTAAAGGGAGAGGACTAATAGGATAGATGTATATATGAAAGGGAGATTATTAAGGAATATTGACTCACACAGTCACAAGGTGACGTCTCACAACAGGCTGTCTCCAAGGAGCAAGGAAGCCAGAAGGATGTGTTTGCTTCCCATTCGGCCATGATTGTAAGTTTCCTGAGGCCTTCCAGCCATGTTAAACTATGAGCCAATTAAACCTTTTTCCTTTATAAATTATCCAGTCTTGTGTATGTCTTTATAAGCAGTGTGAAAATGAACTAATACATACAGTTTGCAATAAACGGGCTGGGTACAAAAATATAAGAGGAAGATTTTTGAAAAATGCTTTCAGTTAAAAGCTAAGCCAAATAATATTTATTTCTATTTACCTAGGTGAAGAATTTTAAACTTTATTCTAAAGGAAGGGGAATATTGATAAATTTTAACCAAGAAGGTGATCAGATTTTGTCTATAGTAAACAAACCTTCTGAATTAGCCATTCTTCTCAGTCCTACCCTTGTCACAATAACAGCTTAAGTCACGATCCAAAAGAAAGCGTCTCCTTCTTGACACCATCTAGTAGTACCAGCTTTTGTCTACGTTCTCTTTAAAGACATAACAGCACAATAAAAAAGAATTGAAATTCCCATCTGTGTCATAAACCCTTTTTTTAAAATTTCTAATTAGGACTTTAAGGGACCTGGAGGCGATTTAGAGTTTCTTCAGAAGGTGTCACAGTCTATAAGGGCATCAACAATTTGGTCATAAATGGGAAAAGATGGGCCTGATACCATCAGCTATGCTCTTGTCAGCCCTGCATCTAAACTCCTTAAAGATCACACATCTTCACATTTGCCACATCACATTCCCATATGGCTGCTCAGTTTTTCATTACTACACATTCTATTCGTGTCTGGAAAAGAAGAAAGTTTCTATGAAGCCTACTCTTAAATAAGAGTATGTTATTCCTCAAGTAGAAGTAATACAAGTTGTAAGACGAGACAAAGTTGATTGCTGTTAGTCATAATAGCTAGCACAATTGACCATTTTCCCCAAATATAAAAAAACCCCAAAAGTTTCCCCTTAAGACCTCAATAATTGAGTATAAAATTTAGAAAAAAATTGTATGGAGGGCCAGGTAATTGGCTCATACCTACTTACTTTACAGCATTACAGAAACTCAATTTATCAGCAACAACCACTAACTGTCGGTGATATTACCTATTCAAACTTAAGGAAGAGCTATTTGAACTCTGGGAATCTCACTGTCTATGAAGATGTTATTGTCAATTTTTAGTAATATGTTTACTGAATAATTCACTATAATGGTTGTTATATTTCTACAAAACGTATAGCATTACAAATCTAAAAGATATCAAGGACAATGTTGCTACCTAAATGTTAATTCTTACTAAGCTTTGGCATTCATCTTAGATGTTATTTTTTAAAGTCTAAATTTTTCTTACATTCCTATTATTTTGAGTAAATTATTATTAGCATTTCCCAGACCTGTTTTATAAATCTAACTTCATATTCTTTTAAAATTTACTTTTCACATAAAATAATTGGTTTAGTATTTTCCAGAGGCATGAAGGAATTTTTCTTCTAAATATAAAAATGAGTTCCCCAGTAAAAAATTCTTTCTTTACATTGTATTTCCTTTATTGCTTCCATTTTAAGGTGACATTATGGGAGAAACAATAATTGCCTTGTTCATTTTGATTTATTTGGCCCTATGCCTCCTTACCTTGCTAATGAAAAATATACTGTCCTACATGGATCATTTACCATGTGATTCCCTAAGATGCTTTTTGCATTTCCAGGCCGCAGCATAATATATTAGCTTAAACTACCTAAGAGGAAAGAATTTGTTGTGTTTTGTTGTTGTTTTTGTTCTGTCTTTCTACCTAATGGGTAATTTAAGCAAAGATATGTTTTTAATTGTAAGGACTAAGAGGCAAAAGACAAATGACAACTATTGTCAAAATGAAAGCTTTTGCTAAGACCTGCTCTTCTTTGTCCTAATTTCCTGAGTCCCGCTATATAAGTGAAATCTTATTGTTGCTTACTCTGTCAAACTTACTTTCTGTTGTGGAATTACTTACCAACAGGCAGAGAACTACTTTTGTTTCATCAGAAATGTGTAAATGTGGCCACTTTCTTACCAAAGGAGCAGATGTCTATGAAAACATTTGTAAGTCATCATGAAATTTGTACAAAGGCGACTTCATTTGTTTTATTGCCAGGGAAGAGGATAGCGTCACACAGAATATCATTTAAAATCCAGAAAGAAATCTATACATTTATGATGAGCTTATTTTCCACAAAGGTGCCAAGAATGTACACTGGGAAAAGACAGTCTCTTCAACAAATGGTGTTGGGAAAACTGAATATCCATATGCAAAAGAATGAAACTAGACTCCTCTCTCTTGTCACATATAAAAATTGAATGAAAATAGATTAAAGACTTAAATCTAAGACTTGAAGCTATGAAACCACTAAAAAAACTTTAGGAAAACTCTCCAAGACATTGGCCCAGGCAAAGATTTAGTATCTGATAACACAACAGGGTGACTACAGTCAACAATGCATTATTGTACATCTTAAAATAACTGAAAGAGTATAATTGGAATGTTTGTAACACAAAGAAATTATAAATGTTTAAGGTGACGAAAACCCAATGTACCCTGATGTGATTACTACACACTGTATGCCTGTATCAAAATATCTCAGGTACCCCATACATATATATACCTACTATGTTCCCATAAAAATTTAAAATTAATATGTGATATTTTCCAGGAATATTAAACTCACATGTTAGCCGAGTAAGAAGGCCATTTTCTCCATAGTTTATTATTAATATGGTTGAGGCCAGAAAATGTTTTAATAGAAAGTTTATATTAAGTGGAAAAAGATACATCAATTGTTTTAGTGGCAAGACTTTATAGTTCTTATTTTCTGATGCTCTTACAAAGCTTGTTTTCACATTAATACCTTAGTCTTTAAGCCTTAAATGAGTTGATTTTTGTCCCATATTAGATGGTGTATCGTTTTTTTGTTTATATGTGATCCAATAGAGCTAGATGGGAACACTCTGAGAGTTGAAACAGGATAATGCTTAACATGAAGCCATAGCTTCCTTAAGAACAGGCTGTCTCAGAGCCAGCCTGGGACTGAAGACTGCATAGGGAAAGGAGATGTCAGGATCTCTTGAGTATTGCCGAGAGGAATGGTTTACAGACTCACCCCAGAATCTTGAGTCCATGGGAACATTTGAGCAGTTCATAGGCTTGGTCCTGGATGGCATTAGATTTCTCCAGCAAATCTGAAATAATTCAAAAAGTCAAATATGTATGGAAATGTCATAAATACAGAGTATGTTCTTTTACCAATTGACATTAACTGAGTATAGGTATATAATGAGAAAAACCTGGAATCGTATTAAAACAAATCCTTCCTCCAAACTAAGAGAGAGCCAAGAGATGGAAGAATGACTCGGACAAGTCCAGCTTGACAAGTAGATGAGTTTATTAGGACTTACACACGAGGCACTCCTGGACGGCAACAGAACAGCTTTGGAGATTTGTGCTGCCTCCCATCCCTATGCTGCTTTAAAGCTAGTTTAGTGGCACTTTGCCTACTGTGTGTGTGGTGGGATTCTTTCCTTGGTAGTTCTCAGCTACTCTCCAGGCTGCTTGGCTTCTCAGGAACATCTACTCTTCAGCTGAGCACCATAGCCTTGGCTCATCACCTTGCATTCAGAACCTGACACACTACAGGTCTTTTAATTGATAGTGCTTAATTTTGTCTTTTTTTTCTTTATGTATACTCTCATTAGCATCTGTTTTTAAAAGACATCCACAGAGCCAAAACATTTATATATTTTATTTTAAATGTCTTGGTTGTTTACAAACAACCAAGCAAGACATCTATATGTTTTCACTAAAGACTGGTGTTTGTTTCTACAAATTTCTGTTAGGTGCCTTTGTAGAAATGTTTTTCAGCATTAATAATTCAATTAGTTTTAAGCAGCCAACCCACTATACTCAGATTACAGTAAAGACATTAATTCTTTTTTTTTCCCCAAAGGCCTTCCAATATGAACTTTATTTAAAATTTATTAGTCCTTTTTTCCAGATCATCCTTTCTCCCTAGATTTTCATAGTTGCTGTTAACCTTAAAGATGTTTCACACAAACACATAAAGACAGATACAAATGAATACAGAAAATCCTATGAAAAGAAAAATATATACTTTAATTGCTTATGAACTTTATATTGTTGAGAACCATTATTTGTCAGGGAGTGACTGCATGAAAATTCCCACATGAATGCATGTACTGTAATTATAATAATTTGTAATAATTCAACACTTGTAGTTACAGCAATGCGCTCTTCTGTCTGCACTGTGTTTTGAGGTATTTGTGGGTGTTTTGAATCAAAGACTCATAGATGGTCATTATAACCTGACATGCTCAGTTGTAGGAGAGCTTCTTAAATTCAGTAACCTCAGTTAAATAGACACAAAATGCTACATCAAGAAGATTCCTTCTGATCATTTTAGAAATCAGTAATTACCTCATAACAGTGAGATCTCTTTTGGGTGTTTGACAGAAAGAGTATCTTTTCTTGTAAGGAGGATTAATAGAGAATTTAATAATCGTGGATATGAAGAGGGGAAAAAAACAGAAAATCTGCTCATTATAATTATATTAGGTAGTATAATTAGAGATACCTGGACAACCAGAGCAGTGGAAAGAGCAAATAATTTGTAAATAATGAAGAGGAGGCTGGGGAAAGCTTCTATAGTGATGCCATTTCAGAGTTAGAGTTGTAGAAATCAATGGAAGCAGTAAACAAAAGAACTGACTCCACTAATGCATAATGTGCATAGTGGGAATGATATATAAATTATGCATACGTTCTTATCATGCATGGATGCAAACAGTAGTATCATATTTGGAAAAGGACATCAGTTCTTTGAAACACTGTACTTTCCTAGACATAGTCTTTCTTTTTTTGTAAGATAAAAAAGATTGTCCCCAAGCCTAAAGCAATACATATCCATACTTTTGAATTGAATCCAGGATTCTTTATCAACGTCTTTGAAATCAACATGGTTGATGACAGAAGACATATAAATAATCCTAAGAAATCTTGCGACCTTGATTTTTGCTACTCTATTCAACCAAATTGGTTTTTCTTAGTACTTTAAACATAAGAGCATTGAATTGACTTAAACAGTGTGCTCTAGGGGCAGAATAAGATCTTCATGACTAATGATTTATTGGAAAAAGGTACTGAGAAAAAGTGGTATATCTCAGACTTGGGACTCCTTAGGTGGTGAGTAGATAATTTATATTCTGTGTCATTTTAAAAATAATTGCTTAAAAGTGTCGCAGGAACATTGAGTAATTCTTTAAATTTGTAGTTGTGGGGGCCCTTAATTTTAAGGTAACTTATTTTGCTATACAATAAAATAAAATGTTCAATTCAGGCCCAACTCAGGACTATGCCTATTCTTATACTGTTTTCTAATTAATAAAAAAACAGAGTGAAATTAGCACATTTCGAATGTCTCATAATTAAACTAAAAAATAAAAATAAACAGATGTTTGGCTGAAAGGGAACAAAGAGAAAACAAAGGGAGAAAGGATATTACAGATTTTCAGAAGAACCTACCCAATGAGGGGAAAGCAGAAGGAGAGCTAGTTATCGGCAACAGACAGAAACTTGCTTGCTTTATTGTTTTGCTTTCCTCAAACATATACAGATCCAGCTCTCCGTACCATCTTCCCCACATTTATGCCTGCCCCTTATCCTTCACGGAGCCTTCTTTCTCCTGTGCATCGTTCCTTCACTCCCTTCTTTGCTTTGCATTTCCTTCATTCCTCTTTGACTGGTGGAAGACATTTCATTACATGTGTGCCTGGAAACTTTGATGCCCTTAGTCTGGCTCAGTAAGTATCTCTTGTATGTACCTTGTCATCAATGTGACACTTGAGCACTGGGCTTGACTGACAGACAGCAAGCAACAGGATACAGCATTCATTTTAGGAACAATACTATATTTTTCTTGTGGAGGAAGCATGGAGTAGGCTTTTGGAAATCTGGGTTCTAGGCTTGACTCTGGCTCTCTTGAGCAGTTTGACCTTGGATAATCAAGTCCTTACTTCTAGTGTCAATTCCACGTCTCTGAAATGATTGTAATCATTTTCCAAATCCCTTCCTTTGCTCATTTAGTCCAACCTTCTCATTTTAGGGGTAGAGAAATTAAGCTATGGAGAAAGTTATCTAAAATATCTCATTTATCTTATATTAATATCAGTTTGCATTTATACCACTTCATTTATATAGAATTGTGTTTCTGTAGAACTTTTTGTGGGTATAAAATTCAACTATTGAGAATCCCCCCCTCCCCACTCAAAACAACAAAAAAATTCACCTCCCTAAATTTTCTGTTCTTCAAACAATACCTCATCCAGGTATACTACTAACTGTAATCCTCCCAAGGGCTTTGTTTTAGGTTGGGGAATAAAATGAACAGTTCAGTAGTAGAAGTGAGAGACTAGAGATTTTTGTTGCAAATCAAGTTATCCAGGGAAAGTGGAATGGTCAAGAATAATACACTTTCTGGAAAAGGCAAACTAGAGTGGTCTGACTACTATTATAAAATGAGCAGGTATACATTTATATAATGTTGGTTCATTTTGTTTTGTTTCAGTAAAAGTCTAAGTTGTAAAGATGCTGTAATCACTCTATTAGAAGCCACATTACATGCAGAAAGTTACACACACATATTCATTCACATACAAATATTCCTAAGTGAAAAACTATGTTTGATATATTTGCAATCATTTAAATATAAACTTGTGACAACTTTTGGTAGCACAGGTTTATTTTATTTTTGAAATGGGGGTCTCGTTCTATCACCCAGGCTGGTATGCCATGGTGCAATCACTGCTTACTGAAGCCTCTACCTTTCACATTCAAGTAATCCTCCTACCTCAGCCTCTCGAGAAGCTGGGATCACAAGTATATTCCACCACACAGAGCTAATTTTTTTAAAAAAAATTGTGTAGAGACAGGGTCTTCCTGTGTTTCCCAGGCTGGTCTCAAATTCCTCAGCTCGAGTGATCCTCTCGCCTCGGCCTCCCGAAGTGCTGGGATTATAGAGGTGAGCCACCATGCCTGGTCTGTAGCACACATTTAAAGATTTTATTACAAGAATATCTGCTTTCCTCAATAAAGTCTAGAGGAAATTGAATAGGAAAAGTGCTCTTGGCAGGAGAGGCACCTCAGGCCTGATTTATCTACTCTTATCTACCTACATTAAGATAATTGAAAGACGAAATTATGTTTGCTGTGTAAAAACAACCAAAATCTATTATGTGAGGGACTTCACACAGACTGAGTTAGATAGAAAAATGAACACAGTTAGCTAAACTTGTGCCAAACCTATTAAAACGTACCTTTTAAAGTATACTTTACAGACAAAAACAAACTTGTCTGTTGTTATAATCTATGAATACAATTCATAATACAATCCACGATATTTGAAACTTGGAGACCTTCAGTAATTCTTTATTGTGGATTGTGTGTGTGTACATGTGTGTAAAGGTAGTAGCATCTGGCAAACAAAAATGGTTTTTATCTTAAATAATATTAAAAGTGTTCCCAAGTTTATTTCCTTAAGTGCTGCCCTGCTGAATTTTCTTAGTAAATATTGCCCCCTTCAGTTCATTCCAAGGATGTGCATGGTAATAAATGGAGCACACAATTTTTCCCTGGGCTGTGTTTAACTTGGCACCAGGAGATTCACAGACAAGGCAACCAAGCCCATGGAAGGCTGATATGACCTCATTGATCACATGGACATTCTACTTCTTTCCCAGGCATTATTTCCACATGAGAAAAGATGTTGTTTTTGAAGGAGTCAGCAACCAAAACCAATGTCCACATTAAGGAATCATTGCCAATTAGATTGCCTTTAGTGGCAATGAATGATTTGAAACTGGTGTAAATTTCCCTTAAAATCATATCGGCCCACTTTAATTACTACAAATAAAAATAAAAAGATATTGTGAGTGTCCTTTTGCCTTAGGGTCAGAGAAGGAAAATTAAGCTGGGGAGCATTAAATTCAGCCAACCTTCATTATTCGTTTAAAACCTTAGTAACAGTTATTTTCATAGCATTTTGTCTATTGAGCAAGCCAAGATAGTACAGAAAAGCCTCCTTGTTTGTGGAAGGGCTTAGGAGAGCTGAGAAAATATGGTGGAAAATATGACTACTTTTGTGAAGAAGATATAATTTGACATTTTATTTAAAAGCAAACTATTTATAATTTTTAACAACCACAAAATACATTTTGTGTTAGACATTTTGAAATACTCATTATAGGTCTAGAAAACCATTAGTGATTTTACAAAACATTCCACAGCCTTATACCAACCTTGAAAATAGTTTCCAAGCAAGCAAAAGGCTCAGACACACAATTTATCCATAGGCAACCTTATATATTGCATGAATGTTAATTCCACGCTTTACTCTGCTGACCTCTTCCTTCTGTGTTCAGTTCCAGTGGATTAATCAAACTTAAACCTCATTCTCCATTATTTCTAGAATTTCCCACAAGCACAGATTTTCAAAGGAATAACAGCCACCATTATAGACAAAGGATATTTATCCCATTGAAGGTAAATAAAGTCAATAACTTTAATTTTTCACAATAGACACTGATAGAAGATGGAGGAAGCATAAAAAATTTCTTTGGCCTTTAATTCTGCCTTTCAATTTTGATAACTTATTTATCTTCAACTCTGTAATCAAAAATATATATTTTAATCACTATTGCTGTGTTTCTGTTACATACTGACATAGTGGATTTGCTTGGATGATTTATTTAATAATGGAAAACTACAAAACCAAAATATTGTATTATTCATATCTATGTTTTAACTTAGGATAGCCTACAAAACAAATATGGCTTAAATGTAATGTCAGTGGCAATTTGGTTTCTAAAAAATGAAACTCGGTTGTAAATGAATTACTTTATAAATCCACTACAGCGGAGTTCATATTTCACTTGGAATTTTTCTTCTCTTTTTTCCCTCTTTGTTTGTATACAACTTCATGCATATGATTTTCTTCTCCTCATTAATACTAAGATATTCTAACACTATTTGTAAATATAGGAAAGTAGAAAGCAGAGGGGGAAAAAGGAGGAAATACGATTCACTTTTTCTGTTTATATTCCAAATTTTGCTTTATGCCTTACCTGTTTGTTTTTGTGATTTTATATATGTTTTAAAGACCTGTATCTTCTCATCTTTCTTAAACTGTTGTTCATGGAGAACCTAAGATATTCTTGTTCCCCCAAATCTGTTCTCAGAAGCCAAAATAACCATTTAAAAAAATTAGGTGATTGGGTTGACCGTTTCAGTGACTTCCAATGTACTTAGATTATGCACTAAACCCCTATTCATGGTCTACAAGACCCAGCATAATCTCAGCCCCACCTCACTATTTACTTTCCTCTCATGAAACTCTTCTCCCTCAGTGGGATCCATTTACAGGGATTCCTTTCAGTTCCTCAAATGCTCTTTCTGATGCAGGATAGTTGCATGTGCTGTAACCTGCTTCTAGGAAGCTTTTACTCATTTCTCACATGGCAAACACCTCTGCATATTTTAGTTTGACATCACTTTGGAGAGACCAACCATTTAAGTTGCATCCTCCCAGATGTCCTCCATCACTGTACTCTATTTCTTCCCTTCAAAGCATTTATCATTTAAAATGTTCACTTATTTGTTTGTATCCCACATGTTGTGTTATTTATCAATGTGTCCCTAGAGTAGTTGAATGAATAAATAAAGTTATGCACCGAATCAAATTTTAAACAACATTGATTAATTTACTGAGCTAAAGGTAGATCTCAGCATGAATATGAAATAATCTCAATAATTTATTTATTGCTTTTGCTAGCTAATATTTATTGGCCAACTATTGCATACCAAGAACGCTTCTAGGTTCTGAGAATATACCAGTTTTTACAAAATGCCTGTTCTCATTTAGCTTATATTCTAAGCATGGATGAAGGGGAAAGATAGGTGATAATAGAGTCAATGAAAAGGTCAAAAGTGCTACAGAAACAAAATAAGAAAGGAAGATTAGTGGTATGTGTTGAGTGAGGAACTTTAAGTAAAATGACCATGGAAGCCTCGCTGAGGAAAGATTTGGTATCAGTCAAGGAGCAAGACAACCTTATACCAGGGGAAAGATCATTCTGAGCTAGCAAACGAAGCAAAGATAGTCACCAGAGTGAAGTACCGTGAGTTTGGAGGAGTTAGGGGAGTAGAAAGAGAAGAAGCCAGAGAGAGCTAAGACCTTTTAGGCCATTGGAAGGACCTGGGATTTCACTCTGTCAAATATAAAGCCATTGTAAGTTTTATGAATTTAAGCTGAGTAGTGACATATGTTTTAAAAGAATTTTCTGGCTGTAGGTTTGGGAGTATTCTGTAGGGGATCAGGGGTGGAAGTGGGACAACGTTTAGAATGCTATGGGAATAATCCAGGTAGGGAACAATGGTGACCAGGACACATGGTCATAGTGGAATAGGGGAATCGTGGCTAGATTCAGAATATGTTACAAATGTTTGGTCAGTTTTATCATCAAAGTTTTTTATGAGATGTGACAGCAGAGAAAATAACCTTAGCAATCGATAGGGTGATGAATAGTGTTAATCTGGAGGCAATTACACTTTCCAGATTTACCTGGAGTATTCTGTACTTGGAAGTTCCTTAGGAGGCTTATTTTGGAAAGAAAGGCAAAGACTGGGGGCTGAATTTAGGAGGAAAAAAAGTTCTCCTTGAGAAAATGTGAAAAAGATGTCAGTTATTCTGAAAAAAACAAAGTGCTGAGAGAGAAAATGAGAGGTCAGGGGTTTGGAGCTGGTGAGATCATGGAAGACAGTGTGTTTCATGATGTGACCATTTTCTTAATGGTCCAACTTTTTAGCAAAGGTCCTAAAGTCATGAAATTCTTGAAATATATATATATAGAAATAGTCCTTATTGAATGAATGGGACAGGAAATCAGGCAGATAGACAGAAACAGGAATTTAGTCATGGAAGTGTTCTCATAAGACCATAAAATTGAAGGCGAAGGGCAGGCTGTTTAAATATTGACAGGTTAAGATTGCAGTCAACCTCTGTAATAAGCCTAATAACTTTTCTATCTAAAAACCTTTGATTTGGGGTTCTGTCCTAGGTAACAGGGACCAATCAATTTGAGATGGATAAGGAATATGTCAAGTTAGGAGTAAGATAAAATTTGTCTACCACTGTCGTTTAAAACAAAATCAAACAACAAAGCACCCTGAGACAACTGAGTTCACACAATCAAATCTGGCTTACCTATTAAGCCACCAGAAGTAGAACACCTGACATCCGACAGGTGACAACGACCATATTTCAAAAAGCCAATGGTGTCAGTAATTGTTTGACATAACGATGGTGTCAAATAATTATTTAATAAAATTCCATGGAGATTAAAAATGGATTTGATAGAATTGTTTTCCCTAGGACTCATACTCTAAGATAATGGATAATTATACTAAAACAACTTAAAAGTTTCCTTTAAAATGAATAACGCCAGAGTATGATATCAAGATTTTTAATAATTAAGATATAGCTAACAATTTGCAGGTGATAAACACTTTTCTGTACTATAACTGTATAATTTGTAGTTTTTATTATTTGAAAAAATGGAGTAAGTCATTCAACAATCATTAAAGATGACATACATAAGCAGATCTGTTTACTTGGCACAATCGGACTGACTTCCTGAGCCAGCTCCTCCCTGAGGTAGGATATAATATGTGTCCATCTCGGGCACCATGCTATCCTTATCTGACACCGCTTCTTTTCCATTCCAAATCTGATTTTTACATTCATAGTAAATGGACTGTGTTTGTATTAAAATGAGCATAAGAAGAAAGGGCCTCAGTGTGGAATTTATAATATGATATTCCCCCAAGTGTCTCACCTTCCCATCAAAAAGGGTTTATAGAGATATACTTTTAATAAATGAGTAGTTTGCCAGACTGAAGTGGAGAATTAGAGTGGGCAGTGGTAAGCTGAACTTTTCATCATAGAGCTGGCAGCTTTGGAATGGAAATCTGTTAGCAGTGATATTTTACTTATTCACTCCATTTTAGGCCAAATGATATCATGGAGATATAGCCAAACACACAAATTTATATGCACACACAATTATGTATTCATATATATATATATATATATATATATATATATATGTGTGAATAAACTGACCTCTCAGGAACATACACACAGTTGGGTTCCTTGGAAAGGATACATTGAATTACTCAGGTCTTCCAGCTGTCAACAAAGAGAGAAAGGGAAGCTTCTGTTAGGAGGGGGCACCAAGCCAAATCCCTAATGCTCTGGGAGCTATCTTCTGGGGAAGCTGAGGGGCCCAGAGCTCTTGCATCCATGCACTCCCCACCTTTTCACCCAGGGAGTATGTACCTCCTCCACCCTTGGTGCTCCAAGAACCAAAGTACCCAGACATGAACCCACATTGCTAAGCAGCTGGTCCAAGTTACGGTCAGCCATTAAAAAATAAATAAATAAATAAATCCTGATGACTGCTTTCAACCTTCAGCCTCAAGAGATCAGCTGCAGCACCAGAATAAGACAATGCTACCATGAGGACATTAGATGACTCATGATTCTCTCCAGGACATTAGAGTAGGCCAATAAACAAAACAATAAACAATTCTCTCCAGGACATTAGAATAGGTCAATAAACAACCCAAGTGATGGAACAAGCTAGGGGAAAGGTAAAGCCTTTGACATTAAGTACATTTGGATGCTGCTATGGTCTGAATGTTTGTGTCTCCCCAAATCTGTGTGTTAAAATCCTGCCCATAAGGTAATGGTATTAGGATGTGGGGCCTTTGGGAGGTGATTAGGTCATAAGAATGGACCCCTCATGAATGGGATTGTGCCCTTAATAAAGAGACCCCATAAACTTTTTGCCACTTCTGCCATGTGAGAACACAGCAAGGAGACAGCTGTTTATGAACCAGGAAGCAGACCATCACAAGACACTGTATCTGTCAGCAACTTGATCTTGAACTTCCCAGCCTCCAGAACTATGAGAATAAATTTCTGCTGTTTATAAACCTTCTATGGTATTTTGTTATAGCAGCCCAAAGCTACTAAAACAGATGCAGACACTAGCTCTGCTACTCACTAGCTAAGTAAACTGGAACAGATTAACCCTTCTGAACTGTATATTGAATATCACAATACCTACTTTATTGGGTTTTCCAGATAAATATACTAACATAAAATAATTCATATAGAGAGTTTGGTACATAGTATTGCTTCTGAATATTATTGCTGGAGATTACAGAATGTTATAGGAGCTTGTGGAGTCTACTGGTTTGAGGTATGATCTTCAGAGTTACATAGACTTGGGTTTGAACCTCAGTTCTGCAACTTTATGGCTGCATGAACTTAGTCAAATTACTTACCTGGGTTAACCTTCAGTTTTTCAGTCATAAGATACAGATGATATTATCTCATAGTGTTATTATACAAATGAGATACTTATAAATAAATTAAATCTTTCTGGGCATACAGTAATGCTCTATAGGTGGTAATTATTATAACATTCTTTTCTTCTTCTACCAGTGACCAGGATGCCACAGTACAGGCCATTAGTAAAAGAATATCTATTTGAAGGATATGTTGAAAAGTTAAAATTATTGGTAATAGGCGTATATGAATAATATCCTTTTATTATATTCACCTATTATATAATAAATATATTACATAAAATATATAAATAATATATAAATATTAAATATAATAAAAAGATATATTATATCTCAAGTTTTTAAAAATATCATTTGCAACAACATGAATGAACCCAGAGGACATTGTGTTAAGTGAAATAATCCAGATACAAAAAGATTATACTTATATGTGGAATCTCAAAAAGTAGAACTCATAGAAGTAGAGAGTAGAATCATGATTACTGGAAACTGGAACAAGTGAGAAGGACATATGGGAGACACTAGTCAAAGCATCTAAAATGTCAATTAGACAAAAGAAATAAGTTCAAGAGGTACAACGTGGTACCTATAGTAATAACAATATGTGGTACAGTATTCTTGAAAACTGCTAAGAGTAAGTACATTTTTAAGTATTTTCACAAAAAATTATGTCAGATAATGCCTATGTTAATTTGCTTGGTTTAGTCATTCCACAATGTATACATACTTGAAAACATCATATCATCACCGTAAATATCTACAATTTTATTTTTCAATTAAATAAAATTCAAAAAGATAAAAATGAGATTTATATAAAAGAAGTATGTTAAAAAAGAGATATGACAGTAAGTCCAATAAGAGGTACTAGTCAATCCTTCTGAATTTCGACTTGTTCAAAAATGTAATGAGTACCCCTGGCCATAATGAGTTTCCTGTCACTGGAAGCATTCGACCATGGGCTGATGACTACCCTGCAGCGGCATCAGCAGGGGATTTGAGCATAGGATGAGTGTTTGATTTAGATGACCTTTGAGGTTATATTCAATCCCAAGATTCTGATTCAGCAGTTCTGTAATCAGAATGGCAAAACTGCCAGAGAAGCTAATGGAATCCAGCCCCCTCAGTAAAAGCAAAGTATTAGATCAAAGGATGTAAAATTTCCATTGTAACATTTTGGTTCAGACAGCACTGATTTTGTAGATCCAGGTTTTGTGGAGCCTACAGGTTATACAGTTTGTGGGTGGGGGGGGAGGTTCTTTAAAAATTAAAAAAATTACAAATGCAAATATAAGTATAAACATTAATATTTAGATCGAGAAAAGCTGACAAATGCCACAAATTTCACAAAATTCAAAAATATCATTTTTATGAACTGCCTAACACACCGCTAAAAAACATATGTTGACTGTGGAACTTTAGGTGACCTCATTATAAAATGGAAGTTTTATAAATTTTTATAGAAGGAAGAGAAAGATATTTCAGTCTTTTAGCATAGTTGGTTGATATTAGTTTTTATTATTGATTGCTTAAAAACACTTTTCAGTTTCAAAACTCACTGGTAATGTCATATCAATATTTAGGATTATTATCAACTTAAGAAAAAGTGCTCTCTAGTTTTATATATGTAAGATTTTAGATCATTTCAAGTTTTTTATGCACTAATTGTAAATACGCTTTGAGTTGATGATACTCACTAACCAGATTGTCTTCAGTTTCCTGAAGTTGGGATGCTTGAAGAGTTGGCACAGAAGATATAGAAAGGTTCCTAGAAGCCATCCCTACACTGGGACAGCTAGCAATAACTTAACAGTCACAGAAGTGACTAAAAACCACAGTTATATCCCACTAAACCACTAAAAGATAGCCCCAACTAGCCAAATCTAAAAATGCCTGTGGCTAATACAATGCCATCTGGCATTATCACCTAATGTGTGGAAAGTCAGAGCAGTCTTAACTCATTGATATCTAAATATTTTCCTTTTGCAATTTTTACCAAACATATTCCTCTGTAAATGGGACTATTGCTTAGTCCCCCTCCTGAGACTGTGGAAGGGATCCATGTTAGTGAAGCCCTGGAGCTCTTAGCTTCCTGGTAAATCAATGTCTGTCAGGATGATTTTTAAAGACAAACTGGCCACTAGAATGCTAAAACCATGCAGCATGAAAAATGTCTGAGGGGAACTGGGGATTTTTAGCCTGGAGCGCAAAAAACCTAGAGGGACGTGATTACTGCCTTAAAATATTTGAAGAACTGTCATGTAGACATTTGTCCAGCCAGTCACTCTGAGTAGCTCTCAAGAACAAAACTAAGAACAATGGGAAGAAGTTGCAAGGAAGGAGATTTCAACTAACTATAAGACAGAACTTTCCATACAATTAAACTTCAAAAAATGGAGTGGCTTGCCATATGTAATAATGGGCTCCCTGTCACTTGAAATGTTTTACAGAGGCCAAATGTCAAGAAGAGTGCTATAGATAAGATCTCAACAATGAATAGAAGTTCAGGATACAAGTTATAATTCAGTAGCTTTTTGATGTACCCAAGAGGGTATATTATCAGGGGGAAAAATCCTTCAGTGTATCTGTGGTCAGAGTAACTTACGAAGCAAATATCAAATGAAATATTATGAAATTTTTCATGTATATTAAATCATACCTCTGGAAAATATGCCATAGAATTATCTAGTAATATTGAGGTCTATCTTCTAAAATCAGCTGTATGCTTGGTATCACCATACAATCTTACTCATAACTTTTATTAGTTTGTGAATAATAATTTTTCTGTTGCTTCTATGTGACAAATATGATTATACTTGTTAGGTACTGGTAAATTATTAGTGAAACAGGTAATGATCCTCCATCTGTCTTACAGTCAAATTATATTTCTAAGTATGCAAAGTTTATATGTTCAGGAAAGCATATACTGTCTATATAATTCTGTTAAGCAGTATTATAAAAAGCATGAGCTCTCAAGCCTGAGTTCAAATCCCAGTTATTTCCATATGAAAAGCTACTTAGCCTCTTTTCATTTCCGTTTCCTTGTGTATAAAATTATGCATACCCCTACATGGTTATACCTACCCCTACAATATCAATATTGCCATCAACACAAGTTAGATAATGCCTATAAAATGTTTGGCACATATAAATGCTCTGTAAACATTAGTTGTTATTTTTAAATGTGTTGTTCACAAATCTTCTCAATGTTGTATATCGTAAAAAAAAAAAAAAAAAAAAGACTTTGAGGTAACAAGCTGTAACATTGAAGGGGCCAAAAGAGACGCTTACATAGTCCTAAAGCTATCTACACTTCCCTGAAAATACAGTGTATTTAGAATAATTTATCCAAATAAAAATGTGGGTAAAATAATTATAATCCTTAGTAATAAATGATATAAAACTGTTGTCAATTGAAAGCACATTTCAAGAGAAAAAAACACTTTGAATGACTTGGTGTAATAGTTAATTCAGTGGTTACAAAAGATAGTGCTGTGATCTATCTAGTGAAAATGCCTAATGAAGACACTTGAATGCTTCTGAAGGACTTGAAATGCTTCCTGGTGAGCATCACTAAGACCAGATTTTTCAGAAAATTTTATTAGCTACTACTGTCTAAAGGACTCATATTTTTGACACTTGTGTCTGTTTTTTCAACAGTTACATGGTAACCACCTGACACGGGTTAAATTTTTTTCATTTTTTAAATTATACTTTAAGTTCTGGGGTGTACATGTGCAGAACGTGCAGGTTTGTTACATAGGTATACATGTGCCAGAATGATTTTGCTGCATCCATCACCCTGTCATCTATGTTAGATATTTCTCCTAATTGTGGAAGACAGTGTGGCGATTCCTCAAAGATCTAGAAAGAGAAATACCATTTGACCCAGCAATCCCATTAGTGGGTATATACTTAAAGAATTATAATTCATTCTGTTACAAAGACACATGCACACGTATGTTTATAGCAGCACTGTTCACAGTAGCAAAGACTTGAAACCAACCCAAATGCCCATCAATGATAGACTGGATAAAGAAAATGTGGCACATATACACCATGGAATTCTATGCAGCCATAAAAAGGATGAGTCCCTGTCCTTTGCAGGGAAGTGAATAAATTGTTTTTTTTTTTGTTTATCAAATAATTAAAACTATAGGATTTTGAATGCAGAGGCTACCATGATTGTACAATTGGATTGCAATTGCATCTAATGTACCAAAAATGTCAACCATTTTTATTGATTATGTTTTGTTTATAGGTTCCCACAGGCAACATGACACAGAAATGATATCCCTACTACACACAAAAATAACGTATTTTTATTAAAAAGAGAAACTACATTTTTCATTAGGCCAGGGTTATGCTGTTCTAACATTGCATCTCTTACAACAAACACAGGACAATTCTTAATATTTTGTGGGATGTTAGTGTGTATGTATTAAGATTCTTAAGCTTTATGGGAAGGCACAATAGTAATTGTCTTCCCTCTTCTCGCCCTTTGTGCCAGTTTAAACCACACAAACATACTCAAAGAGTAACTGAAGCCCCTAGACCTCCCCCTCATTATCCCGGTTTCTGCTTCTGCATCTGCTCAGCCCTAACCCTTAGCACTTTGGCGGTACTTACATATTTTAGCAAATTGTCTTTTCTGTTTCAGTTATTGCAGCCTGCTTTTCCTAACAGATTCTGTTTGTATTGGTCAAACTTCTGATTGCATTACAGAAACCCAGCTCAGACTTGGTTAATAAAATTTTTATTAGCTCATGTAACTGAAAGTGCAGGTTTCAGACACAGCTTAGATCAGGGGATCAGGCTATGTCTATGGCTTCTCTTCATCACCGGACTCTGTTTTCCTATGGGTTGACATTTATTTTCAGCCCCGTTAGTGGTAACAGTTCCCTGCTTTTTGCTGTGTTAAGACTTGGAAGTTAGCCTCGTTTTCCATACTGGCTTACATGCCCACCCTAAGATTAAGGATGAGGTGGGATCACCACATTCAGAGAGCCAAGACTAAGCTTCCAAGAAGGATAGTTCACTATAGGAAAATCAGCTAGCATATATTGAAGGAACAGGACAATGATTCTCAAGTTTTTTCATGCATTAGAATCACACTTGTTAAAACACAGATTGCTGGGCCTTATCCACAGAGTTTCTGATTTAATAGATTTGGAATGGGGCCTAATAATTTGCATTTTTAATAAGTTCCTGAGTGATTTCTGCTGTTGCTCGCCCAAGAACTAAACCTCGCTAGCCTCTGGAATAGGAAATAAAAAACTAGTTGTAAAAAACATCAGATGTCCACTATATTTATTGACCATATTCCTATGGCATATGGCTTGCTGTGCTGCCTCAGTTAAGAGCTTGTGTCTTTGCCTTTAATCCCATAGAACTTCTTTTCAATCTCACACATAGGCCACTTGGCCAGTGTCCCAGCCAAACTGTTGAGCTTGTAAAAACCTATGGAATCATTTATCAAAATTATGGTCATATCTCCCAATATTCCATTTTATAAGATCTGTATTAGGCCCCTGTGACTTAATTTTTTTAAATTTATTTATTTTGCTTTAGGTGCATACTATATCTGGCATTTCTCCCCATGTTATCCCTCCCCACCTTCCTTTCCCTTTCCATCCCCACTGTCTGTCCCCTACCCCCCCCAACTGCCCCCAGTGTGTGGCGTTCCTCTTCCTGAGTCCATGTGTTCTCATTGTTCAACACCCACCTATGAGTGAGAACATATGGTGTTTTGGCTTTCTGTTCTTGTGTGGCCCCTGTGACTTATAGTGCTCTTTACTAAATATTGCAGGACTTTGTCAAACTGTGGACTTTATACTGTCCTCCTTTGTTACCTCTTGTACCAGAACCACAGGGGGCCGTTAGTTAAAAATACTGATTACACGGTTTCCTTTCAGTCTCTCAAATGCTCTTTCCTGCTGCAGGATATTTGCATGTGCTGTAACCTGCGTCTGGGAAACTTTTAGCCCTGTTCCTCATGTGGCAAACACCTCCTTCTGCCTATTTTGGTTTGACACCACTTAAGGGAGGCCAACCATTTAAGTTGGATCCTCCTAGCTACTCTCTGTCACTGTACTCTGTTTTTTTCCCTTCACAGTATTTATCATTTAAAATGTTCACTTGTTTGTATTCCCACGTTAAGTGTTATTTATCAACATGTCCCTAGAGTAGTAGTTGAATGAATAAAGTTATGTACCTAATCAAATTTTAAACAACATCGATTAATGTACTAAGCTAAAGGTAGATCTCAGCATGAATATGAAATAATCTCAATAATTTATTCATTGCTTTTGTTATCTAATATTTATTGGCCAACTATTGCATTCCAAGAATGCTTCTAGGTTCTGAGAATATACCAGTTTTTACAAAATGCCTGTTCTCATTTAGGTTATATTCTAAGCATGGATGAAGGGGAAAGATAGGTGATAATAGAGTCAATTAAAAGGTCAAAAGTGCCACAGAAACAAAACAAGAAAGGAAGATTAGTGGTGTGTGTTGAGTGAGGAACTTTAAGTAAAATGACCATGGAAGCCTCACTAAGGAAAGATTTGGTATCAGTCAAGGAGCAAGACAGCTTTACCCCAGGAGAAAAACCATTCTGAGCTAGCAAATGAAGCAAAGATAATCACCAGAAGATAATCATGAGGTGGGAGTGTCTCAAGGAGCAGTTAGGGGAGTAGAAAGAGAAGAAGCCGGAGAGAGCTAAGATCTTTTAGTCCATTGGAAGGACCTGGGCTTTCACTCTGTCAAATATAAAACTATTGTTTTTTATGGACATTTGAGACCTATTCATCAAAAATGTTTGTGGCTGTGGTCTAGAATCTAGAATTTTAACCAAAAGTGTATTAGGTTTTTTTTATCCATTAAAATTTGAAAATTTAGAAGGGATATGGTTTTTGCTCTCGCCAGATTTCTAAACACCACTCATAATACATTTTTCAACCTTGATTGCAGAATAGATTCACTTGGGGAAGAAAAAGCAGTATCTGGATCCTACCCCAAAACCAACTAATTATGATTCTCTGGAGACGGGACCTGGAAATCTGTAATAAACTAATTTAGCTAAGAATAGAAGTTTCCACATGAGAAATAACTAGATTCCATTTGGGCTGGTTAAAGAGAAATCAGAGTTTTAAATTAATAAACACTATAGTTTGAATGAATGTTTCGAAATGCCTGGAATCTCTGGAGTTTCAGAGTTACAAGTTTTATGCTATGTAAAAAACCATTACTATTTTACATAGCAGATCTTAAATAACATGACAAGTTTCAACAGGTGAGTGCTTTTTTTTAAATGAAAAAAGTTAATGAAGGAAAGATAAATATAAATTTTAGGTAATTTTGTCAAATTTATCTGTTACATTTTATAACTTTATTTAAAATACTTCAGTGTATACAGTGGGATGTTTGTCTGATATTTAGAGTGAGCTTAATATGAAATGGTTTTAGAATTATAATTAGGAAGCTCATACTCTAGAGGTACCTACAAGTGCTTTTGTTTTCAGAATCATGATTGACAATCAAGGCTCTGGTAATTGCCAGACTGTCAGAAATGGGTTTGTATTAGTTATCAAAGTGATTAGCATAAAACTAGCATAAAATATTAAAACAGAATTTTTTGTAAAACTAAAACTATTCAAGATATAAGGCTTAAAACATTTTTCAGAGATTTTCTCAAACTCATACATAGACAAGGTGTTAAGAACCCTAAGACTCCTGTACTTTTTTAAATCTTAAATTGGAAGGCCTAGGTTACATCTCTCAACTGTCTTGTACTACACAATGAACACTGAAGGCCTTAGTTTGCCTGAGGCTAGCTATAAGAATAAAAGATCTGTATCTAGAGTCTTGGAGTTTCCTTCAAGTCAATTTTTCATGGAAGTTATTAAATGAAACACCTAAAAAATCAAGAACTGGGCATTCTAGACATTTCAAAACAGATTATATTTAAGCTCATTGATTAATAAAGTTCAGTTGATGAAGGTCTGGACACATGGAAGATTTTAGTTTGAGACAAAGCAGAGGAGATCAGTTAACCCTCATTCAAAACTTCTTTGGGACAAAGTTACCACACAGAGCCTAAGAATTGTGTATGACCAAATTAGCTTAGTTCTCAATCCTACTTCTGGTCACCTCAGCTCAGCCAGTCCTCCCATACGCCTTACTAAAAGTAACACAGGACACTTTAATGTGAATAACAGTCTTGTATTAACCCTGAACCACCTTTCCTCTGACCAGCTCCCCTGCATCTCCCTGGTATGCTGACTCTCAGACTCTGCCTGCACCACCCTTGTTCCTTGGAGAGATCTTTTCTCAAGCTTCCCTCTTGACTTCTGTACCATGGCTGAGCTCTATGTTCCTTTCTTTTGGCACACATTCTGGTTTACAGAGGAATAAGAAACTTTGACTGAGTCATTTTCTTGGTCCTGAGAGGATTAGCATATTATTTCAGCTAATTGTTCAACTGGTGAAAATGTGTCAGCATTATACAGGTTAAGTGTCATTTATCTGAAATGCTTTCAGATTTCAGTGTTTTTGGATTTTGGAATATTTGCATATACAGAATGAGCTATCTTGGGGGGGACCCAAGTCTATACATGAAGTGCACTTATGTTTCACATACGTCTTATATATGTAACCTGAAAATAATTTAACACAGTTTTTAAATAATTCTGTGCATGAAACTAGTTTGTGTACACTCAACCTCAGACAGCAAAAGTGTTCACTATCTCAGCCACCCATGGGTTCAGTCTGCAATTGTTTGGCAACACCATCATTTGTGACTGAAAATACATGCTACTGCTAAGCAACTATCTCCTTATACTTACTCACACATAAATATTTAACAGGAGAAAGGATGACGTACCATTTATACAAAGAAAAGATAATGTGTTCAAGGTAACTAAGCAGCACAGTAGCATCACCAGAATACCTGGATCAGCAGTTAAACATCAGCAACTACACACAACTACAGGCTTTCAGTCTTCAGCTATGAGGCTGTATTTTATTAAAAGGTTACGTACACTGTGTTTTTTTTTTTAGGTGAGAAGAAACACCAGAGGCAGTTGAGAGACCAGGAAGCAGGTCCTCTAAGATAAGGGGGAATTCTGCTGGGTGACTTTTTAAAATGTTTTTTCAAGTCATCTGCCTCATTAACAATGGGCAGCCTCATTAACATTTTGTCTCAGAATTCTCTCTTGAATTTTACAAATGGATATGATTTCTTGTTCTGTTAAGAATGCACACTGCTCTAGTCCTTCAATAAGCCAATCACATATATTTGGCATGTCATCTATAGTCACTTTTCTGCAGTGTTAACAATGGTATCTTCGTCATCACTATTATCATAGTCACCTTGATTCAAAACTATCTCAGCTATTTCTCTATGAAAGATGCATGAGCAGCTGGAGCCTCGTTATTGATGTCAAAAACTTCAATATCCAACTCTTCCAGATTACTGATGGACTCTGAAAGTATATTTTTTATATATATAAGGAGATCAGACATTATCTTTTTCCCACTTGACATGAGGAATTCTTTAGAGTTACTACTTTTCTGCATCATCACTGAACATAGTAGCAGACCAGAGATTGTTCCAGGCAAGCACAAGAGTGCCTTTTTTCACTGTGTTCCAAGCATTGGCAACATCATGTAGGACATCCTTTATGCTAAATTTCTTTTGAAAACCTTCCTCACCCACACTTCTGTTCACTGCTGCCAGCTAGCATGCTGTTCAAGAATTTTTATATTTACTCTTCAGTAATCTAAGGATACCCTAGAATTTATAAAGTCACATTTGGGGAAAATTTCATAGCATAAACATTATTTTTGATGAGAATTTCAGCTGGAAGATGAGCAGAACAGTTGTCAAGGAATAAAAAATATTGTACTGGTCATTCCATCCAACTTCCCTGCAATGAGCACAAGCTGCTCACAAATGTTTGTGAAACCAGTCAGAAAAGATGTCCCTGGGGGATCCATTCCTTCTTGTTGGCATAATAGCGGACTGGTAAGAAATTCCCACCTTGAAAACAGTTAAGTCACAAGCTTTTGCCTATCACAGCAAGTTTACACTTATGCATGCCTGCTGCATTAGCACATCCCAGCCCAGTTATTCTGTCTTTGGCATCCTTAATTTTTGAAGGAGCTGTTTCATCAGCTGTAGTGAGTGTCTTTCTGGGGCAGTAATGCCAAAACAGTGGTTTTATCAGCAGTATAGACTTTTTCTGACAGCAGATTTTCATATGCAATTACCTCAGCAAACCAGCTATTGAATTTATCGGCTGCTTTGTCGTCAGCAGTTGCTTTGTCACCACAAATCTTTAAAAATTTAAGGCCCTGTCTTTTCTTAAATTTTTGCAACCAGCCTGTTTACCCTTCACAGTTCCCTTCAGTTTTCAGTTCCTCATGATCTTTGCTTGTTTTATGATCAGCATGTCATTAGTGACATGTGTTCACTTAGGCAGACAGATACACTCTTTCAGCACATGGTCAAGATCTTCATTTTTAGCTTCATGCAGTGTTTTTCTGTTTTTCAAGAACTTCTATTCATCACTTTCAGCGTAGAACTTCAGTTTGTCCTTCCATTTCTTCAGTTCACGTGTGGTCATTCTAATACCATGCTCTCCTGTAATACATTTCACACCTACACTGCAGTCCAGCTTCTCCAACAGCTTAACTTTCTGTGCTGTAGATGAACATAAATGCTTCCTTTTCTTGTCACTGTTACCCACAGAGGTATCTTTAGGCCTCTTTGTCATTTTCAAAAACATCTTTACACCATGGCACAGAATAAGCAAAAAGCATCATGAGTAATGCACATAGGTCTTGGCTCTATGTTGAGCATCAGGAACCTGCTGTTGGCACATCCAGCCTACACATATGCCATCTTATTACTGTTTGTGTATATGCTTGCCTGGAAGAATCTTAGTGTGCTCAGGAAAGATATATAGTAACTGAAAAGGGTTAGCAGAGTCTTTTCCCCCTTTTGGACACTGAATAAACTGTATATTGTGCTCCTGCATTTTGACCGCAACCCATCAAAAGAGGTCAGGTATGGAATTTTCCACTTGCAGCGTCATGTCAACACTTAAAAAGTTTTGGATTTCTGAACATTTAAGATTTCAGATTTTCAGATTAGAGGAATGCTTAACTTTTATAGAAAATGTACTGTTAAATCCATTTTACTGACTGTGGGCTTATATCTGTTGTTCATGTTTTTTAAAGAAGTTATGATAAGACTGTATTCATCATTTTATTTCTGAAACACAAACTTCAAATACAAGGCAGCTCAGTTCAGTATGGGACATTGGGCAAATTTATGGGTTTGAACCTAGACTGGTAGTTCTGCAATCCCCACTCCCTCCCAAACGTCTTACCTGTTCTAGAGAAGCACACAAAATAACTTATGTTGACTTTTCCAGATCTAAATATGCATATTTACAAAGTGCAATGACCAGAAGCATACTCATTGTCTCAGATATGCACATATCCTTGACATATCTGGATAGGTCTTAAATATTTGATTCAATTGTAAGAATACATACAAGTACCTCTTTTTCCCCTTTTAATCCAAAGAGATAGGAAATAAGAATGCATGTAAGATCAAGAGTGCTAAGAGCATGTACACACACAACCCACTTGTGTCTTCTCTTCCAATATATACGGCTCAAGTACTTCCACAAAAATAATGAACCATAAAGATTACAACATTGTGTCATGAAACCCTGTTCAGGAGTTGAGGATAAAGTCATTTTAGTGCAGAATAGTGGGTATATTTGAAAGTGATTTACAAATGAGTCAGTGGCAAAGGCAGACGAATAACTGCTAAAAATTTCTATTCACATATAAATGCCATTCTGCTAGGTGTTTTTGTTAGCACATGGGACATCAAAACAAATGACAGTATCCCGGAGGGCATGCAAGCACAAAGTTAAAGTGACTTCAGATAAGTGCTTGCACCTCTGTAAGGAGTTTATTAGAGCATTATACCTTCCTGGATTATCTGTACTACATTACAGACTAAACCAATGAATCCAAAAAAAAAAAAATAGGAAAGGTCATTATGAATAGATAAGTGAAATCAGAAAAGAAAAAAACTAATTTGTGAATTGAAATCCCAAAGTTATGAGTTTGTATCTTGCTGCAGTTTTTTATATTCCTCAATTGTAACCAGTTTAATGTCAAATAAAATTTAAAAGCTTAGGTTGGGGAATTAACATGAAAAAGAATTACGTTGGCATTAATAGACCCCTAACCTTCCAAATTTAAACTTAAATAAAGATATCTCTTCTCATCACTTTTTAATCACTTTTTAGTATGCATGATTCATGTGCAGTAGACTTATTAACAATTTCTCCAAAAAATAAGACCCTAGATATACTCATGATGTTTGCAAATATGGTTAAGATGAAACGTTTTAATTGTATTAAATACTTTTAATTCATTTTTCTTTATTTTTAAGGGGCTTTCTGACTCTATTCTAACTATTGTTTCCTAACTTTATAAGCATTCATAGTTTACTGGAGTAGACAAGCATGAAATTAATCCTCTGTAGTAGTAATTCACTAATGCCAGGAAACTTTGTTACTTGAAAGTCAGTTCCTGACTTTCCTTCCATGAAATGATAGCTGCTTGTGGTCAAGGAGTTTGTAATTATTTGAACCAAGTAATTTCAATTTTGTAAGCCAATAAATGAACTTGTCTGTCTTTTTTTTTCTTAATACTGGAGGGGAACAATTATATAGTTGCTTAAGCAAAAAAAAAAAAAAAATCATTTATTTTTAGTTTCAATTAACTCTTTTGAATGAATGTTTTTAATGAACGTTTTTAATTTTTTCTTTTTTTTTTTTTACCTAACTGCTCTCTGATTTAAGCCCAATTGTAGGTACACAAGGCTTGCATTATTTATATGTATTATCAATAAAATGGTCATTTGGAGGATTTGGATGCAGCTTTTTTTTTTTCCTTTTTGCTTGTTTGAAGGGAGCAAGGAGGGATCTTGTCAAATATTTACTATATAATGATTCTAGTCATGCAAGTGACTCAAATCTGTTGATAAGGCTGAAATTATCAGAGTAAACATTTCTGAATCTACTATGGAAAAATCACATTTTTAGAAGATAATCCTCTTCATGATGTCTGATACCCCCTAAGTAAATGTCACTTTGTAATGAGACTGACCTTCTTTGGTCTCCTGACTGGCCCTAAAGAATTGACAGTCAGAAATCCTTACATACAAAGCTTGCTTGTACAATTTGATTATAACATAGCAATTTTAATTTTGATTTAAATGCTATACTTGAAACCTAAGAGTGTTATATGCATTTGGTGTGGTCTGTTAAAAAGGATTAATGAGTTATAGGTACCTAGGCTGCCTACCATTGAATGCCAGACCACTTGCAACAAAAATTAAGATTACACCTTGCAGGATTTGATAACCAGAGGGCTAGATACTCACAGGGTACTGGAAATATTTCACCACCACCCCCCGCCAAGTTTCAAACATGAACTGGAGTATAGAATCTTTAAATCCTAGTTTTACTCTTCATTAGAGAGGCTACCATTTCTTCTGAGTCCCAGGAAGACACACATCAGCCAAGAGAAAGGTAAAAATAATGATAATACAGAAAAGCATACAGTTTTTTCTTTCTTTTTCTTTTTTTTCTTTTACTTTCCCTGTTGTCAGTGTAAAGGCCCATATATTTACAGAAAAAAATGAAAAATGAAACCCTATTACCCTGTCTGTGGACCTTAAAAGTTAATCTTCAGCCATACTAATTAACACACACACAGCGTATTTCCCCTAATACAGTAGTTTTGTTAAATTTTTATCTTTTTTGTTATATTCACAATCTTAGAAAACGATTTCTAAGAACATCATAGGCAATGTCACAGATTTTGGCTCATAATTATCCTTGCAAATTTTATTTACTAAATCCTGTAATTAGATTATATGACTGAGAAATGGAACTTAATGCTGTGAGGCAAAATAAACACAACTGATCAAAGAAATACTAAACTTGATGACTCTGTAGGAATTACAGGATAAGGAGACAGATCACGATTCAGAATGCTACAGAAGTGAATGGGATTATCATAGGAGAAATGGGATAGTTGGAATGAAGACTATGTCTTACAAGAAAAGTATTAAGTTTAATACAAAATATGATGTTTTTAAGATTTGAAATAGCCTCAAAGATTGTGAAGCCAAATATCACTTTATAGACAAAGAGACTGAAATCCAAAGATATTAAGTGGCATTTTCAGGTCCTGATAGTTAATAACAAATCTAGAATAAGAATCTATAATCTGTTTCTGTGTCTAACTCTATTTACTGCTCCTTAACACATCCTAATTGTATTTCATATGACAAAGAGGCCATTAGAGATGTTAAAAAGGCAACTGAAAATAAGGAACTGGGGTAACGTGCTGCTTAGGACAAGTAGAGAAAGCAAAACAAATTAGTAAATTATGAAGGACATAATAAAGTGATAGAATATCATAAGACAGAACAATTGTTTTTGGGGAAAATAAAAAATGCAAAGTGCTATTAAAAGAGATTGTAGAAAAAGTCATCAAGAAATTGATCTCTGGAATCAGAAAGACATTAAGCCATACTTGAAAAATACTGTTTTTCGCCCCCCCCCCTAAATAAACTGAGTTGCCATGTCTTCATCTGTTAAATAGTATAATGATAACATCTACCAAAAACATTTTTGTGTAAAACACATGGCTAATAAATATACCGTTAGTACATTGTCTGGCCCAAACAAACTTTTTAATAAATGGTAGTTATTATTGCAATTATAGGCTAATCTGGAAGCCAGAAAAGTAGCAATTTTCAAGTAGTACAGTAGTGTAGAATGTGGAAGTTTAAGAAGTGAGAAATAATCCCACCACACATTTGTTACCTATGGCAAGTCTGGAGCATTGCTAACCAATCATGGTCAAGTTGAGTGAAGATACCGTTGTGGTATTAATTTTAGAAAAGAGCAGAGGACTTTTTTTATTTTAACCTGGGATATATTTTGAAAACAATAGGGAAAAAGACTTTAAAGCATATTATATAACATAATATAGGTTTTGATATTTTTTTTTAATTATACTTTAAGTTCTGGGGTACATGTGCAGAACATGCAGGTTTGTTACATAGGTATACACATGCCATGGTGGTCTGCTGCATCCATCATGCTGTCATCTACATTAGGTATTTCTCCTAATGCTGTCCCTTCCCCTATCCCCTACCCCCTGCTATCCCTCTCCTAGCCCCCCACCCACTGACAGGGGTGTGATGTTCCCCTTCCTGTGTCCATGTGTTCTCCTTGTTCAACACCCCCGCCTATGAGTGAAAACGTGGTATTTGATTTTCTGTTCTTGTGTTAATTTGCTGAGAATGATGGTTTCCAGATTCATCCCTGTCCCTGCAAAGGACATGAACTCATCCTTTTTTATGCCTGCATAGTATTTCATTGTATATATGTGCCATATTTTCTTTATCCAGTCAATCCTTGATGAGCATTTGAGTTGGTTCCAAGTCTTTGCTATTGTGAACAGTGCCACAATAAACATACATGTGCATGTGTCTTTATAATAGAATGATTTATAATCCTTTGGGTATATACCCAGTAATGAGATTGCTGGGTCAAATGGTATTTCATTTCCAGATCCTTGAAGAATCCCCACACTGTCTTCCACAATGGTTGAACTAATTTACACTCCCACCAGCAGTGTAAAAGAGTTCCTATTTCTCCGCATCCTCTCCAGCTTCTGTTGTTTCCTGATTTTTTAATGATCGCTATTCTAACTGGTGTGAGATGGTATCTCAATGTGGTTTTGATTGCATTTATCTAATGACCAGTGATGATGACCTTTTTTTCATGTTTGTTATCTGCATAAATGTCTTCTTTTGAGAATTATCTGTTTATATCCTTTGTCCACTTTTTCATGGGGTTGTTTTTTCTTGTAAATTTGTTTAAGTTCTTTGTAGATTCTGGATATTAGCCCTTTGTAAGATGGGTAGATTGCAAACATTTTTTCCCATTCTGTTGGTTGCCAGTTCACTCTATCGATAGTCTCTTTTGCTGTGCAGAAGCTCTTTAGTTTAATTAGATCCCATTTGTCTATTTTGGTTTTTGTTGCCATTGCTTTTGGTGTTTTAGTCATGAAGTCATTACCCATACCTATGTCCTGAATGGTATTTCCTAGGCTTTCTTCTAGGATTTTTATGATGTTTATGATAGGTCTTATGTTTAAATCTTTAATCCATCTGGAGTTAATTTTTGTATAAGGTGTGAGGAAGGGATCCAGTTTCAGCTTTCTGCATGTGGCTAGCCAGTTTGTTTCATCCCTATTGATATTTACCTGGTAATCTTAAATTGTAACAAAAATGCTTTTGCAAGTCATGAAATTAATACTGCTTAAATGATCAGATGTTCTAATAACTCTTTTGGAATAGAAATTTTTATGTAACCAGCTTGGATCTCTAAAGATCAAAAGTCATTAGTTTTTTCAGCTCATAATTTATTTTCAGTATACAAGCATATCTTGTATTATTCATTTTATTGCTCTTTGCAGATAATTGTGTTTTTTACAAATTGAAGATTTGTGGCTACTCTGCATCAAGCAAGTCTAATGGTGCCATTTTTTAACAACATGTGCTGACTTCATGTCTTTGTACCACAAATTGGTAACCCTTGCAATGTTTCAAACTTTATTATTATTTCTGTTATGTTGATCTGTGATCAGAGATCTTTGATGTTACTCTTACAATTGTTTTGGGACACCGTGAACTTTTAAACACACTTTTAAGAGCACTGGCTTACATAAGGATGATGTGTGTTCTGACTGCTTCACCAACTAGTAGTTCCTTGTCTCTTTCTCTCTCTCTCAAGCCTCCCTATTCCTTCAGATACAACAATATTGAAATTAGGCTAGTTAATAACCTTACCATGCAGTCTAAATGTTCAAGTGAAAAAAAAGATGTGCACATCTCTCACTTGAAATCAAATGCTAGAAATGATTAAACTCAGTGAGGAAAGCAGGTCAAAAGCCCAGAGAGGCTGACAACTGAGCCTCTTATGCTAAACAACCGTATTGTGCATGTAGTGAAAAGTTTTTGAAGAAAATTAAAAGTTCTATCCCCATGAACAAACGAATGATTTAAAAAATTATAATAAATAAATAAATAAAAAACCTTACTGCTGATATGGAGAAAGTTTTAGTGGTCTGGGTGGAAGATCAAACCAGTGACAACATTCTCTGAAGTCAAAGACTAATAGAATAAGGCCCTAACTCTCTTCAATTCTATGAAGGCTGAGAGAGAAGAGGAAGCTGCTAAAGAAAAGTTTGAAACTAGCAAAAGTTGGGTCATGAGGATTAAGGAAAGGAGCTATCTCCATTATAGAGAAGTATAAGACAGAGCAGAAGTTATTCAGAAGATGTACTAAGTTCACTGATGAAGGTGGCTACAACAAACAGATTTTCAATGTAAACAAAACAGCCTTATATTGAAAAATGCTGCCATCTGGGAGGTTTATAGCTAGAGGAAAGTCAATGCCTAGCTTCAAAGGACAAACTGACTCTCTCTCTTGTTAGGGGATAATAGAACTGGTGACTTCAAGTTAAAATCAATGCTCATTTATGGTTCTGAAAATCCTAGGACCCTTAAGAATTATGCTAAATCTACTATGCCAGTGCTCTATAAATGGAACAACAAACCCTAGATAACAACACATCTCTTTATGGCATGGCTTAATAAATATTTTAAGCCCACTGTTAAGACCTACTGTTCAGGAAGAAAAGACTCCTTTTAAAATAATTCTACTCATTGACAATGCACCTGGTCACTTGAGAGCTCTGGTAGAGAGGTATAAGAAGATTAATGCCTTCCAACAACATCCATTTTGCAATCCATGGATCAAGTAGTAATTTCAACTTTATCTTATTTAAGAAATAGATTTTGGGAAGGCTACAGCTTCCAGAGACAATGATTCCTCTGACAGATCTGGACAATGTCAATTGAAAATCTTTAGAAAGAATTCACCATACAAAATCACATTAACAACATTCACTGAAGGAGGCCAAGATACCAACATTACCAGGTCTTTGAAAGAATTTGATTTCAGCCTTCATGGATAACTTCAAGGGATTCAAGACTTCAGTAGAGGCAGTCACTGCAGATATGGTGGAAGCAGGAAAAAAAAAACACCCTAGAATTAGAAGTCTGAAGATCTGAAGATGTGACTAAATTGCTGCAATCTTATGATAAAATTTAAGTGGATAAAGAGTTGCTTCATATGGATAAGCAAAGAAAGTGGTTTCTTGAGGTGAAATCTAATAAAGATGCTGTGAACATTGTTTAAGTTACAACAGAGGGCTTATAATTATACATCAACTTGGTTAATAAAGCAGTGGCAGGGTTGGAAAGGATTGACTCCAGTTTTGAGAGAAGTTCTGTGTGGCTCAAATGTTATCAAACAGCATTGCATGTTATGGAAAAATCTTTCATGAAAGGAAAAATCAATGAATCTGACAAACTTCATTGTTGTTTTATTTTAAGAAATTGCCACAACCATCTCAAACTTAACCATCATCCTGTTTGGTTAGCAGCTATCAATACGAAGACCAGACCCTCTACCAGCAATAAGATTATGACTCACTGAAAGCTCAGATGATTACTAGTTAGCATATTTTAGCAAAAGAGTGTTTTTAGTTAAGGTATGTACATTGGATTTTTAGACATAATTCTATCACACATTTAATAGACTAACATATAGTGTAAATACAACTCATATGTACTGGGAAACAAAAAAGTGTGACTCGTGTAATTGTGATCCTTGCTTTATCGAAGTGGTCTAGAAACCAAACCTGCAATATCTCCGAGGTATTCATATTTCATCTATAATGTTTAATTTTTAAAATTAGGTATCCTAGAAACTGCTTTGAAACTATCTACACTTGTTATTTTCTTATAAATACATATGATTAGAATATATGGGTCACTGTGATCATAGATTCAGAGGCAGTTAAGTGAGAGTTAATGGAGGCAGAAAGTTAATAACTGTTCTCTGCACAGAGCAGAGTGACTAATATTAACTTCTATTGTTACTTTTTTGGCTTGTGTCATTCAGATCTCTTCCAACAAGATTTTAAAATCCTCAAGATCAGAGAATATGCTTTTGCTTCTATGTCCTCAGTAGTCACTAATTCAAAAGAGTTCTTCAAAAACATTAATTAATTGAAGATAATGTTTATTCCTTAGATGCAGCTTTTAGGACATAGAGTTCGTCCAGCTTTGGGAAAGTTAAAGGCACTGGGTATAACATTTATCATTTGCTGTTTTTAAGCCTGTTTGTGCCACTTAAATGTTATGCTCAGTGTGTCTCTCTTCTATACCTCCTCCCTGTTTATGTGATCAGTACTCCACTTTAAGCACTCATTACCCTCATGCTCTCGCTGTTTCAAAGATTATCTGGAAAGAATGCTCCTTCCTTCAGTTTTACCAATGTATTTGCTCTTCCAGAGGTGTCTGATTTACATATCTCTAATGATGGTACTAAAGAGTTGTACCTTCTGGCAGAGGTTCGCCTTGATATTAAAGTGCAAAACAAGATGAGTAAGGTAAGAACAAGTCCCTGGCTCCTTAAAATTATAGCATAAGTAGACACAGAGACATCCAGAAAGTTGATCTTGGTGTGAAAACATTTATTTTATTTTTCTCAGTGTTGAATCAAAATATATTTCTTTTTTTAAAAAAAATGTTTTATTGTGTTTTAGGTATTGGGGTACATGTGAAGAACATGCAGGATTGTTGCATAGGTACATACATGGCAATGTGGTTTGCTGCCTTCCTCCCCATCACCTATATCTGGCATTTCTCCCCATGTTATCCCTTCCCAACTCCCCACCCCTTGCTGTCCCTCCTCTAGTTCCCCCCAACAGACCTCAGTGTGTGATGCTTCCCTCCCTGTATCCATGTGTTCTTATTGTTCAACACCCACCTATGAGTGAGAACATGCAGTGTTTGATTTTCTGTTCTTGTATCGGTTTGCTGAGAATGATGGTTTCCAGGTTCATCCATGTCCCAACAAAGGACACGAACTCATCGTTTTTTACGGCTTCAGAGTATTCTATGCTGTATATGTGCCACATTTTCCCTGTCCAGTCTATCATCGATGGGCATTTGGGTTGGTTCCAGGTCTTTGCTATTGTAAACAGTGCGGCAATGAACATTCGTTTGCATGTGTTCTTATAATAGAACTATTTATAAACCTTCGGGTATATACCCAGTAATGGGATTGCTGGGTCAAATGTAATTTCTATTTCTAGGTCCTTGAGGAATCACCACACTATCTTCCACAATGGTTGAACTAATTTACACCCCCACCAACAGTGTAAAAGTGTTCCTATTTCTCCACATCCTCTCCAGCATCTGTTGTCTCCAGATTAGTTAATGATCACCATTCTAACTGGCATGAGATGGTATCTCAATGTAGTTTTGATTTCCATTTCTCTAATGACCAGTGATGATGAGCATTTTTTCACATGTTTGTTGGCCTCATGTATGTCTTCTTTTGTAAAGTGTCTGTTCACATCCTTCACCCACTTTTGAATGGGCTTGTTTGTTTTTTTCTTGTAAATCTGTTTTAGTTCTTTGTAGATTCTGGATATTAGCCCTTTGTCTGATGGGTAGATTGCAAAAATTTTTCCCATTCTGTTGGTTGCCAGTTCACTCTAATGACTGTTTCTTTTACTGTGCAGAAGCTCTGGAGTTTAATTAGATCCCATTTGTCTATTTTGGCTTTTGTTGTCAATGCTTTTGGTGTTTTAGTCATGAAGTCCTTGCCTATGCCTATGTCCTGAATGGTTTTGCCTAGATTTTCTTCTAGGGTTTTTATGGTGTTATGTCTTATGTTTAAGTCTTTAATCCATCTGGAGTTAATTTTAGTGTAAGGTGTCAGGAAGGGGTCCAGTTTCTGCTTTCTGCACATGGCTAGCCAGTTTTCCCAACACCATTTATTAAACAGGGGAATCCTTTCCCCATTGCTTGTTTTCTGAGGTTTATCAAAGATCAGATGGGTGTAGATGTGTGGCGTTGCCTCCAAGGCCTCTGTTCTGTTCCAATCATCTATATCTCTGTTTTGGTACCAGTACCATGCTGTTTTGATTACTGTAGCCTTGTAGTATAGTTTGAAGTCAGGTAGTGTGATGCCTCCAGCTTTGTTCTTTTTGCTTAGAATTGACTTGGCTATGTGGGCTCTCTTTTGGTTCCATATGAAGTTTAAGGTGTTTTTTTCCTAATTCTGTGAAGAAGATCATTGGTAGCTTGATGGGGATAGTATTGAATCTATAAATTACTTTGGGCCGTATGGCCATTTTCACGATATTGATTCTTCCTAACCACGAGCATGGAATGTTTCCCCATCTGTTTGTGTCCTCTCTTATTTCGTTGAGCACTGGTTTGTAGTTCTCTTTGAAGAGGTCCTTTGCATTCTTTGTTAGTTGTATTTCTAGGTATTTTATTCTCTTTGTAGCAATTGTGAATGGCAGTTCATTCTTGATTTGGCTCTCTTTAAGTCTGTTATTGGTGTACAGGAATGCTTGTGATTTTTGCACATTGATTTTGTATCCTGAAACTTTGCTGAAGTTGTTTATCAGTTTCAGGAGATTTTGGTCTGAGACAATGGGGTCTTCTAAATATACAATCATGTTGTCTCAAAATAGAGACAATTTGACTTCCTCCTTTCCTAATTGAATACCCTTTATTTCTTTTTCTTGCCTGATTGCTCTGGCTAGAACTTCCAATACCATATTGAATAGGAGTGGTGAGAGAGGGCATATTTGTCTAGTGCCAGATTTCAAAGGGAATGCTTCCAGTATTTCCCCATTCAGTATGATATTGGTGGTGGGTTTGTCATAAATAGCTTTTATTTTGAGATACGTTCCATCAATACCTAGTTTATTGAGATTTTTTAGCATATAGTGCTATTGAATTTTGTCGAAGGCCTTCTCTTCATCTGTTGAGATAATCATGCAGTTTTTGTCTTTGCTTCTGTTTATGTGGTGAATTACATTTATAGACTTGTGTATGTTGAACCAGCCTTGCATCACCAGGATAAACCCTACTTGATCATGATGGATAAGCTTTTTGATGTGCTGTTGCAATTGGTTTGCCAGTATTTTATTGAAGATTTTTGCATCTATGTTCATCATGGATATTGACCTGAAGTTTTCTTTTCTTGTTGAGACTCTGCCGGATTTTGATATCAGGATGATGTTGGTCTCATATAATAATTTGGAAAGGATTCCCCTCTTTTTGGATTGTTTGGAATAGTTTCAGAAGGAGTGGTACAAGCTCCTCTTTGTATGTTTGTTAGGATTTGGCTGTGAACCCACCTGGACCTGGGCTTTTTTTGGTTGGTCGGCAATTAGTTTCTGCCTCAACTTCAGCCCTTGTTATTGGTCTATTCAGATTTCTTCCTGGTTTAGGCTTGTGAGGATGCAAGTGTCCAGGAATTTATCCATTTCTTCCAGGTTTACTGGTTTATGTGCATAGAGTTGTTTGTAGTAATCTCTGGTGGTGGTTTGTATTTCTGTGGGATCTGTGGTGATATCCCCTTTATCATTTTTTATTGCATCTATTTGATTATTCTCTCTTTTCTTTTTTATTAATCTGGCTAGTGGTCTATTTTGTTGATCTTTTCAAAAACCAGCTCCTGGATTTATTGATTTTTTGAAGGGTTTTTGTGTCTCTATCTCCTTCAGTTCTGCTCTGATCTTAGTTATTTCTTGTCTTCTGCCAGCTTTTGAGTTTTTTTGCTTGCTTCTCTAGCTCTTTCATTTTTGATGATAGGGTGTCGATTTTAGATCTTTCCTTGATTCTCATGTGGGCATTTATTGCTATATATTTTCCTTGAGATACTGCTTTAAATGTGTCCCAGAGATTCTGGTATGTTGTGTCTTCATTCTCATTGGTTTTGAAGAACATCTTTATTTCTGCCTTCATTTCATTGTTTATCCAGTCAACATGCAAGAGCCAGTTGTTCAGTTTCCATGAAGTTATGGGGTTCTGAGTTAGTTTCTGAATTCTGAATTCTAACTTGATTGCACTGTGGTCTGAGAGACTATTTGTTATGATTTCCATTCTTTTCCATTTGCCAAGGAGTGATTTACTTCCAATTATGTGGTCAATTTTAGAGCCGGTGTGTTGTGGTGCTCAAAAGAATGTATATTCTGTGGATTTGGGGTGGAGAGTTCTGTAAATGTCGGTTAGGTTTGCTTGGTCCAGGTCTGAGTTCAAGTCCTGGATATGCTTGTTAATTTTCTGTCTCTTTGATCTGTCTGATATTGACAGTGGAGTGCTAAAGTCTCCCACTATTATTTTGTGGGAGTCTAAGTCTCTTTGTAAGTCATTAAGAACTTGCTTTATGTATCTGGGTGCTCCTATATTGGGTGCATATATATTTATGATCGTTAGCTCTTCTTCTTGCATTGATCCTTTTACCATTATGTAATGTCCATCTTTATCTTTTTCTTTGTTGGTTTAAAGTCTATTTTATCAGAGACTAGGATTGCAACTCCTGTTTTTTTTTGCTCTCTATATTCTTGGTAAATCGTCTTCCATCCCTTTATTTTGAGCCTATATGTGTCCTCACACATGAGATTGGTTTCCTGAATACAGCACACTGATGGGTCTTGACTTTTTATTCAATTTGCCAGTCTTTGTCTTTCGATTGGGGCATTTAGCCCATTTACATTTAGGGTTAATATTGTTATATGTGAATTTGATCCTGCCATTTTGATGCTAGCTGGTTGTTGTGCCTGTTAGTTGATGCAGTTTCCTCATTGTGTTGATGCTTTTTACCATTTGGTATGTTTTTGAAGTGGCTGGTACTGGTTGTTCCTTTCTATGTTTAGTGCTTCTTTCAGGATCTCTTGTAAAGCAGGCCTGGTGGTGATGAAATCTCTGAGTAATTGCTTGTTCATAAAGAATTTTATTTCTCCTTTGCTTATGAAACTTAGTTTGGCTGGATATGAAATTCTAGGTTGAAAGTTCTTTTCTTTAAGGATGTTGAATATTGGCCCCCACTCTCTTCTGGCTTGTAGGGTTTCTGTTGAGAGATCTGCTGTGAGTCTGATGAGCTTCCCTTTGTGGGTAACCCGACCTTTCTCTCTGGCTGCCCTTAGCATCTTTTCCTTCATTTCAACCCTGGTGAATCTGACGATTATGTGCCTTGGGGTTGCTCTTCTTGAGGAATATCTTTGTGGTGTTCTCTGTATTTCCTGGACTTGAATTTTGGCCTGCCTTACTAGGTTGGGGAAGTTCTCCTGGATAATATCCTGAAGAGTGTTTTCCAGCTTGGATTCATCCTCTCTGTCACATTCAGGTACACCTGTGAAATGTAGATTATGTCTTTCCACATAATCCCATATTTTTTGGAGGCTTTGTTCATTTCTTTTAACCCTCTTTTCTCTAATCTTGCCTTCTCATTTTATTTCATTGAGTTGATATTCAATCTCTGATATCGTTTCTTCTCCTTGGTCAATTCAGCTATTGAAACTTGTGTATGCTTCACAGAGTTCTCGTGTTTTTTTTTCTGCTCCATCAGTTCATTTATATTCCTCTCTAAGCTGTTTATTCTAATTAGCATTTTGTCAAATCTTTTTTCAAGGTTCTTAGTTTCTTTGCATTGGGTTAGAACATATTCTTTTAGCCCAGAGAAGTTTCTTATTACCCACCTACTGGAGCCTGTTCCTGTCAATTCATCAGACTCATTCTCCATCCACCTTTGTTCCCTTTCTGGTGAGGAGTTGTGATCCCTCGGAGGAGGAGAGGCGTTCTGGTTTTGGGTGTTTTCATCCTTTTTGTGCTGGTTTCTTCACATCTTTGTGGATTTATTTACCTGTGGTCTTTGTAGTTGGTGACTTTCAGATGAGATCTCTGAGTGGATGTCCTTTTTGTCGATGATGAAGTTATTTCTTTCTGTTTCTTAGTTTTCCTTCTAACAATCAGGCCCCTCTGCTGTAGGACTGCTGAAGGTCCACTCCAGACCCTGCTTGCCTGAGGATCACCTGCAGCAGCTGCAGAACAGTAAGGGTTGCTGCCAGTTTCTTCTTCTGCTATCTTTATCCCAGAAGGATACCTGCCAGATGTCAGTCTGAGCTCTCCTTTATGAGGTGACTCTTTGTATATACGGGGGTCGGGGAGCTGCTTGAGGAGACAGTCTGTCCTTTATAGGAGCTCAAGTGCTGAGCTGTGACCTCCATTGTTCCATTCAGAGCAGGTATGTTTAAGTCTGCTGCAGCGGAACTCATAACAACCTTTTTTTTTTTTTCCCCAGGTGCTCTGTCCCAGGAAGGTAGGGCTTTATTTACAAGTTTCTGTCATGCTGTTGCCTTTTTTCAGGGATGCTCTGCCCAGCAATGAGGTAGCCTAGTCACAGTTTGCCAGCAGAGGCATTGCTGAGCTGCCATGGGCTCTGCCCAGCTGCTGTGTGAACGTCCTTGCAGTTTTGTTTATAGGTGTATTGTTAGAACTGCCTATGTCATGGCAGTCTGCCTCTGTAATGGCGGACTGCCTCGGTAATGGCGGGCTGCATGGTGAACTACCTCATTGGTGGTGGACTGCCTCAGTAATGGCAGACGCCCTTCCTCAACAGAGGTGGACCATCACGGGTTCAGCTGTGCTGGCTGTGAAAGTCTCAATCCAGAGCATTTCAGATTGCTGGTCTTTGTGGGGGTGGGACCGGCCAACCAGATCACCTGGCTCCCTGTTTCAGTCCCCTTTTTTTTCAGTTGAATGGGTGACTCTGTCTTCCAGGTGTTCCAGTCACCAGTTGAAATGGCACCCAGATTTGTTTGAGTGTTTGTGCGGAGACCCATTGCGCCAGCTGAAACAGCCACACTGGAGACTCATGGTGCTTTTTTTGCCTGGGAATCTCCTGGCCTGGCTCCCTGTTTCAGTCCCCATTTTTTCAGTTGAATGGGCAACTCTGTCTCCCAGGCGTTCCAGTTGCCAGTTGAAAAGGTGCCCAGATTTGTGTGAGTTTTTGTGCAGAGACCCACTGTGCTGGCTGAAACAGCCACACTGGAAACTTGTGGTGCTTTTCAACCCAGGAATCTCCTCGCCTGGCTCCCTGTTTCAGTCCCCTTTTTGTCAGTTGAACGGGTGACTCTATCTCCCAGGTGTTCCAGTCACCTGTTGAAAGGTGCCCAGATTTGCGTGAGTTTTTGTGTGGAGACCCGCTGTGCCATCTGAAACAGCTGTGCTGGAGACTTGTCGTGCTTTTCTGCTGGGCAATCTCCTGGCCTGGCTCCCTGTTTCAGTCCTCTTTTTTATCAGTTGAATGGGCGACTCTGTCTCCCAGGCATTCCAGTTACCAGTTGAAATGGTGCCCAGATTTGTGTGAGCTTTTGTGTGGAGACCTGCCATGCTGGCTGAAACAGCCATGCTGGAGACTGTGGTGCTTTTCTGCCTGGGAATCTCCTGGTCTGTGGGCAATAAAAATTCGTTTGGTAATGCAGTGACCACTCACCCTCTGCATTTTCGCTGGGAACTGCACTCTAGAGCTGTTCCTATTTGGCCATCCTGGATCCCTCCCAAAACATTTTAATATCAATAAAAAGGCACACCAACTTAGATATCAAAAGATTCAAAAGATGCTTTGGGTTATTGAAATGTAACTCTGGGGGAAATATGCACTTATTAGCTCTTTCTTTGAAGAGTCATACAAAAACACAAAGGTTCAAACATCTATGAAAGTGGAGCATGATCACTTTATTAGAGGTTATCAGTTCATATTTCCCTTATACTGGGACCTCGATGAACACCTCCTGGGACTTCCTCACCTCACACAAGCACAATGGACCATCCAATGTGTCTGCCCATAGTGATGGCTTTCTCTCATCTCACATTGGGAAGAAAATTAAATCTGCTTTCTATCTAGTGTTTAAGTTTTAAATTGGACATCTCGATCACAAAGCTCAGAAGTATATTCTGTAAAGAAGAGCATCTTGCTATGTAGAGATGTTAAAAAGTTCTGAGATGTGGAATTGCTTTAAGGGAAAATAGGCTTATAATGAGGTCTCCAATATATTTTAGTAACTGAGGCCCCTCTTGGGTGTGATTCAATTTAGCACTGGCTTCTATTGAATATTATGCATTATCAAAAGTTATAAAATGAGGTCCCACTAAAATGCCTGTGTCCTAATGCTAACATGACCCTCTGTAATACAAAATATTGGCTAATTATTTCTAACTAAATGTTATTTTTAAAATTAAGACTAATTCAAAAGGGCAAAAACGAAAAACCCAAAAATAAACAAAAAACTACAAGTAGTACATTGTATGTAATGCAAAAACAGACTGTTAAAAGATTCATTTAATTTTGGGTACTTCTCTCAAGCATTTTTATATAACATTTTCACTCATATATACTAAATTTGGAATAAATTAGATCAAGATGAAACCCTTTCTGAGTTCAATAATAATACAGAAAATTCTGTTATATTAATAAATTTTTACTTAAATTATCTTTTCTAGTGTTATAACATTTAGGAATTCAATAAAAATGCTTTCAGGAAGGATTTTATGAAGACAGTATATAGACCCATCTATCATTTGCTTTGTGTGGACATCTAAGTAATAAAAGTGTAAGGATTAGAATCTGTTTTTAATAACAGTCATATTTTTAACTAAGGGGAAGATCCAAAGAGTGGACAAGTTCATTTAGACCTTTGGAAAAGTACTATTAAAAATGATTCATGTACCTTAATTATGCCAGAGGAGAGAAAAATTTACTCCTTCTTCATAAATGACACTTAGAATTTGATTTTAGGTGTTCTGCTTGGTGGGTAATTGAAAATAAAGTTTGACAAAACTTATGGCTTCAAAGTTGATCTCATCTTCTTGTGACCTATATCTTAAAAATAAGAGTGAAGGATGAAAGTTACTCTGCTCTTTAAGCACTGAAGGAATAAATGATGCAATTTCTAAGCAGTAAGAATTACGAAGATTGAATCTATTCAGTAAATAGATTGTCTGTGTTATCAGTTATGACTTCTGACTGATAAAAGTGATATTTACATTATCACAAACTCTGGAATTGAATGGATGACTTTAATTTTAAATAGTCCTGAAAAAATCTTTCACAGTGTTTCAGTGTCACTAACATAAACAAGTTTTTTTCTTCAGAACACTAGCATCCTAAGTATACAAGATACTCTACTCAAATTTTAGACTACCAAGTATTGTCATGCAACATGAAGCAATATCTTTAATGTTCAGAACATGAGTAAATATTTTCTCAAGGTGATATGGTGTTCCAGCCCCAACACCTCTTCCAGACAAATAGCTGGAAGAGGTGTTGGGGCTGGAACACCATATCATCTTGAGAATATGATATGTTGCTCTTCCAGCTATTTGTCTGGTGAACTTCTGAACTTTATCAAAGTTCACCAGACAAATAGCTGGAAGAGCAACATGAGTTACCAAAGGTGGTAACTGTATTTTCCATGCATTCTTTGATTCTCTTTTGAGGAAGCACATAAGGGTAAAGAGAGAATTTAACAAGAGTCTTGAAATAAAACTTGTAAACTTAAATGCTGATGTATATATCTGCTTTTCAGAATCCTTTAAGATGCAAGCCAGATACTTTAATTCTCTTCTTCCCATGCTAGTAGCTCACTATGGTCTTAGAAATTTTGAAACCAATTCAGATATTAACTATTGAGCCAGAATCAAACTGGGGTTAAGGGAGGTTTTGTTAGTGTTATGGAGAGAAACAAAGTCAGTGATTTAAACATCCAAGAATATTGAAAGTGGAGGGGAAAAGAGGTACCAAATTACCAATTTCATTTTAATCCAGTCTTTTCTGTAGGCCTTTGGTAGAGTATCAACTTTTTAACGGAATTGTGGCAGTTTCCCTTTTTTTTTTTTTTTTTATATGGAACAGAGCTGATGGTGAAACACCTCTTTTGATACAAAGAGAAAATGAAGATCAGACAATAACAGTGGAACAGCCCCAATAGGCTCTAATGGCCCCAAGTCACATAGAGTCAGGTATCTTCTGGTTACAACTTACTGTGAGACCCTGGAGCCCATTTATTTGATAAACATAACAAAATATGGCATATGAGAACTACTTCAGTGTGACTGTTTGCTACTTAGGAAGTAGGAAGGTAAAGCCAGGCCCAAGGAAACTTGTGTCCAAATTCATCTAAACATTTCTACCTGATCTAATGTTTCTTTAAAATTGAGTTGCTGTATTTTTTTCTTTAGGATAGAAAATATTAAATTTGTGTGGGAAACAAAAGAGGAAACTACTAACAGTTAACAAAGTACAAACCAGGATAACTAGCATAGTATTTTAAGTGTTACCTTGATGTTCTGTCTCAATGTTTCAGAGCAAGAGTAACTATTGCCAAAGACCTCTTCACAGAATTCTTCATGATGCCAATTGAGGAACTGTGGTAATGTTAACCTAGATATTTAACTCTGAAAGTGTTATTGTTGCTTTGGTATATTTTAGACAAATTGTCTACTATACAGATATGAACAAATATTTCATCCCCCAAAACCAGAGTCTACAGTCTACAGACATATATCAGATGGTTTTAAAAGCCATTTCAGAATTCTCTCAGCAAAAGTTAGGTGTAAATACAAGATGTTTTCTTTTAAGTAGTATCTTGAAAATAAATTTTCTTCTAGAATCCTAGCCACAGCATCTGCTTAACCAGCATTTGCTAAGCACATATTGTATATTAGATATTAGTATAATCACTAAGAGAGAGCCTGTAGTATTTTAAAAATGAATGTATCTACTGCTCATTGAGCACCTGCCTACTCTCTCCAGAGCCAGGCATTCTGCAATATGCTTCAAGCATGGTGGCAAACAGCCTTGCACGATGGAAGCCACAAACAGATACAGGGACCACAGTTTCTCTAGGCAAAAGGGCAAGAGACAGCTCTTGTGATTGTAAAACCCACAGCTATCTATGCCCTCTATTCTGTTATCTTTCTAGGTAAAGTGAAGAAAGTTGGAAAAAAGGGAAGAGATAGGAATTTGTCTGTGTTAGCTCTCCTTCACTTCAGATTTTTTGTGCATCTTGTGCATAGTGCCGAGGAGAGTAGATGCAAGAAACAGTGATTGGCTTGAAAGAAAAGAGGAAAGGAAAGTACTGGGATTGAAGCTTCCAGTAGTCAGATGATATTTAACTGAGTGAATTTAAAATGTCAAGAGTCTTGCAAACATGTCAGAAATATTTGTCAGTTAGTTTGTGCTCATTGTAAAATCTAGGCTAGACCTGAAGTAGTGACTCACTGGAGCTTCTTCCATTGGGCTATTTTCTAGAGGTAGATATTTCACTGCAAATGCTCTGCTGGTTCTTCAAAGTTCTAGGCTGGCATGTACATTGTTAGCTCATTGGAATCTCTTTTGAAGTGATATATTCACCAAGTGTATTCAAGAGGACAGTAAAACAACAACAGCAACAAAAAATAAGACTTCTCTTTGGGGTATCTATTACACTTTTTAGCAAGCTTTCTTGTTTGTTTCTTTACTTGAGGTTCTCAAACCTAAAAAATTATAATGTGTGTCTTGATATAATCATCAAGAAAATTTACAGTGATTGTACCAAAAGCTGTAGTAATACTACACATAGTCAGAGGATTGCTCTTGTTGAGAATAAATTCAGAATGTTCTAAAGATCTCATCCCAGGCACGTAGAAGTTTCTTTAACTTAGCTGGGAAAGACTTATGGAAAAATGCCTCCCTGACTCTGACACATTTAAGGTATGGATGGGATTGGCTGGAGGGCAGTTTTTCTGTTATGTTTTGCTCAACAATGTCTCAGATATATCTCATTCTTAAACAACTCAACTATTTGCACAGTTGGCATTTATTGAGGAAAAAAATGATCCAGCGTTTTGTTTGCTTCTTACTCGCTATTTCCCTGGGAAGACAAGACACAAACAATTTGGAAAATAATGAAAAATGGGCGTAGCTGCCAAGGACTTTTTCAGAAGCAGAAAAAGAGGTCAAAATAGTCTGTAAGAGTTGGAAAAGGCTCCGACAGCATTGGGAGTTAGAGTTGGCCCCAAATGTTAAGTAGAATGTGAATAAGCTAGAAACTGGGAACCAAAAGCGAATCAATGGGAAAAGTAGCATGAACTTTGACTATACAAATAAGCACGCCTTGGATCATGGAAGGACATGAAGAAATTGGCCTGAGTGGAGAGTCCAAACAGGTTGGATGAATAGAGTGGTGCCAGGCTGCAGGCCTTGAGGCTTGGGATAATTCTAGAATTTAGAACTGGCATTGTAAGAGATAGGAAGGATTGTTGGTCCTTGAGCTATAAATTAACAGCCTATAGTTATCAGCCTTATTGTGCTTTCATCCTCCTTCTGAGCCCCGAATAGTGAACACACAACTTTGAGTTGGAGAAAATTGGTTTTACCTTGTAGATGGAAGAGATATGCAGCGAAGTACAACCCTAAAAGGAGGCAAACACAATTAAAAGATACAGGGTTTTGGAGTAAGACAGGCATTGGCTCCTGTTTCACCTTTAATATTTTCTAGTTGTGTCTCAGAAAAAAAGTTAAACTTTGCTATATCTCAACTCTCTTTAAAATGGAAATGGAAAACTTAGATTTTGGTGAGAATTTTAAAAATTATGCTAGATACACAATTGTTTACAAGATAATAAAGAGAAGAAAAAAAATTATTTTAAAATAAGATACCCAGTGTAATTCCTGGAACCAAACACACAATAAATGGTAACTATTATAAAGACTGATCTCTTTTTCAAACATCTCTCTCTCACTCATGACTGGAGGTCTTCAGTATCTAACAGGATGACAGTATCCTTGTGTAGACTGATATACTGTTATTTTGAGAAACAGCACATAGAGCAAGACTATGCAACACAAAGACTCTTATAAAAAGCATTGAAGGGGTAGATAGAGACCCCTCCAAAATTTGTTTATAAGTTGGCCTAGGATGGACCTTAAAAATAAATAGGATTGTGTAAAGAGATACTGCCAATTTCTTATCTCAAGATCATCATCAATGTAAATCAGAAATTTATTTTTTCAATTAAATTCTCTGCTGGAAGTTGTCATATTGAGAAAATTAAAGAAAACCTTAATTTTCTCATCCAATTGGAGTACAGTCTCTAACTGTGTCTTACCCTTGCATGGGAAAAGATTAGAGTCCATTCTTCATCCTCTTATATAGGATTTTGTCATCAAAGTTTCTCAGGACTGGGAAGAATATGCAGGTAGCAGATTTACGGAATTACATCTCAACTGATTTTCCCCCACACTCTATCCCATAGGAATAAATTAAAATCTCTTTACTGTTGTTAGCAGTGTGGCATCTGAATTGAGTCATTTCTCATCTGTAAAAATCTTATTTTTGAAATGATAATCTGAAGAATTAGTTTTTCTTGGATTCTAGCACCTCTTTCTTTGTTTCAAAGTTTTCCAAATTGTGTTTAGGCATTGGAGGGTGGAAGATGCTTACAGCAACTTTGTGTTGATTGTTGTGGATTCTCAGATTTTCATTTAAGCATTTCCTTGCTTCAAAACCTTGCCTGGGATGCAGCATACAAATGCTAACATATCACTGTAAAGTAATATAGTAAAATGTATAAAGCCTATGGTTGGACTATAATCACAACTAGAAATCTTTATTTCTTTTTTGTGAGCTGCAGAACTGCTTGTCTCTCAAGATTAAGATTAATTGGCAGGTCCATTTGTTTAACAAATAGATTGAATTGTGGGCAATATCAAATTATATTTAGAAGCAATAAAGATTGGATTACAGTCAGATTTCATTCTTAAAAGTTTCTATTAATGACCCCCTCTAGCTTCTTTTCCCTAGAACTCAATTGACAAATTATAAACATATTCAATAAAAACTCATGTATTATTTTTTCCTTTTTTCTTCAACTTTTAAGTTCTGTGGTACATGTACAGGATGTGCACGTTTGTTACATAGGTAAACGTGTGCCATGGTGGTTTGCTGCACAGATCATCCCATTACCTAGGTATTAAGCCCAGCAGGCATTAGTTACTTTTCCTGATGCATTCTCTCCTTCTATTCCCATCCTCCAACAGGCCCCAGTGTGTATTGTTTCCCTCCATGTGTCCATGTGTTCTCATCATTCAGCTCCCACTTATAAGTGAGAACATGAGCGTTTGGTTTTCAGTTCATGTGTTAGCTTGCTGAGGATAATGGCTTCTAACTCCATCCATGTCCCTGCAAAAGACATGGTTTTGTTCCTTTTATGGCTGCATATTATTCCACAACACATAATGTGCCACATTTTCTTTAACCAGTCTATCATTGATGAGCATTTCAGTTGATTCCATGTCTTTGCTATTGTGAGTAGTGCTGCAGTGAACATGTGCATACATGTATCTTTATAATAGAATGATTCATATTCCTTTGGGTATATACCCAGTAATGGGTCAAGTAGTATTTCTGCTTCTGGACCTTTGAGGAATTGCTATACTATCTTCCACACTGGGTTTAACTAATTTACACTTCCACTAACAGTGTAAAAGTGTTCTTTTTTCTCTGAAACCTCACCAGCATCTGTTGTTCCTGGACTTCTTAATAATTGCCATTCTGACTGGCCTGAGGTGGTATCTCATTGTCGTTTTGATTTGCATTTCACTAATGATCAGTGATGTTCGGATTTTTTTCATGTTTGTTGGCCACTGTTATGTCTTCTTTTGAGAAGTGTCTTTTCCTTGCTCTTTGTTCATTTTTTAAAGGGGTTGTTTGGTTTTTTTTTCCTTGTAAATTTAAATGTCTTGTAGACTCTGGATATTAAACCTTTGTCAGATAGATTGCAGAAATTTTCTTCCATTCTGTAGGTTGTCTGTTCACTCTGTTGATAGTTTCTTTTGCTATGCAGAAGCTCTTAAGTTTAATTAGAACCCATTTGTCAATTTTTGCTTCTGTTGCAGTTGCTTTTGGTTTTTCTCAGGGAATCTTTGCCCATGCCTATGTCCTAAATGGTATTGCCTAGATTTTCTTCTAGGGTTTTTATAGTTTAGAGTTTCATTTAATTCTTTAATCCATCTTGAGTTAATTTTTGTATAGGCGCAAGGAAAGGATCTGGTTTCAATTTTCTGCATATGGCTAGCCAGTTCCCCCAGCACCATTTATAAAATAGAGAATCCTTTTCCCATTGCTTTTTTTCGTCAGGTTTGTAGAAGATCTGATGGATGCACTCTTATTTCTGAGTTCTGTATTTTGTTCCATTGGTCTACGTGTCTGTTTTTGTACCAGTACTAAACTCATGTATTCTGTTAAAGTACATATATTTTGATTTATCTTACATTTGTGAAGGCTTAACTCTCATTTTTTATAAAAATTTCTTTTCTTCTATCTGTATTTGTTTTTCCTATGCCTGGATTAGTCTGTTCTCCCACTGCTAATAATAAAGACATATCCAGGACTGGGTAATAAATAAAGGAAAGAAGTTTAATTGACTCACAGTTCCACATGGCTGGGGAGGCCTCACAATCATGGCAGAAGGCAAATAAGGAGCAAAGTCACTTCTTACATGGCAGTAGGCAAGAGAGCATGTGCAGAGGAACTGTCCTTTATATAACCATCGGATCTTATGAGACTTATTCACTATCACCTGAACAGCACAGGAAAGACCTGCCCCTATGATTCAATACCTCCCACTGGTTCCCTTCTATGACATGTGGAAATTATGCAAGCTACATTTCAAGATGAGATTTACACATGGCCAAACTGTATCAAGGCCCTTGTTTCACAATACAAATATCAGATGAACTAAGTTCTAAGAACATAATACTATAGAATCATATATTTAATGTCAAAAAACTTAATTTCTATATAAAAATTTTGAGATTAAGACAGTTTAAGATATGTATTAGAAACATTACTTATTGCAAAACTGAATAGAGATGCCAATACTTTTGAATACCATAAGATCCAGTGGAATTTCCCATTTCATTTTGCTGTCTTCCTAGGTGAGGCAACTGAGAAAAGATATATTGTCAGTCTATAGAAAAAGTCTTTTATGTATGGCCTTGGAGGATGTTATAGATTGTGAGGATCCCTCTACTCGCAAATATTTGCATTATCATGTATTTTTTTGTCTAAAATTATACTAGTTACAATTAGTTCCTTGAAGCATTGTGTAGCATATTTTAAAATACCAATATTTCCTTAAATCCTTAGCACCTTAGCAAGAATCATCTCATTTTTTTGGGTTGCTGACTTGAGAAATACTGTAAAGAAGTGAACATTTGTGTTAGAGGGAGGAAATATGCAAGAGGTCATTTCATATTAAAGAGGCACAATCTCCAAGAGGAAGGCTGGAGTATTGTGAATGTGCATGTGTGTGATTGTGGTAGTGGTAATGATACACTATGGGGAACGCTGGGTAGAGTATTTAGGTATAGAAAAAACGTGGAGAGGAGGGCTGGAGTTCACGTAAATGTAGTGTATTTGTTGGACACCTAGGTTAGGTGAGAGCTATAGGGAAAAAGAGTATGAAAAAGTTTTTATAATTGTTACTGAGAGAAAGAATGGGCAGAGCACTATTTTAAATAGCTAGCAATATATAGTTTCATTGTTGGCATGTAAAACAAATATTCTGAATTCCACCTATTAATATTTTCCAGTTTAAAAATATATCTTAAAGTCTGGATTCTGTGACATTATAAAAACTCACAACTGTGTAAATGTGAACACAAACATAATAGGGGGCAGAGAGTTTCTGAGAACATTCCCACATCAGTGCCAGTGATTGTATCTCCCATTAGATAACATGAGACTGGCACCAGATGATATAAGGTGATATAATGAGAGTAAGGTGAAGAGTAAATCAGAAAGAACTGGAAAAAATTTATTCAAGAACTTTAAGGAATTTCATATGCCTGTACAAACCTGGATTTGGCAGCTGATGGAGTCTCTTTTCCAAGAGAGTTATGGCAGACTTAACTAATAAACACTGAGAATTTACCTTGAGCTTCAAGTCCCCAGGGTCATTAACCCACAGTTCTTGTGTGGGATACAAGTGCTACACTGTGGAAGACATTTGTTCTTGACCTGAGATGAGATGAAATTTGCATTTCATTGAATGGAATGAGAGGGACCTATAATTGAAAGAAAAAGGGTAGGGGGAGGGTATAAAACAAAGTAAAAGTAAACTATATCTAGAAATGGAAGGAACATGGTGATAATGTATTAATATTTATTATATACAGTGTATATTAATATAAAGAAATGGAAAGAACACACATAGTAAGAGTCTGTTAAATGTATTTGAACAATTTTGAAGGGCTCAGATTTGGGCACATTTCTATAGCTATTATTAACTAAGAATGAACTAATATAATGAATATCTGCTGCAGCTAATCTTTTTTAAAAGTTTCCTCAGGCCCTTCTACCTCACTTATCAACACAAAAAGTTTTCTTTAAGTAGAATGAAAACTATTGACTTAATATATTTTCCATGAAAATAAATGATTGTTTAGAAGGGCAAGACCATTTTGAGCTGGTATATTTCTAAAGTTGAATAAACTTCCATTATCCCATCCCACTCACATTCCTTGCAAGAATGACATTTAAAATTTTCTTCCATATGCACCATTAATTTCAAAATACCTTCTTAGATATTTCAAGTTTCCTAATATATGGAACTATAGACACCTTTACTAGATTCTATCTTATTTACCTCATTTATTTTGTATGACTAAGTTGGAATTTGCTGTTGAGACCTCAATCTCAGAAAACAATACTTTATTACTTGCAGGTACATAAAGCTTTAATGATTTCACTATTGTTAGACCCTGTTGGGTCACAGTAATTGAAATTCTCTGTGCTTAGTGCCTCAGCATTTGCAAGTAACTTTATCAGCATAAATACTGTATTTCATTGCCTACTAATCCTAAATAAATAGCTATACTTTTGATAAAGTTATTGCTAGAATTTGAATAGTGACTCAGAAACTTTGGCCGGTGAGTGCAACTTTATTATCTAGAGACTCTCATTTCAAAGGCAATTGGATTGCTGTGTTCTGAAGAACTATGTATTTGATAGAGCAAATCTACACACTCTCTGCCTTCCTGATGAAGCAAAGGCATTAGTACAAGCCCCAAGTTCTACAGAAATTACAGGCTTCTAAAGGGACCATTCACTTTTCGGCCTTTGAGTGACCTTGGGGAAGGTGCTGGAACTCCCATGCTGAGTTAATTCATTGGTAAGCAGATTTAATAACACCTACCTTGCAGCATTGATGTGGTATTAGAATGTAAGGCCATAAAAAATGCCTTACACATACATAGTTCAAACTCAATCAAAACATAGCAACTGTGGTTTGTAAGGACATAAAGTCAGAGCTCTAGATTTCAAGCAGAAATCCTTTGAAATGACCTGTAGAGGCTAAGAGTAATACCATATATACTGGTGACTAAGGGTTTGACGAAGGACATTTTACAACATCCTTAAACTGTTTTTCCCATTTCTCCCTTCCCCCACTTCTACCTTCTTGACTATAGAGAACATTTGTTCAATATCTTTTTATCTAGTAGCTCTGTACAGCTCTACATTACCGAATTATATCAGTTTTTTTAAATCTTTACAAAAAGTGATTTTAATTTGGTATTTCCTTCTTTATCTGATTTTTTAATTTAAAATTGTTCTTTCTTATTTTTTCCTTAAATCTACATTTTCCTTAGTTTGTGGATTAAAGTCTGGACATAGTCTTTAGGTAAGGGTCTAATAAATGCTAGCTATAACAGAATACTTTTTTGGTTCCTCTATATTATGCTTTATCCAAATGATGTGTTTATTCATTTTTAAAAGAGCTCAATATTGCATATATAATCAATATAATTTTATGCTGAATGTATATAAATCACGCAATTCCCATTTAGCATTTGTGTGATAGGCATTTTTCCTAAATATAAAAGTGGCCATAGCCAGTGTCTAGATAATGTCATGAAGTATCCAACAACTCAGCACAACTAAATGATGTCCTAAGGAAGTTCTCGGTAAGTAATCTGATGCTCTGCACCATGTATACACTTGTAGGAATTCATAGCAACCAAGTAAAGTAGATATGAGGGGCACATGCAGATAATTGCTCTATGTTATCATCCTTTGTGCTAATTTATGTATGATTTGTAAGTGTGAGACAGTTTACTGTGTATTTCTAAAATACCAAAATCAGGTTTAGGAAGAACTATAATAAATGCTCAGTAAGACAACTTACTGTATATTTCTAAAATATCAAAATCAGGTTTAGGAAGAACTGTAATTGATGCTCAGTAAATATTTGTTTAATAAATAAATGATCAATCAAAGATTCAGTGAACAATAAATGATTGAATGCTTTGAATAAAGTATCATTTGTCTTTCTCTTATAAATCAGTGTGAAAAAGATACTGCTGTGAGAGACTAAAAGCTATCACTTTATTAACTAAGAAAATGGGACAGGGATTAATTTGAAAGAAAAAAATATCATGAAGCATTTTTTACATATCATGGCTCAGAATCTGGCCATGTCTTAATTTTTTGCCCTGTCTGAAGCTCTGTCTGACATCATCGACCTGTTATATTGTTCCTCACTTATTGATCTGAAGTGTGTAAAATAGCGGGTCTTGTAGCAAAACTAAAGTATTAAGTAGTTCATTAAATTTTCTTACTCCTTTTGCTATATTCTAATCTTAGCATCCTTTTAATACATATCTTTAAGTGTTAATGGTTCATTAAAAGAGTGTTGATCTCTGCAACATCCTCTACAAAACTATTAAATATTATCATCTACATTTGTTTGTAGATTTACCTTTTATGTCAAAAGTAATTATATGACTCCTTAGCTTGCATGTTCCTTGTTACAGAGTTCAAACTCATTATAAGTACAGTGTTTTTTCTGTATAGTAGGCCACAGATTTCAAATGGTTTCTGCCTGATGCCAAATTAAGTGACTTTATATTCATTTTACTTTATTTAATGGTTTATTTCCATCATAGCATTAAAAATTTCTATAACTATGATTTCTATCTATTTGTTCTATTTATACCTTGCTAGAAAACAAACTGCAAGGAAGCAGGGCTATTTCTCCACGGCGGTTCAAGCATTCACTAAAAACTATACATAGCTTTTCCAGTGATAGAGCTATTCTAATCGTTGAGTTTGAACTAGTCTAACAGTTAGAGCTTAAAAGCTATTTAATAGGTAAATCAATGAAGGTGTTTAAACTGGACCATTCACATTCCAAATAATGCACTTTGATTTGGCTGCTTTATCCTTATTGTTGTAAGCATTTTGGTATTGAAAACTCATTAATTTTGTAATGAAGAACAAAGACATGGATACATCTATCTTATATATGATAAAGTACTTAAAGGAGTGCTTGACATATTCTGAACTAAATAAATATGAGTTATACCCAATGTCCAAACACTCTGTTGAAACCAGGTGTTCTCAAAGTATTTGTCTGCTATATCAGGCCAAAGAAGTTGATTTACTACTGTCAACGGTTGTTTAGGATAATACAGATCAATTAGTAACTGGTTATTTTAATTCGCTTACTTTTATTCAGTGTAGTCAGAAGTCACAATCAGTTTTGTGTACATATTTTGATTACTTGATTATAAATTAAAGCAAATTAAAAGGAGGACAGAGATCTTTGTTTTTAGTCCTGCTGTATCCTGGACTCTCCTCTCCATTCAATGATTAGTAAATTAACATATTCCAATGTGACTTTTTTTCTTGATCTGCCAAAAATATGCCAAGATGCATTATGAAAGATACGTACAAATTAAAATGCCTATGACCTCTTTACTCACCATGCCTCTTTTCATCTTCATTGCCACCATCTCATCCACCATATTGTAACTTGGCCAAATTATGTTCCTGATATACAATGCATCATCCAGCATTTCAATATAGTCTCATCAACTATTAGGGAAAACTAGTTAAGTAATTGGTTAATAAGCTTTTTTTTAACTTTTTTATTTTGAACTGCTGAATCTCTTTCATTTCCTGTCTGATATGATTTGACTGTGTCCCCACCCAATATCATCTTGAATTGTAATGCCCATAATCCCCCGTGTGTCGAGGGAGGGCCTCAGTGGAGGTGATTAGGTCATGGGGGCAGTTTCCCCCATGCTGTTCTCATGATAGTTCTCACAAGATCTGATAGTTTTATAAGGCAGTTTTCCCTGCTCTTGCTAGCTCTTCTGTCTCTTGCTGCTATGTGGAGAAAAAGGTCTTTGCTTCCACCCTGATTGTAAGTTTCCTGAGGTCTCCTTAGCTATGTGGCACAGTGAATCAATTAAACCTCTTTTCTTTGTAAATTTTTCAGGCTTGGGTATTTCTTCATAGCAGTGTGAAAACAGACTAATACACTTTTTAAAATCTAATACTTAACATTTTCTGCCTAAATATCAAATAATTACTAGTGATTCCACAAATGATACAATGAATTCATCCATATTTTAGGGAAAGTTATAGAGCTGGTTAACACAGTGTTTCAGAAACCTGAAAATTAAAACACTTTACTCTCTCAGAATTCACTCCTCAGATCCTAATCACTTCAAAATCTAGCCTGTATATTAAACCATAAAACTCTAAATGACCACTTGGAAGAAAAAGTTAAATCTGAAAAGGGTCACAAGACTTACAGTAACGTTTAAGTGTGTAAACACACTGCTTATTTGACCAAAGGAATCTATACATTCATTAATAAAACAATTTTTACTGGATAATTTTTTCAAACAAGAGATAGCTTGGTGAAAACACACGTCACCTAAAGTATTTGCTCTAAAATACTCTTTGTTTTAGGGCATTTCCAAGACCAGGATTTGTAGACATCTGTAAGCATTTATGACTGTTAAATAAGAGTCAATTAAGTCAGACTCTACTATTTCTAACCCTGTGTTTTAAATGAATGTCAAGAAATTGTTGATCTTGGGGAAATAAATCATACATAAAAATGCACTAAAAACAAAATCTTTAGATGCTTAAATACATCAACTGCTTTTAGTGATAAAATATGTTTGGATCAATATCCCTGGATGTCAGTATATAATAAAGGTTGAAGAAATCTATTGAACTGGTAAAAGTACACACAAATCAAAGCCTTTTTAAAGTTACTGAGGACAGTGTTTTTTTTTTTTTTTTTATTGCATTTTAGGTTTGGGGGTACATGTGAAGAACATGGAAGATTGTTGCATAGGTACACACATGGCAGTGTGATTTGCTGCCTTCCTCCCCATCACCTATATCTGGCATTTCTCCCCCATGCTATCCCTCCCCAACTCCCCACCCCCCCACTATCCCTCCCCTTTTTCCCCCCGACAGACCCCAGTGTGTGATACTCCCCCTCCCTGTGTCCATGTGTTCCCATTGTTCAACACCCGCCTATGAGTGAGAACATGCAGTGTTTGATTTTCTGTTCCTGTGTCAGTTTGCTGAGAATGATGGTTTCCAGGTTCATCCATGTCCCTACAAAGGACACGAACTCATCGTTTTTGATGGCTGCATAATATTCCATGGTGTATATGTGCCACATTTTCCCTGTCCAGTCTATCATCGATGGGCATTTGGGTTGGTTCCAGGTCTTTGCTATTGTAAACTGTGCTGCAATGAACATTCGTGTGCATGTGGAGGACAGTGTTTTAAATGTGTAGTAGATGTTGTATATTGCAGCTGCTCTAATCTACATTTTCTTCTGTCACCAATCACCATCTTTCTTAAAGGTGGCTATAAGACACGTTATCACTCCTAGAGGAAATACACGCGCACACACACACACACACACACACACACACACACACACACCTGCATACATGCACTATATATAGTTTTCTGTATAAAGTTTTAATATAATCCATAGTGCATTTGTTTTACATATTGTCCTTTATGTTATTGCATTAAAATTGACTAAATCATGTAAAAACTTAAAAATGAAAACTCATACCCCAGTTCTCAAATCTGGATCTATTATAAGCTATTTCAAGTCAAATACTGATTCATATACATTTTGGTGTGGTCATTTATACCTACTACATTGTCTGGTACTAAATGGATGCTCAGTGGTTAGCAGGGATTTCCTTTGTGCAGCAAAAGAAGGCACATATATTATTCAACACTTTTCCTTGTTCTCTATAATAGTTTTATCCACATTTTCAGTTATAAAAACTAGTTTTTTGTTTTTAAGAGTGATAAGTTTTTTTTATGAGAGTCAAATATCCAATAGATTAGATGAACATAATGACAATTTAAGAATACCTTTAAGTGTATTGTCATTCTATTAATCACAACTATATCTACATTTATTTAAAGATAAAGAAGCACACACATACACATATATGAGAAATTCACTATACAGGCAATGATTGATGAAATACTCATCTTGGTGAGGTGGGGACTTCCAAAAGACTAAATTGCACTCAGATCATGAGTGTCCATTGATAAAAAATGCTTAGATTTTGGCCACCATTAATTAGGATGCTGAAAACCAGCTAGAGATAGAATCAATGGATTTTGGAATGAGGAGTTGGGGAAGGGGAAAAATACTTTATCCAAACACTCTTAGGTCAGCTGTGCATTACTCATATGCACAGCTATGGGTGCATACATGAAGCTAAACCAACATGAGAATAATGATGAACAAACTGAGCAAAATTCTATTTCTATTATGAAAAACGACCTTTTGTATTTTAATATCTTGTGTTTTGAGTAAGAGTGATCTAACATATGAACTTGTAAACGGGACGGTTCCTTGAAATACAAAGCATGTGAAACTTGATCTTGAGGAAATTCAAATACATTTTTATTTCATGTAAAGGCAGATAGCTTTATTTAGGGTATACTACTTTATTTATAAACATGTAAAGTAAAGCCTGTTGTATTTTTTTTTAAAGCCTTATATTGAACTTAAGACCTTGTGTTTTGTTAAACCTTTTTTATAGTACGGAATCCTTCCACAGTTTAACCTAGAACTAAATACCATCTTCAGGTAGAAGTTTCACTGAACATACAGGCATTCATTTGTTTTGAGGGAAGATGTTCCCTGGCTCTTTAAGTATGAAATGATTTCCTAAGCTAATTCTTAAGGCTTATATACTATAAGACTTTTCTTGAGAGGGCATATTAGATCTGTAATATTTGAAAAAGTGCAATGTAGTATTTGATTCAAATACAACTGATTTTCTGCTGGGTCTGTGGGAGACATTCAGCATCACAACAAAACCCAAAAAAATCTCACAAATCTACATATGTAATTTGACACTTCTGATTCACAGCAGGCAGGGATAATGGTGGAACAGAGGTAATGGAAGTCAGAATAACAGTACCTAAGTGTAATATTTGCATAATGAGTTTGGAAATGACACTACATTTTCTACATGTAGTAGAAGTGAATTAAATGAAATGTTGAGGTAACAGCAATAGATCATATTTCACTGTATGCTGCAAACATTAAGCAATTTGAAAGGTTAATGAACAAAGCAGTGGTTCTCTATAAGGGCCTCCAGAAAATATTAGCAAACAACAAAAGGAAACTGCCTGGAGTATGAGAAAAGATCTATAGAGCCCTGTTTCTATCTTTCTTTCTTTTCCCTGTGGTCTGTGGATGAAACAATAGCAACTTCAACATAAGGCTTGTGTTAAGAATTACTAACTTGATGGATTAATTGCTTTCAAGCTTGTCTCAAGCCAGCCATTCCAGCTTTTCATTAATCCTCAAGAAATGCTTTTTATTACACTTCTTTTTGCCAAAATCATGCTAAAGTAACAATATAATATTTTTATGACTTAAAAATTTTTATTATTAAACAAATTAGATACAGGACCAAAAAACTGTTTCCAAGCATAAAGCTGTTAGTTAATTTAATTATAGATTGGAAATATTTTTTTTACTCTCCCCCAAGAGATCAGCCATCTTCTGTTTCTTTCCTAAAAAATAATTTACTTTCTTGCCATTACATCTTTACAAGAAGTAAAGTTTGTCCAATATGTGTTTGATATGGACCCTAGACCAGTGCATCTCAAACCTTAATGTCCATACGAATCATCCTGGGATCTTGTTAAATGTGGATTCTGATTCAGTAGGTCTGGGGTGTCCAGATACTCCACATTTCTAACAAGCTCCCAGTTGATGCTGATGCTGCTGAGATGGGGAACACACTTGCAGTAGATACCCAGAAGGCTTCAACAGGACCTGGTAAACATACTTGTGTACTAGTGCTTCAGGGCAGGGTAAGGGTGGAGAGAGGGAGGTTTAAGGTAGGTGCTGAGATATTTGCCTAGAAAAATTGAGAAGAGGAAGAGAGAGGGTAATCTGATACATATTCCACATGTACCCTTGGTTTGATGGGGTGAGAGGAAATGGTTCCTTACCTGTGAGGCACTCTGGGCACTGTGCTCCCTGCTGGGATACAGTGATGAGCTAAAGATATTCAACCCAATGCTCCTTGTGAAGCTTGAGGTATGGCGAAGACCCTTTGTCTTTTCTGTCAGCAGCTGAAGGATGGGACTAATAATAAGATGAAAATGACATATTCTTAGAATTAGATGACAGAGGTTCTAGTTCTCTTTTTCTTATGACTATTTCTATGAAGTGGGAAACTCAGTCTATCTGGGACTAGTTTTCCCATGAATTTTTGAGAGAATTATAAGGGTCCCTAACACCTTCAAAATTACATGCTTATAAAACTCTAAAGCACATGACTATAAAGTAATACTTTTTTTTCTAACACCAAACTTTTTTTTTTATTCTGCAATTTAAATTAGTCACCTTGGAAAATTCACTACACCAAATATATTAGGAACTGTGCTTTTGGAATTTCCTGCAGAGCCAGTGACATTATTTTATAATTCCTATTTAACTGACATAAAGGTGAATTAACCTTTCAAACAGAGGAAAATCAGACAAGTTTGAGAAGTTGTAAAATATTTGAGACTAGGTCCCATATCTACTTTATCGTCGTATTTTCCATAGCAGAATTTCCTCAACTTTTTGTTGATAAGCATCTCCTGCATGTGCATGCTGAACATACATACTTCTGGGATCAACTCTACCCTTACAAAATAAGAGTCTCCAAGAGAATTGTGTGGGTTTTTTTGTTTTGTTTGTGTTTTGTTTTTACAAAGGCAAATCTAATGGTCAGGGAAATTTAGGTAAATTATGCTACATACAGCATTTCATACAGCGTTTGGTACAGAGAAGTTGTTCAGCTGTTGACTGAACAACAGAATGAAGAATTAATAACCAAAACCTGTCACCTAAGTGGTAAATTGCCATTTCTGCATCTGTAAATAGAATGGATTAGTTACCTTTAGAACCTAAGACTTGTATTTTTTTAATGACATGACTAATTGAGATAGGATCTCACTCTGTCTTCCAGGCTGGAGTGCAGCGGCAGTTAAGGCTCACTGCAGCCTTGACCTCCTAGGCTCAAATGATCCTTCAACCTCAGCCTCCCCAGTACCTGGGACTACAAGCATGTGCCCCCATGTCCAACTATTTTTTTTTTAATATTTTTATAGAGATGGTGTTCACCTGTTGTCCAGGCTGGTCTTGAAATCCTGGGACTAGGTGATCTGCCTGCCGCAGCCTCCCAAAGTGCAAGTGCTGAGATTAAAGACATGAGCTACTGCTCCTGGCCACAAGAGGTTTTTTTTTTCCTGTGCTCCATCTCAAATCTTTTTATCCAGGTTAAGGGTCATAAATGAATCCTTCTCCACCACAGGACTTTAGGTTCCATGAAGAGAAAGACTGTTATATACTGTTGTATCCCTAGTATCCCAAATAGCAACTGCACATAAATATTTATAGCTTGAACTCAACTGTAGTGCACAGCTTAAATTACAGTCTGGTTAGCTTAACTGTAAATAGTTCTGTGCTCATCACTTAAAATGCCTCCACTTAAGGACTTATTCAACCCAGAACAACTGAGTGTAATTTTCAGATCCCCAGAAGTTAACTGCACTTTCCCCTCAAAGAGCAACCCTGAACTCAGAGCTATGAAATTCTCTGACCTAACACCTCTGTAAGCACTTATCGATCATGTGGTCCCTATCATATGTGCCTAATGGCAGTTTGTGTGCTGCAATATTCCTCTTTAATGGGTTATGAAAATCCACCTGTCAGAACACGCCATAGTGCTCCCTGTTCCCACAGAGAGATTGATTCTGTTTCTCTTAAAGCTCTGCTCTGGTCTTCTGCTTTCCAAGCAACTTTTCCCTTGTTTATCCGTTCTCTTTGTTCTTTCCTTCGTCCCCGCTCCTCCTCATTCCTCCATTTTTTTCTTTCTCTCTTCCCCTTCTCCCATCATTATTCTTAGCAGGTTTATCCTCTTCATCTTTTCCCCTTCCAAAGCCATGAGCAGGGGGAAGGGTACATAATAGGTAAGAAGAGAGCATCCTATTTTGGCTTATCCACCTGCTTAATCATCAGACATGAGCATCAAAGGCATTGCAGGATCAGCTGGACTATGCAGGTGAGGCCATGCCCACATGCTGTACCTTTGTCTGCAAGTTTGCTTGAAGAAAGGAAAATGCTCAGAGTTGGAAAGGCCACAGTGAACAGTAGAAATTCACCCAAAATGGGCTGGAATATTGGGGAGCATCTTGAGTCAAGGACACTATTGGTAAGGAGAGATAGAAGGAAATTCACATCAATGCTGGGAAGAGAAAAATCTGGGGTGAAGAAAGCTGCTTTTTGAAAAGCCTCAAAGTTGAGCAAAATATGATCTATAGATTAAACACTAAACACAAAAGAAGCAACACCAGCTAACACAGATTTGATAATCAACGGCATTGATTTGGATCTGATCGAGCTAAAAAAACTATGAAATCTGTACACTATTAAAAAAAGGTGCTTAGTGGCCAAATACGAAAATAATGTATGTTTTCTTCCCACTAAATGAGTATTGAATCATTTAAGAACAGTATTACTTTCATGAAAAGTTAGGAGAAAAAAAAAGTTGTTTGAGAAAAGATTTGATTAAGCCCTGGGAGCAGATCTGGGTCCAATTCCAACTCTGTTTATTTACTAACTTAAAACAACCAAGCCTCAGTTTCCAAAAGAGAAAAAATTATTGTGCATATACTGTTGGGCTGCTGTGAACAGTAACTGATTTAATATTTGTACATCTGGGATAACATTTTGGTGAATTAGCTGATACATTTCCAGGGAAAATTTAGCACAATGTGAAACTAAAAGTGTAAATTCTTGTTATTTGAGTACCTAATAGATGTGAAGGAATATCGACTGAGTCAGATCTTTATGTCACAGAGGCTGAATACCCTGGGATAGGAGAAAAGACGGCAAGGTGGAAAGGGGAGGACTGATGGGAATGAGAAAGAAAACCTGAGAAAATTTAGGAAGGAGGACACACTCTGCCTTGCCCTTCATAGGGAAATATAGTTCCCCCAGATATGCTTGGTAATCTCAGATTATAAAGAATAGCAACATGTTCTAAGAGTAGCAGAGTAGAAAGCACTGAATGTTATGTTAGAGAATCTTCAGGCCCACAAACTTCCACCTCTGCATGGTACAGGAACAGCTGACTGTTTCCCAGTTGTAATCAGCATTGGAGTAGAAGGGACACTGGGAGTTCTAGATCTGGAGGGAGATTGCAGTGCAGGTCGAGAATGTAACAGTAGGTGCAAGGGAATCAAATAAGACCAAAAAATGCTAGTGAAAAATGACAGTCCCAATCAGATTAGACAATGAAGATCTCAGGAGAGGTTAACCTAGATAGAAAACAGCTGAGGACAAAATACTTTCTTTGCCTAAAGACTGGATACTGCATAAATATCTCCAGCTGCCCTCCAATGCCTACCACGATATCAATAAAACTGAAGGGAGAGTGGAAAAAACCCTGAATGGACTTAGTTCATCCAGCGATTAGGATTCCATCTCTGTCACCAGTGGAATCAATTTTGAAATAAAAGTTCAGTCACAGAAAAAAATAGTTACATTTCTAGCTCACTAAATTTATAGTCAGTAAAGGGCTGAGCCCTATGGCTGGCACAGAAAATTAGATCTATAAAAGATAGCTTGTATTATTATCAAGAAGGAGAATTTGTGAGTGGAAAGAATTGGAGGTTTAAAAAATTGAAAAGCTTGTGCTTGTTACCAAGAAGGGTCTCGATCAATATTTGTTAAAAATAAAAAAAAATCGTAGATTAAAGCCAGAGGCAAGGTAGTTGGAGCATAATATTATTGCGGCTGGAGAATACCCTAATTTTCTTTTGCTCCTCATAACACCTAACACAGTGTTGGATCCATTGTTTTGCTTCCTACATATTTGTTAAAATAATAAAAATTAAAGAGTACACTATTGGTGATATTGGAGTAGAAGAAAAGGGCGTTACACGGACTAGAGCCTTCAGTGGGAGACATATATTTATCTAAGAAGATCAAGTCAGCCAACAAGGCTTCAGAAGTGATGATTCAAAGAAAGGTAGATGGGGAGCATGTTCATATTAAGCAGATTGTATTTGTAGTAAATTGAGAGGATGGAGATACAAAATATGATAGAAGAAAACCCCTAAAAAAGATCAATTTGCATTTGAAGAAATAATCTATATCATAGTACTATAATATTTCTCTGGAAAAGTGAGAGGTTTTTCTAGCTATACCAGATACAAGATGTGTGAGAGGTAACACTTTCTCAATCTTCTTAAAATTTTATTTACAACTGACAAATAACAATTTGATGTTTACATTGTTGAATGATTAAATCAAGCTGAAATCTATCCTCTCACGATTGTATAGCGTGAGTACTTGGGTGCTACGCAGTGAATGAGGGTTTTCAGTCATCCCAGTATGTTGCATTACATTAAAATTATTTTGTCGTTGTTGTTTAACTTTTTGTTTCATAATTTCTAAAATATTTGAATTAGAAATTACTCCTAGTTCAGAAGTCACAAAATATAATAATAAATATGGTGAAAAGTCTTCCACCCATTCCCTATCCTCTGTTCTTTCAGTTTCAAGCAATCCCTCAATACATAAGTAATAATTATTAGGTTCTTGGTACTCTGTATGCATCTATAGCAAATATAACTATATTGTCTTAACCCCACTCCTTTCTTCCCAAGACAGCTTTATAGACACACTATTCAGTACCTTCGTTTCTTTCTTTCATTTATCAATACGTTTTGAAGATATAAATAAAACTTGGGGGTGTCATAATTTACCTAGTCTACTAATGCTGGACATTTATGTTAATTTCCATCTTTGCAATTATTAATGCAGAAGTGAATAACACACGTGTGTTATTCTCACATATGCTAGTGTTTATAGCATAAGTTCTCAATTTTCTTACCCAGGAATTATCAGGTAAAGAGTTATACACTTACTTTGATAATGCAGTCTTCCCCTGGTATTCATGGTTCAGGACCCTTACAGATACCAAAATCTGTGGGGATGCTCAAGTCTCATATAAAATGGTGTGGTATGTATTTGCATATAATGTACTCACATTCTCCATTTGTATGCTTTAAATCATCTCTAGATTACTTGTAATATCTAATACAATGTAAATACTATGTAAACAGTTATTATACCATATTTCTTTTTAAATTTGTATTACTTTTATTATTTTTTTTCCAAATATTTTCAATTGGCAGTTGGTTGAATCTACAGATGCAGAACCCACAGATGCTGAGGACTGACTGTATCCCCAAAGTACCCTTCATAAGATTTGTTTCTTTGGATTCACTTTAAACGTCATCACCAAGAGTAGATTTTCTTTTTTTTTTATTTTTTATTTTTTATTTTTTATTTTTTTTGCATTTTAGGTTTGGGGGTACATGTGAAGAACATGGAAGATTGTTGCATAGGTACACACATGGCAGTGTGATTTGCTGCCTTCCTCCCCATCACCTATATCTGGCATTTCTCCCCATGCTATCCCTCCCCCAACTCCCCACCCCCCCACTATCCCTCCCCTTTTTCCCCCCCACAGACCCCAGTGTGTGATACTCCCCCTCCCTGTGTCCATGTGTTCCCATTGTTCAACACCCGCCTATGAGTGAGAACATGCAGTGTTTGATTTTCTGTTCCTGTGTCAGTTTGCTGAGAATGATGGTTTCCAGGTTCATCCATGTCCCTACAAAGGACACGAACTCATCGTTTTTGATGGCTGCATAATATTCCATGGTGTATATGTGCCACATTTTCCCTGTCCAGTCTATCATCGATGGGCATTTGGGTTGGTTCCAGGTCTTTGCTATTGTAAACTGTGCTGCAATGAACATTCGTGTGCATGTGTCCTTATAGTAGAACGATTTATAGTCTTTTGGATAAATACCCAGTAATGGGATTGCTGGATCAAATGGAATTTCTATTTCTAGGTCACCAAGAGTAGATTTTCTTTGAGAAAGTCCTCAATGACATCTGTGTTAGACCACCATTGTACTGCTGTAATAAAATAATAGAGACTGGGTGATTTAAAAAGAAAAGTTTAATTGGCCCAAAAAAGTTCTATGGGTTTTACAGAAAGCATGGTGCTAGTATCTGCATCTGGGGAGGCCCCAGAAAGCTTACAATCATGGCGGAAAATGAAGCAGGAGCAGGCACATCACATGGTGAAAGCAGGAGCAAGAGAGAGAGAGAGTAAGAGGGGAGCTGCTCACACTTTTAAACAACCAGGTCTCTTGACAACTCACTATCACAAGAACAGTACCAAGCCATGAAGCATTCGCCCCTATGACCTAAACACCTCCCCACCAGCACACCTCCAACATTGGGGATTACATTTTAACATGAGATTTGGAGAGGGTATGGATTCAAACTATAATAGCATCTAAATGTGACAACACTAGAAAGTTCAAATAAAGGAATCACTGATTAAAATTTTTCTAACATTTTAAATGTTAAATATAATAAAAGATCACTACTGATCTTTATAATTAAGCATCACAACTGAACCCAAATTACTCAGAAATGTAATCACAGAATCAGTTGTGGTTTATTTTGTAACTTCACAGAGGGCCTGAAAGTTGAGTTAATCTTAGGGATTGGTATAGGGCTTGTCTTATTTGACAGGATGCTCTAGGTTTACTGTGCACTTGAGAGTTATCAGTCTCTAAGATTCAGACGTATTATACTTCTTACACTTTCTATGATGGTTCAGCCCAAAATGTCACTGAAGAAAGAAGTTGGCATCAATGTTAATAATTCTCACCTTCAGTGGAAAGAAACCCTAAGGATCATCACATGTGGATACTTGAAGATATTTTAGTAGACTACAATTTTAACTTAAAGGTTTAAACTTATGCAAAAATATTCATGTGTTTCTATACATATATGTATACATCAAATAATTTATCTGTAGAGCTTAGCAGCAGTCACACAAGAATCCTTAGAATATCAGCTCTAATGGGCTAGTTGGGGTATGCTTTAACATTTGAAGGAATTTTTGTTCACAGTACAGGATACCAAGAGGGGCTTGGTGCAGCTGCAGGATTCTGAAGCAAGAAGACATATAGGCTGAAGGAAAGAGCAAGGTCATACCATGGAGATAGAGAGGATAAAACCCTTATTGGGTGTCTGTCTGGGCACTGACACTCCAACAAAAACAGAGGCATGGATAAATAAATGAGAGTTATAATTTTAAACTCAATAGTTATTATAGAATATTGAAGATATTCCACTGTATCTAGTTTTCATTGTTGCTGTTGGGATATCAATTAGTTATGATCTTTATTCAGAAGTCACTTACTTTCTTCTAACTCTATTTTTAAATTTTATTTATAATTGATAAAACGATATTTGTACATATGGGGTAAATGTGGTATTTTGTTACATGCATAGATTGTGTAATGATCTAGTCAGGGTATTTCAGGTATCCATCACTTCAAATACTTATCATTTCTATGTGTTGGGTACACTTCAAGTTTTTTTTTCTAGCTATTTTGAAATATGCAATACATTATGGTTAACTGTAGTCTCCCTACTTACTGTAGGACATTAGAACTTATTTCTTCTATCTGTGTCTTTATACCCATTAATCAACCTCTCTACATCCCCCCTCACCACACCGAACAATACAAACACCATTCCAAGCCTCTGGTATCTATCATTCTACTCTCTATCTCTTTGAGATTAACTTTCTTAGCTCCCCACATATGAGTGAGAGTATTTGTTGTCTGCCTTTCTGTGCCTGGCTTATTTTACTTAAAATAATGACCTCCAGTTCCATCCCTGTTGCTGCAAATACATGATTTCATTTTCTTTTATAGCCAAGTGGTATCCCATTGTGTGTATACATTTTTCTTTATTCATTTTTCCATTAATAGACACAGGTTGATTCCCTAATAAATATGAGAATGCAGATATTCTTTGATATGCTGATTTCCTTTTCTTTGGATAAATATCTAATAGTGGATTGCTGGTTTGTTTTGTATTTCTAATTTTAGGATTTTTTTTTGAGAAATTCCCGTACTGTTCTCCATGGTGGCTGTGCTAATTTACATTCCCAGCAACAATATATAAGCGTTCCTATGGCTGGGCGTGGTGGCTCACACCTGTAATCCCAGCACATTGGGAGACTGAGGTAGGCAGATCACCTGAGGTCAGGAGTTTGAGACCAGCCTGACCAACATGAAGAAACCCCTTCTCTACTAAAAATGCAAAATCAACCGGGTGTGGTGACACATGTCTGTAATCGTAGCTACTCAGGAGGCTGAGGCAGGAGAATCACTTGAACTTGGGAAGTGGAGGTTGCAGTGAGCCGAGATTGTGCCAATGCACTCTAGCCTGGGCAACAAGAGTGAAACTCCATCTCAAAAAAACAACTAAAAAAGGAGTTCCTGTTTCTCTCATCCTCACCAGCATCTGTCACTTTTTGCTTTTTTAAAAATAGCCATTCTAAAGGGAATAAGTGGATATCTTATTATGGTTTTGATTTGCATTTCCCTGATGATAAGTGATATTAAGCATTTTTTCATGTACCTGTTAGCTATGACTATGTCTGTTTTTGAGAAATGTCTATTCAAGTCCTTTGCCCATTTTCTGAATGGTATTGTTTGGGTTTTCTCTGTTGAGTTCCTTGTATTAATATATTCTAGATATTAGATCCTTATCTGGTGAATAGTTTGCAAATACGCCCATTCAACAAGCTAGCCCTTTACTCTGTTGTTTCCTTTGCTGTGCAGAGGCTTTGGTCCCATTTGTCTATTTTTGTTCTTGTTGCTTATGCTTTTGAGGTCTTAGCCATGACATTTTCTCTTAGACCATTGTCCCGAAATATTTCACCTGTTATTTCTCCTAGTATTTTTTTAGTTTTTGAGTTTTATCTGTAAGTCTTTTACCTGTCTTGAGTTGATTTTCTTGATATGAGAAATATGGGTTTAGTTTCATTCTTCTGCATATGGGTATCCATTTTTTTTTCAGTACTATGTAGGGAAGAGATTGTTATTTTCTCCAACATATATTCTTGGTGCTTTTGTGAAAAATCAGTTGACTGTAAATATGTGGATTTGTTTAAGGTCTCTGCTACTCCATTAGTCTGTCTGTTTTTATACCAATATCATGCTGTTTTTGTTACTATAGCCTTGCAATATATTTTGAAATCAGATAATGTGATGTCTCCAGCTTTGTTCTTTTTGCTCAGGATTGCTTCTGCTGTTTGGGCTCTTTTTTTGTTTCTTTTTAGGCTCCATCTAAATTTTAGAATTGTTTTATCTATTTCAGTGAAAAGTAACATTAGTATTTTGAGGGGAATTGCATTGAATCTAATGTTCCTTTTAATAGTGTGGTATTAATTCAGTTGATCTTTGAGGATGGGAAGTCTTTCTGTTTGAGTCCTTTTCAATTTATTTCAACTGTGATTTCTGGTTTTTCTTATAGAGATCTTTCAGCTGTTAGGTTAAATTCATTCATTCTTCTTCTTTTTCTTTTTCTTTTTTTTCTTTTTTTTTTTTTTGCTGTTGTAAGAATTTGGTTCTTCATTTCTTTTGTGGCTATGTCATTTTTGGTGTAGAGAAACTGATTTTTGTGTGTTGATTATGTATCTTGCAACTTTACTGAATTTCTAAGATCTAAGAGATTTGATAGGGTCTACAGATTTTTAAAAATATAAGATCATTTTATCTGCAAAGAGGGACAGTTTGACTTCCTCTTTTCCAATTGGGATTCCTTTTATTTCTTTTTCATGCCTGATTGCTCTGGCTAAGGCTTCCAGTACTATGTTTAATTGGAGTGGTAAAACTGGAATTTCTGAAGAATGAAGAATTTCTCATGTTCTAGTTCTTAGAGGAAATACTTTCAGCTTTTACTCAGTCAAATGTCAGCTTTGGGTTTGTCCATATGTGGCATTTATTATGTTGAGATGTGTTCCTTCTATATCTTGCTTGTTGACAGTTTTTTTTTTTTCATGAGAAATCTTGGTTTTTATCAAATGCATTTCCTTCATCTATTGAAGTGATTATATTGTTTTTGTCCTTCATTCTATTAATATGATGTATTTTGTTTATTGGTTTGCGTATGTTCAACTATCCTTGAAAACCTGGGATAAATCCCATTTGATTGTCATGTATTATCTTTTTGATGTGCTGTTGAATGTGGTTTGCTAGTATTTTGTTGAGGATTTCTGTGTCTATGTTCATCAAGGATATTGTCCTGAAGGTTTTCTTTTTGTTGCATCCTTGACTGTTTTTGGTATTAGTATAATGTTGGTCTCATAGAATGAATTAGGGAAAAATCTTTCTTCTTCATTGTTTTAAGTAGTTTGAAGAGAATTGGTGCTAGTTACACTTTGCAAGTTTGGTAGAGTTTGGCAATGAAGCCATACAGTCCTGGGTTTTTCTTTGTGGGGTGACTTTTCATTACTGATTCAATCTCATTACTTTTTATTGGTTTGTTCAGATTTTTTATTTCCTTCTGATTCAATCTTGGTTGGTTATATGTATCCAGAAACTTATTTATTTCCTCTAGATTTTCAAGTTTGTCAGTGTATAGTTGTTCATAAACCTATGCTGATTTTTTTTTTTTTTTTGTATTTCTGTGGTATCACTTGTAATATCTCTTTTTCATTTCTGGTTTTATTTGAGTATTATTATTTTTTTGGTTAGTCTAGCTAGTAATTATCAATGTTTTTCTCTTAAAAAAACCTTTTTCTTAATCCTTTGTAATTCTTTTTCTCTCTTTTATTTACTTCTACTCTGATATTTGTTACATCATTTTTCTGCTAAGTTGGGGTTTGCTTTCTTTTCTATGTCCTTGGTATGTCATTAGTTGTCAATTTATAGTATTTCTAATTTTTGATGTACACATTTAGCATTAAAAACTTTTAGCACTGCTTTTGCTGTATCCCTCAGTTTTGATATGTTGTGTTTCCATTTTCATATGTTTCAAAACTGTTTAAAATTTTCATCTTAATTTCTTCATTGACCCAATGATTGTTCAGGACTATGTTGTTTAATTTTTCAAAGTTTGTCTTGTTATTGATTTCTAGTTTTATTTCACTGTAGCCTGAGATGATACTTGATATTATTTTATATTTAGAGAATAGAAAGCCCAGAAATAATGTACACACCTACAACCATTTGATCATCAACAAAGCTGAAAAAAACAAGCAATGGAGAAAGGGCTCTTTATTCAATAAATGGTACTGGGATAACCGTCTAACCATATGCAGAATATTATAACTGAACCACTTTTTTATACCATATACAAAAATCAACTCAAGATAGATTGAAGACTTAAATGTAAAACGTAAAACCATAAAAATTCTGGAAGATAAGCTAGGCAATACCATTCTGGACATAGGACCTGGCAAAATTTTAATGATAAAAATTCCAAAAGCAATTGCAACAAAAGCAAAAATTGACAAATGGGACTTCATTAAACATAAGAGCTTCTGTACAGCAAAATAAACTATCAACAGGTTAAACAGGCATCCTACAGAATGAGTGACAATTTTTCAAACTCTGCATTGACAAAAGGCTAATGTACAGAATCTATAAGGGAATTAAACAAATTTACAAGCAAAACCAAACAATCCCATGAAAAAGTGGGCAGAGGACATGAACAGACACTTTTTAAAAGAAGACCTACACATAGCAAATGGGCATAAGAAGAAATGTTCAATACCACCACTTGTTAGAGAAATTCGAATCAAAACCACAATGAGACATCATCTCATACCAGTCAGAATGACTACTATTAAAAAATAAAAAAAAAAAGATAACAGATGCTGGTAAGGTTGCAGAGAAGAGAAAATGCTTATGTGCTGCTGATGGGAGTATAAATTAGATCAGCTATTATGGAAAGCAGTGTGGCAATTTCCCAAAGAACTTAAAGCAAAATTACCATATGGCCCAGAAATTTCATTACTGGATATATACACAAAGGAATATAAACCATTCTACTGTAAGGAAACATGCGTGCTTATGTTCATCATAGCACTGTTCACAATAGCAAAGACATGGAATCAACCTAAATGCCCATCAAAGATAGACTAGGTAGAGAAAATGTGGCACACATACACCATGGAATACTACACAGTCATGAAAAGGAATGAGATCATTTCAGATGGAGCTGGAGGCCATTATCCTAAGCAAACTAATGCAGGAAGAGAAAACCAAATACCACTTATAAGTGGGAGCTAAACAATGAGAATAATACACGGACACAGTGAAGGCGACAAAAGACATTGGTGCCTACTTGAGGGTGGAAGCTGGAAGGAAGGGGAAGATCAGAAAAAATACCTGTTGGGTACTATGCTTATTACTTGAATGTCAAAATAATCTTTACACCAACCCCCCATGACATACACTTTACCTATATAACAAACCTGCACATGTACCCCCGAACCTAAAATAAAAGATAAAAAAAATTTTTTGGAGATGGGATCTTGCTCAGTTGCCTAGACTAGAGTACAATGATGCAATCCTAGCAGACTACAGCGTTGAACTCCTGAGTTTGAGCCATGCTCCTGCCTCAGCCTTCTGAGTTGCTGGGAGTATAGGCATGTGCCACTATGCCCAGCTAATTTTTAATTTTTTGTTTGTTTGTTTTGGTTTTTTGTGGAGACAGAGTCTCACTATTTTTCCCAGGTTGGTCTTGAACTCCTGACCTCAAGTGATCCTCTCACCTCAGATTCCCAAAAATCTGGGATTACAAGTATGAGCCAATATGTCTGGCCTGATACTTGATATGATTTTGACTTCTAAAAATTTATTGGGACTTGTTTTGTGCCCTAACATATGATCTATTCTAGTAAATGTTCCATAGGTCAATGAGAGGAATGTGTATTCTATAGGCTGTTGGATGAAATGTTTTGTAAATGTCCATTAGGTCCATTTGGTCTAAAGTGCAGTTTAAATCCAAGGATTCTTTGTTAAATTTTTGTCTACATCTGTCTGACGCTGAGAGTGATAATTTAAGTACCCCATTATCATTGTATTAGAGCCTATTCCTTCCTTATATGTAATACTATTTGCTTTATGTGTCTGAGTGTTATTTTTTGGATACAAATATATTTGGAATTGTTATATCCTCCTGCTAAATTGGTCCACATATTATTACATAATGTCTTTCTTTGCCTTTTTTATGTGTTTTTTAATTTAAAGTCTGTTTTATCTGATATAAGAATAGCTAGTCCTGCTAGTTTTGGATTTCTATTTGCATGGAATGTTTTGATATATACTTTTACTTCCATCCTAGATGTGTCTTTACAGGTGAGATGAGTTTCTTGTAGGTAGCATACAGTGGGTCTTTTTATATATTTGTTCAGCCAATCTATGTCTTGTAAGTGGAAAGTTTAATCTGTTTACATTCAAAGTTATTATTTATATGTGAGGGCTTATTCCTGTCATTTTATTAATTGATTTCCATTGTTTTGTATATCTTGTATCTTGTTTTGTATGTTTATTTTTTTCTCTGAAATTTTTTTATTATTTTGCTTTTAGGGTTCTTTGTAGTAGAACATTTGAATCCTTTCTCTTCCTTGTGTGTTTATCAGTGAATTTTATATTTTCTTGCATTTTCATGATGGCTAATATTGTCTTTTTACTTCCAGGTATAGGGCTTTCTTGAGCCTTTCTTGTAGTTTGGGTTTAGTCATGATGAATTCCCTTGGCATTTGCTTGCTGGAGAAACACTTTATTTCCCCATGATTTATAAAAGATAACTTTGCTGGGTATCATATCCTTGGATGGCAGATTTGTTGTTTTGTTTTTTCTTTCAGCACTTTGGAGATATCTCATTCTCTCCTGGACTATATGATTTCTGTTGAAAAAATTACTGTTAATGTAATAGAGGTTTCTTTGTAAGTAACTAGATGCTTTTCTCTTGCTGTGTTTAGAATTCTATTTGTCTTTGACTTTGACAGTTTGAGTAAGTTGCTGTGGAGAAGACCTTTTTGAATTGTAGTTTTTGTGAATTCTTGAGCTTCCTGTATTTGGATCTCTAAATCTCTTACTAGACATGGTAAGCTTACAGCTATTATTTTATTAAACACGTTTTGATCCCTTTGGTTTTCTGTTTGCCTTCTGGGACCCTGATAATTTGAATATTTGATTACTTTAGGATGTTGCACATCTCACATAGACTTTGTACATTTCCCTTTTATTCTTTCTCCTTTGTTTTTGTCTGACTGAGTTATTTCAAAATACCCAACTTCAAGTTTTGAAATTTCTTCTACTACTGGATCTAATCTATTGTTGAAGCATTTGAATGTACTTTATATTTCATTCAATAATTTTTTTACTTCCAATATTTCTTTTTGGTTTTCTTTATGACAGTGGTGCCCAACCTTCTTGGCAGCAGGGATTGGTTTTGTGAAAGACAGTTTTTCCATGGACCAGTTGTGGAGAGATAGTTTTGGGATGATTCAAGTGTATTACATTTATTGTGCACTTTATTTCTATTATTATTAAATTGTAATATATAATTAAATAGTGATACAACTCACCATAATATAGAAACAGTGGGAGCCCTGAGTTTTTTTTCCTGCAACTAGATGATCCCATCTAGAGGTGACAGAAGACAGTGATAGATCATCAGGCATTAGATTTTCATAAAATGTGTACAACCTAGGTCCCTCGCCTGCATAGTTTACAATAGGTTTTGTGCTCCTATGAGAATCTAATGCTGCTGCTGATCTGACAAAAGTCAGAGCTCAGTCAGCAAAGAGTGATAGGGAGTAGCTGTAAATACAGATGAAGCTTTGCTTGCTTACCCACCGTTTAGCTTCTGCTGTGCGGCCTGGTTCCTAACAGGCTGGTCTGTGGCCCAGGAGTTGGAGACCCCTGTTTTATTATGTCTGTCTCCTTTGCAAATTTCTTGTTCATATCCTGAGTTGCTTTCAGTGGCAGCAGCCATAGATAAGCAGCTGGGAAGTTTACATTTTGCCCCCAGGTGTTGGCTGTAGGCAACTTGTCCTCAGGGCTTTTGTAAACGTGCCATGACCCCACTGCTGGGAGCTGTGGGATTGCTGCCTGGATTGTACTTCAGTCCAAGAAGCAACACCCAGCCATAGCAGCAGAGGTTGTGGGTGGGAAAGTCTGTCCTCAGGGCTTGTGAAAATATATGACAGCTCCACTGCTGGGGCCAGTGTGGTTGCTGCTAGTGGCTCACATTTTGTCTCTGATGTCAGCAGCCAATGGCAGTGGCAGCTTCAAGAAGGTGATGTCAGTGGTTCTCTAGGGACATGGAGATGCAAAGGCTATTGGGCCCCAGTGCAGAATGCAGTCTAGTGGCATTTTGGCACTTAAAATGGTGCTGTACTGTAGTTGCTTAGTACTCAGGGAATGTATGAGACCCAGTGTGAGCTCTCTTTCTGGAGCAATACCACCATGCTGTCTCTAGGCAGCTGCCTATGTTAATCTCAAGGCTCACAAAGATCTAGGGTTTCTCCGGTGGTTGGATTGCAGGTGTCCCTGGTGGAGATGCACTGTTGGGGATTTCAGACTTACCCTTTCCCTGCATTGGGGACTTTTTCCGCATTCCAGGCTAAGTCCAGCGGAGCAGGCTGCCTCACGTCCCTCTTTCTTTCCTTAGGTGTTTCCTGTCACTCCTGTGTTCAATTCATGTGTTCTGTCTTAGATGATGTTTTCAAAGTGTGATTATCTACTCACTATTTTGGTTTGTCTTTGTGGTGGAGGTGAGTACCAAATGCCTATGGTCAGCCATCTTGAAGTTGTTCTCTAGCTGAATGTTACAATTTGTATGTAAACAGATGTAGTAAAATCTGTTTTAGTTACTGTAACATTTCAATAGTGATGTTTTTCCCTTTTTTAAATTGCTTGTATTTTTCCCCTGAATATGTGAGTGCTCTCTAAGATAATTCTAAGATGTATCTTTTCTTTTTTTATGTGTGATAACAGGTTTGGAGTAAGACAAAATTTATTTCATAGGTCTAAAAGCACATCACTGGGTTAAGAAATGATAGATAGATAGATAGATAGATAGATAAATAGATAGATAGATAGATAGATCAATCTGTATTTCAATTTCTCTTCACTAGGATTCCTTCACACTTTTCCTATGGAGATGAAATTTATTCTAAGTTCCATAGAAGAAAGCTGGCCTTGGCAACTGTGCATTTTATTTGCTGCCTGAATTGGAATAGAAATTATGGTACCCTACTTTTTCATTAAAAGTTATTTTTTAGTATTCCCGAGGTTCTGCTTTTAGCACAGTGGTAGAAGACATTTAAGTAATTCAATTATAATTTTAAAGTAGTATTAGGTCAGCATAAAAATGTAGGTGGTGTCTATGCCCCAATGACTAGGTCAAGAGTTGTAGGATTCAATATCTCTTAGGAGCCATACAATTATATAATTTCAGCACATTGGAGAAATTTCTGTAACAAATGCCAGGTAGTTTATTTGGCTGAACTTTTTTTCTCTCAGCTATGTTACAATATTATTGTGTTTCTGGGTTGTTTGGGCCAAAGTTACTTCTAATCATGCTTCCATTTTATAAGCCTGTCAGTTATAATTTCTCAGAAATAATGAGATTATTACTGAGATTGCTCACTGGGTCATAGAGCAGGGCTGGTAAAACTCATGTTATTCTATTGCTGACCCAATCCATTATATCCTGGCTTACTACATTAATAATTCAAAATCTCCTTTCTCCGTATTTTATTTTTATCTTTGAGTAGGAAAAACGTACTGTTAATATCTCTGTGGGGGTTCCCAAGAGGGAAAAACACTATTCAATAATTCCCTCGATGTTTCTATTATATCAGGCCATGTGCTAGATTACAATAGATGTGATTATGTAAATAACTATACTCACAGAACTTGCTGGTTTATATGTAAGAAAATTATGTAATTAATTAAAGGGCACTTGCAGGGGAAGAATGGGAATCTAGAAGTAAAATTCATGACATTTGCCAAGGGTACAAGGGTCAGAAAAGGATCTACCCTCTGAAGAGTTTAATTATTTTTTAGCTAAAAAAAATCTCAAATATTCCCAATGACAATGTGGAAGAAGACCCCTTGGGAGAAATTAGCAGGAGGCTGACTCCTGATTATGAAGTTGCTCTCTTTAGGCATTGTGACTTAGGGTCTGTATTGGTTTCCAGGGGCTGTTATAATGAAGTACCCAAACTGTGTGACTTAAAACAACAGAGATGTATTGTTTCATAGTTATAGAGGCTAGAAGTCTGAAATCAAGGTGTCCATAGGGCCATGCTCCCTATGAAGGCACCATGGAAGAAAGTTTCCCTTCTCTCTTTCATAGCTTCTGGTAGTCTCTGGTGTTCTTTGGCTTATAAATGCATTATTGTGGCTCTCTGTCTTCACATCGAATTTTCTCTGTGTGCCTTCATGTCATCTAGTCTCAGTGCGTGTCTTTCTCTGTATGCACATATCCCCTTTTCACAGGGACACTAGTCATACTGAAATAGGGCTTACTCTAAAGACCTCATTTTAACTTGATTACTCCTGAAAAAATCCCTGTTTCCAAATTCTTAGGTACTGAGGGCAAATATTCCAATGTATCTTTTGGGGGGAGGACACAACTAAATACATACTATGGTTTGTAGTAAATGCTGTTGCTTCTCTGTCCCATATTCTACCAGAAGTGGCATTCATTTCCCAGCTGCTGTGAATGTGCCTGTAAAAGCCTCACAGCTGCACTTCTCTTGATGATTGCCCTTAGACAAATGGGAGCCATCTCAGCTTGTAGGCTGCAGCCACCCTACGCCCTGCCAGGCCCCTTGCCTCAGAATGGGCTAACTTAGTGGTGCACTTTGTACTCCACGGCTTCCACTTGTGATCAAGCTGAAGCTAGTCTCCAGCTGAGATCACATCTCAGTGAAGCTTCATTCTTCAGACCTGTTTTGCTTCCTGGTTCCTGTTCTTCTGCGAGTACTCAACAATCACGTGAAAAAGAATCCCTGTGGTTCACAGAATAGTGGCTCTCAATGGTGTCACCCCCAAATCCCCAGAAACTGTGAATATGTTAGGTTACATGGTAAAGGAGAAGAGTTGCAGATGGAATTTAGATAGTGAATCAGCTAACTATAAAATAGGGAGATTAGCCTGGATTATCCAGGTGGACCCAATGTAATCACAGGGGTCTCTAAAGGTGAAAGAGAGAAGAGTTCAGACAAAAATGTAACTATAGGAAAATGCCCAGAGAAGTGCAATCTTGCTGTCTTTAAAGATAATCGAAGGAGACTGATACAGTTTGGATATTGGTCCCCTCACAATCTCGTGCTTAAATGTAACCCCAGTGTTGGACATAGCAGGGCCTGGAGGGAGGTGTTTGGATCATCAGGGTTGATTCCTCATGAATGGCTTAGCATCATCCCCTTGGTGATGAGTGAGTTCATGTGAGATCTGGTTGTTTAAAAGTGTGTGGCACCTCCCACTCTCTCTCTTGCTATCACCATGTGATATGCCTGCTCCCACTTTGTCTTATGCCATAATTGTAGGCTTCCAGAGATCCTCACCAGAAGTAGATGCTGGCTCAGTGCTTCTTGCTTTGTCTGCAGAACCATGAACCAATTGAATATCTTTTCTTCATAAATTCCCCAGCCTAAAGTATTTTTTTTTTAATTTTTTTCACTATTGTCACCCAGGCTCGAGGTGCAATGGCACAGTCTCAGCTCACTGCAACCTCCACCTCATGGGTTCAAGCAATTCTTCTGCCTCAGCCTTGCGAGTAGCTGGGATTACAGGTGCCCGCCACCACACCCAGCTAATTTTTGTATTTTTAGTAGAAATGGGGTTTCACCATGTTGGCCAGGCTGGTCTCGAACTCCTGACCTCAGGTGATCCACCTGCCTCAGTCTACCAAAGTGCTGGGATTACAGGTGTGAGCCACCATACCCAGCTTTTTAGGTATTTCTTGATTGTGATATGAAAAGGGCCTAATACAGAGACCAGGAGCTGAATAATGCAGGCAGCTCCTAGAAGCTAGAAAAAGTCTCCCCTAGTGACTCAAGAAAGGTACACAACCCACTCCAACACCTTGATTTTAGCCTAGTGATACCTGTTTCAGACTTTTGACCTCCAGATCTATGAGATTATAAATTTTTGTAATCTCAAGCCACAAAATTTGTGGTGTTCTGCTTTTAGAAAACCTGATTCAGTCAGCCGTCCTTCCCAGGTACCACAGAGATGCCATTTCCAATTGTCATATTTCCCCCAATTAAAAACACATGGTTTACTGGTCATATAACCGCACAGTGACTGAGCGTCTGAATGACGAGGGCTAACTCTGTATGCCAAGCCTAGCACCATCACTTCCTAAAAGAGCAAGATACTTTCTTAATTTTATGTTTTGGCTTCTTTCCATCTGTAGGAGGATGGCAGAAACAACCAACTTAGAGGGTGGTTGAGAGTTAATATTTGTAAACACATAAATTGCTGTAAGTATTTAATAAATTTTAGCCATCTTCACTTCCATTTGCCAAAGTTCTGCATTTTGCTCCTCTCTGAAGATAAAGGAGTATTCCTGAAATAAGACTGCAACAACATGATTTGGTGTACAGAAACATTCCAGTTTAAAATTTATATTTATCCAGTGCAGAAAATTCATCAGAAAAAAATACATTATATGATTAGGGAAATATTATCTGTGTTATTTCCAGTTTTATTGCCAAAACCTTAGCCATCTGATACAAAAGAGAAAATTTAGAGTTTTAATTTTTTTCTACTGTGTTTATGCAGAGTGTTCTCTATAGAATAAAGTACCATTGGTTTCTCCATAGCATCATTTTATAAAGTGTACTCTCAGAGGTTAAAACAGGATTACTTGCAACTGCTGCTTAAAATAAAGATTCCTGAGCCCTACTCTGTAGCCTACAAGATCTACACAGCAATGTTTTTAGTGATTTCCTCACTACCCTCCATTATTTTGAAAACAACCCCCAAGTTGCTGAGTTATTTGCTGTAACACATCTCAACTCTACATGCCTCAATTTCTCCATTATTAAAATCTGATAATCTACTTATTTAAGAATATGCACATTTTAATTTCATAAAATAATGAAGACTGTCCTTGAAATATAATAAGAGTTGGTCAGCCTGAACAGTAAATTTGCATTTAAGTATTAAATTGTAAACAAACTTCTTTCTAATTAAATTAAAAGTTCTTCACATTGCCCCTAAGTCATTATTGGAATTCACATAAAAGTAACAGTTCAACTATATTTTTATTGCTTGAAAAACATGGTGAGCGTAAATATTAATGTTAAAATATAGTTAATATTAAAATATAGTTTTCTATCTAAAAATTTGATCTGCCCCAAGAAAGGCAAATTTTAAAAAAGGAATACCAAGGCAACTAGCCTCCTAAAGATGAACAAATATTAAAGAACTGGTAAAAATTCTTGGCAAGAAATAACTGGGTAAAAGGAAATGCAGAGAGATTGTTGAGTTGATATTCTATTGACTTAGAAGTCTTCATTGGTAATGTTGACATAGGAGGGCAATTGACTCTCATACATTTCATGGCACTTTCTATTAAGCAGTTTATCTTTCCTTCTCTATATAGTATACTATATATTGTTAGTATACTAACAATAAATATGCACCAATATATTTATATTTTAAAGATGTACTTATATCTTTGTATTTTTATATAAAATATTTAATAGATGCTAAATTACAGCATTTAGATAAATACTGTAAGATTTCAGAGAAGAAAAAGATCAGCATGGCCTAAAATAATCAGAAATGTAATGCAGGATTTTATTACCTGTGCTGATTTTATTTGGTTTTTTAAACATTTTTAGTCTGTGCATTTTTGGTTTGATAATAGATGGCTTGATGTTTATCAGAAGTTGGGATATTCTTTTTCATTTAATGTTCTTATGAATTTATTATTTACAATGATGAAACTCCAAAACTAGCAACTCTTTTACTAGCTGCACTGAGATTTGTGCAGCATTTTATAAACTTAAAAAAAATTCTGCTGTCTCAGTGGCTTAACCAGTTGAATAAGGATACTGAATAGTATTGGATTGAACTAAGGAGGGGCTTTACAAACATTCATTTATTTAGAGGTTTTTCTTGGTGGTACCATTTTAAATGCAGAAGCAAAATGTAAACTTTCTGAAATTTCAGAGCTAATATAGAGTAGTTTGTGCCTTAAACCTAGCCCAAGGTGTTACAGCCACTTAGAGTGTTTATTAATTTGGATGAGGTTTTCAAATATCTTTAGCAATCCATCTTTCAGAGACATTATCTCCTTGAAAGGGTGTCAGGGTAAATTATGTTATGGGTACTGAAAGAAGTCCAGTCTAATAATATCATTTGCAAAAGGCAAGGCAGCACTTCGAAGGAAAAACACTCAAGTTTCAAAATATTACAAAATATGTTTTTAAAAGTACAAGCCTACATTTTGAAATCACTTTTGTCTGTTTCAAAACTCCTGTTCAACAATATTTATGGAACTTTCATTTTCTATACAGACTTACTTAGGGTTTGAAAAGAAAGAAAATTCAGGAGTTTAATATTAGGATATAGAATATACAGCTAATTTGTATTACATTTTAAAATCAATTTGATCAATGTATAGAATGGGCAATATGCACATGCATAACATTTAAAAAGTATAAATTATCTCCCAGTCATCAAATTTCATGAGATACCAACAGCCACCAGGCCTAGTATATCTTTCCAGAGAGATAGATAAGCAAATATGCATGAATAAATGCTCATAAAATTTTGACATCAAGTATGAAATGAATTTGAACTTTAAACTGGCTGAATACAAAAAAGGCCAAAAAAAAAAAAAAAGTGGCAGTGACAAGTTTTGCAAATTCGGTAGTCTTGGATTCTACTGGTGGTGCTAATCAGAGAAGTTTGATTGTCAAGCCTGGATCAAGTTAAGGTTGAAGAAAGAGAATGATTGAGATAGACTTTGTATATTAAGCATATAGAATACTTTGACCATTTTCTAATGGACAAAGCAGTTTGCACCTAAATAATGGCCATAATTCCTATTTCTCATTACTGTCATCATTGTGGTATTTATTAAACCTAAGAAACTATTTTATAAAAGTGCATACAACAGAGTATCTACTAATGTTCCTCAAGGGAGTGATATTCAAATTGAATGTGCATCAGAATCACCCTGACAACTTGTTAAAGAGGCATTTTCTCAGGCTGGGCGCAGTGGCTCACACCTGTAATCTCAGCACTTTGGGAGGCCAAGGCGGGCGGATCACTGGAGGTCAAGAGTTCGAGACCAGCGTGGCCAACATGGTGAAACCCTGTCTCTACTAAAATACAAAAATTAGGCAGGCATGGTGGTGTGCACCTATAATCCCAGCTACTCGGGAGGCTGAGCCAGGAGAATTGCTTGCACTCCAGTCTGGATAATGGAGCAAGACTCTGCCTCTTAAAAAAAAAAAAAAAAAAAAGATTCATTTTCTTAAGTTGCATCCACTAGGGATTTTGACTCAGAGTATTCACGGTAAAGTCTGGAGTCTACATTTTCGATAAGCAGCCCAGGTAATTCTATTTCAGTGCTTCCGCCACACAACTGGGGAAAGTCCAACATAGACAGTTACAATTCTTTGATGAGTTGTCCAGGCCCAATGTCAGGTACACACAAAATGAATGTAAATATTTTAATTCACCTTCAGACCCCTTTCTGTTTTTTTGTTTGTTTGTTTTAATATGTTTGAAACTGCTGGAGAACAGCTTCAAGACTGAATGTTCGAACAACTTCCATTCAAACTCTAAAATTGCAACCATAAATTTAATATGCATTGTTCCTTGCTGAATCCTTAATTTTTCCCTCACACAACATGTAGTCCGGTTTACATGTATAAATGAGGAGATTTATATAAGCAATTTTAGAACCTTATGGGTAAAAATTAACCTCATGTATCTTATGTTTTAATACAGGGAAAACTTTACGCACACTTACTAATCAGAATTCTTTTTTATTCCTTTTTATTATAGAAGGAGCTGTGATCTGCCTTTGCAATAGGACTTTTGTCTTTTATATCACAGTATAATTTTCTTTGAAATGTGACATTCATTGCAACTTAATCTCAGAAAATTACCTCAGTTGGAATTGGCCTTGGCATAAGCATTTCAAAATTTTATGCTGAAATTAATTGTGCATATATAATATCATGCAGAGAGTAATTTTCTTGGAATGTAGCCTTTCTTTTGATGGGTTACTAGGAAGTAAGCATTTTAGCATTCTTTATTAATTTTTCAAAGTCACTAGGACCAAGGATAGAAATTCCTCATGTGCATACAAGGCCATTCTGAGTTTCCTACTCTTGACTTGGGCTCAGCATTATTAATCCAGAATTCTATATGTTCTTCACTTTTTGATTATGTCTGTTTAGTTGACTGTAGTGCCACTGGCAGGACCATGTGCCCAGGAAATCCAAGACTCCTATTTGGACAAAAGCTATATCCACTTCTCAACTAGTCCCCTACCTAAATTACCATAGCAACCATTACATAATTACCATAACTACCAAAAAATTGCAGGTTGCCTACATTCTAGAATCATGTTCTAAAGGAATGCCATCACTTACAAAATATCTTTGTTGAATCTGAATGGTTCAAGCAATAATAGCAAAAAAAGGATTATTTCTCTCTCAGACATTTCAGAGTAGTAAACCACAAACTATCCATGACTTGTTATGAGGAGTCAAGTGGAATAGAAAGGACAGCTCTCCCTGGTGGCTGGAAGTGCATGCACCCACATGCCCCCCTTTTCTCCCCTTTTCTCTTGCTTACTAACAGGAAACTAAAGAAGGAGTATATGAGTATGTAGGGGACTTGATGGCCTTCTGTTGGGAATGTGACACTGATCTGGTTGGAATACAGTAAGAGAAAAAGAGAAGCCTTTCTTAAAAAAAGGTCTTGTGTAAAAATAGAGATTGTAGGTAATAGATATAATGTTAGTGGGCTCCCTGGACAAATACACAGTAGCAAAAATTCTCATCAATTATCCACCTCTTCAAATTTAGGGATTAGAAATCTCAAACAACTACAAATGTGGCGTCTCTCTGAAAAGGAGATAACATAAAAGTTATCACATATTAATATAACTTGTATGAATAAGTTGACAAGCTGGTTAAAAATTAGAAATAAAGGTCTTGGGGCAGTAAAAAGGGGTAATCTGTAGAGCTCTTCTTCTGGAAAATATAGACATAGTAAAGAGGTTTAGGTACTGAACTGAGAATAGCACATGGATAGACCAATTGTGGATGAAGGATACTAAAGAGAGATTTAAGGAATATTGAAATGAAACTCCAGGTAGGTTATATTCATTAGTTTGCTAGGAACAAACTGCTTTTCTCTCTCCTGTGAACCAGGAAGGCAAATTTCTAGTGGCTTTCCAAATGAAATGGGAAATCTAAGGAAATAGTTTGATACCAGAATGTTCTCCTTAGGTTTAATGATGGACTTAAATATGCTATCCTATACTCATGAGATATGTTGTCTCTGATATTCTGTAGTATATTTCAGCAAAGAAGATAGAATAGGTGCCATAAGTATTAAAAATTTTAGACTCCTTACAGCATTATAATCACAAAAGAAAAGCCTAATATGCAGTGTGAAACTCACTGACCATGCCCTTGATTCTGCTGATTGTATTACAGAGCAAATGATGGACCCTGAGGGTGCTTGAAGCCAGTAAGTTTCACTTCTGGAAAAAGGCTTTAGAATATGGGTTTAAAATATAAAAATGGAATTTGAGCCAAGACACAAGAACAAACTTTTTTTGACAATTATGTCTTTATTATACCTTTTATAGAACTACATTGACTGCACTAAGTTTCACAATCAAGTAGTAATTTACAGTAAGACTTAATTACCATCCATAACCTTAGATGTCCTTATTGAAACTTCAACATCATTTTCAAATATTAGCATTAGCTTTGTGCTTGACATTCATTTAACAAAGTTACTGAAAATCTATTAAGCATAAGACATCCTTTATTTTTAATAGAACTTCTGGAAAACATTATAGCAAAATAGCCTGCTGAGAAAAATGTGTATGCTGAAAAACAAAAAAATGAATGAATAAGAAAGCCTGATTTGCAAGCAGGTATCAGGGAAATAGACAGTACTTTTGTGGTAATAACCTAAGAACAAACTTTTTGAAAGCAAGTTTTATTAAATAATAGGACAACAAAAACAAGACATAAAATTTCTTCTTCCTGATATGTATATATTGATTGCTGGCTGGTCACAAGACTATTTTTAGGCACTGTGTTCTGAAAAACCAGAAAATCTACTACCTTGAGTTTTCAGCCACATGAAAATAGCAAGATTCAGTGTTTATACTTGATAGCATCTTAATTAGGCCTACAGGCCTCCCTTTCATATAACTACCTCCAAGTTTATGACAGCTCAAACTCACAATTATCATCATGGAGAAGAGAGAAGAGTTGAGCTAAAAACAGACCACTTTCAGAGGACCTGAAAGCAATGTAATCAGTCACCTATTGCCATATACAAGCCACCCCCAAACATAATGACTTAAAACAGCAATCATCTATTATTGCTTATGAGTCTCTGAGTCAGCTGAACATTCTGGCTGTCTGGGCTTGGTTAGGCTCATTTTAGCTGTGTTCATTCTTGATCTGCACATAGCTGACAATCACCTAGGGGCTGACTGCAGGCATCCCAGCTGGGATAGCTCCTGTATGCTCTCTGTCTTTTATCCTTTAGCAGGAGAAGATTTGCTCACATGGTGGTTACAGGCATCCAAGAGAGTCAGCATAAATGTGACAAGTTTCCAAAATATCAGATTCAGGCCTGTGTAATCTGGTTTCCATTGTATTTTCTTGGTCAAAGCAAGTTGCAAGACAAGTCCAAAATCAAGAAGGTCAAGAAATACACTCCATCTCCAGATAGAAGAACTTGCAAAGAACTGTGACCATCTGTGACAAACAGTATGTTCAGGGGGATTAATATGGGAAGATGTGCCCTCCACCAACTTCTCAAGAAAAAAATATTTAGCTATATAGAGTGTCTTTTGTAATATTTATCAATATAGAGTGTCTAAAATTTCTATAAAGACATATATGATTTTGAGTTGAAATGAGGTCAACACTACAAGCAATTTTAAACTAGTGGCGACAGAAATCAGCAGGCACATATCAGGACTCAAGTATAAAGCTGTACAATTTAAAGATGCTCAGTAACTGTTACTGAATTGACTGGGTAGTCTCTAAAGAGCTGAAGAATAAAGGATGTTATGAGAAACACAACAATATCTAATATAAATTGCCTTAGGTTCTGAAATAGTCAATGAAGTATTCTCACTGTGACTCCTTCAGCTAAGCTGATTTGCACTTTGGTGGTGAAAATCTTATCCCCAGTGTTTAAAAGGTTGGAAAATTCTACTGTGTCTTTGGCTCAGCCTGGAATTAAATCCTGATGTTGTCTTAGAACTTCAAAATCTAGAATCTGTTATTGTCACTTTACAGAGCTATTGAGATGTATTAAGAAACTTGTATCATCCTGATTTGACTCTAATTATTTGTGGGACATTGTTTAAAAGTTGTTGAAATGCATATGTGGAAAATTTATTTTTTAAGTAAATACACAACTTTTAACGTTTTATCTGTCCTACATCTAACTCCAAATAGGTTTAAAAACAACTATAAGCAATATAAGTAAAAATACGTTAAAAGAAAGATAAGGAAAAAAGAATGTCTCATGAAGGTTAGTACACAACCTCTGCATCTGAATATTTGCACACTTATCAAGTGTTTGGCTCCAGGGTTTCTGGCAGCTAATGCAAAGAGAGGAACAGAACCAAGTTTCATGGCATTATGTGATAGACTGTGAAAGCTATAGTGTTTCTGCCCCCTCATGTTTTCACATTCCCTTTTAGAGAACAGCACGACACTTTCCACATCCGATGGGAATTGTCAATCATGGTGAAAATGGAATTAAATTAAATATTGGGTCAGTAATTTGTAAATCAATTAATGCAGCTTATGAATTCAAAAGAATTACTGTCCTAAGCTTCTAAGTTTTCTATATAATTTCTTTTCCTGTCCTCTGAAAATATTTTATGATTTAAAAACCTTAGTAAATATAAAAAATCTACTACTAACAGTAACAACAGATATAATTTGTGTTTCAAGTTCAAGAATTTTATTAAAAAGAAAAACATGTTTTTAACATGTTAGTCTAGGGAAAGGTTTGTCACCTAGAAGTATGTGGGTTTATGTTTATAGTCCACAGCCTTCATTTAATAGTCCATCCGTGGAAAAATAATTTAGTTTTATGAACACCTGTACCAAGTCAATGCAAAAATAGCAAGCTAGTCAAAAAATCCTGGAATCGATTTGACAGTTGGGACCTATGAGTTAAAATTAACAACAAAAAGTCAACAGCCAAAAGTTAGAATTAGAGCAGGATATGCAGTGCTTCAAAAGGATTATTATTTTATATTTTAATATGAATGACATAAAGCAGTTTTGTGTTACTTTAAAGTTCTTTATTTTTTTCCCCCCAATAGTAAGGAAACACTTTTCTGGTTTCTTTATTCCTTTCTTTGCTTTTTTCAATGATAAAAAGGTACTTTTCCGGTACCAGAAACCAGCAAAATTTCCCCTTATTGTACATTCCAAGTGTTTTAGAATTACTTGCAAGAAACTCCTGCAACTCTGATGTAGTCTGCCTACCCTTTCATCTGACATAGACTTCTGAACAGCACAAGTCCTGCCCTTCTGGTGTTTCAAATAACCTTGTCTCAGTAGAGTTGCAGACACCTGCCAAGCACCAAAATCAGCATATGAATGAGAGGGCATGACACAGCAAAGAGACAGATAGTTAATCATGACTATTGTAAAGAGGGAAAATGTAATCAAGACCACATTGTTAAGAAATCACTGGTTTGGAGAATGAAGCACTTTAGAAATGGAGGGTTCAGAATTATATAAAACAACTATGGAAAGCTGGAATGTTACCATACTGCTCAGTCACATGTGTTTTCCAGTATTTAAGCTCTGAAGAGTGAACAAATCCCAGGTGTGTCATTGCCCATTTCTATCATTCTTTGAAACAAAAACTCTGTTATTGTTAATGGTGTTAATAATAAGAACAGAAAACCTTGGAAGCAAACTTGGCATTCTATGAATACCAGGTAAATTGTGTATCATTGTGTGATTACATAAACACCAAGTTGACACTATCCCCACTCTTTAGTATATGGTTATCAGAAAGAATAGAGAGCAATATTGAAATCAGTACCAGTATCACAACAGAGAAATCATGATACTATCCCGAATAACTATTTTGTATTTTGCATCTATAATACCAAGACACTGCTAGAATAGTAGACTAGTGCAATGATAATTATAATTAGTTTGGGACCATCATTGGATTGCAAACAGCATTTAAAATTTTTTTAAAAATTTTTCTTGAGACAGTCTCACTCTCTCACCCAGGATGGAGTGCAGTAACGCAATCTCAGCTCACTGAAACTCCCGCCTCCTGGGTTCAAGCGATCCTCCCACCTCAGCCTCCTGAGTAGCTGGGACTACAGGCACAGGCCACCACACTTGGCTAATTTTCATATTTTTAGTAGAGACGAGGTTTCGCCATGTTGGCGAAGCTGGTCTCAAACTCAGTGCCTCAAGTGATCTGCCTGCCTCAGCCTCCCAAAGTGCTGGGATTACAGGTGTGAGTCACTGTGCCAGCCCGAAACATGTTTGAAATTTTAACTCTAAGAATCCCCTTTAATCGAATAAAAGGAACAGGATCATTTAGCACATCAAAGAAACTATGCTGGTTTGTTTTACCTCACCTTGCTATGCCACTCAATAACAACAGAAAATGGCAGCTTGCCCAAGTATTGAGTTTTGATTTCAAAACCAAATAATTTCAAAGAAATGGCATTGTGCCTGCTATTCACCCCCACTGAGTATGATACAAAATATTTCATTGAACTTTGATTTCAAACATGCCTCTCTAAGGTGAGCATCCTGCTCTCCATCTGACACAGACAGCATAATATTAGCAAGGTGATAGTTACAGGATGAAACGTGGTTAGCAGATCAATGAGGGCAGTCAAAACAATACAAAAATTACAGGGCAGGATGAAGGGGAAGGGACTGTGCAAACCAACCGTCTACACTCTAAAGAAGGAAGGCATGATTATAGGATACAAAGATATTAGAGGTAAGAGTACAATGTGAAAAAAGGAAATTGGCATGACAGTGACAAATTGTCTAAATTTCCTTTTCAAGGAGGAATAGTTGAGCCAAACTAATAAAATTTTAAAGAAATTCTGAAAGTAAAAATTGAACCTGATGCTGAAAAATGTCTCCATATTAAGAGCCAATGAATATTTAAACTTCCTATATCCGATACCAACTCATCTTTCATCAAAATTCTCCCTGCCCCTCAGCCCTTTGCTCTTACTCTTCAAGGCATCCCATTCTCCTGGTTATCCTGAATTAACATCCTCGTGAAATTTTAATATAGTCTTTACCTTTTCTCATCATATTGTAAGTGGGGGGTGGGAGCATAGGTGTCCCGAAGATGCTATCAGTTGCCTGGATCCAATGGGCACAGGGGCTCAGCTCCCTCCCTCTTCTGATGTGTTCCCCAGGGTGCTCAGGTCTTTGACCTCTCTTACCCTAGGAATGTGGAAGAGGTCCTGGAGGCACCGTGAGCTTACCGTTTGAATAAATATCATGGACCCAAAGAGTTTAGCAGAGACTGATTTATTAGGCAGAGAGAGGAGAGAGAAGGAGCGAGAGAGCTCCCACACTGCCATGGGAGGGGGATCTAAGGGAGGAATCCACACAGGTAGGGGGCAGGGGGATTTTAACTCGAGAGTTATTCCCTCCCCATTCATATTCTCATCCAATGAGAGGAGTTCTTTTAAACTTCCTCTGGAGTGATTAATCTTTGACTTTGACATCGGATTGGCTGCCCAGCCCACAACAGAGGTCCTTCCTCCCAGACCTTTTCCTGGGCTTTTTGAACAAAGAAGCACACCTGGAATTTCTACCTAGCCCGCGTGGGAAAGTCAGAGAACTTTACATTCCTGGATGGGGACGTAGATGAAGGAATGGTACTGGGAGTCTCTTGCCTTTAAAACCACACCCCTTGTGGACTCTGTTTTCCTTAACACAGCTCCTCAGTCTCCACTCTGAACAAGAAAATCCAACTGCTGTTGGGACATGGGCGTCGATGAGTCTTTAGCTACTTCCTGCTGAATTGGGGCGTAGAAGGGGCCCTGCAGTTGAGATTTCCTCCAGAGGGGGAGTCTTCCAGGTTGATTCAGAGGTCCACAATAGAACTCATGAGCCAAGAACATCCGGGGTTTCATTTGCAGGGCCATTTGTGACCTTATGGCTTTAGTTCTAGAAGAAACAAACTTCACCATAAGGTTAAAGGTGAGAGGCCCAAAGGCCAGCAAAAATAGAATGTTTATAAACAGGCCTAAGAGAGGGTAGAGCCAGGACAGCCGGTTGTGACACAAGTCCCACGATTCTGTATTTTTGAAGGTTTTTAGCCTTGTGTTTGATTCGATCCCTCAGTTCTTTAAGACAGTACCTGATTGGTTTATAAAGTAGCAGCATTCTTTTTCTAGAAAGAGACACGTTCTTTTCTGGGCCCTTCTATTCTGAAGAGCTATGGCAGCTAAAGAGTTAAGCTGCTTTTGTAGAGAAAGCTACCTCTGCAGAGAGAATTAGCAACTTTTTCCATGGTATTATTTAATTCCTGAGATAGCTGATAGTAAACCTGAGTAGAACTAGTAATTCTTCCAATGCCAGTACGAAGTCCTTCTATTATTCCGCACCCCCTCCCCACCCATGAAAGGAATAACTGGGGTTCAAGTATGGCATGGCCTTGGCAAGAGAAAACTTTGCATCTGAGAGTCGGTGTAAATTGTCATGGGGGCACTAGGAAGGAGGAGAGGAGAGCTATTAGGCCAATCTGTAGGGGCAATCGTATAGAGTCTGGTTGCAGATAGTAAAGTTAAGACTCAAAGTCCTGTTAATGCCAGGATGTAAGTTAGACACATGAGTAGTTACTTTCCTGGGGGATCTCATCAGAAGAGCAAACAGAGTCTCTAATGGCTCACAGGTGTATGAAGGGTCGTCTCCCGGAACTTCAGGTTATGGAGTAAAGGGCCTGATTAGGAGGTGTCCAAGGCTTCAGCCCACTATAATGAATCTGTGAGTCAGTTCCCACCACCTTAACTGCCATTGGGTTAGACAGAATAACTGAAAACGATCCTTCCCAAGATGGGCCTAGAGAGGGAGAGTCTGCGGGGGAGAGACTTAACAAGCACCAAGTCTCCAGGGCAGAATGACTTTTTCCCTTTTTCCCCACAGTGTCCTTCAAGTAAGGTCCTAAGAGCCTGTTGGTACTTAGCCAAGGAGGTTATATCTTTTATTCGATCTGCTGTTTCTGTGTCTAATATAAGATCATTAGTAAGAAAGGGCCATCCATAAAGCATCTCATAGGAGCTGAGTCCTATTTTCTAATGAGAGTTTCAAGCCCTTAAGGGTGCTATTGGTAACAGAGAAGACCACAGGAGGTGAGTTTCCTGTGCCAGTTTTTATAGGTGTCTCTTAAGAATTTCATTCATCTTTTCCACTTTTGCTGAGGACTGAGGCCTCCAAGCACAATGGAGATGATATTGTATTCCTAACACCTTAGAAATTCCTTGGGCCACTGCAGCTTTGAAGGCAGGGCTGTTATAGCTTTGAAGACAGCGAGGGAGTCTGATTCTAGGGATTATTTTATTAATTAGGACTTTTATTACCTCTTGGGCTTTTTCTGTTCTACAGGGGAAAGCCTCAACCCAGTTTGTGTAGGTATCTACACACACTAACAGATACTTAGGCATATGGGTAAAGTCCATTTGCCAGTCATAACCTGGGTAATGACCGGTTTACTTTTCCAAAGGAGGAGCTTTGCAATGTGCCAAAGGATTATTGTTCTGGCATGTTTCATATCCTTTGACTATTTGTTGGATAGCCTTGAAGAGACCTTTTACTGTAAATATAGATTTGAGCATCCGATGTGTATTCTCTATACCCATATGGAAGGTTTGATGCAGGGTTTTAAGTACTTTTCACCGGCTGGCAGCAGGTAGGAGTACTTTTCCCTCCTCTGTAGCTAGCCTTCCTGAAGGAAGAAGATTATACCCCTGGGAGATTGCCCACTCTACCTCTTCTGATGAGTATTGAGGTCTAGTTCCCGGGAAAGGGTTTTGATATTAAAGGTCCTTCTATAATTCTTGTCTAGCTGCCCTTTTTGCCTCTAGGTCAGCTCAGCAATTGCCATCTGCTTCCTTCTCATCTCCTTTCTGGTGACCCTGACAGTGTGTGACTGCTACCTCTTTGGGTTCTTGGACAGCTTGTGATAAGTCTAAAATTTCCTTATGATGTTTAATGGGAGTCCTGCCAAGGTTAGGAATGCTCTTTTCTTCCATAAGGCAGCATGGGCATGCAGAACCAGGTAAGCATGTTTGGAGTCTGTGTACATGTTTATTATCTTTCCTTTTCCTAATTTTAGAGCTCGAGTGAGGGCTACTGGTTCTGCTGGCTGGGCACTAGTTCCAGGAGGAAGGGAATTACTTTCAAGCTCTGTTTGATCACTGACTACTGCATGTCCTGCCTTTCAAACTACATTTTCCATGAATGAACTTCTGTCAGTGTGTAGGTTAAGGTCAGGATTGGCTAGAGGAGTTTCTAAGAGATCCTCTCGAGCCGCTTAGTTCTGGGCTATAACCAGCTGACAGTCACATTCTTTGTCTGCCCCTTCCTCAGGAAGAAAAGTAGCTGGATTGAGGGCTGCCCATGTGTGCAGCTGAAGTACAGGTCCTTCGAGCCCTAAGGCCTGATATTTGAGTATGTAGTTGTCGGACAGCCATAAACCTCCTTTAGAGGCCAGAATTCCAGTTACATCATGTGAAGTTCCTACAGTTAGATCTTTCCCTTGTACTATTTTAACAGTTTCTGAGACCAGTATAGCCACCACAGCTATGGTGGCCAGGCTTTTGCTATTGCATCAATTTCCTTATTTAGGTATGCCACCGGCTGTGGTGTGGTCCCACGAGTCTGCGTGAGAACCCCCAGTGCCACTCCTGACATTTCTGTAACATATAGGGAGAAGTTGTTCCCTATAGGAAGGCTGAGAGCTGGAGCTTGCAGTAGTGCCTGCTTCAGGGTCTGAAATGCTGCCTCAGCTATCGGGTCCCATTGTATTAGATGACTGTTAGCCTTTTGGGTTTCCTTAGTCAGACTTTATAGGGGTTTGGCTATTTCATCATATCTGGGAATCCACGATCGGCAGAAACCAGTTGTTCCTAAGAATCCCCGCAACTGTTTTAAGGTCTTGGATGGGGGAAGGCCAGTATGGGTTGGAAACATTCTCCATCAAGGGCCCAGGTGCTCTTAAACAAGACAAGCCCTAGGTATTTTAGCTCTCATCTACAAAGTTGGGCCTTTGGTTTGGAAATCTTATATTCACAGGTGGCAAGAAAATTTAGGAAGTCCTGGGTTGCCTGTTGACACTGGGTTTCTGAGTTCACAGTTAAAAGTAAGTCATCCATATATTGAAGAACCAGGCTACCTGGATGTGAAAAATGACTAAGGTCCTGAGCCAGATAGAGCCTGGCTGAACTGGTGGGGGCTATCTCGAAAGCCCTGGGGAAACACCCTCCAGGTGAACTGAGAATTCTGGTCTAAAGAGTCTTCAAAGGCCAACAGAAATTGGGAGTCAGGATGTAATGGAACACAGAAAAAGGCATCCTTAAGATCTAGGACTGTAAACCATTGTGCCTCTCTTGGTATTTGAGAGGGCAAGGTGTACAGGTTGGGTAAAGCTGGGTATAAAGGGACCAAAGCTTTATTAATAAGCCTGAGATCTTGTACCAGCCTCCATTGTCCATTAGGTTTTTGTACTCCTAAAATTGGAGTATTACAAGGGCTGTTAGGGACTTTAGTAGATCCTGAGCTTTTATGTTCCTTACAGTATCCTGTAGCCCCTTTGGTTTCTGGTCTTAGGGGGTACTGTCTTTGGTAAGGAAAAGAGGTGGGGATCCTTTAGCCTTATTCAAATTGGGCATGCAGTCTTTGCTCACCCAAATTATCCTTCCATTGTCCAAACCATGGGATTAATCCCTTCTTTAAATAATGGGCAGCAGAGAGGGATTTCCTCCCTGATGATGTTCATGTAGATAATGGTTCCTGCTCTGGCTAACAGGTCCCACCCTAGTAAGGAGTGGGACTTTCTGGAATGATGAGGAAGGCATGGGAGAAGAGTGTATCTCCCCAGTTACAGCTTAGGGGCTGGGAGAAGTATCAGGTGACTGCTTGTCCTAGGACTCCTCAGACGAATTACAGACTTGGAGGACAACCATCCAGGACAACAACATCTTAAAACTGAGGAGGCTGCACCAGTTCGGAGGAGGAGATCGGCCTCCTGGCCCTCTATGGCTAGCTTTACCCAGGGCTCGGTGAGGGTGATGGCTTGTGCTGGTGCTTGCCTCGGGCACCCTCCATCCTGCTGTTGGATAATCTTGTTAGCCACCTTAGGCCCTGGGAACCTTCATCCCCCTAGGACAGTGTGGCTTCCAGTGATTCCCTTGGCACAGTGGACAAGGACAAGGTGGTGGTCTGTTCCTCTGGGGACAATCTCTCTTAAAGTGTCCCATTAGGCCACAGTAGTAGCAAGCTCTGCCAGACCGGCGGCTAACCCAAGACTTTCTCTCTTCTGAGCCCCTTGGGTCTGCTTGCCTGAGGACCATGACTAGGGCTGCAGCTTTTCTCTGGTCTCTCTTGTTCTTTCAGCCTGTTTCTCCTGGTCTCTATTATAGAACACCAAGGTTACCAGATTTAGTAATGATTCTAGGCTCTGTTCTGGCCCCAGGGCCAGCTTCTGGAGTTTATTCCTAATGTCTGCTTCTGATTGTGTAATAAATTTGTCTTTTAATATTAACTGACCCTCAGTGGAGTCTGGTGATGGGGGAGTGTATTTCCTTAAGGCCTCCTATAATCACTCAAGGAAGGCTGTTGGGTTTTCTTCCTTTTTTGAGTGGTGGATAACATTGCGTAGTTTAAGGACTTTTTTCTAGTTCACCTTAATCCCTCAAGTATGCAGGTTAATAGATGCCTACGACTCCAGTCTGCCTATTCTGAGTCAGGATCCCAGTGAGGGTCTGTACTAGGGACTGCTTGCCTAGCTGTAGGAAATCTATCCTTTTCCTCTGGTCTCATTAGGTCGTGTACTTGACTAAGGTACCAGGTGTCTCCAAACTCTTGAGCTGCTGCTAGAGCAGCGTCTCTCTCATTGCTGGTTAGGGTCTAAGCAATAACAGGATATCTTTATAATTAGAAGGACTGACCCAGGCCCTGCAGAACATCTATGTACTTGTCCAGGTCATCTGAAATTTTTCCTATGTCCACCTTGATTTGCTTTAAGTCAGAAAGTGAAAAGGGGGCATGTACCTTGGTTGGGCCAAATTCTCCTCCAACTGCCTGTAGGGGGCAGAGTTGGGACACCCTAGTAGCTTGAGGTGTCTTAGCCATTTCAGCCTTCCCTGACTCTTCTTGGGTTATAGGAGCTGAGGAGACCTGGTTAGAATCAGTGGAGGGAGGAGCCACAGGGAGTCCTAAATGTGGGGGGGAGTCCTGAGGAGGGGCCAGTAGGGAATAGGGTACAGGCCTTACATAGCTGAATCTTGAGAATATGAAAAATACCCTGCATAGGTTGAATGTGATATGGTATATATTTTGGAAACATTACTCTAAAGATAATTTTAAAATATAGTGAAGGAGGTAAAAACTAGATACTAAGAGACAAAGAGGCTGTTGTTACTGTTGATGTAAATGATACGGGCTTGAACTAAGATTAAAGCATTGGTAAGTGAAATGAGAAGACAGGGAAGAGAGGAAAGTTAACATCATAATTAATGAGGTTTGATTACCAATTCAGTTAATCTGAGGCAGTAGGAAGACTTCTTAATATGTGAGAGATGTTCATAACCTGATAAATAAGGTTTTGCTTTTCATGCTAAAGGGTGAGTTAAATGACCAAGAAGTTAGTTGACAGATGGTTCTAACAGAAGCACTCAAGGGGAAGAAAACCACAAGGAAAAGAAACCTAATACAGGAGATCGTAGCTTTTTGGACTTTTGGTCAGTTTGAGTCATGTCGTCAGAAGAGATAACAAGGTTTCCTATCAAAGTTGTTTAAGGAAAGAGAGATACTGCCAAGACTGGCTTTGCAGGAAAGATGGTAACAAATTTCTCTGAGAATAACAAGTAGCTAGTCCTGAAGGGAAATATGTGACTCTAGAAAGCAAGTGGGAGGGGGGAGCAGATTGTAACTTAGGGTGAACATTTGTGGGGTTTGGTAGTGGTGGGGAATCAATTGGTTAAATTTATTGCTGATGTCAATTAACAGCAAGAAGTCTCCCTTTTTAATTTTTTTAATTTCTATGGGTTATTGGTAAATAGATGGTGTTTGGATACACAAGTAATTTCTTTAATGGTGACTTGTGAGATTTTGGTGCACCCATTACCTGAGCAGTACACACTGCACTCAGTTTTAGTCTTTTATCCCTCATCCCTTCCCATCCTTTTCTCTTGAGTCCCCAAATTCCATTGTGTCATTCTTATGCCTTTGCATTTTCATAGCTTATCTCGCACTTATGAGTGAGAACACACAATGTTTGGTTTTCCGATCCTGTATTAATTCACTTAGAATAATGGTCTCCAGTATCATCCAGGTTAATGTGAATGTCATTAATTCATTCATTTTATGGCTGTGTAGTATTCCATCATATATATATATACCACAGTTTCTTTATGCACTTGTTGACTGATGGACATTTGAGTTGATTCCACTTTTTGCAATTGCGAATTGTGCTGCTACAAACGTGTATGTGCAAGTATCTTTTCATAGAATGGAGAAGTCCCCAATTTGCATTGTATATTTTTAAGACTTTAACAACACACATTTTTAGGCATTTATTTTAACTGCTCTATCTACTGCTGGTTTAATACAGAGATTTATAGAAATATATTATTTTGCTGTATTTAACCATTCAAGTTCTGTAACTATAATTAAGCTTGTGCCAACTATATAAAAATCAGTTATACACTGTGTCACTGTGTAGAAACAATCTTTTTTCATTGTTTTGTGTGTGTGATTTTTTTTTGTTTGTTTTTTTGAGACTGAGTCTCACTTTGTTGCCCAGGCTGGAATGTAGTGGTGTGATCTCAGCTCACTGCAACCTCCACCTCCCTGGTTTAAGCGATTCCCCACCTCAGCCTCCTGAGTAGCTAGGATTACAGGCATATGCCACCATGCCCAAGTAACTTTCATATTTTTAGTAGAGAGGGGATTCACTGTGTTGACCATACTGGTCTCCAACTCTTGACATGAAGTGATCCACCCACCTTGGCCTCCCAAAGTGCTGAGATAATAGGCTTGAGAAACTGCGCCCAGCCAGAAAAAACAATATTTAAGCTAGTTGTACAATGTGAACCCTACTTCAGAAACAGCATTTAAATCCTCTTACAATATTATCTTCCATCTTTTACTAAAATACATATCATACCATTATATTTCTTATTTTCAAATTCTGCTTCAGCATTCTCTAAGTATCATAAAATGCCCATGGCATGGGTTAGAATAGAAAAGGTCCAAGTTCTCATTCTATTTCCATAACTTATTAGCATTTTTATCTTGGGAAAATTAATAAACCTTTCTATACCTTGATTCTCTCACCTGTGAACATTTCAGCTGGAGGAACTGTAAGTTAATTTGGTATAAACACTCATACCATGGCAAATTGACAGTCTACTCACAAAATTCCTGAATATTTAATAATCAGCTCTAGTGAGTTGGTAGAATCAGTACAAGGTACATCAAGCATACCGTGGTTAAAGAAAATACATAATAAAATTTCAGAAAGCAAGGGGCCTCAGGGTAGAAATAATGCTTAAATGCAGAGCCAAAATTAGGTTTAAATCAACAGAAGATCCAGACGTAAGATCATTAACTTCAAAAGCCATGGAATTAATAATCATAACAATAAGTGGAAAAGATATATTAAATTGTAAAGCTCGGAAGATTGAAACCTGGAGAAGAGGTGAGGGGAGCTATAAAAAAATGAAATATATGTCAATTTAGTTAACAAGTCTGTAAAGAACAGGGTTTTACAAAAGAGATAGTATGATCGCTTATTAAAAGTTGATATAAAAAAGAATATATACAGACATGCAGAATGAATCTAAGCTCACATGTACCAGTATTTCTACACCATTAGCCAGCTGAAGGAAGCCCAGGATATTAGATAGAATAGTCAACAAGATCAGCTCTATTTTTTACTCAAGATGAAGAAATAGTAGAATAATGAATTAGTTGTTTTCTAGTTCCAGATTTGTATTTTGTGCAATTACTTTCAAGATTTCCTAAATGTGCCTCTATTCCTACTTACATCTCATACTCATTCCCACCTCAGTTTAAAAAAAATGTAATCCAAATAGCCCCATACTTAGTAAAATTAGTATTTCCAGCATACTTTTTTTAGCTAGGGATTAAGGAATTCAGTTTTGTCCGCAGGGCTTTCACGTGGCCCTTCTCCCATCCCCTGCATTCAACGCACTGAATTTTTATTATTCCAACCCTATATAGATAAAATTTGTCAGGGAATAAAACATGATTCCTATAGAGTCCGAATTAGGGAAAGGGAGTCAGACTGGTGGGAACAGAAGAAAGCAAAAGGAGGAGGCAGATAAGCTACAAATCTGCCTTTCTTCATGGTCCAGGATCAAATATTTTAAATGTACACAGCCCTCCTGTACAAATAACTCTCAATCTTCCTCCATCCAGCTATCACTAGACGCCTCCAAGTTAGCTCACTGCAACCTTGGCATTATCGGTACTGCACAAAGCCCTCTTCAGCATAGAGCATAAACACTTCTTTCTATACAATCCCCAGTAAGCCTTTGTTCCTTGGCAGTCAGCTTTTCTTCTGATCCTGCCTGTTGCCACCTCACAAGTATTTTCCTACTTTGTCTAATACATATACCTTTCTCTATCTACAACTGTCTTGGTAAATTCTTTTACCCTGCACCACTGGCCCAGATAAGTCTTTTCTCCCTGGCAACAATTCCCCAAAAAATCTACACTACACAAAACTTATGTGTACACCAAGATTGTCTTTCCACAAGCTTAGCATTTGTTATTCTGCTTAGTGTTCTGACTAGAATAAGTACCAAGTGCTTGAATTAAATCTTTACACCCTATTTTTTCTTCCAAGGAGCTGAGTTCTATTTTCTGAATCCACATATGGTCAGATCTCTACCTGCTGTCATTATGATTTGTGAATAGAACCCTTTCCAGTAGTGTCTAATTGTTAAACTGGACTTCCTAATATGGATTATTTCCTAAAGTTTATCTGACTTCCTTATACCTCTTTTTTTTCCCCATTAAGTTTTGAACTGTCGAATGTGGTCAGTGGTTGTACTCAGTCACATTCCCCCCACATCTGGCCTACCTATATCTCTTGAAGTACTTCTTACCCCTTGTGTTATTGCTCAGGACCCCTGTGCCTACCCAGGCTGGCTTCTAGCTTGGGACTGACTCCATACTAAACTATATTATACTATACCAAAACCAAATTTCCACAACCAGAGTACAGTATATGTACTGTACTATACCAAAACTATAGTGTGCTTTCAGATGGGAAGATGGAAATGATTAATTCACAAGACCCACGTGTCTCATTAAAAAAGAAGCCAGGATACTTAAATATAAAGAACATCTTGAATAGACTAGATAGGGTTCATTCAGATAATGAAGAGTACATTCCAGGAATGTGCTATCAGATTATCTGCAAAATCTGTCCCTTGCATCATAATATCATGCAAAAAGATATTTTGTTCCATAGGATATATCGATAATTATTCTCCCTCTTGGGAGGGGGAAAGTCAAGGAAATAAACTTTCTTTCCGATGACTGCTGGTGACTGGAGAATGGGGGGTTACCCCCTTTTCTAAATTCTAGAGGGCTCATTGGCTACCACTTTAAAGTAAATATAGATGCTAAACCTTCATGAAGATCTAAGCAAATTTTTAAATTGATGTCAAACTATACAAAGAGGACTGAAAAAACGTTTTACCTCTAGTCGAAGAAAAAGTTTAAGTTTGGAAATGGGCAAAAGATACTAACCTTTCTGTGGCATGCTGGTTGTTGTCTAGTGAACTCTTCAAGGATAATTTGATTTTGTAGAAGAATACAATTTTGATTGTTTTTTTTTGTTGTTGATGACTAGGCTATTGTATGTTCTGTAGGTTTAGAGATAAAATTATAGAAGTAAAGTTGCAAATGATTCCTCTTTGTGGCAATATAAATGGTTCCTATTCATAACTGTTCAAATTAAATTTAGTCAGTAAAGATAAAATTGAATTCCCCCTGGTTGAAACAATAACACAAACTTTACAATTTATTGCCCAATACAGTATTAAGCAATTTGACTCCTATTAGCCAATTCATTTCAGTATTGCTGACTGACTATACATACATACTTATATATGTGTATATGTGTGTGTACATGTATATATATACTTACATATATATATATATATCAGTTCTATAAATTTTCTTTTGAACTTTGTCTTATTACTTCTCTTGTTTAGAAATTAGTTGAGGCTGGGTGTAGTTTATTTCTTTGACTTTCCCCTCCCAAGAGGGAGAATAATTATAATATATCCTATGGAACAAAATATCTTTTTGCATGATATTATGATGCAAGGGAATTTTGCAGACAATCTAATACACCTGTAATTCCAGCACTTTGCACTTTGGGAAGTTGAGGTGAGCAGATCTCTTGAGTTCAGGAGTTCAAAACCAGCCTAGGCAACATGGTGAAACTCTGTTTCTACAAAAGTACAAATTAGTTGGCTGTGGTGGCACATGCCTGTAGTCCCAGCTACTAAGGACACTGAGACAGGAGGATTGCTTGATCCCCGTACGTCGAGGCTACAGTAAGCCAAGATCTCCCTACTGCATTCCAGCCTGGGTGACAGAGCAGGACACTGTCTCCATTCTTAAAAAATAAGGGGAAAGAAAATAAATTAGTTGAAATCTTTAATGCACTTTCATTTTATATTCGCATAAGAGTCCTTGTTTTATTTATTCAAAACTTATTTACTGGTAACTAATCACTATCTTTGTACCCTACAGAAATGAAGCCTCACCACAGAGATTTTGGGGGTTGACTAGCAAGTCCTTAGTCCCCAGAGATTCTCATAGGAACACTGCTTCATTTCCTAATTTTACCTCCTATTTTTTTCCCTCAAAGTTCATCTCTTGAATAGGAATTTTGTGCCTCTCAATATTCTCAACTCTCCCATATCTTCTTTTACCACAACCCTATGTATTTGTAAAGTCACAACTCCCTTTTTTTGAAAATTGTCATCTGCCAATATCCGTCTTATGTCTTATAAATTGCATAGTTAAATGTCGGCTACCTGCTAAAGGAAAGAATGCTCTTGGGGCCTGGTGGGTGGAGAAAAAAGAATGCTGAAAATTCCCTATCCTTAGCTCTTACTTAGTCTTTCCCACAAAGAAAAACAAAATTGAAACAAGAGCTCATACTGTGAGGATTAGATAATCTGCCAGAAAAACTTGACCAGGATTGCATATGAGATTTCCATTCTTTCTGTTAACTTACCCCTGACTTGATTATGCTAAAACACATTCCCTCACCAATTCCACCTCATCCACACACCTCATTTATATTCCAAAGCCTTCTTCCATCAACCCAACAGTAAACAGCACCTGCCCACAACTTCTGCCTAATTCCTGGTTTTCATTTCTGGTTGTAGGAGATAGCAAGAAGCAGAGTTATTAGGGACTAATGAAGTAGAAATATCTGGAAAAGTAATCCCACCTCACAAGAACTATTTCTGGAAATGTGAACATAGTGATTCCACCATACTCTCTAATCCAGTCTCTTACTTAGAGGTACCTGGCACATAGCAGGTATTCAGTCAACATTTGTTGCATTTATTATTTTTAATGGTATCAGTAGACTTCACAGATAAAATGATACCTGCTCTACCCATTCCATGTTTTTGAATTGGTGGTCAATTGTGAATATAAGTATTTTCAATGAATTCAAGTCTCAAGGGACAAAAGTGTCTCTGAACCAAGGAATCCTATAGTTTATGAATTTTGAAATTCTGTTTTCATTGTTTTACCTTGTTTCCTAGTTATTTTTCTCATCAAAGAAAGTTTTTGGGATTTAGTAACTATACTCTTTGCCTGAGTCATGCAGTTAACACCCATTATGTTCAGCTAACATTGTGTCTGCCTGACTGAATTTCTTTTGACACCTTTGCTCTGCCAAAACCCTTCTGGTAAAAAGGAGTTTACAGACAGGGGAATGTGTGGGTAGAAGGAGGAAAAACACATACATGCACACACTTTGAAATGAAAAATAAACCTAAGTGTAATCTTTGTTGAACTGTGATGGGCTCAGCCACAGAAAATACTTTGCAGAGTTTCTCTCCTGCAGAGATTTGTCAGTGATTCACCTTGAATGGAAGATTGTTATATCCTATCTGAAAAAGGGTCTGTTGTTTTCCTCATATCTTTCACCTACAGCTGATGTCAAACTTCAGATATTTCATTCAGGGGTCAAAACCGTTATTGTCATTAAAATGAGACTGGAGATTAACTCTAGAGATGTGATGTGAATACTTAAGATGTACTCTCTGCACATTTCAAGTAGGCAATACATTGTTATTATGAACTGTATTTACCATGTCGTACATTAGCTATCCAGAACTTATTCATCTTATAACTGCAAGTTTGTTTAGTGTATGTTGACTGTGCTCTAAATACAACATTCTCTGGAAGGGGACTAATTATTTTCTTCCAAAATTTACTCAAAGTTAGACAACAGATAAAAGGCCAGCAAGAAGAAGCAACAAAATATGTTTATGTAACCTCAGTGCTTTGAAATTACTGTACATGACACCATAACAACAGTGCCTTTTTATGGTATAGCAGCATCTTTTATGGAATAATAATTATTTTTGGAGATAATTGAGGTGCAGTGAAGCTGACAGCATGTCCAGGGTCCCACAGGTGTAAGCAGTGGAACTAGCAATTTTTCCTACTTGTCCTAGTCCATGTTAATTGTAACCACCCAGTGGGTTCATTTTGTCTGCTGCCTGGATGAAGCTGATTTATCAAGACAGGTTAACTTCAACAGAGAAGGGGCTTAATTCACATGGAGTCTGCTGAATGGGAGACCACACTTTTATTATTACTCCAACCAGTCTTCTAGAAAATTTACAGGCTGAATTTTTCAAGGATGGTTGGGGAAAGAAGAGGGGTCACTAGGCAATGGGAGCTTGCTGCTGATTGGTTGAGGGTACAATCATAGGGGTGTGGGAAATGGTCTACATGTGAGCTGAATCACTTCTGGGTTGGGGCCACAGGAGAGGTTGGTGGGTCCAGGTGGAGCCATTGGTGGTCAAACATGCAAAAAATATGAAAAGACATCACAAAAGGCTAATCTTAGGTTCTACAGTAGTAACATTATCTACAAGAGTAACTGGGGAAATTTCATTACCTGTGATCTCCAGAATAATAGCAGATAATCGTTTAGGTCAGCACCTTAGCAGAATTCAGGCTTCTCTTACCCTCTTAGCCTGGTGGTCTCTCATTAGCTTTACAAAGGCAGATGAGTTTTGGGGGAAGAGTTATTACCATTTAACCTATAAACTAAATTTCTCCCAAAGTTAGCTTGGCCCAAGCCCAGGAGTAAAGGGCAGTTTGAAGGCTAAAGACAAGATGGGGGATGGGTTAGATTAGATGTCTTTTACTGCCATAATTTTCTCACTTATAATATTTGCAAATGCAGTTTCAGTTTTCCTCGTACCAAAATGATTTCTTCCTTTCAGCAGACGTGGAAATCCGTATATAGAGAGGATATATTCCACAGTAGAAGAAAAATTGTGGAATAATAAAATGCTTTGCATTAGAATTCTAGTGAATTTTCTTAACATTTAAGAACATATGAGCAACCATCCTGAAGATCTTAAATAATAACAACGCTGGTATTTGTTTTGCATCTAAGGAAACCTAACAACAACAGTTATTTGTCAAGTCCTCTCCAGGTATATTAACAAGTTGTTAGCTATAGTAGTTAAATATCTATTCCCTACCTCCATTTAAAAATAAACATGATTATTCAGATGAGGAATCTGAGACCCAAGCAGTTTACAAGATCCTGCAGAGTTAATGACAGAATGGAAGGAATAAATTTTAGTCCCAAATTTTCTAACTCACCTAGCCTGGAAACCAACATAACTATTAGTTCCAGAGTGGCAGAACATTGTCTCAGATCACAGTTCTTTTAAATGAGTGAGAAGATAAGAGTTACATAACATCTTTCATCTCCAGTAAATGTTGTCAGTAGAAGTCATTTACATTCTGGCAACAAGCACCCCCTGATATTCCTGTTGGTGCATTCTATGTAAAAGGCCTGCTGTGACCTAGAAAACAGTGAATTCATTTACATAATCAGTGCATGCACTGTCCTTGTGCTGAGGTATATTTAGAAGGGCTATGTTTACAAGAACAGGATCAAGAGCTTTTGAGAAAACCCACATGATCATTTTTTTAAAGTCTTAGTGAAATGTACTATTCAAGAGGAGTTACAGTTTCTTGCCAATTTGGGATTAATGTAGTATTTTATAAGAAGAAGGATTAAGTTATAGACCATATTACTCCAAAAGAAGTCTTACTCAAAAAATATAAATGCAGTAAGACATACTTGGAAGCATTTATGAATGCCAGGGATACACATGAGTTAGCATTAATTTCAGAGTCAATTATAGGAAGACTTCTAGTCCTATCACGGCCACTGATTAATCATATCCTCTAGCCATGACATTTAAAATTGTTTGGCATCTACCTCCTCATTTGTGTAATTAAAGTTTGAATTCATAAATCATTGACTCATTGTTCCCTATGTAGAATTTGGCCAATACAGATTTTTTTTCATTCAGCTCAGTGTTTTTAAAAATGAATGGAATTTTTAATATTCCTTTGAGTTTCCTAATATTGCACATACATTTCCCAGCATGGAAAACATCAGAGTCTTCTTTACACCTCTCAGAATTACTCGCTGAATTACATATATCAACATCAATTTTGACCACTCCTGCTTCTCTAGTTGTCAGGGTAAACTTGACGACTGAATAAAGGGCTTCTTTCATTTAAGGCACCTTCTCTAAGAGCTGTACAGATACATAAACTGCAGGTGGTAAAGCAGGGTGGTGGAGCCCCGAACTATTATCAACCTGGCGCTAGCTTCCTGCCTCTTGGAGTCTGCATTGCCAACTGAAGCAAATGAACTGCAGTATCTCAGTACTACAGCATCAGTAAGTCACCAAGAAATGCCTAAAACCTTCACAATAGCATTATACAGCCTATTTGTACGGCATGGTTGAGAGGGAGTCAACATCATGAGCAATGCAGTGAATATAATTTTTGCTTTAACAAATAATCTTTTTCTCTTCTCTCAAGCTTTTCTGGATCCAAAGTAACTAACACTTTCTTTTCAAGAACAGCATGCTATGCCCACTAATAAAATAAAGACTTTTAGGACAAGAGCAACTAGGGGGTGGCTGACTCCTTCAGATTCAGTCTTAGTAAGAGCATGGGAAACAGCTGCCCCTTGCCTAGATTTTGGCATTTAACCATTTATTCTGAGACCTGTGCAGAGGTCTATAAGATACAGAAGCTGTAAGGCTTCCTGGCAGTACATAAGATGTGATATGAGAGAAATTAAAGAGCAGGTATAAGTAAAATATGTGCATGAAATAACAGCTGAATAGTCATGAGATCGAGAGTGGAGAGGGTAATCTGAAAGCTTTCACTTTGTAGTTTGATCACTTATTGTATTGATAATCTTATTAAAATTGTTTTTCCAGTAAATGCAGTAATAAACTATAAAAAGCAGAATACATGTTAAATAAAAAATTAAGTACTTAATTTTCATTTTGCAGATAGTTAATGAAGAAAATGTAATATGCACAAAACATTTTTGACATTTATTATCTACTGTGGGAGCTATAGCAATATCACTGACCAGATGAAAATCAGAAGATACAAATTTGCTGAAAAACTATCAGCACCTATTTCAGACTTACTAAATCCTTAAGAAGGTTATACCCAAAGACAAAACAGTGATAAGACTTTTCATTGACATTACCGACTCTTGTTCTAAATTAGTCATTTTAATGTATTTCTTTTCATATTTAAGCATGATAACTATTAACAATTGTATCCATTAATTTAAGATATATTTTACAATTAGTCATTTTTACATGGTGTCATCAGCTTTTTCAAATAGAAAACAATTAAGTTATGTAAGGGTTTAAGATTTTTATTCAGATCATAAATATTTTCTGGTATGGAAATAGAATGAGAAGATCTGTGCATATAATATATGAAGATATTTGGTATATATATTTACTGAACACAAAGGTAGAACTTCGTGTATATCATACAACATTTATGTAAAACAAAAAATATCTACTTTTGCATTTATGCCTTTTAAAAAGCCCTCAAAAGCTGAAGGAAGTGTTAAAGAGTGGGATGAAGTGGGAGAGATAAGACTTGGTGGATGGGAATTAAGAAATATGCCTGCAACTTTAGACATCATTTAGAAGTTATCCTGGATACATTTTATTTACGTATTTGTTTATGTTGCTTTTTGCTTGTGAAAGTGGTAAGAACTAAATCTTATGGTTATATGTCTACTGATTTATCTCTTCATCTCCATTGTAAGCATCTTTAAAATATTACTAAATGGCAGTTGTATATTGGGGATCTATTGAACTCAATTAGTCAAAGTTTTAATTGCTTTATATATATCATCTTGTTTTAAATCATCCCAATAATATGGTTATCAATTTTTATTGCCGTTTATTATAATAAGAATGTATAACTGATATCTACTTTTTTAAAAAAGATAAGTGTACAATAAAGTATTGTTAACTATAGGTGTCATGTTGTACAGCAGATCTCAAGAACTTATTCATTGTATAGCTGAAACATTATACCCACTGAAGAGCAACTCCTTTTCCCTACTGTAGAGGCTAGCAGTAACCATTCTACTCTAGGCTTCTGATATGGTTAGGCTTTTTGTCCTCAACCAAATCTCATCTTCAATTGTAATCCCCATAATCGTTACAATCACCACGTGTCAAGGGAGAGACCCAGTGGAGGTAATTGAATTATGGGAGTGATTTCCCACATGCTGTTTCAATTATAATGAGTTCTCACGAGATTTGATAGTTTTATAAGCCTCTGTTCCCTGCTTGCACTTCTCCTTCCTGCCACCCTGTGAAGAGGCGCCTTCTGCCATGACTGTATGTTCCCTGAGGCCTCCCCAGCCATGTGGAACTGCAAGTCAATTAAACTTCTTTTCTTTATAAATTACCCAGTCTCAGGTAGTTCTTCATAGCAGGGTGAGAACAGACTAATACAGCTCCCAGGAGTTTGGCTAATTTAGATACCTTATATAAGTGGAATCATATTTGTCCATTGGTGACTGTCTAATTTCTTATACTAATCTCTAGGTTCATTAATGTTGTTATATTTTTCAGGGTTTCCTCCTTTTTTAAGGCTGAATAATTTTTCATAATATGTATATACCACATTTTCTTACCCATTTATTCACCTGTATTAGTCTGTTCTTGTACTGCTATATAGAAATATCTGGCACTGGGTAATTTATTTAAAAAATTTAATTGGATAACTATTCTGCTGGCTGTATGGGAAGCACAGTGGCTTTTGCTTCTGGGGAAGTCTCAGGACCTACAATCATGGCAGACGGGGAAGGAGGCACATCTTACATGGCTGAAGCAGGAGGAAGAGAGAGAGGCAGGAGATGGTACACATTTTCAAACAACCAGATCTCACAGTAACTCACTCAGTATCACAAGAACAGCACCAAGGGCATGGTGCTAAACCATTCATGAAAATTCCACCCTCATAATCCAGTCATCTCCCACCAGGTCCCACATCCAATGCTGGGAATTATATTTCAGCATGAGATTTGGGTGGGGACACAGATTTGAGCCATATTATTCTGTTCTTGGCCCTTCTCAAATCTCATGTTCTCTCACATTGCAAAATACAATACTACCTTCTGAACAGTTCCCTAGAATTTTAACTAATTTCAACATTAACTTAAAAATTCACAGTCCAAAATTTCATCTGAGACAAGGCTAGTACCTTTCACCTATGAACCTGTGAAATCAAAAACAAGTTAGTTACTTCTAAGATACAATGGAATTTTAGGCGTTTAGTAAGTACTCTCATTCTGAGAGGGAGAAAGTGGCCAAAGGAAAGAGGCTATAAGCTCCATGCAAGGCCAAAACCCAGCAGGGCAGTCATTACATTTTAAAGTTCCAAAATAATCTCACTTGACTCCACATCTCACATACAGTGCACATTGATGCAAGGGAGGGACTCTCAAGGCTTTGGGCAGCTTTGCCCCCTGTTGCTTTCAGGGTTCAATTCCCATGGGTGTTCTCAAAGGCTGGCATTCAATGCCTGTGGCTTTTCCTGGCACAGGGTGTAAGTTGTCACTGGATATACCATTCTGGGATCTAGAGGTTGATGGTCCTCTGCTCACAGCTCCACTAGGCAGTGTCCCAGTGGGGCCTCTGTTTTGGGAGCTCCAAACCCACATTTACCCTTCACACTACCATAGTAGAGGTTCTCCATGACGGATATGCCTTCACATTAAGCTTCTGCCTGATATCCAGGATTTTCCATACATCCTCTCAAATCTAAATGGAGGCTTCTGAGACTCAACTCTTGCATTCTGTGCACCCACAGGGTTAACACCACATGGAAGCCACCAAGGCTTATAGCTTGTACTCTCTGGAGCAGTAACCTGAGCTGTATCTGGGGCCCTTTGAGCTGAAGCTGGAGCTGGAGCAGCTGGGATGCAGGGAGAAGTGTCCTGAGGCTGCACAGGGCAGTGAGGCCCTGAGCCTGACTCATAAATCCATTCTGCCCCTAATCTTCTCAGCCTATGATGAAAGAGGCTGCTGTAAGGATGTCCAAAATTACTTTGAGATATTTTCCCCATTGTCTTGACTATTAGCAATTGGCTCCTCTTTACTTATGTAAATTTCTGCAGCCTGCTTAAATTCCTCCCCCTTAAAATGGGTTTTGTTTCTTACCACATAGCCAGGCTGCATTTTTCCAAACTTCTACACTCTTCTTTCCCTTTAAATATAAGTTCCAATTTTAAGACATTTATTTGCTCATGCATGTGAGCATAGGTTGTTAGAAGTGGCCAGTTTACATCTTGAATGCTTAGAAATTTCTTCTCCTAGATACCCGAAATAATCATCCTCAAGTTCAAAGTGCCACAGATTCCTAAACCAGGGGCACAATGCAGCCAGTCTCTTTGCTAAGGCATAACAAAAATCACCTTTGCTCCAGGTCCCAGTAAGTTCCTCATCTCTATCAGAGACAGCCTTAGCATGGACTTCACTGTCCATATCACTGTCAGCATTTTTGTTGTAACCATTCAGCAAGTCTCTAGGAAGTTCCCCCCCCTCTGCCCATTATCCAGTTCCAAGGTAGCTTTCACATTTTTTAGTATCTTTATAGCAGTGCCCCACTCCTCACTACCAATTTTCTGTATTAGTTCATTCTAGCACTGCTATAAAGAAATAGCTGAGACTAGATAATTTATAAAGACAAAAGGTTTAATTGGCTCATGATTTTGCAGACTGTACAGAAAGCATAGTAGCTTCTGTTTCTGGGGAGGCCTTAAACTTATAATCATGACAGAAGGCAAAAGGAGAGCAGGCATATCTTACATGGCTGGAGTGGGAGAAAAAGAGTGGGGGAGAGGTGCTATGCATTTTTAAATAACCAAATCTCAGAATAACTCACTATCACAAGAGTAGCACCAAGGGGATGATGCTAAATCATTCATGAGAACTCTACCCCTGATCCAATCACATCCCAGCAGGACCTATCTCCAATATCGGGGATTACATTTCAACATGAGATTTGGGTAGGGACACAGATTCAAAGGATTTCACCATCAATGGACATATAGGTGATTTCCATATCTTGACTATTGTGAAAAATGCTGCAATGAAAATGGGAGTGCAAATATCTCTTCAAGATCCTGGTTTTAATTTTTTTTTAAATAAATGCCTAGAAATAGGCTTGCTGGATCATACAGTAGGTCAATTCATTTTTAATTTTTTGTTGATTTTTTCATACTGTTTTCCATTCCCAACACAGAGTACATGGGTTGCAATAATCAATGCCTTTTTAAAGACGACAAGCTGAAATTCAGACATATTAAGTAAATTGCTCAAAGTGATAAGCCAACAAGTGATGAATCTGGAATTTAAACTCTGGTTTAATACCAAAAATGATACATTGCTGTTGTCTCTCACTTGTTTTGTTGCTTTTTTTCTTTCCCTTCTTTTCTTCCCTCTTTTCTTTCCTCTGTTTCTTTTACTGATTATTAATTCTCATTGCATATAGTAAAAACATGGAAACTTAAATACCTCTATCATTCTATATTTATTAAAAGTGAAGCTTTAGATGCAATACATTTAACAGCTTATTTGAACAAAGAACAATTAATGAATTACGCAGCACTCAGAACCAGAAGAAGTTCAGAAGGCTCTGCCTATAAGTGTGAGCAGTAAGCATTTATAGTTCAAACATGGAAGCAAAATAGAGAAATCACCCAATGGACTAAGTATCTACCTTATCTGGGTATGGTATGACAAGGCATTTGCCTTATTTAGGCATGGTCTGATCAGCTGGATGCCTGTGATTGGCTAAAACTCAGTCAAGTGTGACTGGGTGATACCTGGCTACTTGTTACAAAGACTATACTCCTAGTTAGGTTTTGCTTTATTACCAGAAACCTGGCTGTTTGTTAAAAAGACTATATTCCTAGTTAGGTTTTGTTTTATTACCAGATTCAGTTGTAGTTTGTTACACAAGAACTCAGAAACAGCCTCAGGCTAGTGACTTCCAGTTTAAATTTAACAAAATTCTAAAGTGCTTAATAATTATTAGCAGGCAGATCTCCAAATTTCACATGCAGGTAAGAAGAGATTAATTTGTAAGTCTCTCCACTGACAGGTTGACTTCCTACCTGGAGCACTATTTCATATTCACCTAACTTACCTTCCCTATAGATTTAAGCTTAATAACCAGAAAAAGAAAAGAAGGAAGGAAGAAAAGAAGAGAGAGGGAAAAGTTAACAAGAGTGAGAGAAACAAGCAAAGTGTAGTCTTTGGCTTACACCAGGGTTCGAATCTCAGATTCACCACTTTCCGTACAGATTTAAGCTTGGACCTCATTTCAGGAAGCCCTCCTGGAAAACATAAAGAAGTATATATCATCTCACAGCAATATACCCCTATAGTTATAACATTTCTTACTCTACATTAAAATTGTCTATGCATTAAGCATACCAATATACAACCAATATTTTTACAGCTGTAAGTGTAACTTTTCCATATGATTCAATATTGTTTGTTTCTTACTGTAGGTAATAAACCCTTGAAGGAAAGAATTATATCTTTATACTAATAAATTTTCAGGATTCAGCACAGTGCCTAGAATACAACAGACATTCAACATATTTTTATGTAAATGAACAAATGAAATAGATGGGCAAATAATTGAGCAATAGATAATTTTATACACATTATGAAAAAAAGTGAAGTCTAATTAATCTGAAAAGTATTCCATTAGTCTGACCTCTACTTATCCAAAGCTGTAAGTAATTTATAATAGAAATTATATAGAGATTTCAAAACAAAATTTTTTCATATACAATTTTTATTTGCTATTAAAGATTAAAGCCTAGATGCATATTAAGTCAATGGGAGGATTTACTGTTGTTTTTCTGATTTGTTTCTTTTTGTTTGGTTATTTGTAGTTCAAACACATATGACTTATTTTAACATAAACAAACAGATGGCTTCTCAAATTTACTTGTTAAAGTAAAATCCTTTCAAAGATTTTTGTTATTGAAGCTGATTTGCTAAGAATAATAAGACTTTACCCAATATTAGGTGATTTGTATATGGCACTTGAAACTGGTTTATTCTGTCTACTCATTGCCACACAAAATATAGTTGATAAAAACCACATACTGATTAAACTCTGTCTTAAACAGGATTTCATGAAATGACTTGAGCTGATATTCTTAAATTCAGTGGATGTATCGTCTGTTCATACTATTTATACTCTTTCCTAGGTACTGTTACCATGTAAAATACATAGCTTTCTGGGGTTCCCTAAACTCTCACTAGTGCATTCTACTAGAACTTTCTGTAATGAGGGAAATGTTTTCTGTCTGCACACTATGCAATATAATAAGTATTAGCCACATGTGGTACTAAGCACTTAAAATGTGATTACTATAAAAGAAAAAATACATTTTTATTTTATTTTAATCAATTTAAACTTAAATAGCCACATACAGCTAGTGGTTACTGTATTGAACAGTTAAAGAATTTTCTTTTAAAAATTTTTTGATTATTTTGCTCTTCAGTTGTTTGAGTTCTTTGTATATTCTGATTATAAATCCCTTGTCAAATAGTATGCAAATATTTTCTCCCATTCTATATGTTGTCTTTTCACTTTGTTGGTCATTTATTTGGATGTGCAGAAGCTTTTTGGCTTGATGTAATCCTACTTGTGATTTTCACTTTTGTCGCCTGTGTTTTGGGGCCTTATCAAAAAATTTCTTGCCCAAACCAATGTCCAAAAGCATTTCTCCAATATTGTCTTCTAGTAGTTTCAGTATTATAGGTCTTACATTTAAGTTTTTATTCCATTTTGATTTGATGTTTGCATATAGTGAGAGATCGGGGTCTAGTTTAATTTTCCTATATATGATCATCCAGTTTTCCCAACACCAATTATAAAGAAACTGCCCTTTATCCAATGTATATTCTTGGTGCCTTGGTCATTAGTTCCATGTTCTCTGTTCTGTTTCATTGGTTTATGTGTCTGCTTTTATGCCAATGGTGTCCTGTTTTGGTTTCTGTAGGTTTGTAGCATAGTATGAAGTCAGGTAGTGTGATCCCTCCAGCTTTGTTCTTTTTGCTCAGGATTGCTTTAGCTTTTTGGGCTTTTCTGTGGTTCCATACATATTTTAGACTTTTTTTTTTCTATTCCTGTGAAGATTAACTTGGTATTTTGATAGGGATTGCATTGAATCTGTAGATTGCTTTGGAGAGTATAGATATTTGAACAATATTGATTCTTCCAATCTATGAGCATGTGTTCTTTTTTCTTTTTTCTTTTTTTTTTTTTTGTGTGTGTCCTCTTCAATTTCTTTCATAAGTATTTTATGGTTTTCCTTATAGGGATCTTTCCCTTTTTGGTTACATTTATTTCTAGGTATTTTATTTTAGTAGCTATTGAAAGTGGAATTGCTTGATTTTTTTTTTTTTTTTTTGTCTAATTGTTTTCTATTAGCATATATAAATGTTACTGATTTTTGTATGTTGATTCTGTATCCTACAGCTTCACTGAATTCATTTATTGGTGCAAAAAGTTTTTGGTCCAATCTTTAGGTTTTTCTAAATATAAGATGATGTCATCTATAAATCTGATTTAAAAAATGGACAAGTTACCCAACTAGACATTTTTATTTATTCCTTTTATTTTATTTTATTTTTATTTTTCAAGATAGACTTTCTGTTGCCCAGACTGGAATGTAGTGGTGCAATCTCTGCTTGCTGCAACCTCTGTCTTCCAGGTTCAAGTGATTCTCCTACCTCAGCCCCCTAAGTAGCTGGGATTACAGGTGCCCATCACCGTGTCTGACTAATTTTGTATTTTTAGTAGAGATGGGATTTCACCATGTTGCCCGGGGTGGTCTCAAACTTCTGACCTCAAATGATCCAACTGCCTCGGCTTCCCGAAGTTCTAGGATTGCAGGCGTGAGCCAACATGCCCGGCCTGAATAGGCATTTCTTAAAAGAAGACATATAAATGGCCAGTGGGCATATAAAAATACTAAACATTACAAATAATTAGGGTCACAGTGAGATAATCCCACCCCAGTTAGAGTGACTGTCATCGAAGAGACAAAAGTATTGGCAAGAATGTGGAGAAAGGGGACTGTTAATACATTGTTAGTGGGAACATAAATTGATGTAACCACTATGGAAATCAGTAGGGAGGCCCCTAAAAAAAAGGAACTACCATATGATTCAGCAATCCCACTTCTGATTATACAGCCAAAAGAAAGAAAAGCATTACATAGAAGAGATATCTGCTCTTTCATGCTTATTGAAGCACTATTTACAATAACCAAGCCACAGAGTCAGTCTAAGTGTCTGTCAATGGATGAAAGGAAAAAGAAAATGTGGTATATATACACAGTGGAATATTATTTAGTCGTACAAAATGACATAATCCTGTCATTTGCAGCGATATGGATAGCATTAGTAGACATTATATTAAGTGAAATAAGCCAGGCACAAAAAGATAAATACCACACAAATACCACGTTTTCACTCATGTTGGAGCTAGAAAATGATCTCATGTAGGTAGAGAGTAGAATGGTAGTTCCAGAGGTTGGGAACTATAGGAGTGGGGTGGGAGATGAACAGAACTTGGTTAATGGGTAAAAAAAGTACAGTTAGATAGAAAAAATCAGTTCTAGTGTTGGATAGCGTAGTAGGATAACTATAGTTAACAATTTATTGTGTATTTCAAAATAGCTATGTAAAAGAGAAGTTCTGAAATATTTCCAACACAAAGTAATAAATGTTTAAGGTGATAGATATTCCAGTTACCCTAACTTATTACATGATGTATACATGTATCAAAATACCACATATACCCCAGATGTTTGTACAGTCATTATGTATCAATACAAGAAAGTGAAAAGACACACACCCAAAAAAAATCATTACGGGCAGGGCTGTCTAAAGACACATTTGGTACTATGTTAATTTCACAAAAATAAAGATATCCTACAGTTTTCAGTTTTAAAAAAAATTGCGGCAGTGTAGTTCTAGCCTACTTTCTCTTCTTATTTCTTGCATCCAACTCTTTTTTGTTGTTGTTCTCCCTGAATAAATGCTTTGCTATGAAAGTCTGTGGGTGTAAACTTTCTTTTTCTTGCATCAAAAAAATCCTCATTTTTTCAAACTCTTGAATAGTCATTGGGTTGATATAAAAATCAATGCTGACAGTTATTTTTCCTCAGCATTTTGAAGATGTTGCTCCATTATGTTGTGGCATCTATTGCTGCTAATAAACAGTTAGCTGGAAACTATTGGAGTTATGCTTTTTTTCCTCTCTCTTTCAAGTAGTATTTTCTTTATCCTTGATATTCTATAGTTTCACCATTATGGGTCTTGGTGTAGATTTAATGATATTCTGCTTGGTACTTTGAAGTATATTTTCAGTTTGAGTACTCATAGCTTTCTTCAACTCTCGAAAATACTCTGCTGTTGTATATGCAAATGCAGCATTTCCACTATTTTCCTCTGAAATTTCAGAAGTCTCTCTGTCTATCTTCAATATGTCTTCCCCTTTTATTTCTTTGTCTAACTAGCAAATGGGTGAATTGGATAAGAACTCTGGTGAAATCCTCACCCAATTCACTAGTTTCCTCTAGATTACACTAATTGAGCAGTGTCCTGTGTTATTTTAATGCCATCAGAATCAAATCAAGGATTTGCACAAGTGTATTTTTCTTTGGAATTTTGGATTGAAGGCCAATTTAAATGGGAAGTTCTTATTATTTTTTTCCTTACTTTTGAACCCTGTCAAACTCAGGACATTGCTCAGTTAGCACAAGAGTATTTTTCTTTTGAATTTTGGATTGCAGACTTATTTGAATGGGAAATTCTTTTTTTTTTCTTTCTTAATCGTCAAACCTGTGATCTACTCCACTCAGGCCCTTGAGGACACTAATCTTTACTCAGTTTTTTATTGACAGATAGGACTTCTTCCTAAGTGATGCATTAGATATCACAAATCCTGTCTCCCTACCCACAGGTGATTTAGTTTACTTCCTGATCAACAGGCTGTGTCTGTATTCTGTCACTTTTCTAAGCTGGAATGTTAATCAGGCTGTATACTTGGAAGATTGTCTGCAGCATATTTGTTCATACTCCTTTTGTGAGTAGGGTAACTCACCCCTTTAGTGACAAAGTTCTAGTACCTCCTCGTGTGGAATACGTTTAATCTCTTATTCTACAGGAGCCAAACTCCCAGTGATCTCTACCTGCTTCCGGACCTGAAATCCATCAAAACAATAACTTCAGCCCTGCTCTTGGCTGTGTATTTCTGTCCAAATTCTGGATCACAGAGACATTTTTTCTTGTTTTCTCTGATATTGTTGTTTAGAACAGAAGGGGTACCTCCAAGTGCAAACTTATAATATCATTTTAAAAAGACATCTGCACTGAATTTTCTGCCATGTTGATCCCCTGAAGATATAGACATATCTTAGCATTTTCATATATTCAAAATCTAAAACAGTATCTGTCTTTGTTCTCCTAAAACAGAAATCTGAGACTGGATAATTTATAATAAACAGAAATCTATTGACTCAGAAGTTTGGAGGCTGAAGTCTATGGTCAGAACATCAGCAGATTTGGTGTCTAGTAATGCCATTCACCATCTTCAACCCTGTGATTGATTCTTCCAGACCTATGGTGCCTACCATGGTGTGTCATCTGAAGGGGAGGAAGGCTGGGATCCTCACAGGGGAGAAAAGCAAGATATAAAGGGGGCCACACTCACCCTTTTTAATGGCCTTAATCCCACCCCTGAAGATGAAGCTCGTACGGCCCTATCATTTCCTAATGGTCTCAGATCCCAATACCGCTGCAACAGCAACCAAATTTCAATATGAGTTTTGCAGGGGACAAACATTCAGACTATAATAGTACACAGTACTAGTGAGATCGGGTTATGGGATGCAGAAAATAAGTGGCTTTACTTAAGAATTTGAAGAGAAATTAATGACTTGATTTATATAATCATCTTAATTGACTAACTCAGGTTCATCACTTCTGTGCCTTTTAAGACCTTTAGCAGCTACGAGAAAACATAAAATGTTGTTTATCCATGTTTCTTTTTGTTGTTGTTGTCGAGACTGAGTCTCACTCTGTCGCCAGGCTGGAATTCAGTGGCGCAATCTTTGCTCACTGCAACCTCCACCTCCTGGGTTCCAGCAGTTCTCCCACCTCAGCCTCCTGAGTAGCTGGGATTACAGGTGCCCACCACTATGTCCAGCTAATTTTTTGTATTTTAGTAGAGACGGGTTTTCACCAGGTTGGCCAGGCTGGTCTCAAACTCCTGACCTCATAATTTGCCCGCCTCAGCCTTCCAAAGTGCTGGGATCACAAGTGTGAGCCACCACACCTGGCCTGTTTACCTATATTTCAATTGAAAATGTCCTAGTGAATCAGACAAGGGCTATAGTATTTGATTATTATTATGTATGTACATTTGTATATTTATGTTGTATGTATATATTTATCATATATGTGGGTGTCTATGTATATAAGTATACATATGGATGTGTGTGTATATACACACGTGTGTGTGTCCATGTGCGTGTGAAATAGCATTACATCCCAAACACCCACATTTTATTATATTTTCAATGACTCTCTCCTCATATCCTCCCCTAGACCAACCAACCATGCTACATTCTGGAATTCAGCATCACTTATAAAGGTGAAGCAGACCCATGGGATCTGTGAGCCTGTGGGCAGCTAAACAGTTAATTATCATAGAGTATATTTTGTTAGATTGCTTTAGAGAAGTTGCAGACATTCTGAGTTGGAATTACTCAATAACTGGAAAGGAGCAAGAGAACCTTCCCTCTTCAGAAAATAAATTATCTTTCACAATTCATCAAGGGTCTTTCCTGGAAACCCAAATACCAAGTGAAAGAGTTACTGTCACTCTTAAGCTGAGTCAGACAAATGTTAACATGTTGGTGTGGAAAAAATGAGCAAGAAATAGAAAAATCAGAAACACAAAATGAGCCCAAATTCATTTTCTTCTCTGAGAATGTTTTTCTCACTTTGCTTCTTCCAAAAACTTTTCTTTTTTAACTTTATTGTGGATTAGAGAAATTTCTTCATTCCCCTAGAGCTCTGAAATTTATTCCTAAGCTTTTTTAAGGATGAAATTCTAAGTTCTACATTTTATGTATAAGATCTGTCTTCAAGTTCTATTTATTTGTCAACATAGCTAGGTTAAAATTCTTTGAGAGCAGCAATGGTTTTACAGTATTCTGTATTTTGTTTAAGGTAAATTATACCACTAACGAACTAGATTCAGCAAATCATACCACTAGTTTCACAAGCCATTGCTCCCTTATGTTCTCAAATATTGATTTGACTTCATTTTAGAAGACTGTACCTGAACTACTGGAATATTACATATTCATAAATGGTTTCTTTCTGAAGGCCATTTGTAGGAATATTTTCCCTCTCTTTCATTGTACAAAAGCTTGGTGATTTAGCGGAGAGTCTAAATCTTTTGAAATTTGTTTGCTGCACAGACACACACACACACATTCACACAGATCACACAAATGCAAACAAAAAAAGAATACTTGATATGGCAATATTAAATCTAGAACAGACAAAAATGTTTGGCATGTTTTCTGGCCTTCAAGCTAGTAAATAAGTGGACTATGGAAAGTAAAGGACAAAAGACAACTGCGCTATAGAGAAGACAAAGCAGGACAAAGATGTTGGGCTCCTGGAAGCATATTAGAGATAAAAGTAAAATATAAATCAAGCTGAGAAATTGTCCTTTGAGTGACTTCCTGATGGAATGACACAATCACATGTTGAGAGCCATATGGGAGAGTTCAAATGTTTTAGACCTGAGCCCAGAGGGCAATGAGGAGCCTGGCTGGGAGAGTAATTTGTTTTGTTTCTTGGAAGGAAGGCCAGAATGACTGATGCTTTGACAGTTCTGCTGGCTGATCAGCAACTCCCCCTACTTTTTCTTAACCTTGTATGAGAGATAAGACTAGAAGGGCAGAAACTGTGTAGAGGGTGATGACAGGGAACAACGCTAGACTAAAGACAGAGCCTGACACTACAAGCACATTCTAGTCAGAAACAGAAGCTTGCACTGATTAAACTGTGCAGACGGTTTATGTGGCCACTTTTACCAAGCTGTACTTCTTCAAAAGAGAAAGACTTGTATTTCACTGATATTAGGAAAATGCTAGGGTCTTTTAACATAAAATTGTGATACCACTTCCTCCTTTTGCTGAAGTAAAACGTTTAAAAAGGCAAGGAGATGATGAAAATCCAGATAATTTTTCTTAAAAAATAGATCGCTACAAGAAAACATTTTCATTTTGGTTTGGAAGGAATCACACGATGAAAGTTTAAATTTCATGCAGTATATAGCCTACATGTTAGAGAATTTCTATTATCAGAAATGAAATTAAATTTATTTCTAATTGGCAAAAGAAGTACTAGAAATTCAACATTCAAAATACTTCTCATTGTTAATAAACTAAAGACAAACTGTTACAGAGTAAAAGATGTCAAAGAATTAAAAATTTGAGGTATTTGAATATATAGCTGCTCTCTGATACCAGTCTATCCCACTTAGTGAACTCCATGTAGACACAGATTACATGCTGAAAAATATACACTATAAAGCAGTGTTATAAGTGATATAAAAGACAAAAAATGCGCCAAGCAGTTAAGGAAATAATTTTATTTAGGCCTTTATAATAAGGTTAATGTGAGAACTAATGAGAAAACATCTTAAAAGGAAGAGGACTTGGGCCCCAAAATCAAAGGAGTCAACAGATAATATTTTAGGAGTCATGATAATGATGAAGACATGTGCCATCTATGTCACTGAGGAAAGATGGAGATGGATTTTATCTTGGAATATGAAATTTCAGGTGGTCCTCAGTGGTTAACAATTCCTGAAACCCATTAACATGTGAAAATTCTTTCTAAAAGCACAGGGCTCAGATAAAGCTGGAAACTAAAAAGGTATCCAGCTAGTCTCGTTGAATGTATGTAGCACTAACCTTTCAATGGAGTGATGTTTTCTGTACTGATTCATATAATGTATCCAAATTATTTAGCAGAGTCTCAAGAAAAGAGAAGGAAAGAAAGTGGAGGGGATCGAGGAGGAGTGGTGAGAGTTTCAATATTAATTAAGCAGAGCAGTTGATAATTTCAAGGAAACAAAAGATGAATTCACAGAGAAAAATTAACATGACCTCTGAGGACTTAAAGTACAATGAAAGAAAGATAACAAATAGAGTAATCTATACCAGAGTTAGCAGAGCTAATGATATAAAAAGAATTTAATATTTTGTATAAGCATAATAGGTTTCCTCAGAGACAAAAGAATTTTAGAACTCAATAGAAGGTATTAGGTATGAAATATATAATTGTTGAAATTATACAATGGATGAATTGAATAGTAAGATATAGAAAGCTGAAAAACAAATTAGTGAACTAGAATACAATGGTTAAACAGCTCTTCCAAAGCCCCCAGGAGAAAAAAATAAAAGAACAATAAAAAATAAAGGGGGAAGAAAGTGAACATTTTAACATCTGTAAAATAAAGGCTTCAAAAGAAGGGAAAAGATGTTTCCCAGATTTAAAGAAGAATAAAAACTCTCAGATAAAAAGACAGAGTGGACAGAATAGAACCTGAAAATCCTATACCACAGAAAACTCCAGTGAAATTTAAGAACATCAAGACAGAAAGTCCTATAAACTTCCAGAGAGAAAAAGACCACCTAAAAAACAAAAATTGAATACTGATATTTGACTCCTGTATAGCAACACTGAATAGTATTGAGGGAAAAATATGATTTAGGTTTTTATAACCACCTAAGCTGTTACTAAGGTAAGGGCAAATAAAGTATTTTTCTTCTCATGCATATAACGTCACAGAATTCTTAGTACAGAGACCCACCATCCTAATTTGGGTGGTCTGGAATGACCTTGAAATCTGCACTTGGGAAATATATGCAAGGTGATCCTGATGCAGTTCACAGATGATTCACATAATTTCCTTCCAGGAGAACTTAATTTAAAAAATATAATTGTGTGGCCTTAGACTTGAAACTTTGGCTTCGATGAATAAGCGTACAGAACTGAAAATAATAAGTAATAATTTCTAATAGTCTTTGAGCCCTCATTCTCTTTCAGGTACTTTTTAGAATTTTTAAATTTAATTTTAAAGTTTTTATTTTAAATTCAGACTTACAAAAAAGTTGCAAAAATGCTATAAGAAGCTCCCTTATGCCCTTCTTTCAGTTTCTCCAAATGTTACGTTACATAGCCACACTAAAATTATTTTTTAAAAAAGAAATTAATAATATATTACTATTAACTAGTACTTAAAAAAATTTCAACAATTGTCTCATTCATGTCATTTTTCTGGTCTAGGAGCTGATCAAGGACCACACATGGTACTAATTAGTCATTTCTCTTTAGTCTTCCAGTTTGTGACTGTTCCTGAGTCTTCCTTTGCCTTTCATGCCTTGATACATTTAAAGAATACTGGCCAGTTATTTGTAGCAGAAGACAAGAAATAGCTAAGATCAGAGCAGAACTGAAGGAGACAGAGACACAAAAAACCCTTCAAAAAATCTATAAATCCAGGAGTTGATTTTTCAAAATGATCAACAAAATAGACAGACCACTAGCCAGATTAATAAAAAAGAAAAGAGAGAATAATCAAATAGATGCAATTAAAAAACGATAAAGGGGATATCACCACAGATTCCACAGAAATGCAAACCATCATCAGAAATTATTACAAACAACTCTATGCATATAAACTAGTAAACCTGGAAGAAATGCATAAATTCCTAGACACTTGTATCCTCCAAGCCTAAACCAGGAAGAAGTCGAAAGCCTGAATAGACCAATAACAAGGGCTGAAGTTGAGGCAGCAATTAAGAGCCTACCACCCAAAAAAAGTCCAGGTCCAGATGGGTCCACAGCCAAATTTTACCAGACATACAAAGAGGAGCTGGTACCATTCCTTCTGAAACTATTCCAAACAATCCAAGAAGTGGGAATCCTTCCCAAATCATTTTCTGAGATCAACATCATCCTGATACCAAAACCTGGCAGAGACTCAGCAAGAAAAGAAAACTTCAGGCCAATATCCATGATGAACATAGATGCAAAAATCTTCAATAAAATACTGGCAAACTGGTTGCAACAGCACATCAAAAAGCTTATCCACCATGATCAAGTAGGCTTCATCCCGGGGATGCAAGGCTGGTTCAACAAACGCAAGTCTATAAATGTAATTCACCACATAAACAGAACCAAAGACAAAAACCACAGGATTATCTCAATTGATGCAGAGAAGTCCTTCAATAAAATTCAACAGCCCTTCATGCAAAAAACCCTTAATAAACTAAGTATTGATGGAATGTATCTCAAAATAATAAAAGCCATTCATGACAAACCGACAACCAATATCATACCGAATGGGCAAAAACTGGAAGTATATCCTTTGAAATCTGGCACTAGACAAGGATGCCCTCTCTCACCACTCCTATTCAATATAGTACTGGAAGTTCTAGCCAGAGCAATCAGGCAAGAAAAAGAAATAAAGGGTATTCAAATAGGAAAGGAGGAACTCAAATTGTCTCTATTTGCAGACAACATGATTGTATGTTTAGAAGACCCCATCGTCTCAGCCCAAAATCTCCTTAAACTGATAAGCAACTTCAGCAAAGTCTCAGGATACAAAATCAATGTGCAAAAATCACAAGCATTCCTATATACCAATAACAGGCAAACAGAGAGCCAAATCAACAACGAACTGCCATTCACTATTGCTACAAAGAGAATAAAATACCTAGAAATACAACTAACAAGGAACGTAAAGGACCTCTTCAAGGAGAATAACAAACCACTGCTAAATAAAATCAGAGAGGACGCAAACAGATGGAGAAACATTCCATGTTCATGGTTAGGAAGAATCAATACCATGAAAATGACCATACTGCCCAAAGTAATTTACAGAATCAACACTATCCCCATCAAGCTACCAATGATCTTCTTCACAGAACTGGAAGAAACCACCTTAAACTTCATATGGAACCAAAAGATAGCCCGCATAGCCAAGTCAATTCTAAGCAAAAAGAACAAAGCGGGAGGCATCACACTACCAGACTTCAAACTATACTACAAGGCTACAGTAATCAAAACAGCATGGTACTGGTACCAAAACAGAGATATAGACCAATGGAACAGAATAGAGGCCTCGGAGGCAACACCACACATCTACAACCATCTGACCTTTGACAAACCTGACAAAAACAAGCAATGGGGAAAAAATTCTCTGTTTAATAAATGGTGTTGGGAAAACTGACTAGCCATGTGCAGAAAGCAGAAACTGGACCCCTTCCTGACATCTTACACTAAAATTAACTCCAGATGGATTAAAGACTTAAACATAAGACCCAACACGATAAAAAACCCTAGAAGAAAATCTAGGCAAAACCATTCAGAACATAGGCATAGGCAAGGACTTCATGACCAAAACAGCAAAAGCATTAGCAACAAAAGCCAAAATAGACAAATGGGACCTAATCAAACTCCACAGCTTCTGTACAGCAAAAGAAACCATCATTAGAGTGAATTGGCAACCAACAGAATGGGAAAAAAATTTTTGCAATCTACCCATCTGACAAACGGCTAATATCCAGAATCTACAAAGAACTAAAACAGATTTACAAGAAAAAACAAACAACCCCATTCAAAAGTGTGTGAAGGATATGAACAGACACTTTACAAAGGAAGACATACATGAGGCCAACAGACATATGAAAAAATGCTCATGATCACTGGTCATTAGAGAAATGCAAATCAAAACTACATTGAGATATCATCTCATGCCAGTTAGAATGGCAATCATTAAAAAATCTGAAGACAACAGATGCTGGAGAGGATGTGGAGAAATAGGAACACTTTTACACTGTTGGTGGGAGTGTAAATTAGTTCAACCATTGTGGAAGACAGTGTGGCAATTCTCAAGGATCTAGAAATAGAAATTCCATTTGACCCAGCAATGCCATTACTGGGTATATATCCAAAGGATTATAAATCGTTCTACTCTAAGGACATATGCAAACGAATGTTCATTGCAGCACAGTTTACAATAGCAAAGACTTGGCACCAACCCAAATGCCCATTGATGATAGACTGGACAGGGAAAATGTGGCACATATACACCATGGAATACTATGCAGCCATAAAAAACGATGAGTTAGTGTCCTTTGTAGAGACATGGATTAACCTGGAAATCATCATTCTCAGCAAACTGACACAAGAACAGAAAATCAAACACCACATGTTCTCACTCATAGGTGAGTGTTGAACAGTTAGAACACATGGACACAGGGAGGGGGGAGCATCACAAACTGGGGTCTGTTGGGGGGAAATAGGGAGGGACAGTGGGGGGGTGGGGAGCTGGGGAGGTTTATAATACCATAGTTTTACTGTACCTTTTCTATCTTTAGATACATAAATACTTACCATTATGTTATAATTGCCTACAGCATTCATTACAGTAACATAATGCAAAGGTTTATAGCCTAAGAACAATAGTTTATACCATGTAAGTTGTATAAGTACACTCTGTGATGTTTCCACAATGACAAAATTGCCAAATACGTTTCTCAGATCACTTGGTTAAGGTAATGTCTACTAGGTTTCTCCTCTGGACTTTTCCAAATAGTGATATTTTATTTCCACCAATCCTTCCTCATTTATTAATTAAAATTCTGCCATAGGAAAGAGCTTTCCCTTCTCCCTCATTCATTCATTTATTTCAGTATAGACTAACAGACATTTTTCATCATATGAGTGATAATGCATCACTATAAGTTTTTCCTCAAATGGTTCCAGATTTAGTCTTGGGATCTTCTTCAATTTAGCTTCTGTGTCTTTTCAACCTGCTCATGTTATTTTTGAATGCTTCTCTTTTTTCCCAACTACAAAATATTCCAGGTACATCTTTACTTTCCTGCCCCAGTCTTAAAATCGTTCATTTCTCCAAGGGGGTCCTGGTTTGTTTTGTTAGAGAATGATGTTTGGTACCAAGACCTAGAAGCTAGGTGTGCTCATTGTCAATGCTGTGTTGTTTCTTCTAGGCCATTTCAGAGGAAAGCACTAAAAAATACATGTATTCAAACACATATATCTTCATCTGTCTGTATATATATTAAATTCCATGAGTCATGATTCTAATCCAACAATACAGGGTTCAAGCTAGACTTTCCCTTTCCCTAGTGGAAATTCCTTTCTTCAAGGGATTAAAAAAACTTGCCTTTTACTATCTTGACTATATTCATTTTTTCCAATTCTGGAATACACATAATTTCAAATTTGCTAATCCATCCTTGTGTGGAAAGCAAATTTACTAACTAGAGTACAAAATTTGTATAAAAATCTTATGTTTTATTACACAGAATCAAAATACTGTTTTCCAAAGTTACTTGGATTATTCTTTTTTTCCCTATCCCCTTCACGGTGGTTATTGTAATACAGTTGGGTTCATTTGTTACTGTTTCTATTTTATTTTGGATTCCACCCTTATTTTTGTGAATTTGTTGTGGTTCAAAATGTCAATTTTTTGGAAAGTTGTATTTAGAGGTGTATCAATTCTTCTCATACCCTCAGCCACACTCCTTACTCTTTCTTTTTACCATATTCCCACTTATATCCTCTATTTAACAAATCTGTTAATTTCTGGTTTATTCATCCTGTATTTTCTTTTTATATAAATAAGAAAATAGATATATATTTCCATATGGACCCCTCCTTTTATTTTATTTTTAATTTATTTATTTTACTTTAGGTGCATACTATATCTGGCATTTCTCCCCATGTTATCCCTGCCCATCCTCCCTTCCCTTCACACCCCCCATTGTCTCTCCCCTACCCCCCCACAACTGTCCCCTGTGTGTGATGCTCCTCTCCCTGAGTCCATGTGTTCTCGTTGTTCGACATCCACCTATGAGTGAGAACAAAAGGTGCTTGGTTTTCTGTTATTGGGTCAGTTTGCTGAGAATGATGGTTTCCAGATTCATCCAAGTCCCTAAAAAAGGACATGAATTCATCATTTTTTATGGCTGCGTAGTATTCCATGGTGTATATGTGCCACATTTTCTTTGTCCAGTCTATCATTGATGGGCATTTGGGTTGGTTCCCAGGTCTGCTATTGTACACAGGGCTGCAATGAACATATGTGTGCATGTGTCTTTATAGTAGAAAGATTTATAGTTCTTTGGGTATATACCCAATAGTGGGATTGCTGGGTCAAATGGAATTTCTATTTCTAGATCCTTGAGGAATCACCACATTGTCTTCCACAATGGTCGAACTAATTTACACTTCCCACCAACTGTGTAAGAGTGTTCTTATTTCTCCACATCCTCTCCAGCATCTGTTGTCTTCAGATTTTTTAATGATTGCCATTCTAACTGGCATGAGATGATATCTCAGTGTGGTTTTGATTTGCATTTCTCTAATGACCAGTGATCATAAGCATTTTTTCATATGTTTGATGGCCTCATATATGTCCTCTTTTGAAAAGTGTCTGTTCATATCCTTCGCCCACTTTTGAATGGGGTTGTTTGTTTTTTTCTTGTATATCTGTTTTAGTTCTTTGTAGATTCTGGGTATTAGCCCTTTGTCAGATGGGTAGATTGCAAAAATTTTTTCCCATTCTGTTGGTTGCCGATTCACTCTAATGACTGTTTCTTTTGCTGTACAGAAGCTCTGGAGTTTAATTAGATCCCATTTGTCTATCCTGGCTTTTATTGCCATTGCTTTTGGTGTTTTGGGCATGAAGTCCTTGCCTATGCCTATGTCCTGGATGGTTTTGCCTACGTTTTCTTCTAGTGTTTTTATGGTGTTAGGTTTTATGTTTAAATCTTTGATCCATCTGGAGTTAATTTTAGTTTAAGGTGACAGGTAGGGGTCCAGTTTCTGCTTTCTGCACATTGCTAGCCAGTTTTCCCAACACCATTTATTGAACATGGAGTCCTTTCCCCATTGCTTGTTTTTGCTGGGTTTGTCAAAGATCAGATGATTGTAGATGTGTGGTGTTTCTTCTGGGGTCTCTGTTCTGTTCCATTGGTCTATATCTCTGTTTTGGTACCAGTACCATGCTGTTTTGATTACTGTAGCCTTGTAGTATAGTTTGAAGTCCAGCAGTGTGATGCCTCTGGCTTTGTTCTTTTTGCTTAGTATTGTCTTGGTTATGTGGGGTCTCTTGTGATTCCATATGAAGTTTAAAGTGGTTTTTTCCAGTTCTGTGAAGAAGGTCATTGGTAGCTTGATGGGGATAGTATTGAATCTATAGATTACTTTGGGCAGTATGGCCATTTTCACGATATTGATTCTTCCTAACCATGAGCATGGAATGTTTCTCCATCTGTTTGTGTCCTCTCTTATTTCGTTGAGCAGTGATTTGTAGTTCTCCTTGAAGAGGTCCTTTACGTTCCTTGTTAGTTGTATTCCTAGGTATTTTATTCTCTTTGTAGCAATTGTGAATGGGTGTTCGCTGTTGATTTGGCTCTCTGTTTGTCTGTTATTGGTATATAGGAATGCTTGTGATTTTTGCACATTGATTTTGTATCCCGAGACTTTGCTGAAGTTGCTTATCAGTTTGAGAAGATTTTGGGCTGAGATGATGGGGTCTTCTAGATATACAATCATGTCATCTGTAAATAGAGACAATTTGACTTCCTCCTTTCCTAATTGAATACGCTTTATTTCTTTTTCTTGCCTGATTGCTCTGGCTAGAACTTCCAGTACTATATTGAATAGGAGTGGTGAGAGAGGGCATCCTTGTCTAGTGCCTGATTTCAAAGGGAATTCTTCCAGCTTTTGCCCGTTCTGTATGATATTGGCTGTAGGTTTGTCATATATAACTTTTATCATTTTATGATACATTCCATCAATACCTAGTTTATTGAGAGGTTTTAGCATGAAGGGCTGTTGAATTTTATTGAAGGACCTTCTCTGCATCTATTGAGATAATCATGTGGTTTTTGTCTTTGGTTCCATTTATGTGATGGATTACATTTATGGATTTCCGTATGTTGAACCAGCCTTGTATCCCCGGGATGAAGCCTACTTGGTCGTGATGGATAAGCTTCTTGATGTGCTGTTGCAACCTGTTTGCCAGTATTTTATTGAAGGTTTTTGCGTCAATGTTCATCATGGATATTGGCCTGAAGTTTTCATTTTTAGTTGAGTCTCTGCCTGGTTTTGGTATCAGGATGATGTTGGTCTCTTAAAATGAGTTAGGGAGGATTCCCTCCTTTTGTATTGTTTGATACAGTTTCAGAAGGAATGGAACCAGCTCCTCTTTGTATGTCTGGTAGAATTTGGCTGTGGACCCATCTGGACCTGGACTTTTTTTGGTTGGTAGGCTATTGATTACTGCCTCTACTTTAGCCCTTGTTATTGGTCTATTCAGGGTTTCAGCTTCCTCCTGGTTTAGTTTTGGTAGAGTACAAGTGTCTAGGAATTTATCCATTTCTTCCTGGTATACTGGTTTATGTGAGGAGAGCTGTTTGTAGTAATCTCTGATGGTAGTTTGTATTTCTGTGGGATCAGTGGTGATATCCCCTTTATCATTTTTTATTGCATCTATTTGATTCTTCTCCCTTTTCTTTTTTATTAATCTGGCTAGCGGTTGTCTATTTTGTTCATCTTTTCAAAAAACCAGCTCCTGAATTTATTGATTTTTTGAAGGGTTTTTTGTGTCTCTATCTCCTTCAGTTCTGCTCTGATCTTAGTTATCTCTTGTCTTCTGCTAGCTTTTGAGTTTTTTGATCTCGCTCCTCTAGTTCTTTCAATTTTGATGATAGGGTGTCAATTTTAGATCTTTCCTCTCTTCTCTGGTGGGCATTTATTGCTATAAATTTCCCTCTCAATACTGCTTTAAAGGTGTCCCAGAGATTCTGGTAAGTTGTGTCTTCATTCTGGTTGGTTTCAAAGAACATCTTTATTTCTGCCTTCGTTTCATTGTTTATCCAGTCAAAATTCAGAAGCAAGTTGTTCAGTTTCCAAGTGGTTGTGCGGGTTTGAGTGTGTTTCTTGATCCTGAGTTCTAGTCTGATTGCACTGTGGTCTGATAGACTGTTTGTTATGATTTCTGTTCTTTTCTATTTGCTGAGGAGTGATTTCCTTCCAATGATGTGGTCAATTTTAGAGTAAGTGCAATGTGGTGCTGAGAAAAATGTATATTCTGTGGATTTGGGGTGGAGCGTTCTGTATATGTCTATTAGATCTGCTTGGTCCAGCTGTGCATTCAAGTCCTGGATATCCTTGTTAATTTTCTGTCTCGTTGATCTGTCTAATATTGACAGTGGAGTATTGAAGTCTCCCACTATTATTGTGTGGGAGTCTAAATCTCGTTTTAGGTCGTTAAGAACTTGCTTTATGTATCTGGGTGCTCCTGTGTTGGGGGCGTATATATTTAGGATAGTTAGCTCTTCCTGTTGGATTGATCCTTTTACCATTATGTAATGTCCTTCTTTGTCTCTTTTGATCTTTGTTGGTTTGAAGTCCATTTTATCAGAGACTAGGATTGCAACCCCTGCTTTTTTTTGTTCTCCATTTGCTTGGTAAATCTTCTTCCATCCCTTTATTTTGAGTCTATTTGTGTCTTTGTATGTGAGATGGGTTTCTTGAATACAGCACACCGATGGGTTCTGACTTTTTATCCAGTTTGCCAGTCTGTGTCTTTTGATTGGGGCGTTTAGGCCATTTACATTCAATGTTAATATTGTTATGCGTGAATTTGATCCTGCCATTTTGTTACTGGCTGGTTTTCTTTCTCATTAGTTGACTCATTTTCTTCATTGCATTTTTGGTCTTTGCCAACTGGTTTGCTTTTGCAGTGACTGGTACTTGTTCCTTTCCATGCTTAGTGTTTCTTTCAGGAACTCTTGTAGGGCAGGTCTGGTGGTGACAAAATCTCTCAATAATTGCTTGTCCATAAAGGATTTTATTTCTCCTTCACTTATGAAGCTTAGTTTGGCTGGATATGAGATTCTGGGTTGAAAGTTCTTTTCTTTAAAGATGTTGAATATTGGCCCCCACTCTCTCCTGGCTTGTAGAGTTTCTGCCGAGAGATCTGCTGTGAGTCTGATTGACTTCCCTCTGTGGGTGACCTGACCTTTCTCTCTGGCTGCCCTTAGCATTTTTTCCTTCATTTTGACCCTGGTGAATCTGACGATTATGTGCCTTGGGGGTTGCTCTTCTTGAGGAATATCTTTGTGGAGTTCTCTGTATTTCTTAAATTTGAAATTTGGACTGCCTTGCTAGGCTTGGGAAGTTCTCCTGGATAATATCCTGGAGTGTGTTTTCCAGCTTGGATTCATTCTCCCCGTCATATTCAGGTACACCGATCAAGTGTAGATTAGGTTTTTTCACATAATCCCATATTTCTTGGAGGCTTTGTTCATTTCTTTTCACTCTTTTTTCTCTTGTGTTGCCGTCTCTTTTTATTTCATTGAGTTGATCTTCAATCTCTGATATCCTTTCTTCTGCTTGATCGATTTGGCTGTTAAAACTTGTGTTTGCTTCACGTAGTTCTCGTGCTGTGTTCTTCAATTCCATCAAGTCCTTTATGTTCTTCTCTAAGCTGGTTATTCTAGTTAGCATTTCATCTAACCTTTTTTCAAGGTTTTTGGTTTCTTTGCATTGAGTTAGAACGTGTTCCTTTAGCTCTGAAAAGTTTGTTATTATCCACCTTCTGAAACCTGTTTCCGTCAATTCTTCGCACTCCTTCTCAGTCAAGTTGAGATCCTGTGTTGTTGAGGAGTTGTGATCCCTTGAAGGACAAGTAGTGTTCTGGTCTTTGATGGTTTCACCTTTTTTGGGCTGTTTATATTCCCATCTTTGTGGATTTACCTGGCTGTGGAGTCAGAGAGCTGCTTGATGAGGTCACTTTTCTGCCTGTTGGGGTGCTACTGGGTTTCTAGAGACTCCTTCAGGTTACTAGGGAAGCTTCCTGTGTCTTTTTTGTTTATGCTGGGAGATTAGGCCCACCTCTTCCGCTGACCTGTAGGCGCTGCTGGATTGTCGAGAATGCCATCCTGTTGCTATGTAGGCTTCCTGTGTTTTTTGTTAAAACATGTAGCCCAGTCCAACCCCTCTAGTGGTGGGTTGTGCCCTTCCTCCAGTGGGCTGGATCATTCAGGATTCATCTCAGACTGTGGCACTGGCTATGCAACCCACTAGAGTCAGAGCTTCAGCCCTCTGGGGTTTGTTGGGGGAGGTTAGGGACCCACCCAGCCACACCTGGCAGTCTCCCCCTTTCAGCTTTCTCTCTCTCTCTGGTCATGTGGTAGGGGCCGCCCAGCTGCTCCCACTTACAGCTCCCTCTCTCTCTGGGCAGGGGGAGGGGGTGATAGCTCATTCTGCAGGCTCTTACTCAACTCTGCACTTGTAATTCCCAGCGCTTGACTGGCAAAGATCCCCTGTTCTGTGTATTGCTGAGGCTTTGGGGGAAGTACTATATCTGGACCGGAGCTCCAGAGGTGGAGCCTCCGACTCACCCATCAGATGCACTTTCTGGGTGAAGAAGCACCCCCTCCTCACCTTGGTCTGCCTTGAGTGGGCTTTGCTCACCCTCAGACCAGACCCGTTGAAATGCACCTGGTACCTTGGTTGGAGCTAGGAGATCTGTGGGTTTCTGTATCTCTCTCGCTGGGTGTTGTGCACTGGAGTTGTATTTAATCGCCATCTTGGATCCTCCCCTTTTTATTTTTCTTAGAGAAAAGGATGCATATGACAAATACTTTTGCATCTTACATTTTCTTTTTACTGAATAAAATCCTAGAAATCATTACATGTTAGTTAAGAGAAATAGTTAGCATTGGGAGAAATGCCAGATATAGGTGATGGGGAGGAAGGCAGCAAATCACACTGCCATGTGTGTACCTATGCAACAATCTTGCAAGTTCTTCACATGTACCCCAAAACTGAAAATGCAATAAAAAATAAATAAATTAAAAAAAATAGTTCTCCTTCTCTTTTGTAGCTGCATCCTACTCTGAATGTGTGATACCTTATTTAGTCACTCTTCAAAGTTTGGGCATTTAAGTTGTTTATAGTACTTTACAATTACAAACAATGCTTAAACGAATAACCTTGTGCATATACATTTTTTATATTTCTTGAAGTGGACTCTTAAAATGAGATTGTTAGGTCAAAAGATAAGTGCATATATAGTTTTGTTATTACCAGATTTCTCTCCAAAAGAGACTGGTACAAATTTTTGTTCCCACAAGTGATATATAAAAATGCCTATTTTCTCAACACCTTGCTAACAAACATGTTATACTTTTCAATTTTTAGTATCCTTAGAGGTGGTAAGAGATACTTCAGTGTTGTTTTAATATGTACTACTTTATGTATGAGTGCAAATATTTTTCCATCTGTTTAATGACTATTTACATAAAATATACATATGTGAATTATCTGTTTGTTTTTCCTCCACTTTTCTATTACATTTTAGTCTTTTGCTCAGTTTAAAAAGTAGTTTTTTCTTAATGTATCAGGGAAATTACCCCTTTGTTTGTGGTACATGTTGTACATATTTTCTCCAATTTATCTCTTTTGGCTTTATTTATGATATTTTTACAACAATGTTTTATTTTTATAAAGTCAAATTTATCAACTTTCTTTTATTGCATCTAATTTTGGAGTCAGAGTTTAAAAGTCTTTTCCTACTCCAAGGTTAAAGAGGAATTCACCCATGTTTTCTTCCAATAATTGTACGGCTTAATTTTTTTACATTAAAATCCCTAATTTATTTGGAATTTAGTCTTTGAATGGTTTGAAGTGTGGGGTCTAATCACATTTATTTTTTTCCAAATGCTACCCACTAGCTACAGCATGATTTACATAAAGGTTCATTTTTGTCTCTGTGATTTGAGATACTGGTTTATCATATGCTAAATTTGTATATGTACTTGAGTATATTTCTGGGCTTTGCTATTATTTTTCTACTAATATATCTGTTCATGTGATAGTACCATACTATTTAAACTATAGAGTTATAGTATGTTTTCATATCTGACAACACTAATTGCTCCCTTGCAGTTTTTATTTATTTTTGTTTTTCCTGGCTATTTTAGAATGTTTGCTTTTCTTTATGGAATTTTAGCATAAACTTATCTAACTCCAAAATAAAGCTTTTTGGTATTTTTATTGGATTTTGCACAATTTATACATTAACCTAGACTAATCTACTTTAGGATATTGAGTCATCACATCCAAAAACAGAGTATCTGTCCATATTTTCAAGTCTTTGTGTCTTTCAAGAGAATTATAAAGTTTTAGTCATGTATGCTTTGTACATTTCTTTTTGAGCTTATTTCTAGGTATTTGATCTTCTTTGTCATAAATGATTTTTCCTCTACCATGATGTTCTCTAACTAGATACTATTTCAAACATCTTTATCAATCCTTTTCATGTATTATCTCATTTAATACTCACAACAACCATGTGAGATACATTTTAGTCCAAATGCACACAGCTAGTAGTAGTTGCCAAAGCAGGAGTTCGGAGGCAGGCAATCTGATTTCAATGTGCTATACTGCCTACTTTCCACTGATATTTTGTTTAGGAGTCTATCTAGAAATCATGGAAAACAATCTAATATTATTGTAGTAGTACAAAGGAACACCCAAAGGCAAGGGATCAAATTTGCAAGTTTTAACATGAGAACTCTGACCAGGTCTGGCAACTTAATTCCAGAAGAGAAGAGGTAACATAAGGGGTAATAGCATATGGCTCCTTTTTCTTGTTTCTACTTCTAGCTCTAGCCCTGAATAAAAGGAGGAAGCAGAATAAAGATCACAACTCCCTGGGCACAGGAGAACACAGCATAATTTTTTGGATTGGGACATGTTTGGGCAATAGGGGTAGATCCCTCATGAGTGGATTGGTGCTGTCCTCATGGTAGTAAGTGATCTCTCCCTCTATTAATTCCCATGAGAGCTGTTTGTTAAGAAGAGTCTGGCACCTCCCCCATCTTTCTTGGCTTTCTCTTCACCACATGAGCTCTGCACACACTGGTTCCCCTTCACCTTCTGCCACGAGTGGAAACAGCTCGAGACTTTCACCAGATGCCCAATTGTCTAGCTAGCAGAATGATGAGTCAAATAAATCTTTTTTCTTTATAAATTACTCAACCTAAGGTATTCTTTTATAGCAAAAGTAAACGGACTAAGACTTCCCTAATGCTAGGGAGTTAAGCTATTCAAGATGGCATTTATGCTGCTCATCTCACTGCATCAAGTTAAGCACAAAGACTGCTTATGATGCTTGTATCTGTTTTATGTTGTTGTTGGGTTTCTTTGCCTCAACAAACTTGCATTTCTCTTTTTGGTAGTATGTTTTCAGAAGATAGTTCCCAAATTTGAGGAACACTTTCAACAGAGTCTTTGGTGATAGATTAAGGTCCTTTGATATAATAGATTCCCTGCTGAGAAGACTATAAAAAATAGACAACTACAATTATGACTGTCAAGGCAGTCAACCTTTCAGTCACCCAAACACCACTGCAATATTCTGGGGAAAAAAAAAACAACTATAAGAGTATTCATTATAAATGGCAGTATAAAGTGAGCTAAGTTTGCTTGGAAAAAGTATAATATGTTTTTTATTTGTGCATTTATCCAAAAGGGGAAAATGATCTTATCCTAGGTATAAAAATACTGAACAATCAGCCCAGGCAATACGAGGAAAGTTGAAGGAAAGGTTGAAAGGAAAGAAGGTACAGAGAAGCAAAGTAAAAGGTCCTCCATTGTTGACATCTAACCTCTTTACTTAAGCTGGTATTAACTACAGCCAGGGCTTCCAGTAATAGCAAAGAGTTAAAACAAGCCAGAAACAAAGAAAAGTAATTTGGAAGAATGGATAAGAAGTCAGAGTTCCTCATGTAGTACTTTATCTTAGAGAAAAAGCTTTTACCTATATTTAATAAGTTGGTGGGAGGCAAGAGAGTCAACATAAAACAAATTATATATTTTCATTTCATGTTTGTTTTTCAGTGGTTTGAGACTTCTGGGATTTCAGATTTTCATAGCAGTAACGCAACTCAATACTATAGCATGTATCACCTTGGAAAAGCAATTGCAAAATGCTTGTTTGTATTCTCTTTGTGCATTGAGTGGGCTGGAATCATTCTCTTCAAACATCATTTACAACTCAATGTAATGAGTACACGTAGTCAGTAAGGCTTTTAAAACTTAATGAGAAATAGAAAACTTTAGGGGGTTATTTCTCAAAATGCTCAGTGTCTACAACTAGGTCTGTGCTTTAAAAAAGAGCACTTCTGGCCTTAGTGTAGGTTTTATTTTCAGGACAATGAACTGAGAAACAAAGACATCCATCTTGTCTGGGACCTAATTAAGAAGGAGAAAACGATGGAGGAAGGCAAGAAAAGAGTGATGAAAGGAGGAAGACAAGAAAAGCATAACATGGTTTTTGTGTGAGTGTTTTGCAAAATGGGGAAAACGATCTTATCCTAGGTATAAAAATACTATGCAATCAGCCCAGGCAATAGAGGGAAGCTGGAGGGAGAGATTGAGAGGGGAGAATGTACAGACAAGCAAAGTAGGTCTTTCCCCCCTGGATTATTCTTGTTTTGACCTTCAAATGAGGTGAGGAGGAGGGGGAGGCATTTCTGAGATGATAAATTGGGAGGCCAGAATTAAACTCACTACACGGACCATGTTCAAGGAGAGGTGGAAATCCTGCCTTTACTAATTTATTAAAGGAATGAAAGCACAAAATATCAAAAAGAACAATAAATTAGAAACCTGTTGCTCCTCTTGGCTCCATTGTGCATGATCTCTATGGTCTTGACAATTTAATGAACCTCTCTGAGACTCCGTCTCATGATCTTTGAAAGAAAAGATTTGGGTGAGAGGCCACTTCCACTCCTAAAATTTAAATATTAAATTCAGTTTCCTTAGAGGTACTAAAAGTTGGAATTTTTAAACAATGAGAAAGAGAAGACAGATATTTGTGAATGTTAAGTACTTTTTATCTGATTATGCTTAGAAAACTCCAAGTTTTATAATAACTTCACTGCCTTTATTTTATTTTTTCCATTTTCTTAGTCCTTAAATATATCTATACTAATGAAGTAATGAATCATTCTCTTAATCTTTCAATTTCTGTTATTTCAGAGACTTACATTATATAGGGAAGGATAGGGAATTGGAAAACAGGGCTAAATACACACTGAAAATCTATGTACAAAATTAACTAATAGTAGTTTATGTATATATTATAATCTACTAATTAATCACTTAGCTATTTTAATAATTTGTAAAACATTGTTTACTTATAATACTCTACAAGGAGTTCTCTCTTCCAGAATAATTCCAATATATGTTTGCTGATAAGGTACAGATTCATAAAATCCCATGATAAACAGTTATGCCATTCCATTCCTCATACATCAGAAAGTATAGGATATGTTTGGTTCTACCTTTTGGGTTTAAATTAGTAATCCAACTATGTCCAAGATTCTGTACTTTACCCTCTTGTGATAAAGTTTAACTTCAGTGTAAGAGCCATGTTAACAAAGTTATTGGAACAGTGAAACAAAACTGAATGGAGCAAAGTATACACATTTGAGGAATTCTATGCTGAACCTTCAAAATTAATCTCTTGATGATTTTTCAGAAGACAGAGATCCTGAGTAGCTTTAGAGTTTAGTGGCTTTGTTGCAGTTTCCTAAGCTCTGTTTCCTCCTTGAATCCAAACCACAAGCCTCACAAAATTCCAATAACACCTTCAAGTGAAAGTTCAATATTTAATGATTGAAGCTGTCAAACTTTTCATGACACAGCTAGCAGTAGAGTTGAAGAGAGCTGTCACATAAGATACCAAATTTTAGAGCCGAAAGGAAATAATTTAGCTCAATATTCTAAGTACAGAGATGAGGAAACATGCCCATGTGGTTTTTTTCAAGGCCACAAAACTTATTAAGGGTAGTGTTTTAGTTAGAAGCAGGGGTTTTGTTTTGTTTTGTTTTTCACTTTTATGTCTAGGAGTACATGTGCAAGTTTGCTACATAGGTAAACTTACAACATGGGGCTTCGATGCATGCATTATTTCATAACCCAGGTATTAGGCCTAGTACCCATTGGTTTTTTTCCTGATCCTTTCCCCTCCTCCCACTCTCCATCCTCCGATAGGCCCCACTGTGTGTTGTTCCTCTCTATGTGTCCATGTGTTCTCATCATTTAGCTCCTATTTATAAGTGAGAACATATGGTATTTGATTTTCTGTAGAAGCCAGGTTTTTAAACTTCTAGTTTTAAACTTCTAGTCTACTTTTACTGTACTGTTATTTCCATTTGTGTAGCATTGGGTGAGAAAAATCATAACTAAAGCAAGCTGTGTTCGTTGGGGTAAAATCCCTTGCCTTTTCCATATGTTTCCATGCAGAAGCATCCCATTTGAACAACACTCTTTGCCTTTTTCTGCTTCACTTCCTCATTCCCTGGGGAAGAGGAAGATTTAACTGATTGATGAGTCTGAGAGCAGGAATGCCATTATTTCCCTCCCTTATATCAGGAACCAATGTGTGGTCAGGCAAAGCAGGCTAGAGATGAAGGCTGTTCCCCTGTAGGTGAGGCCTGCTCTTTTCTAGAGCTGCCTGTGACAAGATAGTCAAGTTTCTTTCAGGTCACTTGGTCAACTGACTTCCAGCCTTTATCACTAATACAGGTAATAATTTGACATCTCTTGACATTTATCTCCAGCTCTACTGTGTTTCAAGCTGCATGGGAAAAGGAAACTTACCAAGTAACCTAAAATTCCAATTATTTTAACCTAGGATAGTCTGGGCTTTCTTTCAGCATGTAATATTTACTTTAAAACAATAATAAATAGAATCTTTTTAAAATTATTGTTAAAGATACTACTCTGTAAGCAATATGTGATAACCAAATTTATGTAAGACTTGGCTTCCAAAATAAAATAATTTTCTCTTTAAAAGAGGAAAGAATCTCTTTCTCCATTTACCACTCCTTCACCCCTTTCTATTCTGATGCTCTGACACTTCTGTCCAGCAGAGCTGGGTGTTATCCCAGTGATGCTAATTACCAGCTATGTGACTGTGGCCAAATAATAACTTTTCTTTCAGCCTCAGTTGTCACATCTGTAAGAGAGGATAATAATTTCAGTTGAGGCCAGGCGCAGTGGCTCACACCTGTAATCCTAGCACTTTGGGAAGCCGAGGCGGGTGGATCATGAGGTCAAGAAAGTGAGACCATCCTGGCCAACATGGTGAAATCCCGTTTCTACTAAAAAATTCAAAAATTAGCTGGACGTGGTGGTGCGCACCTATAGTCCCAGCTACTCGGGAGGCTGAAGCAAGAGAACTGCTTGAACCCAGGAGGTGGAGATTGCAGTGAGCCAAGATTGCACTCCTGCACTCCAGCCTGGGGCCTGGTGACAGAGCAAGACTCTGTCTCAGAAAATAATAATAATAATTTCAGTTGAGATAATTTTATTGCATTAAATGCTATAAGGGACAAATAATTTTTTTTCAACTTCCATAGACTCTTACTTAGAAGTTTTCCCTAGTAGAAGAGGTGTGAGAGACAGGATACATTTTGTCTTTATAATTCTATGTCCTGTTTCTAGGCAAATGGAGGGAGGGAAGAGAGCTTTTCTGTGTCAGCTTAGTCCTAATTGCCTTCGGCTCAACAATCCTTCAGATTTTGGGGTGGTATATTCTGGTCTCCCACAAGCATACTATGGTATTTCACTTTATTACTAATATTATTTTAATATTATTGTTTTCATTAGATTCAGTTGCTGTTTCCTTAAATCATCTTCAGCATTCCTTCCACTCTGCTTACATTGCACTTGATATATCATTTTTTGCAGTAATTTTCACAGTACACTTTAACTGCTTACATATTTATGTTATCAATGGTCTGTGAGTTTCCCAGGAAGAGCAATTACTGCATCTTATATCTCTATATCCCAACTCCAATTAGAGGTTGGCGTGTAACATAAGCTCAGTAAATGTTTTATGAATAACTAAATTATGAGAAAGTTTAATAAATGAATGAATTGTAATTTAAGTAATTATGTGGAAAGGAATATATAAATGTTGTAAGTAAATGTTTTATGAGAGGGCTTATTTTCATGTGAGTCGGGCAGGGAAATAATTGTGGAGATGAGATGAGACATGTTTGAAACTTTACTGATGGATTTTCTTACTTAAAAAAAAAAAAGGATTGGGCCGGGAGTGGTGGCTCATACCTGTAATCCCAGCACTTTGGGAGGCCAAGATGGGTGGATCAGGAGATCAGGAGTTCGAGACAATCCTGGCTAACATGGTAAAACCCCGTCTCTACTAAAAATACAAAAAATTAGCCGGGTGTGGTGGCACACGCCTGTAGTCCCAGCTACTCAGGAGGCTGAGGCAGGAGAATCGCTTATACTCATCAGGCAGTGGTTGCATTGAGCTGAGATCATGCCACTGTACTCCAGCCTGGGCAACAGAGCAACACTCCATCTCAAAAAATAAAAAACAAAAATAAAAAATAAAAAAGGATCAAAGAAATATACTAGTCTAAAAGGAGGGTATATGCAAAGTCCAGAATAACATGCATGCCTAATCAGAACATGGGGTGCAACCTAGAATGGCTGGATCTTAGATATAATATTGGAAAAATGTGGGAGATGAAGAGATAAGTTAGAAACAAACCAGTTGGATTTACACACTCAAACAAGAAAATTATGCTTTATTTGGTTAAAATAGAGAAATCACTGACAGATTTGAACAGAAGAGCCACGATATTGGGATTATGATTCAAGAATATTATTCTGGTGACAATGTGTCAAATGGATTGGAGTGGCAGAATGCCGAATTAGTAATACAAATGTTGAAGAGGTACAAGCCTTAACTATAGAAGTGAAAATGAAAAAGGAGAAGATAGATGCAATATATAGGATGGAAGAAAGAATGTAATCTTCCTCAAAACTCAGTGAAAAGCAGATCTTTGAAAATCTCTCATTCCAAGTAAATTTGACAGAAGAGTAACATGCAACTACTTCTAAGGTCTTAGATGAAAACCTTCCATAAGAACTTGGTGAATATTAATAATCAGGCTTCCCTGAAATAAAGATATAATATTTTAGGTTGCCCTTAGCTCTTAGAAATCTATTTTTTTCATTAGATTGACATCTTTTTCATCTCTTATATTCACATATTTTCCCCCTCTAGATTCCTGAGATTAAACATGTAACTGTGGTATATAACCTGCAAACAGTTCTGCTGGTGAGTCACTGGTGCCCTTGCTGAGTATGCATATTTATTCCTACTAAAGCCTTAAAAATCAGGACTTTTACCAAATATTCTTGAAGCCTTCTTATTTGACTCATGTCCCTGCCTTTCCCCTTAAACTAGAATTAACCTAGTGAAGAATAAAATAATATCTGAAATGTATGTGATATGTTTCCCAAGGAGCTCACAGATCTTTTCCAGCTACCTCCTGCTGAGAGAGGAAAAGGATGAAAACATCATCTCCACTTTGCATTTGTATAAACAGAAGTAGCAAGGAAAATTTGGCTCCAAAGATTCATGGCAAACCTGCTATAGAACCAGAAAAACAAAACAAAACAGCTTCTTCACTGTTGGACCACAGCTTATAGATTTTAGTAAGATAATGAAGATCATAACTGGGTTGGCTTAAGGGATGAAAAAGTCTCATTGCATTGACTGGGAAGTTATATCCTCGGAAGAAAAGGATCATGGTCATAAAGATAGCAGGTATGAAAAATGAGCATCTCCTCTGGAAAATCTCTAAAGGTAGCTGCCACCTTTCATCAAAGACCAAATTCTCAGAATCAGATTTTCTCCTCGGTTTACAAAACAAGAACAAATTACTGTGTGTGTAACTCTGAAGGGCAGCAATAATCCCATTGCAGTTGTTGTCTTCCTAAGATGATGTATACATAGAAGTGAATGCACTCATTATTACACTAAAATTTTTATATCATCTTCATGGGCTAGAATACAGAAAAAAAATTATACACTATCGCTTCTAACAGGACAACATGATATCATGAATTCAGAAAATAACCTAGACAATTAATCATTTAAAATACTGTCCTTTCCTTCAATTATGGGTTCAGCTCTAACAAAGAAAAAAAATACATTTACATAGTCTGAGTGATTACAATTTTATTGAACCTGTATATTTTTATTGTGCCATTGTGATATTTAATTCCCAGGCATGCAGATAGACACCAAAATGTAGACCATACTCTCTGCATTCTGTGGGTGCCCAAAATTTGCTGTAATATATTGCCTTCTAAGCTAAAGGGGTCTTAAAACTTAAGAAAATGAAGAAATTAATAGAGAATTCACAGACCGACCAATTGATGGCTATATAGTTTAGTATATAGTGAACTTGAACAAGTTATACCTGTAAACTATAATTGAAAAATAGTGGAGTTCTGGTTTTAACTTCCTATTGTTCTTCACTAAGAACTGAGGAAACTTTTGTTGAATGTGACAAGAGAATTGCCTCAGTCCTGTGCTAGATTTTGCTCCTTTCCTTATCTAGCTTCTATTCATCTTCTGGGAATTCTGTTCTCTTTTAATTCCATACTGGTTGGAAATGACTCTTCCTATGAAGGCCATTGTTATTCATTGCAGCTATTATTTATTATCAATCTAAAAGGACTCAAGGTCCGCACTGAAACTATACTTATATGGTTTCATCGATTTCTGTTACTGAGTTTGTATGATGATTTTCTTTCCTCCAGTATAGTATGATAATGCCTATATGTTATGTGAGACTGTCAACAACTTGTATTGGTCTGTAGAATTAGTCTGTATCAGCTTAACTCCAACAGACTTTGGGTCTGCTTTGTTGACTTTGAGAGACAAAAATGAGTTTTATCACACTCTACCATCTGTCAGAAAGAGTGAATTACTTTCTTTCAACCCATAAAGAAACAGGCCACTTCCCACACCTCCCTCTTAACACCATCAGACACAACCCCAGGCTACAGACACCTATGATTTAGTTAGCCTAAACCCACAAACAAGTTGGCTCCATACGTATACTTTGGGTTTTGGTCAACCTCAAACATGTTCTTTTTATTTTGTTTACTAGGAAGATGTCTTCCTTCATTGTATGATAACTATTATTTATACTAAACTATTTTGAGAGAAACAGGTGAACATGTGTACAATTTATTGAAAGAAATCAAGAAAGATAGAGATCATTTGAGCCTGCACTTAATTTTTGTCCTAAGGCTATTTTTCAACATTTTACATTAAAAAATTCCTCTATTTTATGATCACACATGGCAGACCAAATTTTTTATGAAGATCTTCACAGTAGCTTCTAGAGCATATCTTCCTAAACCTTTAGAGAATTGTTTTGTCTTGAATGGCTGTTTTATTAGATGTCTAAAACTTTACTTATTATGGACATTTATTTAAAAACTTGCATTATAGACTGTGCTTATGTGTTATAATGCAATACCTATTTCAGATCAAATCTACTTGTCTAGCATTATTGCTGCAAAACAAATTACTTAAAAAATAATAAACATTTATTCGGTGTCTATGGGTCAAGAAAAAGTGGCTTAGCTAAGTGGTTCTGTCTCAGGGTCTCTCATAGCCAGACAGACTATCAGCTGGGGTCAACTACTTCTAAGATGGCTCACCCAAGTGGCTGGCAAGTTGACACTGGCAGTTAACAGCAGGCCTCAGTTCCTCACTCCGTATACTTCTCCATAGGGATACTTGAGTGTTTTCATTTCATGGTGCCTATTCCAGAGCAAGTGATATAAGAGAAAACGGCAGAGTTGTCAATGTTTTTAATTATCCAGTCTTGGAGTTCATCACTTTTACTATATTGCATTGTACTTAGAATGTAGAAGGGAATTATACAAAGGCATGTATTTTGGAGTCTGATAAATATATAGTTGACCCTTGAAATAACATAGATTTCAACTTTGCAGGTCTACTTATATGCAGATTTTTTTCACCAAAAATTATTTCCAAGCATGCCTCCCCTCTCCACCACCTCTTGCCTCTTCTGCCTCTGCCATCCCTGAGAAAGCAAGAGCAACTCCTCCCCTTCTTCCTCTTCCTCAGTCTATTCAACATGAAGACAGTGAGGATGAAGATCTATATTATGACCCACTTCCACTTAATGAATAGTAAATATATTTTCTCTTCCTTATGGTTTTCTTAATAACATTTTATTTTCTCTAACTTACCTTCTTGTAAAAATATATAATATATATATAACATTAAAACTATATATTAATTTACTATTTATGTTATTGATAAGACTTCAGTTAACAGTAGGCTATTGGTAGTTCAGTTTTTGGGGAGTCAAAAGTTATATGGGAATTTTGAATTGCACAGGAATTGGCGCTCCTAACCTCTACTTTGTTCAACAGTCAACTGTCTCTCTCTCTATATACACACACACACACACACACACACACACCCACCGCGCGCGCGCACATACACACAGAGTCAGTGCTTTGTTTCCATGGATGCCACATTCATGGATTCACCCAACCCTGGACCAAAAATACTAGAAAAAAAAATAGATGCTTATATCTGTACCGAAGAGGTACAAACTTTTTTCTTATTATTTCCTAAATAATATAGTATAACGGCTACTTACATAGCATCTACATTGTATTAGGTGTTATAAGTAAGAGAGATAATTTAAACTATAGAGGAGGATATGTGTAGGTTATATGCAAATACTATATCATTTTATATGCCAATACTACACGAGGTCCCTTCTGGGACTTGAGCATTTAGAATTTGGGTATCTGTGGGCAGTCCTAGAACCCAAAGTTCCAAAAGTTAAAGTTTTCAACCTAAAATTGTTTATAGTATTATTTTTTAGAAGTTTCTGCCCTGTATCACTTCACTTCTTTTGGCTAAATATAGCCGTTGTGTTTAAAATTGATTCATTCTATTACTATTATTTTTGCATTGTGATCACATGGTTAGCTTTGCTAAAAGTATTTTAATTGTGTAGATTTGAGGCTGAAGTTTAATTCAAATGACCACATAATTTCAACCTGGAATATCATTTGTCACTTTAATTAATTCTTTCAGCCTAAATCTTCACTACATTAAATAAATGCTGGTGAACTAAGTAATTAATTCATGTTCCAAAGGTGACTTACTGATTTGCAAGGATTAGCTTAGGAACCAGGAGACTTGGACTCAGTGAAGTATTTTCTTTGCGCTCTGTGCTAATATTTCTCATACCAATCACCTGCAAATATTGTTAAATACAGATTCTGAGCCAGTAGATCTGGAGAAAGTCCTGAGATTCTGCATTTCTAACAAGATCCAAGATTAATTCCACTGTTCCTTGGACCACATGTTAAGTGGCAATGTTCCATGCAATGGAAGTTCCTTTGAGATAATTATTGATATAACAATGTTGGCTTGTTAAACAGGATTCAGAATACCTAGAGTTTCCTCTCTTAGGTTAGTATATGTAAATCATAATGAAAAAATATTGTATTTTATATCTTTCATAGGAAATGTCAACTACTCTCTTCTTTTAAAAATTCTTTCCAAATAAAATACATTTTTTTTTTAAAAAGGAAGTGATTTCTTATTTCTAACCTCATCTATTTTTAAGAGAGAAGACAGGCAATTTTATAGTGGTAGATTTGTCTTAGATCTTTAGTAACTATTTTTAAACTATAAATTATCCACATATTTGGATTTAGCCCTTTTTCTTCTTCAGGCTGAAATATGTTAGAATCTTAATCGGTGCAACATTCCTCCCATTATTCTATATTCATTCTTTGAATCTTGTGTCATTTCTGCCTCTTTTCCATGCCATACCATGAGTTGGATTATTGCTGATGCCATTTAGATATTTTCTAAATGTCTGAAATACTTCTCTACTTCACTAACATCCTTTAATTCTCTCTACCTCCAATGTGGTCTTTATAAGCATAATTCTGTTTAGGGTTATTACTAGCAAAATATGTTATCTTTTAGAGAATTTTATTACCTTTAAACACAACTATAAGTCATTTTTTGAAGACCTGGTGAGTCAGGATTCTTGATTGTAACAGCAAAATCTGACTGCCTGCCTAAGACAAATAATTAAGTTTATGGAAAGATTTGAGTAAATCAGAGGATCTGAGAGGGAGAAACAATTTTGTCTCTATAAAGCTGACTGACTTTTAATTATCCCCATAACCATATGTAACCTGTTGAAGAATCAGAGCTCTCAGTTGGCAGAACTTAACTCATGTATGCGTCCACACTGCATCATGGCAAAGTGAAGATAAGTGCTGCCCCCACCCATCAAGACTACTTCCAATGGGGAAAAGCCCTTATAATAGAGAAATCAAGATGCTAATAGGAGGAGGGGGATCCATTTGATGTCGGATCAAAAAAATATATATAAAATGTCCACTGTACTCAGAGTCTGTAGAGCTAAAAATGGCAATTTAACCTTGCAGTTTGCTCTCAGGTTTTCTTAGGTTTCCTCTCCACATTGGGGGAAAGAACTAATGTACAGCACTGACCTAAGATACCTTATTCCTCTCAGTGTGTTGCCTTTCTGGGTTATACTTTCCCTGAGGACACAATAGGAAAATGAGTAGCTCAGACTAGAAAAGAAACATGCTACTATCTACTCTTCTCCCATAAGAATCTATTTTACCAAAGAAGGGGGATAATCTTCAAATCAACATTTCTCATATATAAGTCATAGAATACATTACTATTTTTGGAGAAATAGAGCTGACTCATGGTTTAATGAAAATAGCTATTTATAGGCAAGTGTTACTAATTCATGAGAAAAATATGGGGAAGAATTATATGGTGATTTTGAGACACTACCTGAATATCTATCAAAGTCTTAAACTAATTTGAATTATAGACATTTTGTCTCACATATTGCAATAAGCTTGCCAAATGTGAGGTTAAAGGCATAGTCTTCTATGAGACCACCCCCCACTTCAGCTACCAGCTACAAGTTTGGGAGTCCCTAAATCATGCTTATTTTTTGACAAGCTAATTACAAATTTGGGAGTTTTCTCTACCCTCTCGGGTTCAACAATTGGCTAGGATAAATCACAGAATTCAGGAAAATGCTACACACATAACTACAATTTTGTTATAGCAAAAAGATATAAATCAGCACCAGCCAAAGGGACCAGCCACATAGGGCAAAGTCTGGGAGGGTTTCAAATGTGAAGCTTCTCTGTCTGTCCTCAGGAAACATTGCTCTCCTGGTGCATCAGTGAAGCTCATCTAAGGTTCAGTGTCCAGGGTTTTTACTGGAGTTTCATTATGCAGGCAAAACTGATTAAATCATGGGCCATGTAGTTGAACTCAATCTTCAGTCATCTTTCCCTTTCCAGATGTTGAGCTGCTATCACATGGTTCAAAGTCCCAACCCTCTGTGGCATATTTTGACTTTATTCCCCCATCCTGAGTCACCGATCACTAACAGTTACCATGTTAGTATTCAACTGTGGAGGAACCTACAAGGAGTCACCTCATTAGCATAAACTGTCAAGTGTGATCCTAGGGTCCACCATGGTAACAAAGACACTTGGAAAATTGCAAGGGTTTACAGGTCACACCCTAGGAACCAGGAACAAAGGCCAGCTGAATTCTTTACTACACGTGTCTGTGACGAGTTTAACACCGTCAATATTTCTATGATTTAAACCATAGCTCAAATGCTCTGAAAGGGGAAAGAACTCCAGCAGAATAGTAGAGCTGGTCTCTGGGACTCCTGTATGGAAGCTTTTATTAACTATTAAGCCACATATTTGACATCTCTTAATAATGAAGGAAAATTGCTAAGATTACCAAAAACATCACTCTGTATATATAATTGAACAAAATAATGTCCTTTTTAGTTTTCTTCAAAATAAGTATATGGACAGAAAATATTACTCTCTTTCTTTAAAATTTTAATAATGAAGAACTAACATGAATGGTGGTAATTTGACGAGGAAGAAAAATCTAGAAAACAGCAATAGCCATCTTAGACAATGAAGACTGGTTAACAGGAAGCTTTTCTGTTTCATGATGAAAAATATCTCGTATTGAAAAATCTTGTCATACTATGGAAAGAGAAATTTAGTATAAGTTTCTGTTTAATAGCAAATATTTCAACCCTTTAATCTTTTTTAAAATCTGGAAGCAAGTCTAAAAATGGTAGTTTTTGTTGTCATGCAAAATAAATGTTCAATTTTCAAATTAACATTTTAGATCTAGTGTGAAATTCTCAGAACTGAAAGTTACTGTGAACTCTGAAAAGGTGTGTTCATTTTGTTCTAAAGTCACACTGTCACCTAGTGGTTTCTCACACATAAAATCTGATCAAAAAAGCAAATGGATTACTTAGATATCTTATGCTCCCACTTATCCAAAACAGCTAATGAAAGGGCTATTTTGTCTTTATATCATCTGAAGGATGCTTTATATCTTTAAATCAGTTATATGAGTTAGGATACCATTATAACTAACCCATAAATCATTTGTATTGAAACACATGCTTTCTTCTTTCAGACACATGCTGAGTAGGACAAACAGTAAATAATGAAGTGTGGTTTCAATTACGGTAGATTATCTGGTGAATTTACTGGATTTTTCTAAATTTTATCAGAGCGGTTGTATAAATCAATTTCAGTCATAGTGCCAAAGTTTTCTATTTGCTTTAACAAAATACTCAATGTGTAACTAACAACTGCTAAGTTCTTTTTTCTCATTCTTTGCTTTCAGTTCTCTTTCCCTTGCTCCTTCCTCCAAAGGGAATGAAAATACTTTAAGTCCCTCTTACATAGTAGATTCATGATAGTTTCTCTCGTTATTATTAGTGCACAAGAATCACAGGAAGTTTAAAATATATGTTAAAAAGATATGACTCAATATCTATGTGTTACAGTGGACTGGCCATAGGTGAAGTTATGAGATCAGTGAAGGTTGATGTTGGTGTTTTCACTTTAGCTGCAACTCATGCGTGCTGCCCTCAAAGTTCCTTCTGCCACATGGCTGGAATTTTTTTCACTTCAGTGTCCCTTTATTTTTTCCCCCCACTCTGAAGCACATGGAAGAGGACCAACACTGCATTTAATTTTCTAATGGAGAAAGTGCTTAACTAGTTAAAGAACTAAGCAAAATGGGAAACTACTAGAGAAATACTAGCAGAAACAATGCAGACTTTAACTGGAGACTTTAGGGAGCATACCATAACCCACCAATGGTAAATTGGCGGAATATAAGACTTCACTAAAACACAACCACAGGAAGTCTTGGCTAGAGCAATAAGGCAAAAGAAAAAAATAAAGTATATCCAAATTGGAAAGGAAAAAGTTAAATTATCTTTTTTGCAAACAACATATTATATTTAGAAAAACCTTTAAAATCCACCAAAAAACTATTAAAACTGATAAATGAATTCAGTAAAGTTGCAGGTTACAAAATCAACACACAAAAATTGTAGCATTTATGTACACCAACAGTGAACAAATTGAAAAATCAAGGAACCAATCCATTTACCTTAGCTACAAAAAATATAAAATACTTAGGAATTAATTTAACCAAAGAACTGAAACATTTCTACAAGGAAAACTATAAAACACTGGTGAAACGTTATTAAAGAGAACACACACAAAAAAATGGAAAGATATCCTATACCCATGAATTGAAAAATATTATTAAAATGTCAATACTATCCAACGTGATCTACAGATTTAATGCAATCCCTGTCAAAATACCAGTGATACTTCACAGAAATAGAAAAAAAAATCCTAAAATGTATATGGAACCACCAAAGACCTCAAGAGCCAAAGCAATCCTGAGCAAAAAAAATGAAACTGGAGGGATCATGTCTTCTGACTTCAAAATATACCAGGAAATCATACTAATCAAAACAGCATAGTACTGGCAGAAAAGCAGATACACAGACCAATGAAACCAAATAGAGAACGCAGAAATAAATCCACACATTTATGGCCAACTCATTATTGACAAAGGTGTCAAGAACATACACTGGGGGGAAATGACAATCTCTTCAGGAGGAAAACTGAATAACAATGTGCAGAAGAATAAAGCTAGACCCCTATCTCTCACCAAATACAAAAATCAAGTCAAAATGCAATAAGTCTTACATCTAAGACCAGAAACTTTCAAATTATTAGAAGAAATTACAGGGGAAATGCTTCAAAATATTGGTCTAGGTAAAGACTTTTTGGATAAGACTTCACAAGCACAGGTAACAGAAGGAAAAATACACCAATAGGATTACATGAAGCTAAAAAGCTTCTGACAACACAGGAAACAACAGAGTGAAAAGACAAACTACAGAATGGGAGAAGGTATTTACAACCTGTGCTTCTGACAAGGGACTATTAAACAGCATGTATAATGAATCGATAGCAAAAAACCCACAAATCTAATTAAAAGATGGGCAAAAAATCTGAATAGACATTTCTCAAAAGAAGGCACACAAATGGTCAACAGGCTTAAGAAAAAATGCTTAACATCAGTAATCAGGGAAATGCAAGTCAAAGCAATAATCATGTTATCTTACTTCAGTTAAACTCTTTTTTATAGGAAAGAAAAAGTAATGGATGCTGGTGAGAATGTGGAGAAAGGGGAACTCTCAAAAAATGTTAATGAAAATGTAAATTAGTGTAATGACAATGAAGAACACTATGGGTCAAGCACAATGGCTCGTGCCTGTAATCCCAGCACTTTGGCAGGCCAAGGCAGGTGGATCATTTGAGGTCAGAAGTTTGAGACCAGCCTGGCCAACATGGTGAAACCCTGTGTCTACTAAAAATACAAATATTAGCCAGGTGTAGTGACAGGCACAGTAATCCCAGCTACCATAGGAGGCTGAGAAGGAAAATCACTTGAACCCAAGAAGCAGAGGTTGCACCACTGTACTCCAGGCTGGTTGACAGAGCAAGACTCTATCTCAAAAAAAAAAAAAAAAAATAGAACAGTATGAAGGTTCCTCAAAAAATTATAAATAGAACTGTGTGATCCAGTAGTTCCACTGCTGGGCATATATCCCCCAAAAAGGAAATCTGCATATTGAAGAGATATTTTAACTGTATCTTCATTGTAGTTGTACTAAATATAATATAATGATATATGTAAATATAAATGATATATGTAACTTCATTGTAGTTGTACTAAATATAAAATAAATATATTTTGAGATATATTTTGAATAAAAACTGTTCAATATGAAAACTTCCCATTTTTAGTGCAAAACAATTCACAAAAGCCAAAATGTGGAATCAGCCTGTGTTCATCAACAGATACGTGAATAAAGAAAATATGAAACATATACACAATGGAATATTACTCAGCTGTAAGAAGAATAAAATCCTGTCATTTGCCGTGACATTGTTAGAACAGGAGGACATCATGTTAAGTGAAATAATCCAGGCACAGAAAGACAAATACCACATGTTTTCACTCATATGAGAGAACTAAAAAATGAATCTCATGAAGATAGGGAGTAGATTGGTGGCTACCAGAGGCTGGAAAGAGTAGGTAGGATGAAGTGAATGAAGACACATTTAGTCAGCAGGTACAAAAATACTGTTGGATAGAAGAAATAAGATTTAGTGTTCAGTAGTACAGTAGGGTGATTATAGTTAATGTGTGGTTCAAAATAGCTAGAAGAGAAGAATTGGAATGTTCCCAACATAAGAAACAAATATTTGAGGTGATTAATATCCTAGTGACTCTAATTTGATCATTACCCATTGTATGTATGTATCAAAATATCGCATGTACCTCCAAAATAAGTACAACTATTATGTAGCAGGGAAGAAACATACAACTACAGTTGTTTCATGGTTATTAGTCCTTGTTTATAAAAATTGTCATTATTTCATCTTTATAATTTCATGATTTCTACTTCCTCCTCTATAAACTTCTACATAAAAAGTTAGTTTGGATTTACAGGATATAAAAAATAGCAAATTATAACAAAAAGCAAAAGAAACAAGAGTTCTTTCAAGATTCTTATACATAATTATATTAAAAAAGTGATCCTTAGCTAAGTACCACAGCCTAGCCTCAGTGAATAACTAAAATTAGTATTTTTCTACAAATAAATCTGGCATTTTTTTTTTTACTTTTGATAATTTTTACCACGCCCGCAAAAAAGCCTGTTTCTTTTGAGTTTCATTGAGAAAAGGAAATACTGCATTCTACTCTTTTTTCTTTTTTACAAATTGTGTTGTACTTTAGGTTCTGGGGTACATGTGCAGAACATGCAGGATTGTTGCATAGGTACACACATGGCAAGGTGGTTTGCTGCCTCCATCCCCCATCACCCATATTTGGTATTTCTTCCCATGTTATCCCTCACCACCCTCCCCAGCCCATGCTGTCCCCCTCTAGCCCCCTGCAGCTGACCCCCGTGTGTGATGCTCCCCCTCACTGTGTCCACGTGTTCTCATTGTTCAACACCCACCTATGAGTGAGAACATGCAGTGTTTAATTTTCTGTTCTTGTGTCAGTTTGCTGAGAATGATGATTTCCAGATTCATCCATGTCCCTACAAAGGGCACAAACTCATCATTTTTTATGGCTGTGTAGTATTCGAGTCTATTGTTGATGGACATTTGGGTTGGTTCCAAGTCTTTGCTATTGTAAACAGTGCCGCAATGAACATGCGTGTGCATGTCTCTTTATAATGGAACAATTTATAATCCTTTGGGTATATATCCAGTAATTGGATTGCTGGGTCAAATGGAATTTCTATTTCTAGGTTCTTGAGGAATCACCACGCCGTATTCCACAATGGTCACACTAATTTACACTCCCACCAACAGTGTAAAAGCGTTCCTATTTCTCCACATCCTCTCCAGCATCTGTTGTCTCCAGACTTTTTAATGATCACCATTCTAACTGGTATGAGATGGTATCTCAATGTGGTTTTGATTTTCATTTCTCTAATGACGAATGATGAGCATTTTTTCATATGTTTGTTGGCCTCATATATGTCTTCTTTTGAAAAGTGTCTGTCCATATTCTTCGCTGACCTATGAATGGGTTGGTTTGTTTGTTTCTTGTAAATCTGTTTTAGTTCTTTGAGATTCTGGATATTAGCCCTTTGTCAGATCGGTAGATTGCAAACATTTTTTCCATTCTGTTGGTTGCTGGTTCACTCTAATGATTGTTTCTTTTGTTGTACAGAAGCTCTGAAGTTTAATTAGATCCCATTTGTCTATTTGGCTTTTGTTACCAATGCTTTTGGTGTTTTAGTCATGAAGTCCTTGCCTATGCCTATGTCCTGTATAGTTTTGCCAAGGTTTTCTTCTAGGGTTTTTATGATGTTAGGTCTTATGTTTAGATCTTTAATCCATCTGGTGCTACTTTTAGTGTAAAGTGTCAGGAAAGGGTCCAGTTTCTGCTTTCTGCACATTGCTAGCCAGTTTTCACAACACCATTTGTTAAATAGGGAATCTTTTCCCCATTGCTTTTTTTGGTCTGGTTTGTCAAAGATCAGATGATTGTAGATGTGTGATGTTGCTTCCAAGGCCTCTGTTCTGATCCATAGGTCTATGTCTCTGCTTTGGTACCAGTACCATGCTGTTTTGATTACTGTGGCCTTGTAGTACAGTATGAAGTTAGGCATCATGATACCTCCAGCTTTGTTCTTTTTGCTTAGGATTGTTTTGGCTGTGTGGGCACTCTTTTGGTTCCATATGCATTCTACTCTTAATGTCAATTAGAAAACTTAAATTTTTGAGTTTAAAATGAGAATCTAGGAAACATCTATGAAGGTCTTTGTAATATAATACTTGTCATTTTAAAGTAACATGTAGAACTTCTGAGCATATAGGGATAATTAGACCATATCTTATTAGTACATTCTAAACCAACATAAATAATAGATCACCAGGATATATACCTATAACTTGCTTTAATATTCATGGAAATTTATCTACAGGATTATTGCCTAAGGATTTGATGTATTTATATACATCTGTCTGATAATTAGGAAGAAACTCTTCATGTAACTAAACAATTGAGAAACTTAGCTGACTAAGAACAAACAATGGGGTTCATAAACTTGCCTGTAATGTTTACATTACTAAACTTTATGGTACTCTAGAAAAAAATTCACAGTTGTGGAGAATGTGATAAATATAACATGTGATGGCTTAGAAGCCATTGATTTCAGAATTCTATGGTGTCTGTCAAAAACCTACAAATATATTAGAAGTCTAACCAATTCTGATGTGAGATCAAGATGTGAAGGAAGAGATGTATGTTTTAGGATTATAGATTCACAACCCTCTGGAAAAAACTGTTCAATATGAATATCAGTTAACTAAATGTATACCAAGCCAGCATTTTTTAAATGCCATTATTTATGAAAAAACTACATTTTTGCATGGAACAGGTACTAACTGTAAAACATGGACAGCAGAGAATATATAAGACCAAAAATATAGAATTTGCCAATTGGTTGCAGAAATATTCCTTCTATAATAGCCATGAGAACAGATATCTGTAAAAATGAGTAATTGTTGTTGGATGCATTCTGGGGAGACTTATAACAGATATAAAATTGCTATAAATATTTATAGAGTACCACCTTACGTGCAGAAGAACAGTGATACATTTTCTATCATTTATTTTTATTTTATCTTTTTGATCTTATATAACAAATATATACATACACATACCTAAATACAAATATGTGTACATACAACAAATATATACACATATACATGTAAATATATATACCTACCTACATACATATATACACACAGAGACATACACTCACACCTATATAGTTTTCTCTAAATGCCAGGCACTGTTCCAAAGGTTTTGCAAATACAAATGCACTTAAGACAACTATACTCCCTTAAATAATATACCACATATAATTATTAGAAAAAAATTGCTTTTTAGATACAGCCTCACTCTGTTGCCCAAGCTGGGGAGCAGTGGCACAATTGCAATTCACTGCAGCCTTGAACTCCCAGGCTCACTTAATCCCCCCCACCTCAGCCTCTTGAGTGGCTCGAACTGCAGGCATGTGCTACTATGCCCAGCAAGTTTTTGTAATTTTTGTAGAGACAGGACTTCACCATGTTGCCTAGGCTTCAAAATTTTATCAAAAGAGCTTTAGTGCTTTGCCCCTGAATATTACAAGTACACGTTGGGTTATCAATGTCATAATTATGATAAATATTATGGAAATCTTAATGTAAATCATGCCCTTTGTCAAGTACTTAATCTCTGGATCAGTCAAGATCCAGTCAAAAACCACAAAAATAATTTTAACAAAAAAAATAATAATTTTGAACTGTCTTTTTAAAAGCTGAAAGCCAGACAGTAAAACAATAAGGTACCATGAAAACAGAAACTGCAGGAAGCAGCTACCATCCTTAGGGAACAAAGAAAAGATGTGGGAATTATCAAAACTTTGTTGTTTGGTGGAGAACTCTTGCAGAGCTCAGACCTCTGAGTGTCACCAGATGGTGCTAGCATCTCTAAGGAGTACCATCAGGCTGACCCTTTAATGTGTTAGAGAACAGAAACGTGGAATTGCTGCTGCCAGGGTGAAGAAGTGTGGCTGTTGTGATGTTCACAGCAACTGGAAAAAATAAAAGAGCAAGACAGCATGAAAGTGGCAGGGAAAAGTCCCTCATTTCTCCTCTAGGCTCCCAGGTTCTCTCTAGTGCCCCTTACACAGCTGTCTAGCAAATGGAAAGCAGTTTCCAAAATCGCAGCCCCCAGAATCCCAAAACTGAGAAGAGTGGATTTGAGACTGAGAGACAATATCTTCCTAACTGATATAGTGTCCTTTAACATAAAAGATCCTTCACCGTAACTTAAGGGTAAATCCTTAAGTTACATTTACCTTAAGGGTAAATGTAAATCCATGTGCTCTAATTGATTTCTCTGAGAAGGGGCAAAAAGCCTCCTTAATGTTGTCACTCTAATCCTTGGAAACATTAAGGTATTGTTGACATCTTATTTGGTGCTCTCTGTATCACTTGCACAGCATATATTATGCTCTTAAGAAATATTAGTTGAATGAATGTGTAAAAGTACATTCTCAGCATAACTCTGACTTCTTAATTATCTTTAAACAATGTATTTTTCATCCCCTTTATCACTGGGCTAGAATATAAATATTTATACTGTAAAGACTATAGCACCACAGAAATATGACTTCACAATTTCAGAAGCTCTGTTATTCATTAAGACAGTTAGTATAGATTTTGCATGTTTCCCTCAAACTACAGAGGGAATAAGGAAAGAAAATAAAATCCCTTTGATTTTCTCTTAGATTGAGTCTACCTTCCCCAAACCCCAGTGATGCATTAGGCTACTGTTTGGATTCTTCGTTTTGCATTAAAGATATAGGTGTGCCATTCAGCTTTTGTATAAAAGAAATAAGAGATGATCTTATCTTATTTTGGGCCTCAGTCACCTCAATTTATCCTCAGTCTCTCTTAGGTGCTGTAGTACCTTCCAGGCATAAAGTGTTCAACTGTATGCAGTAAATAAATTATTTTAGAGATAGTCCTCTTAAAGTATCTTTGAAAAAATAAAATTTTATGTTTACAAATTCACTCAATTTACATAGTTACATGTTTAGTTTTGTTTTTAGCAATTCAAGATGTTGTCACTAATTTTTTCAAAATCAGCTGACATAATGAAAGAAGAGGAGAGAATTGATTTATTGAAACAATGGCTTTCAAAAATCCTTTTTCTTAAAAAAAATGTCTTTGAAGGGGTTAGGGGTGATGTAAAACCTTTTTTTTTTCTTTATAGCAGCTTTCCAAGTCTTTCTCAAATGTATTTGAGGACTTTATTTTGTAGATACTCTAGAAGTTGAATGAATGGTTTTGCAAGAAACATCCGTAAATATTAGAAAAACAGTTCAGATCTTAAGAACAAAATGTATAAACAAGTTGTATAAACACATTTTAGTGCATTATGGGTCAACCCAATATTTAATTATGGTTATCCATTATGTTTTATAAAACATATGTTACAGTGTTTTTCCTGAAATTAATTGCATCGTTAAGATATTATGGAGTGATGTGTTTATCATTTGTTTATGACTTTCTTTGTGGTTCATCAAAAGTCTGTTATTGCACCATAAAGAGTAATCTCTGCTGAACAGGCTGTTTACAAGTATAAGAAGAAACGGAAGGTCAGGCTTTTGGTACTATAATCCATGGACAGTCTCTTGATTTTCCACATACAGATCTGCTTTATACAAGATACTATGCCCTTAGAATTTTTTTTAAGTTTAGTTTTAAAATCTAAAGCTAATTCTAAATAAACGCTGTCCTGTGCACTGTAAGATTTAGTAACATCCCTGGCCTTTTCCTACTAGATGATAGTTGCACCCCACCAAATTAGGACACTAAAATTATTTCCCAAGGAGCAAAATTGCCCCCAGTTGAGAAACATTGTTTTGGAACTTAACTGTTTCCCTTCCATTCTTTCTGTTTTTCTTGTCTCCTCTTTTTGGGCCCATTATAAAATATGCTGTCAAAATGCTCTTCTTTCTAAATTACTTATTGGATTGCTTATTCTGGAAGATTGACCTAGGGTTCACAAGGCAAGACCAATCAGTGAGATGACCCTTACTGGAAATGATGATTGCCTGGTATTTTAAGTATATTAGCTTATAATATGTGGGTGATACTAAAGATGTACTGTAGTACAAACATATGATACTGAAAGCTGTTTATCTGAAAGTAGTGATAGGGTGAACTAAATTATTCAGTAAGATCTAATGTTGTAATTTGAGCTAAAGCTTTAGGAGAGAATATTAGACAGATCACTGGGCACATGAACCAAGTCATTTATGAAGGACATTTCCAATATTCTAGATCCTACAAATTATATAACTAAGAAAACATCATATAAAAAGAGATAAACTCTTATGACTAGCAAGATAAAATTTACTGTTATAATTAGTACCATTATGTTAAAAAGATACACAATGTTTAATAACCATAAGCTCATTAATCTCATATTAATAGGTGATAATTGCTCATCACAACTGTTACCCACCCTTGAAAATGAAACTTATAGACTTTTTATTTTGTCAATGCATAAGACAAATTTAAACTCTAAAAGGCATTTATTTGTTGCAGTTAACAAAGACTTGAGGTTTCTACTGGAAAAGAAATGAAAACAAATTTTATGAAAGGGCTAACTTTCATAAAATTATGTTTCTTGTTTTTATGTCTGTCTACATGACCAAACATTTTTAATGAAACAGCTACAACTTTCAATCAATTAGTAATCTGAATTATAAATCAGTAACAAGTGGCAGACAACATGTTAACTGAAATTCATCAAAGCATAAGACAAGATAGCACATAATAAATTATCAGAGTATATTTTAAAATATTAGTCATTCATGTATACACTTCATTATACATTTGTCCAAACCTATAAAATGCACAACATCAAAGATGAATCCTAATGTTAAACTGGACTTTTCGTGATAATAATGCAGGTTCATCAGTTGTACTATTCCAGGGGGGGAGATGGTGATATTGAGAGTATCTATGTATGTGTAGGGGCAGGGGATATATGTGAAATCTCTGTACTTTCCTGTCAATCTTGTTGTGAACCTAAATCTGTAATTTATATTGTTAACTGTTGAAACTATTGTAACTAAAGATTCTGGCTATTTAAAATTGATAATAATTGTGAAACAATGATCAGATATATGACAAAATATATCTACACTCGTCCTATTTAACATTTATGTCAATAACTTAGATGAAGCAAATGCTTGGGACATGCTTTGTAAATGTGACAACAGTAAAAAGCCAGACTGGACAGCAAATACAGTGATGTAGACATCTGAATCCAAAAGCATAGTAGAAAACATGAAAAAAGGAAATCTAACAATATGAAATGTGACAGGTTATTATGGGTCCTGCACTACAATCTGAAGGCACAACTTAGATCAAAACCAAATGGAGAAAAATTGGTTTAGAAGAAGCACGTATGAGAAGGATTTATAGGATTAGTTAAATACAAATTCAGTATATGACTCAACAGTGAGATTTGTTTGCGAAGGAACTAACGTAATCTAAAGGCATATTAACTTCTATTATTCCTGATATTTTAATATCTAGATATTCTAATATCTAGAATGACATTAGGATAATATTTCTTTACTTTGAAGTGGTTAGATCTTACCAGAATGCTTTTTGAAAGATCGGAAAATGGTAAAGTGAACTTCACTTTATGTCATTTGAGCGAGGTTGAGGAAACCCGTCATGCCCGGAGAAATATAATTGCGTCCCTCAGATATTTGAGGAGCTATTATATGGAAGAGATATTTTGATTTTTTTCTATATAAGTAACTGCCAAAGTTAGGCCTGCTAGCTACAAGTTATTTCACCTAGTTGTAATCTAATTTCCTGCTCAACAGACTACAGACCTAGACTTTTCAAGCAAGTGAAAATCTAAACAAGTACTAACAGAAAATTGGTACAACTCTTTCACTTTCAGTCACCTTAAAAGTGTTGTTACCTTGTACAGAAAACCTTTGGGAATGCGCTAAAATAGTTTACAGTAGTTATTAAAATTATTTCTGCCTCTAACTCTGTGCATAGGATTCTGTTATAAACTAAACTTCAAAGTAAAATACCAGTTACTACTGCTGATACAGTAGGTGTACCTGAGAACTTTTGAGTCTCAGAATTGTTAAGGATGAACTATTGATGAATCAGATAACAGATTCTGGGGGAGATAAAGCTGAAGTCTTTTTCTTGCCTTTTTATATTCATCTTAACTTTAATTTCACACAACTTTGGAAGGAATAGGTAGATTCCTTTTTCTCTTTATTAGGTAATAGAAAAACACCATTCTCTGCAAAATATATGACATTTTTTCATTAGGAAATGGCCCTAGAGAAAAATTTATATTGTTATTTTAATACAGACAGTGAGAAAAGCTATAGGTCAACTGTTCCACAATTAATGTCATCATTTTGGGTAGGCACATCTAAGCTTTTAACTGCTTTATAGCTGAATAATTCTATACAACAAATCTCCTTAATGTCACTTATATGTATATTTAGAAATCAGTGTATTTTTTAGTTGTGGTAAGGATATTTAATATGAAATCTATCCTGTTAACAAATTTTAAGTATACAATATATTATTGTTGACTCCAAACAAATGTTGTATGACAGATGTCCAGAGCTTATTCATCTTAACTGAAATTTTGTGCCTATTGATTAATAATTGCCCATTTTTCTTTCTCCCTGTAGTTCCTGTTAACAACTATTCTAGTTTTGGATATTATTAATTTTACTATTTTGGAAGGAGTTGAAACTGTCACCACTCTCGCCTTTTCCTCTAATAGTAAGGCTTTCCCTGTTTTGTTTTGTTTTTTTTAATTGAGAAGTGAGTGATTACTTTTGTCCTGGTTTTTCATATTCTATGACATTCATTTATAAGATTAAATTACAAGTTCTATTAAAGAAAAGATGAATTAACTTTATCAATTCATCTTTGTCTCCTCCATGATGTTTTTCAAAAGACAGCTATTCAAGATACATATTTACTGAGTAAAGAGTTCTAATTTAAATAATTGGTAACAAGAAAAATATTTAACCATAATTTTAGATGGGAGCTTAAGTTTTATTCCCCAGATAGAGACTTATTGTCACACAAAATTGATAAAATAAGACAAAACAACAAATTCCTGAAATCCAAAAGACAGGCAAATGTTTCATTTCTTGGAAAGAATGGGATCAAGAAATTGATCAGATGATCTGTCAACGGTTAACCTTCTAGACCACATTCACCTCCATCTTGGTCTACTGAAATTGTATTTTGTGAATGATTTTAGGTTGATAACTGGAAAGGAAAGTCCAAAATTACTTTTGTTAGCCAGACCCCATCAACACTGAGCAGATCTCCCTATTACCAAATGGTTTATACATAGAACACTCAAAAGAGATTTATTTTTCATCTGAAGTTTAGAGAAATATGTAATAGAGTAACAAATGGCAAATGCCATAATTGCTTAGAGGTATTATCATTCCTAGTGTGACAGATCAAATCTGGAAGCTTAAAATAAACTAAGCATTCATTCACTTTGCTAAAGAGCATGAACCAAGTAATTGCTTACTTTTTTTTCAGAGTTCAGTGGAAAGTCAACTGTTAGAACAAAGTGATTTCAGCTTTGTCACTGAACAATAAATGTACTCAATGAAGCTTGACTGGTTTTGTCTTATTCTGTTTATGCCACCCTGCATAAAACAAAGATCAACTTCAGAGTACAAGTGGGGTTTGATGCTAAGTTGGCACTGTTGCAAAGAGGGATCTTTTCTGTCTACTTTGACAGAAAAAAAATTTTTTAATGACTGTTCTCTTCACTGGTGATTAATGCCCTTAAAGTGAAAAGGCGTGGGTTCTAAACATGTGTTCACCACTTTCAGGTTATAGAACACTGAAAACAACACTTGTGCTTCTGTGTCACACCTGTAGGAAAGTAAGGAGAATGATATTTGTGTCGTCTGTCTCAAAGGATTTTTAACTAGAACACATCCAATCATATAAAGGAAACTGGTTAATCAGCAAATCATGATTGCAAATGTTAATAAACAAATTATCTATAAATATGCTTGGAAAAAGAGTCATAAAGACAGAAGAGCTAATAAGCATTTGAATTCCTATTATATGTCAAAATCATCTTTGACTATCACCGAGGGAACCATTGCATAGCACTTTTCTACTTCCCTACATTTCTTTGTTGTTGTTGTTATATAATTAACAAATATTTATTGAGCACCTACTCTGAGAAAGATATTGTGGTTTGGCTCTCTATGGAGCCAGTGCTATACGATGTACATATTAAAAATTCCCTAAATTTCTGAAGGGAATGACAATCTTAATTTCAAATCAGATGACATTGAAAAATTAAAGTTACACTACCACCATATCTATGGTGGACATGATAATGCCTTTGCTGGTGGACTCCTTGCCTGCATGGCCAATGGAAAGTGCTAAAGGAAGGAAGAAGACTCCATAGCAGGAATGGCGTAACCACTGTCAGATGTTGTTATATAGTGGACAAGTGCAGACAGCCTAATGCAGGCATGCCTGGATGCAACCCTCGCCCTGCTCCTTATTGGCTCTGTGATATTAGGCAACATACTCACACTGTGCTGATTCCTCAATTTTAAAAAATACTACTTTTCTCACAGAGTTGTTATAAGAACTAAATGAAATGATTAAATGGCAGTAGTAAGCACTTTAGGAAAGAAAGCAAATGAAGTATTTTTATCAGTTCAGTTTCATGAAAATATAATTTCTTAAGAAATGTTACAGAATCTTCTTTCAGAATAAAATAAGACAAAAATAAATACGGGATTCATCATGCCTGAAATTATAATACTAAAGTTTACCCTTAAGATTCTACATAAAATTATTTGTACATATGGTTAGTATATCAGTAAGTGGCTATTTTCTGGGAAGTTTCCAGTTATTTAGCATTCTGATTTCCTTTGTTTCAAAGCGTGTGAATAAATCATTCTTTGAGTTTCTATGCACCTTTCTCTTAAAGTTCCTAAAAATTTTTTAAACAAGCTCATTTATTCCCAACACATTGCTCACCAAATATAACTGTACCCACCAGTCTCAAACTCTTAACAGTGTTTCTTCTCAATGTTATCTATATTAGTGTGATTTTACATTTCTCTTTGTAGGTAAAGTCATACATCAAACAGTACATAGAAACATGAGGTAACAATTTCTAGTTACTGCTTTTCACTATCAAGTGAAGCTGGAAATGCAATTATTAGGTTGGTGCAAATGTAATTGCGGTTTTTGCATTTAAAACTATTTGCAAAAAAATGCAATTACTTTAATACCAACCTAATACAATACTCAAAGAATGTGTTAGCCAAAGGAGTGCCCAGGATTTACTAGAAACCAGGACTAGGCATTAGGTCCTTCAGGAAGCTCATCTTTGACATGATACCAAAATGGAACGTTATGATTAAGAAATCACATTCCCTGGTTATTAGAGAATTAAAACACAACAAAATATAAGTGACTTATATTTAAAGTAAAAATAAAAACATACTTCACAGAAGAACTCTACTAAAAGTGCATACATTTTTAATTTGATATTCAGAGGACATTGGCATCTTTCAGTAGCAAGATTCATAGGTGTGTATAACTATTGTCAAAAAAAATCGCAAAGAGTACAGGGTCTTTGTCTTGTTCACACATAAAGACTTGGGATGGAAGGGCGATTTTTCTCCTGTTCTCCTAATTGAATTCATGGTTTTGCTTTCAATGTTTACCATGCACCTTCTTTGGAAACTGAGATTTAAGATGAAGAGTGAGAGATTAAGGACTGTGAGATTAATAATCTCTGATGAGGAGACACTTAATGCAGATCTCTATGTTATATCCTCTTGCTCTCTGTGAGCACTGCCAGTTTTCTTGGTTTGGGTGTACTTCATTTGTCATTTCGACTTTTTCTCAATAGTCTTCTAGCAATTTATTTGCCTCCAATGATGTCCGGTCTCGGTCTATCTTCTAATTGTCATGAAAATTACTCTAAAATGCAAAAGATATTAATATCTATGCTTTAGAAAGAACTTTTACAGATTAATTTAAAACTCTATAGGATAATATGTAAATAATATTAATAGGAAACTGACAGATGAGCAATCCAGATAACCAATGCATATATATACAAAATGATGTCCAATTCTAGTAGCAGTGAGGGAAAAAAAGCAAATTAATGTTAAGATCCATTTCTCCCTTATAAGATTCACAAAAAGTAAAAAGAATGATATCTATAGGCTGCAATCATAAGAGGAAAAGGTACTGTCATACATTTCTAATACAATATGAATTACTACAACCATTTCTAAAAAGCAATTTGGCAATGTCTATTCAAATTACAAATGAACTTATAATTTAACATATCATTCCCTCTCTTAAGAATTTAGTCTATGAAATACCACCAATTAATAAAGATATATTTACAAGGAAGTTTGCTACACCCTAGTTACTAGTTTCAAAAACTAAAAAAACATTGAATTTCCATCAACAGGGAAATGGTTGAATAATTTGTGGTACATTTATACTATAAGATATTATAGAGCCATTAAAAAGACTGAGTTGTCTTTATACTAGTTGAACTGGAGGAATTTTTACAATATGTTGTTAAGTGGGACAAGTTAAATAAAAAAAGAAGTATATGATGGATTTTTCTCAAATAGTGGCAAAAATCTCATATATACATGATTATTAATGTGTAACCACACGTTAATATTATTTATATGGGACTGAAAAAGAAGAAAAGATTGAGTAAGTTTAAGTACAAAGAGAAAATAAAAAGTGTTTACACAATAAAAGTAGAATAAATTATATGACTCAGTTTATGTACAATGTAATATGTGTGCATTGCACATCAATGAGTATACATAACGTAATGCCTGAAAAGATAGTCACCAAATTAATGGTGGCATCTCAAGTTGTTGGGATTTTAGGACACTTTAAAACTTTATACTTTCTATACCTTTGTTTTTATGATTTTTCTGTATTTTAAATTTTATACAAAGAATATGTACTATTTATATCGTTTGGAAAAAAATGAATTCTGATTTTGAATAAAAGTACACATCTTATTACTTCTCTGCTGAAACCCAAATCATTCCCCATGATCTATAAAATCCAACCCATAGAATGAAACAGAAGTTTTTTTGTGATCTGACCCTGATTTTTTTTGTTTGAGTTATCCTTCAGTGATTTTGAATCATAGCCAATTCTGATTGTTCCATGGTGTTTCAATTATCCTGTCTTTGAACTCACTCTTTGCTTTCTCTACAATGCTTTTCATACTTAACCTACCTGCCTGTAAATGGCTTCTTATTTATATTGCAAATTTCAACTTAGGTGTTTACCCATCAAAGATGTCATCTGCAGCATCCCCCCCCCAATTTCCCACTGATTACTCAGTAAATGTTAACTCAACACCTATGTACCTAGCATTATGTTACTGTTTAAGAATGATAAGTAATACCAATACTTATTTTTAAAAAACATGTACAATCTGTTTAGGGATGATAGCCTAGTAAGGTGACAATGACAGCTTAGCTGGATAAGTGTAGTAATTAAAGATGCATGACAGGGCCTGAGAGAGAAAGGGGGATCTACATTGATGAAGGAAAGCTTCACACCATGGGTAAAATTTGAGTTGAATCTTGAAGAACTTTGATAAGTGGAATTTATCATTTCCAAAAGTAAGTTCACTCATTCCTGGCAGAGAAACTGCTTGCATGAAGGCCGGGATGCAAACAGCCGTATTTCAAGACCCACAATGATATGCCACCTTTGGAGAATATTCATCAACAGGTTGGCCCATGTTTTTTGTCTTTCTCCACCAGACATAAACACCTTGAGAACAGTTAGCTTCTTATTCCTCACTGTGCATTCTCTAAGCAGCTGGCACCATGCCTAACAAAATGGGTGTTCTATAGTAGTGGTGCCCTGAACTGAACTGAATCCGGCCCATTCAGTTCTGCTCATAAAGATTCTCATTCAACCTTGTCATTTATAATACAGAGAATTTTCTAACTACTTTTATTCAGTTCACTTCAAACCAAGGTGTTGAATCCTTTGTGGAATTTTGTTGAAATGAAGCATATTTATTTCAGTACTTCATCTATATTCCATTTAATGTGCAATTTTAATTTCATTATTATCTTATTTGTCTTTTATCTTTTATTCAAAAGAGAAAAGCACAGAGCCTGCATACATCAGTAGATCCCAGGAACAATTGAAATGTTTCTCTGAAACAAGGGAGACCAGAAGCTTTTATCCTGTCCTCCCAGTTATGGGAGCAGAAGTACCTTGCAATTTCACAAGAGAATATTCCTATCCTGGCTTTTATTTGTAACCTTTTATCTCATTCAGTTAATTTCATGCTTAGCAGAGAAATGCATGTGTATAGCTTTTGAATTATTTTAATGGTGTGAAGACTGAAAATGAGTGGATTTCCTTGCCCTCACTCCATCACACATCACCCCATCCCACAATCTCAAGGGGTAAACACTTTCAACTCTTTTGGCTGTTTTTTGTTATTTTCACTTAACTTTCCAAACGATATGCTTGTATTCTAGTTCTTCTGTTGATTTTAGACATTCATCTATTGGCTGTTACTATGCTATCTATAGCACTTCATTTCAGCATAGAATGAGATATGTGTGTATTGGGTTAATTATATCATGTGTGTGATCAGTTACTGTAATCACACCTTAGACACAGTCAGCTAATCAGGAAACCCACTCTCCAGAGGCTATCACTACAAATGCTTCTGTCTTGTTTATTTCGCTGAAATATTTTAAAGATTTCTCCATTTTTTCATCATATGTGAATATAATCTAAAGAAGCCTGTAGCTTAAAGCCTTAGAGTTAATCATAGGCTTAATCCCTAGAGGGTCTGATGAACAGACTAATTTGGAGGAATCCTAATAGGCAATTGCCTATTTTTAAGATTAACTGAATCTTGCCTCAAAAACATTTCTTGTTTGTCTCTGATTAAATTTTCATGTGGGTTGTAGTCAGAACGTCTAAAAGAATGAGATAAGACCTCTTGAATCACAGGGCTGTTTATGTACCTGCTTGTTGATGAATGTTTATGTAATAGGAGAAATTATGTGTGACAATTTTTCTGACTTGCCTTATTAATTGTAGATTTGTTTGAGGATATTGAATAGTAGCTATACACCACTGAATTCGATCTTCTTTGGAGGCTTTCATATTAACTAAAAAGAATCTAAGGGTTTATACAGAACTAAGTTGGCTAAGTCAGTTTGCAACAAATATTTATTATAGCAAATGATGCAGCTTCCTTATGCATTTTCTATCTTACCCAGTATTTCCTATAAATTATATAATGATTTTTGGTTAAATTATATAACAATTTTGGTTAAATTATTATTTAGTGTTCTTACTATGATTACAAAAATATTGCTCATCCTAAGGCAACTAGTATGATTGTTCCTGTTACTGATCAATTTTTATTTTTGTCTGTCATAAATGCCTCATTTTTTCATTTATTTCATTTGCTCCCTTCTTACAGTAGCCTTTAACTACTTGTTAATAAAAATTTTTACACAACTAAAACTATCATATAACTTATCAGTTGCAATTTTTCTCTGGAAACTACGCTTCTATTCCAGTCTTGACTGGTTGCTTTTTGCAGATCTAGTGCTTTCCTTGAGACCCTTTTTACTCCAAAACCTCTTTCGGGGTGTGACTCCTGTATCCTGAACCATTCTCTTTATATTTCTTGGTTTATGCTCTAAATATACTGAAGAGCATACCTTGGTACTTTGCTGAGAAATGATGTATGTGATGCAAACGTGAAATCCTTGCTATCTGAAACAGGAGAGGAATGGCTGAGTCATAATGTAGATGTATATTTGACTTTTCAAGCAACTGAAACTGTTTTATAAAGTTTTCTATGCATCATTTTACATTTCCATCAGCAGTATAAATGAGTTCCAGTTTTCCCATATCCTCACCAACACTTCGTATGGTCAGTCTTCTTAATTTTAATATTTCTAACAGGTTTGTAGTGGTATCTCATTGAAGTTTTAATTAGTATTTCTCTAATGGCTAATAATATCAAGCATCTTTTTAAATGCTTATTTGCCATCCATATATCTTCTTTAGAAAAGTCTTCAAATTTTTTGCCACTTTTTAAAAGTTGTTTGTTTTCTTATTAATGAGTTTTGAGATTTCTTTATAGATTATAGCCTCAAATCCTTTAACATATATGTGACTTCTGAATATTTTCTCTCACTCTGTGGCTGGTACTTTTGTTATTTCAATAGTGTCTTTCAAAGAGCCAAAGTTCTGAATTTTGATAAATTCCAATTTATTTTTCTATTATGGACTATGCTTGTGGTGCTTTGCCTGATCCAAGATCACAAATATTTTCTCCTTCTTTATTTTCTTTTAGAAGTCTTATAGTTTTTGGCTTTTACATTTAGGTCTGTGATTCATTGTGAGCTAACTTTTGTTTATGGTACAAAGTATGAATCTAAGTTTGTTTTTTTACATATGAATATCTAAATTTTCAAGTGTCAACAACTTTGAAAACACTTTTTAAAACGAATTGCCTTTGCACCTTTCTTGAAAGTCATTTGACTCTGTACATGTGGATTTATTTCTGAACTCTTTATTCCACTGATGTACTGTATTGTATATCTTTCTGCTCAATATTGCAGTGTCTTAATTGTAGTTCTATAATAATTCCTGAAATCAGGTACTTTGAGTTCTCCAACTTTGTTATTCTTATTCAGCATTGTTTTGGTTATTCTACATCTTTTGCATTTGCATATGAATTTCAGAATCAGCTTGTAAATTTCTGCAAAATGTCCTCTAGGATTCTGACAGAAATTACATGAAATCTATAAATCAAAATGGGGGAAAATAACAATATTGGATTTTTCTAACCCATAAACATGATGTTTCTCTTTACATCTTCTTTAATTATTTTGGCAGAGTTTTATAGTTTTTAAGAACACTATAGAATTTATGCAGACATCACTAAGTAATAATTTTGATACTGCTGTATTTTGCACTTAAGTTTCTGATTGCTCATTGCTAAATATAGAACTTATTTTGTATACTGATCTTGTTTTCTTCAACTTTGCTAACTTATTAGTTCTAATTGCATTGTTGTAGACTCTATTGGAATTTATCTTGTATTATCATGTTATCTGAATAAAGACAGCTGTACCTCTTTTATTCGAAAATGAGTAACTTTTGTTTTAACTTTGTCTCCTGGCACTGGCTAGAACTATCAGTACAGTCCTGAATAAAAGTAATGACAGAAGCCATCCCTGCCCTCTACTTTATATTAGGGGGAGAAATTGAGTCTTTTCACCATTAAGTATGCCGCTAATTGTAGCTTTATTTTTTTAAAGGCTTTTTTCAGGTTCAGTAGATTCCCTTCTTTTGCTAGTTTACTGAGAGTTTTTATGAATTGAGATATTGGATTTTGTTAAGTGTAGTATCATCGTACATTGATGGATTTTCTTTTCGCTTTGTAGTCTGTTAAGATGGTAAATTACCTTGACTGATTTTCAAATGGTAAACAAACCTTGCATTCCTAGTGTATCTCCTTGGTCATAATATGTTATTATTTTTATGTTTGATGAACCGAATTGCTAACAGTTTTGTTTGATATATTTGCATCTATGTATCTGAGAGATATGAACCTGTAATTTTTTTTTAATATGTTTTCGTCTGGTTTTGCTATCACAGAAACGCTGGCCTTTTAGAAAGAATTGGAAAGAATGCCTTTGTCTTTAGTTTTTGGGAAGTGTTTGTGTATAATTGGCATTGCTTCCTCCTTAAATGTTTGGTAGAATTTATCTGTAAAGCCATCTAGACCTAAAGTTTCTTTATGAGAATATTTTTAACTACAAATTTAATTATTGGATAATACAGAGATATTCTAGTTCTTTTTTTTTAAAGCTGAGTTTTAAACATTTGCTTCTTTCAAGAAATTTACCCACTTTATTAAATTTTAAATTTTATTGGCATAAAGTTGTTCATCATGGTCTCTTTTTAAAAAAGTTTATTGACACATAATATTTGTACCTATTTATGGAGTACCTGTGATATTCTGTTACATGCATAGAATCTGTAATGATCAAATCAAAATATTTAAGGTATCCATCACCTCAAATATTTAACAGTTCTATGTGTGGAGAACATTTTAAGTCCTGTCTACCAGGTATTTTGAAATATACAATGCATTATTGTTAAGTTTGGTCACCCTATTCGGCTATCAGACTTTAGAAAACGTATTCATTCTATCTAACTGTATGTTTGTATCCATGAACCAACCTCTCCTCACCTCCTCCTCACCCACCTATACACTATTCTCAGCCTCTGTTATCTATTATTGTACACTCTTCTTCTGTGAGATCAACTTTTAGCTCCCAAATATGAATGTGAACCTGAGATATTTCACCATGTCTCTTAGTACTCCTTTATTATGTCTAGAATCCTTAATGATGTCAGTTATCTCACTCCTAATATTGATAATTTGTGTCATTTCTATTTTTCCTAATCAGCCTGGAAAGAAGTTTATCAATTTCATTTTTATTTTGTTTTGTATATTTGATTCTTTTTAGTATCTAAGAGTTATTGATTAGTCTTGGATTATTTCTGAAATAGGTTATATTTGCATTGAATAAATATTTCTTTTATCTTTTTGAAGATTTTGTTGGTAATTTTTCCTTTTACTTTCATTTTAATTTTCTGTATCAGTCTGTCTTTCATGATGATGACTTTCCTCAAATCTCTGGGGAGTTATCAAAAGAGAGGCAGAAAAAGCATTTCTTTAAGAGGATTGACAAATATCAAAAATCTTGTTTCCTATTTTGGTGATGGTGGTTGGGGTTTGGTGGTAGTTGGTGGATAGCCTGGCTATCATTGTTCAACAAGTAAATGTGAAATGGAAGTTGAGGATGCTGTTTTCAACTATACAGATTTTCACATAATTTCCCAGTTTAATGTTTTGTGCTTCATCATATCTTCTGCTATTTCTATTGTCCCTGAATTCAGGATCTCTTGCTTTTATTTCCAGAATCTCCTGTGAAAGAAGATAGGCAATTAGTTAGTTGCTCATTGTATGCAAACAGACATAATGGGGAGGAAGGGCTGTCTAAGAATTTTCTACATACAGGCATACTGTGGAGAGAATGCAGGTTGAGTTCCAGATAATTGCAATGAAGTTAATATTACAATAAAGTGAGTCATAAGAATTGTTTGATTTTCTAGTGCATGTAAAAGTTATTTTTAGCTTGTCCAACATAGTGAGCCCCTGCATCTACAAAAAAAAAAATTAAAAATTATCTAGACATGGTGGTACATGCGTGTGGTCCCAGCTGCTCTGGAGGCTGAGGTGGGAGGTTGCTTGAGGCTGGGAAGTCAAGGCTGCAGTGAGCCCTAATTAAACCACTGCACACCAGTCTGGCAACACAGCAAGACCCTGTCTCAAAAAAAGTTACCTTTTAAGCATACTATAGTATGTTAAGTGTGTTATAGCATTATGTCTAAGAAAATGTATGTACCTTATTCATAAAATACTGTATTGCTAAAAAGCGTAAACAATCATCTGAACCTTCAGCAAGCCATAATATTCTTCTGGTGGAAATACTTCCTCCATGTTGATCGCTGTTGACTGCTAAGGGCAATGGTTGATGAAGGTTGGGGTAGCTGTGGCAATTTCTTTAATTTTTATTTATTTTATTTTTTATTGATTGTACTTTAAGTTCTGGAGACATGTGCAGAACATATGGATTTGTAGCATAGGTATACACGTGATATGGTGGTTGGCTGCATCCATCACTCCATCATCTACATTAGATATTTCTCCTAATGCTACCCTCCCATAGCCCCCCACCCCCCAACAGGACCTGGTGTGTGATGTTCCCCTTCCTGTGTCAATGTGTTCTCATTGTTCAACTCTCACTTGTGAGTGAGAACATGTGGTGTTTGGCTTTCTGTTCTTGTGTTAGTTTGCTGAGAATGATGGTTTCTAGCTTCATCCACATCCCTGCAAAGGATGTGAACTCATCCTTTTTTATGGCTGCATAATATTCCATGGTGTATATGTATCACATTTTCTTTAGCCAGTCTAGCATTGATGGGTATTTGGGTCGGTTCCAAGTTTTTGCTATTGTGAACAGTGCTCTAATAAACATACGTGTGCATGTGTCTTTATACTAGAATGATTTATAATTCTTTGGGTATATACCAAATAATGAGATTGCTGGGTCAAATGCTATTTCTATTCTAGATCCTTGAGGAATCTCCACACTGTCTTCCAAAATCATTGAACTAATTTACACTCCCACCAACAGTATAAAAGCATTCTAATTTCTCCACATCCTCTCCAGTATCTGTAGTCTCCTGACTTTTTAATGATTGCCATTCTAAACTGGTGTGAGATGGTATCACAATGTGGTTTTGATTTGCATTTCTCTAATGACCAGTGATGTTGAGCTTTTTTTCATATGTTTGTTGGCTACATAAATGTCTTCTTTTGAGAAGTGTCTGTTCATATCCTTTGCCCACTTTTTGATGGGGTTGTTTGTTTTTTTTCTTGTAAATTTGTTCAACTTCTCCGTAGATTCCGGATTTTAGCTCTTTGTCAGATGGGTAGACTGAAAAAATTTCTCCCATTCTGTAAGTTGCCTGTTCACTCTGATGATAGTTTATTTTGCTTTGCAGAAGCTCTTTAGTTTAATTAGATCCCATCTGTCAATTTTGGCTGTTGTTGCCATTGCTTTTGGGGTTTTAGTCATGAAGTCATTGCCCATGCCTATGTCCTGAATGGTATTGCCTAGGTTTCCTTCTAGGGTGTTTATGGTATTAGGTCTTATGTTTAAATCTCTAATCCATCTAAAGTTAATTTTTGCATAAGGTGTAAGGAAGGGATCCAGTTTCAGCTTTCTGCATATGGCTAGCCAGTTTTCCCAACACCATTTATTGAATAGGAAATCCTTTCCCCCATTGCTTGTTTTTGTCAGGTTTGTCAAATATCAGATGGTTGTAGGTGTGTGACATTATTTCTGAGGCCTCTGTTTTGTTCCATTGGTCTATATATCTGTTTTGGTACCAGTACCATGCTATTTTTATTACTGTAGCCTTGTAGTATAGTTTGAAGTCAGGTAGCATGATACCTCCAGCTTTGCTTTTTTGTTTTTGTTTTTTTGTTTTGTCTTAGAATTGTCTTGGCTATGCAGGCTCTCTTTGGTTCCATATGAAATTTAAGGTGGTTTTCTTCCAATTCTGTGAAGAAAGTCAATGGTAGCTTGATGGGGATGGCACTGAGTCTATAGATTACTTTGGGGGAGTATGGCCATTTCCATGATATTGATTCTTCCTAACCATGAGCATGAAATATTTTTCCATTTGTTTGTGTCCTCTCTTATTTCCTTGAGCAATAGTTTGTAGTTCTCCTTGAAGAGATCCTTCACATCCCTTGTAAGCTGTATTCCTAGGTATTTAATTCTCTTTGTAGCAATTGTGAATGGGAGTTCACTCATGACTTGGCTCTCTGTTTGTCTGTTATTGGTGTATAGGAATGCTTGTGATTTTTGCATATTGATTTTTTAGAATCATGTTGTCTGCAAATAGAGACAACTTGACTTCCTCTTAACCTATTGAATATCCTTTCTTTCTTTCTCTTGCCTAATTTCCCTGGCCAGAACTTCCAATACTATGTTGAACAGGAGTGGTGGAGAGGGCATCCATTTCTTGTGCCAGTTTTCAAAGGGAATGCTTTTAGTATGCACATTCAGTATGATATTGGCTGTGGGTTTGTCATAAATAGCTCTTATTATTTTGAGATACGTTCCATCAATACCTAGTTTATTAAGCATTTTTAGCATGAAGTGTTATTGAATTCTATGCATCTATTGAGATAATCATGTGGTTTTTTTCTTTGGTTCTGTTTATGTGATAGATTACATTTATTGATTTGCATATGCTGAATAAGCTTTGCATCCCTAGGATGAAGCCAACTTGATCGTGATGGATAAGCTTCTTGATGTACTGTTGGATTTGGTTTGCCAGTATTTCATTGAGGATTTTCACATTGATGTTCATCAGGAATATTGGCCTGAAATTTTCTTTTTAAGTGTGTCTCTGCCAGGTTTTGGTATCAGGATAATGTTGGCCTCATAAAATGAGTTGAGGAGGATTTCCTCTTTTTATATTGTTTGGAATAGATTCAGAAGGAGTGGTACCAGCTCCTCTTTGTACCTCTGGTAGAATTCGGTTATGAAACCACCTGGTCCTGGACTCTTTTTGGTTGGTAAGCTAATTGCTGCCTCAATTTCAGACCTTGTTATGGTCTATTCAGGGATTCGACTTCTTCCTGGTTTAGTCTTGCAAAGGTGTAAGTGTGAAGGAATTTATCCATTTCTTCTAAATTTTCTGATTTGTTTGTTTAGAAGTGTTTACAGTATTCTCTGATGGTAGTTTGCATTTCTGTGGGATTGGTGGTGATATTGCCTTTATCATTTTTTATTTCATCTATTTATTCTTCTCTCTTCTTCTTTGTTAGTCTGGCTAGTGTTCTATCTATTTTGTTGATCTTTGCAAAAAACCACCTCCTGGATTCATTGATTTTTTTGAAGGGTTTTTCATGTCTCTATCTCCTTCAGTTCTGCTCTAATCTTAATTATTTCTTGTCTTCTGCTGATTTTTGAATTTGTTTGTTCTTGCTTCCATAGTTCTTTTAATTGTGACAGCAGGGTGTCAATTTTAGATCTTTGCTGTTGGGCATTTAGCACTATAAATGTTCCTCTACAAACCACTTTAAATGTGTCCCAGAAATTCTGGTACATTGTATCTTTGTTCTCATGCTTTCAAAGAACATTTTGATTTCTACCTTCATTTCATTATTTATCCAGTAGTCATTTAGGAGTAGGTTGTTCAGTTTCCATGTAGTTGTGTGATTTTGAGTGAGTTCCTTAATCCTGAGTTCTAATTTGATTGCACTGTCATCTGAGAGACTGTTATAATTTTCATTCTTTTGCATTTGCTGAGGAATGTTTTACTTCCAATTATGTGGTCAATTTTAGAGTAGGTGTGATGTGATGCTGAGAAGAATGTATATTCTGTTGATTTGGGGTGGAGAGTTCTGTAGATGTCTATTAGGTTCACTTGGTCCAGATCTGAGTTCAAGTCCTTGTTAATTTTCTGTTTTGTTGATCTGTCTAATATTGACAGTGGTGAGTTAAAGTCTCCCACTGTTATTGTGTGGGAGTCTAAGTCTCTTTGTAGGTCCTTAAGAACTTGCTTTATGAATCTGGGTGCTCCTGCATTGCTTGCATATATATTTAGGATAGTTAGTTCTTCTTGTTGCATTGATCCTTTTACCTTCATGTAATGCCCTTTTGTGTCTCTTTTGATCTTTGATGGCTTAAAGTCTGTTTTATCAGAGACTAGGATTGCAACCCCTGCTTGTTTTTGCTTTCCATTTGCTTGGTAAATATTCCTCCATCCCTTTATCTTGAGCCTACTGTGTCTTTGCATGTGAGATGGGTCTCCTGAATACAGCACACTGATGGCTTTTTTTTTTTATGGTACTTTAGGTTCTGGGGTACATGTGCAGAACATGCAGGATTGTTGCATAGGTACACACATGTCAATGTGGTTTGCTTCCTCCATCCCCCATCACCTACATCTGGCATTTCTCCCTATGATGGCTCTTGACTCTATCCAAATTGCCAGTCTGTGTCTTTTAATTGGGGCATTTAGCCCATTTGCATGTAAGGTTAATATTGTTATGTGTGAATTTGATACTGCCATTATGATGCTAGCTGGTTATTTTGCCCATTAGTTGATGCAGTTTCTTCATTGTGTCAATGGTCTTTACAATTTGGTAATTTTTTGCAGTGGCTGGTACCAGTTGTTCCTTTTCATGTTTAGTGCTTCCTTCAGGAACTCTTGTAAGGCAGGCCCGGTGGTGATGACATCTCTCAGCATTTGCTTGTCCGTAAAAAAATTTATTTCCCCTTCACTTATGAAGCTTAGTTTGACTGGATGTGAAATTCTGGGGTGAAAATTCTTTTCTTTAAGAATGTTGAATGTTTACCCTCACTATCTTCTGGCTTGTAGGGTTTCTGCAGACAGATCTGCTGTTAGTCTGATGGGCTTCCCTTTGTGGGTACCCCATCTTTTCTCTCTGGCTGCCCTTAGCATTTTTTCCTTCATTTCAACCTTGGTGAATCTGATGATTATGAGTCTTGGGGTTGCTCTTCTCGAGAAGTATCTTTGTGGTGTTCTCTGTATTTCCTCAATTTGAATGTTGGCCTGCCTTGCTAGATTGGGGAGGTTCTCCTGGATAGTATCCTGAAGAGTGTTTTCCAACTTGGTTTCATTCTCCATGTTACTTTCAGGTACACCAATCAAACGTAGATTTGGTCTTTTCATGTACTCCCATATTTCTTGGAAGCTTTGTTTATTTCTTTTCATTCTTTTTTCCCTAATCTTGTCTTCTCACTTTATTTCATTGAGTTGGTCTTCAATCTCTGATATCCTTTCTTCCATTTGATCAATTTGGCTATTAAGATTTATGTATGCTTCACAAAGTTCTCCTGCTATGTTTTTCAGCTTCATCAGGTCATTTATGTTCTTCTCTAAGCTGTTTATTCTAGTTAGCGTTTCATCTAACCTTTTCTCAAGGTTCTTAGGTCTCTTGGATTGGCTTAGAACACACTCCTTTAGCTTTGAGAAGGTTTTTGTTATTCACCTTCTGAAGCCTGCTTCTGTCAAATTGTCAAACTCATTTTCCATCCAGTTGTGTTCCCTTGCTGGCGAGGAGCTGTGATGCCTTAAAGAAGAAAAGGTGTTATGGTTTTTGGAGTTTTCAGCCTTTTTGCACTGGTTTCTTCCCATCTTCATGGATTTATCTACCTTTGGTCTTTGGGGTCATTGACCTTTGGATGGGGGTCTCTGAGTGGACATCTTTTTTGTTGATGTTGAAACTATATCTTTCTGTTTGTTAGTTTTCATTCTAACAGTCAGGCCCCTCTGCTGCAGGTCTGGTGGAATTTGCTGGAGGTCCACTCCAGACCCTGCTTGCCTGGGAATCACCGGCGGAGGCAGCAGAACAGCAAAGATTGCTGCCTGTTCCTTTCTCTGATAGCTTTGTCCCAGAGGGGTACCTGCCACATGCCAGCCATAGCTCTCCTGTATGAGATGTCTGTCAGCCCCTACTGTGAGGTATCTCCCAGTAAGAATATACAGCGGTCAGGGAGCCAATTGAGGAGGCAGTCTCCCCCTAATCAGAGTTTGAACACTGTGTTGGGAAATCCACTCCTCTTCAGAGCTGCCAGGCAGGGGCGTTTAGGTCCACTGAAGCTGTACCCACAACCGCCCCATTTCCCAGGTGCTCTGTCCCAGGAACATGGAGGCTTTATTTATAAGTCCCTGATAGGCTGCTCTTTTTTCAGATGCCCTGCCCAGTGAGGTTATCTAGTGAGACAGACTGCCTGCATTGCTGAGCTGTGTTGGGCTTTGCCCAGTTTGAACTTCCAAGCAGCTTTGCTTACACTGTTGGGTTGAAACTGCCTACTCGAGCTTCAGCAATGGCAGACACCTCTCCCTCATTGAACTTGATGACCCAGGTCAAGCTCAGACTGCTGTGCTGTCTGCAAGAATTTCAAGCCAGTGGATCTTAACTTGCTGGTTTCCATAGGGGTGGGACCTGCCAAGCCAGACCACTTGGCTCCTTGGCTTCAGCCCTCTTTCCAAGGGAGTGAACAGTTCTGTCTCCCTGGCCTTCCAGGTGCCACTGGAGTATTAAAAAAAAAAAAAAAAAAAAAAAAAACTGTTGCAGCTAGCTTGATTTCTGCCCAAACAACTGCCCAGTTTTGTGCTGGAACCCAGGGCCCTGAGTACAGTATCTAGGCCAGAGTGCAGGGGAACAGTCCCTAATGGCTTCCCTTTGCTAGGAGAAGGAGTTCCCTGGTCCCTTGCACCTCTCCAGAGAGGCTATGACCCACCCTGCTTTGGCTCACCCTCCTTGGGCTAAACCCACTGTCCCACTAGTCCCAGTGAGATGAACCAGGTACCTCAGTTGGAAATGTGGAAATCATCTACCTTCTGTGTCGATCTTGCTGGGAGGTGCACACTGGAGCTGTTCCTATTTGACCATCTTGTCTGGGGAAAAATGGCAATTTCTTAAAATAAAACAACAGTGAAGTTGCTGCGTTCATTGACTCTTCCTTTCCAAAAGATTTTTCCATAACATGCGATGCTGTTTGATAGCATTTGACCCATAGTAGAACTTTTTTCAAAATTTGAGTTAAAAAAAATAGACTAAAACCTCTCCAACCCTACCACTGATTTATCAACTAAGTTGATATTCTATTCTAGGTCATTTGTTGTCATTTCAACAATGTTCCCAGCATCTTTACCAGAAGTAGATCCCATCTCAAGAAACCACTTTCTTTGTTCATTCATAAGAAACAACTCCTCATCTATTCAAGTTTTATTATAAGATTGCTGTAATTCAGTCACATCTTTAGGATCTACTTCTAATTCTAGTTATTCTGCTCTTTCTGTCAAATCTGCAGTGACTGCCTCCACTGAACCCTTGAACCTCTCAAAGTCACCCCTTGAAGGTTGGAATCAATTTCCTCCAAAGTCCCGTTAATGTTGACATGTTGATCTTCTCCCATGAATCATGAATGTTGTTAATGGCATCTAGAAATCTGAATTATTTTTAGAAGGTTTTCAATTGACATTGTCCAGATCAATCAGAGGAATCACTGTCTCTGGCAGCTACAGCCTTATAAAATGTATTTGTTAATAAAACTTTAAAATTTAAATTTCTCCTTGTTCTATGGATTGCAAATCGATGCTCTGTTAGCAGGCATGAAAATGTTAATCTCTTTATACATCTACATCAGAGTCCTTGAGTGACCAGATGCACTGTCAACAAACACTAACATTTTAAAAGGAAATGTTTCCGAGCAGTGGGTCTCAACAGTAGGCTTAAAATATTCAATAAACTATGCTGTACACAGGGTCTGTCATCCAAGCTTTGTTGTTCCATTTGTAAGAGCACAGGAAGAGTAGATTTAGAATAATTATTAAGGGCCTTAGGATTTTCAGAATGGTAAGTTAGCACTGACTTAGTGACAAGTTGCACTAACTCCCTGACAAGAAAATCAGCCTGTCCTTTAAAGCTTTGAAGCCAGGCATTGACTTCTCTCTAGCTATTAAAGACCTAGATAGTATCTTCCTTCAATATAAGCCTGTTTTATCTACATTAAAAATCTGCTATTTAGTGTAGCCACCATCATCAATGATATTAGCTAGATCTTCTGAATAACTTGACATAGTTTCCATAGCAGCATTTGCTGCTTCACCTTATACTTTTATGTTATGAAGACAACTTATTTCCTTAAGTCTCATGAACCAACCTCTGCTAGACTTCATAGAATTGAAGAGTTAGGGCCTTGCTCTGGATTAGGCTTTAGCTTAAAGAAACATTGGGACTGATTTTATCTTCTATCCAGTCCATTCAATATCAGCAATAAAGCTCTTTCGCTTTCTTATCATTAATGTGTTCACTGAATAGCACTTTTAATTTCCTTCAAGAACTTTTCCTTTGCTTTCACAACTTTGCTGTTGGTACAATAGGCTTAGCTTTTAGCTATCTTGGCTTTTGACATGCCTTTCTCACAAAGCTTTTTTCTTTCTTTGATTTAAAGTGAGAGATGTACAACTCTTCTTTCACTTGAACATCTAGAGTCCACTGTAGGGTTATTAATTGGCCTAATTTTAATATTGTTTTGTCTTAGAAAATAGGCCTGAAAAGTGAGAGAGAAAAGAGAGTTGGTTGATGGAACAGTTAAAACATACACATTTATCAATTCAGATTGCCATTTTATATGGGCACAGTTTATGATATCCCAAAACAATTACAGTAGTAGCATGAAAGATCACTGCTCACAGATCACCATAACAGATATGAAAATAATGAAAAAGTTAAAAAAATATTAGAGGAGTATGAAAATGTGACACAGAGACACAAACCTACCACATGCTGCTGCAAGAATGATGCCAATAGTCTTGCTTGATACAGGGTTGCAACAAACTGTCAATTTATTAAAAAAAACACACACATGCAATATCTGTGAAGTGCAATAAAACAAGGTATGCCTCTATATACTTTCAAACAAATGCTTGTGTTTATATCAGCCCAACTCATCCCTTCCTCCCATGGTAACCTGTGCCTCCAACCATTCTAGGCACTTCATCCACTTTGCAGAGTCAGTTACTCTTCCTTCATTTGCTCTTCATTTTTAAATTTGTTGACTTATTTCATCTGCTACTGTTTTTTTCCCATTATTAAAAAAATTATTTACTGTCATTATTCATGAGGTTTTAGAAAGGGGGTTCAGTAAGCATACATTTTAAATTTTCATGATTAACTGAAAATTATATGATGGAATTTTTGTCCAGCTATGGAAGATTAATGACCTTAAATAACTGTTTTTCTCAAAACAGCAGACAGGCAGACTGAAAGTTCTTTTCCATTGAGAAAAATAATGAGCTTCATAGGGACTCAAGAAATTTGCTAGAAGTGTTTCTATCTTTTCCTACTCCATTAAATTCAGAAGACTCATTAACAAAAATATATATGATTTTCAGTGAACATCACCTCTTCCTATCTACTAAGTCATCTGAAAGGGCCATATTAGGTGATGCAACCTAAGTAGATGAGAAGCTTATTTAGCATATTCCATTATAAGCCTTTTAGGTTTTCACTGATTAAGTACATGGCTCTGATTATTTCTGTCACATTACTTTTTCGTTTTATAGATTGCTGATAATTAAAATATTTTCTTTAATATCACTTTTCTAAGATTTAAGGTATCATTCTTATACTGGCTTGACTTTATAATAAATCTGATCAAAGTGATTTACTTTTTTTCAAGATACATCTTTTCATTGAATACTCAAATTCTGTGCTTCAAAAGGATTCTCGTGGTGTACAGTTGTTCAGCTTACATTAAAAATATAGTTCTATTGAAAGTCATTGAATTGAGTGACTTGAGCATAAGCATTAGCAAGTTTTTCATTCTGGCTGTTTCATCAGGATGCAGTGTTACTCAAATCTAACATTCTGTAGAATAATTACCAAGATTATCTTATGGTACAGAAAATTGAATGATAATACCTGCCCATAAAATTTGCCTGAGCAAAATTATCTATTTAAGTCTTATGAAGCATACTCCATAAGCGTCTATTGTGCCTAACCATTTAAAAAACATTGAAAGTTCTGTTTAGAAAAAGTTGGCCTTACTTTCTTTCCCACCTGTACTTCACATGTAGAAGATGGTTGGCCTAACTTTAAAGTTAAAATGCAAATCAGTCTTTTAAACTTTTAGAACAGATTGATGACTTTACTAATTTATTTTCATGCAGGCAACTTATCAATGTCATTCTGATTATTGCTGTAGAAATTCTTCTTCTTTACAAAGCTCAATTTTAAATTCACTGTTACCTGGCTACTGTCGAAATATCATGATACTAATACTTTTTGAGAAAAATACTTTGATTCTTTAGATAGCCATATCCTTACATCAATTTATTTTATCAGTAACTTACTATAGCTACATATAGGAATGTTTTCACTGAGTTACTATTTAATGGTAAGCCTTAAGCCTCAATTTCCATTGTAATTTGTTTCAAAAAATAGATATATAAATACTATTTGGCCAGGTGCAATGGCTTACACCTGTAATCCAAACACTTTGGGAAGCCAAGGCAAGAGGATTGCTTGAGCCTAGGACTTTGAAACAAGCCTGGAAGACATAGTGAGAACCTATCTCTATAAAAAACAATAATAGGTTTGTGCAGCCATCACCAGAGGGGGAGTGGAAGTTCAATCCCTTTGTGACTTCTGACCAAAGCAAGAATCACAAGAGGCATTTCAATGCACCTTCCCATGTTTGCAGGAAGATTACGTCTTCCCCTCTTTCCAAAGAGCTGAGACAGAAGTACAATGTGCGATCCATGCCCACGCAAAAGGATGATGAAATTCAAGTTGTATGAGGACAATTTAAAGATCAGCAAATTGGCAAAGAAGTCAAGGTTTATATGGAAAGAAATATGTTATCTACATTGAACAGCAGTGGGAAAAGGCTAATGGCACAACTGTCGATGTAGGCATTACCCCAGCAAGGTGCTTATCACTAGGCTGAAACTGGACAAAGACCGCAGAAAGATCCTTGAATGAAAAGCCAAATCTCACCAAGTAGGAAAGGAAAAGAGTAAATACAAGAAAGAAACAATTGAGAAGATGCAGAAATAAAGTAATCTTATATACAAGCTTTGATTAAAATTTGAAACAAATAATAATAATAATAATAATAAAATTAGCCTGGCATGGTGGTATACACCTATAGCCCCATCTGCTTAGAAGGCTGAGCCAGGAGGATCCTACCTCAGCCTCTTGAGTCAAAGATGTTGAGGCTGTGGTGAGCCATTATTACAACACTGCACTCCAGCCTGAGTGACAAAGCAAGATCCTGTCTTCTAAAGGAAATGACAAATACTCCTTCTACAAAATTGGGCTTGTAGATAATATCCCTTAAATGATAGCACTCCATAAGGATTTGAGTGGCAAATTTTGCTTGAATTTCAATGTCAACTTAAGGAATGTAATGTTCGCCTCTCCAGGCAGTATTTGATATGTTTTGTTGTTGTTACTATTATTTTTTTTCTTTTTTTTTTTAAGATAGGTGTCTTGCTATGTTTCTCAGGGTAGAGTACAATGGCTATTCACAGGTACAACCACAGCACATTACACCTCAAATTCCTGGGCTCAAGCAATCTTCCTGCCTCACCCTCTCAAGTAGCTAGAACTAAAGGCATGTGCCACTGCTCCCAGATTTTTTATGTTTTTAATAAGAATAATTACATATTATACTTACGCTTCCTTTTTGCCATAGCTTGAAAGAAGTTCAGAATCAAATTGTATACTCAAAATATTCGTCCACTGCTTTGCCATAGTTATCACTTTCTTTCTTCTGATATCATGTAGCTCCTTTACTAGTCTTTATCGTATTGTTTATATGCTTTTATTGCAACTTTGCCTAAATTCTTTTAAGAAATAGAGTATAAACAGAGGAAATATTTTAAAAACAATTCTCATTGAGATCCATTTATATTGCATTCATATTTCTATAATATTTTTGTCATGAATCAACATTGTTTCTCCAAATTCTTAACTATGGAGACAATTCAAGTTATGTTCAGCTGACAGGAAAAAGGAGATCTCTGCATAAACTGATTTTCAATTTGCATTTCCAAAGAAAGAAAAGTTTGAATTATGTAACTGTGTGCTTGTGTAACTAAACATTTTTGTGTTGACATCAAAGAATCTGAGGTCAGTCATGATGCTTTCTAACTCTTTTGTAGCTTCTAGAAATCTAACATAATTTTATAAATATCAAAAAATTACTAATCGCTCTTTCTTTCATTTAACCAATTAATCATGCTCCTGCTTTATGCCAGGCTTTGTTCTTGGCTGTTGGGTTATACCAGTGAACAACACAGTTGAGAATTTAAGCTCCCACAGAGCTTATATTCTAGTGGGCGGCCAGGGGGAGACAATAGACAGTAAATTTAATAAATAAATAGATTTAATTGATTTTAAATACACTTACAAAAATTTAAAAATACTTTTACATATACTGATAGAAAGTGATGGGCTGTGAGCAAAATGGACCAGAAAGTAGAACAGGAGTACTGGGCAGGGGAATGGGATGGAGAAAAGAGTATTGAAAATAGGGTGACCTGGGTAGTCCTCATTGTGAATGATATTAGTATTATGATATGTATAATCACTGTTTAAAACAGTCTTATAATTTTATAATCTCTGTCATTTCTTTGTCAGTTGATATTTTTTTTTTTCCCTCCTGGTTGAGAACTATTTTTCTGCTTCTTTGTAACCCTGGGATTTTTTAACTGGTTGCTAGATGTGAATTTTACGTTTTTGAGTGCAAATTCTATGGTATTCTTTTAAAGAATGTTGGATTTTGCTCTGGCACACATTGAGTTTCTTGGCATCATGTTGATCCTTTGAAGGTTTTCTTTTAAGCTTTGAGAATCAAGATTCAGAGCAGCCTTTACTCTAGGGATATTGTAGCCCTGCTAAGGCAAATAATAGTCTTCTGAAAACTCTACTCAATGTCCCTTGTATTTTGAGATCTTTTCCCCCTCCAGCAGTTGGGAACACAGAGTATCCTCTGCCTTGTGTGATTCTGGGGATGTTTGACCTCCTGCTTTCTGGTAGTTCTTTCCTCTGCCTTGAGGAGTTCCACCCTGCCTATATGTAGTGTCAATCTCCACCCAAGACTGGAAAGAATCTTCTCTGCAAAGCTCCAGAGCTTCCTCTTTTCACAGTTCTCTCCTCTCCGTATTCAGCTACATACATTCTAGACCCCTACATCTCTCTGTTCTTTAACATTCTGACTCTTCAACTCAGCAAGTCCTCCAGGCTCTGTTGGGATCTCTCTCCCTGCGTTATGCCCTGAAAGCTGCCATCACTCAGTGACCTGCGAAGTCATAGGGCTCAATTTCTCTTTTAGAAATCACCCACCTATGTTGTCTAAAAATACTTGTTTGAAAACATTATTTTATACATTTTTTTCTGTATTTATAATTGCTTAGAGTACAAGGATAATCCTCATAGAAGTTAATCCTTTATGAGAACAGAAATCCTTTAGAATTTTTAGGGTAGTAAATAGTTCGAAGTTATCACTCTAATAAGATTTTAAAATTATTTCTTAAACTACTGAAGATTGAAATTATCATGTTTTTTTTTTCTATTTTGTGGCTTTGTCTTGATTTCTTTATGCGTTCTCAAGATCAGAGCATGTGGAATACTAGAGTCAGAACGAATTTTATTTTTATTTTCACTGAAATTGCCTGAGAAAAATATGGCTATAAATGCTATTATGTAATTTTAATGTACTACGTATTTCTTAATTTATCTTCAAACATTATCAAAATAAGCTCAAATGGAAAGCATTATGTCTCAAGTAAAAGAAATAAAAAATATAACATTTTTTTCTAACTATAAAAAGTACCATAAGAAAGAAATGAAATTTTATATAGCAGACTTTCATCTCCATAACTTCAAGGACACTCAACTCCTACTACAAGAAACACAGGCTTTTTCTACCTGTGGATAAGACAATCAGGCATCAGAAATTTAGTCTGTGTCTTAACTCAGTAATTATGTCCATATTTTAGCAGCTACTAAAATATGGACATAACATCTATCTAAAGTATATTTTTTTGATAGATGCAAATCATATAACTAAGGACATATTGTTGTTTTCTTAAAAGCTTGCACTGAAAAATCCTTTTTAGGTTTTTTTAGGTTTTAGTTCTTTTGTTTAAGGAGTTCCACAGGTAACAAGCAATTCTTTGCAACCCCTTCTGACTTTTAGAATAGTGAAGAGAATATGACACTATATAAGGCAGAACAAGAATTTTATCACAATGCTACTCTTTTAGAACTGAAAGAAATTGATTCTGCAGTTTGTTTTTCCAAGAAAATCTTTTCAATGACATCATTCCATTCTGACAGTGACCATAGACCTCATTTTAACTGTGCAGAGTTTCATGGCAAATTTGTCTAACCAACAAGTAATAACATATCATGGGTATGTGTTGGCTTTTATGATGGTCACTCATCAGGATAATTCTGTTCCCATATATATTAAATATTTCCTTTCTGTAATGATTATGAAAATCCAACTTTTAGGAAGTAAAAAAGATGAGGCTTTGGGATTTATATACCAATGAAGAAAATTGTGTGTGTTTGTGTGTGTAATAGAAACTGCATTGTGTTCAAAATGATGTATAAGACATACAAAAAGGCAGAGAAATTTATAATACTTTAAAGTACTGTTACTGATTTCCCAGGGCTACCATAACAAAGTACAAAGATCTGAGTGACTTGCAACAGAAGTTTATGGTCTCAGTTTTGAAGTCTGAAATCAAGGTGTCACCAGAGCCATGCTCTCTCTGAAACCTGTAAGAGAATTCTTCCTCAGCTCTCTTGAGCTTCTCGTGGCTTGCCAGCAATCCTTAGCATTCTTTGGTTTATAGGTGCATTATTCCAAACCTCTGGCTTCACAGTCATGTGTGTTTTTACATCATCCCCTTCTGCACATGTCTTTTTATGTGTCCATATATACCATTCCCCTTCCCCAACCCCTTTTTGAGACAAGGTCTCCTGTCACCCAAGCTGGAGTGCAGTGGTGCAATCATGGCTCACTATACCCTCAACCTCCCAGGCTCAAGTCATCCTCTCACTTCAGCCTCCCAGATAGCTGGGACCACAGGCCTGTGCCACCATACCTGCCTAATTTTTTAATTATATTTTTATAGAGATAGGGTCTCACTATGTTGCCCAGGCTAGTCTCAAACCCCTAGGCTCAAACAATTCTCCTGCTTTGGCTTCCCAAAGTATTGGAATTACAGGTATGAGCCACCGGGCCTGATATTGCCCCTCTGTGTAAAGTGATCAGTTATAGTGCATTAGGGCCCACCCAAATGACCTCGTTTTAATTTGATAACCTCTGTAACAACCCTGTGTTCAAGTAAAGTCACACTCTGAGGAATTGGGGGTTAGAATTTCAGCGTATTTTTGGGGGGGGACAAAACTCAACACACAATGACTATGAAGTTGTTTTTTGATATGAAGCAAAAAATCCGCATAAAGTTATAGATTTGTTATATGATTATACTATTTTACAACTCTAATTTTAGATACAGGTGGTGCATATGCAGATCCGTTACATGGGAATATTGCATGATGCTGAGGTTTGGAATACATATCCTGTCACCCTGGTAGTGAGCACAGCACCCAATTAGTTTTTTAACTCAGCATCTCCTCCATCTTCTCATGGTCCACAGTGACTGTCATTCTTATATTTATGTTCATGTGTACTCAATGCCTAGCCCTACCATTTATGGAAGAGTTATTAATAAAACTAGAAGTCAAATTAAGGTACCATTTATGGAAGGGCTATTAGTAAAACTGAAAGTCAAATTAAGGTACCATTTATGGTAGGGGCAGGCATTGAGTATATATGGACATAAATATAAGAACACACAGTATTTGGTTTTTAGTTCCTACGTTAATTTGCTTAAGAATATGGCCTCCAGCTCCATCGACGTTGCTGCAGAGGACAAAATTTCATTTGTTTTCATGGCTGCATAGTATTCCATGGCATATGAAGTCGCTTAAACACACGCATATACTTGCAACACCTTTACTGAAATTTTACAATAAGAATAAAACAGTGACTATGATTAGTACAAGAGACAGAGGAGTAATAACATGTTTATTGAGTACTCATTCCATTGAGAATATAGTATGTCACTTAGTTCTATGAGAGAGTCACTATATAGTGTCCATTTTACCTCAGTTGAGGAAACTGAGGCAAAGAGAAATTAAATAATTTGCTCAAAGTTTCACAGCTTTTAAGTGATAAAACTGGAGGTCAAATTAAGCTCCCTCTGAATCAAGAGCCAAAACTTGTAACCACTGGCATTCTTAAACATTTTTTGTGCCATGAATCCCATTGACAGTTTGAGAAGCCTGTGGCACTCTTTTCAGAAAAATTATTTTAATGCATAAAAGAAAACATATAATTCAAAATAGCTATTGAAATACAGTTATCAAAATATTTTAATAAAAATGGTAATAATATTGGCTGAACCATACAAAACTTGTTTTCTTAGATAAAAAATTGTACAAATATTAGAAACTTCATATGGTTCATTCTAATAGTAATATATCATTTTATTAATGATTAAGATCAAGCGATACATTTAATAACTGCCATAATTTCAAAGTAGTGATAAGTATAACATTTCAATATATTTGCTGTAATAGTATATGATATGAAAACGTGATTTCTGTTGGTGACAAAATTGCAGATACTGCTAATGCTACCGTAGTTTCTTTCAATTGAAGGTAATGATAAATTTCAATTAGAGATTAATAAAAGCTGTACACATTTCCCGTCAAAGGTCACAGACTCTCTGGTGAGCCAGGGGAGTTCACAGACCTCAGGCTAAGAACTGAAGTCTGGTGCCACTTTTAGCATGCTTCATTAATTTTTTTCATTTGATAGAAATGCTTGAAAATTAATTATTAGGTCTTAAACTTATGTTTAATATTTCAATCTGGATAGGTCCTATGGACCACTTTGCTGTATAACTGCATGTATCATATACAGTGCTACATGAAGACAGTCTTATGTTTAAATCCATGCATGTAACTTTTATTTTTTTGTAACTTTTTATTTATAAGATATGTAAATAAAAGGCTATATAAGTTACTTTTCAAATCCTCAGAATCATTCCAATGTTACATTTTCATTTGTAAGTTTCTCTAAGTTCTTCACTCAGTAATATACATGCTCACATAGCAACTCTTTGGCTAACGTTAATATTCCTTAATTTGTTAATAAAATGACAGATAACAGAGGAGCAAGGAGAGGGATTATTAATAGTGTGAAGTTACATGACAATAAGGCATCAAATATATGGTTGTTCATAAAAAGGAAAAGATTTTTCTTAGGGGTTCTCAGCTAACTTTTCCATGACCCTTCCTAATATTCTCTTGACCCCCTTTGAGTCCTGACCCTACCTTTAGAGAAACCACCCTGCAAAGTATTACCAAGGTTAGCCAGGGAGAAATGAGTGTCTCTTTAAAACACAATTGTATTTCCTCTTATTAAATACATTAGGATGAAGAACAAAATTAACCTAATAACATTTGCAAGAACAACCAACTGTAAAAGAAAGTGATAAAATGAGCAGTTTGTACATCTTTTTTTTACAACACTCTTGTTAAACTAATTTAAGTGTCCTGCCTCCAGGAGCAGCTTAGAGAGGATACTCTTTTAAGTGATTGTTCCTAAATAGGTTATTATTTTAAATGAACTCCTTATGAGCCACATGTGTGGCATCTGGTTAATCGGTTACATTTGCAATTACAAACCAGTGCTTTTTATGGCAGGAAAATTATTTTATATGCTCCACAGCTGCACTTAGGACAGAAGCCTCAGCCCATGACATTCCTCCTGATAAACATTAAGGGAAGCACTATGCTGTACCCAAGGGTGATTAAGCTTCTTAAATCACTTCTGATGTGCTACAGAAAGTCTCTTCTAATCCTATTTCTCTGAAAGAACAAACTTCGTATTCCATATGGGATTGAAGGACTGAAATTCTTTTTGCTCCCGGTTTTAAACCCATGTGTCTATTTTAATGACCACTGCAGAGCAGATGAGCAATCAACCTATGAACTCTATTATACAAGTAACTTACACAGCATTCAAAGGATGTACCTTGAGCTGTGTTCACATTATACACATCTCATACTCAGATTTGGTCTACTAACTGACAATTGTCAAACTTCAAGTTTTGTTTTGTTTTAAAGCAGAGTGCTTAAGACTTTGATTTGATTCCAATCTATGTTCTATTACTTCTTAGCTGTAAGACTTTGAATAAATTATATAACCTCCCTAAGCTTTGGTTTCCTCATGAGTAAAATGGGGATAATAATTCCCTCTTTATAGGATTACATGAGAAGTGAATGGGATCAGATGCTTTATGTAAAGTGCTTACCCAGATTCTAGCCCAGAGTAAACATTCAATAAATATTATTGTTATTAAAATATGTATATAAGCCCAGTCACCACCAGCCTAAAAGAAGATTTGAATGAATCTGTTCAGGGTGCCAGCCAAGTCCTCATGCACCAGAGCTAGTGTGAAAGAATTTCCACAAGATGCCAAGAACAGAAAGAGCTTGGAATCCATGTTAGTCTTTAGAGAGTCTAATAAAATTTAAGCTGAGGAAATCAAGATTGGTTAGCAAGCCAAGGGAGGAAATGCAGAACTGAAAGCTAAGGACAAAATCGTAAGTTTAAAAGGTCAAGTTATAAGATTGATAGGATTCAAATATACATTGGAGTGAGTTTAAGAGATGGTTGGTGACTGGTAAGAAGATAAGCCATAACTTGCTTCCATTGGCCATTAGAACCTGGCATGTGGCTGGCTCAAATGTATAACGTGATGATGGACAAAGTGATGTAGTATTCCTAATCATCTGTTTACTCACTTTTAAGTGCCTATGGGCTACCAGGCATTGAATTTCATTCTAGAGCTAACTAGATACCAAGACATGGATTTTGCCACCAAGGATCTTAGAAGAGGGATGACATCTGAATTTAAAGAAGGAGCAATTCTCAACTTTCTCATTTAGGTAACAGAATACATAGTGATAAGTCACAGGCAGAAGGTGCAGGTTTGAAGGGAGAAACAATAGAATCTGTTGGTATATGCTGAGTATGAGCTCCCTGCTAGTCATCTAAGACTTGAAAACACACAGCTAAATACATAGCTGGAACTTAGGCAAGAGGCCTAAGTTAGTTGCCCTCCAGCATAGGTATGGGACTTACAGACATGGAATGGTGTATTAGTTGTTCACACTACCCCAACAGCATACCACAGACTGGGCTGCTTAGATAGAAAAAATCTATTTTCTCACAGTTCTGGAGGCCGAAAGATTCAAGATCAAAGTGCTGGCAAATTCATTTTAGGATGAGGGCTCTCGTTCTGGCTTGTAGACTGCCACATTCTCACTATGTCCACGTATGGCCCTTCCTCGGTGTATTCAGGCAGAGAAAGAAAGCAAGGTCTTTGATATTTCTTCCAATGGGAACGTTAATCCTGTTGGACGAGGACCCTTATGACCTTGTTTAACCTTAATTACTTCCTTAGAGGCCCCATTTCCTAATACAGACACACTGGGGATTTGATTTTCAACAGATGAATTTTAGGAGAAACAAAAACATTTATTCCATAACAGATGGAATAAGAATGCTAAGGATGTGGTAGAGAATGAGAACTAAAGCTGTTCAAGGACAAAAGTGTAGAAATCTTGGATTAAAGAGTAGGTGATAAAAGAGAAACTCATTAAGGGACTGTGAAAGAGTAGTCAGAGGGAAAGGAGAAAACTGGAAAAGAGGTTATAAAATTGATGTAAAAAATCAAGAGGAGAGAATTTCAAGTAGTGAACAATCAACAATATCAATCTGAGAGAAAGATCAAGTAATAATAATAAAAAAAATTAGATGCTGGGCACAGTGGCTCATACCTGTAATCACAGCACTTTGGAAGGCCAAAGTGAGAATATCACTTGAGGCCAGGAGTTCAAGACCAGCCTACTCTCAGAATATAGCAAGAGTCCATCTCTACGAATTTGTTTTTGAAAAATAGCCAGGCATGTGGTGCATGCCTGCACTCCCAGCTACTCAGGAGGTCAAGGCAGCAAGATCCCTTGAGCCCAAGAGATTGAGGCTGTAGTGAGATAGTGTTATGAATGTTCCTAGCAAAAACAGAATCCATTCATCAATGTAAAGTTTAATTCAAGCACATGTTTTACTTGAATCATTACCACTCGATCTTTATTTATTATTACCTTTATCCACAGCAAGCTTTAAAATATCTAAGTTTAATGTCCAAGTAAGCTCTTAGTACTGGTTAGTGCCATGTGAGTAAATATATACTCCATATTAATGACATCAAAAGTTGAACCGTATGACATTTTATTTCTCTTAACTCACCCTCATCTCATTGCTGTTTCCAAAAGTATTATGTGTATTGATATTGTCTCTTCATGTTAGAGTATGAAAAAGAATGCCAAAATGTTTATATTTATTCTATAAGTAATAAAGTAATGAAGGTTTTTTTATTTTTAAATCTTTATTTTAGTCTCAGGGTACACGTGAAGGTTTGTTACATAGGTAAATTTCTGCCACGGGGGTATGTTGTACAGATTATTTCATCACCCAGGTATTAAGCCCAGTACCCAATAGTTACCTTTCTGCTCCTCTCCCCTCCTCCCACCCTCCACACTCAAGTAGACCCCAGTGTCTGTTGTTCCCTTTTTTGTGTTTATGAGTTCTCATAATTTAGCTCCCACTTATAAGTGAAAACATGAAGTACTTGGTTTTCTTTTCCTGCATTGTTAGTTTGCTAACATAATAGCTTTATCCATGTTCCTGCAAGAGACATAACCTCATTCTTTTTTATGGCTGCATAGTATTTCATAGTGGATATGTACCACATTTTATTTATCCAATCTGTCATTGATGGCCATTTAGGTTGATACCATGTCTTTGCTATTGTGAATACTGCTCCAATGAACATTCACACGCATGTGTCTTTATGGTAGAATGGTTTATATTCCTCTGGTTATATACCCAGTGATGGAATTGCTGAGCCAAATAATAATTCTGCTTTTAGCTCTCTGAAGAATCACCATACTGCTTTCCACAATGGTTGAACTAATGTGCACTCCCACCAACAGTGTAGAAGTGCTCCTTTTTCTCCAAAACCTTGCCAACATCTATTATTTTTGACTTTTTAACAGTACCATTTCCTACCAATCAGAATGGCTATCTCATTATGATTTTGATTTGCATTTATCTGATACTCAGTGATATTGAGCTTTTTTTCACATGCTTGTTGGCGACATGTATGTCTTCTTTTGAAAAATTTCTGATTTTGTCTTTTGCCCACTTTTTAATGGGGTTATTTTTCTCTTGTAAATTTAGATTCCTTATAAATGCTGGATATTAGACATTTGTAAAATGCATAGTTTGTAAAAATTTTCTCCCATCTTGTAGGTTGTATGTTCACACTGTTGATAGTTTCTTTTGCTGTGCAGAAGCTCTTAAGTTTAATTAGATCCCATTTGATTAATTTTTGCTTTTGTTGCAGATGTTTTGGTGTCTTCATCATGAAATATTTGCCAAGTCCTATGTCCAGGATGGTACTGCCTAAGTTGTCTTTCAGGGTAGTTATAGTCTGAGGTTTCACATTTAAGTCTTTAATTGATATTGAGTTGATTTTTATATACGGCATAAGGAAGGGGTCCAGCTTCAGTCTTCTGCATATGCCTAGCAGTTATCCCAGCACCATTCGTTGATTAGGAATTCTTTTTCCATTGCTTGTTTTTGGCAGCTTTGTTGAAGATCAGATGATTGTAGGTGTGTGGCCTTGTTTCTGTGCTATTTTGATACATTGGTCTATGTACCTGTTTTTGTGCCAGTAGCATGCAATTTTGGTTACTATAGCCCTGTTGTACAATTTGAAGTTAGGTCACATGATGCCTCTAGCTTTGTTCATTTTGCTTAGGATTACCTTGCCTATTCAGGCTCTTTTTTGGTTCCATATGAATTTTAAAATACATTTTTCTAGTTCTGTGAAGAATATGATTAGTAGTTTGATAAGAATAGCATTGATTCTGTAAATTGCTTTGGGGATATGACCATTTTAATGGTACTGATTCTTCCTATCTATAAGCATGGAATGTTTTACCATTTGTTTGTGTCTTCCCTGATTTCTTTGAGGAGTATTTTGTAATTCTCATTTGCAGAGAACTTTCACCAACCTAGTGAGCTATATTCTTTTCTTTTCTTTTCTTTTTTTTTTTTTTGGCAATTCTGAATGGTGCTGGCCTCATAGAATGAGTTGGGGGAGAAATCCCTACTCCTCAATTTTTTGAAATAGTCTTATTAGGAATGGCACCAGCTCTTCTTTGTACATCTGGTAGATTTTGGCTATGACTCCATCAGGTCCTGGGATTTTTTTGGTTGGTAGACTATACTGATTCAATTTTAGAGCTTGTTAGTAGTATGTTCAGGCAATCAATATATTTTGGTTTAAGTCTTGGGAGGATGTACATGTCCTGTCTCTTTTTTTCTCCAGGTTTTCTAGTTTGTGTGCATACATGGGTTTGTAGTAGTTTCTGATGGTTATTTTTATTTCTGTGGGATCAGTGGTAATATTCCCTTGTTATTTCTATTTGTGTTTATTTGAATATTCTCTCTGTTCTTTATTACTCTAGCTAGAAGCCTATCTATCTTATTAATTTTTTCAAAAAAAAAAAAACACAAGTCCTGGATTTGTTGATCTTTTGATTGGTTTTTGTGTCTCAATTTCCTTCAGTTTAGCTTTACTTTTGGTTATTTCTTGTATTCTGCTAGCTTTGGGGTTGATATGTTCTTCCTTCTCTAATTCTTTCAGTTACAATATCAAGTTGTTAATTTGAGGTCTTTCTAACTTTTTGATATGGACATTGAGTGCTATGAATTTCCTTCTTAACACTCCCTTAGCTGTGTCCCAGAGATCTGGTATATTATATCTTTGTTCTTATTTGTTTCAAAGAGTTTCTTGAATTCTGCTTAATTTCATCATTTACCCACAAGTCATTTAGGTGCATGTTGTTTAATTTCCATGTAATTGCATGGTTTTGAGTGATTTTCTTACTCTTGACTTTCATTCTTATTGTGTTATGGTCTGAGAGTGTGTTTGGTTTGATTTCAGTTCTTCTGCATTTGCTGAGGATTGTTTTATGTAGTCAATTTTAGAGTATGTGCCATATTGCAATGAGATGAATTATGTTCTGTTGCTTTGGGTGGAGAGTTCTGTAGAGTTCTGTCATATCCATTTGGTCCAATGTTGAGTTAAGGTCCTGAATATTTTTATTAATTTTCTCTCTTGGTGATCTGTCTAATACTATCACTGGAGTGTTGAAGTCTCCCACTATTATTGTGTGGGAGTCTATGTCTCTTTTTAAGTCTGTAAGAACTTGCTTTATGAATTGGGGTGCTCTTGTGTTGAGTGCATATACATTTAGAATAGTTAGGTCATCTTATGGAACTGAACCCTTTACCATTATGTAGTGCCCTTCTTTATCTTTTTTGATCTTTGTTGGTTTAAAGCCTATTTTGTCTGAAATTAGAATTGCAACCCCTGCTTTTTTTCTGTTTTGCGTTTGCTTGATATATTTTCCTCCATCCCTTTATTTTGAGCCTATAGGTGTCATTACATATGAGATGGGTCTCTTGAAGATAGCATATCATTGGGTCTTGCTTTTTATCCAGCTTGCCACTCTCTGCCTTTTAAGTGGGGCATTTAGCCTATTTACATTTAAGGATAATATTGATACATATAGATTTCACCCTGTCATTGTGTTATTAGGTGGTTATTATGCTGGCTTATTTGCATGGTTGCTTTATAGTGTCACTGGTCTCTGTATTTAAGTGTATTTTTGTATTAGCTGGTAGTGAGTGGTCTTTCCTTTCTATACACAGTGCTCCTTTCAAGATCTCTTATAAAGTGAGTATGATAGTAACGAAGTCTCTCAACGTTTGTTTATATAAAAAGGATCTTATTTCTTCTTCACTTATAAAGTTAGTTTGACTGGATATTAAATTCTTGGTTAAGGTTCCTTTCTTTAAGAATGTTTATATAGAACCCCAGTCTCTTCTTGCTTGTAGGGTTTCAGCTGAGAAGTCTGTTGTTAGCCTGATGGGGTTCCCTTTGTATGTGACCTGCCCCTTCTTTCTAGCTGCCTTTAACATTCTTTCTTTAATTTCAACCTTGGAAAATCTGACATTTATGTGTCTTGGGGATGATTTTGTGTGGAGTCTTGCAGGAGTTCTCTGTATTTCCTAAATTTGACTATTGGCCTTTCTAGAAAGGTTAGGGAAGTTTTTATGGCCTATATTCTGAAATATGTTTTCTAAGTTGTGTGCTTTCTTCCCCATTTTAAGTGATGCCAGTGATTCATAGATTTGGCCTCTTTACATAGTCTCTTACTTCTTGGAGATTTTGTTCATTTATTTTTATTCTGTTTTCCTCATTTTTGTCTGACTATCTTATTTCAGAGAACCAGCCTTCAAGTTCTGAGATTCTTTCCTCAGCTTCGTTTATTCTGCTGTTAATACTTGTGATTGCATTGTGACATTCTTGTATTGTGTTACTCAGCTCTGTCAGATTTGCTGGGTTCTTTTGTTTGTTTATTTGTTTGTTTGTTTTGAGATGGAGTTTCACTCTTGTTGCCCAGGCTGGAGTGCAGTGGCACAATCTCAGCTCACTGCAACCTCCACCTCCCTGGTTCAAGCAATTCTCCTGCTTCAGCCTTCTGAGTAGCTGGAATTACAGGCACATGCCACCAAGCCTAGCTAATTTTTGTATTTTAGTAGAGACAGGGCTTCACCATGTTGGATGGCCTTGATCTCTTGATCCACCCACCTCAGCCTCCCAAAGTGCTGGGATTACAGGCATGAGCCACCACACCCAGCCACTAGGTTCTTTTCCTACAGGCTATTTCATCTGTCAGCTCCTGTACCATCTTATTGCGATTCTTAGTTTCCTTCAATTAAGTTTTGCTGTTCTCCTGAATCTTGATGATCTTAGTTCCTATTCATATTCTGAATTCTATTTCTGTCATTTGAGCCAGTTCAGCCTGGTTAAGAACTCTATGTGGAGAAGTGTTATAGTCATCTGTAGGACTACAACACTCTACCCATTTGAGTTACTGGAGTTCTTGCGTTGGTTCTTTTTCATCTCTGCCTGTGGGTGTTTCTTTAACTTCAGTGTAGATAAGTGCAGTCAATAGACTTCTATTCTGGATGTTTTCAAAAAGCTGAGACTTTGTGCAGCATTTTTATTTGAAGCTAACTTTTTGTCTTTGGTTTAGACTGGAGTATGTTAGTGAGGTGTTTTTGGTGTCAAAGCTTTGGGGTGTGATCCAGTAAGTGGCATTTATGTATATTGGTCAGTTGGTAGACTCTTGCTTGCTTGTGTGCCTCCCCTGTTTCCTCACAGTTGCAGCCATGTTCCCTGTCAATGCTCTGAAAGTGTGGGTTTCTCTTCCCCTTGAGTGCTGGCTGTAGATAGTGGGTTGGCACTCCTGGGCTGCCCATTCCCACTCTGGGGCAATCTCAGTGTTTATGTTCCTTCTCCAACTTGGAGGTAGCAGAGGGAGGCAGCAGAGAAAAGGACCTTAGTAGTGGTTGTGATCAAGGGTCTTTTGCTTATCTTCTGGGGGCTCCAGCCCAGAACGATGCAGGTCAGCCCAGGATGGAGGATCTGTGCCATGGGCCCAAGCCAGGGGTTTCCTGTCTGGTGATGAGTAGTGGTGGGTGGGTGGGACCCATGGGAGACAGTCTGGCCTCTGCTCCTTAGGTTGACTGCAGCTTGTTGGAGACATGAATAAGGCCCTTAGGGCCTTTGCTCCTTCATTATTCCAAGGTTAACAAGGGCAGTTCCACTGCAGAGGCAGTGGCAGACAGGCTTTCGTTTGCCCCTGGGGGCTCTGTCCATGGAGTTGCAGAGCAGCTACTGGCTCAATAGCTCTAGGGGGTGGGGTGGGGGGTGGTGGCTGAAGGCCCAGGCCTAGAGGACCTACCCAGTGAGGAGATAAGGAAAAGGACACCCACATACCAGTCTGGCCAGTTTTCAATAGGGCTGCTGTGGTATGCTGGGGGCCCGCTCCAGTTCCTAGTCACCTCAGATTTTCTAGTACCTGGAGATATCAACAGTGAAGCCTGCAAAACAACAAAGATGGTGGCCTCCCCCTCCCTCTAGGGGCTCCATTTCAGAGAGGTACAGACCAGTTGCCAGCCTAAACACACCAGTAGGAGGTAGCCGGAGACCCCAGCTGGCAAGTCCTCCCAAGTGAGGAGGAATGGGATTGGAATCCCCCTAAAAAAGCAGTCTGGCCATGTTTTCACAGAGCAGCTGTGTTGTGCTGGTAGTCCACTTCAGTCCCTAGTCGCCTCAGACACTCCAAAGCCCAAAGACTGGAACAGCTAAGTCACCCAAACAGCAAAGAGGGAGACAGGCCTTTCCTTCTGGGAGTTCTGTTCCAGGAAGGTTTGAATAGGTTATATATCTTAATAGACTACCATGTCCACAGAAAACTCTGAACTCACTGATGACAGCTGCTTTCAACTTCACCTCCATTATTCATATGCTTTTTCTTCAAGATAAACTGTAAACTTTTTGTGAAAAATAATCATGTATAAGACTCATTTCAGCTGATAATCATCTGAAGTCTTAATGAAAGTCTTGAACCTGTGGTTGACAGTGGTGGCTCTGGCAGGGTCCAGTGAAGATTTTTTGTGCTATTTCAAAATGGTAACATTGTTTACATTTCAAGGAGAATTTTTCATTATTTACATTTTAAGGATAAATTTATGGTATTTAATATCTCTTACGACATCCTATTTTTTGCTAACAACAGAAATAAATTGTTGGTATTATATAGAAAGTCTTTGTCAGTGATGTTCTTATATTGTTTCTAAGTAGTTATTTTAAAAATTAATAAGTAAATACCAGAGAGTACGAACTATATTTCTAAAATATGTGTTTAAAATAATTAGAGAAAAAAATGGTAAGATTTTCAGCTTATACCTTCAGCAAATATTACAAATGATCCCTCAGTGGCCCAGTTTTGTCTTCATAACCAGTAACTTGTCAAAGAAATGTCATTTTATCCCACTCTTAATTCCTCATCCCTATACAAATATTTACATGTATTCACAGGTTGAGTTCTAATTTTGGAGTTTTTTGTGTTTGGAAAGACAAATGTGATGTTTTCTTTGATGAGGTTGACAAAGGCATTTATAACATTTATTTCTTCATGTAGTCACTCTGCTTGTAGAAATGTATTCCCTTCTGGTGACACCTCACTTCACAGACCACAAACCAAACAAAGTTGCATTTCTAAGGGTATGTCGGGGTATTTAAAATGAAAAACTTGAGTTAGATAGAAAACTGGATGACGTATGCAAAGAAAGTTCTGTAGCAGGACTCTCTGTCAATAAGGGCCTTATTGGAGCTTTTAGGAATCTATACTAGGAGATAGAACCACCTCCAAGGGAATCCACACTTGGTTGAGTAAACATGGTAAGTAAGCCAAAGGCCTCAAAAACTTTTTTAAGCAGCTGAAATATTAATTAATTTCAGCCTGCTGAACAGTATTCAATACTACAAGGGAAAGGTTGAAAAGTTGGAACTGCCACAAAATGGATATTAAAAACGGTGAGTTACAAGAGGAACAATGTGAGTAGAAACAGTCATAGACTCATGGGAGCTTTAGGAGAAAGATTATAGATCATCTGGTCTGACTCCCTCATTTCACAAATGAGGAATCTCAGTGAAAGATGTAAAGTGACTGCTCAAGGTCACTTGTCTGTGACAGAGTTTGCACCAGCAGCCCTGAGTATCCACATCCTCAAATGTTTCCAGTATTGCACTGAGATGATAGAGTGGTAAAGGATGCATGATGAAGAGACATAAAGTAGATTATAAAGGACATAAAGAAAATTTGAAAAGTTGAATTAGGAAAACCAAATCCAGAATGGAAATTAGGATGGGACTTGCAGTGCCATGGAGTGAATCAGGGTAAAAACTAGTTCAGGAGTTTCTGAAGGTGGCAGTAAACAAAAATCAAAGTTGAGTAGTGCAAATACTTATTGTTGGGTTTATTTAAAGATCCCTGTTCTCTCCAGAGTGTAGGGCATAGCTGGAGGTGGTTGTAGTGAAGGTAGAGACTTAAAACTTGTGAAAGCTATGGCCATAAGCTGTAGTGCAGAGGAACTCTAGTAGAGGATGGATGTTTAGTACATTATGACTGTGGGGCACAGGAGCCTGGGTGGTTTCAAAGAAGCCAGTCCCATTCCTAATAGCCAGCTTTGGTGAGGAGATACAGTACAGGTGTTTAAAAAGAGGAGCAAAGCAGACATTGTTAAGTATATACTGCCTCTTTGGTCCATCTGCAGCCTGCCTGCCCTGAGTATACCCAGCTCTAGCCCTTTGGTCAAGCACATTCTCTGATTGTCCATGATGTACAGCACCCTTTTGGAACATGCCAGAGCATCAAGGTCCTCTTCACACGAGGCAGTATTTTTCATCTAAATCCCCTGCCCCACAATAAACGAGCATTTCAGTTGGTTATCTGGTACACATACCAATAATATTTATTGAAACAAAGTGATCTAACAATTTATTATCATGTACAACTTGTAATCTAAAATATTCAAGTAAATAATTCCATATGAAAAGCAGATCAAAATAAATCAATCAACCATCAAATAAATAAATTTCATAGTTCCAAAGATAAATCAGCTTTCAACTCAATGTCACCCTAACCAGTTTGTCTTAGCCAAAATATGGGATAGAGAATCTGAATTTTTAACAAAAACCTCACAATTCACCCTAGTTCATAGACTGTGTCGTCTTTCCACAGATAATTGCCATTGGTTATCATCTGAAGCAAGTTTAAGTATTTGCACTCTTAGTAAATTATTCTAGCAGCAGCCTGCTAGAGACATTAAGACAGGCTGGACAAAGCAGGCCGGTAGAGAGTTCAGAATTAAAGACTGTTTTTCAACTACTATTATTACATAATTAGTTTATGAATGACTTAAGTTTACTGGCACTCTGCTAGGTATCATCCAGAAAGTACTCTTGTGTAGGAGCCCACATGTTCAGAACAAAATAATTTGGATAATTTGAGTTCTAAAACTCCTCTTGAAATTTTCTATAGTCCAAGAGAATCAGTAGCAGGATTATTTGTTCAGATGAATGAGTAACAGATTTTGAGGACAGAGCTCTGTCTGATCAATGGAACCATCTGCCCTAGTCTTATCTCTGGAATAAGCAAAGGGCTTTGATAAATGCACAGCAGAGCATATAACAGCTGGAGTTGCCATTACAAAATACCATTGATTGGGTGGCTTAAACTCTACTTATTTCTCATAGTTCTAAAAGTTAAACAGTCCAGAATCAAGGTGTCAGTGGATTCCGTTTTTGGTGAGGTCTTTCTTCCTGGCTTACAGACAGCTGCCTTCTCACTGTGTGTTCACAAGGGGAGAAAGAGTGCGAGAGAGCAAGCTCTCTGGTCTCTCCTTATAAAAGCATTAATCCCATAATGAGAACCCCACCCTTATGACCTTTTCTAAACCTAAATGCCCACCAAAGGCTTTTCCTCCTAATGCCATTGCTTTGGGGGTTAGAGCTTCAACATATGTATCTGGGGGACATAAAAATCCAAACCATAATGATATGCCACTCCAGCAGCTTTGCCACTAAAGTAAGAACAAGGCATTTTTATTTTCCTTCTAATACACATTTTGGTAAATACAGACATTGATAATAATAACTGTAAATTAAATTCTTAATATTCTTAAGAAAAATCATGATTTAATTTTAAAATCTGGAGAGTTGTTTCTTCTCCAATTAAATATACTTTCACTGTTGAATGGCTCAGTCTGCAGCATCCATGCTGCCGTGAGCAGCAAGAGTCACCCAAATTACAGGAATGATTTATTCAACCTTGACTGGGCTCATTCTAGCATTCTAGCCCACAAAAATGCTTTCTGTTTTACAAGCCTTTGGAAATTTCCACTTTCATATTAACTGTACAAAGGCTAAGATTAAAAGAATGGAAATTGTAGTTAGTACTTCCCTTCCAAGTATATTACGTGCAGGTGAAAAAAAGCAAGAGGAACCAGCTCTTCCTTAGCATTTAGTTACTCCTTTGCTGCTGCTGCCTCTGCCTCCTCCTCCTCTTCCTTCTTTTCCTCCTCTTTCCCCTCCTCCCCCCCTTTCCTTTTGTAAAATTTAAACAAAATCCAATTTTGGTTACTTATGCACTTTCATAAGAAGTAAAGCAATAAACCTTCCTTGCGTACCTAGCTTTAAATAATCTGAATGGCATTTTTATTAAAATTTTACCAAAGGAGAGAAAGAAAGACAGAGACAGAGAGAGAGAGGTAGAGAGAGAGAGGCAGAGAGAGAGAGGTGGGGCCTTGCTCTGTCACCCAGACTGGAGTATAGTGGCAAGACTGTAGCTAACTACAGCCTCAGCTTCCAAGACTCACGTGATCCTCTCACCTTAGCCTCCCAAGTAGCTGGGACTACAGGTGCACACCACCATGCCCAACTAATTTTTGTATTTTCTGTAGAGACAGGGTCTCATTATGCTGCCCAGAATAGTCTCAAACACCTGGGCTCAAGCAATCCTCTGGCCTCAGCCTCCCAAAGTGCTGAAATTATAGGCATAAGCCACCACACCTAGCTCAAAGCAATACTCTTAAATGGGGTATGGATAAGGAAATCTCTTGCTCATTTGGCTCCAAACTAATGCTAGACAACTAAACTCCTATCAGAAGTATTATTCTCATTGAAAACTAATAAGATTTCACACTAATCCATTTTTATTTTATTTTCTTCAATACACATAGTAAGAAAAGCTGAAAGAGAAAATGTAGTGAGATACCAAAATTTCATTTAGCAGAAAGATGGCATTACTCCACAGCAGTGACAAACAAAAATCTTAACAATTAGTAATTAGTAGTTTTCGATGGTGAAAATAAGTTGCTAACCTTTAAGCCTTTGAGTTAAAGTCAATTGGAAGCCAAAATATGTACAACTGAGTCCTCAATTATCTACTGATGCAGACAGATGGACAAAGCTTTCCTGATGCTGGGATTTTCTCATCATTTTAAGGCCATTTTATCCAGGATGTTAAAGGGTATGAAATATTTTCTATATTTTTATATCGGTCTTTTAAAAAGGTTTTCTCATATTTCTGGATATAGTGTTCTAAATGTGCTCTATGAAAATTTCCCCAGCAAAGAACTATATCCAGACTTTAACTTTGATGTTAAACATATGCCTCTCCTTCTGGCTCCCCTACATTCTTTCACAAACGTGTAAGTCATAGAAGCAACTTCAAGGAGTTCGTGTCTAGACTGTAGGTGGATGTGGCTTTCAGAGTTAGAACAGGAAGCCAGAACCAGGAAAAATAGGGCAAGACTAAAAATAAATGTCAGACACCAAGCAAGGAGCATACCCAGTGAGTGACTGAAAGGACAGGGCTCCACAGTGCAGAGTCGGGGTAACACTGGAGATGAAGCAAACACTGAGTGAGTGATATGGTTTGGATTTGTTTCCCTGCCCAAATCTCACGTCTAATTGTAATCCCCAATGTTGGAAGAGGGGCCTTGTGAGAGATGATTGAATCATGGGAGTGGATTTCCCCCTTGCTATTCTCATGATAGTGAGTTCTTATGAGATCTGGTTGTTTAAAAATGTGTAGCACATCCCCCTTCTCTCTTTTCCTCCTGCTTCTGCCATGTAAAGCACGACTCCTTCCCCTTCACCTTCTGCCATGATTGTAAGTTTCCTGAGGCCTCTTCAGCCATGCTTCCTGTGCAGCCTGCAGAACCGTGAGCCAATTAAACCTCTTTTCTTTATAAATTACCCAGGTTCGGGTATTTCTTTATAGCACTGTGAAATGGGCTAATACAGTGAGAAACTGACAGGGTTTAGCTGCTTCTATCCTCCTACACGGTGGCTTTACTCTGCTGTCTTCCATAACTGATTATAAGCCACTTGAGATCAAGGACTTTGGCTTATTTCAATTACTTCTAGAATTATACTTTATATTATTGGGCAAAATAGGAACTCAATGAATAATGAATGAATGATTGAATGTGGTTGGAGCCAACGACAGATATGGCCTGTCAAACCATAGAAACAAACCAATATACTAAACAAGCATATGTCTGCTTATTATAAAAGGTGGTCTAAAGGGTAGACTCCATAATGTCTACATTTCAACAATGAAGAGTGAGGAGTTCAGACTTATTTTATTTCACAACCTATCAAAATTCAGAAATGCAGGGCTAAAAATGGAGATTATCTTTTCTCAATGGTTTTAATCCATGGTAGAATAAGAGGATCCTTCCTAGCTACATGAATCTCAGTGAAGTAGTAATGAAAACCTCCATTAGATTCTAAGCTTCTTAAAAGCACAACTATAGTTTATAATAAACTTTGCACAATAAACATTTGTTAATGTTGCTACTGATGACTTCTCAAAAGCTTTCTGATTTAAAGAGCTGTTAATTTTGGCAGGAGACATGCCTAAAAGCCTGCATTTAAGCTTACGGATAATGGAAAGGATATCAGAAATGTTCAGTTGTTTTAGGGATTCCTGCCCTGGTCTTAGTGTTTGTTAAAATTTCAAAACCAAGTTTTACTAAAACAAATAAATTATTCCCATAGTAGCACAGTGCTAATGAATGAGCACAGTGCCCATGGAATGAGCAGGAAGATAGGGCTGAAAGAGCTGGTTTCAGGTTCCTTCCCCCTCAAATGTTAAAATGCAAGTATGATGTCAATGGATTACTTTCAAAGTTTTCTGAAAACAAAGATGACTCTATCTGGGGCAAAGATGAGAAAAAAAGAACTAGTCTGGATATTGAGGTATTAATTGGTATTAATTTCATCAAATATTTACACCATTAAAAAAGAGAGTTGGTTTCAAATACTGACCTAAAAATAGATAATGCTTATGAAACAAATTTGAAGTTGTTTTCAATGAATATGAATTTTAAATATATAAGTTTGACTTTTGAAAACAATTATATAAAATTTAAAAATTTATAGAATGTATATTAAATATATTGACATTTAAAAATATATGTTAAATATATATTTTAAAATATAAGTTCAGTAATTTTTGCATTGGTAAAATAAAAACATTCTTGTTTGTATTTAAATTACTTCACCAAAAAAGTTTTAAATTCAAATAAGATAGAAGAGTAATCATACAGAGAAACGTTAATAGAGACTATTGGGTGACACCAATGATTTATTGTTAATCTTATTAAGTATGAATATAGAAATGTAGACACACGAAAAATTTTCCATAATTTTAATAATGTACACTGAATGTGTGGAGGTAAAACGACATGTAAAATTCATTTTAAAATACTTCAGAAAAAATGGAGTGTGAGTGAACAAATAGGGCAAAATCATGGAAAGTGTTGAGTCTGATGGTTTATAGATTTATTTGTCTTTCTATGTTTGTATGTTTAAATTTATTTTTTAATAGTAAAGCGTTGTTGTTTTTTTCCTAAATTTTTATGTAAGCCAGTAGATTCATGTGGCTGTTATATAACTTTCATTTCCAAAGTGAAATCCATCATACAGTCTGGTACACGTAGGTGTTTTATCAGTGTGCATGAATTGAATAAACGAATGAAAGGCAGATTGATTCAAAGCATAACAAACACTTTACAAACTCGTTCATTACTGAATTATATTAAACTCTTATTTTAAAATATTTTTGAATGTTAGCTTAGTAAATATATATTATTTATATTATTCATTTATCATTTATTTTTTAAAAACATATTTTAACCAAAATCCTTGCTTTTTAATTCATTGAAGTATTAAAACTCATACCTAATTTGGGCTAACACTCTGCATAAGTATGAAAAATATAAAATGTAGAGAAGTTAGGTAAAGTTCTAATCAGAAGGCAGGATTAGGCCTTCGTTATGTTGCTTCACTCTAACGTGATGTAAATTCCTAAAACAAAAAATATGTTAAAATTCAAACATAAATGCAAACACATTTCAAATATGATATTTCAAATGATCCTCCCTCCCCTTTGTTCTTCTAAAGTAGCATGGTATAAATATTTTCTGGCAAACCTTAAATCTTTTCTATAAAAAGCAAGATAAACTATACAGATAAATAATAAAATAAATATATGGCTAGCTAAATTTGGTATGTGGTGATCAGTATTCCAGAGCTTTTGCCTAATTTCCAGAGCGGACTTAATCCTAAAATCTTGTTCTTATGCACTTTAGCAATTCTTCTGTCCTGTAGTTGGCAGAGATAGGAAATTTCCTCTCTAGAGGTGACCTCTGTCCTGCGCAGTGGATTAGATGATTGCATGGTTACAGTCCATTGGCTTTGATCCTGGCATGCAAATGTTCTACCCTGCTCTGCACAATCCCTCTTCTCCCCTTGCAGGCTGATCCTTTGTTAGCAGCAAACACCCTCACCGCAGGCTTGTCACAATGATTTAGTAAAGTCATATTTTACTGAAATAAGAAGCCCAGTGGTGTAGCTGGAACTGATCAAAAGCCATCAGTGAGCTGACAGATTGTTGTTTATGCAATATTGGCCTTGGGTCTTTTGGAGGAAGAAACCTCCACGTACATACGACGAAAGCCAATGCTTGGTGGCAAAACTCATCTCCAAGAGAAAGGAAAAATGTTTCTCCAATTAAAAGGTACATAGTTTTGAATAAACGAATGGACAACCCATATCTATAGATCCTCTGATAGAACATTCCATTTTTTATTTACTTTGGCCATTGATTCACTCATTTATTCTTTCATTCTCTGTGATCCATAGAATTTACATTGTAGTAGTGGGTTTTGACAAGTAATCAGGCATCAGGTAATTGGGATTACTTGATTGTTCTCCTCTCCATTTACCCATTGGGCTGCATTTACAGCTAGACTAAACTAGAAAGCAGTATATGGTATTTTCCAGGTAATCGGGGGCAACTTCTACCTCTGCACTTCCATAGGAAAAGAGTTGATTCGTCGGACAAATAGCATCAAGGATACTTAGCCTTATGAACTGAATCAAAGAGATGATCTAATTATTCTCAGTAAAGGTGGTCCAATGCAAATATGGAAGCAAGGAAATGTTATGAAGCCGTACAACGGGAGTGATATTTGGCCTTTAATGGCACTGAAACTAGAGGTAGTTAAGATACCTATCTGAGTAAGAATGGAATACTTGATTATTATTTTTGGTGACCTGATCCTGGAATTGCTCCTGCGCAAGTTTTCATCCCCCTCCCAGGAGTCCTGGCTTCTACCTTTATATTCCATTCTAACTTCAGCCAACTTTTCTTTTTGGGAGGCACAGTGTCACAATACAAAACACTGCTAAATTTACTGATTATTATTTCTTCTGTACATGTTCTCACAGTCAGCCTTACTTTAGTCTACAATGAGGATTGTTATCTCTAAAAAAAAAAAAAGAAGGAATCCATTGAATTTAATGGTATCGTTGTCACTATTTTCATAATTTAATGATTTTTCATATTTATTATAAAAATTTCTTTCTTATCTTCCCCTAACAGCAAAAATATATTGTTACTTGATCAGAAGACCTCACAGATACATTACAGTTTACAGGCAAAGAGTAGATCTTCAGGCGTTAAGCAGAGAAAGAGCAGTAAGTCGTTTGAAACAAAGCTTTTATAATACAACTCCTAAACATTTGAGTTATTTTGCCAAATTAAAATCTATCTCACAGAAATTATGGTATATAGAAACTTGCTTACTTTGGGTGATGGATATAAAGAGGAGGAAATTATAAAAACAACACGTTATTTGAAGTCTATAGTTAATATTCTGGTTCTACTTTCTAATTTTCTGTGTAGTATTGAGATAATCACAACGTCTTTGGTCTATAATGATCTGATTCATAAAATAAGGGTAATAATTCTGAGAAAAGCTGGAAAAAATAATATATATGAAAATACTTCAAATAAATTTTAAGCAAATATTATAAATAGAGAACTTAAGAAAGAAGGACTCCTTCGAAGGGTTGGATAATTGAATTAGTGGTGCTAAGCTGCATGTGAGTCTTGATTTATTTATGTACTTTTCAGTTAGTTTAGTTCTATTTGCCAAAAGAAAATCGCATATACTGGATTTGGAAAAAAGAATTCCAGCTGTGTCACTTTAGCGATACAAGGGAGGTGTTTTACAGGCTGATACCTAATCCTCTGGATAAGCTTCCTCTAGTCCTTATAGGCATATGTATGTGGAGGTTTGCCAGCCACATTAGCAGACAGGGCTGTGTGAAAGCCTCCTGTGATTCTTTCCTTTAATACTGACCTCATGGCTCCCCCAACCCTATACATTGCTCCACAAGCAAAAGTAAACCTTTGGGGAAATAGGATGTCACCTTTTAGTTCATTTTCTGAATGAGAGAAGAAAACCAGAGCAGTGAATATTATTTTCATCTGATCTCAGTTTTTATTCATTCAGAGATGGCAAGATAATCTATCCACATTTCCATGCCATACCCACATTTCCCTAAAAGAAAGTTTTGTCTGTAAATTTCATTTTGTTTGAAAGCCTTGAAGGCCAAAAACAACATATTTCCACAGATTGCCGTCTTGTTGGAGATGGATGGACTGGTCTAAAAGCAAACTAGAGCTTTCAGATTCTATTTGAATTGGTCAGGTATTGTAAGTTCAACCATTGCAGTAAGGTCTGTTTTCAGCAGATTTTAGAACAGATTCCCCAAACTGTAAAGCAACATCTGCTGCTTCAGCGCCAGCCACATGCCAATTACTGGTAAAGAGATTTCTGCCTGGGCCAGATGCAGTTCTTATGATTAAACTCGTCTGTTCATTTCTTGTATGCAGCCCATTTTCTACAGAGGGCTCTCAGCCAGCTCTGACGGGTGAATAAAGCTTAATACAACACTAGGCTATAATGATGCCATTTGTCAGTTTTCTAAATCTTGTAAAAGAGTACAATTAAGTCAGTTTTCTAAAAGTTTAAGGTTTTTTATTTTTTCAACCAATCTTAAAAGTAATCATCCTACAAATTTTTGTATACCTCAACCAGTGTTTTCTACATTCTCTGCAGTTTAGGACGAATAACAAATGTTCCTCAAAGGAGGCATCATCAAGGAGATGCCAGAGGTTTAAACAAAGAGGACTCACAGGGTGCTGAGACATCAAGAGCTGCTTCTTGTAAGTGAGGAGAAAATCTTTTGGAAACAGGAAATGAAATTATAGTCATCATTTATAAAACAGGCTCTACAATAATATTTTTGCAATGAGGTACACAAAAAAACTATGGATGATTTTCGTTAGATTTTACAGAACTTCTAGTTTCATGTCATTTGGATTTTATTTGGAGCTTCATGCTGTTACAATTTTCAACCATTTGTTTATTTTTTTAACAAAAAAATCAGTATGTACCTACTATGTGCCAAGTTCTAAAACCTGAAAAAAAAATCACTATTCTCAAGGACTTCATAATTCATACCAAAAAATTATAAGACAAATATTTTAAAATATGAGAGAAATATGCAGGGTCCTGTAGTAATAGACAGGAGAGAATGACATTGATAAAAGTCATTTGCTATATTGGTATGGCTTAAAAAAAAAACTGTAATAGCTTTCCAAAGTACCTCAATTGTGTACCAATCATCCCCCATGCTGTGAAAATCAGGTCTAACCTACAGTCTGTAAATGTGAAAAGGAATAAGACTAAAAATGTACCCCAGATTTGATCCATGATTTATGAGGAAATTGGATATCTCAAAATTGCTTTGGCTATAGAAGGGTCCATTTAAAGTAGGCTCATAGAAAAACCTATCGAAAGTATTTTCAGAATCGACTAGATAACATTTGTAAAGAAGTTAGAGATATTTCATTAATAAATAGGTTCATAAATACACACAACCCAGCCTGCATCCCTCAGGGAAGAAAGGGATTGCAGGGAAGAAAGAAGGTAATTATGATAAGCACCAGGCCTCTTCCTTGTATAATTGGTTGGGTGTGGCTAGGAGAACGCTTGGTAACATTGACACCTAGTTGTCCTCTTAGCATTGCTGATTTTGGAGGACTCTGCTGTGCACAGGGTTCCTGGACTAGAGAGAAAATTGACAAAAGGAAGGGAGTTAGCTGGATGCTGTGGAGATTGCAGGTTCACTTTCTGTCTGAGTCACAATCCAAGAACGATGCAATGAGAAATTTGCCTCTGCCTTCCAATCCTAAAGTGTTTATATTTGGGCCTAAGCCAGCAGTAAAGGATCAAGCATCTTGTGTTTGTATAGAGGAGTTGCTGGTTTATTTTCCAAACAACTGGCTGAGATTCTGTGGAAAACAACATTAAAACAACATTTGCAAACCAGCTTGCAAACAGGAAACTCCATGTACAAAAGGATATTTTTGCTATTTGGTTTTATTCATCTCTGCCTAAATGTTTCAGGAAGTATCTCTAGCTAAAATTATATCTATTTTACATATAACCAAATACCTCATTTCTTTTAGGGACATATATGAGAGTAAAACATAGGAAAGATCTAGAATTGGTCCTTCTGTGACAAGTCAGAAATATTTCTGTACTTCTATTCTGGAATAAAATTAGAAATTAGCTAGTATACATCATGTCATGGTGTTGAAAAATGTGGAGATAGTACACATTGTAACAAGCCCAGATCCCCAACCCTAGGCCCAAATGTTTGAAAGGGCTTCAAAGTGCCCCATGCAGCCTTTGACCAAAGCCTGGCAGCTCCAAAGAGGAGCTCAGTAATGGGAACAAAGACTGCCAAATGTGTTGTGTGCCAATGCCAGCCAAAGTGAGCTGGCAGAAAGAGCCAGCAAACCAACAGTGCCAAGGTAATAGAGGCCAGGATGGTAGGAGGCGGGGTATGGTTTCCAAGGGCGCAGGATTGTTTTTAATTACTTGCTATAGTGTTACTCCTCAGTTTTGCTCTCTGTGATTGCAAATGGATTGTTTCAATCCTACATCCATCATTTTCTTTGACAGGGTTAGAAAGCCCAAGAATGTGAAGTGACTTGCTGCTAAATTGGATAGGAATAGGCTTTGACATGAGTGAGACAAACATAACAGGCTGGGCTGGAAAGCCTACTTCTCCAGATGATGTATCCCAATGGAGATAAGCTTTTGCTACACTGAATTCTAGCAACTGGTAATGGAGTGTGTCTAAGAAGCAATTTAAGAAGCCCTAACAGGCCTTCCAATTTATTTCAGTTAATTTATTCATTCTTATTCTCTACCTTCTATTTCTAAATTCTTTGGTAGCGTTTTCTAGGACAGGGCAGTCTCCATGTCCATGCTGAGTGGAATAGCAAATCATAATAGTAGTGGTGGCAGTAGTAATAACTACTATGTTTTAAGCAGCTGCCACATTCCAGGTTCTGCACCAGGCATTTAATCATTATAACCACCATGCAAAGAAGACATTATTCCTGTAAAACAGGAATATATCTTCATCTACAAGAGATTAAAGTTAAAAGAGATAAAGACAAGGCTACAGGCAGGAATACTCCAGAGATGAGTGCTTTGATGTCAGAGTACAGCAATGGGAGGCAGTGACTCAAAAAGGATCACCTAACTTAGATTCACTGGGTCAGGGGAGAGGTAGTTAGGAGAGGGTTGTTAGGAAGTGACGTTTAAATGGAATAATGAAGAATAAATAAGAATTTTCCAGGCAATGGGAGAGGAAAGGGTATCTAGGCAAAGAAAACACTTGTACGAAAGTCTTAATAATGAGATCATACCAGCTCAAAGTGGTTGGAATGTAGAGTGTGAAGGGAGCATAGGTGGGAGATGAGGCCACAGAGGTCAACAGAAAGCCAGAGAGAAGTCTTTCTAGTCCTTGTAGGGAAGTTTCATTGATTTTTAGACAAATGAAAATATTTGGATGGTATAAAATAGGGGGAGAGATAAAATCAGATCTGCAATTCAGAGAACAAATTGCAGACAAGAAAAATGGAGGACAGAGTACCCAGATAAAGGGCAGCTCCAGCCATCTAGGTAAGTACTGATGATGTTCTGGATAAAGAAAGATTTTTAGAAGAAGAATCCCTGGGCATGGTAATTTGAATGCAGGTGGGTGGTGGAGTTGGGGGAAAAAGTTAATCAAGAATGCTGCCCACACTAAATTCGTGCAGACAAATGTGCTATTCACTAAAATATTAGACACAGGAAGAAGGAAGAAGAGTTATACACACACACAGAGAAGAGAGAGAGAGAGAGATACAGACAGTTAATGAAGAATGGTTAGGCAATGAATACTGGTTTTAGACACATTAATAGGGAGAAGGCCGTAAGTGATCTAAGAAAGAATTTCTAGTAGGTAGTTGGATACATGGTTCTGAGGCTAAGCTGAAAAGCATTAATTAGAGACACAGAGTAGTAGTTATTGGCATGGACTTAATTGTCCTGTAGAGTAGCACTAATCTTTATTACAAGGGAATGAAAGAAGTGCCTTTTGCACTTCACATGAAAACTATTGGTGTTCCCAGACAGCTGGAGCATAATTTACATAAGCTCTGCATGTGAGGCCCATCGAATCTGGAACTACAAATTTGAAGATCATTTCTTTTATCTTTGCAAACTTCCAGACAAAGGAAAGGACGCTAGACCTGTTGGCTCCCTGCTGGAGAATGTATGTGTCCCATTGTTTGTCCATTTGTTCATCTCAGCCACTTACCATACCCGTCTAGAAACCCATACTGTTCTGTTTGCTTTGTCTCTCTCAGTGCTAAAGGGGACTGACCTTTCTTGCAACAAGTCCTGCTCCTAGCTATGTAATCACCTGACAGGTTCGTTTTGCCTGCTGCACAGATAAAACCAATTCACCAAGACAGTGATAATATAATAGAGAAAGAATTTAATTAACCTGAGGCTAGACAAGCAGAATTTTATTACTCAAATTTTTAAATGGATAATTTGGTGGACAGGGGGCTAGGAAATGGGTGCTACTATTGGCTGGGGATGAAATCAAAGGAGTATGGAAAACAGTCCTCCTGCGCTGACTGCACCTCTGGATGGGGGCCACAGGACTCGTTGAGTCAGGAGTCACAGGTGCAAGTAGAGTCAGCCAGTGCCAGAATGCAGAAGTCTGAAAAATATCTCAAAAGGCCAATCTTAGGTTCTACACTAGTGATGTTATCTATAGGAGCAACTGGGGAAGTCACAAATCTTGTGATCTCTGGCCACATGACTCTTGAACAGTAAAGGATTATAGAAAAGTACCTAGGGAACAATGTCCGACTATTGTTTAACCATGCCAACCTCTTAGTAGAATTCAGATCCCTCCCATAATCCTAATCTTGTGGCTTTTCCATAGTCTTACAAAGACAATTTCAGTCCCCAAACAAGGAGGGGGTCAGTTTTAGGGAGAGACTATTATAATCCTTGCCTCAAAGTTAAACTATAAATTTTTCCCATGGTTAGCCTGGCCAACTCCCAAGAATAAGCAAGGAAAGCTCATTTGCTTTAGCTAAAAGCAAGAAGGAGTCAGTCATGCTGGACTTCTGTCACTGTCATAGTTTTCTATATAGAAAATGGACTAAGGCCAGGTGCAGTGGCTCATGCCTGTAATCCTAGCACATTGGGAGGCCGAGGCAGACGGATCACATGGTCAGGAGTTTGAGACCAGCCTGACCAACAAGTTGAAACCCCATCTCTACTAAAATACAAAAATTAGCTGGGCGTGGTGGTGCACTCCTGTAATCTCAGCTACTCGGGAGGCTGAGGCAGGAGAATCACTTGAACCGGGCAGGCAAAGGTTGCAGTGAGCAGAGATCGTGCTACCGCACTTCGGCGTGGTGACAGAGCAAGACTCTGTCTCAAAAAAAAAAAAAAGAAAAGAAAATCAACTAATACACTCACCTACTATCTTAGATTATCTGCTATAACTGCTTTAAAGAAATACCTGAGACTGGGTAACTTATAAAGGAAAGAGGTTTAATTGACTCACAGTTCTGCATGGCTGGGGAGGTCTCAGGAAACTTACACTCATGGCAGAAGGGGAAATAGGCACCTTCTTCACAAGGTGGCAGGAGAGAGAGCAAGCGAAAATGGAACTTCCAAACGCTTAGAAAATCATCAGATCTCAGGAGAACTCACTATTATGGGAACAGCACGGGGAAAACCGCCCCCATGACCTAATCACCTTCCTCCTTCGAGGGGATTACAGGTCCCTCCCTTGACATTTGGGGATTACAATTTAAAATGTGATTTGGGTGGGGACACAGAGCCAAACATAGCAGTCAGTATGTCAGTCAAGAGTAAGAGACTAAGAAGAATGCCGTCCTAAAAAAAAAGAGACTAGTTCTTCATTAGTCTTAGTTTCAATTCCCACATCTCAGCTGATCACTCACCTGGTTCTAGATTACCTAGTTATTCTCTAGCTTACCCAATCACTTGTCAATGAAATCTCTTCTGCCTTATAGTCATGGTCAGTTTGTTCTGTTTACAAATTTAAACTCTTCCCAATATGAATCTAAATCTCTTAACAAGCGCAGGAAAACAAAGGAAACTGTTGTGTTGATGTTTAGCCATTCAGAATCTGAAGGAGCCCGAGCAGAGTTTGAGTATTATTGGGCCTCTGTATTATCATTAACAGCATTCTTCAACAAAACTCTGTATTTCTAATAACATTTTAATTTCTCTTTTGCATTGTCTTCATTCTCACTGTCCCTAAAGTGGATCCTGCTCCTCATTGTCTTATTTCTAGAGTAGTCTCATAACTAGTATCCATGCTTCCACTTCATTTACCTGTGTACCAGTTCTGGTTAATTTTCCAAATGCCTTTTTGCAATCTCCCTTTTCTGTTCAACATTACTGCAATGGGACTTGGCTTCCCATAGGCATGGATCCAAATTCCTTAGTTGATTAGCCGAGGCTCCTTCATATCTGAAAACATATTATTGGTCCATTTAGCCACCATCTTCTCCAGACACAATTCTCCCCAACAAGTGTGGAACATCATTTGTCTTTTTACTTTTCCTCTTTTGTTCTCTCCAGTTAAGTATTCTTTCTGATTTCTCAAAGAACTAAAAACAGAACTCGCATTTAACCCAGCAATCCCATTACTGGGTCTATACCCAAAGGAAAAATAAATCATTATACCAAAAAGACACATGCACTCATATGTTTACCGCAACACTCTTCACAATAGTAAAGTCATGGAATCAACCTAGGTGGCCCTTAACAGTGGATTGGATTAAAAAAATATATGGCACATATACATCAAGGAATACTAAGCAGCCATAAAAAAGAATGAAATCATGTCCTTTGCAGCAACATGAGTACAGCTGGAGGCCATCATCCTAAGCAAATTAACACAGAAACAGAAAACCAAGTATCACATTCTCATTTGTAAGTGGGAGCTAAATCTTGGGTACACATGGGAATAAAGATGGGAACCATAGACACTGGGGAATCCAAAAGGAGGGAGTGCATGTGGAGGGGAAAGGGACAAAAGACTTCCTATTGGGTATTATGTTCACTATGTCTGTGACAAGATCAATAGATACCCAAACCTCAGTGTTATGCAATATACTCTTGTAACCTGCACATGTACCCCCTGAATCTAAAATTAAAATTAAAAAATGCATAAAATAAATATTCTTTCTAAATACCATCCCAAACACTGCCCTTCCTTAACACCAAATTGAGCCCTTATCCCATTTTAAAAATAAACTTTCTTAATTAGTTACTACTTTTTTTCCTGTACAATACATATTTCTAGTAAGTTGTAAATGAAAAACTTGAAGGGATCTCAAAATTATTTGGCCCATCATCTCATGAAATAGCTATATAAATTGAGCCCTCCCAAATTGACTTTACCAGTCTGCTGTGTGCAGTCTTGCACTTTATCTTATACCCTAACATACCCTAATGTTTACAGCCCTAAGGCTTGCAGACTTACCTTCTACCTGTCATGTCTTTGATGTCCTTCTCAATACCCAGTATTCTATGGAGCTGATTTCAAACTGAATCAAGTTGCTTTTTTAGAATTCACTTAGATAGGCTCATCATTTTAAGAAATCCAATGCTACTTTATTTGAGGACCTAAGCATTCATTTCCTACATTTCTTTCTTTTCCAAATTTGTAACCTCAATTGTCTTATTAATTTTTTTTTTTTGGCTGAACAAAACAGGTCAAAATTGAGAATATATCCATGATGTCTGGCAAGGTTCCCATGGGGTAAGTTGATTTCCATAGAGAGAGGAGAAAGACATAGGTTACCACTCTGTTCGCTACTTTTGAACATGAATTTGGTGCCTATTAATCTTTAGAAATTGATGCTCAGCCACTGTGAAGCTTCACAGCATGGCAGCACCTTACTTTCCCTTCTGAGATAGTTTACATGCGATAGAAACAGCTTTCAATAATTCCTTGTAGCCTAGAGGGTTAAGAAGGAAATGTAGCTCTTTGAGCATCACTGATAAAAGTGAAATGAAAAAATAAGCAAAATAATGGAGGGCTTTTTATAGAAGCTCCCCTGTATAACAGAGTATCCATATGCCTTTTTTTATTTCTCAAGTTTTAATGACTCATTAAAACTATTATTCTATTTTTGAAAATATCAAACAAAACCGTTTGAACACCATTCTAATACATTACCTATAATTGTAGCTGAGGCAATAAAGAAAATAACCTCTCCAAGTCCCAGATGTCATATTAGAAATTTATTACTGATGTATTTATATTACTTCTTAAACTGTTTTTTAATCAAAATTTATGTATATAGGAGATATTTCAAACCAAGTCGTTTATCTTTTTGGTATAAAGGGTCACAGCCAACCACAACAGTAAATGTCACTTCCTAGAGTAACAGCTTGCACATGCTCAATACAAATGTTATAAATTAGTACATAAAGTTTTAGAGTGTTTAATAAAAGCTTAATAGTTTTCTGACATACTTATTTCCAGTTTCTTGGTGCTGTTAATTTCCAGAGTATTTGTACACATGTGGGAAAGAAGCCCTTTAAACACTGCCTACTTTTTACATCCACTGCTCATAACTTGTCTGAGCTACTAAGGATGAAAAAAATCCCATAAATCAAGATGACATGAAGAGAAAAAAATCAGCTTTATGCTACGAGAAAACAATTTGTCCTTCCCCACCAAAATAACCGAAACAAACAGCTGAAGAAACTGTTCTAAAGGATTAAAATATTTGTCAAGCATTTCTTTCTTTGAGATAATTTTGCTTAAAACAATTTTTACATAAAGATAGGTGGCTAGTGAAAAGATTGTGCAAAGGTGTGGTTCTTTATGTTGTGGTTAAGATTTATAGACCTTAAGCCTTGAAGCCATTGAGCATTCATGCTGAACTCAGTTGGAATAGCCTGGGAGGTGGCAGGTCACAGGTTAAAGTAAAAAGTGGATAAGCTTTCCCTTACCTGGTCTTCTCTCTACCATAAAGCACATGATTTGGAAGCAGTCTCACTACTCGAATAAGGTTAAAACCACCTGAGCAGATCAAACCAGAGAAATGATCATCCCCTCTTAGTATATCCAATTCAGCTTAGAATTGGAGGCATTATGGTTCAGCAACCCTAAAGTACTGATGAAGCAGAGAAAATGGGATCATACTTCTACAACAACCTGCTTCCAGAGGGGGAGCTTGTAGCCTAACCTAAGGGGAAAATAGAGTGAGTACTGTTTCTCATAGATTAGGGAAAAGGGAGCCAGAAGGACAAATTTAGCACAGCTCATCTTGTGGATCTAACATTCCTTTACCCCCTAAATTGAAAAATACTCAAAACCCACAAGAAAACTCCAATAGGTAGGTAAAAGAGTCACTTAAAAACTACAATAATGGTCTTTAAAATATGTGCAAAAATAGTTGTTGCTTGGGGGTACGCGGTGCTTAGAGCTTTATGCTTGTCGTATGTAATTCTTAATTGAATACAATGTTATTTTGATTAAATGGGGAAAACAAATGAAAAAGAGGCAAATTCTATATACATACTTAATGTCTGTGTTCATCTGCTAGGATGGCCATAACAAAATATCACAAACTGGATGACTTAAACAACATAAATTTATTTTCTCACAGTTCTAAAGTCCAAGATCAATGTGTAAACAAGTTTAATTTTTTCCAGGACCTCTCTTCTTGGTTTGTAGATGGATGACCATCTTTCCCTTTGTCTTGGTCTTTTCTCTTTATATTGTCTATGTCCTAGCTCCTTAAAAGGGCACCAGTCATACTGGATTCAGGCCCACCCACATGACCTCATTTTATCTTAATTCTTTAAAGGGCCTATTTTCAAGTATTCACCTTTTGAAGTACTGGGGTTTAGGATGTCAACATATGAATTTGGGGGAAGGAGGGAGACACAACTCAGCCAGTAACAGTAGCAATGTACAAAAATTGAAGTAGACTTGTGTTAAATAACAATTATAGAAGGTCATTTATCTGGACTAAGTTTCAAAACTAAGCCCCAACAGATCAGATTAAAAATTAAAATGAAGTCAACCATTCATGTCACCAAACCCAAACTATTTTTTATCGGACCTTCCTAGAAATCAAGAGAAAGAGATAACAGCCAGTTTCCCAAACAGGCCCATTTAAACCTTTAATTGGCTTGATAATAAACGTCCTTCTGTTTTAATCCTTACAACATCAGGTTACATCAGGTCACTAATGTTCACCAATCAGTTGCCGGGATCTCTTGTCCAGCAAGAAGGTTCCAACCTGAGTGGGGGAGTGCGCGAGAAGGAAAGAAGACAGAAAGCGGGGTCAGGAGGGTTGAGAAGTCAGTGCTCAACAACAACTTTATTTTTTAGCAGTTTAGTATATATACTTTTTCTAGGCATTCTCTTACATCAATGCTACAATCAAAGGAAACATCATGTGCTTTAACTTGTCAGAAACTACAAAGTAACAATCACCATCTGTGCTCTCAATGTTTATACAGAGTGCTTGTAAACATATTTATGCTACCTCATTGTTTCTAGTGAAGGCCATCCATCTTGCCTTATCTTTAACCCAGTTCTCCTCTTCATCCTGCTCATCTGGTCTTGAGTTCCTTCCTTCTGGGGGCTCTGCAACTGGGCTCAATCTCCCATATTGTGAAACTCGCTTTGCAAGACTTCACACGGGAGGGCTCCCCAACAATCAGTTATCTCTATTGTTCTATCTACCTGTGTCCAAATTACCAAAAAAAAAAAAAGTAGCTTTGAAAAAACAAAATACACTCTTTGTTCTTTGGTTCTGCTTTCTTCAGCCTTTCTCTGCCTATAAAGCCAACCCTTTCTATTTCAGGGAATGAAGAGTTGCTCAGTTCTAGAATCACAAAAAAGCCAGTTGAGATTTATAAACTTGTAGTTTTGTCCTTCGATACTTGACATAGCTCATATAGACAATTTGAATCAAACCTATTTTTACTTGTTGATTCACAATAACCTAGGCAAATATGGCAGTTGAGAGCATATTATCCTATAGCATCCAACACACTCTCACCTTTTGCTTCTCTGCATGCTAGTAAATTCTTTCTAGCCCTCTCTATACTTATTGCATCCATATTTGTACTCAACAAAAGTGTACAAACTTCTAGGCACTAAAGTTATATAAATAGCCTTAGGTAAGCGAAGACCCTGATTTGTAACCATGTGGAATGCAACCCATGAGTAGACCATAAAATCAATTTAGTGGATGGTGCCATTGTTTCAATAAAAGAGATTTAAAATATGACCGTGTGTAAAACTAGTAACATAGTAAGTAGAGAAGTGATGTCAGCAACTACAGAGCAGTAAGGATCTCTGAAAATTCTCTCCTCCATAGAAGCAATAAGAACAGTGGCAAAATTGTTGAAACCAACTTTTTCAGAACTATGGAAATTAAAGACTTGCAGCAAACCAAGAAACTGCCTGAATCTCAGTAAAGGCAGTCAAGTTTGCAGCATTTTAAGTTACCCTATTCTCACACCTCTTTCCTACTCCTGTAGCAGACTTGAAAACCAAAAGCCAGTTCACAGTGAATTCAGCAGACTGGAAACTACTGGAGGGGCCCAACAAGTTTCACAGGGGAGTTCTCTCAAAACACATTCCCAGATAATTATTATTATTTGACCTGTCTGGGGTTTCCTAGAATAATTCATTCACAAGGCTGACTTTATCTGATCTGATTGGAGATTGCCTAGAGAAAACAGCCTTTTTTCGGGGGTCACTTGTTAAAAATAATCAGAGGCAATTTTTGAACATTACAGATGTCTGAGGCAGTAGATGACAATTGGGGCAAATCATAGGCTAACAAAAAAGCTTAAAAGGGAATTCTGGGGAATGTGATGTGACAGGAAGCTTTACAAAGTTCTAATAATCTCTGGGACTCTGCTATACATGTGCCTGGGGGTATGTGCATGCTCAGGAAAGACCTGAGATGGCCCTAAACTTTCACCCTAACTGACCTTGAGTCTGCATAGGCAGAAAGTTACATGCCTGAACACACACATATTATCCTACAAAAATCACTAAATTATATACTTTAAAATGGTAAATTTTATAGTATGTGAATTATATATCAATTTTTTTTAAAAAAACTATTAGTTGTTAACCTGATATTAGAATAAAAAATAAGAGTAGGTAGCCCTATCATAATGCTGATTGAAAGAATTCAGATACTTCATTCACATGCAATTCAAAAACAGGCAACACTACCCTATGTTGATAAAGCTTCAAGTAGTGTTTACCTCTTTGGGAGTAGGGCAGGTGTGGACTGTAGGGACATGAGAAAGCCTTTCTGGAGCCTCAGTATCTTGACTGAGGCTGTGGTAACATGATAGGTATTATACATAACTGTGTATAAATTCATTAAGCTGCACACAGAATTTGTTTTGCTATACGAATTTGCTTTGCTATATGAATTGTATCTCAATGACAAATTTTAAAAAATGAGTATAAACATTTTATCAAAATTTTACTGTAGTTGAATATATGAGTATATGTATAACTAGGTCATGATGTAAAATATGTTTATTTCTGTGGGCATGATCAAAGTGTTTGAAAATCCTAAACTAGAAATGTTAGAAATCTATGGAGAAACTTGCAGACTTTGAGATATGAACAAATTTTACTTATCAGTCACATTTCTTGGAATACAATTTTTTAAAAATACAAGTTGTGAGAAGTATTGCTTTAATAAACCAACCACACAATGAATCAAAAGTCTTCAGCCAGGTGCAAGTGGCTCATGCTGGTAATTCCAACACTTTGGGAGGCCAAGGCAGGAGGCTTGCTTGAGCCTAGTAGTTTCAGATCATCCTGGGCAACATGATGAGACCCTGTCCATGTCAAAAATGAAAAAAATTATCCAGGCATCATGACATGTACCTGTAGTCCAAGCTACTCAGGAGGCTAAGGTGGGGAGAATCACTTGTATTTGGGAGGTCGAGGTTACAGTGAGGCCATGTTTGTGCCACAGCACTCCAGACTGGGCGACACAGCAAGACCCTATCTCAAAAAATAAAAAAAGTATTCTAGCCTTATCATTGTCAACTAAGAATTACATGTTTCATACATTTCGATGGGAGAGCTTTGTTTCTCATAAAGGGTTGCAGCCCGGTCTACAGGTGGCCATTCTGACAGTCTGGAAAGCACAACCTCCAGTCAGAAGCCAGACAGACACTTTGAGGGGAGGGGGGCAAAAGGAAAAGGAATTTATGCTGAGCAAGGTGGCACATATACATATTGAATAAGCTGTACAAGGAATCATAAATATAAAGAAGAAATGTGCGCATGTGCAATTGGTTTTCATACCCTTTCATGGGTTCCTTGTGCAAAGAAATGCCAGCATCAGCAACATGATCCAAAGGTGGAGTATTTGGCTCCCTGGCATCAAATGCTGAAGCAGAGGACAGGAAAACCCTTACTGCACATTCTCCATAAGACTGTCCAGAACTACTCCATGATTGGTACCAGGCAACAATAAAAGGAGTGGCAGTGTCAGGAGGTTGGTTGATATCAGTGGTGGAGTATTTTGAAAGCATTGGTTTCTGTTTATCACTTATGGAAGAAAGTCTAATGGCAGTTAGCAAGGAAGGAACTATAACGAGGCATGTCTGATCTCTCATCCCAAGACATGGGCAAGAACTCAGTCAGTTTTCAAAGTTACTCTAGGATCCCCTTGGCCAAGAGGGCATCTTTTCAGTCTGTTGGGATTCTTAGGGTTTTATTTTTATTTCTTATCACCAATCATCTGAATCCCAGCTTTAAACACCCTTCTTTATAAACCTTTCATTTCCAAAGAGTGACCTCTTTACTTTCTAACTCTTACATAATTTTATTGGTTTATTTGATACAGGATCTAGAAAGAAATTATTTAGGCGGATAGTGAGGTAGCCTCCATAAGTTTTCCTTTTAATAAAAAGCAGCCCAAAATAATTTCTTTTCTAACAAAAAGCAGCCTGAAAAAAATCAAGCTGCAAACATAGATAAGTAAGCTAAAAGCTTGCATAGGTAAATGCTGGCAGCTGTGCAAATAGTAAAAGGCTATCTGGGGGCCAGGTAGATTCAGCATGGTGGCTCTATCGTCTCTTTCCTTTGTCAACCACATGTACAGTAAGGAAAAAACAAAATGACACTGGCTAGACAGAGAACCCATCTGCATAATACAAGATTATGGTGGGATGGCCAGTTTCTTTGTGCACTATGCAAACATCATACCTGGTTCAACCAATCTCTTGGGTCCTGGGTAATTCAGACACTGCCTCCTCAAGGCATCTATAAAACCCCAAGCATTTCACCACAAAACCAGAAGACCTACTCAGATGCTCCTCTCTCTCTCTTCAGGAGAGAAAGCTATTCTCTTTTCTTTTGCCTGTTAATGCTCTTAAACTCACTTCCTTGTGTCTGCGTCCTCAATTTTCCTGGTATGGGACAATGAATCTCAGGTATTTACCCAGACAACAATGCCACTCATCTTTATTATAGTATATTTACCTCTGACATTAACCTGGCATAGTATTCATGTATTTTTTCCTTTCCTGATAATAAAATGCTGGGAAATCCTCACATGATTATATTATTATCTTCCTCATTTGTCATAAAGCTTTATGTTGCAGTTTGCAAATAATAGATATGGCACAAAAGAAATAAATCAATAAATGTAAGTGACCTTAAACTATGTAAATTTAGAAGTTTAAAATTTATATAAGAATACCAAAATCTAATAAGTACAAATAAAAACTCATCAAACAATAGGTTAGTAAAAGGAACTGTGTGTGTGTCTGCATATATGTATAAATGCGTAGGTATATGCATATAATTTATTATGTGTACCTGGAAGTTTAAATCTATCATTCATTAGCAAGTCAAAATGATTACTGGATTCTGAGCTCAAAAGTCCCATTTTCTGTTGTGTACCTCACCTTTAGGTTGCCAAACCAAGTTCACAGTTCACTAATGTTAGAGAGAGCTGAGGAAAATAAATAAGAAAACAAAGATTTCAACAAAGAATCAGAACAAAGGATTTTGACTCTTCAGTAGAACAAACAAGCTTTTATCATTACTTGGCTTGGACATACCCAAGAAATTGCAAAGACAGAGATGAACCATGCTCCTGAATAAAATAATTTTTTGCTTAAATATTTTTTTGAAATAAAAATAAAATTTATCTTTTTCTAATTGGACCTCACCCTTTATGTGATGTTTTGTGATGAAGGCAATATATCACAGAATCCGAATAGGAATAAAATATGTATTTCTTCAGGGTTGTACCTTTCGTGGACAGCTCATGGGTCAGCAGTTTAAACTAAATGTCATCTCTCTTGTTGGTAACTATTGCTATTCTTTGCTGATTGACTGTAATTGATTAGCCAGTGGGTGACAAACAGCAGGACAGTGAGACCTCACAGCTTAAACAGCAATGAGGAAGCACTTCAGACATTTTTTAAGGCCTCAAGTGGGGTCTAGTGTTTATTTGCTTTCAAAGGCACATATGTAACTGTGCAATCTTAGCTGTAAGAAGATAAATTCTTTTTGAAAAGCAGAATTCTTACAAAAATATATGCCTAGTCAAAATCCCAGGTATTATTAAATACTCATTCTCCTATTGTAATCTCTGTATGTCTTAATTTAAACATCTTCAATTGTGAATCTACTTCTTGGCAGAATTCTTTCTCACAAATTTTGAGTAGATAATAACAGAAGAGCTTTCCCCAACTTCAACATCTCACTTTTACAATCATAAAATTTGTAATTTAGAAAAGGTAAGAGCTGACCTTCATAGAAGATTCTCTTTAATGCACATAGCACCCAATCGTTAGCTTAAAAAAAAAAAAAAAGTAGGGTGGCAAAACAAAAGCAGTTTTCATTGATTTTACTTCTTGTTGAGAGTAAGGTTTAGACACACATCTACTTTAAATCTATTTTTGATGATCCTGAGAAAGCCTCAGTCACCTAGATTTCAGAAGTCATCTAGATTTCAGACCTGTGATCTAAGAATAGAAAGTGGTAATTTATTATCAGTAACTGTCATGTCTAAGATTTGATTTTACCCTCCTTACTAGCTAAAAAATTAATCTGTTACTGTTTCATAGATTCTGGTAGAAGACACAAGACTCCTGGCTCAGAAACAAATAATTTTATTATTCACCACACAGCAAGTCAGTGAGCATCAGCATGATACGTTGGTTTTGCTCTACTTCCTATGGGGGTGATGCTGAGAGCCAGACGGAGGCTGCACACATAGCAGGTTTGCTTACAGATAGAGGAAAGAAAGCAGCAACATGCCCAGGAGTGGTCAGGAGGAGTCCTGAACTATTATATAATTCTTACTGTCTTCTTCCCATCGTTACCTAGAAGGCAGCCAGAAAGAGATGAACATTTTCTAAGGACAGCAGCATTCAGTAACTAAACTGCCTTACTAAGATGTGTCAACTAGGAGGATGTGATGAGGGAGAGTCAGAAATACCTTTGAACTGATTTTTGAAAAAGTCTTTCTAATGCTCAAAAATACCAGATGCCTGTAGATAGTGTGGAACGTGGAATGTTCATCAAATAAATGGTCCTTAATAATGAGCCCATTTTGAGACCAGGCATGGTGATTCATGTCAGTAATCCCAGCACTTTGGGGGACCAAGGTGGGTGGATCACAAGGTCAGGAGTTCGAGACCACCCTTTGCCAATATGGTGAAACCGTCTCTATGAAAAATACAAAAATTAGCCGGGTGTGGTGGTGAGTAACTGTAGTCCCAGTTACTAGGGAGGCTGAGGCAGGACAATTGCTTGAACCCAGGAGGTGGAGGTTGCAGTGAGCCGAGATCATGCCACTGCACTGCAGCCTGGGCAGCAGAGTGAGATTCTGTCTAAATATAATAATAATAATAATTAGCCCATTTCGTACTAACCTTTGGGACTAAGGGCATACTATTTTTCAACTCTAGGTGGGCTGGAAAGTAGAAATCGTGACACAGTTTAGTTTCAAAGCCTACAGTGATGTGGCCAGAGATGAGAACAGTAACATCATAACCCGAAAAAGTTTCAACAGTGGTAAGATACCAGCAGTAGTTCCAAGAGAGAGTCAAGGGTCAATGTATGCACTTTTTTAGGAGTAAACAGGGCCAGCCCCCTCATGCAATGTGGCTTTTTTTCCTTCTGAAAAACAAATGAGTCAATTTTGGCAGAAATCACAAGTCTAATACACACTGGTAGCTTCTGCATCAGAAACATAGAATTCTTTGCTATGTGCCCAGTCCATGGTGGTGGCTGTGTTGTCGTGTCTGCTGTGATGATGACCTGGGCAGCACAGGCTTTATCAGCTACATATCCATAAAAAGGAGTGCCTTTAATCTGCCTGTCTGAGATCTTCTAAGTGGCAGACCTGATGGCTTTGACACTAATAAGAACCCAGGAGTCAACAGAAATGTAGCAAAGGTGAACAAAGGGTGGTTGACCAAGGCTATGAGGACTGTCCTGAGTTTATTTACCAAGAGAATTGACTATGTCTGCTTTTGGTTTCACATAGCTGAACTTGAGGCTGAACAGTGAGTGGCAGCAGATCAGTGGATTCCAGTAGGTGTCAAGCTAAAGCTGAGTTATCAGTGCACCAGGCCCAATCATTTAGTGAAGCCTCTTTGAACCTAGGGTCCCATTGTTTCAGCTACTTTAATTTTGTTTTAATGTAAAACTGAGATTTAATGTGAAACTGAGATGACACACAGGCTAGGCTAGCTGCACTGATGAATATGCCATTGCCGTTTAGTGAGGCCTGTGGGTTCCCACCCATCTTGTTAGTGATTAGTTCAAGTTAACCCACTCCATTTTGGGTGACAGATACCAAGCAGAAAAGTCGTAAGGGGTCCGTGATGAATAAGGCATTCGGTTTTAGAGAGCCTAGTAGTAGCAGGCCAATAGCTGCATTTCAGTGGGGTGTACCTGGTGGCTGTATCAGGCAGATGGTGCTGTTTCACTGGGAAATAGCCTGAATCCTCCCATAGTCTTTCAAGTCTGTGATTGTGAGGATTTACTGTTTTGTGCTAGAGCACCCTGGAGGAGACAGTGCAGCAGAGAGTACCTGAGCAAGAGTGCCTTCTGGCACTTAGGGAATGGAGATGTACAGGCATCTACCACATCATTTCATTTTAAATTCAGATGTAGGAACACAAAAATCACTACACTGAATTGGCCCAGTGGGCCCCACCCACAATGTCACTAGCAGGTAAGTCCCATCAAAAACTCCTTATCAGTTGAATTTGAGCACCATTTTCCCCTAAGGAAACATAGACCAAGAAGTTAACACTTTTTGTGTGGGTTAGGGCTGTAGCAACAACTGCCAGGAGACTATGTAGTCTCCCAGCAAGGAATGCATGATGTGCAGGGTGGCAGCAGAGAGTATCTCACAGGAAACAGGGATCTCTTGATCTCTTTTTTTGATCTTGATCTCTCCAGAATTAGCACCTAAGCATAGTTAGTTATGCTTCCTTCCCTGTGCACCTCCCAGCATCTGAGTGGCTGGGACTAGGGACTCTTTTTTGCATCTGCAGAGCCTACTGTGGCTCCCACCTAACAGCCCTCGTGTCCTTTGGTCACCCTGCACTTAGTGCTCTGTCTTCCCTGGCAGCCAAGTTGGGCTGCAGCAGGGATAATGTACACTACAGCAGCTGGCTCTGCACCATTAGAAATATTTGGCACTTATTTTAGGTTTCCAGCAGCCACTCATTTGCAGCTCAGAGAAACAAACTTTCAATATTTTTAGCCCAGCCAAAGGTCTACGTCAAATACCGAGGTCATCATTGCTGACACCATTTATTTCAACTTTGTGGATTCCTAGGCTCCCAAATCACAGCCACATTGCCCTTCAGCTGGGGCTGCAGGGATTATTGCTTCATTGTCATGGTAGCAATCGTTTGTCCTCTTCCCTGAAGGAGAGGAAACAATAACCAAGGTACCTTTTGAGCAGCTTGTTTCAATCTTATCTCTCACTGCCTAGGCTCATTAACAGTCAAGACAGGGAAGGGCCCTTACTCTGCCCCCTCCATCCTTGCCTAATTCTTGGGTGAGTACATTCACTACCAGTCCCAGGAGTCCTCCTCTGAACCCAACTTTTAGGGTTCTTGTCCTTCCTCTGCCAGAAAGCCAATTTCTTTCAGTATTCTATCCTTATCCCTAAAACTATTGACTCTAGAATTTTATTTTACCCTTGTTACAAACTAATAAGTTAGTCTATTTTACCGTCTCAAGAACACTGGCAGGAGACACAAGATTAATGGGCCAGAGGCAAAAGAATTTATTACTCACAGTTCAGAAAGTAGCATGAGCATCGACATGTTTGCTTTAGCTCCTCTTGCCCCCCAAGTTCATGGCGATGAGGCAGAGGGCTCAGATGAATGCTACATAGACAGACTGGGTTTGCACTGTAGCTGAGGAACACTTGGGGGAACTTGTATTTTAAAGCAAGCAGTAAGCAAGCCTGCTCTTTGTCCTGAAGGGGAGACCTTACTTCTCCTTCAAGAGTATCTAATACAAGTCCTAGAGAAACGGTCCAGTTAAAGAATAGTCGGGATCTTGCACGTTGAATACACCCTGCAGGAATAGGCAGGGAGTCTTATGGCCCATGACAACTGCCTCTCCCAACACTTACATGTTTTGACCACCCATTACACACCATAAGATACTGTACTAAGTCCCTTTCCTGCCTTGTTTCATTTAATCGGCAAGCCAACTCTGTGAGTCCAGTACTATTATTATCATCCCCATGTTATGGATGAGAAAACTGATGTTCAGAGAGTGTAACAGGCCAAAATGGCATAACTGTAAAGGGAGAAACTTGTGTTCAAATCCAAGTCTCACACCAAGGCCCATTTTCTTAATATCTGTCAAGTTGTTAACTCAAGATTCTGCAATGTTCTTCAGGGTATTTTAATAAGTATGTACTTACCGGGGTTGGACACTTACACAAAGAAATATTAATATCTAGCCAGTTTAAACACAAATGTTATGAGGGCAGAATTTATTTCAGATGAAACTACTTTATGTGAGGTTGATAATGGTTGCCTTCCCTGTGTAGATGTAGCTAAAATGTCTACAAGGTATCTTGGAGAGTCACCATTTATCTCTGTCACCGCCAGTCTCTCATAGTTTATACCTATTGTTCTAATGTAGTTATAGTGCCGCTAGAGGGAATCAAAACAATTATTTTTCATAATTTTTATTGTGAGGGTAGTTTTATTCAAAAATTATTGAAGAGAGAGAAGAAAAGGAGCTAATTGGGAAATCTTATATATCTGAGCAGCACTTCTGAACTTTATATATCACCACAGTCTTTTCTTTTCAAAACCTTTGTTTGAAAATGTATACACTCTGTAGACACATAGTAACCTGATTAAACATTTTCTTGTTTATTTATTTTTTTTTTATTGAAATAGAGTTACACTATGTTGCCCAGGTTAGTCTTGAACTCCTGGGCTCAAGCCATCCTCCTGCCTCGGCCTCCTACAGTACTGGGATTATAGGTGTGAGCCACCATGCCCGGCCTGATTAACATTTTCTGATGCACATCATTGCTCTTCGAATTATTCCTGCTTGTTTTCTTGTTTTCCCACAACTCTGTAACTCCCCCATCTATATCCAACAGATGAACTCCAGCTAGAGTTTATATAAATATGCCAGAAAGGAGTAAAAGGCCAGTTAACCTGGAGATATAGTTCAGCCTACTGGAATAACATTTATTCAATTAAACATTTTAATTGAACACTAGTTATGTGCATGTCATTGAAAGTCCTGAATATGCAAAATGAACTTTAGATCAATTCCCACTGATACATGCATTACCTGACAATATGCCCACATGTATTTGAAATAACATTATAGTGAAACATTCAAAATAATTCAAAAATAAATTATAATTATATAAATAAATATGTAAATATATGAAAATAAATATGTATGGAAAGAAAGCAAATGAATAGCAAGAAATTAAATTTTTCATAATTTAATTTTTGGTAAAATTATTTTGATTCATAAAAGTTGAACAAGGTCAATAATAATGACAGCAATAAAAATAGTAGACACTACTTCCAGGAGTTTATCACCTAATCAAGGAGAGAAAAAATTCTCAAGAAATGATTGCATAATAAAGTACTTTCTAACCAATATAACCTATGTGCAAATTCCCACTCTACCTTTTCTTTAACATTTTATTTTGTATAGAGAAAATGATATAGAAAGGGCCCAGAGTGAGAAAGGTGATGGGAAGTCATTCAGTCTGGATATCTGTAACAGAGAGATATAACCTCTAGGGTAGTTAAGGTACACACAAGCCTATGGTTTGAAAGGTGTTTAAACCCATTTACACTTTTAGCAGATTAGATCACCTGCTACACAGTGATATCCTGAGGGGAATGATAGAGGACAGTTAAGTTTTGATGAAAGAAGGGATAAAGACCAGAGTGGAAGTTATTTAGAAAGGATTTCAGATCTCTGAGTGAGACAGCTCAGGAGGAAGCCCTTAAGATTAAAGGCACACCAGCATGAGGGCCTGGGGTTTTTGAGAAAAATTAGGAAGGAAGAATGAAGAGGGCATAGAAGTGGGGACTTCATTTTAGTTTTCATGCTCAGAATATCATGATTTAATCCTGAAAAGAACATCTGGCTTTCATTCATTTTTATACTGACATAACATACCTTCTATTTGCTATCTTTCAGGAATAATCATTCAGAATGCCAGCCTCTCCTACTCTCATTAGGCTTGCTTGGAAAGGTAGTTCTTCTGTGGATGAAATGTATGGTACCTAGGAGTGTACCTAGCCACCATAATTAAAGTGTAACAGGCAAGTAGATAAACAAATAGTTACATCAATAATAGTAAGCCAAGCGTTCCAAAGTATTTGGATTTCTTTCATTTTGCTCTTGGGCAAGTCACCTGACATCTTTGTCAGAGTTTTCTCATAGCTAAAATAGGACAAATCAATTCTTTCCTACTGTGACTCCTGGGAGTATAAAATTTGGTTCATTTTAAAGAACTGTGTAGGAGTTCAGTATTATAACACTGAACATATGGAATCTTCCTAAACTCCAAAATAACATTACTTTTGTTAAAAAAAAATAAAACTCCACGATTCTTTCTTTGTACCATCTCTCTCACAATGTTATCATTGTACACATTCTGAAATTAACAGACATACTTCCTGCTGAAGCACAGATAGCAGATAAAACGAGGTTGTGGGCTCCAAAAGAACAAAAGCCTACACACAAAAGACTTTTTCTCCCAGAGGTCAGAAAATTCAGCCTGAAGGATTGGCAAACACCCAATGTATCATTCAGCATTACCTGTATATATTGTCTGAGTCCACTACAGCAAGTCAACTAAGTGATGAGAACTACCCTCTGGAGATTAATTGTTTCCTTTTGTGTTCTGCATTGAAGCCTCTCTCTTGATAATGTGCTCCCAGAACTTCAATTTCCAGGTTACATGCAATATTAAAAGTAGTGGATTCATAGTTTTGAATCGTTGTTCTTTCTCATTCTCATTCCGCTTTTCAGAAAATACAAAGAATGACCAACTAATTCAAACAACCATGTAATTTACAGCTGGAGATTCTGTAGTGCAATCATGGAAGACTTTTGCTTTCCTCATTGTTATGCTTCTTCTGTTAGGATCATCAAAAGCAGGTAAACTTATCACAGAAAATGACAGATAATCTCTCAGGACATAGAGAATAGAGAACAATTTAAATGGTGTCTCTTCTCATTTTTAGTCATATAGCCTTTCATTTTTTAAATCTAACACTTTTAGACTTAAAAACATAAGATCTTTTTAAGGAAAAGAATACATTTTGTTGGTATATTTTTGTTTCAGTTTATAATCAGTGTCGAGACTTTAAATGTCTTTTATAAATGTCATAGTACCTAACACAAGAGTAGGTATGTAATACGTATTTAACACTTATGAAAAAAATTAGATCCAGACTTAAGCTTCATCCTAAAATGTTTTTCCTTAAATAATGATGCTTTATATAATTCCAAGAAAGCTTAACAATTCTCTGAAATCCTGCCCTCCAAGTTCAATCTAGTTTTAAATGAGGTTCTCCCACATTGAGGAAATTTCCACAATCATCTAATAAATTTTCTCTGATATATCCATTGTGTGATACACTCCTCTGTTCCCAACCTTTATTTCACTAGATATGAACACAATTATCCCCCAAATCTATACTATACCTCCTTGCTTGCCCTCTGTGGCAGGTTTTTAGAATTTTCCTCCAATTGTTATTGCTCCTCATAGACCCTCTAGCTTCACTCATCAGAGCATACACACCCAGTTTCTCCTACGCCAGGGCTTGTGGGATCAGATGACTCTCCTTGTCTAGGACAACATATACTATGTTCATATGTGAATAGAAAAGGGGGAAAAGAAGCTAAAATACATTAAATTGAATGCCAACAAAAAAAAAATAGAAAAAGTAAAAAGTGGTCAGGTGAGCAACTTTCATATATGGATAATAAACAGAAACTACAGAAGCCATGGTCTGCTGATTCTTATTTATCTTGCTGATTAAAGCAAAAACATACACGTGGACGCCGGGCATGGTGGCTCAAGCCTGTAATCCTACTACTTTGGGAGGCCAAGGCAGGCAAATCACCTGAGGTCAGGAGTTTGAGACCAGCCTGAGAAACATGATGAAACCCCATCTCTTCTAAAAATACAAAAATTAGTCAGGCTTGGTGGTGCACACCTGTAATTCCAGCTACTTGGGAAGCTGAGACAGGAGAATCACTCAAAGCTGGGAGGCAGAGTTTGCAGTGAGCCAAAATTGCACCACTGCACTCCAGCCTGGGTGACAGAGTGAAACTGTCTCAAAAACAAAACAAAACAAAACGAAACAATAAACATACATATGAGAACCAAAAATAAATGTCCTCCAGTAGTAACGCTGTTCAATCAAGAATAAAGACTAGAAGGTAGTGGTTAGGGGATCCCCACTCCGGAGCCTCATATCCAGGCTCTAATCCTGTTCTGCACCTTGTAAGACCTTGGGTAAGTTACTTAACCCTCAAGGCCTGCAGTTTACTCATCTATAAAGTGAGGAGGGTTTGTCTAGATTTGTCTATCTCTTAATAAAGCTATGGTAAGAATGAAAATTAATCATAGTTGTAAAATATTTAGATCAGTGTCTAGCATGCAATTGAGGACTCAGTTATATTAGCCATTCAACTATTATCATCCCTGTCTTTAGACCTTTATGGTACAACTGTAATATTTTCATCAGACCACCCAACTTACCAGGTCCACAAGAAAGATCAGATAAGCAGATACAAAGAATTTCATTTCTTCAAGAAAAAAAATGAAGAGATTATTGAATTGACTCAGAATTTCATACTCTCTGCTCTGAATCTTGATTAACTTTGTTAGTAACTAAAATGCACATTTATTTTCTTTTATTATTTTTAAATTACCAAGCTCACTAGTATTAGTTTTTGTGATAGAGCATGCTGTGAAAATTACTACATCAGTCTGTTCCATACTTGAAATCAATTGACCTGAAAATGAAAAAATAACTAAAGCTAACAGTTGATACAAACATCACCATAAAAACAGTGATATGGAGCCCACTACTTAAACAGTGACTAAAATATTACTTCAAAAATGGAATTTTGTCTAGGAAGAAATTGCATTTTAAAATAGTGACAGCAGAATGGTGAAGGAAGATAGAAGAAATATGGAACAAAAGTGAAAGTGGTCTATTAGAGAATTTGTGACCCGGATGTAGGAAGTTTGAGAATTTTGAGGGATGCTAAGGAGAATAACATGTGATCACTACTCTCAAAAAGTTTACAACTCTACAGTCATATGTTGTACTTCTACTAATGCGAATTCCTTCTCTATATACCATCTGGAGTAAATACTGCAAATCAGTTTATTGAACCCCATGATGACCCCAGTTGGAGCACACCTTCCTGTATAATAAATACTGGTAGCTAAAAACTACATTTTCAGATTCAGTTAGAAATTTGCAGGTGTTATAGTTGGGAGTTTCTTCTGGCTTTATTGTTCCTGGCTGTGCAGAATCCAAAATCAGTTCCCTTGACTTCCTGGAACTTCTTTTTTCTACCTAATACTCTAATACCTAATACCTAATACCTAATAAATTTCTCCCTTTTCTGCTTAAACTAGCTTATAAGGGTTCTCCAGAGAAACAGAACTAAAAGGATGTGTGTGTGTTTATGTGTCTGTGTGCATGCGTGTGCGTGTGTGTGCACGTGTGTGTGTGTGTGTGTGTGTGTGTGTGAGAAAAAAAGATGAAATTGGCTCACACAACTGTGAAGACTGGCAAGTTCAAGATCCTCAGGGTAGGTCAGCATGCTGGAGACCCAGGGAAGGGTTGCAATTTGAGTTCAAAGACAGTCTGCTGGCGGTACTCTTCCTTCCAGAGAAGTCAGTCTTTCTACTGAAGCCTTCAACTGACTGGGTGATACCCATTCCCATTATAGAAGGTAATCGGCTTTATTAAAAGTCCACTAATTAAATTTTAATCTCATCCAAAAAAATACCTTCACAGAAACATTTAGAATAACATTTGACCAAATAACTGGGTACCATGGCCTAGCCAATTCGACACATTAAAAGCAAAAACAAAAACACATCATAACTAGTTAGAGTGTGTTGTCCATATGAAGAACTCCACTATATCATTTCACATAATCATCACAATGAACTTGTGGGTTAAGGACCACCATCCTTATTTCATAGATAAGGAAACCAGGTTACAAAATGTCTTGCACTGCACCATGAAACTAGTAACTAGCTGAGTAGGATTTGAAGCCAGAACTCTAGATTCCAAGCCCAGTGCTCTTTCAGTTACACTACTACTGCCAATAAATTCATCTGGGAAGATAAAACTAGCCATGTGAAGAAATAAAGGGTGAATACAACAGCAAATACTAACCCCAACTGTAGAAGGAATTTATATATCTATCATGTTTATATAATTTAGGCCTAGGGTAGGGTTTTATGAATAAAGTAGGTTTAAGATGGGTGAGAAATATGCCAAGGAAAGAGGGAAAACATTCCAGATGAAGGAAACAGCAAGCAAAAGCAGAGGGTGGGTACAGGCGTAAAGACGTGAGTATGGAGAGAAGTCTGGGCTGACTTAGGAAGTAGTGAGGGAAGAAGTTTGATGCCTAGATTGGAATTTATTATGACAGTGTTAAAATTGATAACATACATAGACATTACAGTTTCTTGGGCAGAGAGGCACCTTGATGAATGTGGTGTTCAGCTATTGCTCCTATTCTGGTAGCTCCCAATCTTCATTTCTAGTCCTGGCACATCAACTATATTTCCACCTGTTCCCACAACATGCTTTATTATCAACTTATATCTCTCATTTCCGATGCCAACCATTTTTCTCCCCAGACAGGTGCTCTTTCGTAATAATGATATTGCTATTTCTTCCAGCCTTCCAAACTACATCTTTAATGCTTCCCTCTTTTTGTTCCCTAGATCTAATGTTCAACAGGGCCTCATTTCTTCATCTCAATTGTCACTTGAGAGCTGGTGAGGTTTAAGTGCATCTCGATGTGCCCACATTGCAATAATAGTTTCCTAACTGATATCTCTGTTTCTAGCATAAAGGAGGATTGTAGAAAAAATATGCTTAAGCCCTCAACAGCGTGTGGCTGGTTCTCCAAATTCTAAAGGTTATTTACAGTTTACGTAGCAAAAGGGTCACCTCAGCTCTAAAGATCTGGCATAATTCTTAAAGAGCAGTAAGTCTATTAGATATATTCCCTAGCCCCTGCTCCCAGGCAGAATTAATTATTCCCCTGAGACTCTAAACTTGCCTAAAGATAGGATATATCACATTATTTTATAGTTAATTATTTATAGGCCTGTCTAACCCTGAAGTGTAAAATTTTTACTCCTGCACCACACTGCTTTTTCACCACTAAGCACTATTCTTTGTTCTGTCATATGCTCACTTCTCTGTGTACCCAATTTAGAGCTCAATATTTGTTGTTATAATTACTGTGTTACAAATAATTGTTTTTTAACGTATCTTTTCCTCCATCTTACATTCTTGACAAAGCCCCAGCTCTTAAACCTACCAATCTTCTTCCCCATCAGCACCAAACAACTAAACTTTGATGGAGAGTAATTTTAAAGTCAGACTGACCACCAATCTCACTATAAATGCGTGAACGCAAATATAAAATGGTCACAACACCTCACATTCTCCTCTAATTAGCAACAGTTTTATCCTCTTCATAGTAAAAGTCCTGCCTCCACTTTTTCACCTCACAGTCTCTCCCTTCTTCATCACCCTCATTAGTCTTCTTCTTATACCATTCCACGGAGACGACTCTTGATAAGATAAACAACAATCTCTATATTGCAAAATCCAGTGGATGCTACTCTGCTACTTAAGCTCTCAAGAACATTTAAGACAACTGGTTGCTTGATTATTCTCCTACTCACTGGTCACTTTATCTCAATCTCTTTTGCCTTCTGCTTCTTAGCTCAACCTCTAAATTTTGGAGTAATTTGGGACTCAGTGCCAGGTAACTTTTTCCCCCTATCTACACATTTTAAGTATTTCATCCAGTACCAAGAGTTTAAATATCATCTGATTAACATGGTGCTCTGTATCTATGTCTCCAAACTAAACCACGTCTGGAGACTCGTTTATCTCAATGCCTCTTTAGATGTCTCTTTGGATGCCTAGTGGCATCAAAAAGTTAACATTATCACAAAATAACTCTTCTTACCCCATCCACCCTCACAAATCTGCTCCTTTCCCCTCCCAATTTTCCCATCTTAGTACTAAATTTACTATCTAAATAAATGTTCAAGCCAAAACATCTTGAGAAATTGTTCTTGATTCATCTTTATTTCTACATCCACCATTTAACCATTAACAAGACCTATAGACCTTCCTGGAAACATATTTCAAATCTGTTCTTCCCCTGCTTCCATTATACACTCCATCTCTACACAACACCCAGTCAAACCTTTTAAAACTGTAAACTAGCTATACTATTCCAGTGTGTTACCTTTCCCCTTTCCATCAAACAGAATAAAATGCAAAACTTTTCCCTGGCTTACCTTTACCATTGTCCCATAGAACTATTTTCCTCAACCACCATTCTTTCTCCACGCTTGCCTTGTTTCTCCTTCTCAGACATAGAAAACATATTCCTACCTCAGAATAATCACACAGCTTCACCTTCTGCTTGGAGTGCTCTTCCTTCTGATATTCATGTGACCAGCTCCTTTTTTTTTTTCTTGAGATGGAGTTTCGCTTTTCTTGCCCAGGCTGGAGTGCAATGGTGCGATTTCGGCTCACTGCAACCTTCGCCTCCCAGGTTCAAGCAATTCTCCTACCTCAGCCTCTTGAGTAGCTGAGATTATAGGTGCCCACCATCACGCCTGGCTAACTTTTGTATCTTTCAGGAGAGACAGGATTTTACCATATTGGCCAGGCTGGTCTCAAACTTCTAACCGCAGGTGATCCACCTGCCTTGGACTCCCAAAATGCTGGGATTACAGGTGTGTGCCACCACCCCCAGCCTGTGACTAGCTCTTAATGGCTATTCAGGCCTCACTTCCCATGTCACTTCCTCAGAGAGACTTTCTCTGCTCATCAATCTAAAGTAACCAATAAATCCCTTCCTATGAGATTATCCTTTTATAATTATTTGTATCATTCTAATATCTGATTTTTTTCTTAATAATCTATGCATCCCTTTATTCATTCTTCCATTTTTTATCTGCCACACTAGAATGTAGGCTTATAGAAGACACCTAAGCCTAAAGAATATGGGAGTCTATTCAATATCCACCTTGTTCCCTGCTCTATCCCTAGTGCCCAAAAAAGTGATTCGCAAAATCTAAGCATTTTATTAGAGAGTACTTGAATGATAAGGTCTATAGTAACCATTACTACCCATGATAGAATTGAACTTCTTGGCTTCCTCATAGTTAGGTTTATCCATATGAATAGTTTGGGCCAAAAAGTTGAGAGCAGAAGTGATCTGTATCACTTCTGGGTCAGAACATTTAACACCGATGCAGGAACTTCCAGAGCTCCCTTTCTTTCTGTCATGTGACTGTTGGGTAATCTACCAGCCTGTCCTGGAATGAGGACAGTAACAAAGTGGAACAGAACTACCAGTCAACCCACAGTAGACACACACTATGAGCAAGAAATATTTATTTGTTGTTTTAAATCACTGACATCTCTGAGCTTTTGTACAGCATAATCTAAGCTGCCATTAGTACAAGAACTATTTTTGCATCTTAATCAATTAGATGACTAAATTTAATAACTCAGTATAACTATACTATCAATATTTCAATGAAAACCTTAAACCTGAGTCTTTTGCAGGACTCAATCCTTATGTATATAGTAGATAAGCATCTGCTAACCTCTCAAAATTATATTGACCATTGTGAGATCAAAATATGTATCTGAGACTGAAACTTATGAGCAAGTTAAATTACTAATTAACAGAGTAATTCTGTATTTTAATGTCACTCTATATCATAGTAAATCAAATCAAATGAAAGCTTAAAGAAGATAGATAACCGAATTGCCATATTAGGAAATGTTTGATATGTATGTTTCTAACTTTAGACTGTCATGTCATCATGAAATTAGTGTGAAAATCAAGTAACATTTTAAATAAACTCTGCCAGCTCATTGAAAGGATTCTAAATAAAATCCTTCATGCTGTAAGTGAAAAGCGAATTTTCAACAGAGACTTAACGTCTAATGTCAAAATAAGGTATAGGTTTATCTACTTCAGGCTTTATTTGTATAAGACATTCTGTAGTTGGTATGTTCATCCCCTTCAAAACTCATATCAAAATTTAATTGCCATTGCAACAGTATTAAGAGGTGGGACCTTTAAGAGGTGATTTGGCCATAAGGGAGGGCTCCCACTTTCATAGGAGGGATTGGCGCCATTATAGGTGGGCAAGTTCAGCTCCTTTTTGTTCCCCTCCCTCTCTGTGTCTCTACCCTTCTGCTATGTGATGACACAGCAAGAAAGCCTTTACCAGATTCTAGCCCCTTGATCTTGAGCTTTCAAGCTTCCAGAACTGTGAGCCAATACATTTCTGTTAATTATTAGTTACCCAATCCTAGATATTCTGTTATAGTGGCACAAAACAGACTAAGACAACGTCTAACTATGACTTATCATATAGGTATTTCATTTGGTATAAATACAAATTGAAAACATATTAGTTTCAATTCTAAAATTCCTAGTATGAACAGATAAATGTCATAGAAGAGATTAAATAAATTGAACAATTTTTTTCAAGGCAAAAGATATCTGTGATGACTTCATGTTGACTGTTTAGCAGCATAAATATATTGAGATTGAATCAGGCAAAGATCACTGCAACTGTTGAACTATGGGCCGGCAGGTGGGGGTGGGTGGGCATTTAAGGAAAGCATTGCTACTGGTAATGTTTATCTCAATCACATACCCACCTGCACTAGGTATGTTAGCATTAACTTTTTAAACCATTCAGCAGGGTTGCAAAATTTCAGCAGAAGTAAGACACTTGTTTGCTAGAATTTTATTTATTTTTCAACTTATCGAAGACTGTTGTGTATATAAATTTACTGAGAATCAAGGAACTTGAAAATTTGAGTAAATGTTAAAACATTCTTTTATTTTTTAAACTGTCAATTGCATTGGGACAGGGAAAACAAGATTAGGCTTGAGACATAAGGTTACAGGTGAAGGTGGATATGAGCAAAATAAGAAGAAAAGTAGAGAGGAGAGGAAAGGGAAACAAAAATGAGAAGAAAAATGGCCCTTGAGGGGAAATTTATTACTTACTATTCTATATCATACTTTGATAATTCAGGAACATTTCAAACTCACAGTACCAATATTTCCCAAACTTGAAAAAAGATGTACATGTCCTTTGATAGAGATTTGAGAGTCAATTCTTAGCATGTCAGAAGTCCCCCAGCCTTACCTTTTTTCTCAAAATACTTTGCAATGACACATTCTCCAGTCCAGAAGTGCTGTGGAAATACTGTTGGTGCATATTAAAAGCTAGTATGAAGCTTTAAAAATAGGAGGTTATTTTAATAGTCAAAACATATGTAAAGCATAAATTCTCTTTTTAAATTTTCTAAAGCAATGGCAGAGAAAGGATTTAACTAAAAATGTTAAGTATACATTAAAGACTGCAATAGTTAATATAATTAATATTAATGTAATTATTGGTATGTATTGCGTACAATCTACCTGTCAAGAGAGAGCTCCCTGAGTATGTTGAGACAAAGGGAGTAGAGATGATGGGGCTCAGAAAGGTGCCCCTTTCAGTTCAGGCTCTGGCCATCATTGCACTTATTGTAACCATACATAAATAAGTAAAAATGAGGTTTGAGCAAACCACCCCCAAGATGAGCCTTTCCATACCTCGGTATTCCTTGAGAAATATCCTTACTCCCCGAATCTCTATTACTACTCAGCCCATGAGCCCAGGAAGTTACAGAGAGTGTTCCCATAAACTGTGGAAAACTCCATTCTTTATCAACCTATACAAGCTGAGTCAGAAGAGGATTTCCTTTCTTGTTTTTCTTTAATAAATAGAGATAGGTAAATTTAAAGCAACAGCAACAACAAAGCACCAGCTATAGTCTGAATGTTTATGTTACCCCAGGTAAATAGTCAAGGTGGGTATTTTTATGTTACCTCAAGTAAATATTCAAGGTGGATATTTCAAACCTAATATCCAAGGTGATGGTATCAAGAGGTGGGGGACCTTGGGAGACTATTAGGTCATGAGATTAGAGCCCTCATAAGTAGGATTTGTCTGTTAGAAAGAGACCCCAAAGAGCTCTCCTGCAATTTCCATCAAGTAAGGACACAATGAGAAGATGCCATCTATGAATGAGAACATTGGCTTTTATTAGACACTGGATCTTCTAGTTCCTTGATCTTGGACTTCCCAGCCTCCAGAACTATGAGAGACACATTTCTGTTGTTTATAAACTGGATACCCAACCTATACTCCTTTTTGTAGCAACCCAAATGGTTTAAGATAACACCTTTTATAAAAATCAAAGCTCTGTTCTTGGCTTGCCCTTCTATAAGATTAAGATATAATTGACACTTAGGGAAAAAGTTAATAGCCCTTAATTAGGGTTTTAATTCAAATTCAACACTAACACCTTTTAAAGAAAGAAATGTTTGAAAAGCACTGCTTAAGCTCACTGATGACCTCTCCAGTGACTTTCTCTGAAAAGCTGATGTTTTATCTCTGATAATAGAGAAAGTAACATGCTAGTTACAGGTATAGTCAGCCTTCCGTATCCATGGATTCCACACCTGTGGGTACAACCAATCACAGATCAAAAATATTGGAAAAAAAATAACAATACAACGGTAAAAAATAATATACATTTTAAAATACAGTATGACAACTGTTTGCATTGTATGAGGTATTGTAAGTAATCTAGAGATGATTAAAGTGTATGGGAGGATGTGTGTAGGCTATATGCAAATACTATGCCAGTTCATATAAGAGATTTAAGTATTCTCAGATTCTAGTATCCATTGAGGCTCCTGAAACCAATTCTCTGTTGATACTGAAGGAAGAATGTATATTCATGAGAAAAACTCATTTCCTATGATGACATACAGTAGCTAAGTGAATTATATGAGGTCTCTCAGTTGCAGCCCTAGGTGAACTTCAGCACCAAACTTTGGTCCTCATTAGCATTGCTGTCTGAATGAACTATTAATGCTTCCTCACAACCAGGCAGCTTTCCATCAGTTATGAGTTTCTAACTCATTTCTAAATTTCTAACTCATTTCTAAAGCATTTCTAGAAAAAGAAAGTATAAGGATTAGGCTGTTTCATTTCCCATGGGAAATTTCCTTGGTGAAAGCAGTAACTGGTTGATGATTAAGTCCATGTCTAAGTATCACTTGTGCCTGGAAGCATCACAGAAAATTCCATTACAGGAAGCCCAAATATCAATGTGGTCACCACAGAAAGCTGCCAGTTAAAGTCCTGTAATGTCTCTCACTTAACACATTTTCTCCCCCAGAGGGTTCCACCCTACTGTTGCTGACAGAAGGGATTAGAGGTCACACAGGTTTTATAGTCTTCATTGATTTCTTGAATGGAAATAACAGATGCTGTTAATGAACCTCCCTGTGAGTATACACACAAGGTAATCCCATAGCATCTTGCTTGGGGGTGAAATGTAAACTCTGCTGCTCTGAAGTAAAGTTCCTGTGTAGCTGCCAATAGCAACAGGGTGCAGCAGTTTAATGTTTACCCCTAGGGGAAAGTTTCATCTGACTGTCAGGGAAATACTTCTAATAACCTCTGTTATCTCCCTCAAACCAAAAAAAGTATAGAGTTTTAACTTTAAAAGACTTTTAAAAGACTTTTAAAAAATTTATACAGTAGAACATAACAACATCCTAATAGAAAAAAAATAAGCATGTTAATTACTAGGCCATCCCCTTCTTTAAGAGATGTTATCTCCAAATAAAAATCTTGTTGGCATCATTTGCTTTAAAACTCTGATGATATCATTACCTATAGTTTGTAAACTGATAAATCTAGACAAGTTTTAATAAACTAAATTACTACTACTTTAACTCAAAGTCCAAACTTAAAGTAAAGATAGACTAAAAGCTACATGAAATCTGAGGGGAAAAAATGGTAAGATAAAACACTTCCTTTCTCAACAAAGATTTGTTCACCTAGAGTACTCTTTAAAGACATTCTCTATTCAGTATTTTCATGGACTAAACCTATCATAGACAACATTCTTCTCCATTCTCATTGTTTTTGTTAGTTTGAGGAAATAGAGCAACTAAGGCTTTATTCAATGAAGAGGAGAAAAGATTGGAACTAATATAATACTGTATTGATAATATGTTCGAGTATATGGAATATAGTTCTTCAAAGCATCATGGACCACTCTTCAACCTTCCACACCTGAGAGAATAAGGAAATGTCTAAAATTGCCGTATATAAAATATGATCTCATGTTAGGAAAACATTCTGAGTTGATGGAAATCAATCAACATTAATTACCAAAGTTGTTTTTAAGAATCTTTTTTATCTGGACATCTTTTTGAAAAAGTCTAGGTCTGAACAGAAGAGACAATCATGGGATAATACACTATGATCCTTTCCAGATTGAAATAAGAAACATCATGATTTCTATATATTTAAATCTCATCTAAAATATTTTGATTTTTCTTTGTATTTATTGCTTAGATATGTCAGTAATCATATATTGCTACTTTATATTTTTGAAGAGACATTTCTCCAACTTGTTTCTTTTTTTTTTTAATATTTTTTTATTGCATTTTAGGTTTGGGGGTACATGTGAAGAACATGGAAGATTGTTGCATAGGTACACACATGGCAGTGTGATTTGCTGCCTTCCTCCCCATCACCTATATCTGGCATTTCTCCCCATGCTATCCCTCCCCAACTCCCCACCCCCTACTATCCCTCCCCTTTTTCCCCCGACAGACCCCAGTGTGTGATACTCCCCCTCCCTGTTTCTATAATTTTCAAAATATTTTATTTTAGATCTAGACTTAATCCAAAAATGTCACTGTCCTCTTCTGGCATTAACATGTGTCTAGGTACAAAATTTCTAATAGATACAATAAATTAGCTTATATAGTAAATTACAGTCAGCCCTCCAATTCACAGGTTCAGCATCCATGGATTCAACCAACTACAGGTCAATATGTTTTAAAAAATAAAAAGTAAAATACAATAAAAATTAATGCAGAACAACTATCTACATAGCATTGGTATAGTATTAGTTATCATGACTAATTTAGAGGTAATTTAAAGTGTGTGGGAGGATGCACAGAAGTTATACGGAAATACTGTGCCATTTTTGGGCATACTCAGATTTTAGTATCTGCAGGAGTCCTAGAACCAATCCCCCTGTGGATACTGAGGGGGAGACTATAAAGCCTATTTTTATATTTGTGTGTGTGTGTGTGTGTGTGTGTGTGTGTGTGTGTGTGAGTGTATATGTGTGTGTGTGTTTAATCCCTGTGATAGAAAAGCTACTTTATTTGGAGGTGGTAGTCATGGCATTTAGGTAAAACTCTTCAATTATTATCTGTTCAATTTTGAGCAAGTCGTTTAACATAAGCCTCAGTATTTTCAATGGGTTAGAAACAATAATGGTCACTCTGACATTTCACAGGGTTGTTGTGAAAAGAAAACAAAACAAGTGATGAAGAAATGCTTGCGAACTTCCACTGCATGAATCTAAAGTGATATTTTTAAAAATTTATTTATATGATGCTTGTATGACATACAGATCTTTTGTAATTGCTTCATGTTTTTAATTTAAGATCTTCTAAACCAATAACTATTGTCAAACTTCCTTGGGTTTATAAATTTTTTAAGTAAATAGTAGTTAATGACACACATGAATACTGAAGAGATTAGAAATCACTTTATACTTTTTAATGAATTTTATTTTATGTTCTCTTTCCTAACAACGCTCAATAATCTTTATTTTTTTCTACTAGAATCAGTAACAAATCAAAGGAAGTACTTCAGTTTGATATGCCAACATTATATTTTGCCTTCAAAGTTGATGTTACTAAGAGACAATGAAAGTTGATATCATGAGATTCAACTATGTGTACAATAGTATTACAGTACAAATTACCAGCAATCTCTCTCTCTCTCTCTCTCTCACACACACACACACACACACACACACACACACACACGTGCATGCACTTGTTTTTGCTTTCAATGAGCAACTTGAGGCTACCTCTTTCCTTTTATCACCACCCCCAATATCCAATATTTTTAAATCTTGTCTGCTCCACTGCCAAACCCCTTCCTCACTGCCTCCGCCCTATTCAAATTGCTATCACTGCCCACTCACAGTTCTGCAAGGGTTCCCTAATGGATCCCTTTGCTTCCTCTTATGACCCTCTTCAATCCATTCTCCAAAGAGCAGAATAAATCCACATTACTCCTCCATTTGAAATAGCTCCAATGGCTACTCCGGCTACTAAGAATGAATGAAAAATATCTGAATTTGGCCTAGCCCCCCACTGTCTACATAGTCTGCTCCCTGTCCCTTTCTTCATCTGATTTCATTTCTTTTCCTACCACTCCCACCGTTCTTCCTAAACTCCAGTTATGCTGATACATTCCTGCCTTTCAAATCATGCACTCGCTTTTTCTTCATGCCTAAAGGGTAGCATGAAGAGGTTTTATCCATCTTGTGTTGGATGAGGATTTTAACATCACATTTTTCATTAATTCTTTTCCACCATCTAGCTCAAATAAATGAATATACAATCTGATTAAAAGAAGGATGTTTGTTATGAAATGATAGCTTTCTAGGATTTTCCTGGTATCCCCATTAAAGAATGGATTCCTCAGACTTTCCTGTGTAAAAATTCTGAGGCAATGCTCTACTGCCTCTCTTGAAACAATCTCCACTGAGGTCTTTTCATGGACTTCTCTTTTACATTATCCATGCCTTAATTCAGATATCATCTTGTCAGTAAGGACTTCACCAAACAACCATTTTAAACATTGTAAGTCATCCTCTTTACATCATCTTTTATTTCTTGTTGGCTGCTACATCTCTAGAATATTGCCAGTCACACAATAGGTACTCAAAAATAAATTGAATATATGATGGGATTTTGATTTGTGTACATGTATAAGAACTCAACTGATAAGGGCATAAGCATCATGCTGAATAAAACCATAACATGCTTTCATAAGCAAAGGAATTCTCTTTTTAAAAAATTTCCTTTAACAGGATCAAAGTTAATTGGTTAACAAATTCTATTTCTTTATAGGCATGAAGAGGGGGAGAAAGAAAAGTCAAATAATTCCCTGAATACATTTCAGCATTTTTTTCTGTTCATTTTCATTTTGGCTCTTTTATCTTGTATTTTAACTTTTTTTTTTTTTTTTAGATAAAGGCAAGCTGTCAGACAAATGAGTCTTCGAGGTTGTCACTCACTTGGATTGTTTTAAGGCCAGTTAAAAGGAAAATAGCAACAGTTGCCAGCCTCTATTTCCCAAAGTGATAAGTCATGGTTCTATGTTGTTTTATGGTGTATATATAGAGAAACATATACATATTTTAGTTTCTAAACATTAAATCTGGAAAACATTTTTCAAAGTGCAGTATTCTTACTGTGAATTATATCAAATTTTAATTAAAATGTGAAAAGTAATTTGAGATTTTATAATAAGATTTTAAATATTTGAATTTCTGCTAATGTACAAACAAGCTTTCCACATCAAAATTAGCTCCAGGTCGCATTTTTTTTCAAGCAGGCGTCACAATTTCAGTCATTTTACAGTATAGTTTCTGTAAAATGTAGATGTAGCAGCCAACAAAAAACACTTTAGCCATGTTACCTTTTAGATTTTCAACAAGAAACCTAACTTACTACTTGTCATTTACTATCTAGAACCATCTAACTAGGCACCCTGCTGAAATATTCCTGCATCTCCGCTTTGTCTTCTCAACCACTCTTGAGCTTCTCCACTTTGGGGTATCATTTTGAAACATTCAACATGACGTATTTCTTAAGCTTCTTGTGAGACACAAGAGAATGGCAACAAAATTACAGTACTTTACTTAAGTCTCATTAAAAAATCTGATACTCTGTTTTATATTCATTTTATTTATGATGAATAATGACATTTTTCTTTCCTAAATAAAATATCCAATTTTGCAAAGATAGCAAGAAAAATGCTCATTCATTCCAAAATGTATTGATAAGCTTATTAAGAATTACAAATGTGCCAGGTGCTGTGGGAAATCCAGATGTCAATCTCTGTTGTTTTCTTATGTTGTTTCTTTATTATTTCACTATATAGAGGAAAAAGAAGATATGTAAATAAGTATAATTCAAAGTAAAAAGTAAACTGATTTCTTCTGCATCATTTAAAATGCAGCTGAATATAAAGAAAATCATTCTCACAAAATCGATTTGAGAAATTTCCATTTCAAATCTCACTTGGGTATAGAATAGTACCCTATGAAATGATCTGTTTCTGCAATAAGTTCTCTTTCTCACTCTCAAAACAACTCTCATAACTTCTTTTACCTCCAGTTTCCGGGTCTACTTCCTACACCTCTGACACTGGAAAGCCTTAACTATGAATTCATTGATAAATTGATCAGATTCTAGATCTTTCACATTCCCACAGCTGAGTCCACATTCTGCATGCACCTGCACCTATCTTCTCTTTTTATAATAAAACGAAGGACATTCTCTCCTCCTATCTAAGGCTAGTCCCTTCTCACTTGTCTATTCCTTAGAGTCTTCCTGAAAACTATGCTGATTTGACTATTCCCTCCGTCTTGCATCATTGATCTTCCTCTCCTTACTGGATAATTGCCACTAATGTACAACATCTTCCAAATTATAAAGAGAAGTCTCCCTCAATACATTGTTCACTAACTTTGGCCCTATTTTGTTGCTTTCTTCTCTGGTTAAATTTAATTTTTTCCTTCACTTTTGAACTTTAATTCATAATTCCACTATGACAAATCTTGCTATCACTCTCAACACTCCCCAATCAGTGCCCTTGCCAAAGTTTCTGATGATTTTCATGTCAAAATTAATAAATACCTTTCCATGTTTTCCTAGTTTCTCAGCTGCATCAGACACTATTTAACAGTCCCTCCTCCTGTAAAACCAAACTCTTCTTTCTTTTTTACCTTGCTAGTCCCTTCAGAGCTGCCTCCTCTCCTCTCTCATATCTCTCTAGGTGATTATATCTATTTGCATTTTTTTGAAAGCATATGTGCTAAGCATTTCCATTTGTAATTCTAGTTGTAACACTCTTCTCTGAGCTCCAGACTCATAGCCAATTGTCTTCTTGTCCCATCAATTTGGATCTCTAGTACACTTTTCAAACTTAAATATGGCCTAAAATAACCTCTTGATTTTTCTAAGAAAATGCATTTCCTTCCCAGCTTTCTTTATCTGGCTCAAGCCAAAACAAAAACAACAAAGAAATATTCTTTTACTCTTTTCTTTTACTGTTTCCTTCAATTCATGAGCAAGACCAGTCAATATTCTTTCATATATATATATGTAGTCTGCCCACTTTCCTCCCTCTCCACTAGTTTTACTCTTGCTTAGGTTATCAATTCCTCTTCCGTAGAGGCAGTAGAGGCGACAGCCTCATAACTGCTCTACTTCCACTCTGATAACTCTCCACACAACAGGAAGAATAAATTGTTCTTTCAAACTTACTTGTATCATTCCTCTTCCCCAACACAACCGTGATGGAGAGGGAAGAGATATTTAAAGAGGTCTTAAAAGATATTTAAATTTTGACTCTTGAAATTTACGGGAAAAAAATGCTTTCCAGGACAACAAATCAGCATTGGCAAAGACATGGATGTGGACAAGCAGAAGAAGGTACCTACAGAAGAGTGAGGGGTTTTATTTCCTTATATCAGAAGGCACATCAGAAGAAGCAGTAGGTAATAAAGTCAGGGTTGGAACCAGGAGGCAGCTTCACATTTTCTGTTTAAGTATTTTGAATTTGTTTGGTAATTTTATTTTGTGCTCATTATTGGAAAATGAAATGAAACTGGTTTTCTGTTTGTGATTGCTAAGCAAAAAGATAGAGTAATATAAAATATATGGAGGTTATGTGCTAAAAGTGTAAACCAGTCATAAGAACCCGACATGCCTCAAGTGCATGTGTCTTTATCTCAGAAAGCATCTCACTGGCTTCCACTTCTTAGGGGACTGATAGATTGTATAAATAAAATATTTCTATTTCATCTATTCTTTTTAGGAGAGGGGGAAAACCTTATTTCTAATTGACATAATTGAAAATCTGTCAGCCTGTTTCTTATGCTTTTTTTTTTTCGTTTGTGAGATGATTGAGAACACATACTTTTCCATTTATTAGAAATGTTATGGTGGCTGCTATGTACTCCAGGTTGTCCACTTTTAGTACAAAAAAATATGTAAGCATCTTCTTCCAATGATGCAAAACTCAACATCTTGTTTCAAGGAACAGGATGTATGATCAGTTTGCAAAACGGATTATGCATTACATTATGCTCTTGCCCAGTTCATCAGAGGGATGTATAAAAGTGAGAGAAAAGCAAACATCTCCCAAATTCTCTCAAAAACTTTGTTGTCAGCATTGCTCCTAGTCCTCAAATGGATCATCACTGCTGATCACCTTCATCAACTCTCTTCTCCATATATCAAAGCCTTTGGGAAACAAAAAGTTATTTTACCTTAAAATAAATATTGGGGTGAATTAAGGCAATCATTCTGAATTGAACACAAAGGTATCTGTGATTGTTGTGTAGTACTGTGTGATGTAAATATATTGAAAATTAATAACTGAGTCAGGCATCAAGTCAATTCACAACCTTTCACTCCATAGAGCTTCGGGCAGTCGGTAAAGCAATTAGCACTTTGGAGGTCTGTGACCAAAAGGTATCCTCTGGGAAACAGGTAATCAATAGGGCTGTGAGTCTGTTGAGCAGTTTTAGGATTCCAATTAAACATTTCAAAGAAAGTCAATTTAATTTCAAATAACTGTATTGGCAAGACTACGTATATGCAAGCTGCCAAAGTCAATATATATTATATGCCATGGGGTAATTTTCACAATTGCAAGAACATATATAAAAAGAAAAGGATTGTTTTCTCCATAACCTCAATGCCATTCTAAACAAACAGGCAACCTCCTTCACACAAGACATTTTCTTTAAAGTTTAATAAGGCCCACATTTCTTTTCCAAGATACAAAATTTCATTTATCCTCTTACGTGTGAGCTTCATACATCCAGTTGTGTAGGTCTGTGTGTCTGTGTGTGTGTGTTTTAATTAGATGTAGATGGAATTTCAGTTTTCTAGTTCCTTATTACTGCAGAGATGAGCAAAACAAATCGACAGTTGGTATATCTATTAAAATATCTCTAAAATTCTAAAATAAGAATAAACAGTAAATATGTAGGATTTATCTTGGCTCCCTTCCTGCCACCATTTTTATCAATTTTTATATTACCAAGTGTTTATTTTTAAAATTGTTCAAGTATTTTTTATAATTAGGACATAATACTTCCTTTTAAAAATATGTCAAGGATTACTTTTGAGAGCATAATATCTCAGCAAAGATTAAAAAGAGCCCTTGCTATCATCATCCATTTAAGTGTAGAGCCTGCAAAAAGTATTCCTGAAAAGATTCCAGAAAATGTGTTCATATTTCTTTTGCTTCTACAAATAATGTAGAAAAGATGAAGTATGCAAGGCAGTATAAAATGTTAATTAAAAATATAAAACCAGTTAAAGGGCACAGAGAAACAGATATGTCCAGCCCCTTGAGAAGAGCTCAGTAATAAAAGATTGTTATTGTTTTCTTAACTAATTTTTCACATGATTATCTTTTCTGCAATCTGAGAAATCCAGGAATTGAAAGGATCTCAAACGTCTTCCATTCTATTTTTATGGGGAAAGAGAAGACCAAGAAAACTGTTTTACCTAGAATTATACAACTGAGATCAGTTGGGATCATTTTTAAATATCTTGAAACTTTATAAGATTGAAAGGGATGCCAATGGTGTGGAGTAAAAAGATCCTGGATTTAAGAGTTAGGCAGTGGCCAGGCGCTGTGGCTCATGCCTTAAATCCCAGCATTCCGGGTGGCCTAGGCAGGTGGATCCCTTGGGGCCAGGCGTTCAAGACCAGCCTGGCCAACATGGCAAAACCTCGTCTCTATGAAAAATATACAAAATAGCTGAGTGTGGTGGTGCATGCTTGTAATCTCAGCTACTCGGGAGGCTGAGGCATGAGAATTGCTCAAACCCAGGAGGCAGAGGTTGCAATGAGCCAAAATTGAGGCCACTGCACTCCAGCCTAAGCCAAAGAAGGAGATTGTTGCAAAAAAGAAAAATAGAGAGAGAGACAGAAAGAGTTATCCAAGTATAAGTTCGAATTCTAGGTTGCTCATTTCCTAGGTAATCAAGTTATCTAATCTCTGAGTCCAAATGTCTTCAGATGTAAAACATGAATTTTAATGTCCAGAGTTGCAAAAATGTCATGAGTATATCATTCAGTTATGTTTTTGCAACTATCATATATAAGCATTTTATTAGATGTCGGAATTTGAGTATGTGAGACATAGTCCTCAAGGAGCTGAGGGATAAGATTTTTTAAAAAATACAATGTGAGAAGTGCTTTAATAATATTTTCACAGGATGCCATATTACTTGCTGGGGCTAGATAATGGCCTTGATAGTCAAGGGTGGCAGAAACTGCTATTGTAAGCTGCCCACATCCAATCTCTCATTATTCCATAATAATTAAATCCCCAATTTGCAAGATGAACATAAAGACTCCCAGAATACAAACCATAGAGCTTTCCAGCCTTCCCTGTAGCAAGGTGTGACCCTATGACTAAGTTACAACCGACAGAATATCAGCAGGATAAATCTGAATACATTTTTAGTTATGTATTTATAGAGAAAGGCATGTCCATCCCTTTCCTCCTTTCTTCCATCCTGCTTGGAACACAATCATGATATAGAGACATCTTGGACAAAGTCAATGAGAGACAACTTTGGGGATGGTGAAGAATAAGGTATAAGGAGCCTAGTTTTCTCAATAACTTCAGTAAGCAGAACCACCATACCAGCCTTAATAGTCTATCCCCAAAATAATATATGAGAAAAAATATGCTTCTGTTTTATTTAACATATTTTTATTGAGGTCTCTGTCAAATGCAGCGATAGTTGAAGAGTGTGCGCTTTATCCAAAGGACAATGAGAGTCAATAATAGAATTTCTTTTTTTTTTAAGAAGACAATTTGGTCAGACATCCCTTTTGAAAGTTCACTCTTGATTCAGTATACAGAACTTATAGTGGGGGTTCATAAGATAGGAGGAAGGGGACTAATTAATTAAGGCAATCATTATGAATTGAACACAAAGATATCTGTAATTGTTGTGTAATACTGTGTGACGTAAATATATTGAAAATTAATAACTGAATCAGGCATCAAGTCAATTCACAACCTTTCACTCCTTAGAGCTTCAGGAAGTCAGTAAAGCAATTAGCACTTTGGAGGTCTGTGGCCAAAAGGTAACCTTTTAGATTACTTCATTAATTGAGGAGAGACATTTGGCAGAAGTAGTGGACATGGAAAGAAACAGAAAGACTCAAGAAAATCTCTAGAAATAAAAATCTAATTAGGTATAGAGGAAAGCAAGAGACTCCGATTGTTTTCTTATACAACTGGGTGGTTGGTAGTATTATTCACCAATATAAGGAATGCAGAATTTAATGTATTGATTCATTTAGCACACTTGGCACATAATAGATTGTCAAGAAATATAGCCATTATTTTGTCAATTTACTAATTATCGCTATGCTTTATGAATTTGATAAGTAAAATATTGGCTTTCTAGTCGGGGTCATACAAGACCAAGTCTGGAATTCTATCAGATACAATTTGACATGGATGTATCATTTAAAAGCCTAAGTCCCATGAGTAAATGTGAACTTGTATAGCTTATTTATAGCACAGACTATTAAGAACTGTGAAGGTTCTGAGATTTCACTTTACTTTCAAGTTAACAAGTCCTCCTGTCAGTTTTTTTAATGCTGGCAGAAGACATGAGACACCTGAATCAGAGGTAAAGCTTTATTACTCTCAGCAGTAGCAGTAGCCAGAGCATCAGTATTTCCTCACATTGGTTACCTAAGTCTCAGTTTCCATGAAATGCTGTGAAGACGGTCAAGTCTGATGACACCTGCACACGCAGTGCAAGAGAGAATCTCTAAGCTGGGGAAACCTGAACATATTGTACCGCACCATAAGCAAGCATAGATATGACTCCAGAGTGAGGCGGTATCTCTGTCTTCCAGGGATATATGTTTTCAAGGAAAACATTCTTGAAAAGATAGATCAGAATAGAAGTATTCAGTGTCTCATTTACAAGATTTAAAGAAATGCAAAAGACCTATGGAGAACTGTCTCCTGATACTGAGTAGATACTGAGACCTACCTATACCTCCTACTTAATAGGGTTATAAAATCTTACATGGTGATATATTTGCCTTTCCTTGCATACTTTGGCCAAGGTTACATTCTTAAAACACTTTTTGTTAATATTGGATAATTCAGCACTTTGGTAGTTGAATTTGGCTGACATTTGTTGAAAGCTTCCCTGGGGCAACATGTTATGTTCAGTACCATTGCACATACAAAGATGAATAACATGGTTCATATTCTCTAGACACCCACAGTCTAGTAGTAGACACAGGCATCTAAAACCTAATGTAAAGACAGACTATATAATGAAAGTAGAGAAAATTATGGGAAAATAGAAGAGAACAACATTGATCTCAACTTAAAGAGGGCAGAATTTGAGATGGAAAAATAATGGATAGATCCTAAAAGGGATGGATGAATGGATGCATTGGTGTGAGGCAGTAGAGAATGAAATATGGATTTAAAGTCGACCACATTGGCAACAATATAGAGAACAGTTTAAAGCAGAGAAGACTGGAGACAGTGAGATCTCTCTAGCTACATCTCTAGCTACTGTTCCAGGCAAAGCCTTAATGACAATTTGAATTAAGGCAATATTAGTGTCATTTGAAGAGAAGGAATTGACTGAAGAGATTAGAGAAACAATTGTAACCTCAGTGTGTTGCTGAGGATGAGAGAAAGGAAGCAATTAAAACTTATCCAGATAAGATCAGTAAAATGACAAAATCACTCTGGTTTAGGGGCTACTTCTGCATGGGCTTATGACCTAACTTGAACATTCTACATATTCCTTCTTCCCTATGCCCAGTGTTTGGTTTAGAGATGGGTCTGTGATGCAAGTCACTTGGCCATACTCAAATGTAGAACTTTGGCTTGAATTGTTAGAAACAAAATTTTTTCTTTGTTCTGGTCATTGAGATGTTGGTAATACTAGAGCCTTCAGTGGTACCATAAGGAAAAGCAGATTGGGAGGAAAGTCATCTGAAAATTTAGAAAAAAAAATAGGATTAAGAGGTAAAGAGAGAGATGGTGACATAACTTGAGATTTTAAAACCATTTATCCTGCAAATGAGTGACACTGCTGAATTTTTCAGTCTTGGGAGCCAATTACCTTATTTAAGCTGTGTTCTTTCATTTGTAACTGAAAATGTTCTAACTGAATCAAGGCTACTTCACTTGAAATGTACAGAATTTTAGTCCATCCAGCAGGATTTCTTATAGAAAGTTTTGCCTCAGTAAATACAAAGTTGGACTATATGATATCTAAAGTCCTTTCCCATCCCAAATGTCTATGGTAGATTGAATTTTAAAAGAACAAGCAGGAGAGTTGGAATCTATTGGCATTAATACTGTATCTATGAAGCATAGCTTTGGAAGCATCTTTGCATTTCCATATTATATTTAAATACAGCAAAATCTATTCCATAGAATGTATATAGATGCCTCTCTGTACTCTTTTAGTTATGTAACATAATGTAAGAAGAATGTTTAGGAAAGAAAACAGTATGATGAGACATCATCAGTATAGTGCACTGAGGAATGTAGTCAGTCCTCTCTATATACACATCAATCATGGCAGAACCAGAAATGGATATACAGCCTTGTTCAGAAGTACCTCACAGAATTGCTTTAGAATACTGAGTCATAAAGCTCTTAGCTTAATGAGTTGGTAGCATTTTGCAGATTTGCTTAAAACACGTTACTTTCCAGACTGTGTTAACAGATTCCAACAGTTCTTGCCAACACACTCATCCTAAACAATTACATTAAGATCCATAAGGCCGTGTTTACAGTTCTGAGAAGCAAATGTATTGTTAATGGGCCATAAACTACCCTCTGACTTGATAGTTTGGCTTTTTAAAATTTGTGTAATAGTCAACGAAAAAATTCCAACATCTACTTGGCATGGAAGCGGAATTAGCTTCAGGGATATAAAACTAAATGCTGAGAAGCATCCCTTCCCCACATTTCTGATCTGATGTGCTTTTTATATAAAATAAAACAATTTACACAAAAATTTGAAAGAGCACCATCACCATAGTTTAGAATCGTTTTATATGTTATAGCAAAAAGTAAATAATCATGATGAACTGTGAAAAGTCCTATGTGTATAATATTCTCAATAGTCTCTCAGACGGCTTTTTAAATCTCTTGTGAAACAACTGCATCAGTGAGTCACAAATAGTCTGTGAACAGACATTCAATGCAGCTTCATGCTTTTCACGCCTGTAATTATCTGAGACTATTTTCAGGCTGCCAAAAACCCAGTTGTTCCAAACTACTGTTTTTATCTTCCTATAAAACTCTGTGACTGCCTCTCATACCTGTTTTCCATATTCTTATCTTCCTCCTATTTTGCCTCTTTCTGTTCTGTTGTCTCTCTGTAGGTCTGCTACATTCCCTCCTCACCCTAGGCATCGTTCTTGTTTTAAGATAACATCTCTCAGTTCCTTCTTTCCAGATGGTTCCACTTTCTCTTGCTGGTAATTTCCATTCATCTCAATGCACTTTTAAAATTAACAAAAATCATGCTTTGCCTGCCTTTTTCCTTGTTTAGTTTTATTTTTTTCAATGTCAGATTTCTTTCCATTCTTCCCTTCTTCATAACCTTTCAATGATTCAATCATTTGACATTTATATGTGATAATATGCAACTTTGTACAATAAATTATTTTGGGTACTATATAGATATCAAGATGTCTGGATTCAGATATCAAGGATTTTTTTATCTCTAAGAGTAGCTATGTCGCAAGAATGTCCTTGGCATAAATAAACACTTTTTTTGTGAGTCTCTGAGCTGATGAGTGAGAAATACAGAGAAAAATCTTTTTATCTCACTTTAGCAATTTTTCAGAAGTTTAGGGAATAAGGGGAAAATAGCCTTTGACCTTATGCATGCCTTGTGTTCCTATAGTAGAAACAATGATGGACACGATGTGACATTTTAGGCTGTTAAACTGAGAAAGCAGCTGAAATGCCAGTTTCATAGTCCTGGTCCCTGACATACTGCTTGTCGTGAGACTGATAGTAAAGACAATAATAATAATATTGAATGTCTGCTCTATACTTAGTACATACTAAGCACAATTCCAAGCATGCTATAAAGCATTATCTCATTTATACAACTTTTAAAGATAAGACCAATTATTATTACCACTTCATAGATGAGGACAACAATCACAAAGCTTACATAATTTTTAGAAATACACAGTTAATAAACAGTGGATTCAGATTTCAAATCTAGGCAGTCTGATTCTAGGACCCACACTCTGAACCACAAAATCAAATGATAGGACTCAAGGAATTCCCTGCATCCTTCATTCTCTCCCTTATCTTGCATCCTCTATCCAGTCTTGCCACAATGTGACCTTCTCAAGAGGCCTATGCCAATTAACCCACTTAAAATTGCAGCATTCCTGTCCACCAAAATTTTTATTCCTTATTTTTAGGACCCAGAGTAAATCACTCACACTCTGGGCACCTCATGACTTAGCCTTCTGATTGGAAGCTTCCTTAGACTGATCCTGTGAACTATAGTCAGCATGTTCTGAAGAGCTCCAGATCTTCGTGATACCTAGCTTGTATGTTTTTGTAATACTTTGAGTACGTAATATTGTAAATATATGTTATCTGTCTCTGTAGGAACCATGTGAATCTGCCTCTTGCACTTTTCAGATTGGGCTGTTGACCTAGTGGTTAATCTTCATGTGCAAGTGATACAATATAAGTTTAACGAAAGAATGGATAGTTTATGATAAAAATCTAGGTGTTCTGTTTTCATGCTCAAATATGCAATCAAACTTGTTCTGATTGATTTTTTTAATTTGTTGAGGAAAACCTTATACCTAATTTCTGATGTGGAAATACCACTTACCTAAAGGCAGGAAATTCTGACTTTGGATGGAAAGATGCTAGTATTTTTGTAGTATTTATACTACTTTTAGAATTGTTATAATAGAAATAATTTTGTGCTGAAATTCAGTCACCTGGATTCTATAAGTAATTCTAGTGCCAAAGAATTGTGTGACTATGAACACGTCATTTTTCTTATGCTAGCCTCAGATTTTTTCCTATAAATGTAGGTAATTCAACTTGGATGATATCTAAGTTTCTCACCAATTCTCAAATGTATTGATTATCTGAAATACTCATATAAACTAGAATTTAGTGGGTCCTAATAATTGCATAGGGTAATTTCATATTTGTGTGGCTTTACATGAATTATAAGTAGGATGACTGTTTTTGTTTGCATGGGATAGTCCCAATTTGCAACATCTCTTTATAATTATTATAAACACCTCATTTTACTCTCAAAATTATCCTAGTTTTTATAATAAATAATAACTCACCCTAAGAATAGCTTTATCTTTAGAATATATAGTATGTTATTATTCTACATGTATATAAAATGTAAGTCCACACAAAAATCTGTGTGTGGATGTTTACAGATGCTTTATTCATAATTGCCGCACTTAGAGGCTACCAGGTTGTTAGTGGGTAAATAAGCAAGTAAATGATCATGCATTCAGATAATGGAATATTATTCAGTGCAAAGAAAGAAATAAGCTATGAAGCCATGAAAAGACATGGAGGAAACTTAAATGCATATTAACAGGTGAAAGAAGTGAATCTGAAAGTGCTACATGCTACACAATTTCAACTAAATGACATTCTAGAAAAGACATAACTATGGAAACAGTAAAGGATCCATGGCTGCCAAGAGTTAGTGTGGAGAGAAGGATGAAGAAGCACACAGGTACCTTAGGGAAGTGAAACTGTAATGTTCTTTATGATATGTCCAAATGATATGATTTGAAAGAAAAAAAATCATGGGAAATATTATAAACAAAATTTTACATATCCTGAAAATGAATTCTTTATAGGTTGTTACCTTGATCATTAATAAATATAGTCACAGTTGGATTTAGGTGGATGACTTAATTTGCCAATTTTGTTTAGCCACTGTCCAACCACCTCATTTGTGGAACAGAATAGGAAAGGGGTACTCTTGCGGGTAGAGAGGGGGAAGTATCATTGTATATGCTGTGTATTCTGAAAGAGTTATATAGTAAGTTCAGAAGAAGCTAGACTTCCTTCTATTTTGGGCAAGTATAACATCATTTCTCAGGCTAGAGCTTTACAAGTTTGTATAAATAAAGGACCAGTAGTTTTTACCCTTTAATAAATCATCTAATTTAAGAGGTGGAAAGAATACTTTAAAACAAAGATATAAGTTCTTTATTTGTATAAAAATGGTAATATTATCTACATATGGGTTTCTTATTAGGATCAATTATTACAGTCCATATAGAAACCATTAACACATGTTATTAATATTATTATTAAATAATTATTCCTCCTTAGTTTTTACCTCAGGATATTTCCCAAGTCCTACAATGTAGTGTATGTTTGATTCTGCTTCTATTTTGTCTTTGCCTTTGTTAGTAGCTCTTCTGTGTCTTGATACAGTTTTCATGAACTAGCTATAAGTGGGCTAAATGACCTTTCTCACCATCTTCAAGGTAGAAGCGTGACCTACATCTAACACTATCGATAAATTCCATGCCTCTGGCTACTGTGGTTGTTTCAACATAGGCAATATGACTAAAAGCAAAGCTAATCAGAAAAATGAGAATTTTTACTAGAGTGATAGGAAAAGGGATTCATTGAATTTGAATTTGAATTCGGGATGATGTAGTGTTGAATTTTCTACATTCACATTGCTACCATCCAGAGATAATATATTTAAGATTGAAATTAACACAGATGAGCCAAAATAAAGCCAAAAATAAAGACAGAACCTGGATGCTAATGGGTGTTTGAGATCCATGAATCAAGCTGCATCTTTAGACTATTCAGATATATGGACCAATAATTTCCTTTTGTGTAAGCCAATTTTTAAATTCATTTCTCTCCTTGAGACAATTATACCCAACACTGCCCTTGACCTATCCTCTGTAACCTGAGTCTTTTAGTGAAATTTCCAGGAATATGACTAAAAAATCTTCTCTGACATTTTACCTACTGCAAATCTCTAGATATTCTGATATTTCCACACAAACCTTCAATGTATTGAGTGGTTCAAATATCAAAACTGAGCAAATAGAACTGACTATATTGGCTTTTTGAGGTTATTCATTGTCACACCTTCAGCAATACAAAAACATTGAGAGCTTGGCTTCAAAATAAATATGCAAAAACTATTATTTACATGAATATATAAGACATTTCATCATATTGGGAAGTTTATTCTTTATATTAGGAAGGAAAGAAAAAATCAGTAATAGTAAATTCCATAATACTATGGTGATTAACTCTTGATACATCTTTAAACTGCCAGATATGTAGATTTTACTCTGATGAAACAGACTGTATTTAATATGTTATTGGCATATTTCTGCATAGCTATGTAAGCTAAGACCATTATCAGGACCCAGTCAAATTCAAGTGATTCTGCTGTATTTTTAAATTTTTTCTCCTGGAATCCTGGCATCCAATGGTGTGGCTAGATCACAGCTGTGGTTGGTTGAGAAAGCAGGCATAATAGACTTTTACTGAGACAGAAAGGAGGATGAGGTGAGTTAAGAACAGGGAAAGAAGAGGCTGAGGGATGATCAGTGACTTTAGTAGTATTAAAAATGCCAAGGGCAAGATTCAAGGCAGGAGAGACATAAAATCAGGAGACTGAGGTTTCTCGTCTACTGGAACAGACTGTTTCCTGTGGTGGCTCTTCAGCACTTTGGATAGCTCCCAAGATACATAAGTTACCCTACAGTTCAAGCATCCAACTGGCCCTTTCCCTTCAAGCACAATATTCCGATCATTCAAGTGATGTTACTAGTTTTGCTAAACTCAGTTTCTGTGGTCTGGAGATAAACCACAAACACTTTTTATCTTCACATCAGTTGGAGATTTGTGTCTTAGTCCTCTTCTCTGTAGCATCTACAAGAATTTTTTTTATTATATATATATATATATTTTTTTTATTGCATTTTAAGTTTTGGGGTACATGTGAAGAACATGCAAGATTGTTGCATAGGTACACACATGGCAGTGTGATTTGCTGACTTCCTCCCCATCACCTATATCTGGCATTTCTCCCCATGCTATCTCTCCCCAACTCCCCACCCACCACTGTCCCTCCCCTATTTCCCCCTGACAAACCCCAGTGTGTGATGCTCCCCTCCCTGTGTCCATGTGTTCTCATTGTTCAACACCCACCTATGAGTGAGAACATGCGGTGTTTGATTTTCTGTTCTTGTGTCAGTTTGCTGAGAATGATGGTTTCCAGGTTCATCCGTGTTCCTACAAAGGAAACGAACTCATCCTTTTTGATGGCTGCATAATATTCCATGGTGTATATGTGCCACATTTTCCCTGTCCAGTCTATCATCAATGGGCATTTGGGTTGGTTCCAGGTCTTTGCTATTGTAAACTGTGCTGCAATGAACATTCGTGCGCATGTGTCCTTATAGTAGAACCATTTATAATCCTTTGTATATATACCCAGTAATGGGATTGCTGGGTCAAATGGAATTTCTATTTCTAGGTCCTTGAGGAATCGCCACACTGTCTTCCACAATGGTTGAACTAATTTACACTCCCACCAACAGTGTAAAAGTGTTCCTATTTCTCCACATCCTCTCTAGCATCTGTTGTCTCCAGATTTTTTAATGATCGCCATTCTAACTGGCGTGAGATGGTATCTCAATGTAGTTTTGATTTGCATTTCTCTAATGACCAGTGAAGATGAGCATTTTTTCATATGTTTGTTGGCTTCATGTATGTCTTCTTTTATAAAGTGTCTGTTCATATCGTTCGCCCACTTTTGAATGGGCTTGAATAATTTTATTTTATTTATTTTACTTTATTTTTATTTTTGAGACAGGGCTTCACTCTGTAGCTCAGGCTGGAGTGTAGTTGCACAGTCATAGCTCACCACAGCCTCAACCTCTTGGATTCAAGCGATCCTCCCACCTCAGCTTCCCAAGTAGTTCAAACTACAGGCATGCACCATGATGTCCACCTAATGAATTATCTTATAGCTATTATGTTAGGATGAATAGCTAAGGATAAAAAGATAAGGATGTACAAAGATATTTATTAGAAGATTGTTTGAAATATAAATATTTCAAGAAACTTGAATATAGGAAAATAAATATAGAAATTATAGTATATCTATATAAACAAATAGTATATAGTAATGAAATAGAACATGATACAGGATAATTTCCAATATATACTACCAAGATAATTTTTAAAGATGGAAGACAGAAGTGCTGCAGAGTGGTGTGAACAGTGTATTTCTACCTATGGAAAAAGATTAAATATGCTTTTATATGCAAATAATATTACTGGAAGGATAAGTAGTAAACTGGTCAGAGTCTCTAGGAAGAAGAACTATGGAACTGTTTGAATTTTTACCATGTACACATATTATTTTTTCCAATAAAATTGCTGTTTGTATATGCATTTTAAAAGTAAAATTTAGAGAAATAAAGAGTTGTTATCCTAACCATTGTGATCTTTTGTGACCTCCATTAATAGATGCAGCAAGCTCCCATAAACCTGAGCCATTGGGCAAAGTTTCCTGTGGTTCATTGCTATTTTTTAGTTCTTTTCTCTAAAACTTGAAAAACAAAACAGGTTGACTCACAGAACCAATATTCATTATTGGTAAGTCCAATTCTGTATCTTCAAAATCTTCTTTATGACTCTTCAACATGATTAAAAGAACACTCTTCAGCAGTTTCATGAACTTTCAGAGAAGCAATAATATGGAAATAAAAGTCACAGACATTCATTCCAGGACACATTGTTCTGTCATTAACTTGGTTAATATCTTCTACCCATAGAAATCAGATGCCAGCAATTTCTCAGCAGTTTCATCCTGCTCAAGAGTACATAATGATTGCAGGATAAATCAATGTCTTAGAAACCTGGAAAACTCTGAAAAAGAATATGTAATGTGGCCTGTGGGGGTGGAGAAGGAAGGTTAGACTGTGTGCTTATAATGAAGAAAAATCAATTCATCTTTAAGCATCACTTATAATAAGGAGAGGAAACTTATACTTAAGAGGCCTTTTAACTTTAATAAGGGACATGTATGAAGTGTTCCTCAGATTTAAGTTTGAAAATAAGTTCTGAGTGGCAAAACACCCACTTATTTACAGAAAATTTTAAATTTTAGAAGAGAAACATTTACGGTCCACTATGAAAGCTGACAGTCATTTCTCATCACATTTGGGGGAAAAATTGTGATTTGCTCAATAGGGAGGTACTAAGATGAACTTGCAGTTACTGAACTCAGACAGTGGATATTCCAATGAAAGAAGCTAGTCAAGAGGTACAAGATAGACTCATATAAAGGCTAAATTAAAATATTCAAACCTGCCAAAGACTCATAAGAGAAAAGATATAATATTCTAGTAGTATGATCTGTTGAGATCATAGCTTACCTATACTCTATTATAATATATATATATATATATTTTTTTTGTATTTTCCAGTATTCCTACAATAATCATGCATACTTTTAGAAAAAAATAAATATTTATTGTCACAGCATATGGCAATCCAAAAGATAATTTAGTTATGAATAAAACAGAACTCATAAATATAATATGCACTACAAATTATAGTAAATATACTAAGGATTATTTGGCTCCTTTCTTCTGAAACTAGAGTACACCTTTAAATTAAATTCTGTAATAGGTATCACTACCTGCTTTCCAGGGTACAGGACAGACATATTTTTCTATAAAATCTTGTTTTCATTGATCATTTACTTTCTCCTCTGAGTTCCCATAATTCTTGCTAGCTTTCGCAACAATGGTATTTTATGCTGGCTTTTCAGTGTATCTATTTGTGTGTGCCTGTGTTTTGTGTGCACACGTGTGTTGTCTTTCCAACTGTGTGGTGTGCTCCTTGAGGATAATGACCAAACCTTCTAGGTCTATGTAGCCTCTATTCCAGAATAATATTTTGATTATTAAAATGTTAATTAAATATATATTGATTTATAACTTAGCCTTACTTGATAATGTGTAAGTTGTATAATTAAATATATCATAGAGTTGACTGACCTAAAATCATAATATTACTATAAAATCAACAAGTTTCTTGAGTACTTTATTGAGTAAAATGGATGACTCACCTGTCTTCTTCCTCTGAAGATTTTGTTAAAGGACTGTATTTGCTGGAGACTGTCCTGGCCTTATTTATTGGCCCTAAAATACAAGATATTAAAATTCAACAATTTAACATGCACAACAACTTAGCCCCAAGATTATGTGAAAATCATTTTCTCAATCTTCCTAGATGGAAGAACAGCAGCAGTTGGTGAGCTGGAGTTGCCTGACTTTTCTATAATAGATTCCATAGGTTTGCTGGACACCCCTTTCTGCCTGTAGTGGTTCTTTGGGGAAATAATAATGGAATGATCTATGTCCATCTTTGCTTCCTTCCTTCAAAGAAAAAAGTACTCAAATGTTATCAAAGACTAGATCCTCTGTCTGGGCTTTCTATCACAACCTCCCCCAGAAGCCAGTTCTTTCAAGTACATCTCTCTTTTTAATTATTCTACCAGTGCCTTCTCCTCTTTGAACTTCAAACATGCATAGATCTTCCTTTTGAAAAATAATTTGACCTCCCTAATCAGGGCTAACTTGCTGCACTAATTCAAACCTTTTCTTGCATAACTTTCTTCACTCTCTGTCCTTCATTTTGCTACCATTGACTTTTTATCTTCCTTTTATCTGCAAAGTCACTATGCACAGACATGCAGATTATAGTTGATATAATAGTTCCCCAGAAATGTTCAGTGCACAACCTGTACGAATGCATGTAGTGGTCTTGTTTACTTTGTACCACCTACTTTTATTCCCCTTTTTCCTTTCGCCGTCTTTTCCACATTTCAAATTATACTATACATAGTTTCCCAATGAATTTTCCTAAAATATTTGCAAATCTTTTTTGGATTAGATGAAGTCTAAATGCCTAACTCTGGTTTCCAGAGCTCACCATCTTTGCCACTTCATTCCTACTCTTTCACAGAGAGCTTCCACTGCAGTCATATTCATTTTCCCAACGGACTTCATGTTGTCATCACTTTATCATTTAGTATGTGCCATCTCCCTGCTTAGAACGTATTACCCACATCTTCACCCACATAATTTCTACAAATCTTCAGAGTCCAGCTTAAACTCTACGTTTCTGTAAAGCTTTACTGGCCACCTGAGCCCACAAGAATTTCTCAATCTGCTCTGTGATTTCTGTACTATTTGGCACTTACGTACTTTTTATTTTTATTTTTTTGTAAATGTGTATATGCTCTGTTCTGTTTTTTCACTTGATTTAAACTTCTAATAGTCAAAGACCAGCTACTATAACTCTTCATGTTCTCCAAATTATACAATACCATATTTTACGCATAGTGATATACTCTCCAAATTATACAATACCACATTCTAAACATAGTGATATACTTAGTAAAAGTTGATAATAACCTGATTTTCAGTAATTGATAGCATATCAATTATATTTTTGTTAGCGTATCTATCATAATTAAAACTGTACCTTGACTTTTTTTCTTAAAAATAGGTCAGTTTATTTCACAAGGAAAATGTTTTTTTCTTTGGTGGTGGTGGTGCTGGTGTGTGTGTGTGTGTGCGTGCATGCACACACATGCATGTGTGTCCTTTTATGCACATGCTCACACTTTAAGTTGCATAGTTATGCCAACATTTCTAAAGCTGATATTCAGGATATGAAGTTGTGTTACTACTAGTGTTACAACTAATAGTAATAAAAATAATTTGGAAATATGCTTCACTTTATCTTCTTCCTACAGAGTCACACTACACATTAAATTTCTGAAAAGTCCTCCGAAAGGAGTGATTAGGGATTTGTAAGTTGTATTAATGCAAGTAGCCATGTTTGGAAAAAATTATCTTCAGATGTTATTTCCTCAAATGTTAGTATTTTCCAGAGAAATCTCTTCAAATATTTATGAGGGAGTTGGAGTTGAGTGGAAACAGAAAATATGACACTTCTCAAAAAGATAAATAGGAATATTTGTAATTATTTAATATGAAAAAAGGAAATTTATGAATTCTTGTCTGTTACCCTTTAAGTTTTTCCTTCAAATGAAACTGATTTAAAGAATACTCTTCTAATTCTGTTTTTAAAAATGTAGAAACAGAATACTCTGTAGACTCCTTATACAATTGCCTAAGAAACGTATTGACTGTAAATCCCATACTGGGTTCATAAACCTAGGACTAAAAAAAAAAATCTAGTGCTTGAAATTATTGCTTTAATTTTATACCCACATTTCAGCTTGCTTTTTTAAACAAACAAAAAGGCAATAGAAAGCCAGAGGGCAAAATCCTTTAAGTTAGATATAGGCTACAAAAGGTTAATAAGCTCCAGAATAAAGATATGTGCTCTGCCTATCACAGGGCAGAGTGAAAAGATCACAAGATTTTTGAGTTAGACTTACTTGGGAAGCTTTGCTACTAATCAGATACATGACATTGAATATCAATGTCAATATCAAGAGGCTGCAAAACTATATTACTTTTGGATTTGTTACGGAGGGAAATAATAGAATTATGATGTATAATGCCAACAAAACATTATTAAATAAGTTCACTCACGTAGAATTAATGTTTGCTTTATCTCAATTTCGTGCAGAAAGTTCAGCCAAATATGTAGAGTTACAGAATATTCAACAACTGTTGCATTCTTCAGGAATGCAGTCTTGGTGAAGTATGATGACTAGGGTGAGTAAATCATCTAGAGGTCCTTCTTAGCCAAAAGAATAATTTAAAATACTTATGGTTTCAAATGTATTGAATTGAGTATAATTCTTGACCTGCCTGTAGTGAGCTTTTTCTTAATACAGAATTTCTGTTATTCTTCTTTAACCAACAACCTGTGTATGAACATTGGCCATTCAAGTATAGCAATATCCCAACTGACTCTGACAAGTGTTCCCTTTAAGGTAAAAATTCAATGTTCTTGCAGACTGGAGACACTTTTCTCACCTCAAAATACTGTTTGGTAAAACAATAAATTTGAAACCTAAAACAATATAGTTTTTCTGATAGTTAATAGAGGAACTTCATTCCCCAGGGATTTTTTTTTCTGTTTATGAATATTCTTTCCATTCTCTTTCTATTTGAATTATTCTTACAATAAAGCATGCAGAAGAAAAATAAGAATGTGGTATGTGATGTGTTTATGACATTTCTTACATGAGGATATTCTAACAGCCCTATATTTGAAATAGAATTTTTGTTGTCATTTCAAATGTAAACTATGATTATTAAGGTTAAATTTATGAGCCACAAAAAATTTTTAAAACAAAATTTATGGATATTTGGGTGGTAGCTCTTATTGTTGAACTTACTCTCACATAGATAATGTATTCCCTTCTTTGTGTTATAATTTGTAGCTATTAGTCAAGGTCAGAATGAATAGGTAAATAAGGAATATTTGCTTTTCTTACACTTCTCTTGAACTACAAAGTTCTTATCTGGTCATGTATAGATTCAGAGACCCATATGAATATCATATTGAGATATGCAATTGCAAAGACTCCTATTACCAATTGAAATGATCAAATTAATCATTTCTTCTATCATTGACTTTCCCTTTTTTTATGTAATAAAAGTTATTTAATAGTTTATAACACTGTTATGGCTTTATTCATATTCAGAGGGAAAATTTATCCTCTTAAATATATGACCTTATTTTATCAAATATTTTATACCATAAGAACATAATATTTCTTATACATATATACCATGAACATGTACAAGTAAAGACAATATTGTCATGGAAAATACAATCATTACCATAAACAGGCTATATACGTAAAATTATATAATATATATATTATATAGATACACATATATAATTTTATATGATATATATATATATCAGATAATACCAACTCAGAAGAGAGATGATACACAGATTTCAGATGACACTTAACCTAAGTGTCTGTTCACAAAGTCAGCTTCGGAAATAGCTACCATCAATGTCTGTGTCCTTATCCTGCCTCAGGGAACCTGCACATTAAATTGTTGACAGGAGAGCATGCTGCCCACCTCCCTGGCCCTTCGACACTCTCTCTCTTTTTATACTCCTTGGGACTTTAGGTGCTGGCAGCAGTAGCAATGCCTCTTCTACATGTCAAATAAGAATAAGCATTATTAATGGAGGAGTTCTCTAATTCTCCCCTTTCCTCTTTTTCTAGCTTCTTGAGATCAAAACTTTTTGCTTGCCAAGCTGTCTCTAAAGGTCTATTAAAGAAAAAATGAAAATTCCGAGATAATGTAAGAAACCAAGAAATCAGACAGGCTAAGTGGAAGTAGGAAATAAGTGAGCGAGGTGGGGGGAGGGAGGAGAGAGACAAAAGCACTGTGGCTTTCAGAGATTTTGTGAGGGATTTTTGTAGAAATTAGTGATGGAGGAGGGATTTTAAAGATTATGCATTAATAATGTTCCTTCTAGAGTTTCCTCTGGCATAATATTCATCCAAAAGGATGCTGTTGGTATTAGGAAAACAGTTCTTCAGTGGGTAGTACCACACATTGCAGGATGTTTAGTATCTCTGGTGCCAGCCACTTACTAAATGCTAGAAATGCTCCTTATCATGAAAATTGAAACCATTTACACACATTTGTAAATATCTCCAAGGACATACTTCTGCCACTGGTTGAGAAATACGACCCTGGAAGTGGAGTAAAGTCAAACATTAAGCTCTGGATACAGAAAGTATACATTTGTGAACTGTGATTCAAAATCTGATAAAAAATTGAGCCACAATGAACTCAAAATATATTACAATTTACAATTACATTTGTGTAATGTATCTCTCACATGTATTGTATTTTGGGCACCTGGATAGTAACTATGCTGTTTTGTATACGTGAGAAAATGGGATTTAAAATGTAAAGAAAGAAGTGTACTTCTATGGCAAATAAGTGATGTTAAAGGCAAGATTGGAAAAATTTTTAAAGGAAATCAACATTTCCTAATTGCCTGCTACATAATGTATTTTATCTAAAATCACAAGATGGTTAAGTGACAGTCTCTAAACCCAGGTTAATATCACAAAGCTCATTATTTGTTGCATATTGACAGGAGTTCAGTGAAGTGGCAAGAAAAACAAATTTAAAGATTACTTTAGAAAATATGAATATTAACAAAAAATAATTTTTTTTCTCTGGGTTTGAGCAGCATCCAAACCTCCTATGCTTAATCTAGTAATGTTAGGTATGATACCCTCTGTCAATAGATTTGAGAAGATGTTAAAGAAGGAAACCTAAGAAATTAAACATAAATGTTCTCAAAAAGGATCACCATAAACTAATCTTATTATCAGAAAATGAGATAATTTACAGAAAACTACAGAGAAAATAAAAAGTCTGTGTCCTAAGGAAAATGCTTGATTTCTTGATTTTCCTGGTCTAAGGGCCAGAAGCATTAATAGCAATGCATTATTATTCTAAATTCAATGAATTATTTTTCATATCAATATTATTTTGGAAAAAGATGCTCTTACTGATATTAATTTCAGAGTATTAATTGGAAATCACCACCTTGCTTTGAACAACTTTCAGATGAAAGAGTTCTGAGCATGACTTGACTCTTTAACTTACCCACCAAAAAGCTCTGACAAGAAGGACACCCTGGGTGTGATTCCTGCTGAGTTGCCAGCATGGCACACTTATGCCTTTCAGTTTGCTGTCCTAGAAGTGATCAAAATGACAAAAGCAATACACCCTGTGAGCTCTTTAACATTACAAGGAAGAATTAAGTGAATTTTCAAAGCCTTAGGACAATGATCATAAAAAGACTTTATTCCACAGGCTGACACAGATTCCCTGGCTAGTTGAGGCCATCACCAGTGCCTCAAGCATCTTGAGGCATTTCCCTACAGCTAAAAGATAGACTTGACTGGAAATATTCACACATGCAGTTTTTTAAGGGCATGAAGCAGTTCTCTGACTTCTCACTGCTGTCATTAAGTCTAGCCTGGCTTTCCTTGGCTTGGCAATCTGGTAGAAGGTCTGCTGAGTCAGATAAAATGAAGAGGATTCAACTTTCTAAAATTACCATCCTTGCCATCATATGCATCACAAATTCAATGGACCACAAAAGACTTAATATTTCAGTTAAGCATTATCTTGGAAATTTATTTCAATTATCGTGGCTGAAGAAACACTTTAAAGCAAAGAATCAAGGTATGTTAGGAAAATGCCTTTCTTTTTTCTCCAAAAATTTTCAAATAACAGATAGTAGTGTTTTAAAAAAATTATTGATGATACTTGTTAAATATGGTAAAAAGATCTTATTCAAGCCAGATACGGTGGCTTACGCCTATAATTCCAGCACGTTGGGAGGCTGAGGTGGATCACTTGAGGCCTGGAGTTCGAGATCAGCCTGGCCAACATGGCGAAACCTCATCTCTACTAAAAATACAAAAATTATCCAGGTGATCATGCATGCCTGTAATCCCAGCTGCTTGGGATGTTGGGGTTCAGAGGTTCAGGGGGAGCTTCCTGAGAGGACGTTTTGCCAGGTTCTTGGTCTATGACTCTCTCAAGAATGGGAGAGAAGCCGACGACGGAGACCACGGCACAGTGTGCTCGTAAAGTAAATACCGGACCCCAGAGTTTGCAGAAAGTGATTTATTTAGATAGAAAAAGAGGAAAAGGACAGGAAGAGAGAAAGCTTCCACACTGGGTGGAAGGGGACCCCAGAGGGGAAATCCAGGAGAGAGAAAGACAGCTTCCATGAGAGAGTTTGTGGGAGGGGGACCCAAACATAGAGTCCCAAGGGGTGTGGAAGAAGGGGACTTTTAACCTGGGAGGAACCTCCACCTTCTCCAAGACCCCTGGCCAATGAAAGGAGTTCCTTAGAACTTCCGCTGGAGTGATTGACTTTTGACTCATTCCCTTGCCTGCAAAAATTAAAACAGAGATCATTAAATCTCCCGGATGGAGAGAGATGGGAGTGGCGCATGGCTCTGGGAAGTTCTTGTCCTTAAAACTATGCCCCCTTGTGGTCCTGGAAAGAGAACACCTTCCCTCATAGATGCTGAAGCAGGAGAAGTGCTTGGACCCAGGAGGCAGTGATTGCAGTGAGTGGAGATCCTGTCACTGCACTCTAGCCTGTGCAACAGAGCAGGACTCTGCCTCAAAAAAGAAGAGATCATATTCAAGGGGACTCGAGATAGATGTACAGGCAGGCTACAAAAATGAGGTTTTGTTTTAGGGGAACAAGATGGAGCTCAGCTCTGAATACAAAGAAAGTGGAAAACCAGGGAACAGGGTATGGGTCACTGGATAGGAAAAGAAACCTCAGGGATGAGATGAAATTCTGGCTGAGGTGACCTAACAGGATTTTTGCTGAATGCAGGCCAGGGTGATCAGACAACACTTGGGGGTGGTAGAAACTGAAGAACCTGACAAGACAGCAAGGGCAATTAGATATCAGTGGTGGGGGATTCTGTTTACACTGGTTCCACATGATTCTTGCTAAAATTGGACAATTTAAAGATGAACATGGACGTCCAAAAGTCAAGACCTAGTTTAGAGGAGAGTTTCAGTAGAGACTGACTAGAGTTTTTTCACAGAGAGAATCTTTGTCAGTAATGATGAGCGTAATAACACTGACAAAGTATAATAGTTTTTTCTGACAGTGAGAAATGAATGTTTTTAGATGACTTTGACCAAATCTCAAAATCTCTTAATACCTTAATTCCACTAAAGACTTTTGAAATAGTTTCAGTAGAAGATAAATGTAAGTATGACTGTGTGTGTGCTGGGGGGGAGGGGGACTTGTACATGGCTTTTTTAAATGGCTTTGGATTACATAAGACATTTGTTATTTAATTTAAACTAAAAATCTTTAGTTTTAGAGATTGGCTCTTTATAATCCATTTAAAAGAAACAAAAACAGTAAATGTGTATAATAAAATATAAGGTCTGTTTCCTTTAGCTGTCAGGAAAGAGACAAATCATTCCTTGCATACCATTTAATCCCTGTTTCTGTGATACCTGCTGAGGAAAAACTGTTTCAATTGTAAATACACCAGTGGTTCCTTTTCTGCATAATGTTTAAAGAAGTCTCAAGGGTTGGTTTTCCATTGATTATTGAACTCATCACTCAAATCTCCAAATAATAAGTACAGGTTATTGGGCCAAGATGCAGTCAACAATATCTTGTAGGAGACACTAAAATAGGTTAGAGGGATTTCTACAAGAACTTTGAGAACTTTGCAGGTTTTTATCATTACTTTAGTCCAATAGAGGCTGCAAGTTGAAAATAAAATAATTAAGAGAGAAGCTTCTATTTAAAATGACTTCAGTTATGTGAAGTGGCTCACATCTATAATCCCAGCTCTTTAGGAGGCCAAGGTAGGAGGATTGCTTGAGGCCAGGAGTTTGATATCAGCCTGCACAACAGGACAAGACCCCATCGCTACAAAAACTAAAAAAAAAAAAAAAAAGTTGAACATGGGGGCACGTGCCTATAGTTGCAGATCTTTAGGAGGTTGAGGTAGGAAGATTACTTGAGCCCAGGAGTTTGAGGATGCAGTGAGCCATGATTGTACCAATACTCCCTCATGGGTGACTGACTGAGACTCTGTCTCCAAAAAAAAAAATTAAATTGGAAAATAAAATGACTTTTGGGCCTTTCTGGTTTCATTTAAGGGAACTGTGAATGATGAAAACACAGTTCTCAAATACGCATCATAGTGCAGGTCAACCTCAAACAATTCGCCCAGCCTTCCTCAATTATAAAACCCAACATTTAGTCGCTCATTTCAGCATTTCATTTGGCTGCTATCAGTGATCTTTTTGCTCTTCATTCAAGTGTCCCTTTGAAACAAAGATAATCTTGTCAAAATGTATCTCGAAGAAACCACAAAACAAGCTCTTTTTTGTGGCAGTAACCTGATGAGAAATATCTCCCAAGCACAGTTCATACTCTGTAAATTCCTCTTTAATTCCATCATGAGTTAGAAGTTAATTTGCAGTCACTTTAGAAGCCCTGAAATAGGTCACTGCTGTAAGCTCCCTAACCTGTCTCCTTATAGTAGCAAAGAGCACAAACTCCTATTGTTAATGATTTTTTTAAGGAAAAGAAATGTCAGCAGCAATACTGCAGTCAGCCTGGACAACTCAGATTAATATGTTCATGTTCATCATTTAATATATGTCAAGCATCTAATGAATACTTGGCTATAAAATAAGCACTATGGAGATTTTAGAGACTACAGACAGCATGATTATTGCTTTCTGAGAGTCTGCTACCTAAAAAGCTCCAATTCAAATATATAGTAGTCAATAAGGTAATATAGATAACCCTTGATTCAGCTAAGACAGTGATACAAATAATAAAAAATTTCAGGTGGTATCATCATAAAAGACTGGAAAGGAACCTCAAAAATAATCTAATTTAATTCCCTTCATTTTATAGAAGAAACAGGGGTTCAGAAGGTTAATAACTTGGCATCATCACAGTCAATTGGAGATTCAAGCTTGATATCTATGTTCTTATTACCTAAATGATATCCAGGTACAGATGAGGCTCCTAAGGTTAGATTCATTGAATATGGCTCTAAATCCTTAGGTACGGATAACACTGTGAGTCTACTCCTGCACACACACGATAAAATGTAGAAAGAGAGAATAAGAAAAGGCAGCCCCATATAAAAAAAGGAAGAGAATGAGAGAATGGGAGGCACAGAGTAGTTGCTGGTTCATTGTAATTCTGAACTCTGGCTGGGCAGGTGTTGTCAGTTACTTGATTAGGGCACAATGGCATATTCTGGCTCCAAGAAACGATTCCAAGAGTCTTAGTTCTTCTGGGTTCTTGGTTCCCCCTCTAAATCATTCTTCCTTTTCCATAAGAAATTATCCTGTTTGTATCTGGATATATTTTCCAGTTTGTTTCCTGCCCATAGAAAACTGAGGTACTAGCTAGAGAGGCTTACAGTGTCTAAGGGGCCATCACTAATCATGACACTAAACTATTAAAAAAAACAAGCTGTCATTAAATGGAAATGAAATGTATCAGTCAGGACGTTTTATGAATGTAGACAAGATAAAATATTTTCCTGAGTGTTTCTTTTTTTTTTTTTTTTATAGTTTTTAGGTTCTGGGGGACATGTACAGATCATGCAGGATTGTTGCATAGGTACACACATGGCAATATGGTTTGTTGCCTCTTTCCCCCGTCACCTATATCTGGCATTTCTCCCCATATTATCCCTCCCCCAATCTCCCCTTCCCCCTGCTGTGCTTCTCTGGCCCCCCCACAACAGACCCCAGTGTGTGATGCTCCCCTCCCCCATGTCCATGTGTTCTCATTGTTCATCACCCACCTGTGAGTGAGAATATGCAGTGTTTGATTTTCTGTTCTTGTGTCAGCTTGGTGAGAATGATGGTTTACAGATTTATCCATGTTCCTACAAAGGACACGAACTCATCCTTTTTTATGGCTGCATAGTATTCCATGGTGTATATGTGCCACATTTTCCTTGTCCAGTCTATCATCAATGGGCATTTGGGTTGCTTCCAGGTCTTTGCTATTGTAAACAGTGCCGCAATGAACATACATGTGCATGTGTCTTTATAATAGAACGATTTATAATCCTTTGGATATATACCCAGTAATGGGATTGCTGGGTCAAATGGAATTTTTATTTCTAGGTCCTTGAGGAATCCCCACATTGTCTTCCAAAATGGTTGAACTAATTTACACTCCCACCAACAGTGTAAAAGTGTTCTTATTTCTCCACATCCTCTCTAGCATCTGTTGTCTCCAGATTTTTTGATTGTCATTCTAACTGGCGTTGTGGTCTTGATTTGCATTTCGCTAATGACCAGTGATGATGAGCAGTTTTTCATGTTTGTTGGCCTCATTGATGTCTTCTTTTGAAAAGTGTCTGTTCATATCCTTTGCCAACTTTTGGAAGGGTTTGCTCTTTTGTTTCCTGTAAATCTGTTTTAGTTCTTTGTAGATCCTGGATATTAGCTGTTTGTCAGATGGGTAGATTGCAAAAATTTTTCCCATTCTGTTGGTTGCCAGTTTACTCTAACAATTATTTCTTTTGCTGTACAGAGGTCTGGAGTTTAATTAGGTCCCATTTGTCTATTTTGGCTTTTGTTGCCTATGCTTTTGGTGTTTAAGTCATGAAGTCCTTGCCTATGCCTATGTCCTGGATGGTTTTGCCTAGGTTTTCTTCCAGGGTTTTCATGGTATTAGGTCTTATATTTAAGTCTTTAATCCATCTGGAGTTAATTTTAGTGTAAGGTGTCAGGAAGTGTCCAGTTTCTGCTTTCTGCATATGGCTAGCCAGTTTTCCCAACACCATTTATTAAACAGGGAATCCTTTCCCCAATGCTTGTTTTTGTCAGGTTTGTCAAAGAACAGATGGTTGTAGATGTGTGGTGTTGCCTCCGAGGCCTCTGTTCTGTTCCGTTGGTCTGTATCTCTGTTTTGCTACCAGTACCATGCTGTATTGATTACTGTAGACTTGTAGTATAATTTAAAATCAGGTAGCGTGATGCCTCTGGCTTTGTTCTTTTTGCTTAGGATTGTCTTGGCTATGTGGGCTCTCTTTTGGTTCCATGTGAAGTTTAAGGTGGTTTTTTCCAGTTCTGTGAAGAAGGTCATAGGTAGCTTGATGAGGATAGCATTGAATCTATAAATTACTCTGGGCAGTATGGCCATTTTCACAATATTGATTCTTCCTAACCATGAGCATGGAATGTTTCTCCATCTATTTGTGTCCTCTCTTATTTCCTTGAGCAGTGGTTTGTAGTTCTCCTTGAAAGGTCCTTTACATCCTTTGTTAGTTGTATTCCTAGGTATTTTATTCTCTTTGTAGCAATTGTGAATGGGAATTTGCTCATGATTTGGCTCTCTGTTAGTCTGTTATTGGTGTATAGAAATGCTTATGATTTCTACACATTGATTTTGTATCCTGAGACTTTGCTGAAGTTGCTTGTCAGTTTAAGGAGATTTTGGGCTGAGATGATAGGGTCTTCTAAATATACAATCATTTCGTCTGCAAATAGAGACAATTTGAATTCCTCTTTCCTAATGGAATTTCCTTTTTTTTTCTTGTCTAATTGCTCTGGCTAGAACTTCCAATACTACACTGAATAGGAGTGGTGAGAGACGGCATCCTAGTCTAGTGCCGGATTTCAAAGGGAATGCTTCCAGTTTTTGCCCATTCAGTATGATATTGGCTGTGGATTTGTCATAAATAGCTTTTATTATTTTGAGATGTATTCCTTCGATATCTAGTTTATTGAGGGTTTTTAGCATAAAGGGCCATTGAATTTTGTTGAAGGCCTTCTCTGCTTCTATTGAGATAATCATGTGGTTTTGTCTTTGATTCTGTTTACGTGGTGAAGTATGTTTATAGACTTACATATGTTGAACCAGCCTTGCACCACCGGGATGAAGCCTACTTGATCATGATGGATAAGCTTTTTGATGTGCTGTTGCAATCGGTTTGCCAGTATTTTATTGAAGATTTTTGCATCTATGTTCATCACGGATTTTGGCCTGAAGTTTTCTTTTCTTGTTGAGTCTCTGCTGGGTTTTGGTATCAGGATGTTGGTCTCATAAAATGATTTGGGAAGTATTCCCTCTTTTGAATTGTTTGGAATAGTTTCAGAAGGAATGGTGCAAACTCCTGTTTGTATGTCTGGTAGATTTCAGCTGTGAACCCGTCTGGACCTGGACTATTTTTGGCTGGTAGGCTATTAATTGCTGCCTCAACTTTAGCCCTTGTTATTGGTCTGTTTCAACTTCTTCCTGGTTTAGGCTTGGGAGGGTGCAAGTATCTAGGAATTTATCCATTGCTTCCAGGTGTACTAGTTTATGTGCATTGAGTAGTTTGTAGTAATCTCTGATGGTAGTTTGTATTTCTGTGGAATCGGTGGTGATGTCCCCTTTATCAATTTTTATTGCATCTATTAGATTCTTCTCCCCCCCCCCACTTTTTTTTTTTAATTAATCTGGCTAGCAGTCTCTCTATTTTGTTGATCATTTCAAAAAATCACCTCCTGGAATAATTGATTTTTTTGAAGTTTTTTTTGTTTGTCTCTATCTCCTTTGGTTCTGCTCTGATCTTTGTTATTTCTTGTCTTCTGCTAGCTTTTGAGTTTTTTTGATCTTGCTCCTCTAGCTCTTTAAATTTTGATGATACGGTGTCGATTTTAGATCTTTCCTCACTTCTCATGTGGGCATTTATTGCTATAAATTTTCCTGGACACACTGCTTTAAATGTTTCCCAGAGATTCTGGTACGTTGTGTCTTCATTCTCATTGGTTTCAAAGCACATCTTTATTTTTGCCTTCATTTTGTTGTTTATCCCGTCGATGTTCAGGAGCCAGTTGATCAGTATCCATGAAGTTGTGCGTTTCTAAGTTAGTTTCTTAATCCTGAGTTCTAATTTGATTGCCCTGTGTTCCAAGAGACTATTTGTTATGATTTCCATTCTTTTGCATTTGCTGAGGAGTGATTTACTTCCAATTATGTGGTCAGTTTTGGAGTAGGTGCAATGTGTTGCTGAGAAGAATGTATATTCTGTGGATTTGGGGTGGAGCTTTCTGTAGATGTCTATTAGGTCCACTTGGTCCAGATGTGAGTTCAAGTTCTGGATATCCTTGTTAATTTTCTGTCTCGTTGATCTGTCTAATATTGACAGTGGAGTGTTAATGTCTCCCATTATTATTGTGTGGGAGTCTAAATCTCTTTGTAGGTTGTTAAGAACTTGCTTTATGTATCTGGGTGCTCCTGTATTGAGCGCGTATATATTTAGGATTGTTAGATCTTCTTGTTGCATTGATCCTTTTACCATTATGTAATGCCCTGCTTTGTATCTTTTGATCTTTGTTGGTATAAAGTCCATTTTATCAGAGACTAGGATTGCAACTCCTGCTTTTTTTTGCTCTCCATTTGCTTGATAAATCTTCCTCCATCACTTTATTTTGAGCCTATGTGTGTCCTTGCACATGAGATTCGTTTCCTAAATACAGCACACTGATAGATCTTGACTTTTCATGCAATTTGCCAGTCTGTGTCTTTTGATTGGGGCATTTAGCCCATTTACATTTAAGGTTAATACTGTTATGTGTGATTTTGATCCTGCCATTTTGATGCTAGTTGGATTTTTTGCCCATTAGTTGATGCAGTTTCTTCATTGTGTTGATGGTCTTTACCATTTGGGATGTTTTTGGAGTGGCTGGTACTGGTTGTTCCTTTCCTTGTTTAGTACTTCTTTCAGGAGCTCTTATAAGGCAGGCCTTGTGGTGACGAAATCTCTCACCAATTGCTTGTTTGTAAAGGATTTTATTTCTTCTTCACTTTTGAAGCTTAGTTTGGCTGGATGTGAAATTCTAGGTTGAAAGTTCTTTTCTTCAAGGATGTTGAATACTGGCCCCCACTCTCTTCTGGCTTGTAGGGTTTCTACCGAGAGATCTGCTATGAGTCTGATGGGCTTCCCTTTGTGGGTAACCCAACCTTTCTCTCTGGCTGCCCTTAGCATTTTCTCCTTCATTTCAACCCTGGTGAATCTGATAATTATGTGCCTTGAGGTTGCTCTTCTTGAGGAATATCTTTGTGGTGGTCTCTGTATTTCCTGGACTTGAAGATTGGCCTGCCTTGCTTGGTTGAGGAAGTTCTCCTGGATAATACCCTGAAGAGTGTTTTCCAGCTTTGATTCATTCTCTTCATCACATTCAGGTAAACCTATCAAATGTCGATTAGGTCTTTTCACATAATCCCATATTTCTTGGAGGCTTTGTTCATTTCTTTTTACTCTTTTTTCTCTAATCTTGCCTTCTCATTTTATTTCATTGAGTTGATCTTCAATCTCTGATATCCTTTCTTCTGCTTGGTCAATTCAGCTATTGAAACTTGTGTATGCTTTGCAAAGTTCTCATGCTGTGTTTTTCAGCTCCATCAAGTCATTTATATTCTTCTCTAAGCTGTTTATTCTATTTAGCATTTCATCTAACCTTTTTTCAGGATTATTGGTTTCTTTGCATTGGGTTAGCGCATGTTCTTTTAGCTCAGAGAACTTTGTTATTACCCACCTCTGAAGCCTTTTTCTGTCAATTCATCAGATTTATTCTCCATCTAGCTTTGTTCCCTAGCTGGTGAGGAGTTGTGATACCTTGGAGGAGGAGAGATCTTATGGTTTTTGGTGTTTTCATCCTTTTTGTGCTGATTTATTCCCATCTTCATGGCTTTATATACCTGTGGTCTTTGTAGTTGGTAGTCACTGAGTGGATGTCCTTTTGTTGATGTTGAAGCTATTTCTTTCAGTTTCTTAGTTTTCCTTTTAACAGTCAAGCCCCTCTCCTATAGGACGGCTGGAGGTCCACTCCAGCCTCTAGTTGCCAGGGGATCACCCGTAGGGGCTGCAGAACAGTAAGGGTTGCTGCCGGTTTCTTCTTGTTATCTTCGTCCCAGAAGATTACTCACCAGATGTCAGCCTGAGTTCTGCTTTATGAGGTGTCTCTTTGGGTATATGGGGGATCAGGGAGCTGCTTGAGGAGACAGTCTGTCACTTATAGGAGTTCAAGTGCTATGCTGGGAGCTCCATTGATACGTGGAGAGCTGCTGGGCAGGTACATTTAAGTCTGCTGCAGTGGAACTCATAACCGCCTCTTTTCCCATCTGCTCTGTCCTAGGAAGGTCAGGCTTTATTTAAAAGTTCCGGACATGCTGCTGCCTTTTTTCATAGATGCCCTGCATGGAGATAGTCTTGTCACAGTCTGCCAGCAGAGGCATTGCTGAGCTGCTGTGGGCTCTACCCAGCTGCTGTGTGAACTTCCTTGAGGCAGTTGGAACTGGTATTGGCAGACTGCCTCGGTAGTGGCTGATGCCCTTCCCCCCCACTGAGCTGGACCATCCCAGGTCCCTAAATCCCACTGCACTTGCTGCAAAATTCTCAATCCAGATCATTTCAGATTGCTTTTTTTGTGTTACCTGCTGAGTCAGATCACCTGGCTCCCTGTCTCAGCCCCCTCCCTTTCAGTTGAATGGGTGGCTCTGTCTCCCAGGCATTCCAGGCACCAGTTGAAATGGCTGCCCAGATTTGTGTGAGTTACTGTGCACCAACCCACAGCACTGGCTGAAGCAGCAATGCTGGAAACTCGTGGCACTTTTTGGCCCGGGATTCTCCTAGTCTGTGGGCAGTGAAAACTCATTTGGAAATGTGGTGAGAACTCACCCTCTGCGTTGTTCTTGCTGGGAACTGCACTCCAGAGCTGTTCTTATTCAGCCATCTTGGATCCTTCCTGTTTCAAGTCAATTAATTTTTAATTAATATTCTAACAACTGTTAAAATATTTTATTTGTTCAGTTTTATTTTAAAAAATATTTTACTGAGACCATTATTTTTCTTTTAAAGGGAAGATTTGATGCATAAATTATTTTTCATTTCTACCAAATTTTATAGATTATGACTTCTATCAATGAGAATTTTGTTCATTGATTAATGTGGTCTGAATGTGTCCCTACAAAATTTATGTTGAAACCCAATCCCAATTCCTATCATGGTGTTATTTAGAGGTGGAACCTTCTAGGAAGTATCTCAGTCTGTCTGTACTGCCATAACAAAATACCTGAGACTGGGTAATTTATAAAGAATATAAATTTATTTCTCATAATTCAAAGTACAAATCGAGATACTGGCAAATTCATTGTCTGGTGAGACCAGTCTTTACTTCCAAAATGGTGCCTTGTTGTTGTATTCTCAGAAGAAGAGGAACACTGTTCCTCACCTGGCAGAAAGTCAGAAAGGCTGAATGCTGCCTGAGTCCTCTATAATAAGAACCTTAATCCTATTCATGAGAGAGGAGCCTTCATGGCCTAATCACCTTTTAAAGAACATACCTCTTAATATCATCACATTGACCATTAAGTTTCAACACATAAATATTGGTGTTTTAAAAAATTTGTATGGATACATAATAGTTGTACATGTTTATGAGGTACACATGATATTTGATGCAAGCATCTCATGCATAATGATCAAATGTGAGTGGGATGTTCATCACCACAAATATTTATTTCTTTGTGTTGGGAAAATTTCAAATCTTCTCTTATAGCTATTATGAAATATTCAATAAATTATCATTAACTATAGTTGCCCTATTGAGCTGTTGAATACCAGGACTTATCCCTTCTATCTAACTGTATTTTTGTACATATAATTTATCCTCTTTTCTCGTTTTTCCTTCCCAGCCTCTGGTTACTACCATTTTACCTTCTACCTCCATAAGATCTACTTTTTTAGCTTCCGTATATGAGTGAGAACATGTGATATTTGTCTCTCTGTGCCTGGCTATTTTTTAATGACCTCTAGTTTCATCCATGTTGCTGCAAATGGCAGAATTTCACTGTTTTTTATGCCTAAGAAGTACTATGTTGTGTGTGTGTGTGTGTGTGTGTGTGTGTGTGTGGGGGTGTGTGTGTGTATAACATTTTCTTTATTCATCTATTGTTGGACACTTAGGTTAATTTCATATCTTGGCTGTTGTGAATAGCACTGCAATAAGCATGGGAGTCAGCTATTTCTTGGATATACTGATTTCCTTTCTTTTGGATATATAACCAGCAGTGGAATTGCTGGATCATATTGTAGTTATATTTTTAGTTTTTTGAAGAAATTCCACGCTGCTTTCCATAATAACTATATGACTTTTCTTTTCCCATCAATGGTATATGAGCGTTCCTCTTTCTCCACATCTTTGCCAACATTTGTTATTTTTTGTTCTCTTGATGATGGCTATTCTAACTGGGGTAAGATTATATCTCAGTGTGATGCTGACTTGCATTTCCCTGATGATTTTTAATGATGTTGAACATTTTCCATATATTCATTGGCCATTTGTGTGTCATCTTCTGAGAAATATCTGTTTAGATCTTTTGGTACCCTGCTTTCTTTTAGTAAAGGGGTCTCACTATGTTGCCCAAGCTAGAATTCAGTGGTTATTCATAGGTGCAATCCCTAGAACACTACAGCCTCAAATTCCTGAGCCTAAGCACTCCTCCTGCCTCAGCCTCCTTGTAGCTGGAACTAACAGTACACACCATTGTACCCAAATTACCCATTTTTAAATTGAGTTATTTATGTTTTTGCCGTTGAATTGCTTGAGTTCCTTGTATATTCTGGTTATTAATCCCCGTGGGATAAATAGTTTGCAAAGAGTTTTGTCCATTCTGTAGGTTGTCTCTTTGTCGATTGTTTTCTTTGCTGTGCAGAAGCTTTTTAGCTTGGTATAATCTCATTTGACAACTTTGCTTTGGTTACCTGTGCTTATGGGGTATTACTCAAGAAATATTTGAACAGATCAGTGTACTGAAGCATTTCCCTAAAGCTTTCTTGTAGTAGATTTATAATTTCAGGTCTTACATTTAAGTTTTTAATCTATTTTGGGTTGATTTTTTATATAATGAGAAATTGGGGTCTATTTTTATTCTTCTGCATATGGATACTAGAGTTTTCCCAGTGTCACTTATTGAAGAGGCTGTCCTTTCCTCAATGTATGCTCTTGACACCTTTATCAAAAGAGTTGGCTGTAAGTGTGTTGATTTATATCTGGGTTCTTTATTCTGTTCCATTTGTCTGTGTTTCTATTTTTATTTTGAAATTAGGTAATGTGTGCCTCCAACTTTGTTCTTCTTGCTGAAGATTGCTTTGGCTATTCAAGGTTTTTATGGGCCCTTACAAATTTTCAGATTTTTTTTCCTATTTCTATAAAGAATGTCATTGAGATTTTGATAGAAACTTTATTACATATGTATATAACTTTGAGGAGTATGGATAGTTTAAAAATATTAACTATTCTAATCCATGAATATGGGCTATCTTTTCATTTTTGTGTCCTCTTCAATTTCTTTCATCAGTGTTTTGTGGTTTTTATTGTAGAGATCTTTCACTTCTTACATCAAGTTTATTATTTTGGTAGCTATTTTAAATGGAATTGCTTTCTTGATTTCCTCTTCAGATTGTTCACTTTTGGTATATATAAGTATTACTTATTTTCATATGTTGATTTTATGTCCTGCAACTTAACTGACATATATCAATTCTAACACTTTTTTGATGGAGTCTTTTGGCTTTACTAAATATAAAATCATGTCATCTGCAAACAAGAACAATTTGACTTCTTCCTTTCCAATTGGATGCCCTTTATACCTTTCTTTTGTCTAATTGCTCTAAGATTTCAAGTACTATGTTGAATATAAGTGGTAGAACTGTACATCTTTGTCTTGTTTTAGTCCTTAGAAGAAAAGTTTTCCATTTGTCCCCTTCATTATGATGTTGGATGTGAGTTTATCATATATGGCTTTTATTGTTTTGAGGCATGTTCCTTCTAGAACCCAGTTTCCTGAGAGTTTTTATCATGAAGGGACATTGAATTTTACTGATGTTGAATAGATGCTTTTTCAGAATCTATTGGCATGATTGTATGGTTTCTGTCCTTAATTCTAGTAATGTGATGTTTATTTATTTGTATATGTTGAACCATTCTTGCATCCCTGGGATGAATACCATTTGTATATGGTGACTGATCTTTATCATGTTGTTTAAATTAAGTTTGCTATATTTTGTTGAGGATTTTTGCATCTATGTTCATCAAGAATGTTGACCTGTAATTTAATTTTTTTTTTTTTTTTTTTTTTACTTTATCTGGTTTTGGTATGAGGGTAATGTTGGCCTTGCAAAGTGAGCTTGAAAGTATTCCCTCCACTTCAGTTTTTTAAAAACAGTTTTAGTAACATTGATATTAGTTAGTCTTTAAATATTTGATAGAATCCAGCAATTAAGCCATTAGGTCCTGGGATTTTCTTTCATGGGAGACTTCTTATTACTGCTTCTTTCTCACTGCTCATTACTGGCCTGTTAAGGTTTTCTATTTCTTCATGGTTCAATCTTGGTAGTCACATGAGTCTAGGAATTTATCCCTTTTGTCTAGTTTTTTTTAAATTTATAGGACTATAGGTGTTCATTTAATGCATGCATTTTAGAGGATACACATTCAAACCATATCAGGAAGTGATTAAGTTACAAGGGTGAAACCCTAATGAATGAGATTAGTGTCCTTATAAAAAGAAATTCAAGTGAGCTCCCTTCCCTGCTTCCATCATGTGAGGACACAGAAGGCACCATCTGTGAGGGAACAGGACTTCACCAAACACCAAATATGCTAATGCCTTGATTTTGGACTTCCTAGCCTCCAGAATTGAAAATAGTAAATTTCTGTGGTTCATAAATTACCCAGTCTAAGATATCTTGGTATATAGTAGCCTAAACGAGCTAAGACATTGATTATATAAAAAAGCTTCTACCAAGTTTGGGAGATAAGTAGGGAAAAAAAAAGCAGAGGGACAAGAGGATGGAAAAGAGAGAAACAGAATGGGAGAATCAGACAGAGAGAGACCTAGAAAAAGAAAAGTGGGCAGAAAGATTAGAGACAGATATAGAGAGGTTATAGCACTTTTGTTTTAGGCCAGAATGGATGGCAGAGTAAAAATATGAACAAGGTCAAAGCAATGTGGCTAAAACATTCTTTTATATAGCTAAACAGAAAAGTCATATAAGTTATATAATTTTAGAATATAGGTTGGGAAAGGTCTAAATGCACCAGGTAATAAATTTTTATTTTACGTTATTGGGCAGTGTTTTTCCAAAGTGTACTCCATGAAGACTTAATGACTCATGAAGAAGAGGTTTATTTAAATATATTTGAGAATTATTTTCAAATGTATTTAAATAAACCTCTTCTTCATGAGTCAGAGAACATATTATATCTCCCTCTGAAAGTATTATAATACATGTCAGCATACTTGTGTCTCTAAGGAATCCTGAGAAAATATACTTAGTGATAATTAGTTAAATCAGCACTTACCAATCATACTTAATGATAGAATAATTTTTTCCTGTGTATAAATCCCTATTTGTATTCTGTAGAACATACTTTGGAAATATGGTCAATCATGAGCCACAGTTAAATGTTTAGACTGAAAAAGACAAGAGAAGCATAGAGTTTGGAATGATAAAATCTCATGGCTGTGTGCTGTATGGATGAAACAGACTAAGACTAAAAATGTGGGGAGTGGGGTGGGGTGGGCAATTAATAGGCTATAATAATAATCAAGAGGAGATACCAGATCTTAGATTGGTCTGGGAATAATCAGATTTAAAAGATATGGCTAAATGTAAGAAAATGTTATATCAGAGATGTTGATTGTTACCAGACTCACAGCCGCAACTGAAATTGCCACCTTTTATACCATGTCACTTCACAGCCTAATTAAACTAGAATGAGAACCTGATACAAAGTGACAGGTTGACAGCTGGCCAGCAATTGTGACTTTTATTGTCTGGCTTAAAAACAAAAGTTAAAAAAGATTTCTCACTTAACAGTTTGAAAGTGTGGAAATAGAGACTGTGACTTGTAGCAGATAGATACAGATATGTGTGTGTATATATATGTGTGTGTGTATATATAGATGTGTGTGTGTGCGTATATACACACACACACACACACACACACACACACACAATATATGTAGCAATATATATGGAGAGATCCAAGAGACTATACATAGTCTTCTCACTTTTCATGTTTAATATACATGCAGACTTTAGATCTAAAATCTATATTAAGGAATGTTTGTGTATGAAATATAAATAGCATTTAATTACCAGCTTCAAGGTAATATCTTGAAATACTAATCTTTGTGTTTGGTTTTCCTCACCTCCCTATATAAAATTTTTCCACCAGTGAGTCAGAAGCATTTATATTATCTCCAAGAGAAACAGGAATATTTAGGGTATGAATGAAACAAGCAATAAGTAGTCAATATAAAAGGAAGGCCTGAAGGAAGAAGGGCATAAAGTTTATGCTATAATGGTTATGCAGAATGAAGAACAGTGAAGAAACAGACCACTTTCATATGCATAAATACACAAAGAGAATAAATACAGGTCCATCTAGGCTAGAGAGAAGAGAAGGAGATGGGAAAGAGGAGCTAGGTGGGATACACCCTTACAGCAAGTTAGGAAGGAGACAATGAGAAGGGCAGATATGGGAGATGAATAACTGCATGGAGGAACGTTGTGTCATCACAGGGAGATTACCCATCACCCTTACTGGTCAGCAGCAGGGAATCAAGTCAACATGGGGAAATAAAGTCAACAAGTAGAGACTACTCATCACCTGGATAGAGCAAGATGTCTCTGGTGGTGGAGTAGGACTTCCATCTACAGACAGAACTTCTAGCATAGATACTCCTGCCACTTACTCCAAAATTTTATGAGCTGTATTTGTCTGTTCAGAAAACATAAAACATCATACACTGGGCAGATTAAACAAGCGGGAATTTATTTCTCATAGTTTTGAAGCCTGGAAAGTTCAAGATCAAGGGGCTGACCACTTCAGTTCAGGAATGGCTTTTGTCCTGGATTACAGCCAAATTCTCACTGCATCTTCACATGGTAGAGAGAGAGAGTAAGTTCTTTGGTATCTCTTCTTAAAAGGGGACTAATCCCATCATCAGGGCCCCACCCTCATGACCTCACCTAAACCTGATTACCTCTAAAGACCTCATCTCCAAATGCCATCACATTTCAGGATAGACGGTTGGGGCTTCAAGGTATGAATTTTAGGAGAATGTAATTCAGTCTTTAACATTATTCCCTGGCCTCCTAAAATCCATGTCCTTCTTGTATGCAAAATACATTCATTACATTCCAATAGCCCCCAAAATCTTCATGCATTCCAGCATCAACTCTAAAGTCTAAACTTTCAAGACTCATCTAAATATTATATAAATCGGATATGGTTAAGACTTGATCAAAATTCTTCTCCATCTGTGAGCTAAAGTAGAAAAATTGGGGTGAGCAGATAACCAGACAAGTATGGGCTCCCAAAATGCAATGGTGGGACAGGCATAAGATAGATATTCCAATTCCAAAAGGGAGAATGGGGAAGAAGAAACAGGTGATGGCTATCAAACAAGTCCAAAAGTTAGAAACACAAATTCCATCAGATCTTAAAGCCTGAGAATAATTTTGTTTGGATCCATTCTCTGCCTCTGGACCCATGGAGGCAGTGGTTCACTTCTGTGACTCTGCAGGGCACTCTGGCTCCCACGGCTTCTTGTGGAAGCTGTCTATCCCAGTGAAACTGAGGAAGTAGCCCTGATGATTTCTGGATGAACTTTAGGGTCACTTTTCCCTCTTCTTGTAGAACAGAGCAAATTTGCCACCAAATTCTTTGTTGTCCAATTGTGTCAAATCCAGCAATTCTTACAGCCTTTATTTCATCTCACTTTTTCTGGTCCCTTTAGTTGAATTTGTTCTTGGCTGGTGTAATCCCACCTCTATTCCTGGTTTCTGTTGAAATGGCTGATTAAGTCCATGAGTCCCAAACATGATCTTTTTATTAAACAGTTGTTCAGCCACATCTTTAGTGTTCTCTTCAGAAAAATCTTTCTCGTTTTTACCATGTTATGCAATAAATGGAGAATTTTTACATCTCCAAGTTATGATTCATTTTGCTTAACAATTCCTTCGTCAATTGATCTCTCTTCTTTTTCATTTTAATGAGAGCATTCAAGAGGAACTTTCAACACTTTCCTTAGAAATCTCCTCAGCTAAATATCCAATTTCATCACTCACAAGTTCTACCTTCTACAAAACACTAGAATACAGCTCAGCCAAGTTTAAGGATAAACTTTTGTCCAGTTTCCAGTTATTGGTGTTCCTCACTTCCATCTGAGATATCACCAGAATTGCCTTGAATATCTGTATTTCTAATACATACCTTAAAACTCTTCTAGCCTCTACCCATTACCCAGTTTCAAAGCCATGTTCACATTTAGGTATTTGTTACAGGTATACCTTACTTCTGAATACCAAGTTTTGTATTAGTCTGAGTTCTTCAGAGAAACAGAAGCAAAAGAATATATAGAGACAGAAAGATATTTATTATAAAGAATTGGTTCACATGGTTATAGAAACTGACAAGTCTCAAGATCTGTGGTGAGCAAGCTAGAGACCCAGGAGAGCTGATGCTGTAAGCTCCAGTTCAAGTCCAAAGGCCTGAGAATCAGGAAAGCCAATGGTGAAACTTTCAGTCTCAGTCCAAGTCCAAAGGTAGGAGAAGACTGATATCGCAGTGTAAAGGCAGTCCGAAAGAAAGAGAAAATTCTCCCTTACTAAGTCTTCTTGTTCTATTCAGACCCTCAGCAGATTGGACGAGAGTCACCCACGTTAGAGAGGGCAATCTGCTTTCCTGAGTCCACTAATTTAAAATCAGTCTCATCCGAAGCACCTTCATGGATACATTCAAATAACGTTTAACCAACTCTCTGGACATCTCATGGCCCAGTCAGGTAGACATATAAAATAAACCATCACAGGCTGGACACGGTGGCTTATGTCTGTAATCTCAGCACATTGGAAAGCCAAATGTGCAGAAGATGGCTTGAACCCAGGCGTTTGAGACCAGCCCTGGCAACATAACAAGACCTCATCTCTATAAAATTTAAAAACTTAAAATTAAAAAAAAAAAGTAAGCATCACATAAATGGCATTCATAGGGCTCCTGAATAGGCAGATGGGATCTTTGACACCCAGAGGGGTAGTAAATATGAGAAAGGAAACCCCTAGCTTCACCAATAGAATATGCCTGCAGCATAGTAAGTCCTGTCCATGTTAAATAGTCAACATAACAGATTTTCTATAAAACTTTTATTTTGAAATTTCATTACTTTTATGAACCTAACTATAAAAGGTCAAATTGAACATAGTTTTGTGGTCTGCATGCTTAAGCAAATAAGAACGAAAATAAAACTGCATGAAAATAAAAACCTTTCTAACTTTAATAACCGCACTTTGCTTTATTTATTCCAAAACACTCTAGATCTGAGGACCACCTATGTAGGAGAAATTAAAAACTAAGTGAAAATATGTTTATTCAACATTCCATGGCTAGCAATTTAATTTTAAGCCTTTATGACCCTAAAAATGCTTGACTATTGTTTTATCTTTTGGCATAGAATTTCCTAACAAAGATTTCAATAACAATAAATCTGATGTTTATAGTCTCGATTTGGTTTTTTTGTTTCTATGATATCACTACATGAGTTCATATTAATTGTTTCTTCATTTCAGTTCTCTCTCTGTTCTTCTTGGTGCTGATGTTTGTGAGGGGGGATATGTTTCTAGATCCCAGGATGTAAACTCGCTTTCCTAAACTGTAATTCTGCATTCAGATACAATATTTTGGTTTCATCAGTTTGTTTGATTATTTTTACGTGTTTACTATTTTCTGTTGCTTCAACAGAGTTTTAAAGATTAAACTGGGTATTCCTTTCCAGTGTCCTCACTGGGGTGTCTCCCTGCCTATGTTAGTCAGACACTCTGCCTACCCTAGAAATCTGCCCCTATGTGTGAGGTGATCATGGCTTCTGAACTAAGAATTAGGGTGTGTAATCTGATAAACCAAGTGTTCTATCAGAACCTGCATTCTCTCTGATGGAAGCCTCAAATGCAATTGAACCACTCTGCATAAACCAGAGGTAGGATACAGATGTTAAACTTTAGTCTTTTTGTTTCCTTTTAACATTGGATTGTGCTTGTTATAACCCCTCCCAAAAATGTATCCCTGAATTCCTTCTAGGCTTCAATCTCTAAATTGGAAAGTTATTTATTCAACACATATTGAATAAGCAACTACAATATGTTTGACACTGAACTTCTGTTAGAAGCTAAAGATAAAATGGTGAACAAAACATACTGAAGCCTACAGTCTAATAGGAAAGACAGACTTTAATCAGGTATCATAACTCATTATCATTTTACCCCCCTCCTGCCTCTTCTTTCTTTTTCTTGACTTTCTTGATTACTCTCTGTTAATTTACCTGCTACCCCAAAAACTCCTTTAGTAGCTCTTTCTTTCTCCACCAGTATCATAAGGTTTTGTTCCTAAACCTGCATCCTGCCATTTTGTATACTGTCCCTGGAACCTGACATACTTCATGGCTTCTACTTTTACCTAAATGCTGAAGATTCCAGAAATTCTCTCTCCTTTCCAGATCTCAGTAATCTCCTTGCCCCACCCCCACAAGAACCACTAATTCTCTCAACAAATATTGGAATTCATCCCTTAGAAATTTAGTTAATTAATTAGAATTAGTTACTCCTTCATCTATTATACCATTGTCCCAATGACATACTTCTATTCATGTACCCTTTAGAAAGTACTGGGTTCACAGGTGTCATTTATCTCAGTAATCTCAATGTAGAGCAAAAGAGCTGGAAAATTAGTAGATGATGAATAAATACTGACTGAATGTTGTTGAATAAAAGAATGCCTTTACTGTGTGTGTGTGTGTGTGTGTGCGTGTGTGTGTGTGTGTGTGTGTGTGTGTGTGGATAGTACTGCCTGCTTTAGAAGAATGAAAATTTGCTTTCTCATTCTTTGGCTGGAAACTGAGAAGCAGGGAGGCAGATAGAAGCAGTAAGTAGAATACAAGTCAGAAGTAAAAAGTAAAAATCATAAATAGAGAGTTATTAAGCACAGATTTGGGATTGGCCCCTATTTGTTTTAATGTGGTTTAAGATTAGGTTTATTTATAAGTAACAGAAAAAAATTATGATAGTTGTACTAGAAATAATTTTTAAGTCTACTGCTTTCTCTTATAAAAGTCCAGGCAGGCAATCCTGGGCTGAACAGCACTTTACATCGTTAGAGAACATATATCTTTCTGTCTTGTTTCTCTGTCACATGTAGCTTCAACCTCGTGGTCCAAAATGGTAATGTACCTTCCAAGAAACAGGATAGAAGAAAGAACAAAGAAGCACAGCACAGACACTGCATGAGCATTGCTTCCCTGGGAAGCCTTCCAGAAGATGTCATATAACACTTCCACTTGCCTCCCATAGCCTAGTTTTGTGACCAAAGAGAGGCTAGGAAATGTACTCTTCATCCTAGTATATTATGTTTCCAGCTTTAAATTCTGTAGCTATAAAAGGAGGGGGAAATGGATATGGACTTACAGTCTTTTGTTTTTGCCTCTTTGTATTTTAGGCCTTGTTCATGACGTTATATATAAGATAATTAGCACACCACAACTACTCAAATAAATATTTACTATTATTGTTATTACTATCCACTTCTACATCATTTGCCAGTGCTCCCACTTCCAGACAAACTGGCTACTTCAACCCAAAGGAGTGATTAGCTGTATGTTAAGATTTTGGATCTTACAGCCTTGATCAGTCCCCAGGACCCTGATGTTGATAAAGTAATAATGACTAAATTCCTCATGGCCAACTGATATCCTTGGAGTTAAACAAGAGAGTTAGTGAGGTACTGGTCAATTCAATTAAATGTTATCTTGTGTTATGACCTTACTTTTTACTTAAGAGAGACGAACTAATCATAACTACCTAAAACTCAAAGTCTCACAGATGAAACATCCGTTTCACAAAAGCTTCTTGAACTTTACTCCCAAAGTGATTGGCCACACCATTCTACATTACTGCACCAAAACCAACAATATTGAGTCCCCATTTCTCTAATGTGTTTTAAAAGATTACTATACTGTGTTGATTTGATAATGCTTATCTTTTTAATTCCTTTCTAAGAAACTAAAGTTTATAAAGTAGGCTCTTGGCAAGGGAGTCATTTGAGAAAGCTACAGGATATTTCACCTGTAAGATATGACCAAGGGCAACTACTAGCAGACATGATAAGTCTCTTGGTTACTTGTTTGCTGGAAATCATTATTCACAGTCTCCTGCCCAGATTACTAAGAGCATGTTACACAGGTTCTAAGGAATAGCTTCTTTGTTCTCTGTAACCTTAACTGTAGTGATCACTGTGTTAAATGTTATAAAGTAGTCCTGGAGTTTTATTAATGAGCCCATCAACTAAATTATAGTGATCGTTAAAATTGCCAGTTCGTGTCAAAATGTTTTGACTATCAAATTCAGACAAATTAATCATTCTTTAAATATGCTCTATGAGCATCCTGATTCTTTTTCTGGTCCAGGATGTCATTTAGCAGGGTTTCTATTTCTTCCCTTTTGCAGGCTGGTAATTAAATGAAGGACAAATGGGTAGAACCAACCTTTTTGGGAAATTTTTTAAATGAGTTAATGATCCATTCCTTAAGCATTGCAAACTGAAGGTGAGTCACTAAAGCTAATGACATTTATAATCAGAATTTGCAAAGAGCATCAGGTAATCAGTTAGAGCAGGAGAACAGGATAATGGCATTTCAGATGAGAACACACTTTTCAGAGGCTGAGAACTTCTGCCAACAAATTGTCAGTGACATCTTGTTCAAAATAAAAAGGAATCTTCAAAATCTTATAAAGTGATAAAAGTCAAAAGATGTTTGATAAGTTGAAGTAAGAAATATTGACTGAAAGAGCAGGGTTTTTTTAATAAACATTGACAGGGACTTCAAGATATGTTTGATAACGATTGAACTGGGTTACATACAGTGACACATCTTGCTGCCTTGCTTCTTTTTCTGATCAAAATTGAGACTTAGTAAATTATATAATTTTTATTGCTCCCGTCCTGTCTCTCATCATTGCCATAAAGTCTGGGATATTTGCTTCTATTTTTGAAACATTACCAGGATTTATTTTTAAAATGTAAAGAATTATATAAAGTGGCTACTCAAGCACTTAATAGGGCTATAGAAAATACTATATGAAAATACTATTTTCTTTCATGAGGTGTAGCAATAACTTTTTAAAAATACTATTTCTTTAAAGGAAAAAATGAACGAATTTTTCGGCAGCAGAATTTGTCTCCCAATTAGTGAATGATTTATATTAAGCAAGGACGATGATATGCCACAGTTTTGCCCTTTCTGATGTCAAAATCTTCTCAGATCCTAATTATCAAAGTGACAAAATCTCAAATTGCCTCCTTCTGCTCCCCCTCCGACAAGAGAAGTGATATATTTAAATAAAATAATCTATTTTAGCCTTCTACATTTACCATTTTAAAGATATTTTAATGAAGTCAGTGAACTTGGACGAAAATATATTCAGATTTCAAACCCTTAATTCATTACTGTGATTCACCTACTTTGCTTTTAGGAATTAGAATGTTAAAGACAAAAATGGTTGGAAAACTTAGAACTATTAACATTGGATACAAAGGCAAAATTAGGCTTCTGATTCAGTAGGTAGTAGGGTCTCTCATAGATGACATCAATATAGGCTGTTCATTCTGCCACAACCAGCTTTTCCTAGGGAATCGACTGTTCTCCTTCAGAGCAGAGGTTGCAACTGTAGTCATTGCCTTTCTCACTTCCAAGCCACATCTTTTCTCATTCATTGGCCTTTTCCTTTAACTATCTCTATGCAGGACATGCAGGAGGTATTGGAGGGATCAAGATACTGATCATGCAGCATTCGTCTACTTTTCCTTCCTTCTTTCCTTCAACTTCCAATTCCACGTTTGAGCAAAACCAGAATAATTCACATTGATTGAATGCCTCCTATGAACTAGTACTGAGCTCAAAATTTTACACATATAATTTCATTTAATTCTCACCACAGTAATGTGATTTCCCCTATTTTGTAGATGAGGAAATCTAGACTGATAGAGTCCCAGGGTCACAGAGTGAGGAAATGGGAACTGTCCACCTCTTTCCACTCAGTATACCATTCTGTGTCTATGTCACCTAGATCTAAGAATTAGTTGAGGTTTGGATAAGAGAAATAAAAAAGCTAACCATGATGCTAAGATGTCTGAATTATTACTGACTTACCAACTTGTCAACAGTCTGATACACAAGGAGAGCAAATGTTCTATAATGGTAAGTTAAGAAGTATTTGTTAGTTTGTTTTTGGAGATAGAGACTCACTCTGTTGCCAAGCCTGGAGTGCAGTGGCTGCAACCTCTACCTCGTGGGTTCAAGTGATTCTTCTGCCTCAACTTCCCAAGTAGCTGGGATTACAGGAGTGCACCACCATGCCCTACTAATTTTTGTATTTTTAGTAGAGGCGGAGTTTCACCATGTTGGCCAGGCTAGACTTCAACTCCTGACCTCAAGTGATCTACCTGCCTCAGCCTCCCAAATGGCTGGGATTGCAGGAGTGTGCCACCATGCCCAGCCCAGAGTTTCATATTAATAAGAATTAAATAAGATCTGTATTTGGCATGGAGACATTTATGGGGGTGGTAATTCTGTTATAGTGTGCAACTAATATAGCTTATATATCACTTGAAATTTTTGTATGCCAATTATAAACTTTATATTCCATTTTTTAATGTGTTTAATGTATATTTTCAAAGGAATTTGGAGAATATTTCTCTCCTGTAAAAAATGTTTTACATTTTTTGTTCCCATTTCCTCACATATACTCTGTGACCCTGGGACTCTATCAGTCTAGATTTCCTCATCTACAAAATAGGGAAAATCACATTACTGTGGGGAGAATTAAATGAAATTATATGTGTAAAATTTTGAGCTCAGTACTAGTTCATAGGAGGCATTCAATCAATGTGAATTATTCTGGTTTTGCTTCATATGCCTCCTTTGTTTCTCTGTGTAGATAAACTGTAGTCATATGCTGTGTGACTACAGCATACTATAGTCAATATTCAGCTAATTTTATAATCTTCATAAGTGTATTAAGTTAGCTGTCGCCCTGCTCAATACTTCATCAGGATTCTGAGTTAAGCATTTCTTTGACTGGAATTTGCCATTTACTACAGTTAATAGTGTATAGCAATACCTCAATTTCGTACTTTATGCCGTTTTTTAGCATGTGGAAACTACATGCTGACATAATTTTACTAATTATTCACTGCAGTAGAAATGCAATAACTACTGTATAGCTGAAAGTGCTTTTGCACACATTCATTTACAAATTTCATCTACTCAAGAGTTATTCACTTAGTAATGTATTTATTCAATCATTTTGACACTATTGAATACCGATTCTTTTTAGGGTATGTCCATCTTGCAAGATAATATTTTCAATATTTTTATCATTTTCAATTATCTTTCCTTTTATATTTACAAATATCTTAATTTTTATTTTATGTTTAGCTCGAACTCCTGGTAGAACAAGTGGCTTTCTACCCATTTTCCATATTGTATTTTGTTAGGGGAAGCTGTTTGAGGAAAAATTTATAAAATAAATTTAAATTTTGAGTAGGAGTTCATCAAGAAAAAAAATAACTGGGAGTTTAGTATTTTTAAAGTCCCGATAACTAAGCTGAATCACTAATACAAGTGGTCCATAAGACACAGCAAAAGTGTAGCCAATACCTTTTCTGTGTTTGGAGGAAAATGAAGGAGTTCAGCTCCTGGAGCTGAGGATAAGATCAGAGAATATAAGGACTCAGTATTCTTCTGCTGGCTGGCATTACTGTAAAACTAACCATAAGACAACCCTAGATCTGGAATACACACTGCATGAGAGTGCCTAGAACAATTCTTGCCATACAGCAGGCTTCCTTTAAAAAAAATGATGCATGAATGCCCTGGTGATTGGGTATATAAATTGTAAAGTGCTCAGAATTCTTCCATTTTATTGTTGTTGGTACATCTATATTTTCTCCTATGTAGCCTGTTATTTCATGTCCAAAAAGAAAGGGGATGGAAATTGATGGGTGAGGACTTAGTCATGCTTATTGAGCCAATAAGCTACAGCTGCCCTTCTAAGTCTATATGACAGTTGCTTCTTTTTTTCTATTTGACCCCTCTTTCCTTAAGGATGCCTGTTTTCTTATTTCATGAGGTTGCTTATGACAATAGACCCTAGAAGAAGGAGCCCTACCTGGACAGATGTTCTGAGAAAACCATGGGCCTAAGGAAAAAAACTCTTTGTCCTTCTTCCTTGTTCTATTTCTTCTTACATTGTATGTCCTAACTTTCAGAGTATTTCTGGAAAGGGTGAGCCTAGAGGCAGGATACTGGAAACCCCTGGTAACCCCTAGATGTAGCCTCATGGCTCAGCCTTATCCTATATAACATAGCATCCTAATTTGGGACCAAATTCTGTCTTCATATGCCTTTGTCTCTCTATGTGGATAAACTGAGGACTGAGATTTCAAACCAAACCCCAATTTGTAACCCTCATGATAGATTTGGTGGAAACAATCCATAAGGAGGTGTTCTATGGGCTGGACTGAAGCAACAAGGACATTTCCAATGCTTAGCACAAGAGAGAAATATTACCAGGAGAAAAATAGAGGTCAAAAACTAGAATAAACTAACTAACTATATCAAACTAAAAGATCAAAAACAGAGAAACAGGAAATTAATAATGGCCCAGATGTGGTGATGGCTTACGCTTGTAATCCCAGCCCTCTAAGAGGATGAAGTGGGGTGGATAGCTTGAGATCAGGAGTTCAAGACCAGCCTGACCAAAATGGCAAAACCTTGTCTTTACTAAAAATACAAAAAAAAAAAAAAAAATGGGCATGGGGCTGATGTCTATAGTCCCAGCTACTCAGAAGGCTGAGGCAGGAGAATCACTTGAACTCGGGAGGTGGAGGTTGCAGTAAGCGGAGATCATGCCACTGTACTCCAAGCTGGGCAACCGAGTGAGACTCTTCTCAAAAAAAAAAAAAAATAATAATAATGACCTTGGTGAGTGGGGAATTCATAGAATGGATAAGGTTGCAATGTAAGTTGCCCTGAGCTCACAAGAATTCTGCTGCATTTGTGGACTGCATAATAGGGCTGACATCCAACAGTTGAAAGACTTTCAGGAACATTTCTATTTCCTTCTCTCATTCTTTTAGTACTGACTCTGAGTCAACCTCCCCTCCCCTTTCTCATACATACACACATGGAAGCATAGAATATAGAATTTTTGAATATTTTCTGCTAGTAAAGAAGTCTCTAAGGTGATGGAGAAAAACAAACACAGGTTCTGGGCCGTTATTTAGCATACTCTTGTTCTCTCTACTTATATACTTAGTATGCATATTAATGCATTCATTTTGAGTACTAATATATATTCTTCTTACACCTGTGTTTTATTTAAATTTTCCCACTATAAAATTTGTAGTTCAGAAATACCAGGTTACTTACAGTCACTGTCGACACACATTCACACTTACATACACACAGCTGTAAAATCCTCAAGGTCAAAGATAGTGTGACTTATACATTTTTATATTTGTAGCACCCACCACAGTGCTACACATTCAATAAAATTAATTAACTTATTGTAAGATGAGTAAGGGAAGACAAAATATGTGTATAGAGAAAGTCAGCCCAAAAAATCATGAGAATATTACTTCCTGTTGGGTAGTTCATAGCTGAATAGCTCATAGGTCATCAAGGCATATCAATTTAGGCTCCTCTGTTCCCACAAAGTTGACAGAAAATGACTCAAGTAACAAGCATGAGAGAATTTTCCCTTAACATGCTGTAGTAAGAAAGTAAAGCTCTGTGGGAATAATTTCCATTTTCTTAATAATCTTCTTTGGTAAGTAAATATCTCTGAAAACTTTTCTCCTGCTGTTCAAATCCTCACCATTTCTTTACCCTCTCTCATAGCCAGTTTTCCATCTCTTTTATTTTGTTGTCTCTCACATTCCATTTTTCAGTTTTCCTTAATTTACAATTTTTAGCATATAGTCCCACTCTGACTTCAACTAGAGCTGATTAAGGTAGGAAGATTTCTGTTCATCCATGTTTCACTTATTTTTTCACACATCTCCTTGCTCTTAAAAAAATTTACATTACTGGCCACTCTGTTTTGAGTTGTCAGGTCCTCTCTATCTGCCTGCATGCTCTTACCTGTATATTGGGAAACTATTTTATTCTTCTAATAGAATGATTCTACATCCTCTATTTTCAACTGTACCCTGTATCCTTTCTTTTTTTTCTTTTTTTTTAATATATATTTTATTGAGTTTTAGGTTTTGGGGTACATGTGAAGAACATGCAAGATTGTTGCATAGGTACATACATGGCAATGTGGTTTGCTGCCTTCTCCCCCCATCACCTGTATCTGACATTTCTCCCCATGTTATCCCCTCCCCAACTCCCCACCCCTCAATGGTCCTCCCCTAGTCCCCACCCCCACAGACCTCAGTGTGTGATGCTCCCCTCCCTGTGCCCATGTGTTCTCACTGTTTAACACCCTATTCTTTCTTTTTCAAGTTGCCATTGTAGTCTTAGTTCTCATATTGTTCATTTTGCTACCATTCACCAGACCTCTCATGAACCCATTGACAAAAATACATTTTATCAGCATTATTCCCATTTAACCACTCAAAGCACTCTTGTCAATATCAAATAACCTCTCACATGGCTAGACTGTGCAAATCTCTTTGTAATGTATTTTGCTCACATGTTACCTAAGGTACAACTGCTAATAATAGCCAACATATTATTCCCAGTCAAACTCCATTATGATGAATGTAAAGAGGTATTCACACTTTTTCACTGTATTAAAGTTTCATTACACTGGATTCAGTATTGCTCGTTTGAAGAGGTCAGAAGAGCTGCTTAATCACTTTAATCAGCCAAATGCCCTTAATTTTCTATCCATCATTGCTGAATGTACTAAACCATAGCTAGCCTCCTTTCTAAAGATTAAGGAATGAATTGAAAAATAGATTTAGTTCATCGGAGCAAATAGGCAACCTACAGAATGGAGAAACAATTTTGCAATCTATCCATCTGACAGAAGTCTAATATCCAGAATCTACAAGGAACTTAAACAAATTTACAAGAAAAAACAATCCCATCAAAAAGTAGGTGAAGGATATGAACAGTCACTTCTCAAAAGAAGACATTTATGCAGCCAACAAACCTATGAACAAAAGCTCACCATCACTGGCCTTTAGAGAAATGCAAATCAAAACCACAATTAGATACCATGTCAAGCCAGTTAGAATGGTGATCATTAAAAAGTCAGGAAACAACAGATGCTGGAGAGCATGTGGAAAAATAAGAACGCTTTTACATCATTGGTCTGAGTGTAGTAAGTTAGTTCAATCATTGTGGAAGACAGTGTGGTGATTCTTCAAGGATCTAGAAATAGAAATACCATTTGACCCAGCAATCCCATTACTGGGTATATGCCCAAAAAATTATAAATCATTCTACTATAAAGACACATGCACACATGTTTATTACAGCACTATTTACAATAGCAAAGACTTGGAACCAACACAAATGCTCATCAAGGATAGAATGGATAAAGAAAATGTGACACTTACACACCATGGAATACTATGCAGTCATAAAAAAGAATGAGTTCATATCATCTGCAGGGACATGGATGAAGCTGCAAACCAGCATTCTCAGCAAACTAACACAGGAACAGAAAACCAAACACTGCATGTTCTCACTCATAAGTGGGAGTTGAATAATGAGAACACATGGACAGAGGGGAGGGGAACATAACACATTGGGACTATTGGGGGATGGGGGAGCAAAGGGAGGGATAGCATTAGGAGAAATACTTAATGTAGATGACGGGTTGATGGGTGCAGCAAACCACCATGGCACATGTATACTTAGGTAACAATCCAGCACGTTCTGCACATGTAACCCAGAACTTAAACTATAACTAAAAGAAAAAGAAAGATAGATTTAGTTTATCATTGTCAGATTTAGCAAATAAAAATACAGAACACCCAGTTAAATTTGAATTTCAGATAATCAACAGTTTTTTTAGAAGTGTAATCTATAATATATTTAGGATATATGTATTCTAAAGTATTCATTATTTCTATGCAATTCAAATTTAAATAAATGTTTAATGATTTTTTGTATAAATATGTCCTAAATATTTCCTTTTCTTTTTTTATAACTTTTAAGTCCGGCGGTAAAAGGACAGGTTTGTTACATAGGTAAATTCGTGTCATGGGGGTTTGTTGTACAAAGTATTTCATCACCCGGGTATTAAACTTAATACCCATTAGTTATTTTTCTCCTGATCCTCTTTCTCCTCCCACCGTCCACCCTAAAATCGATCACAAAATTGGAAGTAAAACACTCCTCAGCAAATGCAAAAGAACTGAAGGCATAACAGTCTCTCTGACCATAATGCAATCAAATTCAGAATCAAGACTAAGAAATTCACTAAAAACTATACAATTACATGGAAATTGAATAACCTGCTCCTAAATGACTTTTGGGTAAATAACAAAATTAGGGCAGAAATCAAGAACTTCTGTGAAACTAATGAAAACAAAGATACAATGTACCAGAATCACTGTCCTAAATATTTTATGGATATATTTATACTAAAAATTATTTGTTAATAATCTAAAATTAAAATTTAATTGAACCTCAAAGGGTTTCTAGGAAATAAGCAAAACACTAAGAAACATGCACAGATTTGGGATGTTACATGCAAATGTACTTCAAGACAAGTAGAGGACTACAAGATTTCCAAAACTTGCTTTGGCCTGTTTGTCATTGTATGTGTTTGTGTTCATGCATATGTACACATTCCCCTCTTTAACTCATTGCTCAGTTCCCCAAACAACTTATAAAAATAGATCAGAGGCCAGGTGTGGTGGCTCATGCCTATAATCCTAGCACTTTGGAAAGCTGAGGCGGGCAGATCACAAGATCAGGAATTCAAGACCAGCCTGGCCAATATGGTGAAATCCCGTCTCTGCTAAAGAAACACAAAAATTAGCCTGGCGTGGTGGTGGGTACCTGTAATCCCAGCTATTCGGGAGGCTGAGGCAGAAGAATGGCTTGAACCTGGGAGGCGGAGGTTGCAGTGAGCCAAGATCACACCACTGCACTCCAGCCGGGATGACAGAGCAAGACTACATCTCAAAAAAAAAAAAAAAAATAGATCAGATTGAGTTGGCATATGTTAAATATCCAGAATTACATTTTTCTTTTTTAAAGGAAATATTTTGTAGATTATATACACAGGTTCTAAAGGCAAAGGAATGTTGTGTACTATCTTTACAGAGTCATGCTGTTTGACATTGCATGACACACTGTGACATTTTTGGGTCAGGCAGAAAAATCTGTATTTGCTCCTTGACATACTTTATTACATCCATAGTTCCAGGAGAAACCCATCATTTGAAACTTCAACTTGGCTTCCAAAAAGAGAGAGGCTGGGTGTGGTGGATCATGCCTGTAATCCCAGCACTTTGGGAGGCCGGGGTAGGGGGATCATTTGAGGTCAGGAGTTTGAGATAAGCCTGGCCAACATGGTGAAACCCTGACTCTACTAAAAATACAAAAAAATAGCCAGGCATGCTGATGGGCACCTGTAGTCCCAGGTACTCAGGAGGCTGAGGCAGGAGAATCACTTGAACCCAGGAGGCAGAGGTTGCAGTGAGCTGAGATCACACCACTGCCCTCCAGCCTGGGCAACAGAGTGAGACTCTGTCTCAAAAAAAAAAAAGAAAAAAGAGAAGAGGGAGAAATGTAATTCTGACAAAAACTAGAAAAATGGGAGACATATCTAAGAATATAACTTATTTCTTTGAACTCTTCTACTATACTGGAATCAACTTTCTACACAAATTTGCACCAGAAATTTAAGAGCCTGAATTAACAATTATTGGTCACAGTATCTCTTCTCTGATTAGATTCAGATAACATATTCTAAAATATGCTTGTTATTAAAAAAAGCTGATACATTTAGATAAGGTATATATGTGATGTAGTTATTTAAATTATTTGTAGGAAACTGAAAGAGTAAAAGGATAGAGAAACTCACTTTTTAAAATGAATCCAGATAGAATTATTGGAACTTGTTTAGCAGAATTGGCTCTGCATGAGAGATCCCATTGATATAGCAAGTAATATCATTAACTTCGATTCATAAACTTAACCTTGAGTGAGTTCAAGGGCATCGGGGTCGAGTAACTGACAAGCGCATCCACTTCACTGGTAGAGTCCCTTCTGAGAAGTTTAACTTAGTTCATATACTACTAGAAATGAAAACAGTTAATAGGGGTCAGGTTAGCAGATAGTACACAAGAACCTATACCCACAAACCTTCTCTGTCTGAAGGGAAAAAAGAAAACACTGCTCACAGAAAAAAAATAGTCATTATCTGTAATTGGTTGATATTTATTTAGTTAAGAGTTCTGTGCTCTCAGAACATATGATTTCATTATACACACTAAGGTGGCCATATAGTTTATCATCCAAATCTTGACACATTTTGCCCAGGACAAATGCTAAACCAAAGAGAACTCTTGGACAATGGGCATACATACATTGGGAATGTAATGAACAAACTTTCACATATACACCCTATGATTTGTATATACAATAAAAAATATAGAAAATTATTTAACTTCATATAATAAATCCATGAAGCAATCGAAATAATCATAGCTAACATTTCTTTGATGTTTACCATGTCCCAAATGTTCATTTAATCTGGTATCAATCTTATCAAGTAAGGAGCTATTACTATTTCCATTTTACAAATTGGTAAATTATGACCCAGAGAGACTAACAAATGTTACTAGAGTCACAAAACTATATGATGTAGAATGAAAACTTGAACTGTATTGTAAATGAATACATATGCTAAAAGAGAATTAAACTAAATATTAACTGAATGTTAAGTATAATAATGTATTCCATCACATATAAGAACTAAATAACAAGAATATAAAATTAAATACATACTCCTTTGTAAACATAATGACTGTATTTGAGTCCCATTACACATGCGGCAAGTTCTGACCCTGAAAATAAGACACTGTAATTATAGACCACCCACCCAAACCAGATTCACCTGTTTACTAATTAGAACTCAGATTGCTGAGTCCTACCCAAGACTTAAGGATTCCACTTGATTCTTACAATTAGTGTTTAAGAATGTTTCCTAAAAAATAGGAAACAAATAAATTGGTGGTATCAGATTTATGCTGATTACAATTTTGTTTTTGTCTTTATGAGAACATAGAACTTACAATAACTAAGCACAAGCACTGACTAGAATAACTATCTTTAAATACTCAAAAACAACTATACTAATTTAGTCTCCGTTGATTAAAAATATTAACTTCTACCCACCAGCTCACTAGAGTTGATTATAAAAACAATAATTATGGACAATTTATAATTTGATACAGAAGTTAGATACTTAAATAAATCATTGTTACAAAATAACCACAACTGACAACAAAGAAATTATTTCGATTATATTATCTGTTTAAATTTAAAAAGCCAAAGTTGTAGAAATGATTTTCTTTAACTGCATCTAGAAAAGTCAAAACTATTTTGATGATAGGGTGTCAATTTTAGATCTCTCCTTGCTTCTCATGTGGGCATTTATTGCTATATACTTTCCTCTAGAGACTGCTTTAAATGTGTCCCAGAGATTCTGGTATGTTGTGTCTTCGTTCTCGTTGGTTTCAAAGAACATCTTTATTTCTGCCTTCATTTCATTGTTTATCCAGTCAACACTCAAGAGCCAGTTGTTCAGTTTCCATGAAGCTGTGCGGTTCTGAGTTAGTTTCTGAATTCTGAGTTCTAACTTGATTGCACTGTGGTCTGAGAGACTGTTTGTTATGATTTCTGTTCTTTTGCATTTGCTGAGGAGTGATTTACTTCCAATTATGTGGTCAATTTTAGAGTAGGTGTGATGTGGTGCTGAGAAGAATGTATATTCTGTGGATTTGGGGTGGAGAGTTCTGTAAATGTCTATTAGGTTTGCTTGATCCAGGTGTGAGTTCAAGTCCTGGATATCCTTGTTAATTTTCTGTCTTGTTGATCTGTCTAACATTGACAACGGGGTGTTCAAGTCTCCCACTATTATTGTGTGGGAGTCTAAGTCTCTTTGTAAGTCATTAAGAACTTGCCTTATGCATCTGGGTGCTCCTGTATTGGGTGCGTATATATTTAGGATCGTTAGCTCTTCTTGTTGCATTGATCCTTTTACCATTATCTAGGCAAAACCATTCAGGACACAGGCGTAGGCAAGGACTTCATGACCAAAACACCAAAAGCAGTGGCAACAAAAGCCAAAATAGACAAATGGGACCTAATCAAACTCCACAGCTTCTGCACAGCAAAAGAAACAGTCATTAGAGTGAATCGGCAACCAACAGAATGGGAAAAAATTTTTGCAGTCTACCCATCTGACAAAGGGCTGATAACCAGAATCTACAGAGAACTGAAACAGATTTACAAGAAAAAAACAAACAAGCCCATTCAAAAGTGGGCGAAGGATATGAACAGACACTTTACAAAAGAAGACATACATGAAGCCAACAAACATATGAAAAAATGCTCATCATCACTGGTCATTAGAGAAATGCAAATCAAAACTACATTGAGATACCATCTCACGCCAGTTAGAATGGCGATCATTAAAAAATCTGGAGACAACAGATGCTGGAGAGGATGTGGAGAAATAGGAACGCTTTTACACTGTTGGTGGGAGTGTAAATTAGTTCAACCATTGTGGAAGACGGTGTGGCGATTCCTCAAGGACCTAGAAATAGAAATCCCATTTGATCCAGCAATCTCATTACTGGGTATATATCCAAAAGACAATAAATCGTTCTACTATAAGGACACATGCACACGAATGTTCATTGCAGCACAGTTTATAATAGCAAAGACCTGGAACCAACCCAAATGCCCATCGATGATAGACTGGACAGGGAAAATGTGGCACATATACACCATGGAATATTATGCAGCCATCAAAAACGATGAGTTCGTGTCCTTTGTAGGAACACGGATGAACCTGGAAACCATCATTCTCAGCAAACTGACACAAGAACAGAAAATCAAACACCGTATGTTCTCACTCATAGGTGAGTGTTGAACAATGCGAACACATGGACACAGGGAAGGGAGTATCACACACTGGGTTCTGTCGGGGGGGAAAAGAGGAGGGATAGTTGGGGGGGGGGGGGAGTTGGGGGAGGGATAGCATGGGGAGAAATGCCAGATATAGGTGATGGGGAGGAAGGCAGCAAATCACACTGCCATGTGTGTACCTATGCAACAATCTTCCATGTTCTTCACATGTACCCCCAAACCTAAAATGCAATAAAAAAAATAATAATAAATAAAAAAAAGAAAAGCCAAAACTATGAGTTCTTATCACTCAATATTACTAATAAAATTTATTTTAAAATATTAAATGCATTTTTCATTCAATTAAAATAATCACAACTAAGCACACTAAAACATAATGTCCTTATTCTTTTAAAAATATTTGCTTATACTTATAAGGCATTACTTTAGGCATTGGTTACAAGTCAGACAACAAAATATTAAAAGTAAACAAAAAAATTACTTTTCTCCTAGAGCTTAGTGTTTAGCAAGTCTTGTGCTTCCTTGGGATTAAAGTATTCGACCATTCTTTAACAAATTTTCAGGCATGTGAAAAAATAGTGTACCAATAAAATTCCTGCTCTTAACTAAGCACTAACCAGTTCATGCCCTTCTCAGCTTCTGTCTTAGTATGCTTGTGCTTCTATAATAGAGTACCTTACACTGGATGATTTATAAATAATAGAAATTTATTTCTCATAGTTCTGCAGGCTGGGAAGTCCAAGGTCAAGGAACTTTCAGATTTCATGTCTATAAGGATTTTCTCTCTGTTTTCAAGAGGGCACCTTATTGCTACATCCTTACATGGAAGCTGTGCCCTCACATGGCAGAAGAGCAGAAAGGAACAAACTTGCACTCTCCATTCCTTTTATAATCCCCCCCCCCATGAGAGCAGAGTCCTAGTGTCCTAATTACCTCCCAAGGGCCCCACCTCTTAATACCATCACTTTGAGGTTTAAGTTACAATATATAATTTTTGGAGGGGGTATATACATTCAAACTGTAGAAGCTTTCAAAATCACAGAAGATTGAGCACATTCAAGATGTTTTGTTGGCAAGGATGTGAAGAAATAGGAACCCTTGTACACTGTTTCATAGGAATGAAAAATGGTGCAGCTGTATGAAAAACAATATGAAGATTTCTCAAAAAATTAAAATTAGAACTACCATATTATACAGCAATTCAACTTTTGATTTCAATTCCTGATTTCAATTCCTATCCAAAGGAATTCCGATCCAATAGAATTTTAATTTCTATCTGAAGGAATTGAAATCAGGCTCTTGGAGCAACAGCTGCACCCCATGTTCAATGCAGCGCTATTCACAATAACAAAAATATGGGAACAACCCAAATGTCTGGCATCAACAGATAAAGAAAATATGATATATTCATAAAATGGAATATCATTCAGCCTTTAAAAAAAATTCTACCATTTGAAACAATATGGATGAACCTGAAGGACATTATGCTAAATGAAATAAACCCGTCACAGAATGACAAATAGTTCATGATTCCACTTTTATGAGGTATCTCATATAGTCAAACCCAGAGGCAGAGAATAGAATTGTAGTTGCAAGGACCTGGGAGTAGGGTAACATGTTGTTCAATGAATATAAAGTTTCAATTATGCAAGACTAATAATTTATAGAGATATGTTACACAACATAGTACATACCGAGAACAATACTGTATTGTGCACTTAAAAATTTAAGAGAGTAGATCTCGTGTATTCTTATAATAAGAACAAAAATGAGGCACAAGGAAACTTTTGGAGGTGATGGATATCTCTATTACTTTGATTGTGGTGATTGTTTCATAGGTGTTTCTATATGTCCAAATTTACCAAGTTTGGTGTGCAGTTTTTGTGCATCAATTACACTTCAATAAAGCAGTTTTTTAAAAAAAGGATGAAGGAAAGGAAGAGGGGGAGAAAAAGTGGTTACTGTTCATTCCCAGGGGGTATATAAGAGGAAGTTAGGGTAGAAAAAGTATAAACTGAACCACTAGAATAAGTTTCTGTACGTTAGAGACAAAAGATGAACCATCTTTTGTGAGGCAGGGGCAGGGAGACTCAGATGTCTTTGTGTCCAAAGGTAGACAGACATGCGGAATCACCTCCTTAATTTGAAGGGGCACCTAAGTTGATGATTAGCTTAGCTCTCTTTACACTATTTTGGCAGATCTTCCCAGCCTTCTTGCTTGGAAAGAGATATCCAATGAGAATGGGGTAAGCAAGCCCTTTAGCGATCATTAGAAAGAAGGAGGAAATGTGGTGAGTCTACTTTTTGGAATAAAAGCACAAAGTGGAAAACCAATGGGACACCAGTTACTTTGGCAACAATATACCAAATGCTAATTTTGGAAGATCCTGTTAAACTTGGTATAGTCCCTGAGTATTATTTCTATTCTCCACTATGTTTCCCAATTGTGATCATACAATAGTAAAACTCATCTAATGAAACCACCTGCTTGCTTGTGTTTACAAGAAACAAGGAAAAGGGGAAAAAAATGAGTAAGACCTGCTATTTCATAGCACAACAGGGTGACTATAGTCAATAATAACTTAATTTTACATCTTAAAATAACGTAAAGAGTATAATTGGATTGTTTATAACTCAAAAGATAAGTGCTTGAGAGGACAGATATCCCATTTCCCGTGATGTGCTTATTTCACATTGCATGCCTATATCAAAACATCTCATATAACCCATAGATATATGTACCTACTATGTATCCGCAAAAATCTTTTAATTTTTCTAAAAAATGAAGTCAAGCCTGAGTAAATCAAATGATGGTAAGGCAGCTTTAGAGGAGAGAAGAAAACAAATTTAGTCCTGCAGGCCCTGCTTATGCTGAGGAGGAGGAAGAGGAGGAGGAGAAGAAGCAGTAGCAGCAGCAGCAGCAATGGAGGAAGAGGAAGAGGAGGAGGAAGAGGAGGAAGAAGAGGAAGAGGAGGTGGAGGAGGAGGAAGAAGGAAAAGAAGAAAAACACTAAGAGTTGGCTGAGTCTTAGACATGTACCTGAGGCCTAAAGAGAGATCCATTTCGTGTACACATAATTCACGTTTGGCGCTGAAAAGGTTCAGTCATTCATGAAGGCAAAAGGGTGGACAAATTGTATTCAGGTGGATAATTGCATTATAAAAATGCATTTCTTATTCTTCATTACCTGATACACTGTAAGTTCTTCAAGGGCAGAGATTGAGTCTCCATTCTTGTCTTGCTATGGCCCACCTTGGTAGCTGACACAAATTAATTACTCATAAATGTTGATACAAAATAAGTGAATGATTTAATCAGTTACTTAAAGTCCTTTATTAATTCTCAGACTTAGAGTTTTAGAAAAATAGCAAACACAGAATTCTTATGTAGTATTAGGCACTAGAAAAATATGTGTCATGGAGCAATTGATATTTGATCTGAGTCTTGATCAATATAATGTGGAAAATGGGGAAAGAAATCTTTGAGACAGAGATATTAGATTTTGTGTGACGAGGAGTCATTTGGGATGGCTTACGGGTATGGGAGGAGATGTAAAACATAAGGTATGTTAAGGCCCAACTATGAATAATCTTAGATGTGATATGAGAGAATTTGGATTTTAATTAATGGATCATGGGAAACCGAGAAAGTTTATGAGATGCAAGTGTGACTTGTGACCTGATTTGTCTTCTGGAAGGTTAGGTCTGGTACTAGTTTGTATGAAGGACCAAATGGGGACTAGAAGAGAATCAAGTTATGAAGTTATTGGAATGGTTCAGGGAAGCAATAAAATAAAATATGAACAAAGATAAATAAGGCATAAATGTATAATATATTTAAACAGGTAATTCCAAAGACTTCTGATGGATATGAGATGGAGGATATAAGAGAGAGAAGACTCATGGATGTACCCAAAGTTTCTAGCTAGGGAACTTGTAGAACTCTCTTTATTAATAAAATCAAAAACAGGGGGGAAGATTCAGCAGGAAAGGCCAGACATCAGTATGAGACTTTCTGAGTTTAAAGTGCCTGCAGACATTTTTAAGAAGATGTTCATAAAACATCTAGGAAATTACATAGTGATATCTGCAACTCAAAGACTTGTGCTGGGCATAGATTTGAGATTTATCAACAAATAATTAGAAGATGAGCCCAGGAGAAATAGCTCATCCTGTAAAAGTAGGTAGAACTGGAGGGAAAAGAAAGTCTGAAATTGAAATCCAGAAGAGTTGACATTCAAGTAGCAAGAGCTGAGGAGGAAACAGAAAATATTCAGGTAGTCAGAAAGAGACACAGGAGAGACGTTCTCATAGAAACCAAAAGAAGTGAAATTTCAATGAATGATTAAATCAGTGTCAAATAAGATGACTGAAAAAAATTACAACTTGACCAGATAATTTGGAGAAATCTGATGACCGTATTGCAGCATACTGAATTGGGAAACTGGAGTACAAAAGCTGGAAGAAAAAAAATAGAATAAAATAAAGGGAAAATGATACATCACTGGCAGTTAGCAGTGAAGGAAAGAGCATGATAGAGCTTGTTCTCTCTCTGGGTTAAGTTCCGCTTTCTGTTCCCTGATCAGGGACCAGAGATGGGCAAAATCTGTCTTTGATCGTAACTCCCCTACCTCTTTCTTGATCCCCTTGTCCGTTTTTCAGATTTAGCCTCTTTTTGTAAGTGTTTCCCCTCTGAGTTCGAGGTAGGAAAGACTGAGATTCTATCAACACTAGGCAAACCCAGCAGTCAGGACAGGTTTGACGGTTTAGTTGTTGAGGGGGAGATAAATGTGCCAGCTACTGAGGAAACTATGTCTTCCCATTATATCGAAATAGTAGCATCCCTCTTAAATTCCAAAGAGCCACTCAATTTCACAGAATTCTTCACCCAAACATGCAGCAAGCCTAAAGCACTTCCAATTTTTCTTATTTTGACTTATTTTTACCTCTGTACATCTTATTTCCAAGTGATTTTCTTGGCCTCTATCTTTCTATTGGGTATTTCCAAAATGTTTTGAAAATTCCAGCTGACACTGTAAACTTTTTTACTGAGATGAAAAACTTTGTTATGGGGCCTTCCCTCCCTAACCCCCATTTTCAAATGTGAACCAAGTTGGTTTAACTCTAGAGGCTACATGTAATATTTAAGAGACCGTAAGAATTGTCTAGGAGGGAAAGCATGGAATTTGAATACTAGTATAGGCCATATTGAGTCTTATATAAATCTTATGAAATATATAGTTAATCTAATTTATAAGCTACAACTTATGAAAAAAATACAGCACATTTGATGCTTATTTCAAAATGGCTCAAAATAACCAAAAGTACTGTGCATTACTGAAGTGAAACTATTCACTTTTCAGTGTCACTGCTCCATTTTATATTTTTTTAAATCACTTGCTTTTATATTAATGTAAATCACCCAATGCCTGTCCCAGGAAAGATTCCATATTGTTCAGTCCAAAACCACTCTCTGCCAAACACATGGAGGTGTCCGGCCAATGGAGAAACTGACAAATGTAAACTCGAGGAAATAGAAGGGCCTTTGTTCTCTTGTTCCTTGTGTGTTGCCTTTCAACCTGCCCATGGCCTCACAGCAAGCGCTTTCCAAGACAGGAAGCATTCTGTCTGAGTGTCTTTGAGCCTTGCTCTTGTTCCAATTCCAGAAAACCACAGATTCGTTTATTTGCAATATTTCCAAAAATTCAAATGGCCTAAGGAAATGAGGTAGATGGAGCAGTCAGTAATTTGTCCCTTTAAATTCCCAGTGTTTGTTTCCTGAAGATTTAACAGTTTCAGTGTGCTTTTGGAGAGAATTAGTAAGCCAAAATAAACATCAAAATTCTTATGCTGTGATTTCTGATTTCTTGTTGAATAGCGCCACCTCATGGTTATTCTCCTTTTTTAATTATTACAAGAGATGGCTGACAATATTGGATTTCCTATTCTGTATGTTTTACTTTATAGCCATGACTAAAACTAAATTGTGTTCAAATATAGTTTAAACAAATTCATTTTTCTGGTGAAGCTATTTATACTTATCCAGCACCTCAGCATTTGCCCCTGAAGTTTCATTATCCTACTCCTTTGAATATCAAGCGCACAATAGTGGATGCTGTACGGATGTGTGTTCAATGAATCCTTCTTGGTCAGTCTCACCATTTCAACAACCATCTATATAATGATGAGTTTTAATTTATGTTTTACCTTAATGCATTCTAAAATTCAGTATCACTCATGCAAATATATGTAACTGAATGTCAAATAACTTCTTAAAGCTTAATACACAAAGTTTCTCATTTTCTTTTTATGAGTCTGTAGCATTATTACTTCCAAAATCCTAATTTAGAATCTTAAAGGCATGTTGATTCCAGCTTCTTGGTCCTTTCCTTATTTCAGATTACAACACTGTCCTTTCTTTCTACACCTTTCTTCTTTCTACATGGTATTATCTTTCTTTTCCTTTTCCCCCTCAGCTAAATCTTTGGCTCAATTTTTGTCAAAGTTATGCTGAGGTTACAGCTATTTTACCAGCCACCTCTTTTCAAGCAGATCCTTTTCCCCTTTATTTCAAAACACATGCTCTTTTGCTTGAATTCCAAAATTGAAATTAAAGGATACTATAAAAGTTACATTTAAAACCATTGGCATCATTATTCTTTTCATTAAAGCCCCCCCCCATATAAAGATAAATATTTAGGTATAAAGATGTTCAACATCACTTTATTTATAATACTGTAAAACTGGAAACAAAGTAAATGTCAAACTGTCAAAAAGATAAATGCCTCCACTAGCAGAAGTGGGTAAATTATTGTACATTCATGCAATGAAATATTAAGCAATCATTAAGAATATTGTTTTAAGCAAAAATTAGTATTAAATGAAAACAGCAAAATTTTTTTTAAGTCAATATAATCTTTTTTTTTTTTTTTTTTTTTTTTTTTTTGAGATATGGTCTCAATGCATCACCAGGCTGGTATGCAGTGATTTGATCATGACTCATTGTAAGCTTGACCTTTCAGACTCAAGTGTTTCTCCTGCCTTGGCCTTCCAAAGTGCTGGGATTACAAGCATGAGCCACAGCACCTGGCCACAACTGTATTTTTTAAAAATATGTGTGCAAAGGCCAGAGAAAAATATGCAAACTATACACCAGATATGTGGTTAGTAATGAGTCTTTTTATGTTTTTCTAACCTTTTCCTATATTGTGCTGATTTTGTTAGAAAGGATAAATTAATTATACAATAAAATAATAAATGTACTTTAATTCTTCTTGCTCTATCCAAATTGGCATTTAATTCTGAGTTATAACTCATCAGTTCACGTAAATTTTAAATTTTAAATTTTTTTCCTTTCTCAAAAGAGACAGCTGCTCTAAATCACCTAAAAATAGGAGATTCCACCATGTAGGGCCTTAATGAAATATTTAAAATAAAAATGTACATGTGATTATTTGTCAAGCTCAGGTAAATTTCCTCTAGACAAATGCAACCTGTAGTCAGAGTTTTATACAAGAAAATGAATTGAAGAATTCTCTCATCTTCATAACTACAAACCACTCTGGTAAATTGTCTACTTGGAATGGAAGTTGATCAGAAGTTTACAGGGGAAAAATATGGTTGCAAGTGTATCTTATCAATCCTTTTCTAGTGGCTGTTTATTTAGATAGCAAAGGTCTGGTCTCAGTGAAAGAGTTCATGGTCGCAGACGCCGCTGCCTCATATACTCCATACACAGCTTCTCACTTCAGTGCCTTGCACTGCCACTGACAAAGTTGTGGTGATTGCAACATCAATAGTGGTGACAAAAGGGGGAGGTGAAAAGAAAAACATGGAAAAATGAAAAGAAGTGGAAGTAAAGACGATATAGTAATACATGTATTAAGCACTTCTCTTGTGCTAGGCTCTGTGCTCAGGCTCTTCTCATACATTGCCACACTTTATTTTCTTCTTTTCTTTTTTTTTTTTGCTGGAGTTTTTGCTCTTGTTGCCCAGGCTGGAGTGCAATGGGGCAATCTCGGCTCACTGCAACCTCTACCTCCCGGGTTAAAGATATTCTCCTGCCTCAGCCTCCCAAGTAGCTAGGATTACAGGCATGCACCAACACGCCTGGCTAGTGTTTTGTATTTATTAGAGATGTGGTTTCACCGTATTGGTCAGGCTGGTCTCAAACTCCTGACCTCAAGTGATCCACCCACCTCAGCCTCCCAAAGTGCTGAGATTACAGGCATGAGCCACCGTGCCCAACCCACACTTTGTTTTCACTGTGACTTTAGAATGTAGTGCACTGTCATCATCTCTGTTTATCGATGAAGACACTGAGGCTTACGAAAGGTTGCCTACTATCAGTAGGGGGCAGATTTGTTGCTTCCAAACCATGCTCAACCACACTCTGCTGACAGTCGACCATGGACTATGAAATGTACTTCAGGTACATCCTTATGAGAGGAATAAGAATGAAAAAAAGAAGTGGAGAGGTCTGATTAGATCCATGTATAACTAATTAATCTCATCTTATTCTTAGAATCTCAAAATGCAGATTCTAGATGCCCTCACAGAGAAGAAAGAAGCTCAGGTGACTAAAATTTTACAAACAATAGGTGTGAAAGTCTAGGCAAATACCATAGACTGACCCTATTTAGTTTTCAGTGACTCTCAAGAATACCTTTTATTATGAGATTTCTCAAAAGGAACCTTTACCATTCAATGTCCATAATTCTAATGCTTCTTCATTTTCTTCCTGTTCTCATTTTGACATCATTGTTTCTTCTGTGGTACTGAGAGAGCAGAAGGAGTTTTAATTTGCTCCAGGAAGAGAGTTCTTGAGTCTTCAATGGAGTAGAGGAATAGAAAGACTAAAGGAGGTCAAGAGAGAGGATAGGAACTTTCTCATGTGCCCCTGACAAACAAGCCTGACATTCCCCAATATGCCAGTGACCACCTCTCCTGCTGGCAACCAGTTCTCAGTCCAGAAACTCCATCTTTCCTACCACTGCAGAGCCCTTGCTCTTCTGGCCAAGTGAGTAGGCAATGAGACTAGAAAGAATTCTCACTGGACGTAGGTAATTTCTGGGATCCAAAATGTTGGTGTGTTTGATTAGGAATTTTAAGTGTGGTATTTTCATATATTTGGGGGGATATGTTCTCAAAATAGTCTCTATGTCTTTTGGGCAGGAAGCATAACCACAGTGAAGTTAATAATAACATGTGAAGGGATTGGTTTACTTTATAAAAGAAGGCCAATTTAAATCCAACTCTAAGTTTTGAGGCACATTAATCTATTTCTTAAACGTGAAGGAGTTTCCACATGGTAATTTTAAAATGAAGAGAGAGTAAAAATGACTGTTTATAAAACCAAATCTATAATCTATTCTATAAAACCAGTGTATCAAACAGGTTTACAATTAAAAGCTGCAGGAGGCTGTAAATTAGCATGGCAATACTAGCATGTTCTGCCACCCAGATAACAAACTTCCAAAAAATTAAGACTTCACCAAATTCAACCCTATAAATTTAATAGAATTACAAAAAATATCCCAATAGTTCTTAGAAATAGCAACTCACCATACCCTTCTACAACCTCATAGAAAGATTTATTTTGATAATTTGAAGCTGACTACATTTCAAAATAAAGTTTTTTTAAATCATTCTGACCTTTAAAAGTGTAAAAATTGAAATAGAATTCTATTCTTATTGGTTACCTTTTTATTTAGAAATCCTAGATTAAAATGAATTATAGTTATATGTTCGTGTGTGTATTTTTCCCCATTAGGCTGTAAGATATTTGAGAAAAAATTATTATTTGTTTATGTTTACCTTATTCTAGGAATATTACTTAATATTCATTATTCTAGGAAGATTAATATAGTAATTTACACATTATAAATGTTAAAATATCTTATAAAATACTTATTGACTACATCAATGAAAATCTACCTAAATATATGGAAGAATTCATATGTAAAGAATTATTCTGAAATGTTTTCAAATGTATATTCTGTTATAAAAGGAGATTGAATTTCATGAAAAAGTATTTATAAGTTAATTGACAATATTCAAATGTCAGGTGGTAGTGTTGGCGAGTATATAAGTAGCAATCACACACAATTTATGTGTGGATAGGTGACTAAGTACTTTACTGTTCAAGAATAAGCAAAATCCCTCTCTAACCTTCAATATAGACTAATGGTGTTGGCCATAATTCTAAGAAAATGCAGACATCAGACTAGCAGGGAAAGAGAAAATTTTTAGTTTGATTCATGAAACAGATTGCTGAATTAACCCAGTTTATGCAATTTGGAGAATAGGGATTAGAAGACTATTAGAATAAAAAGGAGAATAGATTCCTTTAGATGACAAGGAGAAAGAGCATAGCTGGTAAAAATTATACTCAAACATCTGATCAGGCATCTAGACCCAAAGTCACAAAATACATATCACTACAAGCCTGATACTATACAGTTTTTCATGAAGTTACATTTTAATCCTCAAAGTCTCATGAGTTAGATATTATTAATCTGTCCCTTTTACAGATGATGAAGTTGAATAACTTACCCAAGCTCATGAATCTGAAACTAAATACACATCCATATAAAATCTATCCTCTCCTGATTCATTATCACCAAAAGGAAAGTTACAATGAAGAGGATGTTTCAGAGTAGGATAATTACTGTGTCCCTAAAAGGTAGCCTCAACAATCCTCAGTTTGTATTATAGAAACTCCATGGGGGACCTGTACATCTACCACCAAGTTTATAATTGTAGTGACATTAGAAATGAATATTGTCATTTATGTTTGAATATTTGTCAGGTGTGAAATTCAATACAAGTACTTAAAATTTGCAGATTTATAGTTATTCTCAATAGCTTTTTGTCCTTTTTAAATTTCAATTTTATTTTAGTGGATATTTTTATAACTTCATTAGCACAATTTACCATCCAAAGTACAAAGAACTCTGAGTTCTAAGACCCAAAGTGACCAAAGTGAATGAATCAATAAAAATAGTAACTTGAATACTATTGGCAGTGGATAAGGAGAGTTTAGAATTTGGAAGACAAGGTCTTTATATTGGAGAAGACAAGCCCTCAGTAATGGAAGACAGAGAAAAGAAGATAGTTAATTTATGGTCACTTAGTAATTCATTTGATATATATTAATTCCTCTTATGTGCCAGAAACTATGCTAAGAACTATTCATATAAATATGAAAAAGATAAGACTTCTGCCCTTACATAGCTCCTTATCTACAGAAGGAAATGGGTTTTCTTATAATTCGGTGGTGTTATGGGGTCAGAATAGGGGAGAACCAAATCAGCAACTGATGAGGTTTGGGTGAAGGGTATCAAGAATGGCTGCCCAGAAAAGCAGATTCTAAACTTCAGTATTTAAAAATAAGTAGAAATTGTTAATACCAAGTGATAATAGTAAAATCATAAATAATAGTGAAATTATGCCAAAAATGAGAAAATGTCATTGACTCAAAAACAAAAAGACATTCCTAATTGCTAGAGGTAAAAGTGTGATTGGAAAATTAGAGAAAAAGCACAAACTGCGGAGTCAGAAAGGGGCAGATCATGACTAGCCTAATATCCTTCACTAAAGATTTTAGAACTTTATACTAAAGGGCATGAGCGATAGTAAAGAATTTTAGTGAAGTTTATGATCATATAATGTTTTAAAAATGTCACACTAAAATAATATTTTCATAAGTTTATAAAACAACTAAGAGAATGCTTTGACATCATGTTAAGTAAATGGTAAAGTAAAATTATGTGCATATCTAAATTATAAATGTGATGTTTCAATATTGTCAAAAACAAAAGTCAAGAAAAAAAGATTGAACAAAAAGAAAATATAGCAAAATAATGATGAGTGATTTTAGGTGGTAGGATTATGATTAAATTAATTCAACAAACACATTATATTTAAATTTTATTTCTAAAAGATTTAAAGTTTCACTGCTCTCTTTGTAAAGAGCTGAAAGCTAGAGTGAGTGTTATGTCTCTTTTATTTTATTGTAAATATGTGGTAAAATTTGATATTGCTACTCTAGAATAATGAATCTTAAAATGTAGTCCTTATTCACTACAAATTCGCAGTGAATTTAGTGTGTGTTTGAAATTTGAAGTGCCCATTCTCAAAGTTGTTCTCCTTCAAAAGATATAGGAATTGGACTGGAATCATTATTTCTGGAGAAAGGCAAGTATGATTTACAGAACTAAAAGGCCATGCTCAAGCTAACACAGGTTTATTTCCAGATGTCTGTTCTCTAACAAATTGCTTAATATTCCTGGAAAAGGCTGATTATAATGATGACTCACAGATGCGTGGAGGTTGTAGTGGGTGTGGTAATGGAAATGGGATACATGGCAAAACTTCAGTTCTACTAATTGTAGCTAATTATATACCATTAACACTCACATCTGAAAAATGATTGAAAGCACAGAGGTCATTCTTACATATTTGGAGAATTTTTCCCCGAGGTTCATCATCCTCTAAATGTAATTTAGATTAGTTTTCCCCAAGGATGTTTCCTAGTATGTCAAGATGTAAGTGTCTCTACTTCTTTTCTGCCCATTTATGTGGGCTTGTAAGATCTTTCAGTGACGATTCCACCATATTTCCATATCCTTGCCTGGAACTGGTGACTCATCTGAAATTTTGGAAATTGTATCCCAAACATAACTCTCTGGGACAATTTATGGATTTAAGGAAGTTAGGAAATTCCTTGACTATATGGCTGCTCGTTCCATGTCCACATATGCATACTACACCAGAACTGGTCTTGACAAATTTGTAGAGTGGTCACAATTCTGATGTTTCATTTTTAAGCATGCATGACAAAGAAGAAAGAAAATATATTTGTTTCTATGGATGATTCTTGTGTCTCAAACCTACCTATGGTGTCTGGTTTCATTCAGAATTAAAGGCAAAGCACATGTATCTACAACACAATGTAGTCTCTCACTGACTTCAGCTTCTACGGCTCTCCTTAGCTTGGCTCCTGCTACACTGACCATCTTGCTATTTCTTGCACATGTCAAGGCTTTGCAGTTGCTATTTCCTTCTTTCTGCAGCACTATTCCCCAGATCCTGACATGGCTCACTCCTTGTCTCCTTTAAGTTTATGGTTAAATGTTCACTTATGGGTGAGTTCCTCCATGCCTATCTAATTTAAAATAGTAACTACCCCTACCAATTCTTCCCAATATTCCCCTTCTCATGCTTCACTTTTCTTACTGAACTTGTAACATCTGACATATTACATATTTTATGTGTTTATTTTCTGTCTTCATTAACTAGAATATAAACTCCACAACAGCAGGGATTTGTCTGGGTTTTTCTCATTGCTATATAGGTAGCATCTAGAACTGTATCACCACATAGTATATGCTCAATAAATTTTTATGGCAAAAATACATTAATCAATTTAAGTTAGGGATGTTATTTCAAAAAAACAGTACTTGTTAAACCACAATAAACTGGGTTTAGTTGGAAAAAATAAATAGTACATTTATAGTAAAAATAATAGAGTAAATAAGGTATCTCAATTACGAGAGTAATTCATAAGGAGGAAAAAAGGTAGAATTAGAAACCAACAGAAAAACACCACAATGTAACAAAACTGGTACTAGAAGTACCAGCTCAGACATGGGCAGTAGAAGTTATCAGCAAAAATTTGGTTTCAGTACTTTATTATTCAAGTCTTCAGGAAGTAGGAACAGGTAGTATTTTTTTTTCCTTCTAGTTAGAGGACTGTAGGCCACTACCCATAAAATTCACCATTCTGCTACCAATTTGGAACAGATGAACACAAATAGGATGTATTTGTCCCAGTTTGTCAAAAACTGCGTTCTGTCTATATGAAGCAAATGAAATAAAGGCATATGATTGTAGAGATCAATGCTATCTGAATCTAAGCAACTCTAAATGTTGTCTAAGAATTGGAGTGTAATGCCATCATAGAGGCATTGCAAAGCTCAAGGTGGTAGGTATTTCCAGGGCCATGACCTATGACTCCATGAAATGGAAAAGGCACCCTTTAGCTAGGATTGTGAGAAGGGGCACTTTGTAAGCACTAAGCATACCAAAAAGCCATCCTCAATGATGTGGAAGGTAAGCCTTATCTGGAAGCATTCTGGCAACAAGTGAGATGGCAGAAAATTTCAAGAGGAATGGGACTTTCTAGATCCTATGAGCAAATATGCTTATTTGACTATAGAGCTCTCTTCTTCTTGTTGAGGGGCTTGGGAATCAGGCAAATTTCTAGGTGGAGGAGTGTCATGCCAAACACAGGCAGTATATGACTTTAAAGGGGAGCTGATACAGGATCAACGTACTATTCTCTGGATCCCATCACAGGGAGCAGGAATGGTAGGAAATATTACTTTAATGGAAACAGGAGCATACTATTCTCAAAGGGACAAAACCTTGGCAACAAGCACTGTCTTTCAAGACTAAAAATCGGAGGCTGACGCCTCAGGATGGAGTCATGTTGATGTTCTCACCACACCCATTTCCTTATGCTTGAGAGACAGCTGCTCATTCTCATTCCCCAGTTACGCAAATTTTTAAGAGATTTCTTCCAGTTTTGGAGAGCTCTGCCTGAAAGTTTCTCTAACACTAGCTCTGCATATCATAGGGATTGAGCAGTCTGAAAGAAGTGTCCATAAGATATTAGACAATACGTTTTCCTTTTCCAGAACATGACCTATGGAAAGAGTTTATGGGCAACCTTCTTTCCCAGCTACAGAAAATATTTTGCTGAAAGAAAGGTGTAACCTAATGAAATATTGATTCTGAAAATATGATACGGTTTGCAACTACTGAAGTCATCCTTGGTGTAAGCATTTACCAAGATAAATGGTTCTTCGTTTCTAGGAAATTAAATTATTGGGCCACAAGGGACTTTTTATTGTACAACATAATGGGGGCTCCCTTGATAACCTAGATAGATAAAGCTTAGGGGGGGAAATTGAGTGAAATCTCTCTTGTGAAATAGAGTAACAGGAATTTTGTAATTATTTACTAATAACTACAAAATGGTAGTTGGCACATGGGGTGAAAACCTTCGAAAAAGAAGGAGTCAGTCTTCCAGACTTTTGCTGTCCAACATAATGGCCACTAGTCATGTGACTAAGTTTACATTTAAAATTTAGTTCCTCAGCCTCACTAACCACATTTCAAGTGCTCAATGGTCACATGTGTCCAGTGGCTACTTTATTGGACAGTGCAAAAAGTTTTGCTAAAGAACTCTGGTCTAGACAGGATTCTCAGGAACATGGTTTCAGGAAGGGCAGTTCAATTACAGAATTGTTTTCTCACTGTAAGGAAATTCTACTTTTTGCAAGTCTTCAACAGAAATCTGTTTTGCCCAGAATTTCAGTCATTAATATTAATGGTATTTTGGGGAATAGAGAAACAGAATCAAAGTTCCAAAGCTGGGGGGACCAGCCGCAAAGTAAACAGAAGCCTGACGTTCCATCAGGAGACATGATAATGAGTCCTGGAGATGATAGTAAAGAAGCAAACTTCAAGCAAGCCCAATTTTTTTTCAAATATTTTAGGGAAAGTTAGCCCACAAAAGAATGGAGAAGTGGATTAAAACTAGGTAGTGCTATTTTATAAAAGGAAATTTGAGCCATTTTATTCAAATATTAGAATAAAAGCTCCAAAAACTGGAGGACTTGATGAATTCCAACAGGTAGACATTTTGCTCACCCTCACATAAGTATCAAATACTTTTTGAAGTAGGGACTTAGACTGTTGACTCCCTGGTTATAGCCCCAGAGATGTAAGTGCTTACTGCAGGGAAGTGAAGCAAGCGTGCTATTTAACTTCATTTCATTATAGATGAGAGGAATTTTTTTCCAAGACTAATGTTTAGCCTTTCCTATGATAATTTCACTTCAAAGATACACAAAGCAGAAGATTCTGACTTGGCTTGGACTGCCTGTCTCAGGCATATCAAAACTTTTGGCAAAAGATAGAAAGTGGTACTTATAATACCTGGGTGGACTTTTCATTGAATCTACTATTATTTTTCCAAATGAAGAAATCATAATTACCCTATATTGTCTCCCCATTTAGAGAAAGAAAAAATTGAAGGGATTTATTTATTTCTAACAAGAATGACCCAAATTTGCTTTTTCTAGAACCATAGAAACAATATTATAATTATATTGGAGTGTACTCTTTATTTCATCCATTGAATAGCAGATTTCTTGAAGAGAAACAACTGCTGTCTTTCACAATGCCTAGAAAAGAGCATTTGATAATGAGTATTTCCTAGTTACATCCCAAGTTAGTCCAAAGATCAAGAACTACACTCAGTATATATTGAGTGCTTGAAATATTGCTAATCCAAATCTTCATGTGTTTTAAGGTTAAAACATGTACCAAATTTAAATAAAGTATCTCAATAATTTTTATATTGGTTACATGAAATAATAATTTTAATGTTGAGTTTTAAAAGATATATTAAAATTAATTTCCCCTGTTTCTTTTCATGCTTTCTAATAAGGTACTAGAACACTTATTTATTATATACGTGGCTTACTTTCTGTATCTCTTGAACAGTGCTGATTTAGAAAAGTCATACAGGGGAAAGAGCCTTGAAGGCAAAAGAGAAGTTAAATAATAAAACAGACACAGAGCAGAAATGCAACACAAATGGAAAAAAATTGTTTAGAGACATTGATGGAAAAGCATTGAAGGTACAAAAAAAATCCTCATTATTATAATTGTTTAAAACACTGCATGCATCTAAAAATCTGAACTTTAATTTACTACATGCAAAATGAAATAAGACAAAAGTAAGAAGATGCTTGAGAAAGAAAACTACATAAATCTGGAACTAGTCATAACAGATACATTTCTCTCAGCCACTCCAGGATAATGGTTTCACCAAATAATAAAGAATAGGAAGTTAGTATCTGAAACCCATTTATATCACTTTCAGTTTGTTCTGTAATAGGAAATTTCATAACCAAGCTTCAGTCAACCAACTCACCAGATTAGCCTACACTCTCACTTCCTCAATAAAGCCCAATGACTAATGCCCAAACTATGCTGAATGCTCCAGCAGCAAAGACCAGATTAAGTCTATTGCCACCCGACCCAAGACTCTTCCCACAGATGGTTCCAAATTTACCAACACTATGTTAAAGCAGGAAGGACAGACAGAGCAGAGGCCAGTTAATAAAAATCTGGATTTTCCAAGCTTATAAACCATGTCAGATCTTTGGCTGTGGTTACCACTACATGACAGTAGCCAGAAGCAAATAGATCAGAGACCACTAAACTTTTTAGGAAATTGAGTGATGGCAAACTGACCTTGTAGTCTTTTTAGCAATGAAATTCCCATGACTTTTTGAACCTTAGAGCCATCCCTGAAACCCCAAATCCCTTGCCCCAGCAAGAAGGAGACCACAAAGTCTGTGAGACTTCCAACAAAATCACATGATCTGTCATCCACTTCCTAAAAAAATAATAAGACATAGGGCTCAGGGCCATGGAGAACCATAAACAGGGCTATTCTCCCATGGAAACAAAACCTGAACGTCCAACTCGATTGACCAAGAAATTTACTCGATTGACCAAGAAATTTACTCAATTGCCCTTAGAGTTTGCCTTCCCAACTTCCATGTGTTTTCCACTCTCCCTGTTCTGCATGGAAATTTCTATTATATTGCATAGTTTGTGAAACAATATTATAATGACAGAGTGTACCCCTTATTTCATTCCCTAAATAGCAGATTTCTTGAAGAGAAACAATTGGTATCCTTCACAATGCCTAGAAAAGTGAACCTATTCTACTCCACCATTGTATAATACATGCAAGGGAAGAAGTATAATTGGTCTTTTAGTTTATAGACCAACAGACCACAGTGAATCATCACCTTTAGACTAGTTGGAAAGAACTGAACATCACCCAGAGACCTTGGACTTGAATGAAGGAACTGGAAGGGATTTGGTGGATGTCTTCATTAGGGATAGAGCATTTTATATATGGAAAAGGGAATTTATGTGTAAGAATAAGTGGATATTTGGACAAAAAACAGATACATGCTTAATATTTGCAGGGACTGAGGCAAGAATACAAATGGAGACAAGAATACAAATGGAGACATATCAAGATTTTCTTTAAAAGCTATTAAATGGAAAATGATTGTCATAAATTGTTTCTCAAGTGGCCATCCCTCCCATCTTGCATGGCTTTTTGCAATGTAATTTTACCACTCCTCCCATTACGTGGTTAAACTTGTTTGCCCTCTTTTTTATCTGGGCTGATTCTGTGACTTACTTTGGGCACTAGAATGTGGTAGAAGTGTGATTCTTGTGACTAGGCTTTAAGAAGGCCTGCAACATCCTATTTTTACCAATCATGGGAGCCAACGGCCATGCAAAGAAACTCATAATGAACTCTTTGATAAGTAAGAAAACACAAGGAAAGAGAGGCAATGCAGAGATGAAAAAAGGCACCATAATTGGCAGATAGCATCAAGTTTCCAAACATATTAGTGAAGGCACCTTGCGTCCTCCAGCCCCAGCCTACACCTTGAGGAACAGTTCCTACAGGAACAACAAAATGATTGCTGTCATAAACCACAAAGTTGTGGTACAGTTTGTTATATAGCCACAGATACGTGATACCATCTTCCTCCTTTGGTAAATATACCTACATAATGAGCTGAAACACGAAATTCAATGTTAGATATTTCAAGCTCTTCTGAATTCTGCATCAGAAGTTTCCGGTGCTGGAAAACATGGCTCAAATGTTCTTCTGTTCTCTTCCCACCTTTGCCTCTGTGGATACTGTAAGGAATCTCAAACATACATGTGAGAATTTCCATCCTGCTCAACCAACCTCTATTCATATTCTTGAAGTACATGTAGCTCACCATCCAGAGAACCCATCTGAGGCACTGGACGCAGGACCAGGGCTATTCAGACAGGAAGTTTTAAACTTTTGAATAACCAGGTTAAAAGGAGGGCATGGATTCAGTTAGGCAAGATGCTCTTGGCTTTGTGGGCTTCCCACACCATGTAGAAAGGCGTAACCAGAGAAGTTCAGAGCAAAACCTACTAAAGCATTTGCCTGGTTTCAAGAGAATAGATCTGAATAAATCAGAGACTGCTCAGTGTTCCTCAATATCTTTGCTCCCCTTCTTATATAACAGTAAAAGTTTTAGTGACTATATGGTCATCTAGCTACAGGCTACATTTCAAACTTCCTTTGCAGATAGGTATGACAATGTGACTAAGTGTGCTGATGTGATGTGTGCTAATTATGGATCATACCATTAAAGTGGAAGAGCATATTTTTCCTCCCTCTTTTCCTTTCTGCTGCTGGCTGGTATATGAATGTAATGGCAGGAATGGCAGCAGTCATTTTGTAAAATTAGTTGGACCACTAGAGCAACTAATTAGATGTAAGTTCTATCCCTAATTATTGATGAGCTACCCTATCAGTCTTAAAAGTACCTAACCAGAGCTGGGCGCATTGGCTCACACCTGTAATCCCAGCACTTTGGGGGACCAAGGTAGGTGGATCACCTGACATCAGGAGTTTGAGACCAGCCTGATCAACATGATGAAACCCTGTCTCCACTAAAATACAAAAAAAAAAAAAAAAATAGCTGGCATGATGGTGGGTGCCTATAATCTCAGCTACTCGAAAGGCTGAGGCAGGAGAATCACTTGAACTCTGGGAGGCAAAGGTTGCAGTGAGCCCAGATCACACCATTGCACTCCAGCCTGGGCAACAAGAGGGAATCTCCATCTCAAATATATATATATATATATAATTAATATATATTAATATATATAACACACACACACACATATATATATATATAAAACCACATTGTTCTGTCAGAGAGAGAGAAAACTTTCTTCTCTAGGCCAATGTTATTTTAGCTTAAATCTATATCTACTGTGGAATTATCTTTGTAATTACATAATTTGATGAATTTTTCATTAATTGAAAAATATGAGTATGAAAAGTCATTGTTATATGCAAATTAAGGTAAATGCTTTGGAAAGGCTTCAGAAAGTCTAAGACAAAAGAGAAGACATTGAATTGAGAGTAAAACTATTATAAAAGTAATGGGAGATGAGGGAAATCATGAAAATATATGATGATTCTGCACTCAGCTTCACAAGTACCTGGAAGGTTTTTTTTTACACATTAAAGACACTGAAACTAGAAAAATTTAAAACAAGCATTACAGGTATGTTTATTGAAGAAAGAAGAGGCAGAGCTCCAAACAGTGGATATACACTCACAGAAAAGGGCCACAGTTTACAGCTAAGGATTAGCTAATGCATACGTATGTGTATGCTTTAAGTTAAAACATGTTTAAGGTAATCCTGACTTTAAAAAAAATGTTTGATTAGCCAGCTATCTATTGGGCCCAAACACATGGGAAGGCTTTATTGTACACAATTACACTTATGGAAATCATATAAAAACTACATATATTCTTATTTCAGATGGCAGATGTAATCACTCTAAAGCAACTGTTTTAGGATCTTCATGCAATCTCAGATACCTCTAATTATGGATTTCTGTTTGGATGAGGTAGACTACCATTTCAGTCAACTTGGTCAAAATGGTGGTACTCAGAACCCTTTCTAAGTTTGCTTTCGTTTTTAAAACTCAGGCTGCTTTCTGTTTGTTAAATGCTCAGATGATAAATTCTAGTATTTTATTTACCTGTTTTGTTAGATAGCCCTAGTTTGATATATTTATTACCCTAAACTATAACTTGAGCTTCCTCTCTGTTTAAAAGTTTGGGAGAAAAAAGTTCTAGAAAGAAATCAAAACATTTTTGACTTGGGAAATAATTTCTTTCAAAAATGAAAGCTGCCTTTTTCTGAGGGCCAAAAAAGTCTTCCAAAGATGTGTTTTGAAATACTTTTCTGTTTTTTTCTTATAGTTATTTTTGCTATTAAAACAAAATTCCTTCCTATTTTCATATCTAACACCCACAGTTTTCACTAGTTTCTTGTATAAATCTGACTTACCATATGGTAGATTTATTTAGCTTGATGGAATTAAGAGCGTTTTGAAGATTCACCCACAAATATTCCCTGCATCTGTCCCGGATTCTTGGCCTTATATAGAACTAAATCTGGTTTACTTTTTTCTAGTGTTTTCTGAAACCCAGAGACAAGAATATTCCTTCTAAGAGCTCTGGAATACTAAACCATGTCCCCAAAACAATTTTTTAGTTTGAAGTGGGGTGGAGGGAGAATCACAGACAGTAATCAGGTAAAAAAAATTAATCGATTTAAATCCCTAACATAAATTTTGCATAACTGTATTTCTCCACATTATCCAGTCCTTATTACTTTAGCATTTATTTTTATTTGTGAGAAGTGGAATAGCACATTGATTAAAGGCATACGTTTTTAGGTTAAACTATCCGCTTACAAATCCTCAACCATCATTTGCTACCTATGTGATATCCGATGAATTACTTGTTGCAATCCTTAGTAAATGGCGTAATAATCATCATCACTCACCTATGTTGTACAAATGAGAAAATATATATAATAAAGTTAGCCTCGGATTTTGATTTCAATAGTTGATCAGCTAGTGCCAGCTTTTTAGACTATGAAAAAATTGATAATGCAGAAAGTCTTAATTAATTAATTTTAAATGTTATTCATCAAAAGATTGTAACAAAATGGCATATACAGGATAATGATAATAGTGCCAATTCAGAGGAATATATGAATAATTTTTGGAGGCATTAAGCAAAAATAAATAGTTACTATGGTGAAGCTGTAAGTACTTTTTTAAATGATAATGTTTTAAAGTTAGTTTTATCATTTAAAGTAAGTGTTCGGAATTCCAATGGGATGACTCAATAAAATGTTTTCTTATTGAATTATCTGTCTCATTTTTCCTGGTGCAACACAAATAGTGAAAGAAGAGCTAAATGAGGAAAATCTAATAAGAAATCTCCATCTAGGAGATTTTTAGAGGATATTGCCAGTTGGTCTGAACTTAATACACATTTCCAGAAAATACCATATTATCCAGCAAAATATATTATTAGTCAATAAATGAGTATACAGAAAGAAAAACATGTAGATAAATGCGTGATGACGGAGAGCAGAGTAGAAGAAAGGAAAGAGAGCTCACATCCTGCTGTGCTTAACCTGCCTCCTGGGGGGACAGCCTTTACCTAGTTCTGAAAAGCATTGATCTAGACCTTTGCAAATACACTTGTCAAACTCACTTTCAGTCTTCCTTCCCACCTCCACAGAAACCTACATGGACCTTAGCTAATAGAATTGTGCCTTTTAGGAGAATACTGGAAATCTCTCATTTGAGGAGTAGAAATGCTGTATTTTAAAAGACAATTTATTGGCTTCTTTTTTGGCCATCAGCATTCAAAAGAAATGGAACATTATGTACATGATTCCATAAAATAGCTTACTAAGAACAAAATAGCAAAGCCTTATTTTTAAAAAATATTGAAATGTATCATTTGTAACAATTTCACAGAACTCAGAACTTAGTATAACTAGGCCTATAAGTAAGTTTTCCAAGATTATTTTAAAGTTTTAAAGGTGGTTTCACAATTTAAAGAGACCATTTGATAAGTTAATAGTTCAGATAAAATTATAGAACATTGTATTTAAAGGAATACACACTTTCAAGAACGTTTTATGTTTTAAAAAGCACCATTGTAAATACAAAACAATTGATGACATACTTTCTAATCACTTTTATTTATTGATGAAAGTATCTGTAAGACTTAATTTAAAATTTTAATGATGATAATAGCAAACCTTTTACTTTGAGAAAAAGCAAGCAGAGACAAATAACCTCATATTTTAGGATCATGAATTTCTAAAAATAAATGGAACACATCTGACAATTAGAATATATTTAGTCTAAATATCTATCCCTACTTCTACATCTAATATAGAGTGCTTACTAAAAATTGATAATGTATTTTACTTTTTATAAGAGTAGGAACCAGAAAGAGTTGGCGACACAAATTCAGTTAAACAGAAAAATGTAATTAATCAGAATGCCTCAGTTGCCAGGCTTCTTCTGATTGGCTCAATTTATTTAATATAATTACTATAGGAATCAATGAAAAGCCTTTCTATATTTTTTGTTATTTTGGAAGCATCCAAAAACTTTAAGCCATTTACAAAGATGTGAATTTCTCATAGTTCATAAACACTGAAGTGTCTATGTAGGAGAAATAAAACCCAAAATATGTGAGGATTTACTAGCCAACAGAACCTAAAACAGTATCAGAGAAACAAACATTTATTTATTTATTATGTTATTCATTGTTTTTCCTCCAAAGTAACTATTTAAACCAGATAAAATAAAAGAAAGGGCTAGTAAATAAAAGAGCAAAAAGAATGGATCCAGGGACTTTGCTTTTGTTTTTGAAAGTCATCCATTTGTTTCCTCAAATTCAGTTTACAGCAAATTGTCGTTATTGTATTCCCTTTTAGAGATGAGGTCTCACTATGTTTCCCAGGCTGCCTCAAAGACCTGAGCTCAAGAGTTCCTCCAGCCTCAGCCTCTCGAATAGCTGGAACCACAGGTGTATGCCATGGTACTCATCATTCTCTTGCAGCAAAACGTTTTGACAAATATGCTGTTTGTTTTGAATTCCAATTAATTCAATAATTATGCTTGGAAAAGTTAGATTACTGAGAAACATACTCCCACAAAACAAAGATTCAACAATATATCTTTTCCTATACATTAATAAGGTCACTTTTTTAAACAAATAATTTTTTTTTGTTTTGTGTCTCATTATGTCCATGCAATATTTGAGCATTGAAAAATTCAAACATTTATTAAGAAAAAAACAATTCTTCATGCAAAACTCTTAAAATATCCCTGGTGGAGCTTTTACTACTCATCATTAAAAATGAAGCTTAAATATTTACAGAAGTTGTAGAAATTCTAAAGAATAGACTAAAAGTGTAGATACTATGTGTCTAGAATATAAATTGGCAAAAGGAAGAATGATATCTTCCTGAATGGCTTGTAGCCCAAGCAGACAAATGCTAGCTGTGAATCGGATGAATGACTGAGTATATCTGCTGATTAATTGAAACTGATATTACTTAGCTTAAATAAAAGAGAGGAACTGATTATCAGAATATAAAACAATCATAGGTGCACTTCACCTTAAATATATATAGATGGTGCCAATATGACATTTAAAATTACCTAGAAATAACCTAAAAGTTAGTAAACATACTTTTTAATCTTCACTAGTTTAAAAAACTCATGCTCTGGTCAACTAAAAATGATTTCAGTTCTCTACCACAGAGTCACAAGTATCTTATTACATTTCATGAGCTTCCACCACTTTATGTATTAAGGCCACAGAAATGAATTTTTGCAATCTTGGCAAAAGAATTCCCAAAACTAGCAAGTGTGAAAAGGTAATTAATCATATAATAACTTATTATCTCTTTCCTCACACAGAGACCAAAGTAAAAAATAAATCTTACATATTATTTTTATACAGACTTACAAGAGTAGACTCTAAATGAGAAGGAAACTTTAAAGATTAACCACCTCTTTTCTTGATAAGGATGCTGAAAACCAATGATAGGATGTTATCATTCCTCAAATGGATTACAGCAGAAACAGCATTTGAATTCACATTCCTTAGTCCCAAGCCACTGTCCTGAATAGCCTTCTTTGAGTGAATCTGTTTCCTCTCTCTCTCTCTCTTCTCTCTCTCTCTCTCTTCACCCCAATCCTTCTCATCCTCTCCCACCCATAAACTCTTGGGACGAGGTTTCCTTAGTTTGTTCTTCTTTAAAAACATTAAAGTTATAATTTCCTGACTTGGACAATTCCTGACTTGCCAATACCTCAAGAGTTCCTCAAGTTCATTTATTAAAAAGCTAATTTGTTTCCAAATGGTTACTATTTTCTTAGAAGAATTGCTTTTTAATACCATGGTGATACTGTAGAGTATACTACCCTGTTAACTTAGATAAAACTAATATAATAAAAAAGTGATCACACAGCAGCAAAATATATATTAGGATCTTGCTTGCCCAGCCTGGAGTACAATAGTGCGATTTCAGCTCACTGCAACCTCCGTCTCCCGGGTTCAAGCGATTCTCCTGCCTCAGCCTCCTGAGTAGCTAGAACTACAGGCGTGCGCCACCATGTCCAGGTAATTTTTTGTATTTTTAGTAGAGATGAGGTTCTGCTGTGTTAGCCAGGATGGTCTCGATCTTCTGACCTTGTGATCTGCCCGCCTCAGCCTCCCAAAGTCCTGGGATTACAGGCGTGAGCCACTGCACCCGACCTAAATGTGTTAATATTTCTAACAAGCATACACAATAGCTCAACTGTTGTTTAACTGTCTGTATTAAACAATCTGTCAAAGGACACCTCCATCTCCATAATTAGCGTACATGGTTAAAAAAAAGAAAGAAAAATATCAAGTATTATGTAGACAAATTTCCACTCTTTCATCTGCTATGACAAATATAGTCTCACAAAGGGAAAAGACCCAAGTATTGATTCCTGTAGAAAATTTACTTCATGCTATTATTTCTAGGTCTCTGCTGAAAATGGCTTAGAATTTGTTTCCCCTCTCATAAATTCAGTGGTTTTTAGCTATGGGCTGTTTCTTTGAAGACTTCATACTACATTATTTTATTCAGAAAATTTTTCTTCCACATTTCCCCCCCAGACCATATATATATATATATATATATATATATATATATATATATATATACACACACACACACACACACACACACACACACATAATATATACATTTCATTTATATGTACACAGAGAAAAGGAAACAAAATCATCTTCCATTAAAGGAATAAAATAAAATATCATCTATTATTATTATTACTTGAGACAGAGTCTTGTTCTGTCATCCAGGCTGGAATGCAGTGGCATGATCTTGGCTCACTGCCACCTCTGCTTCCTGGATTCAGGCAATTCTCCTGCCTCAGCCTCCTGAGTAGCTGGGATTACAGGCGTGCACCACCAAACCTGGCTAATTTTTATAATTTTTTGAAGAGACAGGATTTCACCATGTTGGCCAGCTGGGCTCAAACTCCTGGGCTCAAGTGATCTACCTACCTCAGCCTCCCAAAGTGTTGGGATTACAGGCTTGAGCCACTGTGCCCATCAAAGTATCATCAGTTAATAATACTATATTAAAGGAGTTTGATGTTAGTGGTTTTCAAATTATGCCCTAAATGATGTGGAATTTTGCTCCAAGTTGATTAACCTGACTGATTCTTAGACATTTTTAGGGATAGACACTTAGGTTTTGGGTTTTTAAAAAAAAGTTAATTGTTATTTATATATTTATTTTTTTATTTACTCCTGAGTGCCAAGAAAGAGATACACACTTATGTCCCAAACACATCCTATACAACTCTTATTTGTTATGGTTACTTATCTAAGTGAAGGTTATTATGATAAAAATAAAATGCACAGTTATCTTTGGACAGCATACCTTGTACATCTTGCCAAATAAAAAGAAAGAAAGAAAAAAGGTTGCATAAGCCTGAAACTTGGATTGCTTTGAAGGTGATTTTTATTATGGATTTAACGATTGGAATGAGATCAAAGTCATTAAAAGAATATCAGCATAGTTTTTATCTGGGAAACTGGATAGTTTCACTTTAAAAATTATTTGTCCACTTACCTAATAATTATTTTCACTCATCTTCTCATTAGAGGAGATGGCCGCAGCAGCTTTTTTTTTTTTTTTTTTTTAAGCTTCCATCAGCTTCCTTTTTACTATATAAGCAAAATACAAGGGGGAAATAAACCTTCGACAGTAAAGATAATGTCTTGCCATAAGCCCAGGAAAAAGAACAAAGCTTTGTTTTCTATGTTGCAAGCCCCCTTAAAGCAGTATAACCATTTATCAGCTATAATGTTTGGGTCTAGCAGAATGAGGCATGAAATTCTATCCTCTATCCTTGTAGCTTCAGAAGTGATTATAAGGCGTTTCATTAATGAATATTATATGTAAGGCCATTTTTTGAATATGGCCTTATATATACTATATACTATAAGGAGTCCTAAAATAAAATACAGATTCTTTATAAAATTCAAATTATTTTGTTCTAATTTAACTATGAATAACTAGCAAATATTTTTAATGAAAATATAGTTGATAAGAGGGAGGGAAAAGCATTCTTTTGTTTCTCGATTACAAATTGTCAGCCCATAAGAAAATGTTTAGAAAAGTAAATTGCCATTCAGTCATAGAGAGTAATTCAGCCTTACTGACTACGGAACAGCATTGGGTGTGTGCTGCAGCCATTTTGTATCTCTATTTTAAAATCATGTTACATTTTCTGGTAAAAGATACCAATGTTTTCTTGTTTGCTTTTGCTTACTGAAAAGAGCTAGTCAAAAGTACATTGAGTAAATTATAAATTGTTAAGGAACTACTAGGTAACCATTTTACTAAAATTCCTAATAGTCTGTTATGCTTGCTAAATTGTAGCAACTTGATATATAACTTAGAGAAATGAGATTCTGAAAATTGGGAGAAAGTATTTTGAAACAAAAATTTGGCATTACTAGGTGCTACAATAATTTATTTTTCCTCTTTCACAAGGACGAAGTTTGTAGGCATAAAAACAATGTTTCTCAAACTTAAATGAACGTAAGAATCACCTGGATGCTTTAAAAAATCTAGATTTCTGACTGCCCACATACAATGAGATGTGATGAATCAGAGCATGGGGGGGCCAGGAAGTAATTATAGTATAGTCGGCCCAACTTTTAAAATTCCAATCCGTAAACTTTCCTGCCGTCAAGACTGCTATAGAGGTATGCTAATGCTATCTTTGAGAGTATACTTCAGTAGTTCCATGACCAGATTCCTAATAGATGTACCAGGGACACTTGGAGACTTCAGCCTACATCTACTAAACCAGACTATCTGGAGGCGAATTTGAGGAATACCTAGGTCTCAGTATCTCTGGTTTAGAATAGACTGCTAAGGACTGAAGAGACTAAGAAAGATTTTGAGGCCATGTTAACCTGAAATACTGTATGTAAAATCCCAGAAATATCTGTGATATGGTTAGGCTTTGTGTCACCACCCAAATCTCATTTTGGATTGTAATCCCCATAATCCCCCACATGTCAAGGTTGAGACTCAGTGGAGGTAATTGAATCATGGGGGCAGTTTCCCCCCATTCTGTTCTCATGATAGTGAATGAGTTCATACGGGATCTGATGGTTTTATAAGGGTCTCTTCCCCCTTTGCTCAGCACTTCTCTTTCCTGCCACCTTTTGAAGAAGGTGTTTTGTTTCCCCTTTGCTTTCTACCACGATTGTAAGTTTTCTGAGGCCTCCCCAGCCATGCTGAACTGTGAGTCAATAAAATCTCTTTCCATTATAAATTAGCCACTCTCAGGTACTTCTTTATAGTAGTATGAATATGGACTAATATTTATACAATCTGACAGTAAGGTAAGAGCAAGACGTGTTCTAAAGTATGACGATAAGACTAAAAATAGGCAAAAGATAATTGATATCATCTGAGAACATCACTGATATATATATATATAAAACATGATTTTTAATTCAAAATCAAAAAACGTCATTTTTTATTTGTACTGACATGTAATACACATAGAGAAAAGTGGACGTAAGTATATTACTCATTACATTGGCATAAAGTGTACAAACCTATATAATCAGCTTTCACAAAAAAAAAGACAATCACCAGTCACCCTCATCATTCTCCTTTCCAGTCAGTATACCATCAGTGGAAATTACTATCCAGACTTTTATTTATTTTTTCTTTTTGTTATTATACATTAAGTTCTGGGATACATGTGCAGAACGTGAAGGTTTGTTACATAGGTATACACATGCCATGGTGGTTTGCTGCACCCATCAATCTGTCATCTACGTTAGGTATTTCTCCTAATGCTCTCCCTCGCCTAGCCCCCAACAGGCCCTGGTGTGTGATGTTCCCCTCCCTATGTCCATGTATTCTCATAGTTCATCTCCCAATTATGACTGAAAACGTGTTTAGTTTACTGTTCCTGTGTTAATTTGCTGAGAATGATGGTTTCCAGCTGCATCCATGTCCTTGCAAAGGACATGAACTCATTCTTTTTTATGGTTGTATAGTATTCCATAGTGTATATGTGCCATATTTTCTTTATCCAGTCCATCATTGATGGGCACTTGGGTTGGTTCCAAGTCTTTGCTATTGTGAACAGTGTGCAATAAACATATTTGTGCATGTGTCTTTATAGTAGAATGATTTATAATCCTTGGCATATATACCCAGTAATGGTATTTCTAGTTCTAGATCCTTGAGGAATCACCACACTGTCCTCCACAATGGATGAACTAATTTACATTCCCACCAATAGTATAAAAGCATTCCTATTTCTCCACATCCTCTCCAGCATCTGTTGTTGCCTGACTTTTTAATGATCACCATTCTAACTGTCATGGGATGGTATCTCATTATAGTTTTGATTTACATTTCTCTAATGACCAGTAATGATGAGCTTTTTTTCATATGTTTGTTGGCCACATAAATGTCTTCTTTTGAGAAATGTCTGTTCATATCCTATACCCTCTTTTTGATGGGGTTGTTTTTTTCTTGTAAATTTGTTTCTTTGTAGATTCTGGATATTAGCCTTTTGTCAGATGAATAGATTGCAAAAATTTTCTCCCATTCTATAGGTTGTCTGTTCACTCTGGTGATAGTGTCTTTTGCTGTGCAGAAGCTCTTAGTTTAATTAGATTCCATTTGTCTATTTTGGCTTTTGTTGCCATTGCTTTTGGTGTTTTAGTCATGAAGTCATTTCCCAGGCCTGTGCCCTGAATAGTATTGTCTAGGTTTTCTTCTAGGGTTTTTATGATTTTTGGTCTTAGGTTTAAGTCTTTAATCTATCTGGAGTTAACTTTTGTATAAGGCATAAGGAAGGGATCCAGCTTTCTGCACATGGCTGGCCTGTTTTCCCAACACCATTTATTAAATAGGGAATCCTTTCCCCATTGCTTGTTTTTGTCAGGTTTGTCAAAGATCAGATGGTTGTAGATATGTGATATTGTTTCTGAGGCCTCTGTTCTGAACCATTGGTCTATATCTCTGTTTTGGTACCAGTACCATGTTGTGTTGGTTACTGTAGCTTTGTAGTATAGTTTGAAATTAGGTAGTATGATGCCTCCAGCTTTGTTCTTTTTGCTTAGGATTGTCTTGGCTATGCAGGCTATTTTGGTTTTATATGAAATTTAAACTCGGTTTCTTTCCAATTCTGTGGAGAAAATCAATGGTAGCTTGATGGGGGATAGCACTGAATCTATAAATTACTTTGGGCACTATGGCCATTTTCACGATATTGACTCTTCCTATTCATGAGCATGGAATGTTTTGCCATTTGTTTGTGTCCTCTTATTTCCTTGAGCAGTGGTTTGTATTTGTCCTTGAACAGATCCTTCACATCCCTTGTGAGTTGTATTCCTAAGTATTTTGTTTCTTTGTAGCAATTATGAATGGGAGTTCACTCAGGATTTTTGCACATTGATTTTGTATCCTGAAACTTTGCTGAAGTTGCTTCTCAGCTTAAGGAGATTTGGGGCTGAGACAATAGGGTTTTCTAAGTATACAATCATGTCATCTACAAACAGAGACAATTTGACTTCCTCTTTTCCTAATTGAATGCCTTTTATTTCTCTCTCTTGTCTGATTGTCCTGGCCAGAACTTCCAACACTATGTTGAATAGGAGTGGTGAGAGAGGGCATTTTTGTTTTGTGTCAGTTTTCAAAGGAAATGCTTCCAGTTTTTGTCTATTTAGTATGATATGGGCTCTGGGTTTATCATAAATAGCTCTTATTATTTTGAGATATGTTCCACTGATACATAGTTTATTGAGAGTTTTTAGCATGAAGTCCTGTTGAATTTTGTCAAAGGCCTTTTCTGTGTTTATTAAAATAGTCATGTGGTTTTTGTCATTGATTCTTTTTATATGATGGATTACATTTATTGATTTGAGTATGTTGAACCAGGCTTGCATCCCAGGGATGAAGCTGTGATAGTGATGGATAAGCTTTTTGATGTGCTGCTGGATTCTGTTTGCCAGTATTTTATTGAGGATTTTTGCATTAATGTTCTTCATGAATACTGGCCTGAAATTTTCTTTTTTTATTGTGTCTCTGCCAGGTTTTGGTGTCAGGATGATGCTGACCTCATAAAATGAGTTAGGGAGGAGTTTCTCTTTTCTATTGTTGGGAATAGTTTCAGAAGGAATGGTACCAGCTCCTTTTTGTACCTCTGGTAGAATTTGGCTGTGAATCCATCTGTTCCTGGACTTTTTTTACTTGGTGGAAGGCTATTAATTACTGCCTCAATTTCAGAACTTTTTATTTGTCTATTCAAGGATTTGACTTCTTCCTGGTTTAGTCTTGGGAGGGTATATTTGTCCAGAAATTTATCTATTTCTTCTAGATTTCTAGTTTATTTGTGTAGAGGTGTTTATGATACTCTTTGCTAGTAGTCTGTATTTCTGTGGGATCAGTGGTGATATCCCCTTTATCATTTTTTTTTTTTTTTAGTTGAAGGATCACTCTTGTCCCCCAGGCTGGAGTGCAATGGTGCAATCTCAGCTCACTGCAACCTCCACCTCCCGGGTTCAAGTGATTCTCCTGTCTCAGTCTCCCATGTAGCTGGGATTACCGATGCTTGCCACTACACCTGGCTAATTTTTGTATTTTTAGTAGAGACAGAATTTCACCATGTTGGCCAGGCTGGTCTCGAACTCTTGAACTCAGGTGATCTGCCCACCTTGGGCTCCTAAAATGCTAGGATTACAGGCATAAGCCACCGGGCCCGACCCCTTTTATCATTTTTTATTGAACCTATTTGATTTTTCTCTCTCTTTTCTTTATTAGTCTGGCTAGTGGTCTATCTATTTTGTTGATCTTTTTGAAAAACCAGCTCCTGGATTCATTGATTTTTTAAAGGGTTTTTTGTCACTGTCTCCTTCAGTTCTGCTCTGATCTTAGTTATTTCTTATCTTCTGCTAGCTTTTCAATTTGTTTGCTCTTGCTTTTCTAGTTTTTTTAATTGTGATGTAAGGGTGGCAATTTTAGATCTTTGCTGCTTTCTCTTGTGGGCATTTAGTGCTATACATTTCCCTCTACATACTGCTCTAAATGTGTCCCAGAGATTCTGATACATTGTGTCTTTGTTCTCATTGGCTTCAAAGAACATCTTTATTTCTGCCTTAATTTTGTTATTTACCCAGTAGCCATGCAGGAGCAGGTTGTTCAGTTTCCATGTAGTTGTGTAGTTTTGAATGAGTTTCTTAATCCTGAATTCTAATTTAATTGCACTGTGGTTTGAGAGACTGTTATGATTTCCATTCTTTTACACTTGCTGAGGAGTGTTTTACTTCCAATTACGTGGTCAATTTTAGAATACATGTAATTTGATGCTAAGAAGAACAAATATTCCACTGATCTGTGATGGAGAGTTCTTTAGATATCTATTAGGTCGGCTTGGTCCAGAGCTGAGTTCATGTCCTGGATATCCTTGTTAATTTTCTGTCTTGTTGATCTGTCTAATATTGACAGTGGGGTGTTCATGTCTCTCACTATTATTGTGTGGGAGTCTAAGTCTCTTTCTATGTCTCTAAGAACTTGCTTTATGAATCTGGGTTTTCCTGTATTGGGTGCATATATATTGAGGATAGTTAGCTCTTCTTGTTGCATTGATCCCTTTACCATTATGTAATGCCCTTCTTTGTCTGTTTTGATTTTTGTTGGTTTAAAGTCTGCTTTATTAATATTGTTATGGGTGAATTTGATCCTGTCATTATTATGCTAGCTGGATATCTCGCCCGTCAGTTGATGCAGTTTCTTCATAGTGTTGATGGTCTTTACAATTTGTATGTTTTTGCAGTGGCTGGTACCGGTTGTTCCTTTCCATGGTTAGTGCTTTCTTTAGGAATTCTTGTAAGGTAAGCCCAGTGGTGGAAAAACCTCTCAGCAGTTGCTTGTCTGTAAAGGATTTTATTTCTCCTTCACTTATAAAGCTTAGATTGGCTGGATATGAAATTCTGGATTGAAACTTCTTTTCTTTAAGAATGTTAAATATTGGCCCCCGCTCTCCTCTGGCTTGTAGAGTTTCTGCCTAGAAAACTGTTGTTAGTCTGCTAAGCTTCCCTTTGTGGGAAACCCAACCTTTCTCTCTGGCTGCCCTTAACATTTTTTCCTTCATTTCAACCTTTGTGAATCTGATGATTATGTGTCTTGGGGTTGCTTTTCTCAAGGAATATTTTTGTGGTGTTCTCTGTATTTCCTGAATTTGAATGTTGGCCTGCCTTGCTAGGTTGGAGAAGTTCTCCTGGAATCCTGAAGAATGTTTTCCAACTTGGTTTCATTCTCCCCCATCACTTTTTGGTACACCAATCAAACGTACATTTGGTCTTTTCACATAGTCCCATATTTCTTGGAGTCTTTGTTCATCTCTTTTTACCCTTTCTTCTCTATCTTGTATTCTCACTTTATTTCAGTGAGTTGATCTTCAATCTCTGATATCCTTTCTTCCACTTTATCAATTCAGCTATTGATACTTGTGTATGTTTCATGAAGTTCTTGTACTGTGTTTTTCAGCTCCATCAGGTCATTTATGTTTTTCTGTAAACTGATTATTCTAGTTAGCAATTCGTCTAACCTTTTTTCAAGGTTTTTAGCTTCCTTGCACTGAGTTAGAATGTGCTCCTTTAGCTCGGAGGAGTTTGTTATTAGCCACCTTCTGAAGCCTACTTCTGTCAATTTGTCAAACTCATTCTCCATTCAGTTTTGTTCCCTTGCTGGTGAAGAGTTGTGATCCTTTGGAAGATGCAAATTTGCAGCCTTTTTGCACTGGTTTCTCCCCCATCTTCATGGATTTACCTACCTTTGGTCTTTGATATTGGTGACCTTCAGATGGGGTCTCTGGGTGGACATACTTTTTGCTAATGTTCACACCATTCTGTTCTGTTAATTAGTTTTTCTTCTAACAGTCAGGACCCTCTGCTGCAGGTCTGCTGGAGTTTGCTGGAGGTCCACTCCAGACCCTGTTTCCCCTGAGTATCACCAGCAGAGGATGCAGAACAACAAAGATTGTTGCCTGTTCCTTCCTCTGGAAGCTTTGACCCAGAGAGGTACCCGCCAGATGCCAGCTGGAGCTCTCCTTTATGAGGTGTCTGTTGGCCCCTACTGGGATGTGTTTCCCAGTCAGGACACATGGGGGTCAGGGACTCACTTGAGGAGGCAGTCTGTCTCTTACCAGAGCTCTAATTCTGTGCTGGGAGAACCACTGCTCCTTTCAGAGCTGTCAGAAAGGGACATTTAAGTCTGCTGAAGCTGTGCCCACAGCTGTCCCCTTCCCCCCAGGGTGCTCTGTCCCAGGGATATAGGGGTTTTTCTATAAGTCCCTGACTAGGACTGTTCCTTTTTTTCAGAGATGTCCTGCCCAGAGAGGAGGAATCTAGAGAGGCAGTCAGCCTTGCTGAGGTGTGGTGGGCACTGCCCAGTTCGCAATTCCTGGTGACTTTGTTTACACTGTGAGGGTAAAACCACCTACTCAAGCCTCAGCAATGGCAGACACCCCTGTCCCAACCAAGCTCAAACATCCCAGGTCAACCTCATACTCCTGTGCTAGCAGCGAGAATTTCATGCCAGTGCATCTTAACTTGCTGGGCTCAATGGGGGTGGGATCCACTAAGCCAGGCACTGGATGGAATCTCCTAATCTGTGAAGACCATGGGAAAAGCGTAGTATCTGGGCCAGTTTGCACTGTTCCTCTCTGTACAGTCTCTCACAACTTCCCTTGGGTAGGAAAGAAAAATCCCCTCACCCCTTGCATTTCCTGGGTGAGGTGATGTGCCACCCTCCTTCAGCTCGCACTCCATGGGCTGCACCCACTGTCCAACCAGTCCCAGTGAAATGAACCAGGTACCTCAGTTGGAAATGTAGAAATCATCCACCTTCTGCATCAATCTTGCTGGGAGCTACAGACCAGAGCTGTTCCTATCCGGCCATCTTGCTTCAGCCTTTTTTTGTGTGTTTTTATTAATAGCCATTCTGAAAGGAATAAGATTATACCCTTTCATGGTTTGATTTGTGTTTTTCTGTTGATTTGTGACATTAAGCATTTTGTTCATATAACTGTTAGCCATATGTATACCCTCTTTTGAGAATCTTCTATTTATGTCCTTTGCACACTTTTTATTGGAAGTATGAGTTTTGTTTGTTTGTTCATTTAGTTGTTTGAGTTCCTTGTATAATCTGGATATTCAACCCTTGTCAGATGAATAATTTGCAGATATTTTCTCTGATCCAACAGATTGTGTCTCCACTCTTTTGATCGTTTCCTGTGCCGTGCAGAGGCTCCTTAATTTATTATGGTCCCATTTTCCTATTTTTGTTTTTGTTGCCTGTGCTTTTGAAGTCTTAGCCATAAAATATTTGCCTAGATGAATGTTCTGGATTATTTCCCCTATGTTTTCTTCTAGAAGTTTTATAGTTTTTGATCCTATGTTTAACTCTTTAATCTGTCTTGAGTTGATTTTTGTATATGGTGAGAGAGAAAGTTCTAGGTTCATTCTTCTGCATCTAGAAATCCAGTTTTACCAGCACCATTTATTGAAAAGGGTGTCCATTCCCCCCAAGGTATGTTCTTGGCACCTTTGTTGAAAAGTAATTGGCTGTAAATACATGGATTTATTTCTTGGTCCTCTATTTTGTTCCATTGAGTATCTATTTTTAACCCAAACCATGCTGTTTTGGTTATTTTAAACTTGTAATATATTTTGAAGTCAGTTAGTGTGAAGTTCTAGCTTTGTTCTTTTTGCTCAGAATTGGCTGTTGAGCCCCTCCGTAGATGTGAGGGATGTCAGTAGGGCTCCAGGATTGTGGAGATGTGGGGGATATTGGGGCCCAGAAAAATATGCAGTCCGGTGGGGCTAGGCTCTCAGAATGGCACCATCCCACAGCTGCCTAGGACTTGGGTATGTGGGACCTGGTGTGAGTGCCTTCTCTGGAGGAAGGCCATCCTGTGGTCTCCAGAAAGATCCTTATGCTGTTCTCAGGGGCCATGTGGGTTCTCCCATGGCTAGGTTTGCAGGAATTTGCTGAGGAAATGTGAACTAATGGAGATCTGTCACTTACCCTTTCCCCACACTGGGAAGTCTCTCTGGATTCCTAGATAATTCTGGCTGAGTTGGCTGCCTCACTTCCCTCTCCTGTGTCTCATGTGTTTCCTGTCACTTCTGCCAGTTTTCTCTCTTAGATGCTCTATTCAATATGTGATTATTTACTTGCTATTTTGGTTCCTCTTTCTGGAGGAGGCATCCACTAAATGCCTCTGATCTGCCTCTTGAAGCCCTTCTCTTTATATGTTCTTGACAGATGTCTTTTGTCATGTATATGGAGTGTGAATATTTTCTTCCACTCCATCTTTCCCCTTAATCCACTTATGGTGTCTTTTGACAAACAGAAATTCTTAATATAATCCAGGTTTTCAGTTCTTTCTGTCATGATTAATACTTTTTATGTTCTATTCAATATTTCTTTACCTATTCCAAGGTCACAAAAAATGTACACTATGTTTTGCTCTAAAATTCCCTTGGTTTTGCTTTACACATTTAGCTCAGTAATCAATCTAGAATCGATTCCTGTATATGGGGTGAGATAGGAGTCAAGGTCCTTATTTTTATAGATATCTATTAAACCCAGCATCATTTAATGAAAAGATAAAGCATTCTTTCCCCTACATGCAATGTTCTTTTTCATAAATCAATTGAACATACATACAGTGGTCTGTTTCTGAACTTTATCCTGTTCCATTTGTAGTTTATTCCTGTACCAAAATCACACTGTCTTGGTTATGTTTTATAGGTATACTGATAAGCATTTTGTTTGTAGTTATGATGTTAGCATGTTTAAATAAGGAATTCTGTGGTGAATATCAGCATGTGAGGTTTGGATGTGTGTGTGTATTTGTGTGTGTGTGTGTGTGTGTGTGTGTGTGTGTGTATGTACATGTGTGTGACTGTTTCACAAAACTACATGAGCTTTATTTTTTAAATTATGGACTACTAACTTAATTATACACTAATCAAGGTACCAGATAACATGGTTTTAACATTAATTTGAAGATGCATATTTAAAAAGAGAGTAACTTTTGAGTGCTGGACTTCCACATGTAAATGTATAATGTAATAGATTCATAATAGTAAAGCTAGCTATTGTAAACTTTTCTGAACACAATGCTAACAACATTCTTTGTAAGGCAGACTTCTTCTTATCCAGTTAGCTGATGACATTTGTCACTTATAACAAATCTAGCCATATCTCTACTGAATAAAAGCGTCTGTCCACATAACTGATTATACTGCTGACCTTGATGGAAAAGATTTTAACTTGCAACAGTGTATGAAATATTGCAATCCACTAATGATCCCATGTTCTACCTAGTGATGTGTCAATTCTAATAATAAGATAAGTGGGATTCTTAGGTAAAATCCATCCAGTCTGAAAAGCACTCTTTTATAGGTTAGGATTTAGAAAACTGAGTCCGTTCTTTAATAAATCAAGAAAGGAGGTTGGGTACAGTGGCTCACACTTGTAATCCCAGCACTTTGGGAGGCTGAGGTGGATGGATCACATGAGGTCAGGAGTTTGAGACCAGGCTGGCCAACATAGTAAAATTTTTTCTCTACTAAAAATACAAAAATCAGCCTGGCATAGTGATGCATGCCTGTAGTCCAGCTACTTGGGAGGCTGAAGCAGAAGAATCACTTGAACCTGGGAGGTGGAGGTTGTAGTGAGCCAAGATCACACCACTGCACTCCAGCCTGGGCAACAGAGCAACATTCCATCTCAAAAAAAAAAAAAAAATGCAATTATGGCTAGAGATGAGAAATAACTTCTAGTGTTCTGTAGTAGTATAAGATAAGCATAGTTAACAGGAATATATTATATAGTTCCAAATAGCTAAAAGGAGGATATTGAATGTTCCCAATACAAAGAAATGATAAATTTTGAGATGATGGATAACTCATTATCCTGATCTGATCCCTATACATCATATGTATCATAACAACACCATGAACCCCATAAATGTGTACAGCTACTATGTGTCAATTTTTTAAAAATATTTTGAAAAAAAAATCTTACTTAGGTAAAAAAAAAAAAAAAAAAATAAGGTGGGGGAAGGATCCAAATGGCCAAATAGGAACAGCTCTGGAGTGCAGTTCCCAGTGAGAATGCAGAGGGTGAGTAGTCACTGCATTTCCAAATAAGATTTTACTGCTGCCCACAGACCAAAAGATTTCAGAGCAGAAAAATGCCATGAGTCTCCAGCATGGCTGTTTCAGCCGGCGCTGCAGGTCTCCGCACAAACACTCACACAATTCTGGGTGGCTGTTTCAACTGGTGCCTGGAACACCTGGGAGAGAGAGTCGCCCATTCAACTGAAAAAAAAGGGGGCTGAAACAGGGAGCCACATGATCTGGCTTGGTGGGTCGCACCCCAACAAAGACCAGCAATCTGGAATGCTCTGGATTGACAGTTTCACAGCAAGCACAGCTGGACCTTGGATGGTCCAGTTCTGTGGAGGGAAGGGCGTCAGCCATTACCAAGGCAGTCCAACACTACCGAGGCTGTGTGCCATTATTGAGGCAGTCCACCATTATAGAGACAATCCACCATTATCGAGGCAGTCTGCCATTACAGAGACAGTCCACCATTACTGAGGCAGATTGCCATGACCAAGGTAGTTCTAACTCTACCTCTATAAACAAAACCACAAGGAAGTTCACACAGCAGCTGGGCAGAGCCCACAGCAGCTCAGCAATGCCTCTGCTGGCAGACTGTGACTAGGCTACCTCCTCGCTGGGCAAGGCATCTCTGAAAAAAGGCAGCAGCACATGAGGAACTTATAAATAAAGCCCCACCTTCCCAGGACAGAGCACCTGGGAAAAAGGTGGTTATGTGTTCCACTGCAGCAGACACACATACCTGCCCAGCAGCTCTGAATGGAACAATGGAGCTCACAGCTCAGCACTTGAATTCCTATAAGGGACAGACTCCTCAAGCAGCTCTCCGACCCCCGTATATTGAAAGAGACACCTCATAAAGGAGAGATCAGGCTGATATCTGGTAGGTATCTTTCAGGGACAAAGATAACAGAAAAAGAAACTGGCAGCAACCCTTACTGTTCTGCAGCCGCTGCAGGTGATCCCCAGGCAAGCAGAGTCTGGAGTGGACCTCCAGCAGTCCTACAGCAGAGGGACCTGACTGTTAGAGGAAAACTAAAAAACAGAAAGAAATAACTTCATCATCAACAAAAAGGATGTCCTCTCAGAGACCCAATCCAAAAGTCACCAACTACAAAGACCACAGGTGGATAAATCCACAAAGATGGGAAGAAACCAGCACAAAAAGCATGAAAACACCCAAAACCAGAACACCTGTCCTCCTCCAAGGGATCACAACTCCTCACCAGCAAGGGAACAAGGCTGGATGGAGAATGAGTCTGATGAATTGACAGAAATAGGCTTCAGAAAGTGGGTAATAACAAACTTCACTGAGCTGAAACAAAATATTCTAACCCAATGCGAAGAAACTAAGAACCTTGAAAAAAGGTTTGACAAAATGCTAACAAGAATAAACAGCTTAGAGAAGAATATAAATGAATTGATGGAGCTGAAAAGCACCACACGAGAACTTCACAAAGCATGCACAAGTTTAAATAGCTGAATCAACCAAGCAGAAGAAAGGATATCAGAGATTGAAGATCAACTCAATGAAATAAAATGAGAAGGCAAGATTAGAGAAAAAAGAGTGAAAAGAAATGAACAAAGCTTCCAAGAAATATAGGATTATGCGAAAAGACCTAATCTACGTTTGATAGGTGTACCTGAATGTGACAGAGAGAATGAATCCAAACTGGAAAACACTCTTCAGGATATTATCAAGGAGAACTTCCCCCAACCTAGCAAGGCAGGCCAATATTCAAGTCCAGGAAATACAGAGAACACCACAAAGATATTCCTCAAGAGAAGCAACCCCAAGGCACACAATCATCGGATTCACCAGGGTTGAAATGAAGGAAAAGATGCTAAGGGCAGCCAGAGAGAAAGGTCAGGTCACTCACAAAGGAAAGGCCATCAGACTCACAGCAGATCTCTCAACAGAAACCCTACAAGCCAGAAGAGAGTAGGGGCCAATATTCAGCATCCTTAAAGGAAATAATTTTCAACCTAGAATTTCATATTCAGCCAAACTATGCTTCATAAGTGAAGGAGAAATAAAATCCGTTATGGACAAGCAATTGCTGAGATTTCATCACCACCAGGCCTGCCTTACAAGAGCTCCTGAAAGAAGCACTAAACATAGAAAGGAACAACCAGTACCAGTCACTTCAAAAACGTACCAAATGGTAAAGAGCATTGACACAATGAAGAAACTGCATCAACTAACAGGCAAAACAACCAGCTAGCATCAAAATGGCAGGATCAAATTCACACATAAGAATATTAACCTTAAATGTAAATGGGCTAAATGCCCCAGTTAAAAGACACAGACTGGCAAATTGGATAAAAAGTCAAAACCCATTGGTGTGCTGTATCCAGGAAACCCATCTCATGTGCAAGGATACACATAGGCTCAAAATAAAAGAATGGAGGGAGATTTACCAAGCAAGTGGAGAGCAAAAAAAAAAAGCGGGAGCTGCCATCCTATGCTCTGATAACGTAGACTTTAAACCAACAAAGATCAAAAGAGACAAAGAAGGGCATTATATAATGGTAGAAGGATCAATGCAACAAGAAGAGCTAATGATCCTAAATATATATGCACCCAATACAGGAGCACCCAGATACATAAAGCAAGTTCTTAATGACTTAAAAAGAGACTTAGACTCCCCACATAATAATAATGGGAGACTTTAACACTCCGCTGTCAATATTAGACAGATCGATGAGACAGAAAATTAACAGTCTTGAACTCAGATCTGGACCAAGCAAATCTATTAGACATTTACAGAACTCTCCACCACAAATCCACAGAATATACATTCTTTTCAGCACCACATCACACCTACTCTAAAACTGACCACATAATTGGAAGTAAATCACTCTTCAGTCAAATGCAAAAGAACGGAAATCATAACACACAGTCTCTCAGATCACAGTGCAATCAAATTAGAACTCAGGATTAAGAAACTAACTCAGAATTGCACAACTTCATGGAAACTGAACAACTGGCTCTTGAATGTTCACTGGATAAACAATGAAATGAAGGTAGTAATAAAGATGTTCTTTGAAACCAACAAGAATGAAGACACAATGTACCAGAATCTCTGGGACACATTTAAAGCACTGTCTACAGAAAAATTTATAGCAATAAATGCCCACATGAGAAGCAAGGAAAGATCTAAAATCGACACCCTATCATCAAAATGGAAAGAGCTAGAGGAGCAAGATCAAAAAAACTCAAAAGCTAGCAGAAGACAAGAAATAACAAAGATCAGAGCAGAATTGAAGGAGACAGAGACACAAAAATCCCTTCAAAAAATTAATAAATCCAGGAGCTGCTTTTCTAAAAGATCAACAAAATAGACCACTCGCCAGATTAATAAAAAAGAAAAGAGAGAATAATCAAATAGATGCAATAAAAAACGATAAAGGGGGTATCACCACAGATTCCACAGAAATACAAACTACCATCAGAGATTACTACAAACAGCTCTATGCACATAAAGCAGTACATCTGGAAAAAATGAATAAATTCCTGGACACTTGCACCCTCCCAAGCCTAATCCAGGAAGAATTCGAAACCCTGAATAGACCAATAACAAGATCTGAAGTTGAGGCAGCAATTAATAGCCTACCAAACAAGAAAAGCCCATGTCCAGATGGGTTCACAGCCGAATCCTACCAGACACACAAAGAGGAGCTGGTACCACTCCTTCCAAAACTATTCCAAACAATCCAAAAGAGGGAAATCCTTCCCAAATCATTTTATGAGACCAACATCATCCTGATATCAAAACCCAGCAGAGACTCAGCAAGAAAATAAAACTTCAGGCCAATATCCATGATGAACATAGATGCAAAAATATTCAATAAAATACTGGAAACAGCACATCAAAAAGCTTATCCATCATGATCGAGTAAGCTTCGTCCCAGGGATGCAAGGCTGGTTCAACATACACAAGTCTATAAATGTAATTCACCACATAAACAGAATCGAAGACAAAAACCACATGATTATCTCAATAGATGCAGAGAAGGCCTTTGACAACATTCAACAGTCCTTCAGGCTAAAAATTCTCAATAAACTAGGTATTGACAGAATGTATCTCAAAATAATAAAAGCTGTTTATGACAACCCCACAGCCAATATCATTCTGAATGGGCAAAAACTGGAAGCATTCCCTTTGAAATCTGGTACAGACAAGGATGTCCTCTCTCACCACTCCTATTCAATATAGTATTGGAAATTGTAGCCAGAGCAATTAGGCAAGAAAAAGAAATAAAGACTATTCATTTAGGAAAGGAGAAAGTCAAACTGTCTCTATTTGCAGATAACATGATTGTCTATTTAGAAGACTCCATCATCTCAGCCCAAAATCTCCTGAAACTGATAAGCAACTTCAGCAAAGTCTCAGGATACAAAATCAATGTGCAAAAATCACAAGCATTCCTATACACCAACAACAGACTTAAAGACAGCCAAATCAAGAACGAACTGCCATTCACAATTGCTACAAAGAGACTAAAATACATAGGAATACAACTAACAAAGGATGTAGAGGACCTCTTCAAGAAGAACTACAAACTAACACTGCTCAAGGAAATAAGAGAGGACAAAAACAGATGGAAAAACATTCCATGCTCATGGTTAAGAAGAATTAATATTGTGAAAATGGCCATACTGCCCAAAGTAATTTATAGATTCAATGCTATCCCCCATCAAACTACCTGTGACCCTCTTCACAGAACTGGAAAAAAACACTGTAAACTTCTTATGGAACCAAAAGAGAGCACACATAGCCAGTCAATTCTAAGCAAAAAATAAAGCTGAAGGCATCACGCTACCTGACTTCAGACTATTCTACAAGGCTACAGTAACCAAAACAGCATGGTACTGGTACTAAAACAGAAATATAGACCAAAGAAACAGAACAGAAGCCTTGGAGGCAATGCTACACATCTACAACCATCTGATCTTTGACAAACCTGACAAAAGCAATGAGGAAAGGATTCCCTGTTTAATAAATGGTGTTTGGAAAACTGGCTAGCCATGTGCAGAAAGCAGAAACTGGACCCCTTCCTGACACCTTACACTAAAATTAACTCCAGGTGGATTAAAGACTTAAACATAGGATCTAACACGATAAAAACCCTAGAAGAAAACCTAGGCAAAACCATTCAGGACATAGGCATAGGCGAGGACTTCATGACTAAAACACCAAAAGCTTTGGCAACAAAAGCCAAAATAGACAAATGGGACCTAATTAAACTCCAGAGCTTCTGCACAGTAAAAGAAACAATCATTAGAGTGAACCAGCAACCAACAGAATGGGATAAAATGTTTGCAATCTACCCATCTGACAAACAGCCAATATCCAGAATCTACAAAGAACTAAAACAGATTTACAAGAAAAAAACAAACAAACCCATCCAAAAGTTGGTGAAGGATATGAACACTTTTCAAAAGAAGACATATATGAGGCCAACAAACATGAAAAAATGCTCATCATCACTGGTCATTAGAGATTTGCAAATCAAAACCACATTGAGATACCATCTCACACGAGTTAGAATGGCGATCATTAAAAAATCTGGAGACAACAGATGCTGGAGAGGATGTGGAGAAATAGGAACACTTTTCCACTGTTGGTGGGAGTGTAAATTAGTTCAACCATTGTCGAAGACAGTGTAGTGATTCCTCAAGGACCTAGAAATAGAAATTCCATTTGACCCAGCAATCCCATTACTGAGTATATACCCAAAGGATTATAAATCATTCTATTATAAAGACACATGCACACTTACGTTCATTGTGGCACTGTTTATAATAGCAAACCAACCAAAATGCCCATCGATGATAGACTGAATAAGGAAAATGTGGCACATATACACCATGGAATACCATGCAGAGTTCGTGTCCTTTGTAGGGACATGGATAAATCTGGAAACCATCATTCTCAGCAAACTGACACAAGAACAGAAAAACAAACACTGCATGTTCTCACATATAGGCAGGTGTCGAAAAATGAGAACACTTGGACACAAGGAGGTGAGCATCACACACTGGGGTCTGTTGGGGGTAACTAGGGGAAGGACAGCAGAGGGTAGGGAGTTGGGGAGGGTAACATGGGGAGAAATGCCAGATATAGGTGACGGGGATGGAGGCAGCAAACCACATTGCCGTGTACATACCTAAGCAACAATTCTGCATGTTCTGCACACGTACCCCAGAACCTAAAGTGCAATAAAACATATTTTTTAAAAAAACATGGGAAGACTAGAGGGACTAAATAAACTCTTTCAACTGCTTACTATAATTATATTTACTAATCAATTGCTCACTCCAATTTTTTAGATAGAACTAGTTTTAACCTACCCTGTTATTTTAAAAGTCAAATTAATGTATTTTACATGGTCAGGATCTGTAGAAAACAGACTCTAAATCAGAGAACTGAGTGCAAATGCTTTTATGGCATGCTCTTGGGAGCAACACCTCTAATGAAGTGAGGGAAGCAGGATTAGAAAAGGGAGCCCCTATCCTGTGTTATGAGGTCTCAGTCACTCCTGTGGAGAGTTCTGAAGCTGAGATAGTGCTTCAGAAATATCCTGAATTAGTAGAAGTGACTGGATCTTTGCACCTACACATAGACCACTATTGGATAAGAAATTCCCTGCCAGAAGAGGAGCGTAACCAGGTTTGAGGGAGTTCCCTCTTGAAGGCAATTGCAGGGGAGTGATTCAACGTGAGCCATCAGCAGGCAACATTCCCAGCAACTAGGGACCACTGTCCCAAAAGGTGGACTCTGGGTAGTGAGCTACAGCATCCACTACAGTTCACCATTGCCCCTTTTGGTTCACTGATTCATATAAGTTTACTCCAGATACAGGCATTTAAGGATTCTGATTTGTCATATTTCCTAAAAGAATTATAATAAAAATGATAGTGGGACAAACTCTAGTCTCCATGGCTTCAGCTACTTTCAAGGTTAACTAGGAAACATCATTCTTCCTGCAGTATTCATTCCATGTTGATCACATCCTCAGCAAGTGCCTCTGCTGTTCTAGGTGGCTTACCTAGGGGAATGACCAGGACTTTCCTCTCTGAGAGGACTGAAATCCTGGGGATTATCCCTTTCTCCTGTCCTAGCTGCTGGACATGTCCACTTACTGTCAAAATTTGACAGGGGACTACCAATAGGCCCTCCAGAGGATCACTTAGATCTAAATCATATTCTCTACTGATCCCATTGTATAACAGTCCTACTTCCTGATTTTCAAGTCAATTTGCCCTACCAGTTTAGTGAAAAAACAGTAACAAATAACAGCCATATCTCAAAGTTTAATGAGAATTGTGATGTATTTCTTGGTGAAAACATTCCATTTCTTGGAACCAAAATTTATAGAACCACACAATCTAGTGTTGCAGTGACAGCAAGTACAAATTTCCCAGGTAGATTACTGAGATGATGGTCATAGGATCCAGTCCTACTTCCACCCATTGGTTCCAAGCTCTATGTATTGTATCCACTAAGAGCACATGGCCATTGATTTAAAGTGTATTCTGCATCTAAGACAATGGCATCTTATCTTTGCAAGAGCAAGATATTATCTCTAAACTGATCCATCAACAATTCTTCCAGAAAGCATTTCCAGGGGAGAGAATGGGTGGTGACTACAAGTGAGCATGAGTTTTCTTGTTAGAGTTGGAGTGATAAAAATATTCTCAATTAGATTGTGGTCATATTTATACAACCTATAAATATGCTAACATTCATTGACTTGTATGTTTAAAATGAGTGAATTTAATGATATGTGAATTATTTCTTGATAAAACTTTTTGAAGGGCAATTCTGTCACTCTATCTGGCCATCCACTTTTCTATGGAATAGTATGCGATAGGGTTAGCAGACTCCATGTTTGTATTCCCACTGTCACACTTCCTTCTGTAAAGTGCATCCTTGGATATTATGCTACATTCTGAGCTGTGGAATAAACACTCTGCCCACTCTCAGATAGTGACTTTGGTTGAAGTCCTACAGACTGGAAAGAAAAATGGTAATATGTGTCTATTTCTGTCAAGATGATTCATTCTTCTTCCAGAATGCAAGAGATCTAATATATTAAGTTGGCACCAATGACTGGTAGCTCCCCTAGAAAGATGGTGTCATAATGGGGACTCATCTTTGGGCTCTGTTGCCAGCAGCTTGAATATTTGGCAATAGAAAAAGCTAGATCAGTCTTGGTAAGAGGGGAGGCCACAGTTTTGAGCCCATGCATAGCTTCCATCCCTGCCACCATGGTCATGCTGTTCATTGTTCATGCTGTTCACTGTGCCAGCACATAGTTGGCAGATGAAGAAGAAAGCTGGTTCATCTGCTTGATTGCTTAGTGCTTATTCCGTGATGTATTATTACAACCATTCGATACAATGATCTTCACAATTTACACTCAAGATCTCTAAGGTTTCTTAAGTCTAGCCACATGCTTCCATCTCAATCTTTATCCAATTTTTCATTTTCTATGCCCCCAACCAGACGTCCAAACTATTCACCACTGTCTGTGAGTTCAAATATATATATGAACCAATGGGTGGAAGGATTGCATCCTATATATATTTTTTGCTCAAGCCTACAGCTTTGTCCATTGGGAGAATTTCCCATGCCCCACTGTATTTCAGGGACACTCCCTGATATGTTTGTAATGCAATGGTGATACATTTCTAGCTTGCACCATGTAATGAGTAAATCCATGGACAAACAAAACTTCACCTTTTCCCTTCTCTGTAAGCAGTCATAGACTTCTTTAACTGGTACAGTAGTTACAAGTTAATTGAGGGAGAGGCATCAGTGGAACAGCAATGGATTTCATGGATGGCTAGGCCACTTATTCAACATCTTATGACCTATGGCCCTGCTTATGACTGATTCCAGACATACAACTTCCTTCTTAGGATAAACTGCTGACAGTTCATTATAGACAGTCTAACAGAAACCAGCTCATAATGAGAAGTTCTGGTCATAGGGTCACTGGTGTCCCATTGTCAGGAATGCTGTCTCTACTAGGGTCCAGCAACACAACAGAAACTGTATTTCTGGATGGTGTATAACTCTCTCCTGCAGGCAGCATGGGCTTACGCCTGAACCCTGGAGGGTCTCTTGCAGTTATCCTACCAGAGCTAGTCAGCCATCTTACAAAGCATCTTTTTCCTTCCACAGATTCCTCTAATAGCACTGGATCTGTCAGGGCATATGGCCCACACATCAAGGCTGCTTGCACCTGACCCTGGACCTGCTACAGAGGGCTTCTTTGCTCTGAGTCCCACTCAAAGCTGGCAGTATTTATGTCACTCAGTAAAAGCATCTGGCATTGTTCCCAAGTGTGAAACATGCTGTGCCTCCAGATAAACACGTGATCTCTTTTTCACAGGTCACGTGTTTATCTGGAGGTGCAGGATGTTTCACACTTGGGAACACTGCTAGATGTATTGTTGTATAGTTATATATAGCTGGAATAAATTGAGCCAGAAGCGTGCCTCCTTTTTATCACTTTCAGTCCAGAAACTAAGTCACCCCCCAACAGGGAGGCTGAGTTGCAGAGGAGAGAAAGGTGTGTGCATGCATCCCCTTATGTGTGTGTCTGAGTATATGACCTATCAAGAATTGTCATTGAAATTTAGACTTATTTCGAATTTAAAGGCTAATATGATTAAATATCTTGTTCTGGACATGGAGTATTAAATCCAAAAAACTTCAAATATCTACTCCCAAGTCACCCAGTTCACTTGTGGCTGAGCTGGAAAAGAGTTTAGGCTTTTAGGTATCAGGTAACCATCAGAGCTTCTGCAGATGTCACTCTACTGATGGAGTTCCCCAAATTGTATGATAAAAACAATCTTCCTGCTTTTCTTGCTTGCCATTGGCTTTATGACTATATGTTGCCTTTTTCCTTGCTTTAACGTATCCCTCAATATCCCAACCCTATTTATTCATTAAAGTCTGTGAAAAAAAAAAACAGTGCCCACATTAGTGCCCCTATCCAATTCCTTTCCCAGATGATCCCTGTTAAACAACTACCTGCTGAGTCACCTTCACCAGGTTTCTAATGCTCTCTTGCAGCAGCTGTCCCTGCCAACTCTCCTTTCATTTCCATACAACCCCAATCTTGGACCCTGATGTAGTCTGTATTCACAATTGGCTACCTTGACAGGGCAGTAAGATATATGAAGTGTTCATTGATATGCTTCTTTTCTTTTTCCTTTCTGTTTCTCTGGTGGCCCTGCACCAACTTGGGACAAGAGAGCACCTATTGTTTGAGTGTTGTCAGTAGGTAAACTAGAGAACAAAAAAATCTAATTTAAAATCAAAACCTGAGTACAGAAGGAAACCCTGGAAAGATGATGACCTGAACAAGCCTCTAGAAACCTCTAGCACTAGCTCTGAATTATCTGTCTTTGACCAATTACAAAAAATAAATAAATAAATAAATAAAACTGGTTAGATTTCTTAAAAGCTGAGGTGAAATAAGGTTATAGGCTATGAGTGAGGAACTCTCTGTTGAGGAACTCTCTGTATGAGGAAGAAAATTGGCAGTACTCCTTACTGCCCCCATGCCCTGGTGACTCAAGGAACAGTTTTGAAACCTGAGAGTGAGGATCACAAAGCAACAGACCCATGAAATAGTTTAACCTGCAGAGATCTATAGATGGGTTGATTGAGCAATGAGTGGGCTAAGTCTTTGCTTCCCTAGGCTGAGCTGGTATGAAGAGATCAGGAAATAGGGGGGATCCCTCTGTGGACTCCCTGTCACCATCTCCCGTCAGAAGGTCACTTCACCTCTCACCTCCCACCACTTGTAGGACACCCAGTGCCTAAAGTTTGTTAACCAAAAAGTCAGCAAAGAAAAAGTGGCAATCAAACCAGTGAGCTAGAGTGTGCTAGAGAGTGAGAGTAAACAGAATATATGGCCAGCCCATAGACCTGCCAAAGGAGAGGGGGTGGCAACTGTAATAGAAAAATCATTAGAGCACTCAAGAAGATTCAAGTAAGGCATCCCTAGAGAAGCTGACGATTGCAGGTTGGACCAGCTAGAACATGGCTCAAGACTCCACTGAACGTACAGGACACAGCAATCCCTTTGTCCTATTTTCAGATCTTTTTCTAAGGACAATTTTTCTAAAAAAGAGGAAAAAATATAAATTAGGATAGAAGGAATAAAATCAAGTATATCAGTTATAATACTAAACATTAACATATTCATCTGACATAAAAGCAAAGACCACCAGAAACTACAAAACCTAATGCCAGCTATAAAAGCTGTAAACTGGCCAGGCGTGGTGGCTCATGCCTATAATCCCAGCACTTTGGAAGGCCAAGGTGGGTGGATCATGATGAGGTCAAGAGGTTGAGACCATCCTGGCCAACATGGTGAAACTGCATCTCTGCTAAAAAACTACGAAACTTAGTTGGACATGGTAGCATGCGCCTGTAGTCCCAGCTACTCCGGAGGCTGAGACAGGAGAATTGCTTAAACCCAGGAGGCTGCAGTGAGCTGAGATCACACCACTGCACTCCAGCCAGGCAACAGAGTGAGACTGTATCTCCAAAAAATAAAAAATAAAAAAAGCTGTGTACCAAAATAAGGCACTTAAATTTATTTTTTAAATGGTTGGAAACAAAACATTGAGAAAAATAATTACGATCCAAATTAAAAAACAAAAAGACAGCAAACATGGTAATGTGAAAATCAGATATGGTATTTTCTAGAGTGTTAAAAATATTTTCAGAAAATTTGATATGAGTATTTGTCAAAGATTTATCTCAAACTTTCTATAAGGAAGAAGACCTAAAATGGGGCAATTAAAGCACTTCTTATTTGGTACAGATATTTAAGGGAAAAAACTGGTTAAATACGGAGTTACATATGATTAAAGAAAAGAAAGAACAGAGAGAAAGGAAAAGAACATCTGGCTGATGACCATGAGGCTCCTGATGGACAGTCAGCTGGGTCAATGGGTAATTAGTTTTTAAGAAGCGATTTTTTTTTTTTTTTTTTTTTTTGAGACAGAGTCTTGATCTGTTGCCAGGCACCAGGTTGGAGTGCAGTGGTGTGATTTTGGCTCACTGCAACCTCCACCTCCGGGTTCAAGCAATTCTACTGCCTCAGCCTTCTGAGTAGCTGGGACTACAGGTGTGCACCACCAAGCCCAGCTAATTTTTGTATTTTTTTTTTTAAGTGGAGGCGGGGTTTCCCCATGTTGGCTAGGATGGTCTTGATCTCTTGACCTCGTGATCAGTCCACCTCGGCCTCCCAAAGTGCTGGGATTACAGGTGTGAGCCACCACACTTGGCCAAGAAGGGGTCTTAATCTCATTAAAATTTGTCAGAAAATTGCTTAAGCATTTTCAGGAATGTAAACTTCTTTCTAGAAAGAGATTTTGAATTACCTTACATGGACCAGGTTGGACACACACTTTACTTTTATAAATATTAAAAGCAGTAATCAGGAAAAAAAAGTGAGACATTGGGTAATAATAGCAAATACGTTTGTCTTAAATTTGTATGGAACATAAAACAGAGAATCTAAATATGTTGCTTTTAAAAAGAAAATGTATGGTGATTAATACACTCTTCAGAATGAAACAAATATAGCAGAAAACAAAAAATGGTAAAGTCATGACAAATATAATGTCAATCAATAAGTTTGATTTAATAGAAAGAGTTTTTCACCCTTTGAACAGAAAATATGCATTTTTCATATATACATAGAATATTTATTATACAATCAAGTACAACCCCTAAAGATGAAAGACTTTAATAGAAGTATAATACAAAAAAAATTGGAAAGGATATTTATTAGACAAAACTGTTTTTTCTGCCCTCCACAACAATTTCCAGTCTAACAGATTAAGATCCTAAAAGCTAGAGAGGAGGAAGAACACGAGAAGAAGCAGCAAGAGACGCAACAATTTTGTTTCCTAGCTCTGTAAACCTCCAGCAGCTAAACCGAAGGTGAGGTCAGGCAGGGTTGCTCATCAGTGATGGGTGTGGTGTATACCAAAGAGGAGCTGATTTGTGCTTCACCAGTTCAGGAAATTTGCAGCTGATAGCCTCACCGGTGTCATTAGTTCCACGTGACATGAAAGCCAGAGAATTGAGAAAGCCACAGTGTCAGTAACAGAATGAGCCCCCTGTAATTCCAGAGCTTTGCTACAGAGGGCCTTGGAACTAGGAGAAAGAATTTGAAAATTGACTGAGAAAGGAAAATAGCAGGCATATCTGCAGGGATCTCTTTGATGGGAGAAAAGGATTCTAAAGCAAAGGATGAGGGAGGAGTGGACTGCCTAGTTAGGAATTACTTGACTTTAATAGTGTCGCCAAACAGTGGCCACTGTGAAATGAGGTCCTTCTCAAAAGATGCCAGCACAGAACCAAGACAAATCAAGGCTGATAAATGGGCATCCCCTTTTCCTTGATGCCTTATGAATATTTGTGTCAGATTTTCTCCTACCACACACACTGCCAAAGGAGGTCATATCAACCCTAGAGGAAAAGGGACAGATGAAGAAGAAATAGTCCTGTTTTATTGTGTTGTCAAGATGACAAAACGGAGATATCACTGAATTTACCAATGTCTATTTCTATTATTTTTTTACATCAGGTAGAATGCTGTCACAGAACCAGAAATAAAATAGAAAATTTTAAAGTTACATTTTACATATCTGTACTTATAAGACTCTACCTGCCACACCATATTTTTAGAAAATTTTCCACCCTGTACTCAGATGTTCATGGGGCTTATTGTGTCCTGTAATTTGCATGTATTCCAAAGACAGATATATTTAAATCCAATTTTATGCATGTGGAGAGTTTCAAAAAAGAAGACATGTTCTTTAGTGTGAAAAAATTTCAATATTCAGCTAAAATAAGTAGGAAGTACTGAAGAGAGATATATTCCTTTCAAATTTCTGCTCCAGCATCCTTAAGCAATGATCCTCATCCTCTTGCCCTCAAGAAGGTTTCCAAACTTTAAGCCAGGGTGGAAAGAGCCATATGTCATATTGTTTAAGCACTTTTGAAGAGATCAGTGGCTTCCTCTTACGTTGCTTTGACCAAAACTCTTTCACAAGACTACAACTAATTGCAAGGGACAGAGGGAATTATAGTAGAATACATTGCTACCTTGGATAAAATTAGGATTCTGTTAGTAAGAACAGAAACAAAGCATTTTAGATGGCCAGTCAGCAGTCTCTACTATGAGTTGCTTCAGTGGGATAAACTTTAAAGCACCATGAGCCAAAAATTAACATTATATTTAGATTTTTCCTTTGCCAATCTTTTTGTCTAGGGCCAAAGGCTTTCCTTAGAGGATGTGTCCACTGATTCTAATTCTGTAATGCTTTTCTTGTATTTTTCCACAGCCATAACACTTTATCTCTGTTTTCCAATTTTACCTTCTTTAAAATGAAAGGAGAACTTTGGGGGGGAAAACCCACATAATTAGAGCTTCAAATTCTAGATTTGCAGATTTTTCCCCACCCCTTAACAGTTGTTTTCCCATGCATGAATCGATAGCATTTTTTCATCTAATTTGTATTCCTTGTTTTCCAAAAGCATTCAAATTATTTTAATAAAAATAATAGCTTTCCTTTTTTTGTGCATGTTTTTTGGTTCACAAATTAACAAGTGACTTCAGATTTGACTCACAGCACAACTGGGGCTTGCAGAAACTATAAACTTACAAAGAAGTAGCTACTAGCTACTCTCATTTTGCTTGCCCTGAGTATTAGTCAGTTTGTTTTATAGGGGATCTGAGGAGTGTTAGTTAACCCATAATCTACAAATTGGCAGTTGGAAGAGAGACTTTTATGTAGTTGCTTTATTTACTTCTGTGCTAGTTTGTAAGTCTTCATTTTGAAAATTGTGGGGTTAAGAAAAGTGAATCTTCTTCTCCTATAAATAAGTTTTAATTACTCTATGAAAAGTGTTAAATACCCAAAGATATAAACTATTAATTTCTAGAAAAAAAGTGGGCATGTTTAAATAAGTCCACTGAGGTATTTACAGGTGAAAAATAATAAATATCTAGGAACAAATGTAAGATTCAAAGATTTCCCTAATATTCATATGCTTTTCATGCTTCATATTTACCTTTTTACAAATCTAGAAATTGTATTATGATAATTTAAGAAGGCAACATGAACAGTGAGTAATACATTCTGATTAGAGTCACAAAAACTTTCTTTCTACCAGCCTAAGTTCCTAAAAAGTTGACTTCTCAGGTCATTTTGTGTCAAGAATGGAACTCAGTTGTGTGCAGTGTTTTCTTTTGTTGTTTGTTTGTTTGTTTGTTTGGGACAGAGTCTCTCTGTCGCCCAGGCTGGAGTACAGTGGCACGATCTTGGCTCACTGCAACATCTGCCTCCCGGGTTCAAGTGATTCTCCTGCCTTAGCCTCCTGAGTAGCTGGGATTACAGGCGCCCGCTACCACATCCAGCTAATTTTTTTGTATTTTTAGTAAAGACACGATTTCACCATGTTGACCAAGCCAGTCTCAAATTTCTGACCTCAAATGATCCACCTCGGCCTCCCAAAGTGCTGGGATTACAGGCATGAGCCACCACGCCCAGCCTCAGTTGTGTTTTAAGCCCTGTGATGGATATAGTGAAAATTCATATGCACAATTATTAAATTTAGAATCTGATAGATTTAAAGTAGAAAAGGGAACATTAGTATAGGTATGGGAATATATAGCAGGAAAGAGGGAGATTTTGCTGGTTAACTCTTAAAATGTGAACCAAAACCTCAGAAATTCTTGTCTGTCATCAGATTTAACAAATATTTATTAAGTGACCACTGTGAACCAGATACATTGTGGCATTACTCTCAAATTTCAACTCTGTGTTTTTCTTGTCTTATGTTGAACTAAACAGTAACCAGTTTCCCAAATCAGTATTTATTATTAACCTCATTTGCTATATATTAGCCTAATAACTTCAGAGTTGTTTAATTTGTGTCATATACCTCATTCTCTCTGCCCTAAATCAAAACACACTTTACCTGTGGTACCAATTAAAAAATGCTGGCTTTAATTTTCCAATTTCAAATAATGGCACAAATGTTATAATTTAATTAATAGAAGCTGTTGTGTGGATTACTAGTTAGAAAGTTTCTATTGGTTCTGCGTTAAATTATTAAGAATAAGTATTGTAACACATTCAGAGTAGAGAGGGTAGATTTGGATATGATCATAGACATTTATGGATTTATGGTTTATTTGTTAATCATTCTCTAAACTGAAATATATATACACATATACATATATATATACACATATATATCTATACACACACACACACACACACATATATATATATATATTGTCCCCCTAGGGATTTATATTTACTGCACTCTAATCTTCCAAATTTTATGCCGTTCCTATATGATTTAGTGACTCACATCAATTCTGGACTAAGTTATTACACTGGCCACCTGGATGCCTTAATGCATATCCACAGGAGTCCATCTGGAGATGACTTGATATCGGCATAGAACCAGTCCATCTAATGTATCCAGAACACATGCTACCTAAGCTGGGGTATCTAACTTCTATCTGAGATGATTATATATAGGCCAACATTATAATGTAGAGGTTTAAATTCACAACCTCTAATTCATAAATGAGCATACTATTAAGTGGTACTTTAACTTTTGCATAATACAAAAAAGATTACATTTTCTCATTTTCCATGTAAAATTACCTAAGCAAGATGAGAAAAAATTGAAATAAGAAGCTATAGAACCAAAGTTATTTATACCAATAATGCTGAAAATACAACACAGCGTTTCTTGTCTTTAACATATTTCAGTCCCGATAACATTCAGCCTACATTAATGAAATTATTCCAAAGTTCATGAGCTCAATATGTTACCCCCCCCGCAAAAAAAAAAACCTGGATATGGGTATGGTATATTCCCTATTTGGCAAAGAAGGAAGAAAATATGTTTCCTGTGGGGAAAAATAGCACTAAAAGAATTCCAAAATAGATAGTACTTTGAGTTTTATATATGCATCTCCATGTATGGCTAACAGCCTGGTCTATGGCGTAAAGAGCACAGATAAAACTGTTAGCAATCAAAACAGGTCACCTTGTGATTTGGAGTATTAGCCATACTGCTTATGTTTTCATGAAAGATTAAGTAGTCTACAACATTTTGCTGATTCACAGAAGTGAATGATTTAGCTAACAAAATAATAAACTCCTAGTTTTCCAAAGCCCTTTTGAAGGGCAAACACTTAATATCAAAATCTACTAAAATATAAATAGACACCATCTATTTGGTATTAAGAACATACTTTAAAACCGCAAAGGAAGTAATCACATATTAGGTTCTCAGTGTCTACCAAGAACTCAGCAGTTGGACATCATACAATAGATATTTCGTTTAAAGGAACCCCATTTATTTTTGAAGGAATTTGTTCTCCTTTGAGAGGAAGGAGTAAGGAAGAGCAATTCAAAGGCTGCCACACTTTCTGGGCACAATAGAAGGACAAGGGCCATCTTCGTTGATGTTTGTTCTGTGCTGAGCTTAATGCTCTGATGTTGCTATCTTGAAACTCTTGTTATTCTATAACAAGGAGCCCCCACATTTATATTTAGAACCGGGCCCCAGAAATCATGTAACTAGTCCTGAAAAGAAGATTGGCAATGATTTAGGGCACAGTCTCCATGCTTTAGTTTGTCACCAGGATATAGAGAAGCATAAGTCCTTATTCTCTGTTTTTCTATTTCATATTCTCCATGAATATTACCAATTTCACCCCAGATCCTGCATCCTGATCCTCTTTCTTTGGGGGGGGGAAAGAAAAAAAACTAGAAAGTTACAGATTTAGCAACTATAAATATTAGCAAATTGACGTAAAATTATCTCAGTGAGACAGAACTTATTTTGCAGAAAGGCCAAGTTAATGTCAACTGAAAATAGTTAAATTTTCTTAACAGAAAAGATGCAAATAAGAATAATAAGATTAAGCATCAGTTTTTCTCCCTGAAAGAAAAATTCACAGTTGGATCACCAATATGTTCTAGAGAAATTGTACCATTATGTTTAAATATCAGAAACATATGTGAATATACACTTATCTATAGCAAATTCTGTGTAGCAAATTTTGCTTAGCAAAAAAATATTTTGAGGAGTAATATATAATTAATTGCTTAATATTAGAAATTGCTTCAGTATAATAAAGCTTTAAACACTTTTAGAGCATTCATTTCTGTGAATTAAAGGAAGTTTTTTGGCCAAAACTTGTTGCCTCTTAAACTCTTTCAAAGCCAGAAAGAGCAGGTAATAATAACCCAACCCTGGTCACAGTTGCGTAGTTAACCCCTAAGTATTATCCCAGAATTTATTACTGGTATCATTCCAATGATACCTGAGTAAGAGCATCAAAATCCTCTAGCTCCAACAGCCAGATGGCACAATTCAGGTTACCTTAATATTTGTGTTCAAAATTCATTGATTCTTTATCCCTACCATGACTTTATACTGTTTCTCATTTCTTTGTGAAAAAAAAAATCTTTCAAATACTTGTATACTCCTATGGCCATATTCTCAGATAAGCAGGTACCTTATTAGTGATACAAAGTCACAAATGTTAGGAAACTCTACGGTCCTTACAACCTCTCCCACACAATGGTGCTAAAGTCCTGCCCCAAACAAAGCCAATGGTCAAATAGTGCTAACTATGTGCCAGGCTGTATTCTAAAAGCTTTACCTATACAATTTATTCAGTTCTGTCATCAGTTATCTACTATTTTACACATGAGACAACCGAGGCACAAAGAGGTTAAGTAATTTGCCGAAAATTACACAGCTGGCAGTGGTAGAGTTGAATTTCTAGTCCAGAAAGTCAGCTCAAGTCTTGACTCTTAAGCACTATGTCTCACAAGAATTTTATTCCTTTTGTTTTTGGAATTCCTACCATTAAGATGTAAAGGCTGTTGTTTGAATGAGGCTGCCCTGGAATCAATCATTTCTAAGGAAGAAGGGAGAAGAATATGAGAGCCAACTTCTAGAGGTGGATGAGAACAAGAGGTCAACAGAGACCAAATGGACAAAGAAAGAAACAAGGATGGGAAAGCAAGCAGGAAGACGCATGTGCCTGCTCCCCCACCTATAACTATCATGCCAGAGACTGGAAAACTAATTTTTTGTCACCACCCACTTGCAAAAAGCTCTGTCCAACCAAGTGAGATGGATTCATTATTGACAGGATTTTATCATCAAAGACAAAAATAATAAAAATAAGCACAAAGCTTCCTAACCAAACAGCAACCAAAACAGAATAAATAATAAAAGGTAAATAATTGAACTTAACTAAGTCAATACATTTTCATTAGTTAGCCCCTAAGTATTATGCCAGCATTTATCACTGGCATCATTCCAACAACACTGAAGTCAGGGCATTAAAGTCCTTAAGCTCTAACAGCCAGAAGGCACAATTCAGGCCATATTAATATTAATGTTCAAAATTCACTGACTCTTCATTCCTGCACATAACCTTGTACTGTTCTTTATTTCTTCGTGCAAAAAAAAAAAAAATCTTACAGATAATTGTATCCTTCCTACAAAATAACTTCATAGAGGTTATAATCAATATTTCTATTTTACATATTATTATTAAATTACAATTACAATGAACTCTTCTAAGTGACTTTAAAATTTTATAACAAATTTTTATTTTCTGTTTACTGATGACTCAGAAATTTGAATTATACTTTTAAAATGAAATGAATGATTTATTCATTCTTCTAGGCTTTATTTCAATGTCATGCCATCTTTCATTATAGTCCTCATTCCAAAAAAAAAAGCTTTTTGATTTGGTTACTTTGCTAGAAGTTCACAGATTTATTTCATTTACTCACAATATTTGTTGAGCACCTGCTTCACATCAAAGACCTTATTGTGCTTAGGTACATCGGTGAACCCAACAAATGAAGATCTCTGACCTGTTGGAGTTTGTGCACTAGCCACCAGGGTACTCACATTTAATTTCTTCATCCAGGAATCATTTTATATTACTTGTAAAAACTGCCTTTTTTTAAAAATCTAGCTGTTCATACTGATTTTATGGATTAATTAAATGCACAAATGACATAAATGCAGAAAGGTATTATTTGCATTATTATTTTAAAAGTCTTAGGAGCATAAAACCTAGTAGCAACTTAGTCAAAGCTTTATGCAGGATAGGTGTACAAGCTATTCTGCACAGAGCAAAGGGAAAAATAAAGAAAATGTTTCCAAATATATGTGCATTTTAAGGTCTCGACAGTTGAACTCATTATTAAACAGGAAAGGAAATATTTAATGATGGATTTTTGGCAAAGATGGCGTGTGGTGGTAAAAAAGGAGGGGAGAGGTTCTAGGTCAGCATTTCCTCAGTCTTGTCCTTCAGCATTCGATGGCTTGCCGAGATTAGTCCACTATATTCATGCTCACATGCTTTGGCTTCCTGTTTTAAAAGACTCATTAAGCTGTTCTTTATCCTACCACTCTTCACCTAACCACTGTTCTGAATATTTAAAATACATCTTTGTGGCAAATTTTAACCTCGAGCTAATACTAATTCTTCACTTACTGTAAACACACGTACAAAATACAAATCAGCGAACCAAATCCAAGATTGTCTGTGATTTTTCAATGTTATGAAAGGTACCGCAGTAGACTTTGAATACATGAAAGAGTTTATAAATAAAAAGTATCTACCATTTCCACCCTTAAGATTCATTAAAAATGAATCCGGTATTCATTTTTAACAGTTGAAATAGATGGCCAATTTTACAGGCACAAAAGGGTACAGCCACATAAAGGACATTCATCCCTGTGAGGACCCCGTACTTCAGCAATTCCTTAGTAAATACTGCCACCGTGTGGTGAATCATTCTAAAATGAATTTCTGGATTCATTATACAATTGAACCTTGAATTTCACATCAAACACCTTGTAGATTATTTATACAGAATGATAAAAATTATTTTTCCTACAATATAACATTACCAAAAAAACGTATGGGCAGTATTTATTACAATGCATAAATATTAACTAAATAGCTTTTATATAAATATTTTATTTTGCTCTCTAATTTTTTTATATAGAAACATTTTACAATAGTTTTACTTATACTCATGTAAAAGAATTTTCCTTTAAAGCTAAAAACATGTTACTAAAAATACAAGAAAAATTTAAAACATAATTGTCAAAAGCTAGTTTTTTAAAGTGTAGGTTTCAATTTGGTGTATAAAAAGTATATAAAACTTTTATCTGAGCTTTAAAATATAATTATATATTTGCTCTACAATTGTGCTTTAAAATATCATTGATGTTAATTAGATTTATGTTTTTTCCTTCTTTGTATTTCCAATTTGACTATGATCTTAAATTACAAGGAAATTAACAGGCAAACTAGATAGAAACCTAGAGAGGTGGCTGGGCACAGTGGCTCACGCCTGTAATTCGGGAGGCCAACGCAGGTGGATCATGAGGTCAGGAGATTGAGACCTGGCCAACATGGTGAAACCCCGTCTCTACTAAAAATACAAAAAAAAATTAGCTGGGTGTGGTGGCGCGTACCTGTAGTCCCAGATACTCGGGAGGCTGAGGCAGGAGAATTGTTTGAACCCAGGAAGGAAGAGGTTGCAGTGAGCAGAGATCACGTCACTGCACTCCAGCCTAGGTAACAGAGCGAGACTCGAAAGAAGAGAGAGAGAGAGGGAGGGAGGGAGGGAGGGAGGGAGGGGCTAAGGAAGGAAGGGAGAGAAGGAAGAAAGAAAGAGAAGGAAGGAGAGAGAGAAAGAGGGGGAGAGAAACTAGAAGAGGAGAGGAGGGGAGGGGAGGAAAAGAAACCTCCTGGAAAGATAAAGCAAAATTTTGAAAATTCTTATTGATAAACATTCTTTCTTATACTCTATCCAATTCTGTCATTCAACCATTTAAGGAGATTTTGTCCGAATTGGTCCTCACTGGTAATTGAAAAGTAATTCTCTAACTTCTATAAGTTCTTTATCAGTTTATTCTTCCCCACTCAATGAAATTAACTATATCTCATCTAAATACAAAGAAAATGAACAATATCTATTCATAAGCATGACACAACTTTCTGAACAATGTGAAAAAATATGGTAAGAAGTTTGAAATAACAAAACTAATATTTTAGTTTAAATAAATGTTTTATATAGTATGTAAAAATATGGAATAGTAAATTTTATTTAAATTTAAAATATCAACTTTATCTTGACAAAATATGACAATCTCCTCAACTCTTCAATGAAAGGATTCCTGGAGGTTACCATGCTTAATTAAATATGTAGTCTTCACACTGAGACACATCTAGCAACTCTTTTTCTGTTGTTGTTGAGATGGAGTCTCGCTCTGTCACCCAGGCTGGAGTGCAGTGGTGCAATCTTGGCTCACTGCAACTTCCACCTCGTGAGTTCAAGTGATTCCTCTGCCTCAGCCTCCTTAGTACCTGGGACTACAGGTATGTGCCACCATGCCCCGCTAATTTTTTGTATTTTAGTAGAGACGGGGTTTCCCCATGTTGGGCAGGATGGTCTTGATCTCCTGACCTTGTGATCCACCTGCCTCGGCCTCCCAAACTGCTGGCATTACAGGCATGAACCACCATGCCCAGCCAAAAGTAGTCTTTAAATAAGCTCAACATCATAAAAGATAAACTAAAACTGATTTTAAATAGTTTTTTAACCTAAAGAGAATTTTTTCCTCTATGAGAAAATTACCCCCAAAAAGTGGATAAACATTGAAATCCTATCAATTACTGTGTAGTATTTTCCCTCAGCAAGTTTTGCTATTGTTTTCTTTATTTTCAGACCTCTCATGTAATATCAGCTAGTGCTTCTGTCTCAAACAGTTTCGCTTTTACACAATAAGTCAACTCAGTTGTTACTGAAATCCTGTGGGCAGGGAGAAAGATGTCCTAACACTACTGCAAGTCCCAAGAATTAGAAATGGATATTGTGACTGTGTTTAGCATTATTTTTCCTGCCTATTCAATAGTCTTTAATATTCAATCTTATTTCTTTACTAATTATGAGCACACACACACTGTCTCCCTCTCTCTCTCCCTCTCTCTCTCTGTGTGTATACACACACACACACACACATATATATACACACACTATATATATATATATATTTTAAAGACACGGTCTCACTCTGTCACTTAGGTTGGAATGCAGTAGCATGATCACGGATCACTGCAGCCTTGAACTTCTGGGCTCAAGTAACCTTCTTGTCTTTGTCTCCAAAGTGCTGCTATGACAGGCATGAGCCACTGTGCCTGATCTGTGGCACAATATTATACAAGGCAACATAACAATGACTGTTCTAAAATAAGCTAAAACAGTTTTGTTTGTGTGTTAAAATACTTTATTAGACTTTCATTTTAGACGAAAATGTCATTAGAATTATAAGAACAAAAACTTTATTTCTCTTCTTGAAACTTATTATGACAAAATCTCTACCCCATGGATGCAGATAAATCCATGAAAAAAGTTCTTCAGAAAAATTTCCCTGTTAAGTGCAGGTGGTACAAAGGGGAGAATCTCTCCTGGACAGTGATTAAATATCAGAAAACATTAGAAAAGTAAGATTGTGCTCAATGAAGCAGAGGAAGAAATCCACACTCCACCCACAACTTTTCACAGAATAGAACAGAAGGGGGAAGATCATCCCAAGGAATGAAAGGAAGTTTTTAATAATGTAAGTTACTAAATTAGAAGTTTCTTTCTCAAATTTATATAGTAAATGACAGCTAAACTACATAATGGAGGAAATTTCTCAAAATTTCTAGTTAGGTGTACATATAATAGAACATAATATTAGTCAATATTGTATGGATGATTGTTTGAAAAATGCTACTAAGATAAATTCAGAGACAAGTGTAAAGCTATATCTTGTGGGCAAAGCTACATTTCCTAAAAATTGTTTAACATTTCTGAAACTATCTCACTTCTTTACTAAAGGTATTTGTGAGGCATCATTAAATATACAATAGTATATCAGGTTTTGAAAACTAGTTTCTCAGAAAAAAAATGAAAAATGAAATAAGTATCATCATTAGAATGAGCTACTCATATTCAAAACTAAAGGTCATTTTTAAAACTAATTTATTCTCCATAGGTAGCCAAAGTTTTAGTGATCTTCCAATATTGTGGCTTCCAATATTGTTTATTAACACTATTTGTTCCATTTAGTTCTCTTTGTTTTTGTTACAATTTTGATAATTTTAATATGAAAACCTGAATCTTAAACATTTAACCACACTGACATCAGAATCTGCCGAAGACAAAAACTGACCTTTTCCTACTATTTCAAAAAAAGGTTCAACTTCCTAAATTTAAAGTATCAGCAAATGAGTCAGATTCAAACCAGTATAGTCAGTATTTTTAAAGCAGAAGTTGGAAGTTTTTGTTTTGTTGAAGCAGTGTGTGTGTGTGTGTGTCTGTGTGTGTCTGTGTGTGTGTCTGTGTATGTGTGTGTTCCATTTTGCTTCATTTTTTAAAAACAGTATAGAAAAACTTGGAGAATGCTGAAGTTATGGATTTTAGATCCTGAAAATAATGTTTATCTTTTATGAAAAGTTGCTGAGGCAGTTTTGGTTTTGATTTTGTTGTTCTTATATAATTCTGCTTTGGTTCGTGTCCTCACAGATGATTGTCAAAATAATATAAAGGAGGGAGAAACAGAACATATGAGAAGGTTTGTACATGAGACACAGTCGCAGTTACTGAAATGCAATTATTTAATAACAAAAAAAAAACCCTAAAGAGAATAAGATGCAAACTACGTTTCTCTTAAATTCTTGCTACATACTATATCCTACTAAAGATCATGATCCTAATTCTGCTTTTTCACTGTAAAAAGAGAAAGAAAAAGGGAAAAGTTAAATTTTAAGGATGTGTTAAAGGTGTGATTGCATTAAATTTGGACTTTGCCCTTGGCATATTTTCAGGGAATTAGAAGAGAATTGACCAAAGGAATGACTTCCTTGGTTTGAAAATTATTTATATAACAACTAAAATCATCCAGGGGGAGCTAGGCATGGTAGCTCATGCCTGTAATCCCAGCAGTTTTGGAGGCCAAGGTGGGGTAATCACTTGAGGCCAAGAGTTTGAGACCAGCATTGAGCAACATTTTGAGACGCCCTTCCCTCCCTGCAAAAAATTTAAAGCTTAGCAGGGCATGGTGGTTCATGCCTGTTATCCCAGCTACTCGGGAGGCTGAGGCAAGAGGATTGCTTTAGCCCTGGAGTCCAAGTCTGCAGTGAGCTGTGATCATGCCACTACACTCTAGCCTGGGTGGCAGAGCAAGGCTGTGTTTCTTAAAAAGAATTATATAAATAAAGTCATCCAGAGAACTAGCAATGTGTATGTCTGACACTCTGGGAAACAGGCATTTAGTGATCTTCCTTTTCCTGAACTTCTACAACTCTTGCCATACATTCCATGCATTCTGCACACAAAATATATCTTTGGTATTATTTTTTTAATCTTGTGTTTTTACCTAACCTTAAACACTGCTTAAGAGCCAAGTCCACATAATTTTTCACTTTTCCAAACTACTGATGAGGGCATGTTACACATTAAAATGTCCCTCAGTGTTTATTCATCAAGTGATTGTACACCTAGCTTTCCATCATGCATGGATGGCACCTAAACATATTATTAGTTATGCTTGAAGCAGCCTCATGTTATATTATGTTTCATAAGCAGATTTATTTTTCAAAAAATTGTATGTTCCAGAAGCTCCTAAAATACATATATTTGCTCACATAAAGCTGACAGATAATTTGATAGATTTAAGGCATGAATTTTAAGTATCTAGTCCACAGAATTATGACATATACTCAGTCCAAATCCCTAATTTGTTTGAGATTGTGTGTGATTTACTCTACATCTTACATCTATTGGCTGTCTTTCATGGCATTTGACTTGAGTTTTCCCAAACTTCTTTCTGTCAACACATCTTCTACAGTAATTATATTTTTTTAATTTTCCATAATCCATACTATTGAAATGTAATTTATAAAATGGAAAAAGTACCACACAACTATTATGTAGAACATTTTCAGTACCCAATAAAGTTTCTTCTTGATCTCTTGCTGTCAGTTATCCCACCCCACAAAACCAGTGATAATGGGATTGCTGGGTCAAATGGTATTTCTGTCTTTAGGTCTTTGAGGAATCGCCGCAGGATCTTCCATAGTGGTTGAACTAATTTACACTCCCAGCAATGGTGTGTAAGCATTCCTTTTTCTCCACAACCTCACCAGCATCTGTTATTTTTTGACTTTTTAGTAATAGCCATTCTGACTGGTGTGAGATGGTATCTCACTGTGGTTTTGATTTGCGTTTCCCTAATGATCAATGATGTCGAGCTTTTTTCATGTGATTGTTGGCAGCATGTACGTCTTCTTTTGGGAAACGTCTGTTCATGTCCTTTGCCCACGTTTTAATGGGATTGTTTGTTTTTCTCTTGTAAATTTGTTTAAGTTCTTTATAGATGTTGGACATTAGGCCTTTGTTGGATGCATAGTTTGCAAAAATTTTCTCCCATTTTGTAGGTTGTCTGTTTACTCTGTTGACAGTTGTTTTGCTGTGCAGAAGCTCTTTAGTTTAATTAGATCCCATTTGTCAATTTTTGCTTTTGTTGCAATTGCTTTGGGCGTCTTTGTCATGAAATCATTGTTCATTCCTATGTCCTGAATGGTATTGCCTATGTGATCATCCAGGGTTTTCATAGATTTTTGGTTTTACATTTAAGTCTTTAAACCATCTTGAGTTGATTTTTGTATATGGTATAAGGATGGGGTCCAGTTTCAATCTTCTGTGTATGGCTATCCAGTTAACCCAGTTGCAGCAGAAGCTGATGGATATGCTCTTGATTGTTCTTTACTGGAAGAGGCTCTCTGTTGTCTCAGGCAGTGGTTTGGTCTGTGAAATGCCCAGTTTCCTGTAGATCTAGCTCCACAGTATGTGCAGTGGGGGGTGTGGGATGAGGAGCATGTTGCTGTACCAGCTCCACCTCTATCCTGGGGCTTGTCACTTTCAGTTCAGATAGACACTGTCATTTGTCTCCAGGCTGCTGTGAAGCTGAGGGTCACGGAAAATGCCTGTACTGTGGCTCTTCACCAGATTGGCCTCAGGAAAGACCATTTCCCCCTCAGGCCAAAATAGACAGCTTTGTAGCTCATCTGATGAGCTTTCCTGCAGCCACTCCATGTAGAGAGGGAGAAGGGCCTGACCAGTTGTGTAAGCCCAGCCCAGTGGGCACACCACCCATGGGGTTCCAATGCCCATAATAGCCTTGGAATGGCCATCCACAGGTGCAACTGTACCAAACTCCCATAAGAATAGCCAAGACTATGTGTGCAGCAATGAGTGGGAGGAACTGGGAAGAGAAGTCCCCCTCTTCATATCTGTTCCTGAGCACTGGTGCCACCTGGCTGCTGATATAGAACCAAGCTCCTCCCATACAGAGCCCACTACTGCACCTGCTTCTCCTAGGAGCTATGAAATCTCTTTCAGCTACCAAGCAAGTAGCTTGGGAGCACACGAGAGTGCAACTCTGATCTCCTTTGTCCCAAGGGGTGCTTTGTTGCCTGTACTCTTCCTTTCCCTAGGGGCAATCTGCCCTAATTGTTAGACTTCCAGGTATTCTGCAGCTCCCCTGAATCCTGTCAGCCCTTTTGTGGTTGTCAGAATTGAGTTCAGTCTGAGCACATTCTGGTGAATGTCTGTGGGGAATTGAGTGATGCAAAAATGCAAGGGCTAAGACTGCCTAGGCAGGACAGTGTCCCACAATGGGTGCACAACCAGTATGGTGCCCACCACCTCAGCTCAAGTCTGGAGAGAGGACAAGTGACCCTGCAGGCGTGGGGGCACGTATGCCAAACGCCTAGAGGCTAGAATGCCTGGAGATGTGACCAGGCAAGGAGTAGAGAAGCCACCTCTGCACTACGTTCTTTGCACAGAAAAGGATGGGTGGCCCATGTTCCCAACCCAGTCAGTGGAGCAGGAACTACCTCCCTTTCCTCTCCTCAGAACCAAGGGGGCTCACTCCCTCAACTGACCAAGGCAGCAGACTGGGGCACCCAGAAATGTCACATGCAGACCAGTTCCAGGTCACAAAGCTGTTCCTGGCTGCAAATCGACTGCGTGGGAGAAACTGCATCTTCAGCAAATCTCCTCCCACTTCAGTCCTGTGATGTGAGAGAGCTCAGTTCCAGCGCCAATGGCTAGAGCGTACTCCATACTCACTCTGGTCTCCTGCTGCAGAACAAGTACTGCCAGAGACTGAAGTGCCTGCAGCAGCCACCGCTGCCTGGTTATCAAATCATGACTGACTTATCATGAGCCCAGATTGAAAACAGAATCTTCCTCTCAGTCCTAGTTCTGGGAAAACGCCTGCAGCTTTTTCTAGTGTCCTTTTTCTCTCAGTCTCCCAGACTCTCCCCAAGTTAGCTTCAGGGTTTGGAAGAAACAAGGCGCTCTCCCATAGACTGGGTTACCTAAATAGCCACTGGAAAGGCGAGTCACAGAGGGAAACTCTGCCCCTTTCACATCTCAGGGCTTCACTCATTTTCCTCAGCCAAACACTGCCACACAGCCTGCTTGCCCACCTTCGCTTTCCCAAGTGTCTGAAGTATCCTTCGCTTTTTTGGTGAATTCTCAGTATTTCTTCTTGAATAAATCCTCACAGTGTTAATTTATATGCCCTGTTTTGCTATTTCCAAGTGGACAAGGGAAAAGCCTTTAGTACACCATGTTCGGGAAAAATCCTGATATTGGCAATTTAGTTCCTTTCAGGGTTTTTCCTTGATCAATATATGTAAAGACGTACCAATTTCACTTATTATTTTTCCAGAAACCAGGTTTGGGGTTCACTAATTTTCTTTAATATTTTGCTGCTGCTAATTTCATTGATTTATTCCTTTATTTTTATTCTTTCTTCTTACTTTAGATTTAATTTTATTTTCTTCTTGTGATTTCTTTTTAACTTTTTTAAGACAACAGAAATTTGTGGTCTCACAGTTTTGGAGGATGTAAGTCCAAAATAAAGGTGTCAGCAGGGCTGCACTCCCTCTGAAGGTTCTTCTGATGGCTCCTTCAATCACTCCAATCTCTGCCTTGGTGGTCACATAGCCCTCTTCCTTCTGTATGTCTCTCTGTCTCTGTTTCCAAATATGCTTCTCCTTTCTCTGATAAAGATCCCAGTCTTTGGGTGACATGCTAATCCAGATAACCTCATCTTGATTTGATAACATCTGCAAAGACCCTATTTGCAGACCCAACATATCTCTCTTGGACACAATTCAGCCCACCACACTGTTAAATAGGTGGCATTTGACTCAGATGTAACAGAAACATTATCTATTCACAGGAATCTAGCAGTGAGTCAAGGGGCAGACCTCAACATCATTTTTTTTTAATTTCATTATATATATATATTTTTTAAAACAGGTGGTTTTTGATTACGTAGATAAGTCCTTCAGTGGTAATTTCTGATATTTTGGTGCACCTGTCACCTGAGCACTGTAAGCTGTACACAATGTATAGTGTTTTATCCCTCCCCCTCCTCCCAACCTTCCCTTTGAGTCCCCAAAGTCCATTGTATCATTATCATGCCTTTGCATTCATATAGCTTAGCTCCCACTTATAAGTGAGAACATACGATATTTGGCTTTCCATTCCTGAGTTACTTCACTTAGAATAATGGCATCCAACTCCATCCAGGTTGCTGCAAATGACATTATTTTGTTCCTTTTCATGGCTGAGTAGTATTCTATATTGTATACATACACCACATTTTCTTTATGTACTCATTGGTTGATGGGCATTTAGGTTGGCTCAATATTTGTACAATTGCAAATTGTGCGGCTAAAACATGCATCTGCAAGCATGATTTTCATATAATAACCTTTTTTCCTCTAGGTAGATACTCAGTAGTGGTGTTACAGTAGGTAGCTAGACAGGCATGAACAGGACAGGAGAGGGCTCCCCCAACCTCACCAGGAATGTCAGGTGACAGTCAGGTGATGATCAGGCAGTTGTTAACCATCTCTCTAAAATAATAATTGGTCACACCCAGCACCAGGGAAAGGCAGCCTCCCTGTAGATAGAAAAAACCTGAAACTAGTGATCAGCTGCTCTCCAATAAGATTTTAGGAGTTGGGTGAGTGGGCTTGAGCATGTGCACTAAGAGGCAAAATGGTGGAGTCTAACTGTATATGACCCAGGACATTCTACCAGTAAGGGAAGAACACCTCAAGTAAGCATGCATTCAACCCAGTAAACATACTGCGCATGCTCACCTCTCAAGTGCTAGCCGGCCACTGAACATGCAGGCAGCATGTGATTCTTCAAGGGGAGAATCACAGAAGAAGAAACAGAAGACCCTGGAAGTATGGCAACATAAAAAACCCAAAGTCAAAAAGTCAAACCGTGCACTTGTCTTTCTAGCCGCCTGCTTTGCCCTCTTCCAAGTGTACTTTCTTTCCTTTTGTTCCTGCTCTAAAGCTTTTTAATAAACTTTTGCTCCTGCTGTAAAACTTGCATCAGTCTCTCCTGCCTTATGCCACTCAGCCAAATTCTTTCTTCTGAGGAGGCAAGAACTGAGGTTGCTGCAGACCCATACAGATTTGACACTGTTAACACTGGGATTGATGAGTCAAATGGTAGTTCTACTTTTAGTTCTTTAAGGAATCAACATACTGTTTTCCATAGTGGTTGTACTGGTTTACATTCCCACCAGCAGTGCAAAAGTTATTTTCACAATATTGATTCTACCCACCCATGAGCATGGGGTGTGTTGCCATTTCACCACATCCATGCCAACATCTATTTTTTTTTAATCATGGCCATTCTTGCAGGAGAAAAGTGGTATCTCATTGTGGTTTTAGTTTGTGTTTCCCTGATAATTAGTGATAATGAGAATTTTTTCATGTTTCTTAGCCACTTGTATATATTCTTTTGAGAATTGTCTATTCATGTCTTTATACCACTTTTTGATGGGATTATTTATTGTTTTCTTGATGATTTGCTTGAGTTCCTTGTAGATTCCGGATATTAGTCCTTTGTCAAATACATAATTTGCTAATATTTTCTCCCATTCTGTGGGTTGTCCACTGACTCTGTGGATTGTTTCTTTTGCTGTGCAGGAGATTTTTAGTTTAATTAGGTCCCATCTATTTATTTTTGTTTTTCTTGCCTTTGCTTTTGCATTCTTGGTCATGAACTCTTTGCCTAAGCCAATGTCTAGAAGAGTTTTTCTGATGTTATCTTCCAGAATTTTTATGGATTTGGGTCTTAAAGTATTTGATTCATCTTGAGTTTATTTTTGTATAAGGTAAGAGAGAGGATCCAGTTTCATTCTTCTACATGTGACTTGCTGATTATCCCAAAACCAGCACCGTTTGTTGAATAGGGTGTCCTTTCCTTATTTTATGTTTTTGTTTGCTTTTTTGAGGCTCATGACTGTAAATACTAGGCTTTATTTCTTGGTTCTCTATTCTGTTCCATTGGTCTACATGGCTATTTTTATACCAGTACCATGCTGTTTTGGTGACTATACCCTTGTAGTATAGTTTAAAGTTGGGTAATGTGATGCCTCCAGATTTGTTCTTTTTGCTTAGTCTTGCTTTCACTATGCAGGCTCATTTTTGGTTCCATATGAATTTTAGGATTTTTTTTCTAGTGATATGAAGAATGATAATGGTACTTTGATGGGAATTGCATTGAATCTGTAGAATGCTTTTGACAATATATTTTCACAATATTGATTCTACCCACCCACGAGCATTTGTTTGTGTTGTCAATGATTTCTTTTAGCAGTGCTTTGTAGTTTTCCTTCTAGAGATCTTTCACCTCCTTGGCTAGGAATATTCCTAAGGTTTTGGGTTGTTTTTTTTTTTTTTAATTTTTAAGTTCCAGGGTACATGTGCAGGATGTGCAGGTTTGTTACATAGGTAAACTTGTCTCATGGTGGTTTGCTGCACCTATCAACCCATCACCTAGGTATTAAGCCTGGCATGCATTAGCTATTTTTCTTGATGCTCTCCCTACCCTCTGTCTTCCACCAACAGGTCTCAGTGTGTGTTGTTTACATCCCTATATCCATGTATTCTCATTGTTCAGCTTCCACTTATAGGTGAGACTATGAAGTGTTTGGTATTCTGTTCCTGTGTTAGTTTGCTGAGGATAATGGCTTCCAGCTTCATCCATGTCCCTGCAAAAGACATGATCTCATTTGCTTTTATGGCTGCATAGTATTTCATGGTGTGTATATACCAAATTTTCCTTACCTATTCTATCATTGATGAGCATTTAGGTTGATTCCATTCTTTTCTATTGCAAATAGTGCTGCAATAAACATAATGCATGCAATGTTTATTTATAATGGAATGATTTTATTCCTTTGGGTGCATTCCCAGTAATGGAATTACTGGGTCAAATCGTATCTCTGACTCTAGATGTTTGAGGAATTGCCACACTGTCTTCCATAATGGTAGAACTAATTCACACTCCCACCAACAGTGTAAGGCATACTTATTTCTCCACAGCCTTGACAGCATCTGTGGTTTGTTGACTTTTTAATAATCACTATTCTGACTGGCATGCGGTTTTGATTTGCATTTCCCTGATGATCAGTGATGTTGAGCATTTTTTCATGTTTGTTGACTGCATGTATGTCTTCTTTTGAGAAATACCTGTTCGTGTCCTTTGTACAATTTTTAATGGTTTTTTTTCCTTGTAAATTTTCTTAAGTTCTGTGTAGATTCTGGATATTAGACATTTGTCGGTTGGATACATTGCAAAAAATTCTCCCATTCTGTAAATTGTCTCTTCACTCTAGTAATAGTTTCTTTTGCTGTGCAGAAGCTCTTTAGTTTAATTAGATGCCACTTGTCAATTTTTGCTTTTGTTGCAATTGCTTTTGGTGAGTTCATTATAAAATCTTTGCCCATGCCTATATCCTGAATGGTATTGCCTAGATTTTCTTCTAGGGTTTTTATAGTTTTGGGCTTTAAGTCTTTAATTCATCTTGAGCTGATTTTTGTATAAGGTGTAAGGAAAAGGTCCGGTTTCAATTTTTGACATATGGCTAACCAGTTTTCCCAGAACAGTTTATTAAACAGGAATCCTTTCCCTATTGCTTGTTATTTTGTTATTGTTGTTATTGTTGGTTTTTTTGAGACAGAGTAACTCTGCCACCCAGGCTGGAGTGCAATGGCGTGATCTCAGCTCACAGCAACCTCCATCTCCTGGGTTCAAGTGATTCTTGTGCCTCAGCCTCCCAAGTAGCTGGAATTACAGACATGCACCACCGTGCCTGGCTAATTTTGTATTTTTAGTAGAGATAGTGTTTTGCCATGTTGGCCAGGCTGGTCTCGAACTCCTGAGCTCAAGTGATCTGTCAGCCTTGGCCTCCCAAAGTGCTTGGATTATAGGCATGAGACACCATGCCAGGCCTGTTGCAAATGCTTTTTGGTGATATCATCATAAAATCTTTGCTCATGCCTATGTCCTGAGTGGTATTGCCTAGATTTTCTTCTAGGGTTATTATAGTTTTGGGTTTTATAATTAAGTTGTTAATACATCTTGGGTTAATTTTTATATAAAGTGTAAGGAAGTGGTCCAGTTTCAGTTTTCTGCATATGGCTAGCCAGTTCTCCCAGCACAATGTATTAAATAGGGAATCCTTTTCCCATTGCTTGTTTTTGTCAGGTTTGTTGAACATCAGATGGTTGTAGATGTGCAGTTTTATTTCTGAGTTCTCCATTCTGTTCCATTGGTCCATGTGCCTGTTTTTGTACCAGTACCATGCTGTATTGGTTACTGTAGCCTTTTGGTATAGTTTGAAGTTGGGTAGTGTGATGCCTCCAGCTTTGATCTTTTTGCTTAGAATTGTCCTGGCTATATGAGCTCTTGTATTGGTGCCATTGAATTTAAAATAGTTTATTCTGATTCTGTGAAGAATATCAGTGGTAGTTTAATGAGAATACCATTGAATCTATAAATTGTTTTGGGTAGTATGGCCATTTTTATGATATTGATTTTCATATGTATGAGTATGGAATGTTTTTTCATCTGTATCCTCTGTGGTTTCCTTGAGCAGTGGTTTGTAGTTCTTCTTGAAGATGTCCGTCACTTCCCTTGTTAGCTGTATTCCTAGGTATTTTATTCTCTTTGTGGCAATTGTGAATGAGAGTTCATTCACAATTTGGCTCTTTGCTTGTCTGTTTTGGTGTATAGGAATGCTTGTGATTTCTGTACATTGATTTTGTATCCTGAGACTTTGCTGAACTTGCTTATCAGCTTAAGAAACTTTTAAGGATTTTAGGATACAAAATTAATGTAAACAAATTAGTAGCACTGCTATGCACCAACAACAACCAAGCTGAGAAAAAAATCAAGAACTCAATCCTCTTTTACAACAGCTGCAAAACAAACAAACAAGCAAACCAAAACAACTTAGAAGAAGCCAACTGGGAGGGGGAGGGGCCAATATGGCAGAGTACAAACAGCTCTAGTCTGCAGCTCCCATGGACGAGGAACGTAAACAGCGAGTGGTTTTGAAAACTGAGTAGATGCAGTTTTCTAGATATAAGATCATGTCATCTGCAAGCAAAGACAATTTGACTTCCTCTCTTCCTATTTAAATACCCTTTATTTCTTTTCTCTTGCCTGATTTCCCTGGCCAGAACTTCCAATAAAATTTTGAATAGAAGTAGTAAGAGAGAGCATCCTTGTCTTGTGCCAGCTTTCAAGAGGAATGCTTCAAGCTTTTGCCTATTCAGTATGATATTGGCTGTAGGTTTGTCATAAATGGCTCTTATTATTTTGAGTATTGTGAGTACTCTATTGACTTATGCATCAATGTTCATCAAGGATATTGGCCTGAAATTTTTCTTGTTGTTTTTGTGTCTCTGCCAGGTTTTGGTATCGGGATAATGCTGGCCTCATAAAATGACTTAGGAAGGAATCCTTCCTTTTCATTTGTTTGAAATAGTTTCAGAATAGATGATACCAGCTCCTCTTGTACCATTGGTAGAATTCAGCTGGAAATCCATCTGGTCCTGGACATTTTTTGGTTGGTAGGCTGTTTATTTCTGCCTTAATTTCAGAATTTGTTATTGGTCTATTCAGGGATTCAACTTCTTCCTGGTTCAGTCTTAAGAGGGTACATGTCTTCAGGAATTTACCCATTTCTTCTAGATTTTCTAGTTTATTTGCATAGAGGTGTTTATAGTATTTTCTGAATCGTTGTTTGTATTTCTATAGGATCAATGGTGGTATCCCCCTTATCATTTCTGATTGTGTTTACTTGAATCTTCTCTTTTTTCTTCTTTATTAGTCTAGCTAGTGGTTGATCTATTTTATTGATTTTTTAAAACCAGCTTTTGGATTCATTGATTTTTTTGAAGGGTTTTTCATATCTCTATCTCTTTCAGTTCCACTCTGAGCTTGGTTATTTCTTGTCTTCTACTAGCTCTGGGGTTTGTTTGCTCTTGTTTCTCTTGTTCTGTTAGTTGTAATGTTAGGATGTTGATATGAGATCTTTCTAGCTTTTTGATGTTGACATTTAGTGCTATGAATTTCCCTTTTAACAGTGTTTTAGTTGCATCCCAGAGATTCTGGTTTATTGACTCTTTGTTCTTGTTAGTTTTGAAGAACTTCTTGACTTCAGCCTTAATTTCATTATTTACCTAGAGTCATTCAGGAATAGGTTGTTCAGTTTCCTTGTACATGCGTGGTTTTAAGTGAGTTTCTTAATCTTGAGTTCTAATTTGATTACGCTGTGATCTGAGAGACTGTTATGATTTCAGTTCTTTTTTGTTTGCTGAAGAGTGTTTTAATTCCAATTATGTGATCGATTTTAGAGTAAGCTCCATGTGGCACTGAAGAAAAATGTATATTCTGTTGTTTTGAGGTGGAGAGTGCTCTAGATATCTCTCAGGTCCACTTGACCCAGGGCTGAGTTCAAGTCCTGAATATCTTTGTTAATTTTCTGTCTTATTGATCTTTTTATTATTGACAGTGGGGTGTTAAAGTCTCCCACTATAATTGTGTGGGAGTCTAAGTCTCTTTGTAGGTTTTTGTAAGAATTTGTTTTATGAATCTGGGTGCTCCTGTGAATATATATTTAGGATAATTAGCTCTTCTTGTTGAATTCAGCCCTTTACCATTATGTAATGCCCTTCTTTGTCTTTTTTGACGTTTGTTGGCTTAAAAGTCTATTTTACCAGAAACCAGAATTACAATCCTTGCTTTCCATTGACTTGGTCATTTTTCCTCCATCCCTTTTTGTTGAGCCTGTGTGTGTCTTTGCATGTCAAATGTGTCTCTTGAATACAGCACACTGATGGGTATTGTCTTTTATATCCAGCTTTCCATTCTGTGTCTTTTAATTGGGGAATTTAGCACATTTAAATTTATAGTTAATATTGTTATGTGTAAATTTATTTGTCATGATGCTGGCTGGTTAATTTTGCTCACTTGTTAATGTAGTTGCTTCATGGTGTCATTAGTCAATGTACTTTAGTGTGTTTTTGTAGTGGCTGGTAACAGTTTTTCTTTTCCATGTTTAGTGATTCCTTCAGGAGCTCTGGCAAGGCAGACTTGATGGTAATGAAATCCCTCAGTATTTGCTTCTCTGAAAAGGATTTTATTTTTCCTTCTCTAATGAAGCTTAGTTCAGCTGGATATAAAATTCTGGGTTGGAAAGTCTTTTCTTTAAGACCTTTGAATATTGGCCCCCAATCTCTTCAGGCTTACAGGGTTTCCGCTGAGAGGTCTGCTGTTAGTCTGATGGGCTTCCCTTTGTAGGTAAACTTGCTCTTCTCTCTGGCTGCCCATAACATTTTTTCCTTCATTTCAACCTTAGAGAATCTGACAATTATGTGTCTTGGTGCTGTTCTTCTCATGGAGTATCTGATTGGGGTTTTTCTGGGTTTCCTAGATTTGAATGTTGGCCTGTCTTTCTAGGTTGGAAAAGTTCTCCTGGATGATTTCTGAGGTGTGTTCTCCAACTTGGTTCCATTCTCTCTGTCTCTTTCAGGTACTCCAATCAGTCATAGGTTTGGTCTTTTTACATAGTCCCATCGTTCTCATAGGTTTTGTTCATTCCGTTTCATTCTTTTCTCTCTAATCTTGTCTGTTTGCCTTATTTCAGCAAGATAGTCTTCAAGCTCTGATATTCTCTCTTCCACTTTTTGGATTCAGCTATTGATACTTGCATTTGTATTATGAAGTTCTCATGCTGTGCTTTTCAGCTCCATCAGGTCATTTATGTTCCTGTCTAAATTGGTTATTCTAGTCAACAGCTCCTGTAATCTTAGCTTCTTTGCACTGGGTTAGAGCATAATCCTTTAGCTCAGTGAAGTTTATTACTCACTTTCCGAAGCCTACTTCTGTCAATTCATCCATCTCAGCTTCAACCCTGTTCTGTGCCCTTGTTGGAGAGGTGTTGTGATCATTTGGAGAAGAAGAGGAATTCTGGCTTTTGGAATTTTCAGTGTTTTTGCATTGGTTTTTCCTCATCTTTGTGGATTTATCTACCTTTGATCTTTGAGGTTGTTGACCTTTGGATGGGGTTTCTGTGGGGTCTTTTTTCTTGGTGGTGGTGTTGTGGTTGCTTTCTGTTTGTTTTTCTTTTAACAACCCCCTCTTCTGCAGGTCTACTGCAGTTTGCTGAAGGTCTACTCCAGATCCTGTTTGCCTGAGTGTCACCAGTGTAGTCTGCAGAACAGCAAAGATTGCTACCTGTTTCTTCCTCTGGAAATTTCATCACAAAGGGGCACTGATCCTTTGGGTGCCAGCCAGAACTCTCCTATATGAAGTGTCTGGTGACCTCTCTTAAAAAATCTCACCCAGTCAGAAGGCACAGTATCAGGGATTCACTTAAGGAGGCAGTTTGGCTGCCACTTAGTGGTGTGGGTTCACTGCCTCAGGGGGAATCCCCCTCGTCCAGATTGCTTGGACTCTTCAGAGCCAGTAGGCAGGAAATAAATTTTGTTCTGTCTGTAAACCCCTAATTGGAGTTGCTGGAAATCCTGCAAAGAGGCTCTGCCCAGTGAGAAGAGATGGATCTGGTTCCCACTTAAGAAGCAGTCTGGGCATGATTTACCACAGATGCAGTGCTGCACTGTGGGAAATTCTGCCCAGTCCAAACCTCATAGTCTCCCTAGCACTGGCAGGGGAAAGCCACTGACTAGATCCACAGTAATGGTTGTCACCCCTCCCTCTGGGAACTTGGTCATTTTAGGCAGACTCCAGGCTGCTGTGCTGGCCAGCGGGAATTCCAAGCCAGTGGGTGTTAGCTTACAGGGTTCTGTGGGAGTGGGACCAGCTAAGTGAGGCTGCTTGGTTCCCTGGCTTCAGCCTTCTTTCCACAGGAATAAATGGATCTCCTTCCTCACTGGCATCTCAGGAGCTGCTGGAGAATGCAAAAACTGCAGCTCCATGCCTGCCCAAGTGGCTGCCTACCCTAGAAGCTGCCATAGGTCTGCACAGCTTTGTGCTTGGGGCCCAGGGCCCTGGTGGTATGGGAACATGAGGGAATCTCCTAGTCCATGGATTGCAAAACTCTGTGAGAAAAGCATAGTTCTCCGGCTGGGTAGCACAATCCCTCACTGCCTCCCTTGACTAGGGGAGGGAGGTCCCTTTGCCCTGTGCAGTCTGTGGGTTGCACCAACCACTTAGTCCCAATAAGAGAATCTCAGTAACTCAGTTAGAAATGCAGAACTCACTCGCTGTTTTACGTTCCTCTCCATGGGAGCTGCAGACTAGAGCTGTTTGTACTCTGCCATATTGGCCCCTCCCCCTCCCAGTTGGCTTCTTCTAAGTTGTTTTGGTTTGCTTGTTTGTTTGTTTTGCAGCTGTTGTAAAAGAGGATTGAGTTCTTGATTTTTTTCTCAGCTTGGTTGTTGTTGGTGCATAGCAGTGCTACTAATTTGTTTACGTTAATTTCGTATCCCAATAATTTGCTGAATTCGTTTATCAGATGTAAGAGCTTTTTCATTGAGTTTGTAGAGATTTCTAGGTATACGATCATATCATCAGTAAAAAGCAACAGCTTGACTTCCTCTTTACCAATTTGGATGCACTTTATTTGTCTTTCTTGTCAGGTGCTGTATCTAGGACTTCCAGTACTGTGTCGAATACAAGTGGTGAAAGTGGGCATCCTTGTCTTGTTCCAGTTCTCAAGGCAAATGTTTTCAGCATTTCCCTATTCCATATACTATTGACCATGGGTTTGTCATAGTGGCTTTTATGACCTAGAGATGTGTCCCTTCTATGCCAATTTTGCAAAGGTTTCAATCATAAAGGATGCTAGATTTTGTCAAATGCTTTTTGTGCATCTATTGAGATGATCATATGATTTTTGTTTCTAATTATATTTATGTGATGTATCACATTTATTGTTAAACCATCTCTTTATACCAGGTTGGTTTAACATTTATTGTTAAATGTTGATAAATGTTAAATGTTAAATGATGGTAAAAGCCACTTGATCATGGTGTATTATCTGTTTGATATGCTGTTGGATTAAGTTAGCTAGTATGTTTTTGAGGATTTTTGGATCTGTGTTCATCAGGGTATTGGTCTGTAGTTTTCTTTCTTTGTTATGTCCTTTCCTGGTTTTGGTATTAATGTGATACTGGCTTCATAGAATTACTTAGGAAGGATTGCCTTGTTTTCTATCTTCTGGAATAGTTTCAGTAAGATTGGTACCATTTCTCCTTTGAATGTTGGAAAGAACTCAGCCATGAATCCACCTGGTCCTGGACATTTTTTATTGGAAATTTTTAAAATATTGTTTCAATCTTGCTACTTGTTATTGGTCTGTTCAGAGCTTCTATTTCTTCCTAATTTAATTTATGAAAGTCATATATTTCCAGGAAGTTATCCATCTCCTCTAGATTCTCTAGTTTCAATGTGTAAAGGTATTTTTAGTAGCTTTCAACAATCTTTTGTATTTCTGTAGTATCAGTTGTAATATCTCCCATTTCATTAATAATTGAACTTTCTTGGATCTTCTCTCTTCTTTCCTTTGTTAATCTCAATTTTGCTTATCTTTTCAAAGAAACAGATTTTTGTTTCATTTGTCTTTTGTATTTACCTTTTCTTATTGTGTTTGTTTGTTTCAATTTCATTTAGTTCTTCTCCATGTATTTGTATAGTTTTGAGGGTTCCTTTTGGAGTTAATTTCCAGTTTTATTCCACTATGGTCTGAGAGGATATTTGATATAATTTTGATTTTCTTAAATTTATTGAGACTTGTTTAGTGACCTATCATATAATCTATCTTGGAGAATGTTTTGTGTACTGAAGAAAAGAATGTGTATGCTGCAGTTGTTGAGTAGAATGTTCTGTAAATATCTGTTAAGTCCATATTTTCTAGGGTATAGTTTAAATCCTTTGCTTCTTTGTTAACTTTCTGTTTTGATGATTGATCTAGTGCTGTCAGTGGAGTACTGAAGTTCCCCCACTATTACTGTGCTGTCATCTATTATTTCTTAGGTCTAGTAGTAATAGTTTTATAAATTTGGGAGCATCAGTGTTAGGTGCATTATACATTTAGGATTGTGATATTTTCCTGTTAGACTAATCCTTTTATCATTATATGATGTCCCTCTTTGTCTTTTTTTTTTCTTTTTTTACTGTTGTTGCTTTAAAGTCTGTTTTTTTTTGTTGTTGTTTGTTTGTTTGTTTTTTGATATAAGAATAGAAGAATAGCTATTCCTGCTTGCATCTGGTTCCAATTTGCATGGAATATCTTTCTTCACCCCTTTACCTTAAGTTTATGTGAGTACTTATGTTTTAGGTGAGTCTCTTGATGACAACAGATACTTGGTTAGTTGATTTTTATCCATTCTGTATCTTTTAAGTGGAGCATTTAGGCCATTTACATTTAACATTAGTATTGAGATGTGAGGTATTGTTCTATTCATTATGCAAGTTGTTGCATTAATGCCTTTTTTTTTCAATGTGTTATTGTTTTATAGGCTCTGTGAGATTTATGCTTTGAGGAGGTTCTATTTTGGTATATTTCCAGGTTTTGTTTCAAGAGTTAGAAGTTGGCTGGTGCAGTGGCTCACATCTGTAATCCAAGCACTTTGGGAGGCCAAGATGGGTGGATCACTTGAGATCAGGAATTTGAGACCAGCCTGACCAACATGGTGAAACCCTTTCTCTACTAAAAATACAAAATCTAGCTGGGTGTGGTGGTGTGCACCATAGTTCCAGCTACTCAAGAGGCTGAGGCAGGAGAATCACTTAAACCTGGGAAGTCAGAGGTTGCAGTGAGCCAAGATTGCTCTGCTGCACTCCAGCTGGAGCAACAAAGTGAGACTCTGTTTTAAAAAAAAAAAGATTTAGAACTCCTTTCAACATTTCCCCATTCCATATAATACTGGCCATGGGTTTATCATAGATGGCTTTTATGACCATAGTGCTGGCTTGATGGTGGCAAATTCTCTCAGTATTTGTTTGTCTGAAAAAGACTTTATCTCTCCTTCATTTGTGAAGCTTAATTTTGCCAGATACAAAGTTCTTGGCTGATAATTGTTTTGTTTCAGGAGAGTAAAGACGGGACCCCAGTTCCTTCTGGCTTATAAGGTTTCTGCTGAGTAACCTGCTGTTTATCTGATAGGTTTTTCTTTTATAGGTTATCAGATGCTTTTTGTTTACAGTTCTTAAGATTCTTTGTTCATCTTGACTTTAGATAACCAGATGACTGTGTGCCTATGTGATTATCTTTTTGTAATGAATTTCCTGGGTGTTCTTTGAGCTTCTTTTATTTTGATGTCTAGATCTCTAGCAAGGCCAGGGAGGTTTTCCTCAATTATACCCTCAAATAAGTTTTCCAAACTTTTAAATTTCTCTTTTTTCTCAGGAACATCAATTATTCTCAGGTTTAACTGTCTAACATAATCTCAAATTTCTTGGAGGTTGTGTTCCTTTTTAAAAAATTCTTTTATCTTTGTCTTTGTCTGATTGGGTTAATTTGAAAGCCTTTTCTTCAAACTCTGACATACTTTCTACTACTTGTTCTATTCTACTGTTGAAACTTTTCAGTGTGTTTTGCATTTCTCTACCTGTGTCTTTCATGTCCAGAAATTGTGATTGCTTTTCTTTATGATATTTATTTCTGTGGAGAATTTTTCTTCCTTACCTCTTTGTTTTAAAAATTCCCTTAAGATGATTTCACCTTTCTCTGATATTTCCTTGAGTATCATGATAATCAACCTGAATTCTTTATCTGGCAATTCTGAGATTTCTTCTTGGTTCACATCCTTGCTGGGGAGCTGGTGTAATCTTTTGAGGGTATTATACTAATAGAACCCTGTTTTATCATATTACCAGAATTATTTTTCTGTTTCCTTCTCATTTGGGTACACTATTTCTGTGGAGAGGTCCCAAACTTAATGCTTGATGTTTAGATTCTCTTGTTACATGGGGTGATCCTTTGATGTGGTATTCTCACCCTTCGTCTACTGATGGGGCTTCCTGAGAGCTGGACTGCAGAGAATGTTATCATTCTTCTGGGTCTAGTCACCCAGAGGGGCTGCTAGCGTCCTGGCTATTGCTGGGGAATGTCTGCAAACAGTCCCATGATGTGATCCATCTTCATGTCTCCCCCGCCATAGATACCAGTACCTGCTCTGGTAGAGGTGGCAGGGACATGAAGTAAACTGTGAGAGTCCTTGGTTGTACATACATTTTCTATTCTGGCTTAAATGTGTGTTAACAGTGAAGTTTTCATATAGACACACTCAGGACCTCTGGTTAGCTAATATGTTGCAGGCAGTGGAATTAGGTGTTGTCTCCTCCTTAATAGGATCAGAGTTATTCTGTCATGAGTTGCTGTAATGGGTTGAGTTCATTGGCCTCCAGCCAGGAGGTGGTGCTTTCAAGAGAGCACCAGCTGCATTAGTAGTAGGGGGGATCAAGCTTGCCCGAAGTTGTCCAGAGGAGGTATATTGGTTTCTAACGTGATGGGTGGGATCATAAAACTCCCAAGAGTTTATGTCTTTTGTGTTCAGCTACCAGGGTAGGTAAAGAAATACTACCAGGTGGAGACAGGGTTAAGCAAGTCTGGGCTCAGACTCTTCTTGGGCAGGGCTTGCCATGGCCACTGTAGGGAATGGAAGGTAGTTCTCAGGCCAACAGGATTATGTTTCAGAGGGGATCTTGGCCACTTCTGCTGTATTGTATAGTTTGCCAGGGAAGTGGGGGATAGCCAATACCAAGAGGCCTCACACAGCTCCCAACCTGTTGGTGGGCCAGTCTCACTCCTGCAGTGCCCTGCTCAGACCTTGCCCCAAGCTTGGAGCTTCCCCACTGAGAAAGCAAACATGGCTTTCAGGCCTTACCCCTCCCTATCTGCCCACTCCATCAGTGGCAGCTCCTGCACTCCTGCACTTGTATCTGCAGCAGCTCCTGCTCATCTTCTCCATTCCACTCAAGAAAATTGTGCCCAGTTGAAAACACTACCAATTGCAGTTGGAAGCTTCCTTTGCCCTGTGATCCCTCCCCAGTTCCACTGGCTGCCTTCCTGGAGGTCCTCTGTGAAATATAGTCAGGGATGGCTTCCGTGTACTTGAGCTGGAGACTGGGAGTGATTGTCAGGCACTTCCCATTACTATTTTTACTTTTATATTTTGCACAACTCCCTAAATCTGTTTCAGTTCTAGGTAAGGTTAAATCCTTCTCCCATGATCTGAATTTTCAGATTCCCCAGGGAAGCTGTGTGTTCAGAGGCAGGTTTTCCCCCTCTCACTCTTTGGAAACTCAGTTTTTTTTACTTGTTTTGCAGAATTTGCAGTGGTGTGCCAATTCTTTCAAAGAATCGGTGAATTATTTTGGTTTTCCTGGTACATTCCTGCAATGTTTCTTGGAACAAAAGATCATAGAGTGATTCTCCATATGCTGTTCTGTCTGTCCAAGTGGGAGCTGCACATTAGCCCTGTCTCCTATCTGTCACCTTGTCTGCTATACCCTCTTCTTTTTGTGATTTCTTAATAAAAATTTAAGTCAGTCATTTTTGACATTTCCTTTTATTAATACAATCATTTAAATCCATACATTTTTCTCAAATTAACATTTTAGAAATGCTCCATTTTTATAAGCTGAAATTTCATTTTCATTCTCAAAACTTTTTCTATTTCCCCTTGTGAGATGTTCTTTGTCTCATGAAGTATTTAGACATTTATATTTAATGCAATTCTCAATATGGTTTAAATCTGCCATCTTCCTTTTTATTTTTCATTTGTCCAATTTGTTCTTATTCCTTTTTACCTATTTGAAGGGGATTGAGCATTTTACTATAATTCCACTTTATTTTTGTAGTTAACTTATTTTGTCTACCTCTATGATTTCTTAGTGTTTATTCTGTTATCAATACGCATCTTTAATTTATCACAGTATATCTTCAGATAATATTATACTGCTTCCCATACAAGAAACTTACAGTATACTTTCATTTCTCCTTCTGTACCTTGTGCTATTGTCATTTTGCTTTTTAGCTTTGTGTCCATTTTACTTCTGCAAATGTTACAAAACCTTCTATTATGTTTTAGACATACTTTAGACCTGTTTTCCATTCCAACTACTCTCGAGTTTTGCGTAGATCCAAGATTCCACATCACGTCAGTTTCTTTCTGACTGAAAAACTTACTAGAATATATCCTATAAAGAAGTTCTTCTGGCAATGAAAATTCTAAGCTTTATTTTTGTCTAAAAATTATTTATTTCACCTTCCTTTATAAAACAAAATCTTTTTACTAGATATAAAATTCTATATACTGATTCCCCACCCTTAACACTTATATGTCATTTCAGTGTAACTTGGCTTGATCAGTTTCTAGTGAGAATCAAACAGTCATTCTTTTCTTGGTTTCTCTGTGAATAAATGTGTTTTTATTTTTTCTTCTGGACTTTAATATTTTCTCTTTATTACTGGTTTTGAGCAATTTATAACATGTTTTGGTGTGAGCATCTTTGAGTTTATCCTGCTTGAGTTTCTTCAAGCTTCTTATATCTGACTTTTTGACCACTATGTATTTACATATTTTTTTCTCCTCTTTTTCTGAGACTCCAAGTGTGTGTGTGTGTGTGTGTGTGTGTGTGTGTGCACGCGTGCGTGCATGCATGTAGCTGCTTTCCCATAGTTCACTGAGACTCTGTTCATTTTCTTTTCAGTCATTTTTGTTTTGTTTTTAATATTAATATTACTGTTTTCAAAATCATTAATCTTTGCTTCTTCAGTGTCTAATTTGCAGATTATTCCATCCTTTAAAAGTTTCATCTCTAGAAGTTCCATATGATTCTTTCTCTCATTATGTTTATATTTTTCTTAAAATCATCAAGAATATTAAATACCTATATATACATATGCTGTATGTGTCTATGTATAAAATAGTTTTAAAGCCTTGGCAGCTAATTCCATGATTATTCTCATTTATGTGTCTGTTTTTATTGACAGATTTTTCTCCTGATTAAGAATCACATTTTTCTACTTTCTTCAAATGTCCAGTAATTCTTCTTTGAATGTCAGACATGAATTTTATGTTGGTAAGTGCTGACTTTCATTTAAGTAATGTTGGACTTTGTTCTGGAAGGTATATAAATTACTTGCAAATCAATATACTTTTCAGGCATGTTTTAAAGCTTTTTTCAGATAATTACCTTTACACTGAGTCCATAATTACCTTTACACTGAGCTAACTTAGCACTCACTACTAAACCATGACCTTTCTGGGATTTCTACTGACTGCACCATGTACTCAGTGAGATCCCCTCCACTCAGGCTGGTAGGAACTCAAATAATTCCTAGCCCTGTGTAAGTTCTGGGAGCTATTCAGCTTCTGGTTCTCCATTAATTTTTTTCCCAGCTAGTTTTACTTTACCTGACTTCATAGAGTTCTACCTTTATGTTCACAGATTGTATTCAGCCAAAGACTCAAGGAGACCTTATACAGATTTCTGGAGCACTTTTTATGCATAGCAACTTCTTCCCTGGAAATCTGCCTAGCAAATTCTAACCACCTCAGCTATTTGATCTCTAGTCTTGGTTTTTTTAACCCATTAAGACCATAGGGCTTTGTCTGTATTTCTCCTCCCTTCACTGCAGTCTAGAAATTCTGTCTTTGTAGAGATACTGCATTTTCTTTGGGACAGTTTTAATGTTTGCGTTGTTAGAGATACAGTATTCATAGTCACAGAGCATATTTTACCTAGTTTTTTGGCTGAGTTGTTCCAAAAAGATCATAAACGTTGAAGGCTTCTTGATAGCAGTATTTCCATGCATGGTCCAGGATGAGTGACCATAATTTATAACCTTTCCTGAGATAAAAATGATGAGTGTTTCCAATGGGATGTATGTTTGCTGTTCCTAGTTTTGTGCAAAGGGCTGAGGGATAGCCCCTCTAGTACATGGTCTGTAACTTTAAATCCTGTCTTTATGTTTCCATCAAAGTCCTACCCTCTAAAGCATTTACCATAATGGACCACACAGCTTCATTTCCCACTTGCCATTGCTTGTACCCACTTTATTTCCAGCTCCTGGAGATGTGACTTTCTTGTTTTGAAACTCAGCTATGTGATTTTATACAGCCATAAAATTGTAATAAGTTTTCTGTAATTCCATATATTTATAAAGAAAGAATGCTTTCCAACATCAGCTTGGCCTACCATTTGATTTTAAGTGTTCCACAATTTTTACATGATGCAACTGCAGGTCAAAAAGAGTATGTGATTTTTAACAGTGTAGAAATTGATTAGTAAGGTATTAGTAGACAGACAGAACAGTCACACCTTTTAAATAAAAAAACTCAACAAGTATTTTGGTGAGCTTCAATTAATATTGAATTGAAATTTTTCATTTACTGCACCCTAGCAAAACGTAAATCTAGCTTGAGTGCTGCAAGTATACAGCATGTAGGAGTTAGCACATAATACATATTTATAATTGTTTGTTGGATGATTAAAAACAGCAGAAGTATGTTGAAAAATCGGTTTTCAAATACGTATTAGAAGCAAGTAGCAGAATATAAAGCCATTGCTAAGTTTAGTATTATTGTTTTCAAGTATGTAGAGGATTAAGTCTGAGGCTTATGGAAATCCATATATAAGTCTATTAATGACTAAATTTTTAAAATTTATTATTGGTATACTGAGATTTTTTAATATTGCAAATGATTTTGCTAGCATGTTTTCTCAATAAGTCTATCTGCTCTCACCCTACCCTTTGTCAAGTTTAAGAGAGTTCATTTAGTTCAGAAAAATGTTCTCGTATATGTCCAAATTTGGTGACTATAGTTTTCCTCTGGTAAAATTGCCATATTTTATTATGCTTGTTTTCCATTTTTTAAAAGAACATTTATTTTTAAAGTTTACAATAATAAAATTGGATGTCCTTGAAAAAATATGGGATTTAAGCAGTATTCCTTTTGTAATTGCTATTAAGTAGATTGGCTGGTTATTTTCAAAGTGGGGATTGTGTCAATCAATGTCAATTGCATTGTCTTCTCCAGGTTTGTCAGACACTGTTCCAATAAAATCCAACTTTTTAAAACATTTGGGATAATTACTTCTACATCTGTTTCCACATTCTAGGCCAGATACAGAAATAAATGAATGTTAGAAGTATAGTTAGCCAATTTCCACATGTAAATGTCTAGTCCATTCATATCAGTCCAAATATGTCTCCCTTAATTTAAGCCTAAGTGCCTTAAATTGATATGATTTTAAAAAGGAAAAGATAAAATAGCATTGTTTATAGTCACTAAAATAATCCATGAAAGATGAGGAATAACAGCTTAACTTTTGATTAAATGACCAATTAAAACAAAGAATACCTATAGACAGAGCCTCAGTCATAGAGAAGCCATGACACTTAGGAAGAGAAGCATAAGCCAATTCATACAAATAATAAAAAGTTACTAATATGATGAATTCTGCTAAATTCTAAATTGCTACTGGGTAATTTTTCAGTTAAGTATAAATGTAGCATCTGCCACATTCATCCAACTTGAATATATGTCATGTGTTGAAATAAAATATGAAGAGCTATTTAAAATTTGAAAGTTGCAGACTAAATGCTACTAAACTGCTTAGCATTCCACATTTTCATTCCTGAAAATCTAACTTCTCTTCAGGTTTTTCTTTCTTCTCTAATAGTAACCTTAACATAACTTCTAACTTTAGAAAAATAGTGGAATAAATCATGAAAAATAAAAATGTGAATTCCAAATAGTTGCATTTACAAAACACTAAGCCATGCTCAACATAATTATTTTTAGGAACTCAATCTTGAAGTGTTTCAAAACATTATTCTTTCATAAATAATGGTTAATAAGGAATAAGCATCTTGCATTTATGATTTCAGAAGAACTTAAAATAAAATTTAAACAAACATGCTCATCAACAGAGAGAAATAAATATCTGATGAACAGTCCCACAGGAAAAATTATCCTTTTTTATATAAATTTTATTTTTTATGATACTCAGCCATTTTTAGTACTATATATCTTAAAACTTAAAATAATTACTCTGAAAATGCCCTACTGCACATTAGTTGTAATGTCAATGCTTGAGAGCCAGTAGGAAAACCATCAGCAGAAGGCTTGTGCTTCCATAATATGATATATCATGCAGGTTATTAAAAGAATAAGACAGATGTGCTTATAGCATCCTTGTGAAATGTCTATGACCCCCATTTTTATTTTTAAAAAAATCAAAAAAGTAAATATATATCTGTATTAGGGTTTTCTAGAGGGACAGGACTAATAGTGTGTGTGCATATACATATAAATATATATATAAATATATATATAAATATATATATATATAATATATAGGAGTTTATATATAAAGGAGACTTTATTGAGTATTACTTTATACAATCACAAAATCCCACAATAGGCTCTCTACAAGCTGAGGAGCAAGGAGAGCCAGTCCAAGTCCCAAAACTGAAGAGACCAGAGTCCAATATTCAAAGGCAGTATGCATCCAGCACCAGAGAAAGATGGAGGCTGAGAGTCTAGGCCAGTCTTGCTTTTTCATGTTTTTCTGCCCGCTTTATATTCGCTGGCAGTTGATTAGATTGTGTCCGTCAGATTGAGGGTGGGTCTGCCTTCCCCAGCCTGCTGATTCAAATGTTAATTTCCTTTGGCAACATCCTCACAGACACACCCAGTATCAATACTTTACATCCTTCAATCCAATCAAGTTGACACTCAGTATTAACCATTGCAAGTCTTCCTTTGTCAGATTGAACCCTTACACATCTCCTGAGAGCATATACAATCTTCAAATATAGACAATAATAAGGTCCTAATTGTGCCTAACGTAATACAACTACTTTTCGTACAACTGGAAATGCACCAATCCCCAACTCAACTACTATTATATAAAGTTAACAATACTGATATGAAGTCAATAAATCGTTTGTCACATGATAAAGGAAAAGGAAATAAAATGAAGATATTTTCTTAGTACAAGTGTATACATGCACAAACATAATTTTAACAAAAGAAGAAAATACTCATGACAGTTACAGCCCTCATTTCTGCAGCTGTTCACATGGCAGTAGCTGGTATTGATGACTACCTTCTTCTACTACTCATTCTGCATTCCCTTTGTCTTCAGCAAGCACTGCAGCAGGTCATGTTTTTTTCCTGGTGGAGTAACCCAAACTTTCATTCCTGAAGGGTCTGGACCATTTGTAGTCCTGCCTGGATTGAGCTGTTATAATTCCCCATTGACCTCAATTACAGGACATGTTAATACTAAGAGATGCCCTAACAAATCTTTTGTATTCCATGCATACTCTTCCTTACCTCTGTTAGATGGAGCAGTAGACTGAGTTCATCTTGATAGTTCAAGTCAATCACCCCAGCCAACACTGTAACTCCCTTTTTAGCCTGTTAACTTAAAGGTAGGAGGAGCCCAAAGTGTCCAGGTGGCAATCTTAACTTCCACTTTAATGGAATTATTGTATCTCCTGGTGGTGGCATTCCTCCCTCTGGAACTAAGACCTCTATGCCAGTTTCATGTAATGTCGCAGGAATAGGAAGCAAAAATTTTGCTAGTGGATCACTAGGGGTGATGGTGAGTGGTGCCACTTCCACTTCCACCCCTTGATTCCTAGACCCATGAATCCTGGCTATGGGAGAAACAATACCATAAATTGGACACTGATTCAGAGCATACATGGCCTTCTGGAGAACTTTGCCCCAGCCCTGCAAAATATTGTCACCTAGTTGTCATTGTGAGTTCAAAAGGCCATTCCACTGTTCTATCAATACAGCTGCTTCAGGGTGATGGGGAACATGATAAGACCAGTGAATTCCATGAGCCTGAGCCCACTACACTGCTTTAGCCATAAAGCGAGTGCCTTGGTCAGAGGCAATGCTGTGTGGAATACCATGACAGTGGATAAGGCATTCCATGAGTCCATGGATAGTAGTATTGGCAGAAGCATTGTGTGCAGGATAGGCAAATTCATATCCACAGTAAGTGTCTGTTGCAGTGAGGACAAACCTCTGACCTTTCCATGATGGAAGAGGTCCAATATAATCAACCTGCCACCGGGTAGCTGGCTGATCACTCCAAGGAATGGTGCCATATCAAGAGCTCAGTGTTGGTCTCTGCTGCTGGCAAATTGGGCACTCAGCAGTGGCTGTAGTCAGGTCCATCTTGGTGAGTGGAACTCCATGTTGCTGAGCCCATGTGTAACCTCCATCCCTGCCACCATGGCCACTTAGTTCATGGGTCCATTGGGCAATGTGGGGGGTGGCTAAGAGGCTGAGTGGTAACCACAGGATGGGTCATCTTATCCACTTGATTATTAAAATCCTCCTCCGTTGAGGTCACCTGTTGATGAGCACTCACATGGAATACAAATATCTTCACAGCTTTTGATCACTCAGTGAGGTCCATCCACATTTCTCTTCCCTAAATTTCTTTGTCACCAATTTTCCAATCATGCTTCTTCCAAATTCCTGACCATCTAGCCTAACCATTTGTTACAGCCCATGAATCAGTATATAATTGCACATCTGGACACTGCTTCTTCCAGGCAAAGTGCACAACCAGGTGGACTGCTCGAAAGTCTGCCCACTGGGAAGATTTTTCTTCACTGCTGTCCTTCAGGGATGTCCTAGAAAAGGGCTGTAATGTTACAGCAGTCCACTTTTGGGTAGTACCTGCATATTGTGCAGAATCACCTGTGAATCTGGCCCTAGTCTTTTCTTCCTCTGTCAACTAATTATAGGGAATTCCCCATGAGGCCACTGGTGCAGGCTGGCAGAGAGGAGGCAGGGTGGCAGGAGTGGAGACCATGGACATTTGAGCCACTTCTTCATGTAACTTACTTGTGCCTTCAGGACCTACTTGAGCCGGATCATGTATATACCACTTCCATCTCATGATGGAATGCTGTGTGCATGACCCACTTTATGACTAGATAGGTCAGAAAGCACCCATTTCATGATAGGCAGTTCAGGTTGCATAGTGACTTGATGACCCATAGTCAAACATTCAGTTTCCACCAAAGCCCAGTAACAGACCAAGAGCTGTCTCTCAAAAGGAGGGTAGTTATCTGCAGAAGATAGCAGGGCCTTCTTCCAAAATCCTAGAGGCCTCTCCCATGATTCATCTATGGAGGCCTGCCAAAGGCTCCAAACAGCATCCCTATCTGCCACTGACATCTCAAGCACCATTGGGTCTGCTGGGCCATATGGTCCAAGTGGCAGAGCAGCTTGCACAGCAGCCTGGATCTATTGCAGAGCCTTCTCCTGTTCTGGACCCCACTCAAAACTGGCAGTCATTCAGGTCACTAGATAAATGGGCTGGAGTAACACACCCAAATGAAGAATGTATTGTCTCCAAAATCCAAATAGGCCTACTAGGCATTGTGCCTCTTTCCTGGTTGTAGGAGGGGCCAAGTGCAGCAACTTATCTTCACTGTAGAAGAAATATCTTGACAGTCCCCCACATGACTGGACCCCTAGAAATTTTACTGATGCAGAAGGTCCCTGATTTTTAATTGGATTTATTTCTCATCCTCTGGCATGCAAATGTCTCATACATAAGTCCAGTGTATTTGCTACTTCTTGCTCACTGAATCCAATCAGCATAATGTCATCAATGTAATGAACCAGTGTGATATCTTGCAGAAGCAAAAAGCAATCAACATCTCTCCAAGTAAGATTATGATGCAAAGCCAGAGAGTTCACATACCCCTGAAACAGGATGGTAAAGGTATATTGCTGGCCTTGCCAACTGAAGGCAAATTGCTTCTGGTGGGTGTTATGGATAGGAATGGAGAAAAAGGCATTTGCCAAGTCAATGGTTGTATACCAGGTACCAGGAGATGTGTTAATTTGCTCAAGCAATGAAACCACATCTGGTACAGCAACATATTATTCAATGACAAAAAGCTGAAAGCTTTTTCCCTAAGAAATGGGAGTAGACAAGGATGCCTACTCTTAATCACTCTTAGTCAGCATATAGTGGAAGTCCTAGCCAGAGCAATTAGGCAAGAGAGGGAAATAAAGAGCATCCAAATTGGAAAGGAGGAAGTCAAATTGTTCCTGTTTGCAGGCAACATGATCATATATATAGCAAAACCTAAATACTCTACCAAAAAATAAGCCTCTTAGAACTGATAAGCAAATTCAATAAAGTTGCAGGATACAAAATTGATATTCAAAAATCAAAATTCAAAATTAATATTCAAAAAAGTATTTCCATACATAAATAATGAACTAGCTGAAAAAGAAATCAGGAAGGCAGTCCCCATTTACAATAGCTACCAAAAAATAAAATAAAATACCTAGGAATAAATTTAACCAAGGAGGTGAAAGGACCTGTACAAGGAAAACTGAAAAACACCGATAAAAGAAATTGAAGAGGATACAAACAAATAGAAAGACATCTCATGCTCATGGATCAGAAGGACTAATATTGTTAAATGACAATACTAACCAAAACAATCTACAGATTCAGTTCAATCCCTATCAAAATATCAATGACATTCTTCATAGAAACAGAAAAAAATCTAAAACTTGTATAGAAGCACAAAAGACTGAATAGCCAAAGCAACCGTGAGCAAACGGAACAAAGAAGGAGATATCACACCACCAGACCTCAAAATATACTACAATGCTGTTGTAACACAAACAGAATGGCACTGGCATAAAAACACATAGACCAGTGGAACAGAATGGAGAACCCCAAAATTAAACCATAAATCTACAGCCAACTGATTTTTGACAGAGGTGCCAAGAATATTCACTGGGGAAAGGACATTCTCTTAAATAAATGGTGCTGGAAAACTATATACAGAGAAATGAAACTAGACTCCTATCTCTCTCACCATATACAAAAATAAACTCAAAATGGATCAAAGACCTAAATGTAAGACTTAAAACAGTAAAACTACTAGCAGAAAACATAAAGGAAATGCTTCAAGACATGAGTCTGAAAAAGATTTTATTAGAGCAGAGGCAACAAAAGCAAGAAATAAGCAAATGGGATTATATTAAGCTAACAGCCTTCTGCACGGAAGGAAAAAATCAATAGAGTGAAAAGACAACCTATGGAACAGGAGAAAATATTTGCAAACTACTCATCCAACAGGGGATTAATATCCGAAATGTACGAGAAATTCAAACAGCTCAATGACAAAAAAAAAAAAAAAAAAAAAAAAGAGCAAATTATCTGAACAGACATTACTTATAAAAAGGCACACAAATGGGCAACAAATGTGAGACAAAATGCTTTTAACATCATTAATCAACAGGAAAATGCAAATCAAAACCACAACAATGTTTTGGGGTATCATCTCACTGCGGTTAGAATGATTATTATCACAAACAAAAAATAACAAATGCTGGTGAGGATGTGAAGAAAAGGGAACTCTTACACACTGCTGGTGGGAAGTAAACTAGTCCAGCTACTATGGAGAATAGTAAGGAGGTTCCTCAAAAAACTACAAATAGAATTACCATATGATCCAGCAATCCCACCACTGGGCATTTATCCAAAAGAGAGAAAATCATTGTACCAAAGAGACATCTGCACCCCGGTGTTTATTACAGCACTATTTACAATAGCCAAAATAAGATATCATCATAGGTGTCAAGCAGCAGACGAAAGGATTTTAAAACAATCTAACACATGTATACACACTAGAATACTATTCAGCCATAAAAAAAAGAATGAAATCCTGTATGACAACATGGATGGAACTAGAGGGCATTATATTAAAGGAAATAAGCCAAGAACAGAAAGTTAAATACTATATGCTCTCACTCATAAGTAGAAGCTAAAAAAAAAGTTGATCTCATAAAAGGTCAAAGTAGAGCAAAGATAAATAGAGGCTAGGAAGGGTAGGGGGAAGGGAGAGATAGGGAGACATTTGTTAAAGAATACAAAATTACAGTTAGGAGGAATAAGTTTTAAAATTCTAGACCATTGTAGAATGACTGTAGTTAATCATAATACATTACATAGTTTCAAATAGAAAAAGGATATTGAACATTCCCTACACAAAGAAATGACACGTTTCAGATTACAGATGTGCAAATTACTCTGTTCTGATCACTATACATTATATATGTAGAAGCATCACTTTGTACTCCATGAATATGTACAATTATTATATGTCAGTTTTTTAGATTTAAATGAAAAAAATTTTTTGATGACAAAAATAGTGCAATTCTATAGAACTACTGGGAGTCTACTGGGCTCTTTCTTTAGCCAGTGCCTCAGATCTCTCTAATGTGTTTACTACAGTTTAGTTCACGTATTTTATAAAATAAAAATTATGATTAACTTAGGTTCCACAAAATATATATATATATGAACCCAAGTCTATCTTCATTTGCAGTTTCACTTTCTGTGGTTTCAGTTACCCTTGGTCAACCACAGTCTAAGTATATTAAATGAAAAATTTCAGAAATAATTCATAACTTTTAAATTGCACACCACTCTAAGAAGCATGATGAAATCTCACACTGTCCCACTCCACCCCACTCAGAGCATGAATAATCTCTTTGTCCAGCGTATTCATATTATATACAAGAACTGCCTTTCGTCACTGAGTAACCTCTCCATTACCAGATTAAACATAGTCTATATAGGGTTCAGTATTACCTAGGGGTTCAGGCATCCACAGGGTGTCTTGGAAGATACCCCTGGCACATAAGCAGTAGACTGCCATACTTATCTGAAAACTTTTATGATCATGGATAAGAATGCTGACTTAAAATTCAGACTGTTTTGTGTTTGAATCCTAGACTTACCACTGTCCATATAACTTTGAGTAAATTATTTCTCTAGATTTCAGTTCTTCTCAAATGGAAAATGGTATTAATATATATACATGCTTTATAGAATTTTAGTGATGTTTAAATGAGATGGGCTACGTAAGCTCTAAATTAACATAGTTTCACCAATAGTTCTCAAAAACGCTGTTATTGTTACTAGAAATGAAAAATGTAATTTACTAAATTAATTTAATTACAAATGATAAACATAATTATCATTTAGTAAAAATTTATAGTTTATTTTATTTTATTTTTTTGAGATGGCATCTTGCTCTGTTGCCCAGCCTGGAGTACAGTGATGCAACCTCGGCTCACTGCAACCTCCACCTCCCAGGTTCAAGTGATTCTCCCACCTCAGCCTCCTGAGTAACTGGGATTACAGGTGCACACCACCACACCAGGCTAATTTTGTATTTTTTTTGTAGAAACAGGGTTTCACCATGTTAGACAGGCTGGCCTTGAACTGCTAACCTCAGGTGATCTACCCACCTTGGCCTTCCAAATTGCTGGGATTACAGGCATAAGCCACCGTGCCAGGCCAAAATTTACAGTTTAAAATAAAAATTTTGTAAATAATTCAGAAGCACATCATTATTATTATGATTAACTTTGAATGATGGCATATTTAGATACTCAGCTAACCAGATATCATTGATGTATTTTATGTAATAAAATGAAATTCACTAGGATTTTGCTAATTGCTTACATGATTGTTAAGGCTAAAATGCTATCTGTTATTAAAATTACATCATGTCAGTTCCATTTCTCAAAAGTAAATTTAAAGAAGTTGCCCTTTAGGCACATTCTGATTGACATGTGGTTGAATTATTTCTAAAGAACATTCATTCAAATGCAACAAAAATTTTATTCAGATCCTGAAATTTAAATTTTGGCCTGTCCTTTTAATGGAGAATCTCCTTTTAAATGGTTGATAAATATTATAAAAAAACACAGTCCTGGCTGGGCGTGGTGGCGCATGCCTGTAATTCTAGCACTTTGGGAGGCCCAGGCAGGTAGATCACGAGGTCAAGAGATGAGACCATCCTGGCCAATATGGTGAAACGTTGTCTCTATTAAAAGTACAAAAATTAGCTGGTTGTGGTGGTGTGCGCCTATTAGTCCCAGCTCCTTGAGAGGCTGAGGCAGGTGAATTGCTTGAATCTGGGAAGCAGAGGTTGCAGTGAGTCAAGATTATGCCACTGCATACTCTAACCTGGTGACAGAGCAAGACTCCGTCTCAGAAAGAAAAGAAAAGAAAACACAGTCCTGACCAGTGAACATGAAACCTTAGACTATTTGGAGAAACATGCCTGAACACCCTAAAGTTGAATGATTGTGAAAACCCATCAGAACAGTAAGTAGCACATTAGGCAGCAAATGTGGGAGGCAAAAATGATCCAGCTCAACTTTTAGGAGGTTTTCATAACATTTCAACGTAAATGAACTGAGTGGACCACCTAACTGATACCTCTAGGTTGTCATCTTCATTTTAGGTTACATGGATCATGATTTTTTAAATTAGTAGGCAAAGATCAAGCATCTCCATGTAAGTAACAGGCTTCTGTGTTCTGATCTCCTTCCCGCCTCTCTACTACTTCCAACCCCTACTGAGTACTAAATTTTGCTGATAATTTCGTAAAGATCACAACTTTTATGCATGTTTCTTTTCTTATTTGGTAGAATCACTTCCTATTTTGACAATTCAAGAAGTAAATGATAATGTAACCCATTTTCCTGAAATCAACGCCTCCATTTTGCATAACACAATGAAACTTTTAAACAGGAAAAGGAAAGGGAAGAATTTAATTAGTAGGGAAGTTTGAAAATATACTTTAAAGAATATACAGGAAAGGAATAAGGGCATTTGACATCCTCTAGAGATCTTTTCCATATAACTAATGCATATGAGAAAAGCAGATGTTACCAATGGAAAAATGCAAAGCTGTAACACCCCTTACTTGCCCACCAAAATCAGAGAGAATGCTTCCTAGGATCCAGCATATTTCTCTGTCAGGAGAGGTCTCTAGAAATCCAAAGAATTATCGATGATCCTTCAGTACAAAGACAATGATTGTGGGTCTAGGAATACCTATTTAGAAAATTGGTTTCCCTGAAAGGAAGGCCAAAGATCATGTTAGGACTTTGAAATGAGTCCAAGTGAATATTAGAGTAGGCCCAGATTTATTTTGAATAATTATATCTCTCCAATTTACATTAAAATTCTGCGGTTCTGAAATGACCAGGACCCAGGCGATCCAAGATTTTTAGACCACTTCAAACCCTCGTCTGATTCTGCACTAGCCTCTTTTGGGCCAAAAAAACATTGGTCTAGTAATTGCTTCTTTGTCATAGATCTATTTTCAACATGGAGAGTAAAGGATATGTGTGACCATAGTACAATTATCCTTGATAAGATGCTCTCCCCATACAAGTTGTTTCCAAAGATAAAGGATGAAAGGCATAATATAATGTTCAGAATGTCTGAGCATCTAAGAAGTATGAAGAAGTGAATTTCTAACACGTGAAAATGCATTGTCTTCAAATTGAGTGATGGGTTTTAAAGTTTGGGAAACACAAAGAAAGTTTAAAAATCTATTATACTTATTTTTATTTCTTTATTTCTTACATAAACAAGTGGAAAATAAAGAATTATTAGAACTGGCTTAGAAATTTTTAAAGCATACAAACGTAAATGGGATTTAATACTAGTCACAGATTCCTTCCCTAATGTCAAAAAGCAGTCTCTCTGCTTATACCCAGAAAAACTGCCTTTCAAACTGCAAAACAATTATGAACATTTACTCATACTGTTTAAATATAAATACTTATGAACCATCATCATTCTATTGGATTGTTTATCAATCAAGATTCTATAATGTTTCCAAAATAGTCTTGGAACTAACCAGATGGGCTAGACCGATCATTATTAGAACAGGAGGAAACTGAGCTAATACTTAAGTTAATTGTGCCTATTTGCATGGCCGTGATGTTGACTATTTGTTAAATGCCTACTTGTATCAGACATTGTTTTAGATACCTAAAAATATTGTCTCATTTAATACTGAAAATTAAGACGACAATTAACTTGTCAAAAATTACATGGCTAGTGTGAGCAAAACTTAGATTCAAGCTCAGATCAGTCTACCTCTAAAACTCACACCCTGTCGCCTAAATTGTGTTGCCTTCTAAGGTAATTTGTTTAACAAATGCTGAAAGAACTAGTCCCTTTCTGTATACATATTTATAACATCTTATAGATAATGAGAATCCTCAGTGTCTTGTTACTAATAGTCACTCAAAAAATATTTCCCAAATGAATGAATGAATGATTCAACTAACTCATCTCCAGAATCAGGCAGATCATTCTCAACTTTAAAAATATGCTGTTTATATTTTATATGAAATATATATTTTCTACTTTAAATAAATACAAATTCTATATTTTTTAAACATTTTCAGGGAAGCCTAATCCACCATTTCATTTGACAATAAGCTATTTTCATTTTCAAAAATAATTTTTAGTGTCTACAAAATTAATTTAAGAGTTTTATACAGTAAAATTATGAAACAAATGAAGCCTGTCAGTTCAGTATGAAATAAAACAGTGAAATCATTTCTTTGAATCTTATAAGCAAACAAGTAAAACACGGAGTTAGATAAATGAAAACAGTTCTTAGAAGTATAAAATTTAATATTGATTCCTTTTTCTAATAAAAATCTAACTTAGGCTGGGTACGCTGGCTCACACCTGTAATCCCAGCACTTTGAGAGGACGAGGCAGGTGGATCACTTGAGGCCAGGAGTTTGTGACCAGCCTGGCCAACATGGTAAGATCATGCCACTGCACTCTAGCCTGGGAAATAGAATGAGAATCTGTCTCAAAAAAAATAAACTAAAATAAAATAAATATTCAGCTTCAATCTAAAGAAGAAAAATATTATTCAATGATTCACTTTTAAGTCAGCAATTCAGAAAGTACATCATGTATTTTCAGCCAATGCATGCTGCATTATGCCACAATTTGGAAGTGATGAATGTAGAACAATTGGCAGAAATAGCTCTCTCATTCAAACATGACAATTTTCCATTAAAGAGGAATAAACTCTAAACTTTCACCTAGATCTTTTTCAGAGGTAGACTGTGTTGTGATACAAAGCACTTCACACATGCTCACCCTTAAAGTATGCTCAAGTGCTGCCTCCTTAGAAAAGTATCCCTGACTACCCATCACACACCCAGTCCTCCAAGCAAAATAGTCACTCTCTTTTCTCTGATGGTGAAGACTTTTTACCAGGACACTTATTTCTTATGTTGTGGTACATTTTTTTAATGTACCATGAAATTTTTGACTGGTAAAAGGATATCTTAATCACTGTTCAATATTTAAAAATAGAATTTTCTTGTTAGCATTATCTTCTCCAAACTAAATGTATGTACCACTTCTCATCATTCCATGTGAGAATGATGAGAATGATTTGGAAAAAGTTTTCCAAATCCCTTAAACAACCTGGCCACCCTCCCCTGGATGCTCTTTGCTTAGTAAATGCCCCCATGCCTCAAAAATAACATTCAACATTGGAGCCAAATCTGTTTATCTGAAGCAGACCTACAGAGTTCTCCAGAGTTTATGCCATTGTGATCCCTTGTATGTAAAACCAACTTATAACATGTTTCTGTAAACAACTAAGCATCTGGGATAGTTATAAGATAGATTAAGTCATTCAACAGGTATATATGAAGTAGCAACAATGTACCGGGCACTATACTAAGAGCTGAGGATCCTACCACAGTCACCTCAAGAACACTTTTTTACTGTTATTGGGAGTGTAAATTAGTTCAACTATTGTGGTAGACAGTGTGGTGATTCCTCAAGGATCTAGAAATAGCAATACCATTTGACCCAGCAATCCCATTACTGGGTATATGCCCAAAGGATTATAAATCATTCTATTATAAAGACACATACACATGTGTTCACAGCAGCACTGTTTACAATAGCAGAGACTTGGAACCAACCCAAATGCCCATCAATGATAACGAAATGCCCATCGCTAAGAAAATGTGGCACATATACACCATGGAATACTATGCAGCCATAAAAAGGATGAGTTCATGTCCTTTGCAGGGACATGGATGAAGCTAGAAACCATCATTCTCAGCAAACTAACACAGGAACAGAAAACCAAACACCACATGTTCTCACTCATAAGTGGGTGTTGAACAATAAGATCACATGGAAACAGGGAGGGGAATATCACACACTGGGTCCTATTGGGGGACGTGGGGGGCTAGGGGAGGGATAGCAGGGGGTGGGGAGTTGGGGAGGGATAACATTAGGAGAGATACCTAATGTAGGTGATGGTGGGGGGGATAGATGCAGTAAACCACCATGGCATATGTATACCTATGTAACAATCCTGCAAGATCTGCACACGTACCCCAGAACTTAAAGTATAATTAAAGAAAGAAAGAAAACAGTAATTTTTTAAAAAGATGTTTCTTGTGTAGCTTCCTCACATGTATTAACACATGTGTCACACATAATGGGGGGTTGTGTCGTAAACAATTACTTTTGGCATGCTCTGGGTTATATCAATATTAACAGATTTCTTTTTTTTAAGACCTTTTGCAAATTCTAATATATAAATCATGACTCTCCAAGACTAAGAATGTAATATGCAGCATTTCCCAAGGGTTTGATCATACCACACTGCTTTCATAATGCATCTTGAAGAAACATCTCCTGAGAATACTTTGCACAATTCCTTCTAGAATCTATAGAGGAGTAAACAGATCATTGTGATCTAAGGAAATAAGAGCAAAGGAAGCAACCCAGGGTGAGATGCAAGTTCAAAGGTGGGATACAAGTACAGGGGGTGTAAGGGAAATCTTCTGGAGAGAAGAGATACTCAATAGAATCTCCAAGGACAAGTCTGAGTAAGTTAAGTGAAAAGAAGGAAGTCAGTGGTGAGGTTTTCAGAAAGAAAAAAGAAGAAGCTTACTATGCACAGTGGCTTTTCATGGTCAGAATGGTGATCACATCTACATTAGCTGGAGGAATCACTGGAAAACATCATATGAAAATAAAAATCACAAAAAATTTAATTAGAACCCCTTAAGTTTGAGAATCTGACTGCTGTCAGTCAGGGATCTCTCCCACCCCCAAACCTACTCTTCCAAAAAGTATGCAAAACCAAGAAGAATGAAAAATTGGAATTAAATAAAAACATTTTCATGTGAAGCTAGAAAACATATAATCTGCAGATCCCTAAATATAACTATGAGTTGCTAAAAACAATAAGATTGAGAAGTTATAAGGAAGTTAAAAAGGAGTCAAATAACAGAAAGTGGCACTTGTCCATTGTTGCCTTGAGTTCCAGAAAGCACCAGCAAAAACACAGCTTTCTAAAAACGGAAGACCTATTCTGAAATCTAAAAACTGTAATTTTTGTTTACAAGGATGTGTGACCTGTGCTGAGTAAGACAGGAAAGTGTTTGATTTGAAGTAGCCAAAAATGAGGGCTCTAAAAAAAAAAATCACACAAACAAGCCATATTTGCAGGAAGCTGTCTTGTTTCTGTGGCAGAAACTTGTGGAGAAATATTCTATGTAAGAATTATTCTATGTGGTGATCACTTCCCCCACATAACCATAATCAGCTCTACAGAAAACAGCTGGATACACAAATTTAATAATAACTAACAATAAAAAGAAACAAGTACAGGCATAACTCAGAGATATTGCAGGTTTGGTTTCAGATCACCACAATAAAGCAAGTTACGTGAGTTTTTTGGCATCCCAGTGCATATAAAAGGTATATTTATACTATACTGTAGTCTATTAAATGTCTAGTAGCATTATGTATAAAAAACAATGTACATGCCTTGGTTTAAAAATAATTTATTTGCTAAAAAATGCTAATAATCATCTTGGCTTTGAGTAAGTTGTAAGCTTTGTGCTGATGGAGGGTTTTGCTCTACCTTGGTGGCTGCTCACTGACTAAAGTTGGAGCATCTGTGGCAATTTCTTAAAATAAGACAATGAAGTTTGCTGCATCGATTGTTTGTTCATTTCACAAAATATTTCTCTAGTATGCAATGCTGTTTGATAGCATTTTACCCACAGTAGAACTTCCTTCAAAATTGGAGTCAATCCTCCCAAGCCCTGCCACTGCTCTATCAACAACTTTATGTACTGTTCTAAGTCCTTTGTTGTCATTTCAACAATGCTCACAGCATCTTCACCAGAAGTAGATTCCATCTCAAGAAATCTCTTTCTATGCACAACCATAAAAGCCACTCTTCATTTGTTCAAGTTTTATTATGAGATTGCAACAATTTAGTCCCAGCTTCAGGCTCTACTTCTAATTCTCTTCTAGTCCTCTTTCCATCTCCACACACCAGCTGTTACTTCATTCACTGAGGTCTTGAACCCCTCAAAGTCATCTGTTAGGGTTGAAACCATCTCCTTCCAAACTTCTGTTAATGTTGACATGTTGATCTCCTGCCATGAATTGTGAATGTTGTTAATGGAATCTAGAATAGTAAACCCTTTTCAAAAGACTTCAAGTTCACTTTGCCCAGATTCATCAAAGGAATCACTAGGGCAGCTATAGCACTATGTAATATATTTCTTAAATGATACAATTTGAAAGTCAAAATTACTCCTTGGTCTATGAGCTGCAGAACAGATGTTGCATTAGCATCCATGAAAGCAACATTAATCTTCTGTACATCTCCATCAGACTTCTTGGATAACCAAGGGCATTGCCAATGAGCAGTAATATTTTGAAAGGACTCTTAATTCTGAGAACTAGATCTCAACAGTGGGCTTAAAATATTCAGTAAATGAACCTGTAAACAGATGGGATCTCATCTAGAGTGTTTTTTCATTTATAAAGCACAGGAAGAGTACAGAGAGCATAATTCTGAAGGCCCTAGGATTTTCAGAATGGTCAATGAACATTGGCTTCAACTTAGTCACCAGTTGAGTTAGCTCCTAAAAGCAGAGTCAGCCCATCCTTTGAAGCCAGTCATTGACTTCTCTCCAGCTTTGAAAGTCCTAGATGACATCTTCTTGCAATAGAAGTCTGCTTTGTCTACATTGAAAATCTGCTGTTCCGTGTATCCACCTTCATCAGTTATGTTAGCTGAATCTTCTGGACAGCTTGCTGCAGCTTCTGCAGCAGCAGTTGCTTCACCTTGCACTTCTGTGTTATGGAGATCGCTTCTTCCTTAGCCTCTACTAGGTTTGAATCTTTGCTAGCTTCCTCGCCTCTATCAGTCTTCATAGAATTGAAGAGAGTTGGAGACTTGCTCTGGATTAGGCTTTGGTTTAAGGAAATGTTGTGGCTGATCTTCTATTCAGACCACTAAAACTTTCTTCATATCAGTAATAAGGATGTATCACTTTCTTATTATTTGTTTGTTCACTGGAGTAGCACTTCACTTTCCTTTAAGAATTCTTTCTCTGCATTCACAACTTGGCTAACCAATTGGTGCAAGAGGCCTAGCTTTCAAACCTATCTCACCTTTCTACATGCCTTCCTCACTAATGTTAGTCATTTCTAGTTTTCATTAAAGTAAGAGATGGTCAGGTGCAGTGGCTCAGGCCTGCAATCTCAGAACTTTGGGAGGCCAAGGCAGGCAGATTACTTGAGGCCAGGAGTTCGAGACCAGCATGGCCAACATAGTGAAACCCTGTCTCTATTAAAAATACAAAAAAATTAGCTGGGCATAGTGGTGGGTGCCTGTAATCCCAGCTACTAGGGAGGCTGAGGCAGGAGAATTGCTTGAACCAAGGAGGTGGAGGTTGCAGTGAGCCAAGATAGTACCACTGCACTCCAGCCTGGGGTGACAGAGCAAGACTCCATCTCAAAAATAAGTAAATAAATAAATAAAGTGAGAGAAAGACGACTCTTTATTTCACTCAAACCCTTAGAGGCCATTGAGGCATTATTAACTGGCCTAATTTAATATTGTTGTGTCTGAGGGAACAGGGAGGCCTGAGGACAGAAAGAAATGGAAAACAGCTGATTAGTAGAATCATCGGAACATACACATTTGTAGATTAAGTTTGATAAAGAATTTTTACAGATTAAGTTCTATAGAGGACATTTATAGATTAAGTTCTATTAAGATGGGTGCAGTTCATAGTGTCCCAAAACATTTGAAATATAACAGTAACATCAAAGATTACTGATCACAAAATACCAAAACAGATATACAAATAATAAAAAACCTTGAAATATTGTGAGAATTACTAAAATGTGACAGAGACAAGAAGTGAGTACATACTAACGGAAAAATTATGCCTATAGACTCGCTTGATGCAGGGTTGCCACAGACCTTTAATCTGGAAAAAAAAATGCAATATCTGCAAAGCACAGGAAAGCAAAGCACAATAAAATGAGGCATGTCTGCACAAAATCATTGCAAGGCAATATAAAGAAAAAAAATCAAAAACAAAAACAAACACAGCAGAAAAATGTGACCAAGGAGAAAAAAATCAAACAGAAAAAAGTAATTTTTATAATACATTTATTAAATCAAACTGTGAAGCTGTAATAATTAAAACAGGAGGTAGTGACATGAGTAGACAGATGGATGAACACATTAGTAAATTCAGAAGCTGACCCAAATACACATGTGAATTTAGTATATGGCAAAGATGTCATTTCAAGTCAGCATGAAAAAGAGGTACTGTTTAATAAATGGTATTAAAGCAGCTAGGTAAACGTTCAAAAATGTTTACATCAAATCCATACTTCACACCATACACCAAGATAAATTTTAAATAGAACAAAAGTTTCAAATCTTACCAAACACTGCTAAAAACAAAACTTTATAATGTGTATGTACTTCCATCACGGGCCATCTATGAGGATATTTGATGTCCCAGCAATTGATATTTTCAACATTTTTAATTTTTGCAAATCAAATGAGTAGAATTATGGCACCTTGTTTTATACTTGCATTTCTCTGGTTACTGCAGTTTAAACATATTTTAATGTGTTTATTGACCATTTGAATTCCCTCTTTTGTGAATTTGCCTGTTTGAATCTTTGTCTACTTTTTCATTTGTTTGTTTCTTTTTCGTATTGATTATTTTAGGATTTCTTTACTTTCTAGAAAACAATCCAGGTTTGCTTTGTGTGAGGCAATTCGTTTCTTCTGTATCATTGCTTATCTTTTAATTGTCTATATGGTATCTTCTGCTGTACACCTGTTTTTAATTTTGATGGAGTCAAGTTGTCATTCTTTTCCTTTGTGATTTGTGTGTGTGTGTGTCTTGTCGAAGAGGACTTCCTGACTTCAAGGTCATAATGATATTCTGTATTTTCTACTGAAAAGGAGAAGAGAACAGAGAGGAGAAGGAGAAAGGAAAAAAATATTTAATTTTTATTGTATATATTTGATTCCTATAGTATAACAAAGCATATAAGAAAAATAAAAGACAAATGACAAACTAAGGATAATATCTGTAATGTATATCACAGACCAATCTTTAAAATATAAAAACAATGCTAGAAAGCCACAAGAATATATAGCAATGCAAAAGATAATTGTCAAAATACATTATCAGTTGAGAATAATAGAACTGTTGATAGAAAATGAAATACAAAAGAACCTTAATTGCGTAATAACAGAAATACTAACTTAGAATAAGCTATAAGTCTGTTTCACCTAATAGAGTAACAAAAACCCTTAAATTTTGACAACAGCCCATTGACAAGGCAATGGAAAAACAGATACTTGCAATTATTGCTGGTGAGCATATAAATTGGCAGAAGGCCTATGGAAGGCAATTTGAAATTTTTTTCTAAATTACAAATATATACAGCTCTTTACTCAGCAGTTCTATTTCTGACAATGTATATTAAACTTACACATATGAAAATAAACACTATTATTCATTGCAGTACTGTGAGAGCCAAACATTGGACTATTTTAAATTGTCAACAGAGATCTGATTAGAAAAATTATATCTGTACAACAGAATGCTATGCAGCTGTAAAAAAGATTCATGAAGCTTTCCATATACTGACACATGAAGATCTGTGAAATGTATTTTATGTTTTCTGTTTGGGGTTTTTAAATGAAAGTTGTATATATTCAAGATTTACAATGTGGTGTTTTGACATACATAGTAAGCTGATTACTACAGTCAAGCTAATTAATGTATCCATCTTTTGATGTGGTTTTCTTTTCTCTGTGTGTAGGAGGGTGGCAAGAACACGTAAGATCTGCTCTCTTCACAAATTTCAAGTATACAATATAGTATTATTAACTATTATCATCATGCTGTGTGCTGCAGCATTATTCACAATAACCAAGATATGAATAAATTATTATACACACACACACACAAAGTGGAATATTATTAAGCCTTAAAAAAGAAAGCCTGCTATTTGAAACAATAGGGATGAACTTGTGGAACATTATGCTAAGTGAAATAAGCTCACACAGAAAAATACTGCATGATCTCACTTACAGGTGGAATCTTAAGAAGTTGAATTTATAGAAACACAGAGTTGTATGGTGGTTACCAAGGATGGAGAAGTCGGGGAAATGGTGAGGCCCTGGTCAAGGAGCACAAAGTTTTGGTTATATAGGATGAATAAATTCTGGAGGTCTACTGTCCAGCATGATGACTCTAGTTGATAATACTGTATTATATATGGGACCTGTATTGTAAATTTAACAAAGCAACTTGTGGAAAAAAATGGGTAGGAGACAGAGTTTTTGCAAAGCCAGGAAAGATAAGAATATATCATTTATTGGCTTGCATTTCCCTAAAGAAACTCTTGGAGAATACAAAACGAGCTAATTACAGTGCCTACCAATGCGTGAATAAGGGACGGGAGGTAAATAAGGAAAAGAGAACAAGGAAAGCGAGGCTTTCAGACTACACATATTTACATTTTTTTCAATTTTTGAAGCATGATTATATTGCCTATTCAGTGGATTTAATTTAAAAATAAACTTATTTTAAAACAACTAAACTCAATGATATTAATTTAGTTTAAAAAATAGAAGCCAAACAATAAAGGTGATACCTTTGGCTATCTTTCTCCCTGTCTCAGAGTTTGAAAAATTGTAGATATTCAGTGGAGAAGTGGTCCTCTGATTAAAGTTCTAGCATGATGCTATTTTTATGTGTCAAAACAAATTAAGTTTCCTATGATATTTCAGGACAGGAATTATAAATTCAAAATATTTTTTTCTAAAGGATACTATAAAGGGATGAAACAATTTATGGTAAGCTGAAGCAGTGAAGAGATTCCATGCAATACAAAAATGTCAACTTCAAATTAATCTGAAGATCACATATAAAGGGAAGAAAACAACTTTACCATTAAATGATCAACTGACAACATGAAGCAGAATATAGTGAAATGCATAACATTTTATTATCACATCTATTTCTTGCAATTCAGAAAAACCATAAAGAATATCTTCCAAATCTTTAATTTAATGCATAACACTGTAACACATTTCTAAGGTAAGTTTTAAAATGAGTCAGCCTCATAAGGCTGAGTGACATATTGTCACAGATTTAAAGGAAAATGCTGTCTCTGTTAAGATCTTATAATATGTATAATAAAGAAATACACAGAATAAGGTTAGACAAATTTGAGAATTTTGTTATCACCTTAACGTCAGGGTGTTAATGCATATGTAACCACAAATATTTGAAATATTTCTTCCATTATATCAGATGACAAGAAAGGTGCCTGAAAATTGTCTTATTTGTTGAGGTAAATTAAATGATGTCAGATCAATGACTGATGTGCTTATCATTATAGAATCTAGATATTCAGAGTATCATGGGCTAAAACAACATTTGTAATGGTGTGAAAATGAAATACTTCAACATTGAAAAGATTTATTTCCCTGAAAGGATTTATTTTTACAGTTACTCTTTTTTCTGTTGGCTTATGATTCTTGACTGCAGAAAAAGAACATGAAAAAAATAACTGTCACTTTAATTAAGCACAGCAAAGGTAGAGAAACAAAGGGAGCATTCAAAATGGATCGATGGGTGGTAGGGATGTCATTCAGGAACATCCTTGTGTTTGTTAGTTCACCTATAACTTTAAGAGCTAAGTCTTGTTCTCATAAAAGCACATACTTGGTGTACCAGAAGGAATGACCACAGGATGGGGCCAAAGGCGAAGACAGTTGAAAATGAGCTGAAAACCTTACTATAAAGGGAAAAAAGGAAAAGGACTTTCTCCGGACATTTTACTACAGATCCTGTGGAAGTAATGTCATTTAGTTTTTACTGACTTTTCCTTAAACTTTGGCATTTTTACATGTTTTTTTTTTTATTTTATTTTACTTTAAGTTCTGGGGTACATGTGCAGAACGTGCAAGTTTGTTACATAGGTATACATGTGCCATAGTGGTTTGCTGCATCCATCACCCTGTCATCTACATTAGGTATTTCTCCTAACGCTATCCCCTCCCTAATCCTCCCACCCCCTGCTATCCCACCCCTAGACCCCCACCCCCCAACAGGACCCAGTGTTTGATGTTCCCCCTCCCTGTATCCATGTGTTCTTATTGTTCAACACCCGCTTATGAATGAGAACATGCGGTGTTTGGTTTTCTGTTCCTGTGTCAGTTTTTCTGAGAATGATGGTTTCTAGCTTTATCTATGTCCCTGCAAAGGACATGAACTCATCCTTTTTTATGGCTGCATAGTATTCCATGGTATATATGTGCCACATTATCCAGTGTGTCATTGATAGGCATTTGAGTTGGTTCCAAGTCTTTGCTATTGTGAAGAGTACCACAATACACATACGTGTACATGTGTCTTTATGATCTATAATAGAATGATTTATAATACTTTGGATATATATCCAGTAATGGGATTGCTGGATCAAATGGTATTGCTATTTCTAGGTCCTTCAGGAATCTCCACACTGTCTTCCACAATGGTTGAATTACACTCCCACCAACAGTGTAAAAGCGTTCCTATTTCTCCATGTCCTCTCCAGCATCTGTTGTCACCTGATTTTTTTATTGATCACCATTCTAACTGGCGTGAGATGGCATAGTATTTAATTTCAGCAGGTGAAGGGAGAGCAGGAATGCCAAATTCCTGGTGTCTCCCTCAGCACAGGTCCTGCTCCATGAAGGATTTTGGCCTTGAAAGCTCTGTGGCTCCACCCAGGGCTGCAAGGATGTATGTCAACTTTGAGCAGAATGAGAGAAACAGGCCCAAGAATGGGAAAGGGTTATGACCACTAACCCTGCTACCATATGGTCAGATATTTTTTATTCATAAGAGAAGCTAAAAATTTATATCTCCTTTATTCTTGATATTTAAATGTTTTTTAAAAGTTGTTCACAGCCTGAGGGTAGTTTGCAATATCTGTGCTTTAATAGTAATAACAGCTAATCCTTATGCAAAACTCCCTATACACCAGGGGTTGTTCTAAGTATTTTACACATATAACCTCATTTCATTCTCCTAATAACCACTTGAGGTAAGACCTTTTTATCTCCATATTTAAGATGAGTAAATTGAGGCACAAACAAGTCTGTAGTTTGCCCCAGCTGGCACAGCTGGCAAATGGCAGAGGTAGGACTTGAACCTAGGGAGTCTGCTCCAGAGTTCATACTCTCAAACACAAAGATGTTTCTATAAGAAAATTTCCCCTTTAAAGAGCTAGTTATAAATATTTGATTAATTGTAGAACTAAATCAGCTAATCCTGGCCCTATGCCTACTGATATACTCCAGGTAAACATTTTCTAAAATTATTTTTTTAATTTTTCAGAAATTAATGAGCTACCAGTGTTTCTGAAGGGCCCAATTTGAAAGAGAAGTTATTTTGGAAAACTGAAGCTTACTTTTTATTGAGTATTTTCTAATTGTAAAACATCATTTTGAAAAAAAATACATATTTTTTGTATTTTAGCTACCACATCTCATTTTGCTTTTGAATAACTTTTTTACTGAGAAATAGCGAACTGAAACCAGAAGCCAACCTAAACCATGACTTCTAAGTTTTATTTGAAAATTGAATTCAAACTTTTTAAAGATTTTTTTTTTTTTTTTTTTTAGATAGGGTTTCTCACTCCATCACCCAGGCTGGGGTGCAGTGGCACAATCACGGCTCACTGCAGCCTCTGCCTCCCAGGTTCAAGACGATCCTCCTGCCTCAGCCTCCTCAGTAGCTGGGACTAGAGGCACACATAACTACATCCAGCTAATTTTTTCTTCTTGTAGATACAGGGTTTTACCATGTTGCCCAGGCTGGTCGAACTTCCAGGATCAAGTTATCCACCAATCTCAGCCTCCCAAAGTGTTGAGATTACAAGTGTGAGCCATCACACCTGGCCCATAAATACCTTTTCCAAAAACGAGTGGCTCATCTTATCTTATACTTTAACTCTTCAAAATATTGCACTTTATTATCTAATTTTATATTCATATCAATTTAAATTTAGTTAAATATTAAAACAAAGGGGCTAGAGACTGCCTACTCCTTGTGTGGAAAATAAGGAACTGTCTGGTATGCACCATGTGGATGCGCTAGCACCTCACTATGTGTGGAAGCCTTTCAATTTATTTCAGTTTCACCTGGGAAGCTTGGTAGCTATTTCAGGAAATAGAATTACCAGATCATCCTTTGAGGAGAGTTTAATGTAAAATTGTCTCAAAACCTGCATTCAGCGTGGCACTCAAAGTCACCAAGTCAAACTTCAACAATTCTAAGAATAACTATTAACAACACTATTTCTGGGCATTTTCCTCCCATTCCTAAATTGTTAAAACAGAGATTGAGATCATTATCTCAAAAGTGTTTATCATGAAGTTTAGATAATATGAAATACTGTATAATAATAGTATATTGCCTCAGAGACATATTTAATTGGGGACTAAAACGTTTATTATTTTTAGTATCTAGTGACAATGGCTCATATAATGAAAATGATTGTCATTGTGACTGTTCAAATTTATTTATAGAGGGCTCTGAGTAAATTCTGTTGATCTTTTCTTAATACTCTACAGGCCAGGCTAGTCTCTACATTTTGCAGTAGGAATTTAATTGTGTGCATTTGTGTGAGGTAATGCAGTACATGTAACATATTTAATATTCTCTCTATGTCTCTCTCTTCTACACACACACACACACACACACACACACACACACACACACACATATATATATATATTATACAAAAATGTCCACATGTTATATTGGTATATTTTACTAAGTAAGTTTATAGTGAACATTTTTCCCATCTTTTATTTTCTGGCCTGAATGCTTTAAAACAGCCAAAAAATTAAATACAATATCCAGGTTGCAATCTGGTTATTCTTTGGAAGGATAGACATCTATAATAACATTAAAAGATTTTAAAAATTATATAAAATAGGTGAATTATTACACTAAAAGCAGTAACAATTCTTAACAGAAAAGCTTGATCTAACAGTTAAAAATGTCATTAGCCTTCATGGAAGATAGGAATATGCTCTCTACTTTGCCAACAAACATACAATGTAAGTTTTCTTCTACAAAATAAGTTCATATTTTGAAAAGCCGTACTTCTAGAGCTTTGAATTACATTTCTGATGGTGGCAATTAGGAAACTAGACTAAGGACATTAATGAATCTAGAGGATAGTCGTTTTGAGTCCAGTAGGGATATGAAAGCAGTACCCTACCAAAATATTAAACTAACTTCACATAAAACTTTCAGTATTCTAGAAAGTGACATCAACGTCTGAACAGTAATGGTAGTAGTGATTCTTTATTAAGCCTTACTAATTATGTGCTGCAAACTTTATATGCAGTTCATAACTTACAGTGGAAGACAGCATTTGTATAGTGTAAAATAACAACCGGTTCATGACTGTCCTTGTCACAACAGTCTCCGTGTCCTCTGCAATTCCAGGATGAATATGAGTAACTGCAGTTGTGTATTTTACACTAGTACAAAAACATTAAAATTAATAAAAAGGCAAAACAATGTGCTTAACGAATCCCTCTCCTCAAAATTTAACACGTGTCATTTTTTAAAATGGTTAAGAAACAGGTTAACTTTCTGTACATCATAAAAATTTCTTTGGCTCAAGCCTCCCCTAGAAAACCTAAGACAAATCTCACTGGATAACACTGTCCTTCAACACATGCAAACCATGTGGTGACAAAGCAAAAATTAAAAAGCAGCACTATTTGAAAGTGACCCTAGTCAAGGCACCCAAACTCACCAGTTACTCACAAGTAGTTTGTCTCTTGCCCTTCCGGTGGTGTGCACTGTTTTCAGAAGGTTGACTATTCACTCTCCAATGGCATAAGCTTATTGCCTCATATCTACAAGTGTTACCCTGTAGATAACATGTATCTGCACCTTTCAGAGATGTGAATTGTAAGGAAGAAACCTAAAAAATTCCTTCTGATAGAATGACCCTCCGTCGGTCCAATTCTTTCTGAAGAAACCTCTCTTGTAGAGAGTCCCTGCGTGGGAAAGAAACAACTACATTCAGCATATGCAGAAGTATGATCCTCCATACTTACTCCAAAGAGTCTACTTTTTCACTATTAAAGCTCCATCTGTACCTGGTATTGCCTATAAGGTCACCACTATCATCTCCAAATTCTGACTTTTGGCTCACTACAGCTCCAAATCCGCCACAGAATAAGCAGGAATGATTCCCTGAAGTGCCACCATGAAAGGATGTCAAAGCATTAATGTTCCTCACCAATATAAGATACTGGGGAGCATTATTAAACACAAACACAGAAGAACAACAAAAGTAGTTCTCTGCCCCAGAATTTCTACTCCTTCCCTTACCCCATGCAATTTCAGCCAGTAAACAGCTTGGCTTGTTTTATGCAACCAGGGTCTTGCTCTATTGCCCAGGCTGGAGTGCAATGGTGCAATCATAGCTCACTGCAGCCTCAAACTGCTGGGCTCAAATGAGCTTCCCACCTCAGCTTCCCAAGTACCTAGAACTACAGACACATGCCACCATGCCCTGCTAATTTTTTTAAAAAAGCTTTTTTGTAGAGGCAGAGTCTCACTCTGTTGCCCAGGCTGGTCACATACTCCTGGCCTCATGCAATTCTCCTGCTCAGCCTCCCAAAGCACTGGGATTATAGGTGTGAGCCACTCCACTTGGCATAGCTGGACATTTTTACTGCACAAATACTAAATATTTGAGTCACCCCTACTACCTTCTCCTATGACCTGGCTGATGCCAGCACTTAAGGGTAAGTGAGAAGTTTGAGGAAGTCATTGAAAACTCAGTAGACACTCAGGCCTTCAGCTGGTTTTTCTTCCAGTTGAGCTGAATCCATGGAGACAGAGTGAACAGCATTGGACAGGAAGCCAAGCTGAACTAGGTAGCACAGAGGTCTTAGATAAAGCAAACAAAGCAGGGCTTTGTGAGGTGACAAAAAGGAAATGAGCAAAGTCACACCCTAAGCCTATCCTCCAGGCAGTCCAGTGAGCACGAAACAAAGCCACAAAACCAATGGCCCCAGTGTTGAGAATATACTATACAGGTGGTCAGAAGGAAGCTGAAGTTAAGTTCTGCCTTTTAACCCACTTCAATGTATTCTAATAGCCTACAGTTACACTCTAAGAAAATAAGGGATGGGCTTTCTTACTTTTAAGCTTATATTAAACATCACATATTCATATACTGAAGCTCTTTTTAAAAATAACTTGAGTCTAATCTTACAAAGTGTTTTCTTATATTACCAAATAAATCTATGGGTAATTGCTAACAGTGCTATTTATTTTAGAATCTGAAAACAATAAAAGACAACTTAAAGATTTAGCATTCTGCCCAGAATCTCTTTGTCACTTAGCAAGGATAAACCCAAGCTTTCAGATGTTAAACATTTTGCCTATTCTCAAAATGCAGAGAGACCACTGTTGAGAATGAGGACTATGATGGCATTTTAAAGCAGAGTACTCACTGAACACCTAATATTATCTAGACAATAAGGAAATCACATCTGATCTAAACACTAAGGATATTACCATCAATGTTGAGTAAGGCAAATACATAGAATATTTACAAACAATTAAAAGTTAAATTATGGAATAAGATTTTTTGTCATAGACATTTGGGAAAAAATTGAGTGTTTATATGTGTGTGTGCACACACAGTCATGTACTGCATAATGACATTTTAGTCAAAAACAGACTGCATACACAACAATGCCCCCATAAGATTATAAGTCTGAAAAATTCCTTTCCCCTAGTGACACTATAGCTATCAAAATGTTGTAGCACAACACATTACTCATGTGTTCATCGTGATACTGGTATAAACAAACCTACTGTGCTGCCAGTCACATAATAGCATAGCACGTACAATATGGACCTTACATAACACCTGATAATAGATGACTATGTTATTGGTTTATGTATTTACTATGCTATACTTTTTATCATTACTTTAGAGTTTATTTCTTCTGCTTATTAAAAAATAAGTTTAAGTGGATAACAGCCCCCGGCTGATCCTTCAGAAGGAATGCCTTCCAAGAAAAGGCATTTAGGAATGCTTTCAGAAAAGGCATTTTTGTCGTAAAAGAAAAATCTATGGGTCATATCATAGGAGATGACAGTTTCATGCGGGTTATTGTCCCTGAAGGCCTTCTAGGGGGACAACATGTAGAAGTGAAAAACAATATTTTCCCCTAGCGTAGGCCTAGGCCAAGACATGTGCTTGTGTCTTTGTTTATAGCAAAATAGTTTTAAAATAAAACAAATTAAAAATAGAAAAACCATGTGGAGTAGGAGTGTCAAGATATAAAGGATATAAAGAAAATATTTTTGTGTGAACATTAGAGTGTATTTACATAAACCTAGATGGTATAACCTATACACACCTAGGTTATATGGTGTAGCCCATTGCTCCTAGGCTGCACAATGCATTTGTGTTTAAGTGTTATTATGAAATAGTCAAAAAGTTTAAAAGCATTTAAAAGTTTATAAACTAAAAAAGCTACAGTGAGCTAAGGTTATTGAAAAAAGAAAACTTTTTAAATAAATGTAGGGCAGCTTAAATGTACATTGTTTATGAAGTTTACAGTGCTGTACAATAATGTCCAAAGCCTTCACATTCACTCCACTCACTCCCTGACTCACTCAGAGCAACCTGCAGTCCTGCAAGCTCTGTTCATGGTAAGTGCCCCAGACAGGTGGATCACTTCTAAAACCTTTTATAGAGTATTTTCCCTATGCCATTTCTGTGTTTAGATACACACTTACTATTGATTACCTATAGTACTGAATACTATAGTACTATATAGTATACTAATGTTTAGTACTAGAGTACTATAGCTAATTGTAATACAGTCCATAATTCTAATACAGTATTCAGTATTATAGGTAATTATAATACAATAGTATTTGTGTATCTAAACATAGAAAAGGTACAGTAAAATGCTGTTCCTTTTTATTAACATGCTGTACAGGTTTGTAGCCTAGGAGCAATAGGCTATAACATGTAGCCTAGGTGTGTATAGGCTATACCATCTAGGTTTATGTAAATACACTCTATAATGTTCACACAAAAATGAAATTTCCTAATAACTAATTTCTCAGAACATATTCCCCATTGTTAAGTGATATACGACTCTGTACTATATATGTAATACAGAACTATATGTATATAGTGCATATATATGTACTCACTATGTAATGCTTAACTGTATAGTCATATAGTACACAGTCATGCATCACTTAATGATGGGATACACACACATACATATATATATATAATCATATGTATATACAGATGGCCCCGCGGTGATCATGATTTAACTTAAAATTTGTTGACTTTTTGATGATGCAAGAGCAACGTTTATTCAGTAGAAACTCTGCTTCAAGTACCCATACAGCCATTCTGATTTTCACTTTCAAAATGGTATTGAATAAATTATATGAGATATTAGAATAGGTTTTGTGTTAGATTATTTTGCGCAACTGTGGACTAATATAAGTGTTCTGAGCACATTTATGGTAGGCTGAGCACATTTTTGATATGTTAGGTGTGTTAAATGCATCTTCCACTTACAATATTTTCAACGAAGGATAAATTTATTGGGATGCATCCCCCATCATAAGTGAAGGAGATCTGTATATAGGATTGAGAGTCTAGATAATGTTTCAGGAAGGATGCAGGAAGATCTAATTGGTGTGTAAGCAAAGAATCATAGCCAAGACATCCTCAATCCCCTGAAACAACCCATTCAAAGGAAAAGAAATAGGAATGAGTATAGTATGTGTGAAGACACAATGAGTGAAATTAATCTGGGCAAATGAGACTGCATATATTAGGCAGCAATGAAAAATAAATCTATGTAGGTCAGGTAGTGTAAGTCTTATGTACATGGCCAAGAACTTGAAATTGATGTCAAGAGGACATTATAGGTTTTGTAAGAGGTGCTGACACAATGGAAGGCATGTTTTAGGACACTATGCAAGATAGCTTTAGAAAAGGATGACTTAAGCCATGCATATTAGCCATAAGGCTAAACTGATCATTCATACATGTTGTCATAAAGATCTGACCAATAGAACACTCGAAAAGGAAATGAAAGGGTAAATTTGAGCAACATTGAAAAAGGAGGAAACCCAAGTCCCAAATAGACTGGATATGGAAGAGGAAGACAACATATCAAAAATGACTCCAACAATCCTTTGTAAATAGGCATGCCTACAGAATACTACTACAACCTACTGAGAGAAATGGCGAGGCTGAGAAATGTGGCTTTGTGTAAGAGTGGGGTGGGACTTTATTTTTGTATTTACTATAATTCAAAGCAGTAACTATGAGCACTCGACACTTTCCTAAATTGCCATCAATGGAAAAAAAAAAAACATTATTCTAGTTCTGAGGGGCTTTTAATATAGTTTGCCAAAAACGCAATGCAGACTGGTACATGAAAGGAAACAAAATTAAATGTAAAAACTGTGATAATGAATTAAATGCTGTTTTTTTAATCACTGATATAACTGAAAATAAAGGACTAACACAGGAAATGGGGGCAGTGGATTAAAATGTCACAAATGGAAAGCAGGATGCTGAATCTTGAGTTATGCATTGAAAGATTAAAGATAGAGAAGGAAGAACTGAGGCGGAGCCAGCCATAGTGGAATCTGCTGAGCTATCACAATGGGCCATGTGGCTAGGGAAGCTACAGAAGTAAATGTGATCCTAAGTGAAAGGAACAAGCAGTGGAGAAAAGCCTGCCTTAAAGAGAAATTTGCAACACACAAGCCTAGAATCACAAACTAGGGAATAAACTAGAGGCAACCTTACAGTACTAATTTTCTTGTTTGCTAACACAAGTATTATACTGACAATGTGCTTGCTCTAGGCCTATTCCCCATAGTGATGGAGATCTTGTCAACACTTTCTGTACTATTTTTAAAAAATAATTACTGTATTCAACACTTTCCCTTAAAAAATGCCACTTATTTGAGTTGCTATAGAAAGTTGTACACTTAAGAAAAAAAATTAGTAAACTATAAGCAGGTAGAATTCTGCTTTGAAATCTACACAGTTCTCTAAGTGGGGTAAGAGGAGTAGAGAACAAAGTACTTTTAAAAATTTAAGCTACTGGCCTGGCACGGGTCTCACGCCTGTAATCCCAGCACTTTGGGAGGCTGAGGCAGGTGGATCACGAGGTCAGGAGTTCAAGACAAGCCTGGCCAACATGGTGAAACCCCGTTTCTACTAAAAATACAAAAATTAGCTGGTTATGGTGATGCGTTCCTGTAATCCCAGCTACTTGGGAGGGCTGAGGCAGGAGAATTGCTTGAACTGGGACCTGGGAGGTAGAGGTTGCTGTGAGCTAAAATCACACCATTGCACTCCAGCCTGGGCTACAGAACAAGACTCCATCAAAAAATAATAAATAAATAAATATATAAGCTACTGACTGTAATCCCAGCACTTTGGGAGGCCAAGGTGGGTGGATAAGTTGAGGTCAGGAGTTCAAGACCAGCCTGGCCAACATGGTAAAATCCTATCTCTATTAAAAATACAGCAATTAGCCAGGTGGTAGTGATGCACGCCTATAATCCCAGCTACTTGGGAGGTTGAGGCAGGAGAATCGCTTGAGCCTGGGAGGCAGAAGTTGCGGTGAGCCAAGATTGTGTCACTGCACTCCAGTCTGGGCAACAGAGTGAAACTCTGTCTCAAAAAAAAAAGGAAAAGGAAAAAAACAAATTTAAGCTACTGTGCAAACCAGCACATAAATAGAATTCTACTGCAAAGCGAAGGGAAAGAACACATGGTTAATCAATAAAGGTGATGAGTTCTGCAGAACATGGAGTGGAGTTTCAGTGCTAGTATTTCAGGCTTGACAATAGCTAGTAACAGTGTGGTCTCCACTGGCATACACAAATTAACTTTTTAGGTATTGTAGAGTGTCTCGCAATGTTTATATTTAGAAAGTGCCTGAGTTCAAATCCTGACTTCTCTACTCATTACTTCAAAGACAGGAAAGTTATATAATTGCTCTATGTTTTCATCTGTGAAATTGAAGAAATATTATCTGCCTCATCTAGTTGTTTCTAGGATTGATTAAATTCTATTTGTGAATCACTTAGCACGTTGACCAGCCCATAGCAAGAGCTTATTAAGTGCAATATAATTGCTATTAGGAGAATTTCTTCTTCCTTGCCTAAATAAAGACTACTGGCAAATACCCAATTAATGTTATTTCTGAAATGTAAATTATATGTGTGGTAGTAAGTCCTTTGATTATTGGATTACCAGTCACTACTATTTTGAGGCTCTTTCTAATTTCCTCTTTCAATCTCTTAGAAAGACTTTGTTTGTTTGTTTTGAGACGGAGTTTCACTCTTATTGCCCAGACTGGAGTGCAATGGCGTGATCTCTCACTGCAACTTCCGCCTCCCCGGGTTCAAGCTATTCTCCTGCCTCAGCCTCCCAAGTAGCTGGGATTACAGGCATGTGCCACCATGCCCAGATAATTTTTTATTTTTAGTAGAGATGGAGTTTCACTCTGTTGGTCAGGCTGGTTACAAACTCCTGACCTCAGATGATCCACCCACCTCGGCCTCCCAAAGTGCTGGGATTACAGGTTGAGCCACAGTGCCCAATCTTAGAAAGACTTTTTAGGCCTTATAGATATTTAATATTTCCTTCAAACCATGAGTTGTTTGGCTGTAATAGAGTCCACAAATTTAACTGAGCACTTGCCATATTCCAGGAACTAAAGTAGTAATATTGTTTCACATATAATTTTTCTACATGTATCAAAACATTATATAAGTTCCTTCATAATAACCAAAAAGTTAATTTAAAATTAAAATGAATGGTTTAAAGAATGCAACTAAAAACTGTAAAACTTCGTAAGAGATTAACTAGTATCTCTTTCATTGTCAAGACACCAATTTACTTATTTGGATTTCTTTTAATAATATGTATGGAATTTCAAGTTGTAACATCATAGCACCAACAAATAGATTATTACAGTCATATGTGTCATAAGCAGTAAGACTGTATTTCATCAGAGAATTTTGCATATGTGGAAATATAAGCCACATAGATCCATAATTTAAGAACTATCAAGACATTTATCAGTGCCTCCTTTCACCAATATAACACTGTGCTATTGTTTGCATGTAAAATTATCACCCACTAACAGTTGGGAAAGCCCTTTGAGTTGTTTCTAACAAATAATTCTGTTGGAAAAGAAATGAAATGCAAAGAATGTTCAGTATATATTGGATAGTAAGATGCAAGAATGAGAAAGTGTGAAAATACAATAACTGTGTTATATTTCCTTATTGATTCCTGCCACTTACATTCTCCAACAATTATCTCAAACTTAGTCACAAAACATATCCTAGCCTTTAACAACTTGCAAGGCTGAAATGTTAACCTTCAACATTTTGCAAAATTCTTTAAACACTTCCTCTGGAAAACACACAGCTTAAAGTGCTAAAATTGTCTCCTATAATAACCACAACAGGATCGTAACAAACCTGCTTTTAAAAACCAAATAAAGTCTTCCGTGGGGGCGGTTCACCACTTCCCCTTTTTTTAACATGCAGGAACTAATTTAGCTGAGAAGATAAAAGCAAGAGCTGCCTACATATGTACAAGGAAACTAGATCCTAGAACACAAAATGACTCGGGGGCAGGGTGGTCTGGACAGTTTTCTGTAAAAAGAGCCTTCTCTGATTTCGAATGTCACAAATGGAAGGCAAGGAGTCAGAAACATGAATGCATTTGCATTGAAGCAGACAGAAGAAGGGACAAAGGCACCCAAAATTACTGTCAATTATAACTATTATGTGTTTTCCAATCACGTAATTTTTATACCCATTTTCAATTTAATGTCAATATAAAGATATTTAAAATTCAAGACTAAGGTGAAGGACTGACTACTCTCAAACCACCAACAATATCAGAAAAGTAAAGAGCCTAGAGTTAGAGGACCATACCCTCCCCACCTTTTATAGGAAGAACTCACGAAATACCATCCCTCCCATCAACCCTTACTCTTTCAGAAAGGTAGTCATTTATTACCATCCTAGGAAGTCTAAACATGCATGTAGGATATGGCTTTCTCACCAAAAATCCCATAAGGTATATTTAGTTCATGATTCATGTATAACTTCCCAACTTTGTTTTTGTACTTGTTCAACTTACTGGTTATCTACTTGATTGCACATCTGTGGGATATATTAAGTGGACTCTAGTATGTTATAAACTACAAGAGTATTGGGCACAAGCCTCAAAAGCTCAGCATGTATTTGCTAACAGTACCTTCATGTAATAAATGTTCTGTAATTTTTAATATAATGACAAGAATAGAGGGATATACAAATACATAAAGGGTGGACTTGGCCATCCATTCTTGGTCTTACTGAGAAGTTTTATGAGAGTATGTCCCATCAATTTTTCTATAGATTTTTAAGTTTTGTTTTCAAAATATATGAGAGTCAAAGCAGTAAGTCCTATTTTCCTTTAAATACAAGAAAAAATAGTGTGGTCAAAATGTGCCTTCATTAGTGGTGCTTACATGTTTGAATACAATTTGGTGACATTATTTACTCCTCTATTACTGTCACACAAATTATTTTTGAAGGGTGAAATTTAAATACCAAATTATGAGAGAATGTACAGGCAGTAATTGATCATGTGAGAACACACAGGCCTAAGCAGAAATATGAAGTCAGTGATGTATATTTTCTGAATTTTCTCCTTTCTTAAAACTCTGTATGTATTCAGAACCCATGACTTCTCATTGACAAATCAATGTAATATATCATCATATTTTTCTTCTGTCTTCTTCATAGAACTGTTTCTGTACTGGATTCCATTGTATCAAATCTTTGGGTTATCTGTATGTTTCATTTCCCCAGTCCTCAATTCTGTAGAAATGCATTTGTCTTTTAATTGGTGTTTTAGGAGATAATTTCTTAACCCAAGAGATTTTGCAATCTTTCAGACTGTGTCAGCTTTCTATTACTGATGTATACATTTGGCTCTAGATATGAGTCTATGGCTTGCCTAAGTATTTTTGTACAGGTAAAAAAGTGAAGAAGTAACCCACAATCAGTTGGTTATTTTACACGTCTAAATAGCCACTTCATATGAGAAAAAAGCTCATCGTTGCTGGTCATTAGAGAAATGCAAATCAAAACTACATTGAGATACCATCTCATGCCAGTTAGAATGGTGATCACTAAAAAATCAGGAGACAACAGATGCTGGAGAGGATGTGGAGAAATAGGAACACTTTTACACTGTTGTTGGGGGGTGTAAATTAATTCAACCATTGTGGCGATTCCTCAAGGATCTAGAAATAGAAATGCCATTTACCCAGCAATCCCATTACTGAGTATACACCCAAAGGATTATAAACCATTCTATTATAAAGACACATGCACATGTATGTTTATTGCAGCACTGTTCACAATAGCAAAGACTTGGAGCCAACCCAAATGCCCATCAATGAGAGACTAGATAAAGAAAATGTAGCACATATATGCTATAGAATACTATGCAGCCATAAAAAAGGATGAATTCATGTTCTTTGCAGGGACATGGATAAAACTGGAAACCATCATTCTCAGCAAACAGACACAAGAACAGAAAACCAAACAACACATGTTCTCACTCATAAGTGGGGGTTGAACAATGAGAACACATAGACACAGGGAGGGGAACATCACACACAGGGGCCTGTTGGGGGGGTGCATGGCTAGGAGAGGGATAGCATTAGGAGAAATACCTAATGTAGATGACAGGGGGGATGGATGCAGCAAACCACCATGGCACTTGTATACCTATGTAACAAACCTGCACGTTCTGCTCATGTACCCCAGAACTTAAAGTATAATAAAAAATAACCACTTCAACTGTCCCATACTGACAAAGGGGGAGAGTTGAATTGTGACCATATATTGTGACCCTCCACAATTTAAAACATGACAAAATCTGACTATTTTATTTGGTCTTAACATTTTTATTGCCTTGGCTACATCAATATCAATGGCAGTGGGAAAAATTAGGCAACTCTTCTCTTTCCTCAGTCTCATCCCTTCCCTGTTGTTGGAGGAAGACTTGCAGAGAAGTAAAGAACTGTCAACTTGGGCACCTTCCAGGGCCAGAAAAGGGACCACTCATTAAAGCATAATGTGATCCCTCTCTTATTCTGGTAAATTCTAAGCAAGAGAAAACAATTTCTACGCTGCACAAAAATAGATCGCTGTTTTTTTAAATGACCACAAATTCTCCCCCCTCCCACATCCATGTTTTTTTTTTTTCATGTAAATTGTAGATCCTCCCATTAATAGAGGAAGCTTTTTTCTCCACCCCTTAAATTTAGGTTGGCCATGTAACTTGCATTACTGAAGGATACTTCAGCAAGTGATACAAGGAGAGGGTTGAAGGTGTTTTGTGCTTTGGGACTTGCCTTCTGGTTGTTCTGGGAACCCTTCAGCTGACATGTATATAAGCCCTTCTGAATAAGCATGCTGGTGGCTGAGAATAGGCTTGCTGGAGGATGAGATGTGAACAGTTGTGCTGGCTGATGAGAGACATGTCACCTAGGCTGTCCTATCACCCCACATAACAAAAAGCTAACTACCTGACATGTGAACCTGTACCCCAATCTAGGTAACAACTGACATCAGACACAGGAGTGAGAACCCATAAGCTGTAATCAGAAGCAAAGTGACCAGATAATCCCAGCCCAAATCACCAACACATAGAATCATAAGCTAAATAAACAGCTGTTTAAGCCACTAAGTTTGTTCTAGTTTGTAATTCAGTAAAAGCCTCCTTGTACACTGACACTGCAGAAAGAAAACTGGGATCTGTTTATTAAAGAAAATGTATTCCTTAATGATTCCTTAATGATCATTAGTGTTTGTCTTTGGGAGATGTACATATGTTTGCTGTTAGGATGTTATAGTTTAATATATGTCTGTGGCTCACATTTCTTTAATTGTCCAAAAGAAAATTCAGCATGGGAAATGCATCTACTTTGTACTAAAGAATAAGAAAACTGGTGTCAACAGTACAGGCTTAGGTTTCAGCTGTCTCTGACAATCCTAAGGACCTAGAAGCTGTTCTCCAGATGTGCTCTTCCCAGACTGGACAAATGTAGGAAGAAGGAAAACAGGAGCCTTCCTGCAAATGGGATGGCAATTCATGAGAGAGGTGGTTGGAGATGATCACAGAGAGAACTGAAGGAGATGCTGGAAAGAGGGCAAGTAGAATCAACTAGGACTTGGGAAATTCTCATTAAATTTACCCTGTGAATTACTTAGGCACATTCTCTCTGGTTCTCTGGGCAAAGTCCTATTTAACATGGTTTTAAACATTTCCTCTTCTACCTTATAATTCTCTTTTGAAATTGTTACAAATGTGGTGTGATAACCATGAAAGGACTGCTAAAAGCAGCTGGAAAATAATGCACGTCCTGAAGCAGACTGAGGTGAGATAGCTAGACAACTTTCTGCTCCACTCCTCCTCCATCAAACAATAGAGGAGGCTGACTTCTAAAGAAGAAGCCAGGACAGTATTTGGGTTTCAAAACCTAGAAATATACAAAGGTGCCTGGAGTCAAGAATTATTCAGATGTTGCTTAATAAACATCTCTTTTAAGCAAGTTCCAGTTATACTCCTGAAATAATCGCTTTGAAATGATTCCCTGGTTGCAAGATGGAGATGTTAATGGAAATGAAATATTAAACCACTATGTAGCTAATTTCATCTTCATTTGAACTTCCTTAAGTAAGGGTCCCTTTTTCTCCTAAACACTATTTTCCTTCTAATCTTACTGGTATTTCTAAACACACACCTTCTGGTAGACTGCAAGCCATCCAAAGAAAAGAATCATGTGCTAGCCATTAATGAATACCCCAAGCACCCAAAACTACACATTACTTTGAATGGTTGTTCAATATTCTTTTCATTTATTTCAGAATGAAGGTAAATTCCTGAATATTTACACAATCAATAAATACTTAAATTAGATGAATTAAATTAATAAGAAAACTGATATTACTTCAAGAGTAAAGAGAACTATTGGGAGGTTTCAGATATAGTGAGTAAAATCTAGAAAAAATGAAGAGGTGGCTTGTTAAAATAAGTTTCAAACAACCCTCTTAGTTGAGATGTCATGAGTTCAGAAAAGGATCATACAAACATCTATCTTAATAGTTTATAGGCTTATGAACTTCATTTACTTTAGCAAGAGAAAAAAATCTACCTTAGAAAACAATTTTTAACTATTTTCCCAATGTTAATTTAAAGATTTTCATGTACATTTACTTTTCTACACTAGGTATATGTCCAAGACAAAGAAGAACCAGGAGGCACTAAGTTGAAAAAGAGAGACAATTCTAAACTATTTCAAAAGGAGAGCAAAGGGATAGTTTCTACATAAACATCAGATTCATTCAGTTGATCGCAATGTGATATTTTACCTCTCACCTTTCCTCCTCCTCAGAGTTTTTGCTCCATCCTTCCTATAATTCATCCATCCTTACAATTATCTTTTGAAGTTGTTACAAATATGTAACAATTTGGGGAAGAATCCAAGCATATCACAAGATTATTAGGAAGGGTTCTGAAAATTCATGCCTCTAGATGAGAGGGGGAGAGAATCTTTCAAAGTCTCAATATTAATTCAGAATCTTAATTCTGAATTTGAATTAAGTCATTTAAAAACAATCATTTCAGGTTCTCAACAATATAACAAAGCCTAAATTATCTTTTTCAAACACTCTGTAAGTAAGATACAGAAACTGATTGGTGCTTACACATTTTCCTGTCTGTCTAAAATTATAACTTCCCAAACCTTCTGATTTTGTCCCTGTAAGATAAATTCAAAGACCTAGTCTCTTCCCCTTGGCATTAATTTAAGAGATGACGCAGACATCTTCTCAAATATATATTCCCTTCTAACATGGCACAAAGCAGATTTAAACGGGTACAATTTCAAAGCTGAGCAAAAAAAAATTAAACGTTCGTACTACAGATTGAACATCTAAAGAGATTTTAGGGTAAGTTCCCTTTGAAAACTTTGCCCTTGAGAGATAGTTCACTTTTCATCACACATTTAGACTTTCATTTCATATTTGCTACTTTCACAGATCATCCTGAAACCATTTCTCCTCTTGTGGTTGCACTTTAACACTAGCTCTAAAGGCAGAAACCACTTTTTTTTTTTTCTGCTTATCTTAAGCATGAGCACAACCTGAATAAGTTAATTTTCTTTTTCTCCTGTTGGGGAAGTTCAGTCCAAATGTCTATAAACAGATTTCTATGTTATCTCACCCATATTTAGATTTGAACAGTTCATCTATCACAAATATGGATTTGAAAATTATGTCCACAAATCCTTTAAAGAAGTTTATTACATTCCATTTTGAATGACTACAATTTGTTGGAACAGCAAGCAGGAAGACTATACCCGTTTGCATGTACACTGAAAAATTACGTAATCTGAAAATTCTATATGTAGCATTTCATAAAATGCTGAAGTTTTCTGAAATAATAACTTTAGATAGTAACTTTAAAATTTTGAATAACACTAGCCATAGTCTAGCACCTTGCCCTCTGCTATGTAAGTTAAAAACCACAATTTCTCCTAAAGTGGCTTTAATGAAATAGCTGAATTGTAGCAAAAAAAAAAAGAGAGAGAGAGAAAAGAAAACAACAAAAAAGAAAGGAAAGAAGAAAAGCAAATAATAGTAAAATAAATAAATAAATAAAGCTTCTTTTGTTTAAATATGTAAGAACAGTACTGAATTTCCAACTGAAGCTTCTCCCAGAGTTAACACAGAACAAAGAAACAAAACTCTATTACATAGAAACATCTTTTATATTGATTCTATGAAGTAAAAACTAGAGGCCACATAAAGGTAAACTATAACCAATTGCGCAATCACCGACTGCCTCACCTACATTAAAAAGCATTTATTGAGTACACTGTAGATGGCATGGAATGGTCTTAAGAGATGTCTGTGAAACACAGTATCATTTCAAGATGATTTACAATGAGCAAATTCCAGTTAGCTGATATCAGTTATTTTGCACAGGAAAAGCATAGAAAAGCGGTAGCATTAAGAGTCAACAGTATTATCTACAGTGAAGATGCTCTGAAAAGTCAGATTTTTAAGACTTAGCTCTTGCAGGTTATGAAGTGGTAAGAAAGGATTTAAATTCTTTTTTTTAAAATTGTACTTAGGTTCCAGAATGCATGTGCAGATCATGCAGGGTTGTTGCATAGGTACTTACATGGCAAGGTGGTTTGCTGCCTCCATCCCCCCCATCACCTATATCTGGCATTTCTCCCCATATTATCCCTCTCCAACCTCTCCACCCACTGCTGTCCCTCCCCTAGCCCCTGAATAGACCCCAGTGTGTGATGCTCCCCCTCCCTGTGTCCATGTTTTCTCATTGTTCAACACCCGCCTATATGAGTAAGAACTTGCGGTGTTTGATTTTTCTGTTCTTGAGTCAGTTTGCTGAGAATGATGGTTTCCAGATTTATCCATGTCTCTACAAAGGACACAAACTCATTGTTTTTTATGGCTGCATAGTATTCCATGATGTATATGTGCCACATTTTCCTTGTCCAGTCTATCATCAATGGGCATTTGGGTTGGTTCCAGGTCTTTGCTATTGTAAACAGTGCCACAATGAATATTGGTGTGCATGTGTCTTTATAATACAATGATTTATAATCCTTTGGGTATATACCCAGTAATGGGATTGCTGGGTCAAATGGAATTTCTATGTCTAGATCCCTGAGGAATCATCACACTGTCTTCAACAATGGTTGAACTAACTTATGCTCCCACCAACAGTGTAGAAGTGTTCCTATTTCTCCACATCCTCTTCAGCATCTGTTGTCTCCATATTTTTTGATGATTGCCATTCTAACTGGTATGAGATGGTATCTCAATGTGGTTTTGATTTGCATTTCTCTAGTGACCAGTGATGATGAGCATTTTTTCATCTGTTTGTTGACCTCATGTATGTCTTCTTTTGAAAAGTGTTCATATCCTTTGCCCACTTTTGAATGGGGTGGTTTGGTTTTTTTTTTCTTGTAAATCTGTTTTAGTTCTTTGTAGATTCTGGATATTAGCCCTTGGTCAGATAAGTAGATTGCATCTGTTGGTTGCTGGTTCACTCTAATGATTGTTTCTTTTGCTGTGCAGAAGCTCTGGAGTTTAATTAGATCCCATTTGTCTGTTTTGGCTTTTGTTACCAGTACTTTTGGTGTTTTAGTCATGAACTCCTTGCCTATGCCTATGTCCTGAATGGTTTTGCCTAGGCTTTCTTCTAGGTTTTTTATGGTGTTAGGTCTTGTGTTTAAGTCTTTAATCCATCTGGAGTTAATTTTAGTGTAAGGTGTCAGGAAGGGGTCCAGTTTCTGCTTTCTACTCATGGCTAGCAAAAAATGTTTATAACAGCTTAAAACTCAATTGAAAGAACTCGAATTTATGTAGAGTTCCCTGAAGGGTATTTTGTTTGTCTATTTCTAGGATATATGACCTTCAAACTTGTTTATAGCCGTGGAGCCACTTGTTCAAATGAAAAAGTTTACTTCTGATCCCTAGAGCTGTCTTATTATTGGATAATCTTCCAGTTTCAGACCATGTGCATCCTTAAAATCCCTAATTAAATTATCATCAGATTAGTGGGAAAAAAATGACAAGAGGAAAAACAGAGAGGTCCTGACAATCTTGATTGTCACTGTTACTGGCAATCTTAAATGTCTCTGGGGAAAATCTAACCCAAACCCCCTTTCAATTCCTTGTTCCACTTCTCTGCTCCATTCCAGCTAATTACACCTGAGGCTACAACCAAGCCCTTTTAATTTTCTGGAATGGCAAAATCTCAGACATCTTTATTTTTCTTATTGTTCTCTTTGGCCACAGCACCCCTTCCAGACAACTCTGCCATTCCCCACACTAGTGTTTCTGCCTTATGGAAACAATTATTTCTTCAACGTTTAAGCTTCCCTGATGCATCTCTGCCATCCCTAACCTAAATAGACCTTATAAATCACTTAAACCAGGGATTTTGAATCATTTGCATAGCATGATATAAAGCATTTTTTAATTAATTTTAACAATTTATTTTAATATTTTAAATGCTCAAGGTTACTTATACCAGGGAAGAACACTGGCCTGAGAGTTCTGGCTCTTCTTGCCATGCTCAGTCCTTAGAGGGCTAAGAGGAGCTTTATCTCAGCACCTCAGTGTGCTAAAGCTACAAAAGACATTATGAGCTTTTCAGGAGGAAAGTTTTGGAAAGCTCTGACTTAAGTGACTTTTTACTAGGACCCTCAACTCCCTTGCCCCCTTATTCTCTTACTCAACCTGCCCTCAGTTCTAGAACAACATATTCAACTATGGCTTTCTTCTACTCTTGAATATAAATTCTTTTTTTATTACTATTATATTTTAACTTCTGGGATACATGTGCAAAACATGCAGGTTTATTACATAGGTATACATGTGTTATGATGGTTTGCTGCACCTGTCAACCCATCATTCACATTAGGTATTTCTCCCAATGCTATTCCTCTCCTAAGCTCCCCGCCAACAGACCCTGGTGTGTGATGTTCTCCTCCTTGCGTTCATGTGTTCTCATGTTCAACTCCCACTTATAAGTTTGAACATGCAGTGTTTGGTTTTGTTCTTGTGTGAATTTGCTGATAATGATGGTTTCTAGCTTCATCCATGTCCCTGCAAAGGACATGAACTCATCCTTTTTTATGGCTGCATGGTATTCCATGGTGTATATGTGCCACATTTTCTTTATCCAGTCTATCATGGATGGACATTTGGGTTGGTTCCAAGTCTTTGCTATTGTGAACAGTGCTGCAACAAACATACGTGTGCATGAGTCTTTATAGTAGAATGATTTACAATCCTTTGGGTATATACCCAGTAATGGGATTGCTGAGTCAAATGGTATCTCTAACTCTAGATCCTTGAGGAAACGCCACACTGTCTTCCACAATGGTTGAACTAATTTAAACTCCCACCAACAGTGTAAAAGCATTCCTATTTCTCCACATCCTCTCCAGCATCTGTTGTTTCCTAACTTTTTAATGACTGCCATTCTAACTGGAGTAAGATAGTATCTCATTGCGGTTTTGATTTGCATTTCTCTAATAACCGGTGATGATAAGCTTTTTTCATGTTTGTTTGGTCACATAAATGTCTTATTTTGAGAAGTGTCTGTTCATATCTTTTACCCAGTTTTGAATGGGGTTGTTTTTTAATGTAAATTTGTTTAAGTTCCTTGTATACTCTGGATATTGGCCCTTTGTCAGATGGAGAGATTGCAAAAATTTTCTCCCGTTCTATAAGTTGCCCATTCACTCTGATGATAGTTTCTTTTGCTGTGCAGAAGCTCTTTAGTTTAATTAGGTCACATTTGTCAATTTTAGCTTTTGTTGCCATTGCTTTTGGTGTTTTAGTCATGAAGTCCTTGCCCGTGTCTATGTCCTGAATGGTATTGCCTAGGTTTTCTTCTAGGGTTTTTATGGGCTTAGCTCTTATGTTTAAGTCTTTAATCCATCTTGAGTTAATTTTTGTATAAGGTGTAAGAAAGGGGTCCAGTTTCAGTTTTCTGCATATGGCTACCCAGTTATCCTAACACCATTTATTAAATAGGGAATCCTTTCCCCATCATTTGTTTTTGTCCAGTTTGTCAAATATCAGATAGTTGTAGATGTGTGGCATTACTTCTGAGGCCTCTGTTCTGTTCCATTGGTCTATATATCTGTTTTGATACAGTACCATGCTGTTTTGGTTACTGTAACCTTGTAGTATAGTTTGAAGTCAGGTAGCATGATGCCTCCAGCTTTGTTCTTTTTGCTTAGGATTGCTTTGGCTATATGGGCTCTTTTTTGGTTCCACATGAAATTTAACGTGGTTTTTTTTCTAATTCTGTGAAGAAAGTCAATGGTAGCTTGATGGAGATAGCATTTAATCTATAAATTATTTTGGGCAATATGGCCATTTTCATGGCATTGATTCTTCCTATCCATAAGCATGGAATGTTTTCCCATTTGTTTGTGTCCTCTCTTACTTCCTTGAGCAGTGGTTTGTAGTTCTTCTGAAGAGGTCTTTCACATCCCTTGTAACTTTTATTCCTAGGTATTTTATTTTCTTTGTAGCAATTGTGAATGGGAATTCCCTTACAATTTGTCTCTCTATTTTTCTATTATTGGTGTATATGAATGCTTGTGATTTTTGGGCTGAGATGATGGGGTCTTCTACATATACAATCACGTTATCTGCAAACAGAGACAATTTGACTTCTTCTTTTTCTATTTGAGTATGCTTTATTTCATTCTCTTCGCTGATTGCCCTGGCCAGAACTTCCAATACTATGGTGAATAGGAGTGGTGAGAGAGGGCATACTTGTGTTGTGCCAGTTTTCAAAGGGAATACTTCCAGCTTTTTGCCCATTCAGTATGGTATTGGCTGTAGGTTTGTCATAAATAGCTCTTATTATTTTGAGATACATTCCATCAATACCTAGTTTCTTGAGAGTTTTTAGCATGAAGAAGTGTTGGATTTTATTGAAGGCCTTTCTGCATCTATTGAGATAATCATGTGGTTTTTGTCATTGGTTCTGTTTATATGATGGATTAGCTTTATTGATCTGAGTATATTAAACCAGCCTTGTATCCCAGGGATGAAGCCAACTTGATCATAGTGAATAAGCTTTTTGGTGTGCTGCTGGATTTGGTTTACCAGTATTTTATTGAGGATTTTCACATTAATGTTCATCAGGGATATTGGTCTGAAATTTTCTTTTTTTAGTTGTGTTCTGCCAGGTTTTGGTATCAGGCTGATGCTGCCCTCATAAAATTAGTTAGGGAGGAGTCCTTCTTTTTCTATTGTTTGGAATAGTTTCAGAGAAAAATGGTACCAGCTCCTCTTTGTACTTCTAGTAGAATTCAGCTGTGGAATCCATTGGTCCTGGACTTTGTTTGGTTGGTAGGTTATTAATTACTGTCACCATTTCAGAACCTGTTATTGGTCTATTCAGGGATTCTACTACTTCTTTCTGGTTTAGTCTGGGGAGGGTGTATGTGTGCAGGAATTGATCCATATCTTCTATATTTTCTAGTGTATTTGTGTAGAGGTGTTTACAGTATTCTCTGATGGTAGTTTGTATTTCTGTGGGATCAGTGGTAATATCCCCTTTATCATTTTTATTGTGTCTATTTGATTATTCTCTCTGTTCTTTTTTATTAGTCTGGCTAGCATTCTGTCTATTTTGTGAATCTTTTCAAAAACCAGCTCCTGGATTCACTGATTTTTTTGAAGGATCTTTCAATTCTCTGTCTCCTTCAGATCTACTCTGATCTTAGTTATTTCTTGTCTTCTGCTAGCTTTTGAATTTGTTTGCTCTTGCTTCTCTAGTTCTTTTAATTGTAATGTTAGAGTGTTGATTTTACATTTTTCCTGCTTTTCTTTTGTAAGCTGTAAGTTTCCTCTAAACCCTGCTTTGGCTGAGTCCCAGAGAATATTGGACATTATGTCTTTGTTCTCATTGGTTTCAAATAATTTATTTATTTCTGCCTTAATTTTGTTATTTACCCAGTAGTCATTCAGGAGTAGATTGTTCAGTTTCCATGTAGTTGTGTAGTTTTGAGTGAGTTTCTTAATTCTGAGTTCTAATTTGATTGCACTGTGGTCTCAGAGACTGTTTCTTATGATTTCCATTCTTTTTCATTTGCTGAGGAATGTTTTACTTTCAATTATGTGGTCAATTTTAGAATAAGTGTGATGTGGTGCTGAGAAGAATGTACATTCTGTCAACTTGGGGTGAAGAGTTCTATAGACATCTATTAGGTCCACTTGGTCCAGAGCCAGATTCAAGGCCTGAATATCCTTGCTAAGTTTCTATCTCATTGATCTGTCTAATATTGACAGTGAGGTTTTAAAGTCTCCCACTATTATTGTTTGGGAGTCTAAGTCCTTTTGTAGGTCTCTAAGAACTTGCTTTATGAATCTGGGTGTTCCTGTATTGTGTGCATATATTTTTAGGGTAGTTAGCTCTTCTTGTTGCATTGATCCCTTTACCATTATGTAATGCCCTTCTTTGTGTCTTATGATTTTGTTGGTTTAAAGTCTGTTTTATCAGAGACTAGGATTGCAACCCCTGCTTTTTTTTTCTTTCTATTTGCTTGGTAAATATTCTTCAATCTCTTTATTTTGAGCCTATGTGTGTCTTTGCACATGAGATGGGTCTCTTGAATATAGCACGCCAATGGGTCTTGACTCTTTATCCAGTTAGCCAGACTGCATATTTTAATTGGGGAATTTAGCCCATTTACATTTAAGGTTAATATTGTTATGTGTTCATTTGATCCTGTCATTATGATGCTAGCTGGTTCTTTTGCCCGTTAGTTGATGCAGTTTCTTCATAGTGTCAATGGTCTTTACAATTTGGTATGTTTTTGCAGTGGCTGGTACCAGTTGTTCCTTTCCATATTTAGTGCTTCCTTCAGGAGCTCTTATAAGGCAGGCCTGGTGGTGACAAAATCGCTCACCATTTGCTTCTCTGTAAAGGATTTTATTTCTCCTTCCCTTATGAAGCTTAGTTTGGCTGGATATGAAATTCCGGGTTGAAAATCCTTTCTTTAAGAATGTTGAATATTGGCCCCCACTCTCTTCTGGCTTGTAGGGTTTCTGCAGAGAGATCCATTGTTAGTCTGGTGGGCTTCCCTTTGTGGGCAACCTGATCTTTCTCTCTGGCTGCCCTTAACATTTTTTCCTTCATTTCAACCTTGGTGAATCTGACGATTATGTGTCTTGGAGTTCCTCTTCTTGAGAAGTATCTTTGTGGTGTTCTCTGTATGTCCTGAATTTGAACGTTAGCCTGTCTTGCGAGGTTGGGAAAGTTCTGGATGATATCCTGTAGTGCGTTTTTCAGCTTGGTTTCATTCTCCCCATCACTTTCAGATACATCAATCAAACGTAGGTTTGGTCTTTTCACATAGCCCATATATCTTGGAGGCTTTGTTCATTTCTTTTCATTCTTTTTTTCTCTAATCTTGTCTTCACACTTTATTTCATTAAGTTGATCTTTAATCACTAACATCCTTACTTCCACTTGATCAATTTGGCTATTGATACTTGTGTCTGCTTCACGAAGTTCTTGTGCTATGTTTTCCAGCTCCATCAGGTCATTTATGTTTTTCTCTAAACTGGTTATTTTAGTTACCAATTCCTCTAGCCTTTCTTCAAGGTTCTTAGCTTTCTTGCATTAGGTTAAAAAATGCTCCTTTAGCTTGGAAGAGTTTGTTATTACCTACCTTCTGAAGCCTACTTCTGTCAGTTCATCAAACTCATTCTCTGTCCAGTTTTGTTCCTTGCTGGTGAGGAGTTGTGTTCCTTTGGAGGAGAAGAGGCATTCTGATTTTGGAAATTTTCATGCTTTTTGCACTGTTTTTTCCCCATCTTTGTGGATTTATCTGCCTTTGGTCTTTGATGTTGATGAACTTCAGATGGAGGCTCTGTGTTGACATCCTTTAGGTTGATGTTGATGTTACTTCTTTCATTTGTTAGTTTTCCTTCTAACAGTCAGGCCCCTCTGCTGAAGGTCTGCTGGAGTTTGCTGGAGGTCCTCTCCAGACCCTGTTTGCTTGTATCACCAGCAGAGGCTGCAGAACAGCAAAGATTGCTGCCTATTCCTTCCTCTGGAAGCTTTGTCCCAGAGGGGCAATGGCCAGATGCCAGCCAGAGCTCTCCTGTATGAGGTGTCTGTTGACCACTGCTGGGAGATCTCCCAGTCAGGAGGCACAGGGGTCAGGGACCTACTTGAGGAGGCAGTCTGTCCCTTAGCAGAGCTCAAGCGCTGTGCTGGGAGACTCACTGCTCTCTTCAAAGCCAGCTGGCAGGAATGTTTAAGTCTGCTGAAGCTGGATGCACAGCCCCCTCTTCCCCAGGTGCTCTGTCCAAGGCAGATGGGAGTTTGATCTATAAGCTGCTGATTGAGGCTGTTGCCTTTCTTTTAGAGATACCCTGCCCAGATAGGAGGAATCTAGAGAGGCAATCTAGCTACAGTGGCTTTGCTGAGCTGCGGTGGTGTCCACCCAGTTCAAACCTCTCAGCAGCTTTGTTTACACTGTGAGGGGAAAACCACCTACTCAGGCCTCAGTAATGGCAGACACCCCTCCCCCTCACCAAACTGAGCATCCAAGGTTGACTTCAGACTGCTGCGCTGCCAGTGAGAATTTCAAGCCGGTGGATCTTAGCTTGCTGGGCTCTGTGGGGGGTGAGATCCCCCTGAGGTAGACCACTTGGCTTCCTGGCTTCAGTCTCCTTTTTAGGGTAGTAAATGGTTCTGCCTTCCTGGAGTTCCAGGTGCCACTAGGGTATGAAGAAAAAAACTCCTGCAGCTAGTTTTGTATCTGCCAAAATGGTCACCCAGTTTGTGCTTAAAACCCAGGGCTCTGGCAGCCTAGGCACTGGAGGGAGTCTCCTGATCTGCAGGTGGCAAGACTGTGGGAAGAGCATAGTATCTGGGCCAAAATGCACTGTTCCTCGTGGCATAGTCCCTCCCAGCTCCCCTTGGCTAGGAGAGGGAGTTCCTGGACCCCTTGAGCTTCCCAGTTGAAGGGACACCCCACCCTGCTTCTGCTCACCCTCCATGGGCTGTACCCACTGTCTAACCAGTCCCAGTGAGATGAGTCAGGTACCTCAGTTGGAAATGCAGAAATCACCAGCTGTCTGAGTTGATCTCACTGGGAGCTGCAGACCAGAGCTGTTCCTATTCAGCCACCTTGCCCAGAAGTCCTTTTTTCAAGATGGAGGATTTTTGTTCTTTTGCCCAGGCTGAAGTACAGTGGCGTGATCTTGGCTCACTACAAGCTCCACCAGTTTAAAGAGATTCTCCTGCCTCAGCCTCCTGAGTAGCTGGGATTATAGAAGCCTGCCACCACATCCAGCTAACTTTTAGATTTTTAGTAGAGATGGCGTTTCACCATGTTGGCCAGGCTGGTCTCAAATTCCTGACCTCATGATCCACCCCACCTCGGCCTCCCAAAGTGCTGAGATTATAGGCATGAGTCACTGCACCTAACTAAACACAGATTCTTAAGCATTGTGGGGAAAAATCACATGGTAAAGGGGACTGGTACCAACACAATGTCTTGGTCTCTAGCTTTGGATAGGTTTTCAGGATCAGTTGGCAATCCTTTGGTGAATTTCTAAGCAACTCCCTCTCCAATGCCATGTGACAGCATTTTAAACTTTCACAACTCTCTTGAAGATGTTAATCCTAAATTCTCAAAGACTCTTAGGCCCCCGCTTCACAGAAAAATGGAGGCTATTAGGTAAGTGCTGTTTCAACTCTTGCTCTCTCCCAGACAGACTTGTACCTGAATCCAGGAAGTCCATCTTCTCTCACAATTCAGTGGAAGAGATACCCAAATGCAGGCTAATTCCTCCTACATGCTCCTTAGATTCCACTGTCTCTGAATTCCTTGAGGAAGCTTCCCATAAATTACCCACTTCATTTACTGAATTTAAACACAGCCTGTCTTTAAGCTGTTTCTTAGTCTGATAATTATTTTAAAATTTTTCTTAAAACTACATTTTCCTATTTCTCTTCATCCCACCATAGCCAAGATTTGTGAAAGGAGCAAGTGTTATCCATTATCTTCTTCACCTCCTATTTACTCCTCAAATGGAAATGTTTCTGCTTCCCTTCAATCCACTGCATCTGTACCTGTCAAAATCACTAATAACCTCCTAATTTCTCAACCCATTGGACACCTTCCAGTCTTTAGCCTTCTGAACCCAACTTTGGCCTTCAAGACTTTTGACTCTCACTCTGCTTGCTTTCTATGCTACAGTTCTTTTCTGATTTTCCTTCTTTTCTCCAGATGCTCCTTTTCAAAATCTGTTATGAGTTCCTCTTTCTCTATCACCACTCTTTTTTTTTTAACTTAATATGCTTCAGATTTTATTATGAGCCACCTCTTCTCACTTTAAATACTTTCTCTGCAGTTCTCATCTAACCTCCTAGTTGTAAATGCCCACTACAGGCAGGTTAAAACCTTTCTTCTCTGTCTCTGTCATTAAAATGTAAACATGTTGAGGGTGGGGAATTTTTCTTATTCCTCATTGTATTTTTAGCATCTAGCACATGTTATGTGATCAGTATATATTTGTGGAATGAGTGAAGGAATTTTATATCTATATTTTTATCCCAGATGTTACTTTTAAGCTCCAGGATGGTTATCACATTGCCTACTTTCTATTTCCTTTCAGATGTTCCTCAGATGTCTCAAGTACATATTTCAGCCCAACCTCATCACACTTCTATATGTTCCTTATGGTGTTCAGATAACAGTCACTGAGTGGATGAGTAAGCCACAGTGATCACCCAGCATTCTTATCATGATGTAGCTTTGTGGTTCTGTGCTATAAGAATTAACAGCTTGAAATGGAAAGTATAACACAAGAATAATATTTCAGAATTTATTAATTCATACAAGGATACAAACATAACTTTTGAAAATATATCCAGGTCTTACTAATCTTTGAGTTTAGCCATACACTCACATCTTCCTCTATTTGAGCCTCCTGAAACTAACTTTAGCCTTCTGGTTTGATTTTTAATCTGCTTGGAACTACTGTCATATTCTCTCAACTCCTTTTCTTCCTTTATAAAAATAGATGAGCTGTCAGCTCCTTCTGAAGGCTTTAGGTTTTGTCTTTTTCTCCTGAGTCTGGAGTGGGTCCACATGCTACCTGTTCAAAGCTGGGAAGGCCTGCCTTGCTCATAGAATGTATCACCTACTATAAGAACTACCTGTTGGGTTCTTTGTTTCCTGTACTACTTAATGAGCTTCTAGAGGACAAGAAGGTTGTTCTGTTCTTATATTCTGTGTGCCCAGAAACAAGCATAGTGCCTGGCATAGAGTAAGTACTTAATAAATTTGGATAAATAATGCTGGCAAGATGAGGGTTTTGTTATGGGATTGAGTAGGGAGAATGAAATTATACACAATTAAATGGATCGTTAGGTTAAATCATGTTTTAATGTAGAATATAACTTATTTGCAGCCGGGTGCTTGGCTCACACCTGTAATCCCAGCACTTAGGGTTGCTGATGGATTACCTGAGGTCAGGAGTTAAGACCAGCCTGACCAACATGGTGAAACCCCATCTGTACTGAAAATACAAAACTTAGTGAGATGTGGCGGTGGGTGAGTGTAATGACAGCTACTCAGGAGGTTGAGGCAAGAGAATCCTTGAACCCAGGAGGCAGAGGTTGCAGTGAGCTGATATCGCACCATTGCACTTCAGCCTGAGCAATGAGAGTAAAACTGTGTCTCAAAAAGAGGAAGAAGAAGAATATAACTTATTTGCTTTATATTTGCTGATCTTCCAGAGGGATCAATACACTCATCATCTGTAAGTCTGTAAGCTTAATAAGGAGAAGAATAATGAAACAGTTCTTTAATCAAGTATCATAACCACCTCAGATTTGGCCAGTGTTCTGCACGGTTCCTGAATGTGACAGAGTTGGTCTTCACCTGCATTTTCCTTTGGCATTCTCCTTTCTGCCTTTTCATGTTTTCTGAGGTTTTTTGCCTGGAATGTGGTCCCAATGACTAGAATTCTGGCAGCCATTGTGGAACTTTAAGAAAAAGGTAAACAGAATCACAGGAACTTCTGCGCTGATTTTTAAGCCATGAACAAGTAACCTACCTCTACATTTCGCATTACAGGATAAAAATAAATCCTTATGTGCTCAAGTCACTATGACTAACAATAGTCATATTCTTAGCTAATAGAATAGCCAACTACATAAGATTATTTTAAATGTTTTGAGACATTCCTATCATCTGCACTCCTACCTCCCCACATTCTTACTGGATCCCCTTAACACACACACTGACACAGCACAGCACACATACACACCCATATACACATATCCCATTCATCAATTGGCCAAAGCCTGAAATTCTACGATTTGAGACTCATTTTTTTAATGTTAGTCTTTGGTTGGTTTCAAAATACGAATGACCTTTGAATTAGTAACACTTAAACTTCAGACATTCATTCTTCCACAAACTTTTATAACTTGTTTATTGTGTTGCCTGGCACTCTGCTAGGGATCTGAAAGTAAAGAAGTATAGTCACTGACTTGAGGAAATTATACTCCAATGATAAAGTTGTTCCCAGGCCAGACACAGTGACTCAGACCTGTGATTCCAGCATTTTGGGAGGCCACAGCAGGTGGATTGCTTAAGCTCACGAGGTTGAGGCTGCAATGAGCTATATTCTGGCCACTGCACTCCAGCCTGGATGACAGAACAAGACCTTGCTTCAATTAAAAAATTGATACAATAAAAATAAAGTTATTCTTGGGCCGGGCATGGTGGCTCATACCTGTAATCCCAGCACTTTGGGAGACCGAGGCAGGTGGATCATGAGGTCAAGATATCAAGACCACCCTGGCCAACATGGTGAAACCCCGTCTCTACTAAAAATACACCACGCTGGGCGTGGTGATGTGTGCCTGTAGTTCCAGCTACTCGGGAGGCTGAGGCAGGAGAATTGCTTGAATCAGGGAGGCGGAGGTTGCAGTGAGCCGAGATCGTGCTACTGCACTCCAGCCTGGCGACAGAGCGAGACTCCGTCTCAAAATATAAATAAATAAAAATAAAGTTATTCTCGAAAACTAACATTAAAATAGAGTCCATGTGCTTACAAAGAAGCATGAGCTTGGGTCACTGAGGCGCAAGGAAGGCATACCAAATTCATTATGGTGGGCAAGGAAAGATTTCCCAGAGGAATTTTCATTTTAGTTGAATGAGCGGGACAAGTAAAAGCTGGAGAGATATTTGTGTTGGGGGTGGGGTGGCAGTGTGCAGAAAAAGCATAAGAGGGAAGAGAGCAGCAGGGGGTGAATTCTAGGCATGGTAAGTGTGGAAAACAACACACTTCAGCCTGACTGACCCATAGGGTACCCACAAGTGTATTGCAGGAGAGAAAAGGAGAAGTCTTGTATAAAATTTTATGACTTTAAACTTTATGCCGGAAGTTAAAGAAAACCATGAAGTATTCTAATATATGTTATGATACTATTAGATTTGCATTTTTGAAAGATTCTCTTTTTCAATAATGTGCAAAAAGAAATACAGGTCAATAAGTCAGAAGACAATGAATACAAAGTGGTTTATCTCAGAAATCCAAGTAAACAGTGATCAAAGCCTATGGAAGTAGCAGAAACCATGACAGTACAGTTGGTAATGGGGCAATTATTAGGAAATACTTACGAGATCAGATGGATAGGACTTGGTAAACAACCAGATTGGACAGTGTATAAGGAGAGGAGTTGGGAATGCTGCCTAAGCTTCTCACTTGAGCAATAATAATATTTATAACTACCCATACTAAAGCTTTATTTTTTATTTGAAACAGGGTCTCACTCTGTTGCCTAGGTTGGAGTGCAGTGGTACAATCATAGCTCACTGTGACCTCCAACTCCTGGGCTCAAACAAACCTGTTCAGGCTCCCAAAGTGCTGGGATTACAGGCATGAGCCACTGTGGCTGGACTAAAATTTTAATAGATGCCAAACAAGTGGCAAAGGTGACATTTGAACACAAGCCTTTATGACTCCAAAGCCTGACAGATAAGCCAGCATTGCCTCCCAATGCCAGGCCACTGACATTGCCATATATCAAAATTAGGAAATGCATTTTGGTGATAAATAACAGAGAGGATAGTTTCATCTGATTCACTTTTTTCACTTTTCCATGTTCCATATGAAGACAAAATCTTAACATAAAATTTCTCACTGTATTTCCAAAATCGTCTCAATTCACTATGGGTGCAAACACTTTCTGATGGAGGTATTAGAGGCTAATAAATAGTATATGTCCAGCTCAATGGTATAAAATCCCATAACAGAGACTTAGATATGCCTGGATGGGGTTAAAGATAAGTGATCAGTTTCAAAAGGCTCTTCTGAAAATAACAAATATGCTGGTGCCAATGATATTTCATTGTGTTCTCACTTCTTTCCCTTGCCTCATCAAGTCTGAATTTCCAGTCATTAGTTACGATGGAATGTAGAATTCTCTCAAATGAGGTTTCAAACTGACACCATCACTATTTCACCTTTCCATAGCTGCAATAATTTGAGGCATCCATATAATAACCAACACTAGAGATGTGTAAATAATCTGCCACAGGCCGTCAGTGATTAAGACTGTTTGTCTAAAAATGTCCTTAGGTCAGCAAGCAGGATGCTGTTCTTCTAACCTCTTCCCATTCTGGATTTTGTTTTTATGTCATTTGCTCAGTTCTCACAGGATGTGAATTTGACTGCAATGTCACAGAATCATAAAGAACTTTTTAGAATTAAGACCATACAACACAGCCCATATTTCATTCATCCTTAATTCTCAACTGAAGTCTGTTAATGTTTGTAAAAGATGTCTACATGCTTATTAATAATTCCTTCTTCCTCAAAAGACAAGTTCTCAGTCATAAAAACATAGCTTACATTTTCTTTTCTTTATTCTTCCTCAGAGTGGCACTATTTATAAGAAAAGAAAAGCTGTTTCATGCCAAGAAGAATGTAGGGAATCCTTGGCTGTCTAAATTTACTAATCTCATGAAATAGCAAATATTTGAAACCGCTTCAACCAATCCCCAATTTATCACACCCATGCAGACAAAATCACTGACATTGAAAATCATAATCCTGCACAACCTTATAATGCATATTTTGTTCACCAGACTGATAATGAGTTCTTTTTTAAAGTATCACGGATTCAGCCACAAGTCACTGGCTGTCAAAAAATGGCAGATTGCTCTTCTGATAAAGTGACACCATATGAAATATATCTTTGAACATAGGCTGCTTTTTAAATTGTAGAGCTCACACCTAAGGAAGCAATACCATTAATTGGCAAATGTCTTAAGAAAGATCACAATGTGTTGCAACAACGGAGTATCCAGTTATGGGTTTTTGGACAACAGGAATAAAAGAAAACAATGTTAATTTTCTATTCAGTCCAAACAAACCATTAAGTACTTTGTTAATGTGTTGGATTTTTCTTTTCCCAGTCCCACAGTAGCAGAAATGCTGCCACTCTGAAACTTTCTCTATTGTAGTAAGATTCTCTTGCTTCAGTTCTAACACATTATTATATTGTTATATTGAGTTACTAAAATATAATAATTACCACTCTTCCAACACTGCCATTAGCCTGCCCTGCTTGGAAGGAGAATGAGGGTTTGATTTCCTTTGGGCAGGAGAGGGCTAGAATTTTCTCCAGTTAGACTCACCAGCCTGCATGTCCTATATGACAGACAGGCTCCTGCTTTAAGGGTCTAAATTCAGACTCTTTCCCCCAGATTATTTGTTTGGGTTCTTCATCAGTTCCGGAAGAGGTATCCTAGATGTTTTATCCTGAATGTCAAATTTAAGTTGAAGCAAAAAGAAATGAGGCGAATGGTAACACCTACCTCACCAGCCAGATCATGGAAATGAATGGAATATACCTTGGAAATGAATGAGGGATTAGTGTTGTAGCCAAATCACCTCACATCTCTTTATTTAATCCTTTCCGAATGCAATGCTTTAGGACTTACCAATTCTAATTTGAAAACAACCTTATTCTCACATCAAAGGTATCTAACTGGAAAATCAATTTGTGTGAGGACTGCTAAATATCACAGTTTGTGTATTTACCACAGAGCAATAGTACTAAAACTTATGCACATAAATGGAAATATAGGCATTCATGTTTTAAAAAATACAAGTATTGGGCTGGGCATGGTGGTTCACGCCTGTAATCCCACCACTTTTGGGAGGCCAAGGCAGGCAGATCACTTGAGGTCAAGAGTTTGGGACCAGCCTTGGCAATATGTTGAAACCCCATCTACTAAAAATATAAAAATTAGCTGGGCATGGTGGTGTACACCTATAATCCCAGCTACTTGGGAGACTGAGGCAGGAGAATCACTTGAACTTGGCAGGTGGAGGTTACAGTGAGCTGAAATCGCACTACCTCACTCCAGCCTGGGTGGCAGAGGGAGACTGTGTCTCAAAAAATAAAAATAAAAAATAAAAATACATTCCAGGTGCAGTGGCTCACCTCTGTAATCCCACCACTTTGGGAGGCTGAGGCGGGTGGATCACCTGAGGTCGGAAGTTCAAGACCAGCCTGACCAACATGGAGAAACCTGTCTCTTACTAAAAATACAAAAAATTAGCCGGGCATGGTGGCACATCCCTGTAATCCCAGCTACTCGGGAGGCTGAGGCAAAAGAATCGCTGGAACCTGGGAGGCGGAGGTTGCAGTGAGCTGAGATCACACCATTGTGCTCCAACCTGGGCAGCAAGAGTGAAACCGTCTCAAAAAATAAATAGGGCTGGGCGTAGCGGTTCTCGCCTGTATTCCCAGCACTTTGGGAGGCCGAGGTGGGCAGATCACGAGGTCAGGACATCGAGAACATCCTGGCCAACATGGTGAAACCCCGTCACTATTTTTTTTTTTTGGCGGGGGAGGCTCTTTAAATTTGCTCTTTTAATGCATAAATAAATCCATATTATGTATTACTTTCTGGAAAAGAGTTAAACTCAAATATCTGGAATACTTTCCATTATTATACCAGGTCAAGAAAATGCCACCGCCAGAAAAATTTATTTTAAAATATAAACATATATACATTAAGCTTTAAAATAATCAACTCTCAAAAAAAGAGGAAAGAGCCTTTGATCCCAGAGTCCACACGGAATGAATTCCATACGTGTCTGAAAGTCACATAAGGAGCACTTAAAAGCCACCTGAAATGGAAATCTGATAGCCCCCTTGCCTGCGAGGGTTCCCGTGCCTGCCAGCGTGAGGACACGGCTCACCCCCACTGGACACTCATGTGCTGGGAGCCACCATAGCTCAGGGTTACTGGCAGCGCCCAGCTTGGTGACCGAGACAGATGTTCACACGTTGTGGGGGGCATCGTAAGCGCATCCAGCTCCAAATCTGACGATGTGAAGGGAACTTGGGAGGGGTCTGAGCAACGTCCAAAGGGATTTTGGCAACACAGAAGATGCAACGTCTAGGAATTCCGCCAGATGCTTCCAAAAACACTCACCACCGTCACTATTAAAATACAAAAAATTAGCCAGGCGTGGTGGCGCACATCTGTAGTACCAGCTACTCGGGAGGCTGAGGCAGGGGAATCTCTGAACCTGGGAGCCGGAGGTTGCAGTGAGCCGAGATCGCGCCACTGCACTCCAGCCTGGCAACAGAGCAAGACTCAGTCTCAAAAAATAAATAAAATAAAATAAATAAATAAGTATTAAATGTGTTCTAGTTATAATAATTTCTATGTTTTAACATTTCTAACTTATGTTTCTTATTTTATGGTAGAATCCTCTAGACCTTCATAAAGACAAAGATTACCCGTGGGATTCCCTCCCAGTATTTTTTTCTGAGGGACTGAAAATGGAAATAAGCAGAATTAAAGTTCATATCTCATGAGTTTCATCTTTTGATAAAGACCCAGCCAGCAGCAAACATTGCTTCTCCTCTCACCCCCATCCCAGTGCCTCCTGATCAGTCAAGGACTCAGTTCAAAGTGCCTAGTTCAAGATAAAAAGGAATTTGAAACATTTACTCAAAACCAAAATGAATGTATCAAGTTAGATTTTTGCTAACTGTGCAAATCCTTTTCAGTGCATGCAACATTTACTGAACCAGCCCGACAGGCAAAGTCCCATGTCAGATCCTGTAGAGACAATACCATTGAATGTGTAGACAGGAACCTAGATTTATCAGGGGAATACCCAAGTATGCAGATAACTGCAATAAAATGATACGCTACCTTCAGCTCTCAGCTTAAATGTTACTTCTTCAGAAAGGCTCATCTCTTCCTAAATCTAAATGGATCTTCTTTGTTACCATTTCTCTTACACTTCTGTTTTTCTTCATAGCAATTGCCATAATATGTTATTATATATTTACTTCATATTAGTCTGTTTCATATGTCTTCCGTAGTTAAGGGAAAGCTCTAGAAAGAACTTTTTTTTTCCTTTTTCTCACTGTCACTCGGAACTTAACACAATGATCGTCATTGTCAAAAGAAAAGATAAACAAATGAATGTAAAACTTGATTCAATTACCAAGAGTGAAGTATAAATAAAATGCAGTTAACTGATTTGGGAAGCCTTAGGAAGCTATCATAAAGGAAGGGAAATTTCTATAACTAGGATTTCAATATTTGAAAGGAAGGGAAAAGAATGTATCCCCACTGATTGAAGGAAAACTGTAAACAAAAGCAGAAAAGGAGGAACGTGTAAGGCATGTTTCTTTCAGGAGTACTGATCAGATTCAGGCATATGGTTTATGGGGAAGGGAGTAAAAAAATAAATATGAAGAGAGGCAAGGACCTATTTGTAGAGGTGTTCTGGTTGACATGCTAAGAATTTTGGTGCTTGATTTAGAATGCTTACTCATAAAGATTTTTTATCCTATATGAAGATCTGTTTCTTCATCTCAAAAACAGAAATAGCAATGCAAAAAAAAAAAAAAAAAAAAAAAAAAAAAACACACACCCACAAACTTTAGCAAGTTTATTTGGGAAATATTACGTATGAATTTTTCCATTTAAAATGCAATCAAAGTTTTTGATGTTGCTCATGTTGACTGCTACAAAATCCAATTTTTAAATTGAAATGATGAAAGATAGGACATAGTGCTAAATTTGTACTGTTACTTTTTGGTCATTGTTTTCTTCATCTGACATTTCATGAATGGTTGGACTCTAATGTAGGATATAGTACACCAAGGATTGAACAGCCCTGCCCCCTGCATCCACAGTTGAGATCAGATGTTACATGTACTTAAGTTAGCATTTGGGAAATAATTTATTTCATTTGGTGAGATTTGCTGTAGCACTCTTTACCTCATAGGGGCAGAATCTGCTCTTTTTCTCACTTCAATGTGCATCACTCCATCTAATAGGCTGAGTTCTTGTGGAAGACAGTGTGGCGATTCCTCAAGGATCTAGAACCAGAAACACCATTTGAACCAGCCATCCCATTACTGGGTATATACCCAAAGGAATATAAATCATTCTCTTATAAAGATACATGCACAGGTATGTTTCTTGCAGCACCATTCACAACAGCAAAGACATGGAACTAACCCAAATGCCCATCAATGATAAACTGGATAAGGAAAATGTGGTATATGTATACCATGGAATACTATGCAGCCTTAAAAAGAATGAGATCATGTCCTTTGCAGAGACATGGATGAAGCTGGAAGCCATCATTCTCAGCAAACTAACACAGGAACAGAAAGCCAAATACCACATATTCTCATCATAAGTGGGAACTGAACAATGAGAACACATGGACACAGGAAGGGGAACAACACACATCAGGGCTTGTCAGGGGGTGAGGGGGAGGGGAAAGCATCAGGAAAAATAGCTAATGTATGCAGGGCTTACTATCTAAGTGATGGGTTGATAGGTGCAGCAAACCACCATGGCACACATTTATCTCTGTAACAAACCTGCACCTTCTGCACATGTATCCCAGAACTTAAATTAAAATAAAAAAATAATAATAATAAGTAAAATAGGCTGAGTTCTGGGAGAGGCTCCTGTGCCAGAAGAACCAAATAAAAACTCCTGGATGTAACATAGCAGTGCATCAAATCAAGCCTTTCTCATTCCTGGTAATTAGTCATATGTGTTGCCCTTCATGCCTGGCTCTGCTGCCTTCTTTGCCCACGGTTTCTTGATCTTAAGTTTGGACTTTATAATTTGTGACTTTCTGTTTCCCATTTTACTTTTTACTCATCTTGACCTTCAAATCCTATATATGCATTGAACTGTTTGCTTTCTTAATTAAATCTTTTTTTTTTTTTTTTTTTTTTTTTTTGAGATAGAGTCTCACTCTCTCAACAGAATGGAGTGCAGTGGTGTGATCTTGGCTCACTCCAGCCTCTGCCTCCTGGGTTCAAGCAATTCTTCTGCCTCAGCCTCCTGAGTAACTGGGACTATAGGCACACACCTCCACACCCAGCTAATTTTTTGTATTTTTAGTAGAGATGGGGTTTCACCCATGATCCTCCTGTTGTGGCCTCCCAAAGTGCTGGAATTACAGGCATAAGCCACTGCACCTGGTCTTAGTTGCTTCTTTGACCTGATAATAATTATAATTACATTAAAGGCTAATATTACTGAGAACCTGCTATTTGCCTATTGCTATCGACACATTATTGCATGCTTGAAGTAATCCTTCTAGGTGTGTGTCATTATTCCTATGTCATAGATAAGGAAATTGAATCAGCAAAATGATAAATAACGTATCTAGGTCATAAGTGGTAGATGGCAGAGACAGAATTCATACTAGGCTTATTTGATTCAATATTAATTTTCTGTCTCATCCTATGACACTAACCAATCAAACTCTTTTTAACTCATGGGCATCTGAGCTCTTCATTTCCTACCAATTTGCTGATTCACAGTCTGGGCTATGCCTATATTCTACCTTTCCAAACCATCATTCATTCATGGAACTGAGGAAATATAATCAGGTTGCATTTTTAACTGTTTGTTGAAAGAATGATGACTATGGAGTCGGAGACATGGATTAGCATCCAAACTCTGGCATTTTCTAACTATTACAACCCTTTGGGAAAGCTATTTATCTGTTCTGAACACAGATGCTTCATCTATCCAATTAAAAGTCTTCACTAGATGATCTCTATTAGTCCTATCAGGCTTTCTCACTAAGGCGGGCCCCCAGCCCATCTGTGTTGGCATGACAGGCTCTATCTATCCAAGTTCTCACACTCCACCATATTTGGAAGCATATCTCACATTTCCCTTGTGCTTTGTTGACAAGGCAATGGTAATCACTCTTCTTTTTAAAAACATATAGTGTCCCCTTTATGAGAATACATTGAAAAACCCTTTCAAATCTCAGAACTTGGAAAGTTTTAGCTTCTCCTGAGTAATTTTTCATATTAGACCTATAGATACCATGAACCTGTGAAACATATGATTCTTTCTTTGCTTCAGTTGCTAGAAAATTCAGAACCAACTATTTTGTCCACCTCTGGGAACTGTTAGGAATCTTATGGCATGCTTTTTGTATACTAAATTTATATCCAACTTTTCTTACCATTCATTATTTACAAATATTTATCTTTATCTTATGTATGACATTTGTTGCTATAAGTACCTAAAGCTATTTTTTAAATTGGAAAATGGGGCAAAAATGTTTACTAGTGAATATATATTAATGAATGAACAGATGAATAGCTAGATTAATAAATGAGCTAATAAATATCATATGTCAGATTTGCTTTTCTGTAGCTACTTACCAAAAAGTACATTTTAATTTTAAGATATTTGGGTCTTGATTGTTCCACAAAATCTATACAAGACTCTAAAAGCAGCATTGTCTTTAGCAAACTGAAAACAGAATAGTAAAATCATTAAAAATAATGGCACCAAAGGAAAAAAAATTCTGATATTTATTAGGACATCATTTAGGACACAAAATGCTATGTCAATTTTGTCCGCAAAGTAAGAAGGTTCCTGTGTTTTTGGTTGATGCCAGCTAACCTGAAAGAAATCACAGCATTGGTAAAATAAGAACATCCATGTGACATTAAGATTGCAATATTAAAGTTTATACACACCATACACACCAATATATAAAAGACTATTTTGTTAAGAATGTGGACATCTTAACTTTATAAGAATAATCCCTTTGAATTTGTAAAAGTCTTGATCCAGCTTAGAACTCTCAATCTTATTATCAAACTTCTTAGATGCTTTTTTTATCCTCTTCTAAAAGAAATTGAAACACCCCTATTTCCATCTGGATTACAAAACAAAAATAACGGCTATTTCACTAGGTTTAGTGTTAAAAGAACTAATTAGTATGGGAACACCACGTGTGCCCTTACTAGCAATGTATTTGAAAGCTTCAGAAATTTATCCAGACCTATGTACCCAGAAACCATTTGTTAAGCAACTATCATGTGCCACAAACTGTGCTAGAGCTGGACATATCGTCATAAATATGACAACGGGTCTTATCTACTTGGATCTCACATTCTCATGTAAAACAGTAACAGTACAGCACAGCAGAGAGCACAGGCAGTAACAAAAATAATTATAGATACTGAAAAAGATCCTAAAGAGAGTAAGACAGAGTAATAAAATTATGTTAGACCATGTACAATCAAGGGAATCATCTAAGTATTTGAAACAAAGATAATGAATTAGTGGGAGAGCTTAAGAGTCAAATAGGACAGTGAGACTTCCCAGAGTTTAACAAAAGCAGAATGTCCTTACTACTCTTAGGTTGGAGGAACAGAGGAAGGAGGTCATGTTACCAGTTTCTGAGGCCTGGGGTCATCTGGAAGAAGCTGGAATCACAGTGCAGGTGGAATGGAAGTGCAATGAAAGAAGTGGAACCACAGTCAAGGTAGGAGCTGGAGGCATGAAGAAAACACAGGTATTGCTGGAGGCACCATTAATAACTATAGATAGCATTTTATCCTTAAAAATGTATGGGGTAATCAATACACATACCAAATAACAAGAAAAAATTTTGTTTTAATCATAAAAAGTTTTAGGGAGAACTAAATGAACATTTAAATTCATGTATATTATATATTCCTTTTTGCAAGAAGTAGTTCATAAGAATCCACCATGTCACTGTTCACAATAGCAAAGACCTGGAACCAACACAAATGCCCAACAATGATAGACTGGACAAGGAAAATGTGGCACATATACACCATGAAATACTATGCAGCCATAAAAAATGATGAGTTTGTGCCCTTTGTAGGGACATGGATGAATCTGGAAACCATCATTCTCAGCAAACTGACACAAGAACAAAAAATCAAACACCACATGTTCTCACTCATAGGCGGGTGTTGAACAATGAGCAGACATGGACACAGGGAGGGGGAGCATCACACACTGGGGTCTGTTGGTGGGGAACAGAGGAGGGACAGCGGGGGGCAGGGAGGTTGGGGAGGGATAACATAGGGAGAAATGCCAGATATAGATGATGGGGGGGATGGAGGCAGCAAACCACATTGCCATGTATGTACCTATGCAACAATCCTGCATGTTCTGCACACGTACCCCAGAACCAAAAGTGCAATTTAAAAAAAAAAAAAAAATATATATATATATATATATATATGAAGAATTTGCCATGTGCCAAGCATCATGGCAAGTATTGAGGATCCAACTGGGATATTATGGTACTAGTCATGCACCTTGGCTACCTAAAGGTCAGTAATTGGTGATTGTATCATTGTAATTTCCAGGACAGCTATAGCAATGCTTTACGTATAGTAGGTGCTCAATAACTGCCAAATGGATGAACAGTGATTTCATTTACTAATTTCATCAAAATGAATAAATTCCAGTTATTGGTAAGTTTCAATAACTATAAAAGTACATTAAAATATTCAGCAAGCAGGTTTAAACAGAAAACTGACTTTATTCCCCTAAGGTATAATTATTAAAAGAGCTGAAATGGTTCTTTAAAAATGGTACATCACTGAAAAAAAAACACATAGAAACATTTAAAAATTAAACCTTTGAGCAAAGATTTGGAAAAGAAAAAATAAAACTAAACAAAACAAAAGCCTTACTGGCTTCCTCAGTAGTCGGGAAGTATTGGCTATTACTGGGGGGAAAACAGTACAACCAACAATCCAATCATCAAATACCTGCTAAGTCCCTTATATAAAATGCTACCATTTTAAACTGTGTGAGTTAATGTAGAAGCAAATTAGCATAACATATAGGATAGAAAGGATGTTGTCAGTTATTTTCAACATTTCTGTGGAAATTATACCCAACATTCACTTAATAAGAACCTGTTAGATGTGTAAATATACCAAAGATCTAGTGTTTTCTATGATTATATATTTTTTTCTCATTTACCTCACTCTCATGGCCTTTCATACATGTAAAAATTGTCTAGCATCATATATTGATAGGTATATAGTTGGAGATAAAGTGGAAATCTCTTCTTGTAGCTATGGTTTGATCAGTAAGCTAATTACCCAACAATAATACTTCCCATAGTAATATCTGAATGTCTTGAAACCCAAAATTCTCTAAATGTTTGGTGACCTAAATATTAAAACCTTACATTTTTTGAATAATCAAGCCAAGATTAATGAAAGAATAACCAAATGAATGGGTCTATATGCCAGCTTTGTGCTGGATACTGGAGAATATTATATAGAAACACTATCTAAAAACAATAATGTAAACTTTAATTTTCATAATTTTACATGATTTAAATATATGCTAAAATTATTTTTTAACTCACAAGAGAGAAATATTCCACCAAATCTGGCCAAATATCTGCTTATCTGAGGAAATAAAAAGAGTTCATTGTATCCAGATTTAGGATAAATCTGTTGCTGCAAGCAGAGGCATCTGTTGTTACTAGCATTGTGTGTGTGTATGTGTGAATATGAACTGAATGTGAATTTCACTTTCATAAGCTTTTTTTCCATCTAATATCCAAATTCACAGTTGTGGTGAGATTTAAAGGGAAATAGTTCTTTCAGAACTCTAAAGAATATAGCATTTATTTTAACTAAAAAGAACTGTAAATGCTGAGAAACAATGTGCATATGTGCTTATTCAGTCCAGTAACTCTAAGTTTTAATAAAGTAATATAGCAGTCTTATATTTATGAGAAACCAAAGACTAGTACAGCTTTTGGGAGCAAGAATATACCAAGTAATTCTGAAGCATCTACAGGCCTACCAGGATGAAATGGAGTAAGGAATCAAAAAAGCAGGGGATATATTTTTCCCTTTAAAATTAAATGAACTTATACCCAAAGGAAGTGGCTGCTGTGATGGTAGATTATAACAGCTGAAGTCCAAGCATTTAACCTGGACTTAGATTCCCTTGGTGTCAGTATAAGGATTTGCATACACACACTACAAGGTTGCATCTCTATAGCTAAGTCTTTGGCAGAGTAGGCAGGAGTGCTGATTCTGGAGGTACTCAGGACCAGACTCCACCCTGGCTCCGCCCCTTTCCAGCTATAGGAACCTGAGTAGGTGGTTCACCTTTGCAAATGTGGTCACCTTCTTGAAATAGTGAGATGAGTGAAAGACTCATCTCCCCCACTACTGAGGGGTTTTTCAAGATCCAGAGATCCCTAATCTGGCCTTTCTCCATGTTCTACTCACTCTACTCCATCTCTTGGGAAATATTTTTCTGATTAGGAAATTTCAAAAGAATAACTGCTCATATTCAACTCCAATAAACTAGCATGCTCATAGAAATCAGGGAACAAAGATATGCTATGTACTTCCATGCCTTAAATCATACCCAAGGAGGCTGTCCCAGTTCAGCATTGTCATAATTGGTGGGCAGAACATAACAGCCACATCTTCTAACATGGCCTCTATTTTTTTTTTTTTTTGGAAAAAAAATCTACTCAGGAGGCTGAGGTGGGAGGATTGCTTGAGTCCAGGAGTTTGAGGCTGGAGTATGCCGTGACTGCACCACTGCACTTCAGCCTCAGACTCCTGGGCTCAAGTCTTCATCTGACCTCAGCCTCCTGAGTAACTGGGACTACAAGCGTGCACCACCATGCCCAGCTAATTTTTTTCTACAAAAATAATAATAATAATAATATTCCCACATTACTTATTCCTCAAAGTCCATGTAGTTTCTCATGTAGTGGTATTGAGATCACCAGCATTAGAATCTCCAAATGCCCTTATAACAAAGATTTCCAAATTCACTCAAACTAATGAATCAAAATCTGTAGGAATGTAGCTTAGGACTCTGTATTTTTAACAAAGACATCATGTGATTCTTATGATTCATAAAGTTTGTTGTATTTTAACATATTAGAGTCTAGTTTAAGATGCCAATATAAAGTGAAAGAAGAAACATGTTAACTCAGTTATTATCATTTGCTAGCAATTCAATTTGTTGAATTACACTGAATTGTACTTACTGTCAGATTATTGAGATGTATCTTTCTTTTTGTACCTCAGTTCCATTATCCTGCATTTTAATAAGTAGTTGCTGGTAAGATGTAACTTTAAAGAAAAAAGTATAGGAAAATCTACTTCCAGAACTTCTGTGTGTGTGTGGAAAGGAAGCTGTTTTTCCAATGTGCCTTTTAGTTACCAGATGTAAGGTGAGAAGGCACCCCCTGTCATGGACACTAGCATAACTCAACTTTTTTAACTTTGAGTAGGTCAGCATAAGGATGAAAATCCTACCTAATCTTCAAGGGTTTTCAGGTGACACAAAGTGGGCCTGACAAAGATTTCCAAGCCCAGTAATTCACGGAGTGGTCCCCCAAACCAGCCGTATTGGCATCATCTGGGAACTTGTTAGAAGGGAAAATTCTTGAGCCCACCTCAATCCAAGGTTGCCATAGCAAAATACAACTGACTGGCTGGCTTAAACAATAAAACGTACTGTCTCACAATTATGGAAGCTAAAAGCCCAAGATCAAGTGTCAGCAAATTTGATTTTTCCTTAGCTTGCAGATGATGAGTCTCCACACTGCTGTGTCCTCCAATGGCTTTTGCCCTGTGTGCATACATCCAATGGTGTCTCTTCCTCTTCTTATAAAGACATCAGTTATGTAGGATTAGGGCACCACCCTTGTAACCTCATTTAACCTTACTCTTTAAAGGCCCTATCTCCAAATACATTCTAAGGCACTGGGGGTTAGAACTTCAACATTTGTATGTGGGTGGCACAGTTCAGTCCATAGCAACTACTGAGTAAGAAACTCAGAGCTTGGGGCCCAGCAACCTGTGTAAGTCCTTCAGGTGATTTTAATAGCAAGGTAAAGTTTGAGGACTTTGCTAGCTAGTGAGGACCCCAAGTCACTGAAAGGAAACAGTAGTTTGAGCTGAAGTGATAGGATTATTGTAAGTATCTATAGGCTTTTGAGAAAAGACTGATTCTGTCATATACGTGCACAAAAAGATTAGTCTATAAGCCCTCAGGACCATCATTGTTTTGGCAAAATAAAGGAAGTTCTACCCAGAAAGTCTAAGTGTGAAGCTTGGCCTAGACAAGGATCTGGCCACCAAGAGCACAACTGCAAGCATACATCAAGTACTAGTGCCTGCTGGAAGCACATGCAGTGGCAAATGGATAAATTCTCCACTATTCTCCCCAACTGGCCTTAGGAAGTGGATTGAACCTTTTGAACTGAGTGAACCACTCCACTTGGATTTTTAGATAATTCCGGGAGTGGTGGGATCTCAAAGAAGAGAACTGATGCTCTATTTTAACACCTTGGAGTCTATCTTAAAATTTAAATATAAAGTGGAAGAGGTAATACATTGATTAGGTCATTACTGAGATGATAGATTAATCTCAGAGGAAGGATCACTGTGCCTCCTGCATGAGTTGCAGAGAAAGGGTGATGGAGATATTAAAGAGAAAGAGGAACTTTAGGACTCAAAATGCTGACTTGGCTCTCACAATCATCTGAGGAGCTTACTAGAGAATGGATTCCGTAGATATACACATGCCTGACTGAATCAAACTCTCCAAGAACAGGGCTCCAGCCTCCTTGTCTTCTGAGGAAGTAAGTGGACAGTTGGCATGAGATATGGAATTAACTAAATTAGTAGTTAATAATTATTAAGCAATAGAGGCACAAAAATAGTACTCACACTTTTGTCATATTTTATCAGAACTGAAAAACGATGAAAGTAAGGGAATAAGGGGAGTGGAAGCTTATCACAAAATAATTCCAGCTTATAATATAGATATTAAGAAATTATAACACCGATATGAGAAACGGGGAGCAAAATTACTCCTCCTCTCTCTCTTTCCCTCACTCTACTGTGGTTATGTACATGAAGCTGTTCAGGTACCCTTACCTGTTCACTACACACAGGTATGCTACTCACTGATAATATGTTGGAGTGCCATCACTTCTACACCCCATAGATTCACACCACACGCATTTAATAAATACTACTCGCTCTCTTTGCCATGTAAGATATAAGACATTTTCTCAAGAATATAGATATTATGTCTATCAAAATTCAGATTGAACTTTAAAAATCTGTTTCTTCATAGAATCTAAACAATCACCTAAGATTATTTAAAAAGATATCCTGAAAATTAACTCAAACTCCCACTCCCCCAGAATCTAAAACAAATTTGGCTAATTTCAAAACAAATTAAGTAAAATAATTTCCTTTTGAAATCTTGGAATGCCTTATTATGCTGTCTTCTTATCATGCATCTGTTTCTACAAGTTGTTTTCTTTTATGCCAAATTTGGTTTACTTGTATATGAAGTCCTTGCTTCTCTGATTCATTTTCTAGAAGCCTCCTCCTTGTTTTTTAAAAATTAGCCAGTGGTTATATGCAAAATAGAATCATGTGCTTTTTCTTCTAACATTAACAAAGATGTTTAGAAGTTCTGTTACATTACTATTAATTCCACCTCCAACTAGGACCCAAACAATCAACTGTCCACAAATCAGGACAGTTTTATTTGATATATGTAGTAAGTTAACAAGATCCTTGCAGGGGTTTTGATTAAACACAAAACTAAGAATTACATTGCTTTATTTATTTCCAACAGTTTGTTCTATATTATCAAAAATTTTTTAGTTTGTTTTTACTTTTTCTTTGTTTTGCAACCTTTTCTCCAATTTTCCACCATATTAAGCTATTTGAACTATAATATATAAAGGTCATCAGTAACAACTCATTGGCATAATTTTTGCATTCATCTGTGAATTCAACTATGTGACCAATGGCAACCTCAACCCTCTGGATACACTTTCCATAATATCACAGAAATAATTACCTTTAAATAACTCTCTTCCATCTGGCCTACATAACAATGATGAAGAGGCTTAAAATTGTAGCAGCTGCAGTTACGCATTGTTAACAAACTTGTTTATATCACACTTTTCTCTAACATATGAATGTGGAAACAGTATAATGTATAGTTACTCTTTCAGAATCTACCTCTGTGACTCCATTTAAACTTGTACTGTCCCAGATCTGTCTCTGGAGCCTTACGATAACTTACCAATATCATACAGCTGCCTCTGCTGGGATTAGAGAACCAATGGGACCATTCCATGTGGTGTTCCCTGTCATTTGTCTGAACACAATTCTTTGCACTAAGACAAATAGGCATATAAGACAAAATGTAGTATTTGGATGCAATTCCTATTGTTTTATAAGAAAACCATTTATTGAGTTATTCTGCAGACTCAGGAGTGTAATAGGCACTGGGGGTTATGAATGAGATATTCTCTTCTGACCTGAAGGAGCTCACAGTACAAGGAGCTCACAGTGCAAAATAAAAATATATTGTGTCACAAAACAATTTGTTCCTTTGAGCACCAATGTTAAGTCAGAACTTATACAGGAAACAAATGAAATGAAACATGAAACTTGTCTTTTAGGAATACATGATCAAATAGGAGACAGGAAGCAAGAAGCTAAATAAAGCAGAAAATGACAAGTAACATCAGTGAGGCATAAAGTGCACTAACATTGAGAGCAGGAAATCTCAGAGCTAAACTGCTATTTTAATAAATAATAATTGTAAAAGGTTATCAGAAAATTTTAATGAGAAGGATTCATGTAGAAAGAAATATTCTAAGATGGATACTAAAATGATTTTCCAATGTGTGTCAAAATAACAGGATACAGTGTACTTGGTGTACATGAAATTGAAACACATTTGCATAGCATCTGATCTGCAGTTTTTTGCAGGCTTTTGTTGAAAGTTGACAGAAGCCTTCCAGGTGTCAGTGTTTTCCCCAGATATATTTTCCATTCCCACATCTCCACATACAGTGAGCATGACATTATATGCTAAAATGACATTGTCAAATTTTGGTTTAAAAAGGATCCTTATGAATCTGCCAAATATTTTTAACTCTAGATATAACTTCCATCAGCAAATGTAACATGAAAAATAAACAATGGACTGGCTTTTACAGGCCATGTGTTGAACATTTGGGAATATTAATCTTCCAGATAATTCCATGTTAGTGCTCTTCTGTGGTTAAAACATGGATATTGTGCTCTAAAATAATGTGTGGTACCTTTCTAAAGAACAGGATTTAGTTAATCATTAAATCATAGTGTGCAAAAGGAGGGTGGGTATTACATGCTAAAGCTAGTCATGTTTATACCTTGCTATTTTTTTGGTGTCTTATACATACAAAGTTTATTTTCTCAGCGTTTGTTTTACTTTATCCAACAAGAGTTCAAACCCCTTCAAGTTTAGTACAGTAAGTCCCCCCTTATCTGTGGTTTCAGTTTCCATGGTTGCAGTTACCTGTTGGTCAACCACAGTCCGGAAATATTAAATGGAAAATTCCAGAAATAAATGATTCCCAAGTTTTAAATTGTGTGCCATTCTGAGTAGCATGATTAAATCCTGTGCCATCCCGTTCTGTCTCACCCGGGATGTGAATCATCCTTTGTCCAGTGTATCCATTGCTGTGTATACTACTTGTCCCTTAGTCACTTAGTAGCCATCTTTGTTATCAAGTCAACTGTCATACTATCGCAGTGCTTGTGTTCAAGCAACCCTCATTTTACTTAATAATGGCCGCAACCTACCAGAGTAGTGATGCTGGCATATTGTTATAATTGTTCTATTATATTACTAGTTATTGTTGATCTCTTACTTTGCCCAATTTATAAATTACACTTTATCATGGAGTGTGTATGTATAGGAAAAAACAGTATATAGATGGTTTGATGCTATCCACAGTTTTAGACATTCACTGAGGGTCTTGGAACATATCCTTTCTTGGGTAAGGAGGGATATTATGTTGGATTGTGTTTGACTTCTTTACTAAAAGAAGGTCTTCTTCCCCACCCTTTGGAACCCGTGTAATTCTTACTTAAGACTGAACGAAAATGAAACCCCAAGGAATACAGAGTCAATACTAAATATTTTATGAGCAAAAAATGGGTGCAGGCTATGATCTGAAGAACAGACTTAGGACTACATATTAAAAACTTCTAATCACTCTCAAGACAGACCCTGAAAATCTGTCAATAAGGAAGTTCAAAAACTGTCATCCTGGGAGTTATCCAAAATTGGAATCAGGAAATTCACACAGGTATCCAGAGACAAGAACCAGGGTTCAGACCTAGGGCAACTCACACATTCTGCCAAACACTTCCTCCTCACCCAGCACTGTTTTCCGTCGGTCACCAGCATGTTCTGCGGCTTTCACCCCAGAGCATCACAAAGGTGTCATTCAGTCTTGGACACACCTCATCCTTTAAGGCTTTACTCAGAACTACCCTCCACCTGATTCCTTACCTTCAGTTCCTAATAATCTTCCTATTCTCGATCTTCCTGTGCCATTTCAGGTCTGTTCTGCACAGTGGAAATGAGTGTATAACCATTTGTGCTGTTAAATAGATGTAGAACACAACAGTTCATAAAGAGATTGAAAAGACAGCCTTGGAAAACCTAAGGTGAGGCTGGGCAGAAAATGAAGTTCAGGCATGTGAGTGGGCCAGGCCCAGTGATAGCTCAGGTGCAGGTAATCCCGAGGGTAAGCCTGGAACTAATGAAGCGTTCTACAAAAGAAATACTTTTAAAATACTGATGCTAAATGCTAATGTCAAAGCCAAGATCAAAGCAACAGTTCAGAACCAATAACTTAGACAAGGCCAAGAAGGCAGGAAAGTGCTGAATATTTGAGCAGCAACAGACTTGAGGATCCAGATGAATTCCAAGAAGCCAATTTTCAGATTTGTCGTAAAGGATAAATGACATTGTGTATCTAAAATAATTCTCCCATTCCTTTCCTTCAACAGCCTTACTCTTTCCCATATCTCCCCGAAAATCTTCAGCTTTTGACCTGTCCCAAGGAACCTTTCTTATCTGAGTCCTGTTTAATGCAAGCCATGCCTGAGTAGAGGCCACCGAACATCCCATGGCCTTGTCATATCCACAATGGGGCAGTAAGGCCCTGGAGGCAAAGATAAATTTTATTCTTCTGCTTCTTATTCACAAACCTAATCTAGAAAAAGCAAATGTAGAAAAGCATGGGATTTTTGCAGTTGTGAAGGCAGGTTATTTTTTACATAGTTTGGTGGTTTGTCTGTTGTTTGTTTTTTGAGACAGAGTCTCACTCTGTCTGGAGAGCAGTGGCATGATCACGGCTCACTGCAGCCTTGATCTCCTGGCTCAGGTGATCCTCCCACCTCAGCCTCCAGCGTAGCTGGGACTACATGCACATGCCACCATGGCTGACTTTCATGCAGTATTAGGGCATTATTTGACACATTATTTATAAAGGAATATATATCTCCATTATTTTCATCTCAGTCTTTTCTATGCTTTTGTCTGATTGCCTTTATTGTGCTTGATAGATGCCTGCCCTAGCACGACCCCCTGAAGAGTTATCACACAACTGTTTTTGAAGAATTAAAAAAACTGTAAACATTTGTTTCACATATTCCACACTTATCCCCCACCTGCAGCCACTAACTGGCATTTCTTTCCCGTTTGAAATAGCAATTTTTGGTCCACAGAGGCTTATCAGAGTGAAACACACTTTGTTCGCTAGTGCATTCAGAGGGTGAGATCAGCAGTAACTGGCCCATTACATTTTTTAAGAAAGTTTATGGCACTGCTCTAAAATTCAGTAAAACTATTAATGGTCATATAAATGTAAAACATTTAATTTTAAATTTTGATTACCTTTTAGTGAATTATTTAAAAAAAGTATTCAACCACAAATAACATACATTACAAATAAAATAAGTGAGTGAATTAAAATTGTAAACAAATAAATGAATAAAACCCCAAACTCTGTCAATGCTAGAGGAAGAGGAGAAAAAAAAGTGTTAAGCTTTGTGGAGCTGTGCTTTAGCTAGGCTTCTGCTCGCTACAGATCTCTTCATGGCCCCCTGAAACCCTTTCTTTCTTTTAATAATTGAACACCAAAAGCTGTTTAGCAGCATGTGTGGCCACAAATCTAAGAGAGTACATTCCCTGCATCTAGGTACTGTCAAGTAACTGAGTTTGGCCCATGACATATGACTGTAAGTAATGTGTGGCAAATCTAGGTTTTGGATTTCAACCTTTGGTGACACTCTCTATTCCCTTACCCCATTCCCGTGGGTTGGAACATAGTCATGGTACTAGTGACCATGTAGACAAGGAAAACTGATGCAACTGACATTAAGGAGAAGAATTCATCTATTACTGTGACTGTAGCAAAAGAGATACATAAATATTAATCTTCTTTAAGTCACTGTACTAAAAGGTTCCCATTGTTTCAGCAACTTAGTTTTGTCCAAAACAAAACATCCATCAGTCTTTATCCAGGACTCATAAAAAAATTATCTCCTTCTGCCTTATCTTAGCTCCAACCCAACTGTCTAAAGAGTATCCAAACACTCCTCTTTACTGGCAATGGAAAACTAGCTCTAGCTATATTAAGTAGGGTGAGAAAACAAATATAGTTCTCACTATGTCTAAGCTGAAGTTCTCAAGACAACTAGAGACCATCAACTTTCAACAACATATCAGTTATTGTCCTACTCAGGACTCTTTACATTACCGAAAAAAAAAAAAAAAGAAAAGAAAAACAGTGACCCCACTTGCAGGATATAAAGTGAGGAAGCTTCAAACAATGCTAGAGATCCACATAAGTCATAGTAAGGTACCAACATGAGTCATGGGAACTGAAGTCATTGAAGAACTGAGGCAACTCAATTATCTCTCAAGATTCATGTGCTTTCTAGTTTCTATTTCTCTCTGCACAATTTTTCTTTCCTTTTCCTTCTCTTTGCAGCCCAGTTTTCTGGTAAGGGCATCACCAGTTACTTAGGGCTACCTATTACTAGTGCTATATAGGGAACAGCATCTCAAAGAAAACGATTATGGGCAGGGATGGTCCAAAGCATGTCAACCAAAGATGTCAATCTCTTAAATCTCTTTGCTTTGTTCTTAGCATGACTCTCCTTTGATACTTTTCCTTCACCATGGTGAAAATTCAATCTTCCTGCGGGGGAGATCTTCTTTCTAGGTCTCTTGGTTCTCTGCCTCCCTGATTCTGTGAAACCCCAAAGAAGTCAAGCTTTGTGCCCAGACCTTGAGCTAGTAAGAGTACCATTCCCCAAAACTATCTCAGTCTTTCTCCAGAATTCTACCCCACTAGCTTCTCATCCTCCTGAGATCACTCTCATTTTTCATACATCTAATGTTTTGGTTACTGATTTTTATCCGAACCTGAGACTACTGCCCACACAGGATGTCTTATGGGGGCCAAAGAACCATTCACCCTGGGTCTTACTCAATAGATCTCAAAATAAACTTCCAATAATCTCTCCATATTAGTTTATACATGCAGTCTCTGGTATACATTTAAGATCTTGTTCATCATAAAACTTTAATAGCTCATTATCAGGTACTGTATTGCATATCACAAATTACTTTTTAAGTAAAACCACATATAATCTTACAAATAACACAATTATATTGCATTGTAATTCATATACAGTAGACCTCTCTTAGCCATGGTTTTGCTTTCCATGGTTTCAGTGTCACAGTCCAAGAGTCTTAAATAGAAAATTCCAGAAATAATTCGTAAGTTTTAAATTGCACACCATTCTGAATAGCGTGATGAAATTGCTATTTTGTCCTACCCAGTGTGGATACACTGGCTAATCATCCATTATGATATGATAACCCAGACGATAACCTAGTCCCAGCTACCCGGGAGGCTGAGGCAGGAGAATCGCTTGAACCCAGGAGGCAGAGGTTGTAGTGAGCCAAGATCATACCACTGCATTCTAGCCTGGGTGACAGAGACTCTGTCTCAAAAATAAATAAATAATATATATTGGGCTTTGTACTATCTGTGATTTTAGGTATCCACTGGGAATTTTAGAACATATTCCCTGCAGATTCCTACTATATTAAGAAGTTACTACTGCATTAAAAGTGCTCTTTCTTATATGATAATATTAACACCTGGTTTGGGCTTAAAATCTTTTTGTTGTTGTTCTAGGAAAGGAAGGAGGGAAGGGAGAAGAGGAAAGGGGAGGGAGACCCAGGTTTTGCTGGACCTCTGAAAGGCCCTAACCTGGCTTCAGCTCCCCAGCTTCCCACTTGGGTTTTATCCCAAATAAAGCTTATGATTGCAGGAAATGAGGGAAAGATAACCAGCAAGTAGACAACACTGGTAAGACCAGCCAGAGAGGTACAGAGGAGGGAGATTTCTTTCAAGTGGAAAGGGAAGGGGTGGTTTTGAGGAGGATGTGATATTTAAGTTGGCCTCACTATATATTATATTTTATGTAATGTGAGTGACACAAACATGAGAAAGGGAGAAATAGAGAAAAAGAGAGGAACATGGAAAGGCTTGGAGAATAGAGGAAAATCATTTTATATCCTATGTTCAATAAACAACACAGCAATCACAATCAGCCACAGTAGCTTCTCCAAAGCCCTCTCCTTTCTCAAATATTCCACAAATTGCAATCTTCTATTTCTAGAGATTCATTTTTGGGGAACTAAGCAAGGCTCTCAATAGGGGTATGTATTTGGTCTATACCAGTTACTAGAAACTCAGTATTAGTTGACTTATATGACTGAGAAGGCAGAGACTAAAATAGAAAGTGTGCAGGTGAGTGTGGATAGGGCAGGGCAAGGAGTTGTGCAGAGAAGCCCCACCGGGGAGGCAGTGCTTGGAAAGACATCCTAGGTGGGGATGTGGAGCATGACTGGTGCTTGGTGGGTGAGGGTGGGCAACACGGTCACTAGCTGATATGGTTTGGCTTTGTGACCCCACCCAGATCTCATCTTGTAGCTCCCATAATTCCCATGTGTTGTGGGAAGGACCCGGGAGATAACTGAATCATGGGGCGGGTCTTCCGGTGCTGTTCTCATGATGGTAAGTCCCATGAGATCTGATGATTTTAAAAATGGGAGAGAGAACACAGCTCTCTCTCTCTCTCTCTTTGCCTGTCACCATCCATCTAAGATGTGACCTTCTCCTCCTTGCCTTCCACCATGATTGTGAGCCCTCCCAGGCCATGTGGAAATATAAGTCCCTTAAAGCTCCTTCTTTTGTAAATTGCCCAGTCTCAGTATGTCTTTATCAGCACGATGAAAATGGACTAATACACTAGCTATGTCACACACAAGGGGGAAGAATGTGATACAGTGCCCATTTTTTGCTGCACGACTATTTTGCTCAGAGCCATCCTGGAAAGAAAGAAAATAAGAAAGGGAATTGAGGTTATGGAATGCCAAAATAAAAAGACCATGAAGGCAGGAAGTTTGTCTAATTTGTGCTTGCCTTATCCAGAGCTCAGAACAGTCCCTGGCACTCAAATAGGTTTGAAGCATATGAACAAGTGCCTGCCTGGAGATAGGCCTCGTGCTTGGGACTTTACCTGCATTAGCCACTTAAGTCTCACACATAAATACAGAGGAGGAAATTGAAATACAGAGAGTAAGTGTCTTGCCCTAGGTCATCCAGCCAATGAACAGCAGTGCCAGAACTCAAATCCCAGCCTAATTGACTAAAGCCAGTGCTGTTAACCACCATGAAATACTTCTTCACTGGACAGGAAACCAGACAATGACTATAGCATACAGTAATCTTAGTTTGGCACAACTCACTCTAATGATCGCATCATTCAGATACAAACTGGAGGAACCAGTTTTAGAAGAAGGGTGAGGGGGAATGCAGAATATTAAGGGAAGCTGAGCGGTCAGGCTATTTTATGGTATTAAATTTGGCTTGCCTGAATTTTAGGATAAGAAATATTTCAAAGCACAAATGAGAAGTTATTTTCATCTCTGCTTCTCTCTTTGATTCACAGTTCTCTAGAGAAAAAACAGGAAATGTTCCTATATCAGCAATTGGTATCAAAATCTATCATGTCAGTATTGAAAAGCACCAGGTAATTTCTTAGATTCAGAAATCTCAATTTGCCCCTAATGAAATTCTACGAATGCTGCAATAATCAATTACTCAGAAACATTTTGGTGTTTCTTTGGCTGACTTAAACTGAATTATTTCCATATCCAACGGTTTCTATTAGTCACCACAAACTCAAAGACATTAGTTTATTCTGGTACTTTTTAAAATAATAAATGATAGAAGAACAAAAACATAGCATGAATAAGTGGGAGGAAATATATATTAATTAGTATCATTTATTTTTTATTCATTACTATGGTATTCAAGGACTTTGGCAGGTGACGTATATTCAGGCTACTAAGTCTATTTCTGAGTGTTTCTACTGCATACCAGAGAAGAGTGAGGCAACAGAGACCAAACTGCCAGCCTTGGACCAGCTAGTAAAGAACGGAAATGAGTCATCCATTTTTACCCACGCTCTTGAAACTAAACCTGAAAGGGAAAAAAGTTTAATATAAAATAGAATTTGTTTATTCCCCTGTCCACATTTGTTAGAACAGTGCCTAGCATAAATGTTTATGGAATAGATGCTTTAATAAATATTTGTTGAATGAATGAATACCTATATATATTTTTTTCTATTTTTCCCCCTCAAGCTAGGAATATGCAGGAAAGCAAGAAAAAGAAAATAATGCTGACTGCCCACAGAGCTCGTTTGCTGAGATTACATACAGTTTTGTAGTCAAGATTCACTTAGACAAGTAATAGGCATTTTAAACTTAACATACCCAGAATAGAATTTCTAATTTCCTCCCTTATAAATTGTTCTCCCCAAACCGTCTCTCAGTAAATGCATTTCCATTTCACGTGCAGCTCAAGACAAAATCCTAGGAACGATGCTTGATTCCTCTCTTCACCTCATTCCCTATACCCAAACCCTCAATATGTAGACCCTGCTCCCAAAATGTATCCAGAATCTAATTACTATTTCCAGTACTACCACACTGATCCCCCCACCATCGTCAAACACCGGTACTACCACAGAAACCTCTAACTTGTCTCTCCTCTTCCGAGTTTGCCCCTCTGCAATTTAATCTTCATCCAGTTGAAAATGTGATCATTTTGAATCATGCATATTCTTATCGTTTCTCTCCTTATAGTGCTGCAATCGCTTCCTGTTGTACTTGGAACAAAGTCCAATCTGTCTCCTATCACTCTAACCTCATCTTCTGCAACATTGTCCCTTCTGTTCTCATCATGCTGGTGTTCTTGTTTGTTTTTGAACATACCGTACTCTTTCCCATCTCAAGGACTTTGCACTTGCTGTTTCTCTGTATGGAATGCCCTTCTTTCAAATCTTCTTGTGGTGGAGTCTTCATCATTCAGGTTTTAGCACAAATACCTCCTCATCTAGGATGCCTTCCCTAACTAAAGCTGACCCTCCCTGCAACACCCACACACAAGGTACATTCTGTCACATCACCCTGTTTTATTTTTATCTTAGAATCTAACACTTTCTGAAATTAGTTGCTAAATATGTATGCTTACTTCATTAATCTGTGTCTCCCAATGAGGATGTAATTTTGAAAAAAGTAAGAATCTTATTAGTTTTGTTCTTCATTACATCTCCTGGACTACAATGAATATTTATTGAATGAATGAATGTTTTCTTTTTTTTTTTTTTTTTTTTCTTTTCTTTTTTTTTTTTTTCACAGTGGATTTTTTTTTTTTTATTGCATTTTAGGTTTGGGGGTACATGTGAAGAACATGGAAGATTGTTGCATAGGTACACACATGGCAGTGTGATTTGCTGCCTTCCTCCCCATCACCTATATCTGGCATTTCTCCCCATGCTATCCCTCCCCAACTCCCCCACCCCCCCCACTATCCCTCCCCTTTTCCCCCCCCCCCCCCCCCCCCCCCCCCCCGACAGACCCCAGTGTGTGATACTCCCCTCCCTGTGTCCATGTGTTCCCATTGTTCAACACCCGCCTATGAGTGAGAACATGCGGTGTTTGATTTTCTGTTCTTGTGTCAGTTTGCTGAGAATGATGGTTTCCAGGTTCATCCATGTCCCTACAAAGGACACGAACTCATCGTTTTTGATGGCTGCATAATATTCCATGGTGTATATGTGCCACATTTTCCCTGTCCAGTCTATCATTGATGTTTTCTGAAAGTCCTTGAGCAGTATTTGTGGTTGGTTTTGGTACTTTGTTGAGTGTTAATTGTTCATTATGTTGTAGGGTCTCTGCAATTAGGATAAAAAGTATAATTGAGACTGAGTCATTTGTATTAGTTTTAGAGCAGAATCTGACATCCCTCTCTTGAGGAAACACTTTTAAACTGCCACTACATCACAGAGTGAATTCTGACATATTGATATCAAAAACTAATTTCCTCAATTCTGTGTGTATGGCATCCAAATTTTTTTCTAGATATTACCCACATTTGGCATGGCCATCATAGCTAAGTGATTATTTCAACCACACTTTTCCTGCTGCTTCTGTACCTTCCTTTTCCTTTTTACATATGTTGGTGATTTCCTAAATGTAAATGGCTGTTTAAATGCCAGCAGGAAAAAAAAGAAAGAAAGAAATTATTCTTTGCAAAGGCAGAGAGATTTGTTACTCAGCCAAGTGTTTCTTCAGCAGCTAAGTTCTCATTAGAAAGCGAACTTTTCAGAGTAGTTCAGAGATGTCATTTAGAATTATTTCATTTTACCGAGCTAGCATGAAATCTCGTGACACCCCCGAGGCTACTTGTCCTGGAGTGTCACAAAATGACATTCTGTCCCAATCTCCACTAAATAATATTAACTCCTCAGCCTGATCTTCAAAGTCTAAGAATACAGCCTGCATCCATCCAAGGAGAGATTTTATTTTCCTTAAAATGGTTTTTAGCTTATTGCAATGACCTAGCCTTCATATTTAAATTAGTTGCCTTAGAGAGCTATTTGTCATTGCAAACAACGCTGCATTTATAGCTTTGGGTTGATTTTACAGTACCCATCATTAGTCCATCTGGCCTGCTACTTGTACTCAAATCACAGCGTAACTCTGACAAGATATTGTTTTCTTATTTGATTGTTTTAAGTTTTTAAGTTGGAGAGAAGGGTAATAACATAACCTAAAAGGGAAGTATATAAATCCTAAAGAAGAAAAATTAAAAGATTTAGATATCCAAAAACAAATAAAAACTAAAAAGAATCATGCTATTCAAAAAACAAGTCTTCAAAAATAGAGTTAATAAAATAAGAACTTAAAAGCAACATCGTATGTGATATATAAAACTTGACTGTTTGTATTATTTATTCACTTTCCAATTCTGTTCAAATGCAAAGTTTTGCAATAACTAATATGAGAAACAAATAGGCACTAAAGCAACACTGAGATTATTCATTTATACTTGATAATCAAGTAGCAATGTCAAACATTTCAACTTACCAGTTAGAGGAGTCTTAAATGGCACTTGCTTCAAGACATGCCTTATTACTTAATGTGAGAAATATGAAGGCAGAAGACAGTATAGCAGCTTCAAGAACTTTTAGATCTATTTTGAAAAAACAAATAATTTAAAGTCACCTAGCCTAAGTGACAAATGAGTGGAAGAGATACTAAATTTTTGAGAGCATGAACAAAAACTTTAAATTACTTTTCCAACTTAAACTCCTATTGAATAAAAACTCTATGTGAAGAGTAACTTGCTCAATGTCTATCAATATTAATTTTTTAAAAAATTAAGAATAGCAACCCTACATTTAGGAACTTATCCTATAGATGCGTATCCACCTAAGTACAAAGATATATATTTTTAAATGCTGACTGCTGAAAATGTTCATGGGCTGAAAAGCATGGAAACAGCCTAAATTTCTGAACAATAAGGTACTGAATACACTAAATGTATTGTATCCACATAATGTAATACTCTGTAGTAATTTTTAAAGTGAGTTAGAATGATAATTTATTATTATCGAATGATGTCTAAGTTTAAAAGTAAGTTGTAAAACTACAAGTATAATTTATTAATCTAAGAATATGTAAAGGTAAATGATTGTTTATGCATAATGGATCATTAAATTTGGCTTATTTTATTGTGAATGTATAGAATGTTTCTGGAAGACACATCTGAAATTAATGTCGGTTATATCCGGGGAGGAACCTATGGGACAAGCAATCAGGGGAGAAAAAAAAGTTATTTTGGTTGTATCACTTTTTGAACAATTTAGACTTTTGATCGGGGCATGCATTTGTTTATCAAAAGAAAAGGTAAAATATAAAGGATAGAAAAATTTTAAATATTATCTATATTTTCCTCATTCATTTAAAAACCCCAATTTCAGTATGATCCAAACTCAGTAAATGTGATAACTTCTCGTTTTAGAATAGAAGTTTATTCGATGGCTTCTTAAAAATTTACTGAACGTTGAAAAAAGTGATTATCATTAACAAAGTCTCCCTAAACCGTGCTTTTTCCTGAGCATGCCCAGTTTGATTTTATTGACTTTTGTACATACAGATGGATGTGGTGATATCATGGGATTTATTTCACTTGGAAAGAAATATATATTGAAACAAGGTATGGTTGACAATGTCTTAGCATTAATTGATTTTTTCTTACAGTTTCTAACAATATGCTCTACCAAAATAGCGAAGTATTTTCCACAGTTTCTATATCTTACATATATATTATATCTTATATATAAGTTTCTTTTTAAGGGGTAATGATTTTCAAACACTCAAATGTAATTTGTAATAATCAAATAGTTATATGTTAAGAAAGTGCAATGTAAATCCTAAAGAAATGTTAGTCATTATTACGGAATATTGAATAATATTTTTTCATGTTATTATGGCTGAGTTCTGACTTTAAGATACAGGATATATTCCATATATTACTTTGACAAATGGAGACCAAAAAAAGCAGGCAACAATAAAATGCTCAGTTTTCAGTTTTTTCATACTTCAAAGTATGAACAGGCAAATAATACAAATTGACACTTATTGTGGGAATGAGGTCCTGTTTAAAATAACTACTCTTGAATTTTTGTGGAAAAGAGTGAATGTGGACACTCTAAAAATCCACAATCCAATAAATGAAATATACTTGACAATTAATTCCTCTGGGAGAGTATATTAGGCAAACTCTGACTTCTATAACTTGCCTTAGACTCCTGTTAAGGTCAAACAAGTATGGAATTAGTATAGTTTGAAATCCAGTAGTGTGATGCCTCCAGCTTTGTTCTTTTTGCTTAGAATTGACTTGGCTATGCGAACTCCAGATGGATTAAAGACTTAAATATAAGACCTAACACCATAAAAACCTTAGAAGAAAATCTAGGCAAAATCATTCAGGACATAGGCGTAGGCAAGGACTTCATGACCAAAACACCAAAAGCATCGGCAACAAAAGCCAAAATAGACCAATGGGACCTAATCAAACTCCACAGCTTCTGCACAGCAAAAGAAACAGTCATTAGAGTGAACTGGCAACCAACAGAATGGGAAAAAATTTTTGCAGTCTACCCATCTGACAAAGGGCTGATATCCAGAATCTACAAAGAACTAAAACAGATTTACAAGAAAAAAACAAACAAGCCCATTCAAAAGTGGGCAAAGGATATGAACAGACACCTTACAAAAGAAAACATACATGAAGCCAACAAACATATGAAAAAATGCTCATCATTACTGGTCGTTAGAGAAATGCAAATCAAAACTACATTGAGATACCATCTCACGCCAGTTAGAATGGCTATCATTAAAAAATCTGGAGACAACAGATGCTGGAGAGGATGTGGAGAAACAGGAACACTTTTACACTGTTGGTGGGAGTGTAAATTAGTTCAACCACTGTGGAAGACGGTGTGGCGATTCCTCAAGGACCTAGAAACAGAAATTCCATTTGACCCAGCAATCCCATTACTGGGTATATATCCAAAGGATTATAAATCATTCTACTATAAGGACACATGCACACGAATGTTCACTGCAGTACAGTTTACAATAGCAAAGACCTGGAACCAACCCAAATGCCCATCGATGATAGACTGGACAGGGAAAATGTGGCACATATACACCATGGAATATTATGCAGCCATCAAAAACGATGAGTTCGTGTCCTTTGTAGGAACATGGATGAACCTGGAAACCATCATTCTCAGCAAACTGACAGAAGAACAGAAAATCAAACACCACATGTTCTCACTCATAGGTGGGTGTTGAACAATGAGAACACATGGACACACGGAGGGGATCATCACACACTGGGGTCTGTCGGGGGGGAGAAAGGGAGGGACAGCGGGGGGGTGGGGAGTTGGGGAGAGATAGCATGGGGAGAAATGCCAGATACAGGTGATGGGGAGGAAGGCAGCAAATCACACTGCCATGTGTGTACCTATGCAACAATCTTGCGTGTTCTTCACATGTACCCCAAAACCTAAAATGCAATAAAATAAAATAAAATAAAATAAAGAAATAAAACCCATTGGCCCATAGTGGTAAACTACTCATTAGGGTCCCCTTTTCTATATTCCTTGCTCCTTTTCTTGGTCTTACTTCTCCACTCTTCAAATGGGGCTTCCTGTGCTTACCTTCCAAATAAACTACTTGTACTTGAACCCTTATTTTAGGGTCTGCTTTCAACGGAACACAACCTAAAACACTCATGCATTCTTTACATAAGAATACTTATTTAGCTTATTCTACAAACTAAGAAATGTAACTGGCAATGGCAATCAAATATGGATCTTGAGAACAAGAAGTGAATATTGTCAAGGAGGGAGCTGCATTTTGCATTCCCTAAAACTTACCCATACAAAAGATTACATCCTCCATCACCTTCTAGAACTAGCTCTGTTCATTATTGCTTATGCTTTTCTTCAGTCAAAATTAGTAATATACAAATTACATTGTGCTGCGAGAAATTTCTTTAAATCAAGTCATGTTTGGTATTCTCTCTCAGCACCTTTAACACTTCAACCCACTCATTCTATTTGACCATCTTACTTCTTTTCTCTTTCACCTCTGCAACATTCTTTTGGCTGTTCTTAATGCAAAGCAATGTATCACGTCACAGTAGCCAATATCACTCTATCCCTGTTTTCTCATTTCCAAAAATTCCTTTGTCTTCATGCCTTCCCCAAGGAAGTAAAAAGCAATTTCCCAATATTTAACCACCTTTAAATGTTTCATCCCAGTTCCAGCATATCATAATATTACATTTAATCCATAAACAGTCTTGAGATAGAGATTAGAAAACTGTGGATTTTTGCCTCTACATATGTACTGTACTCATCCCATGATCATACACAAAGAACTTAAATGCATTTTTTCATGCTCTTCTTGTTAATTTTTGAGAATCTGTAAAATACTCAACATCCAGATATTTATCCTGGCACTTAAAGAATCGTATTCTTATATTTGATTCACACTGACCAATTGTTAAGAATATCTTCAAATTGGAAGTCTGAGGCAGGAGAATCACTTGAACCCGGGAGGCAGAGGTTGCAGTGATCTGAGATGGCACCATTGCACTCCAGCCTGGACAACAAGAGTGAAACTCCATCTCAAAAAAAAAAAAAAAGAAATCTTAAAATGATATTTTTATTGATGAGTTATATTTCTTGTCAGACTTATTAAAGAAGTTTCTTTTCTAAATTTAGAAAATATTTCATGCAAAAAATACCTTTCTTTAAACAAAATACTTTTTACCTGGGAAATGTTCCAATGGCTCATCTGACAGTTAACATATCTGTTTCCGCCACTAAAATTTCCCTTTAAGTATCTGCATTTTTGGCATCCTGACAAGGCCACCTCCTCCATCAATGAGTTCACATGTCACACTGGTACCTGAGGAAATGCTTATGTAGTAATTTTTTCTTTGAGAAAAACACTTTGCTTTTAGACTGTACTTTTGCAGGTTGCTTATTTTCAGAGATCCCCAAAATAGTACATATTTTAACCTTTCTACTCGTATGGATGTTACCCACTGGCAACATCCAGTGGTACCAAAAGAAAAAGACATTAAGGGAATGTGCTGAGCCTGTCAAGTAGGGGATATCTAGCACATTCCAAGGAGGGCAGGCTAGTGGACATCTTGTTTCAGGTCCAAATCTTTTCTCTGTAAGTAGTAGTCATTTTGTCAAAGTGATTATTTGAAAATACTCTAATTCAGTTCACTAGTAACAAACCCAGTAGTTCCATAATGTGTAGACTTAAGTGCATGCTTTGTTTGAGCTGTATGAAGATACTGCAACAGCTTTGAAAAAGCAAATAGCCAAAGTTAAAATGGAGAAGCAAATGGAAAGAACAGGCACTTAAGTATTTCTCTTTATTACTTTGTTTTTTTATCAATCTAAAAGGACTCCAGATAATGAAGAATCTGATTTATTTGCTTCCTAGGTTTGGTGCTCAAAATGACTAGGAATAGGAGAACATCTGTCTGTGATTCAGTAGTTCCAGATTAAAGGAAGGCACATCCTTTAGAAATGATCATTCAAAATGATTCAGAAAAGAATGGAATATTTTTAGTAAGTTGTTTACTCAAGACACTTCGGTGGGACTGCTGGAAGAGCAAATATCAATTTATTCCCAGAGGATATGGTTAAATAGTCAGGAATGAAATAAAGACTATGCCATTTGAGACTAAATATGAAAAAAAGAGCAAGGAGTAAAATAAGAACGTATGTTTGTGCCTCACAAATAAAAACTACCCAAAGGGAAGCCAGGATTGAACAGTAGAGTAAATATAAGAAATAGAAAAGAACTGACAGCAGGCATATGTTGTCACTAACCTACTCAGAAAAGACTCTCTATTATTGCTATATAGGGTAGGCACATGACCTTTAAGTTTTTATTAACAGAATCAGAAGAGGGCTTCATGCATGAAATACACACTGTAGGCCAGATCCAACTTTCCTTTCTCCCAGTACCATTTTAGCAAGTCGCTAAGATGTTTTTAAGTTGCATTTTAAAAGTCCTTCTTAACGGTTTAGTATTATTTAGGATAATGGCTACTGTTGTTCATGAAGTGAAGTACCCTCCACAAAACCAATAACTATTAACACAAGCAAACACGGTTATAACTTGGAATAAACAGAGAAAATGGGAAATAGTGAGACCTTGTTTCTAAAAATCATTTATCAGTGGGAGAAATGTGTCTATCAGCAAAAATAATGACTCATGCCTCTAGAACTCTGAAAAAATGCTAAAATCAATGGAATAATTTTGAAAGTTAATAAATTTCCAATTATTAAAAAAATAGATGCTGGCAAAGCTGCAGAAGAAAGGGAATGCTTATACACTCTTGGTGGGAATGTAAATTAGTTCAGCCACTATGAAAAGCAGTTTGGAGATTTCTCAAAGAAATTAAAGTATAACTACCATTTGACCCAGCAATCCCGTTACTGGGTGCATATCCAAAAGAAAAATAGTTCTACCAAAAAGATACATGCATTCATAGGTTCATCACACTATTCACAGTAACAAAGACATGGAATCAACCTAGATTCCCATCAACAATGGATTGGATAAAGAAAATGTGGTACATATATATCATGGAATACTACACAGCCATAAAAAAGAATAAAATCATGTCCTTTGCAGCAAAATGGATGCAGCTGGAGGCCATCATCCTAAGCAAATTAACACAGGAACCAAAACACTTACACTTAACACAGGAACCAAAAAATATCATCTTAAACTAATTAACACAGGAAATTTATGTTCTCACTTATAAGTGGAAGCTAAACATTGGGTACTCAGGTACGTAAAGAGGAAAATAATAAACACTGGGGATACTAGATGGGGGAAGGAGGAAGGGAAGCAAGGGCTGTAAAACTAACTATTGGGTACTGTGCATAATAGTTGTGTGATGGGATCATTTTACCCCAAACCTCAGCATTATACCAGGTAACATACCTGCACATGTATCCCCCTGAGTTGAAAATAAAAGTTGAAATTATTTTAAAAAATGGTAGTATATATAAACTGGAAAGCAGTAAACAAATGTGTAAAAAATTTACATTTCAGCAAGTCACCATTCATAATTTGAAAAATTTTCTTCCAGTTTTCCTCATCATATTTCGATACCATAACAGTTTTCACAGTAAGCATAGTTTTGCATCCTGCTTTTTCTTGCTATTATAAAATTAATGTTGTGCCCTGTAATTGTAAATTTTCAACAGCAGGAAAATAGTCCATTGAACAGATGAACTGTGTTTTCTTAACTGACATTTTATTGATGACTTTTTATCTTTTGAATTTCAGTGTTGTGAAGTATGTTTGTTAATGAAGCTGTTTTTAAATGTCTGATTTATTTTTTTAAGATCAGCCCCAGAATTGTAAATATTAGGTCACACATTATGAACAATTTGAAGACTCTTAAAACATGAAGCTAAATTGCTTTCAAGTATGTTGTCTAATCCATATCCCCACCAACTGTGCATGCAAATTCAGACACTGTTCAAAAGGTCTAAGTCTACTTCACACCAGTTCCAAAATAAATTATTCTAAGGAAACAAAAATGACATTTAATATTAAGTGTTTTGTTAATGCCTAATATTACTTCAATTTTAAGTACAGAATCGTAGAAGTTTGATTGTAAAGATCCTACTGTTATGTATTTTCTAAGCAGCCTTAAATCTATTTTAGACGATTTAGTAAAATAATTAACATCCAATTTGATGCAATATTAAATGACAAATATATCTGGAACATCTATACCCCATCTTATAGAACTTAGAGCATAAGGTTATAATTTAAAGTTTATAATTGTCATATCTTTGCTTTTCCCATGTGGTCAAAGCTATGATTTACCTGTCACTGTGTTCTTTTTCTATACAACGGCCCCCCCAATTAGAGCATTATTTCTGTGGAGAAAACTGACCCTGATGGCATGATACTCTTTACTAGTTATTTCCATAAAGACTCTGTGGTGGACGTAGAGCCTTTCTGTACACTTTTCAGTAGTTCTATGAGAACATAACCCACTTCATTCTCTCTATTCACTTAATAGCTATTGAGTCCCTCCACCATGAAAGCATGACAATAGGCAATGAGTAGTCAAATATGGAAAGGCATTGATTGAGGAGACATACCTGGGGCTGTGAAGAGTATGTCATGGGAGCACAGAAGGCACATTTAATTCACTCACCAAGAGATAAGGTATTATTTGAGCTAAGACTTTAAAAATGAGATCTTTGTCAGAATATTGGAGAAAGCATTACAGATAGTGAGAACAACACATGCAAAGACCCAAGTCCAGTGCATTCTGGGAGATAGAGTTAATTCCATGTGAGTGAGTAAAATAAGGGTTGAGCTTGGAACACTTGGGAGAGACATAACGTAGAACAAGTCTGAGAGGCCTACATCATGCAGGATATGCTGATGTGTTAGAAAGGGGTTTAGATTGTATTTTGCAGATAATAGGAAACTCTTGAAGACATTTGCCAAGAAAAGATTTTTGTGTCATAATTATAACTCTGACATCTATGTAATAAATAGTTTGGAGAAAGAGTCTAGGCATAAAAACACTTGAGAAGGGCCAGGCACGGTGACTCACACCTGTAGTCCCAGCACTTTGGGAGGTCTAGGTGGTTGGATCATGAGATCAGGAAATCAAGACCATCCTGGTCAACATGGTGAAACCCTATCTCTACTAAAAACAGAAAAAATTACCTTGGCATGGTGGCGTGTGCCTGTAGTCTCAGCTGCTCAGGAGGCTGAGGCAGGAGAATTGCTTGAATCTGGGAGGGAGAGGCTGCAGTGAGCTGAGTTCACACTGCTGCACTCCAGCCTGGGTGACAGAGTGAGACCTCGTCTCAAAACAACAACAACAACAAAACACTTGGGAAGTTATCATATGAGCTCAGGACAAACATTAATATCTAAATTAGGGTAGTGAAAGAAGGGAAAATAAGGTAGTAAAATGCCATATTTTAAGAGAAAGGCAGTAAAACAGTAAGACTTAGGAAATGATTGAATATGGAGAATGTACTCCTACAACTAATTTTGTAAAAATTATCTCAGTGGTGGATTATTCAGTAAGATCTCATTAATTTATTACAATGGGAGGAAAAGTCTATTTAATTTGTTCCAAGTCTAAATTATAAATATTTGTCATTAAAAGGTATTTTAATATGCAGTTAATAATCACTCAACAATAGGAATATGTCCTGAGAAATGAGTCATTAGGCAATTTCATCATGTGTGAACATCAGAAAGTATATTTACTAAAACTTAGACAGTATAGCCTATTACACACCTAAGCTCTGTGGTATAGCCTGTTGCTCCTAGGCTATAAACCTGCACAGTATGTTACTGTACTAAATACTGTAGGCAACTGTAACACAATGGTATTTATGTATCCAAACATATCTAAACACAAAAAAGGTACAGTAAAAACACAATATAAAAGATTAATGGTCCACCTGTCAAGGGCACTTACCATGAACAAAACTTGCAGGAATGGAAGTTGTTCTGGGTGAGTCTGTGAGTGAGTGGTGAGTGAATGTGAAGGCCTAGGACATGATTCTACACTACTATAGACTATTAACTCTATACCTAGGTTACACTAAATTTATTTTTTTAATTTGCTCCTCAGTAATAACTTTAGTTGACTGTGACATTTTACTTTATAAACTTTTTAATTTTTTTAACTTTTTGACACTTTTATAATAACACCTACCTTAAAACACAAACACATTGTGCAGCTGTACAAGACATTTGTTTTGTTTTGTTTTGTTTTTTGTAGAGACAGGGTCTTGTCATGTTGTCCACACTCATCTAAAAGCCCTGGGCTCAAGCAATCCTCCTGTCTCAGCCTTTCGAAGTGCTGAGATTACAGGTGTGAGCCATTATTCTATAGGCCTTTATCTATCTGAAAAAATCTTTTTTTTTAACTTTTTAAACTTTTTGTTAAAAACAAAGTCATGAACACATACCTTAGCCGAGGCCTACACAGGGTCAGAATCATCAAGACATCACTAGGCAACAGGAATTCTTCAGCTCCACTATCATCTTATGGGACCACTGTCACATATGCAGTTGACAGAAATGTCAATATGCACAAAGCTGACAAAAATAAGCAATGGGGAAAGGACTCCCTATTGAATAAATAGCACTGGGAGAACTGGCTAGCCATATGCAGAAGACTGAAATTAAACTCCTTCCTTATACCATATACAAAACTCAAGTCAAGATGAATAAAAGACTTAAGTTTAAAACCTAAAACTATAAAAACCCAGGAGACAGCCTAGGTGATACCATTCTAGATATAGGAACTGGCAAAGATTTCATGACAAAGATGCCAAAAGTAATTACAAAAAAGCAAAAATTGACAAATGGGACCTAATTATACTTAAGAAGTTCTGCACAGCAAAAGAGTAAACAGACAACCTACAGAATAGGAGAAAACATTTGCAAACTATGCATCTGACAAAGGTCTAATATCCAGCATCTATAAGGAACTTAAACAAATTTACAAGAAGAAAAACAAACAATCCCATTAATTAGTGGTCAAAGGACATGAACAGGCACTTCTCAAAGGAAGAAATACATGTGGCCAGCAAGCATATGACAAAAAGCTTGATATCACTGATCATTAGAGAAATGCAAATCAAAACCACAATGAGATACCATCTCACACCGGTCAGAATGGCTGTTGTTAAAAAGTCAAAAGATAACAGATGTTGGCGAGGTTTTGGAGAAAAGGGAAGACTTATACACTGTTGGTGGGAGTGGAAATTAGTTCAACCATTGTGAAAAACAATGTGGTAATTTCTCAAAGCGGTAAAAACAGAAGTATCATTTGACCCAGCAATCCCATTACTGGGTATATACCTAAAGGAATGTAAATCATTCTACCATAAAGACACATGCACATGTATGTTCATTGTAGTACTATTCACAATGCAAAGACATGGAGTCAACCTAAATACCCATCAACAGTAGACTAGATAAAGAAAATATGGTGCATATACACCTTAGAATAGTATACAGCCATAAAAAGAATGAGATCACATCCTTTGCAAGAACATGGATGGAGCTGGAGGCCATCATCCTTAGAAAACTAATGCAGGAACAGAAAACCAAGTACTGCATGTTCTTACTTACAAGTGGGAGCTAAATGATGAGAACACATGGATATTTATAGGGGAACAACAGACACTGGGGCCTACTTGAGGATGGAGGGTGGGGAGGAGGGAGAACATCGGAAAAAGTAACTATTAGGTTCTAGGCTTAGTACCTGGGTAATGAAATAATCTGTACCGCAAACCCCTGTAACATGAGTTTACCTATATAACAAATTTGCACATGTAATTCTGAACCTACAATGAAAGTTAAAGAAATCTCATTATGATTATGCAGCGCATGACCATCCTTATGCACAGAAGTTTGCCAGTCACACTTTGGTAGCATTTAAAAACAAAGGAAATTTGGCAAAAGGAAGGATCCACATGGGAAACTTGTACTCTATCAGACAATACTATGACCACATTTAAGATATTGTATTAGTTTTCTAGGTCTGCCATAATAAAGCACCATAGACTGGGTGGCTTAAACAATTAAAATTTATTTTCTCAGCTAGGCTCAGTGCCTCACATCTGTAATCCCAGCACTTTGGGAGGCCAAGGTGGGCAGATAATGAGGTCAGGAGTTCAAGACCAGCCTGACCAATATGGTAAAATGCCATCTCTACTAAAAATACAAAAATTAGCTGGGTGTGGTGGCACGTGCCTATAATCCCAGATACGCAGGAGGCTGAGGCAGGAGAATCACTTGAACCTGGGAGGCAGAGGTTGCAGTGAGCCAAGACTGCACCACTGCACTCCAGCCTGGGCAACAGAGCGAGATTCCATCTCAAAAAAAAAAAAAAATATTTTCTCACAATTCTGGAAGTTAAAGTCTGAGATCAAGATATCAGCAGGGTTCATTTCCTCTGAGCCTCTCTCCTTGTTTTGTAGATGGCTGTCTTCTCAGTATGTCCTCACGTGGTGCTCCCTCTGTGCTTATCTGTGTCTTTATCTCTTCTAAAGACACCAGTCATGTTGGACTAAAACCCACCCTAATGGGTTCTACCTTGATTACTTTTTAAAGACCCTATCTCTAAAATAGTCACATTCTGGACTACTGGAGAATTTCAACATATATATTTGGTTGGTGGGAGGGGGGCACACAATTCAGTCCATAAGAGATATGGGTGGGTTAATGGTCTCTAAAGGCATTTTCATTTCTATACCATTAAAGTTAAAAAAAAAAAAAAAAAAAGAATAAATGTCATATGAAGGAGGTTATAAAAGTTAAGAAAATTTTGGCAAAACAATTTTCTAAGATTAAAGTACTTACATTCGATTACTGTTCCCAGCTAATGAATGAATGCCTTGTCAATATGACTAATGTGGTATATTTATTCACAAGAAAGACCTAGTGATAGCGGAAAACAAATTGTGAAGATATTTCGTTATAATTCAACAATATTTATCAAAAAAACTGATCAAGTTCACTGTATACTTTATTTTACATTTCTTCGTCAGAGAAATTGGATTATTTATCAATTTAGAAATGAGAATCTGGGTTAGGTGCTGTGGTTCACACCTGTAATCCCAGCACTTTGGGAAGCCAAGACAGGAGGATCACTCGATCTCAGGAGTTCCACATCAGCCAGAGACTCTATCTCTATGAAAAAGAAGTTTAAAAATTAGCCAGGCATGGTGGTGCATGCTAGCAGTCTCAGCTAGTAGCTGAGACTGGGGAGGGTGAGGTGGAAGAGGAGTTGGAAGTTACAGTGAGCTACAATCTAGTCACTGCACTCTAGCCTGGGCAACAAAGCAAGACCATGTCTCTAAAAAAAAACCAAAAAAATCGAAGAAAAAAAACCAGAAATTAAAAGCCAATTAAAGAAGTTTTTGTTATTGTTTGGATGGGTTCACACCCAGACATTAAAAAACTGAGACTTTGATACACAAAATCAAAATTTGTAGAGGATTGAAAATTACCAACAGTCAGGGAAAGTGTCCTGTATGGTGCAAAAACAGCATATACTGACATTAAATGAAACTTCACTGTAGAATTTCAGACTGAAAAGACCTAATGTCAGGTTTTATGTTTTAATCAATTGGGGGCCTGATTATTTAACTGGGGTTTTTTGGTGGTGGTGGTTTTAATTTCTATGTTGGAACACAACATACTGTGTTCCAAAATCTAAGAGCCTACAATTTTCTGGGGTTTTTTTCTTAACAAAATGAAATGTTAAACTATCTCTCTGGACACTTTTGATAAAATATGTATTTACAAAAAACGATAAGCCATTCAGAGCAAAGAACAGGATCTAATAATGCTTATCAAAGCACTATGAAAAGCAAGAATTTCAGGTCCTCCTCCCACCTCCTTCATTTCCTCTCTGTAGCCCCAAATGTGACTGCTTCTTGTTCCAGCTCTCCCTTTGTAAGAAACAGTGCATAAGAGTAGCTATTCGTTTTACATTTTGTTAGCATATGTGTGGGCAGGCGGGTGTAGCATCCAGTAAGAATTCTGAAATTCTTACGAGTGTATCTTGCTATTAATATATTATTACAGTCATGAAAATCAAGTTACCCAGTTGCCAAGCTGCAATAACAACAAATAATAACAAAAAGACCTAGGTGAGGAACTGAGGATGGAAAGTAATATTTATTGTATTCCTACTATGAGTTTAGTAGTGTGTTCGATTATTTGCATACTTTATTACATTTATTCTTAAAACAGATTAAGAAACTAAGATTCGGGAAGGTTAAGTGATTTTTCCCAGGTTACTAAAGCCAGCCAATAGCAGAACTAGTATTTTAAAATAAGTCTGACTTTCAAATCATGTTCATTTCCCCCACAGCATGTTCCAGAAGGCCAGGATGGTCAGTTCTGCTGCACAAATGAGGTCACAGCAATCAAGAGAGCCAAGGAAATCCTATTTATCTGGATTAAATAACTCAATCTACAAACCACTTAACTTTAATACAAGGTGGAAAATGGGATTTCAAAAGAAAAGAAGAAGGAGAAGAACAAGGACACAAAACTGAGTTTTGGCAGAAGGCAAGTGAGCGATTAAAAATAAATCTTTCATGATTTGCTCCCACAGGCAAAAATAATAATAATATTTTTAAATCCTGCTTAACCCAAAGTAATCTGAGATATTTAAAGTATTATAACCACTGGTGACAAACCAGGGAGTTTATTATGTTCTTTCACAAGCAGAGATTTCTCAGGAGCAGGGGGTACATGTGACTAGGAACCAAGTTACCCACATAACAGTGTCCAGCTTTCTGCCACATATGAAAAGGGTGCCATGTCTGTACCTCATGGGAGTTGGGAGTTCCATTTTAAACAAACTAGGCTAGAAAATCTATTCTCCATTCTGGCTGGGAAACCAGGATATCTTTTAATCCCAGTAGGCACTCAGACACAAGAGGAATCATAAACCAGAGAGAAATTTGCACATCATCCAGACCAATACTTTACTACAAATGAGGGTTAGTGTCTTTAGGCACACCAGTAGTTAAGAGCAGAATCCCATATTAGAAAGCTCAACATTTCAGAAATCCAACTAATATTCCAAAATAAATGCATCATTTTATTTGCAAAGTAGGGCATCATTACCTAAAGATAACAGCATCTGCAGAAATACTTACTTAGCAACTAAATCACAAGGTCTTCCTTAGAGCTTCCTTTAGGCTAGAAATAGTCCCTGCTTAGCCAGCTGGCCTGAAAAACTAACGACAAACATAAAAATCAAAAGAATTCCAGAGCTCATCCTATCCCTCATCTGCTCAAAAGGGTGTCTGTAGCACTTTTTTGAGATTGAGGGTTATAAAGCTGGTGGTAGGGGGAAATGCCTGGATTTGCTTCCTTTGTGGAATGTTTTTACACCTGGAAATACCTACTGTTCTAGTTAATCAAATGTACAACTTTTTCTTCAACTATTACTTAAATTTAAGTTTGAAACTATTGCCAACAAACCAAGGCAGATTTTAGACACTGGACTGTGTCAGCACTGGCCATAACTGCAGTGTTTAGGTCAATGAGAACACTGAGTAATGCTTGTTTCCAGGCAGCTGAAGAGATCTTAAAGGAAGACACTTTTCTGTTCTGTTTCTAGAAACACATTTTAGAAGCTCCCATTGCTGCTATCCTAATTTTGTTGTGTTGTTTCCAAATATATTTTATTTGCCAAGAAAGCAAATATTTCCATATTAATGAAATACCAATTATAAAGAAAAATAAGTTTATGTTTTATTCTATCCCTTTAATTTACAATGAGCTATATTTTCAATTCACACGTGAGCACATGGAAAGAAGAAACAATAATTCTGCAATGAATTATATGTAGAAAATGTTACCTCTTTTTTTTTCTTTTTTCTTTTACCCGTTAAACATCATACTGGTTTTGGGAGAAAATTTTATTTCTTACTTACTGTTGACTTAAACAGAGGGACAAAAAGACTCATAGATGACTATTCTAACAGAGCTTGCTTGAATCACTCATATTTTGTTTTCATTGAATCCTACTTATCCAAAAGATACTATGGTACGTCTGAGGACATAGGAAGAACTATGAGATAAACTCCAGCTTTCTTGGATTTTGATCTGAGTAAAGTTAATAAACACAGTTAAAATGCAGTGCAGGTCAGTATATGGAAAGTATACTGCACACCAAGTGCATAGTTCAAGTGACTTCCCATCAGGAATTATGTGAGAAACTACACCCCATGGGCCAAATCTACCAGTCACCTGTTTTTAGATGGCCCATGATTTAAGACTAGTTTTTCACATTTTTAAATGGTTGGACAAAACTGATTGAACAAAACTAAACAGCAGAATAATATATCATGACACATTAAAAATATCTGAAACTGAAATTTCAATGCAGTGGTGTGGGCCTAGTTTACTGCAGTCTGTAACTCCTGGGCTCAAGCGATCTTCCCACCTCAGCCTCTTAAGTAGCTGGGACTACAAGCATATGTCCAGCTAAATCTTTTATTTTGTTGTAGAGACAGGATCTTGCTATGTTGATTAGGTTAGCACAAATGAAGTTTTATTGGAACACAGCTGCACCCATTCCTTTATATATTGTCTGTGTCTGCTTTCTTGAATGGTTGCCACAATCACTGTATGGCCCAGAAAGCTTAGAATATTTGCTGTCTGGCCCTTCACAAAAAAAGAAAAAAAAAAGTCAATTCCTGGCATAGAAGATTGAGAAAAGCTTTATGATTGACTTGTATTTTGAAGGAAAGGCAGACTTTATACTGGCAGAGTCGTAGGTGAGGAGTGATTTTGAGGGGGAAAGGAATGCTCAAGCATAGCACCGGAAAGATACCTGGCTTACTCAGAAGATAGTGAACACATCAGTGTCCTTGGGGTGAAGAGCTTATGAAGAAACTTAAGATGGATGCTGCGTACTGAAAAGACAGGTGGGGCTCATCTTGAGGAGAGTCTTGAATGCTTGGCTTGAGGAGGATGGGGAAAAAACAAGTACTTCCCATGCCCCTACACCACTTTTATTTTCCTGTGGAAAAGAAACACCAAGTAAGCATTAAAAAAAAAAACAAAAAACTGAAGAGTGACAGATTCAAAGGAAATTTGATGGAAGAACTTACCATCAACTAATTTGGCAACAATTGTGTAGAATGAAAGGTTGGTGGGAGGAGACAAAGAAAAAGATAAAGGATACTAAAAACAAAGATTTAGTTACAAGACTCTTAAATTGTTCTATCAGTAAAAAAGCAGGACAAAGAGAGAACCATGTGGCTGCCTTGTGGATATCTGTATACCCAAAGATCTGCATAGAGGAGACACTTAACATAAAGGGTGAAAAAAGGCACAAGAGGATGAAAGGGTGGTAGGAAAGAGGGAAGTGGAGAAGAGAAGGTTGGAAGGAAATGAGGAAAGGAAAACATTGATGGATTTTGGCAACTGACTGAGTGAAGAAAGCAAAAAGAAATAGATATGTGAGTAGAGTGAAGGTAAGCAGTTTAAAATTTAGCTTTACCCATGGAGAATTCTAGGCAACAAAAGGTCATTCACAAGAAACTGTCTAGCAGCAATTGGAAATGTGAGATGCTAGCTCTGGAGCAAGATCAGAGTCAAGACAGGGATGAGAAGTACCCATCTATTCTTCAGAGATGAGTCTGACAGTCTCAACATGCTTCTTATGAATAATTGGCAGGAGCTTACTATGCCTAGATTTATTTTAGGATGGGTATGCAACTTTCTAAACCTTCCAGAGCAAGTTATATAGACAGGATTTGTCACTGTCCAGTAGTTTGCATGGTGTATTAAAGATGAACTTATTAACATAACATTCATTGTCCTCAGAGATTCCACACTCACACCACAACTTGTACTAACAAAAAGAGGAAGGGAGGGAGAGAGGGAAAGAAGGAGAGAGAAAGGGAGGAGGGAGGGAGGGAGGACGGAAATAAGGAGGGGAAGGAAAAGAGAAGAAAGGAGGGGAGAAAGGGAGGGAGGGAGGAAGGGAAGGAGGGGAAGGAGGGAGGGAGGGGAGGAAAGGAAGGAAGGAAGGGAGGGCAAGTGGAAGGGAGGAAGGAAGTGAGAGAGAAAGAGAAGCATTAAGGCACCATTCTGTTACTTGCAAATAGTTGCTTGGGAAAATTTTGACACAGACTAAATGAATAGTATAAAATGCTGATTTCATTTTATCCATTTTCCCTCACCTGAAGATTTCTTAAGTGGAGTCTAGGAAATAGGTTTTTCAAAGGGTGCTTATAAATATTCTATATTTATTTGCAAAGCTGCTCTGGAATACTTCCCTGATCACCCCCATTTCCAGCAATTATCATTTTAAATTATGTTTTAACAACTAAATGATCCCAGGAGCACAGAAAAGGGAATGTAAAAATTTCACAGTGTGACACCCTTCCTATGAACTGTACTGATGCTAGTGGATTGCAATAAATAAAGCAGCTTTTACCTCTAGCAGACTTACCCCAAACTATACACATATATCTACAAAAACCTGTAGGCAGTTCCACATTTTCCTGGTGAACACTGGGCTTTTTTGAAATATATACTTAGCCATGGAAGCTAGAAAGTATCTATCTGTGTTTTATAAGCATCATTATCAGAACAATGGTATGCAGGGAATGAAAAATATCTCCTCTGGGATTTATGTTCACGAAGAAGTCAGAAAGCACAGAATCTGCACCTGCTACAAGATAATATTGGGCATGCAAGAAAAAACAAAAATTTCAACACAAAGCTAAAGATATTTACACTAGTTGGGATATCTACTGAACTGAGTTAGGAGAAAATTAACCTCTTATAAACTTAACCTCTTATAAAGGCACCCAAAGTCCAGAATATTAAGACCAAAGTCCAAAATAGGAAGACATTATAAGATACTAAGAATTTAGATTTGTACTTGAAAACAATATAAAAGATACTACAGATCAGATTACAAAGGAAGGAAGGGCGGACCAGGTCCTGCCAGTTCTTACTATTCATTCTGCTCACATACTTATACATCTTAGACATCTTATACTACGTTTTCTAGTTTTAATTGAGTTAGAGAATGCCTCAGATTCTACACTCTGGTAGTCCTGTCACAAGTAACACTGAGACCCTCAAGGATGGCAACAAGACCTCAAATGCTTTTCTAGGTCTTTATTTGCAGCCTGTTACACATTATATTGATCATCCTGTCTCCAAATAATATGACTTTTTCCACCTCTACTGTGTAACTGAGGGCCCTATTGTCACTTTATGACTGCGGTACAGTGAAATAAGCAGGAATACTTAAAGCTGCCCGTGACCAGTCTGCCATGCTGACTAATTTTAACAAAACAAAATTAAACCTTTGAGAAAAACTAACAAAGCCTTTTTCTAAGGATTTTATTTATTGCACCTGTTCCTCTATGCATCCCTTTTTCTCTTGAACTAAAATACACCTCATTTACTAAGAGAGGAGTGGGGGAAGAAACATTCACAGGTTATACCTATCACTCACATCTCACAAGAACATGAAGGGCAACACTGTCCATGTAATAGTGAGCAGAGATGTAGTTAAGAATTTCTAATACCAGAGTGATTTCCAACATTTATACTCACCTTTTTTATACCAATTATAGAACCAAATAGCTTCTCTCTTTCTCTCTCTCTCTCTCTTACACACACACATACACACACACACATTCCAAACCCCACTAAGTAAAGAACATTCATAGATATCCATCATGTGCAAATCTATGTAGTAGAAACTGCGGCCAGCTCTGTACCTTATTTGATTTTGTCCCTGCTGGGTTCAGCTGCTCCCACCCTAGCACTGGCGTAATTTTTCCCTCAATGGAGAGAAAGAGCATATTCATATCAATCCCCTACCAGTCAACGGAATAATTAGCTGTCATCAAAAAGTAATTCAGTCAACTGGGCACGGTGGCTCACGCCTGTAATACCAGCACTTTGGGAGGCTAAGGCGGGTGGATCCTTGAGGTCAGGAGTTCAAGATCACCCTGGCCAACATGGTGAAACCCCGTCTCTACTAAAAATACAAAAATTAGCTGGGCATGGTGATGTGCGCCTGTAATCCGAGCTACTCGGGAGGCTGAAGCATGAGAATCGCATGAACCTGGGAGGTGGAGGTTTCAGGGACCTGAGATCAAGATTGTGCCACCGCACTCCAGCCTGGGCAACAGAGCAAGACTCTGTCTCAAAAAAAAAAAAAAAAAAAAAAAAGTACCTCTGTTAGTAAAATCTGTAATACTGTCTAATTTAGTAAGTATAGCCTGCAAACGCAATCCAGACTTGCTTTCTTCCCCTGCTTCACTCCCACTCCCCTCTTTTCACATCCTACCCTAACATCATCCACATGGAATTATCTTTCTAATCCATAAATACACCATGGTCTTTCATGATTCTGGGTCTTTGAAAATATTATTCTTTTTTCCCCTTCAACTTTTAAGTTCTGGGGAGGATGTGCAGGTTTGTTACATAGGTAAATGTGTACCATGATGGTTTGCTGCACAGATCAACCCATCACCTACATATTAAGCCCAGCATCCATTACTATTCTTCATGATGTTCCCCCTTCCCCTAGCCCCAGTCCCAACAGACCCTTGTGAGAGTTGTTCCCTACCATGTGTCCATGTGTTCTCATCATTCAACTCCTACTTATAAGTCAGAACATTCGATATTTGGTTTTCTGTTCCTGCATTAGTTTGCTAAGGATAATGGCTTCCAGCTCCATCTATGTCCCTGCAAACGACATGATCTCATTCCTTTTTATGGCTGCATAGTATTCCATGGTGTACATGTATCACATTTTCTTTATCCGGTGTAGTAATGATGGTCATTTAGGTTGATTCCATGTCTTTGCTATTGTGAATAATGCTGCAATGAACATACATGTACATGTACCTTATAACAGAATGATTTCTATTCCTTTGGGTATATATCCTGTAATGAGATTGCTGGGATTAATGGTATCTCTGCCACTAAGTATTTGAAGAATCACCACACTGTCCTCCACATGGTTGAACTAATTTACACTCCCCCCAACAGTATATAAGTGCTCCCTTTTCTTCAAAACCTCACCAACATCTGTTATCTTTTGACTTTTTAATAACAGCCATTCTGACTGGTGTGAGATAACATCTCAATGTGGTTTTGATTTGCATTTCTCTAATGATAGTGATGATAAGCTTTTTTTCACGTTTGTTGGCCGTGTAAATATCTTCTTTTGAGAAGTATCTGTTCATATCCTTTGCCCACTTTTTGATGGGGATATTTGTTTTTATCTTGTAAATATGTCTAAGTTCCTTGTAAATTCTGGATATTAGACCTTTGTCAGTGGATAGACTGCAAAAATGTTCTCCCATTCTGTAGGTTGCCTGTTCACTCTGATGCTAGTTTTTTTTTTCTTCTGTGCAGAAGCTCTTTAGTTTAATTAGATCCCATTTGTCAATTTTGGCTTTTGTTGCAATTGCTTTTGGTGTTTTAGTCATGAAGTCTTTGCCCATGCCTATGTCCTGAATGGTATTGCCTAGGTTTTCTTCTAAAGTTTTTATGGTTTTAGGTTTTACATTTAAGTCTTTACACCATCTTGAGTTAATTTTTGTATAAGGGGTAAGGAAGGGGTCCACTTTAAATTTTCTGCATATGGCTAGCCAGTTCTCCCCAACACCATTTATTAAATAAGGAATCTTTCCCCATTGCTTGTATTTGTCAGGTTTGTTGAACATCAGATGGTTGTAGGTGTATAGTTTTATTTCTGAATTCTCTATTCTGTTGCACTGGTCTGTGTGTCTGTTCTTGTACCAGTGCTATGCTGTTTTGGTTACTGCAGTCTTGTAGTATAGTTTGAAGTCAGGTAGCATAATGCCTCCAGCTTTGTTATTTTTGCTTAGGATTGTCTTGGCTATTTGGGCTCTTCTTTGATTCCAGATGAATTTTTTTTAAGTTTCTTCTAATACTGTGAAGAATATCAATGGTAGTTTAGTGGAAATAGCATTAACTCTATAAATTACTTTGGGCAGTGTGGCCATTATCGTAATATTTATTCTTCCTATCCATGAGCATGAATTTTTTTCCATTTGTTTGTGTTATCTCTGATTTCTTTGATCGGTGGTTTGTAGTTCTTGGAGAGGTCCTTCACTTCCCTGTTAGCTGTATTGCCAGGTATTTTACTCTCTTTCTAGCAATTGGGAATTGGAGTTAATTCATGATTTGGTTGCTACTTGTGTTGGTGCATAGGAATGCTAGCAATTTTTGCACATTGATTTTGTATCCTGAGACTTTGCTGAAGTTGCTTAACAGCTTAAGAAACTTTTGGGTTGAGATGATGGGATTTTCTAGATACAAGATCATGTCATCTGCAAACAAAGATAATTTTACTTCTTCTCTCCCTATTTGAATATCCTTTATTTCTTTCTCTTACCTCATTGCCCTGGCCAGAACTTCCAATACTATGTTAAATAAGAGTGGTGAAAGAGCATCCTTGTCCTGTGCCAGTTTTCAAGGGTAATGCTTCCAGCTTTTGCCCAGTATAATATTGGCTGTGGGTTTGTCATAAATTGCTCTTATTATTTTGCGGTAATACCTAGTTTATTGAGAGTTTTTAACATGAATGGGTGTTGAATTTTATTGAAGGCTTTTTCTGCGTCTATCGAGATAATCATGTGGTTTCTGCCTTTGTTCTGTTTATGTGATGCATTACAACTATTGATTAGTGTATGTTGAACCAGACTTGCATCCAGGGGGATGAAGCCGACATAATCATGTTGGATAAACTTTTTGATGTGCTGCTGGATTTGCCAGTATTCCATTGAAGATTTCTGCATCGATGTTTATCAAGGATATTGGTCTGAAGTTTTCTTTTTTTGTTGTATCTCTGTCAGGTTTTGGTATCAGGATGATGCTGGCCTCATAAAATGAGTTAGGGAGAAGTCCATCCTTTTCAATTGTTTCAAACAGTTTTGGAAGAAACTATTAGCCTCAGCCAGGACTTCTTTGTACCTCTGGTAGAATTTGTTTGTAAATCCATCTGGTCCTGAGCCTTTTTTTTTCTTTTTTTTTTTTTTTTTTGAGATGGAGTCTTGCTCTGTCACCAGGCACCAGGCTGGAGTGCAGTGGCGCGATCTCGGCTCACTGCAACCTCCACCTCCCGAGTTCAAGCAATTATCCTGCCTCAGCCTCCCGAGTAGCTGGGACTACAGGCGCGTGCCACCACACCCAGCTAATTTTTGTATATTTTAGTAGAGACGGGATTTCAACATGTTGGCCAGGATGGTTTCAATCTCTTGACCTCAGTGTCCACCCACCTCAGACTCCCAAAGTGCTGGGATGACAGGCGTGAGCCACTGCGTCTGGCCGGTCCTGGGCTTTTTTTGGTTGGTAAGCTATTTACTACTGACTCAATTTCAGAATTCACTGTTAGTCTTTTCAGGGATTCAATTTCTTCCTGATTCAGTCTTGGAAGGGTTTATGTGTCCAGGAATTTATCCATTTCTTCCAGGTTTTCTTGTTTATGTGTGTAGAGGTGTTCTCTCAGAGTTGTTTGTATTTCTGTGGGGTCAGTGGTACTATCCCCCTTGTCATTTCTGACTGTGTCTTATTTGATTCTTCTCTCTTTTCTTCTTTATTAGTTTAGCAAGTGGTCTATTACTTTTTTTGAATAATTAGCTCCTGGATTTGTTGATTTTTTGAAGGGTTTTTCATGTCTCTGTCTCCTCCAGTTCTGCTCTGATCTTGGTTATTTCTTGTCTTCTGCTAGCTTTAAGGTTTGTTTGCTCTCAGGTCACTAGTTATTTTAGTTGTGTTCTTAGGTTGTTAATTTGAGATCTTTCTAGGTGTTTGATATGGGCATTTAATGCTATACATTTCATTCTTAATACTGCTTTAGCTGTGTCCCAGAGATTCTCGCTGAAGGAAGCACTAAATATGGAAAGGAAAAACCATTACCAGCCACTACAGAAATACACTGAAGTACACAAACCAGTGATACTATGAAGCAACCACATAAACAAGTCTGCAAAATAACCAGCTAGCATCATGATGACAGGATCAAATGCACACATAACAATATAACATTAAATGTATGTAAATGGGCTAAATAAATGCCCCAATTGAAAGACACAGAATGGAAGATGAATAAACAGTCAAGACCCATACCAATGGTAACAGTTTTTCCTTTCCATATTTAGTGCTTTCTACAGGAGCTCTTGCAAGGCAGGACTGGTAGTGATGAATTCCCTAAGCATTCGCTTGTCTGAAAAGGATTTTATTTCTCCTTCACTTATGAAGCTTAGTTTGGCCAGATATGAAATTCTGGGTTGGAAAATCTTTTCTATAAGAATGTGGAATATTGGCCCCCAGTCTCTTCTGGCTTGTAGGGTTTCTGATGAGAGGTCTGCTGTTAGTCTGATGGTCTTCCCTTTGTAGGTGGCTTAGCCTTCCTCTCTGGCTACCCCTAACATTTTTTTCTTTCATTTTGACCTTGGAAAATCTGTTGATTATATGTCTTGGGGTTGATCTTTTCATGGAGTATCTTACTGCAGTTCTCTGGATTTCCTGAATTTGAATGTTGCCTTGACTTGCTAGGTTGGGGAAGTTCTCCTGGAATGATATATTTTTTTGTTTGTTTGAGACAGAGTCTCACTCTGTTGCCCAGGCTGAAGTGCAATGGTGTGATCTCAGCTCACTGCAGCCTCCCAGTTTCAAGCAATTCTCGTGCCTCAGCCTCCTGAGTAGCTGGGACTATAGGCACACACCAACACACTTAGCAAATTTTTTTTGTATTTTAGTAGAGACAGGATTTTACCATGTTATCCAAGCTGGTCTTGAGCTCCTAAGCTCAGGCAATCCACCTGCCTTAGCCTCCCAAAATGCTGGGATTACAGGCATGAGCCACTGTGCCTGGCTCTCCTGGAATGATATCCTGAAGTATGTTTTCCAACTTGATTCCATCCTCTGCATCTCTTTAAGTTACCCCAATCAGTCATAGGTTCAGTCTTTTTACATAGTCCCATATTTCTCAGAGGTTTTATTTATTCCTTTTCATTCTCTTTTCTCTATTCTTGTCTACCTGTCTTATTTCAGAAAGATAGTCTTCAAGCTCTGAGATTATTTCCTCTGCCTGGTATATTCTGCTATTGATACTTGTGATTGCATTGTGAATTTCTCATGTTGTGTTTTTCAGCTCCATCAGGTCAGTTTTGCTCCTCTCTAAACTGGCTGTTGTGGCTCTTAGCTCCTATATTGTTTTATCATGATTCTTAGTTTCTTTGCATTGGGTTACAACATGCTCCTTTACCCTGGTGAAGTTTGTTATTACCCACCTTCTGAAGCCTACTTTTGTCAATTCAACCATCTCAGCCCCAGCCCAACTCTGTGCCCTTGCTGGAGAGGTGTTGCAGTCATTTGGAGGAGAAAAGGTACTCTGATTTTTTGAGTTTTCAGTGTTTTTTTGCATCGATTCTCTTCTTTGTGGGCTTACTTATCTCTAATTTTTGAGGTTTTTAACCTTTGAATAAGGTTTTTGTGGGGTCCTTTTTGTTGATGTTGATGTTGTTGTTGTTTTCTGTTTGTTTGTTTTTCTTTTAATAGTCGGGCCACTCTTCTGTAGGGCTGCTGTGATTTGCTGGGGGGATTGCTCCAGACCCTAGTTGCCTCAGTTTTTCCCTTACCTGGGGGTATCACCAGTGAAGGCTTCTAAACAGCAAAGAACAGCAGCCTCTTCCTTCCTCTGGGAGCTCTGTCCCAGAGAGGTACTGATCCACCCTGGATGCTCCTGTAGGAGGTGTCTAGAGACCCCTGTTGGGAGTCTCACCCAGTCGGGAGAAAAAGGATCAGGAGCCTGCTTAAAGAAGCAGTCTGCCTGCTTTTCGGTAGAGCAGATGTGCTGCATTGGGTGACCCCTTCCTCGACCAGATCACCTGGACTCTCCAGAGCCAGCAGGCTGGAAAGGCTGAGTTGGCTGTACTGCAGAGACATAAGCTGCACCCCCTCTACCTGGGGGCTCCATCCTAGGGAGAGATAAAAAATTTCTGTTTGTATAACCCTAGCTGGAGTTGCTGAAATTCCCACAGGGAGGCCCTGCCCAGTGAGGAGGGATGGATCAGGGTCCCACTTAAAGACGTCTGGCCATGATCTGGCACAGCAGCTGTGCTATTCTGCGGGGGGACTCCTCCTTGTCTGACCACCTGGACTCCCTGGAGCCAGCAGGCTAGAACAGCTGAATTGACCTAACTGCAGAACTGGTGGCTGCCCCTCCCCGTGACAACTCGTCCATCTCAGTCTTCGGCCTGCTGCATTGTCTGGCTGCAGTTCCAAGCCAGTGGGTCTTAACTCGTGAGGTGCTGTGGAAGTGGGGTCCACAGAACAATGCTGCTTGGCTCTCTGCATTCAGCCTCCTTCCTAGGGGAATGTATGGATGGAACTCCTACCTTGCTGGAATTCCCAGGGATAGAGACTGTAAAACTCCCTGGGTCTCTACATGAGCCTGAACCACAGCTCTGCTGAGGCTCCACACAGCTCTATGTATCGAACCCAAGGCCCTGATGGCGTGGGCTCACAAGGGGGATCTCCTGATCCAGGGTTTGTAAAGACCTGTAGGTGAAGCATGGTTTCCCCGGTAGAGTCACTCAATCACTCCCTGCTTCCTTTGGCTGGAGGGGGAGGGTTCCTTTGGCTCTCTGCCACTCCCAGGTGGGCCGCCACCCCACTCTGCTTTTCTTCATTTTCCGTGGGCCAAGTTGATTGCCTAGTCAGTCCCAGTGTGAGAACCTGGATATTTCAGTTGAAGATGCCAAATTTACTCGCCATTTTCATTCTTCTCTGTGAGAGCCATGGACCATAGCTGCTTCTAATCGTCCATCTTGGCCCTTCCTCCCAAAAATATTAATATTATTTCTTTTTCCCTAGCTACCTTTTCCTTCCTGAATCAGTTAGCAAACTTCCCAGCATCCTTCAAGATCCAGTTTAAAAGTCCCTTTTAACAGTGGCTCACATCTGTAATTCCAGCACTTTAGAGGCCAAGGCGAAAGGATCACTTGCACCCAGGAGTTCAAGACCAACCTAGGCAACATAGTGAGACCCTGTCTCTTAAAAAAATGTAAACATTAGCCAGGCATGGTAGCATGTGCCTGTAGTCTCAACCACTCAGGAGGCTGAGGTGGGAGAATCGTGTGAGCTCAGGAAGCTGAGGCTGCAGCGAGCCATGATTGTACCACTGCACTCCAGTCTAGACAGCAGAGCGAGACCCTGTCTCTAAATAAATAAATAAATAATAAAACCCCCATCTCTAGAAATTCTCCTTTATTTTCTCTATTGCCTTCTCCTTTCTGTGCTCTCCTGGAACTTTAACCATGCCTCTACTCTAAAACCTATTATACTACTCATAGAAATTATTTACATGTCTGTCTATCCAGCTAGTCTGTGAATTCTAGCTCCTAGAGCAATACCCAACTTTCAGTAAACAACAGATGTTGACTGGATGTTCTGTGAGTGAATGAAGGAATGAGCATAAGAACCTATGCTTTTCCTCAAATGTTTTATAGTTTTCGTTCAGGCTTGTGAGTTTATGCATGTACTTTGCGGTAACTGGCATCACTGTTCTTCATGAAGTCAAATAAGGCTGAAAACATTAATATGTATCTAACAGGGGAAAAAAATCTACATGGAGTTGCTAGGACTATAGAATTGTTGAGTTCCTAGGACTGAAGGTCGGGAATCACAAAGAGGTAGAGGAACAGGAAGGAAGTGACTAAGAAGGGCAGCATACTAACTGGTTAACTGTTATCACAGAAGCGAACAATAGCTCTGATTTACATTAAGTTGCTTCAACCCTATGAGTTGTCTCCATTCCTTGGCAGATTTTCTTCTTAGATGGCAGTGCTTGGCTTTCTGGCCCTTGACATTAGTAAGACCTTCTCCTGCTGAGTCATTTGTTGCAGTTCTCTCTGGCCTGGCTCCTCTATGGATTATGTATTTCCCGTTCCTATTCATTAACATTGTTTTCTTGATAAATTCTGCAGCTATTGTCGTTACAGTTGTAAGTAGTCTTTGCCCTTGGAAATTGCATAGTGTGGTTAATGAACATTTTGACTAAAATGTTTTTGTGTTACATTTTCTGATTTATTCTTAAAAATTATCTTAAGAATAAGAAATAAGAATAAAGAGTAAAAAATACATTTCTAAGAGCAAGGACATTTGAAGTGCAAGCTATTAATGTTAACTGACTTTATATTTACAATAAAGATTTCAACATTTTAAGTGAACAAAATTTACTGAGGGGGAAAATACAGTAATAGAAAAATCTCATTAAGCATGTTTCAATGAGTCTTTCAACCAGCGTATTCCTGGCACACCCCTATGTGCAAGAAACAAAGTCAAATAACAAAAATTTCCTAACTTCTACTTGTTCATAATCTACAGGAAATACTCTAATTGTAATGCAAGCCGATAAGAGGAAGCATTATAATCTATGTAATAGGTATGAATCTCACCTTACAGACTTACATGTATAATAAATATATTTCTTATTTTCTACATTTATGCTTAATTATTTTTTGTGCCAAGCCCCCATCTTCCAGACCAGTAGAAAGCTGATCCTGACAATTATTTGGTCTTTCTCTCCTATCCTCTTACTTCGGTGATTGGAATGGGAGAGAAAGGAGAGTGTTATTGTTCATTGTTTGCCTGTTTGCAGGACTCCATAGGATCAGCCTCTGTGCCCTGCAGGAGAAGCAAGAAGCTTTTAAATGACTGCAGATGGTTTCCCTCTGCCTAAGTTCCCAATCTGGGAACTTAGTGGGTAGAGGGTGCCAGGCCATAGAGAGGCAGAATCATCAAATGTGTGTAGCTCTGATTAGGTGACTTTGGCATCGCTTGGACTCACATCCTGGGCACACCATATCTGTGTGTGGTCTTGTGCACATTTTAAAAAATTTCCTAAGCTTCAGGTTTTCATCTGCAAAGTGGAGATATGTATATTACCTACCTCACAAAGTTGTGGTGAGGAAAAAAAAAGAGTTAATTTAATATATATTGCTTAACGCAATATTTGGCACATAGCAGTGCTCAGGGAGAGTTAGCTGCTATCATTATCTTTGTATTGTTGTTGTTACTGGAAACTGATACCATCATGCTCAAGGCAAGACCAGAAAGAGTATACAGGCCCCTCTGATCTTGCGACCTCCAGAGTTCTTTCTCTTCCGCACTTCCCCATGGCCAGAGAAATCTTTGTAATCTGGGACAAAGGCCCTATGTTGTTTACCACTTTCTCCTAGATTCTCCACCTCCAATTATGTACCATTTTATCTTGATATTGTTTCTAGGGTCACATATCAAAATGTCCTCAATAGCTTTATGTTTTGTTGTGTTTTCTTTGTTTGTTTGTGTTTGGTAGAAGAGCTTCTTCTCCAAAATAATGGCCCAGGGCCCTCCCCTTGTTTGTTTTGGGAGAGGAAGAAAAAGGGAAAATACAAAAGAAAAATTGCATCAATTTGTATTTCAATATGTTATTTAGCCACACTGATAAAAAGTGGTAAGAGACATTGAAAAGGGAAAAAATAACTCCCTCTGGGGAAAGAGGACAGAGAGCTCTCTGAGGGAAAAGAAATATTCATTTGTTCTCCAATGTATCTGTAATCTTGTTCTCCAAGTATCTGTAATCTTGCTGAGTGCCTGGTACATTGTAGGCATATAATACATTTTTGTTGGATAAATGAAATAAATCCCTGTAAGAAGAAATAACATGGACAGAATTATGAGCCTTAAAAATGTTTAAGTGTTCAGAAAAGTAACAAACAGATGGAAGCACAGCTTTAGAGGATGAGAGGAGAGAAAGAATGCATGCACAAATAATAGAGTAAAATGTTTTTAGACAGGGTCTCACTCTGTTGCCCAGGCTGGAGTGCAGTGGTGCCATCTTGGCTCACTGCAACCTTTGCCTCCCAGGTTCAAGCAATTCTCCTGCCTCAGCTTCTGGAGTAGCTGGGATTACAGGTACACACCACCACACCCAGCTAATTTTTGTATTTTTAATAGAGATGGGCCTTCACCATGTTGGTCAGGCTGGTCTCAAACTCCTGACATCAAGTGATCTGCCTGGCATGGCCTCCCAAAGTGCTGGAATTACAAGTGTGAGCCACTGCAACCAGCCTAAAAATTTTTTAATGCTTTAAAATGAACCAGTGTGAATTCATTGGTCTCTCTAAAATGCTTAAATTTTTCCTATAACAGAAGTATAGATTTAAGCAAGGGAGTAACAATATCAGTTCTAAATAACAAGGGTTAGGGTGCAAGACTAGACACAAGTGAGAATAGAGAACTAGCAATGGTCTGCAGTGGTCCAGAAAGAAGATTGAATTATTGTACGTAATCATCTGCTCCTCTGTAATGGAATTATATATCCACACTCTTGCCACAGCCTTGCAGAGAGGAGGGCTAAGTGAACCTCCCCACCCCTTCACAGTGGGCTCTACCATGTCTTCCTTTGACCATGGATGCTAATGGACATGACTCAGGCATAAGCTTGAAATGTGCTTGTGCTGTTGGGGTAGCCCTTTGAGCTCTGGGGAATCTACCCTGGGGAGAACATGCCTCAGAAAGTCCCAGCTCTCCAGCCTAGGCCCCAAAATGAGACACATGCTGTAGGCCTGAATCCAAAATATGACCTGCAGCTCAGGGACTCGACTCTAGAGTCAAGCCTCACCCCACTGAGACTCATGAGAATGAAAAGATGTTCTAAGGTGGCCACTGAATTTTAGTGTCCTATAGGGTACTCTGGATTCCAAAATTTGAGATCTTTAAAACTGAGAACTCAGTACTCATCTCTTCACCCTGCTGTCTCTGCCACTGACATTCAAAGTTTTGAGAAAATTCTACTTTGATGGATGGAGTCCTTGAGGAAGCCGGTTACTTTGTTCCTAGAAAAAAAATTAGAATAATACCAACCAGTTGTTCAAAGAAAAACCTGAACTCAATGAAATAGCCGCTATACAAATGCTTTCAAAATGAAAAGGTACAGTTTTGTAATATAAATTAGGACATTTATCAGAAGAGTTTCCACAGACTGTGTTTAGAAAATGTTTCTTTTCACGTAATGGGTTTCGGTCATGCTGTAAACATCAATTACTGAATATTTGCAGAGTTGTTTTCTAACTCTATGAATTCTTGAGATGTAAAGCAAAGATAGAAAGAAAGGCAAAAAGGTCTTACAGGCCTAATCACGCCTTCCTATCATGCTACTACCAAGAGCACACACTCACCTGGTCAGCTGCATTCCAGTGAAGCATTGCTCAAAGCAGAAAAATCCTGTATTCCAGTAAAGCATTGCTTAAGACAAAACACCCTGTTGGGCTATGGTATTGTGGTGTTTTTCAGTGGCTCCTAAAGAGAGCACAACTTAGCTAGATGGGAAGTTTTTCCTGAAAAGAGTGTAACTTTTCATGGTCAATCATTCTGGATGAGCTCCAATATAAGGCAGAAAATGAGGACTCAGAGCCTTGGGTTAGGGTGAATGGAAATCTTCACTTTGGACTAAGGGTTTCTACTGGACTCTGAGTCAGGCACATGCTGGGACTTTCCTGGCAAGGAAATGTCAGCCAGCTCCAAGCTGGACCAATAAGAAATGTGAGGTTCTGTGTATTTTAATAGTAGCCACTTTTATAGCAATTGTAAGTTACTCTCTTTGTTGCACTTTCCTTCATGATGCCTAAACCTTTAATAGTCTAGTTAACGTTATATCATGGTCTCAGTTGTGCTATGGGGAGTAAGGGAGGAGGTCTACTTTTTTTCAGGTGGAGAAGAGCAAGTGTCAGGCCTGCTTGATATCAGTAAGGCAGCAGTGGTGGTTGTCATTCTTGGAGGAAAGGGTGTTGAGCCCATATGTCTAGTGGTCTCAGGAGGCTGACCAATGGCAGAAACAGCAGTGTGATGAGGAGGCCACCTGCTCCTGAGCATATGGGAGGCGGTACCGGGGAAAACCCTCGAAAGTCAAGAAGTCTAATTTCCAGTAATTAGGCTGGTAGGGGCTCAAGCTATGATAATTTTGGAATTAAGAGAAAACATAATCTTAATTTATAGTTACTAGCTGGTAAAATCTGGGACATTTGGCTTACAGAAATTACTCTATCACAAGATATCTTTCTAATTTATAAAATGCTTTTTCTTTAAAATGTAAAATGAATGAACCCTCACAAGAACATTTTAAAATCTCAATGCAAAATATTATTCTCAAAGATAAATATGTTTTTCACTTAAAAATTAAATCTTTATAAACAACAACTAACTTGTATGGTGAATTACCACTTACTTGGACATATGGAAGAGATGTAGATGATGGGAGGTTTTGTAAGGACCATTAGTAAGAAGTTACCTTAAAAAAATGGTTTTCTTAATGCCAAGAACATATTAACGAGACACAGGAAATTATATTTTTGGCTTTTTAAAGATACATTTGGCTTCTCTTTTTAAAGACCACTCTCCTAAAATTAAAGCATTAAATTCAGGGGGGGGAAATGTATACTTTCAAAAAATACAGAACATTGTTTCTTGGTTAATTATTTATAATAGCTTAAAGTCTCTTCCCTAGCCAAGTAAATTATGAACTAGATTGAGAGAAAAAAAAAACAAAACAAGATTTGTCTCCCTGTTCTAAAAAAGAACATATGTCTGCTGCCTTTGAATAAACTTAAACATATGGCCAGGTGCAGTGGCCTGTAATCCCAGCACTTTGTGAGACCAATGCTGGTGGAACCCTGGAGGTCAGGAGTTGAAGACCAGCCTGGACAACATGGTGAAACCCTGTCTCTACTAAAAGTACGAAACAAAATTAGCTGGGTGTGGTAGGGTGCGCCTGTAATCCCAACTATTCCAGAGGGTGAGGCAGGAGAATCGCTTGAACCCCAGAGGTGGAGGTTGCAGTGAGCTGAGATGGCGTAACTGCATTCCAGCTTGGGTAACAGAGCAAGACTCTAAAAAATTTTTTAAAGCTTTTTTTAAACAAAATTCTAATGTTTTATTTATTCATTTCTAACATTTATAAAATAGAAGACTTAGCTAGACAGATTTTTCTATGCATGTGGTCCTTTTGCTTTGCTAACAGTTCTTAAATGAGAGTAAGGATTAGTTTCAGTATAATGTATGACAAGGAAAGAATATCCACTTCTAAGAAATCTTTAAGAGTAAAGGCATTCACTGGGCACTGAGGACATTGCACTCTTTTGTAGTACCCTGATATGCACATTTTATATTCAGAGTCATCTTTACATATCTTAAATAAAAGAACAATTTGGTGATATATAAAATAAAATAAGAAAACAATTACACTAATTAGTTTTCTGAGATATATCTCCTTGTTTTTCATAGAAAAGATAATAAATACAAACCTTACAAAAACCCATTGAATCTTTTAAATATGCTTTTAAATCATTCTTAAGTGATCCCAGCTCTTAACATGTCAAAAATAGGACTATTGTATGTGGAAGGGCAAATGGAGACAGTTTTCCTTCTCAGAAAATGGAGTAACAATTGTTAATTTGGAATTTTAAGTTCTTAAGTTCTTAATACAGTTTCTTTCGAGAAGCAGTATTACTTTCTTGCTTACATTCACAAGCGTAGTTCAGGGCTTCTTCTTGTTAATATATACGTATTTATAGGACATATGTAGCCATGCCTGATTAGCCCTAGGCACTTACAGGGCCTGGTCAGAACTGTAAACAATAGGACCTGGGGGACCTAACTCCTCAAGAATGCCAACACCCTTCTATCTAGAGGGAAAAATAAGAAACCTCTGTGTACTACTAAAAAGAAATTAATTTATTATTTAAAATCTATTATTCGATCTACAAAAATGGCACAAAAATTAAATATTTATCCTAATGTAGGATATATTAAAATATTTCTTTCTTCTTTTCTTTTTTTTTTTTCGCTTGAGACCGAGTTTCACTCTTGTTGCCCAGGCTGGAGTGCAGTGGCACAATCACAGCTCACTGCTGCCTCTATTTCCCAACTGAGCTGATCTTCAGGTGATCCTCCTATCTCAGCTTCCCAAGTAGCTGGGACTACAGACCCATGCCACTATACCAAGCTAATTTGTGTATTTTTTGTAGAGATGGGACTTGGTCACCTTGACCAGGCTGGTCTCAAACAACTCCTGAACTCAAGCAATCCACCTGCTTTGGCCTCCCAAAGTACTGGGATTACAGATGTGAGCCACTGCGCCTGACCTGGAACTACTTTTCAAGCTATTAGATACCTAAAAACATCAAACTGCTTTCTTGCAGATGTACAACCACACTTGCACCCCTACGTATCGCCTACACCCCAACCCCAAACACATACTCTTCAGGAAAAAAAGACAGTAGTAATAATAATAATAATAATAAAATACTGATAGCAAACAAATAAATGGCACACAATATATTTGAAGAGCCTTTATTGGCAAAGAAATTATGCAAAAAGCAGTGAATGGAGCATGTATTGGAGCCATGAAACATCATCAAGAACCCAGAGCTATTGTGATTAATGCCCTTATGAAAAAAAAAAAGAAACTAAAAAGAACCCAGAGCTATTAGCTGCCAGCCATCTACCACTATCACCATAGGCTCTGAAAGATAAGGGAAAGGAAAAGTCATTGGAAGATGATAGGAGAGGAGAGTGTATCACAGCAGGCCTTTAAGAGGAAGGACAAAAGACTTTCTGTGGAGTGAACCTAGCCAGCCTGATAAAACCTCATAGGGAAGTAAATATCATGTCTTCTCTCTATTCCCTCTCTCCCATCTACTACCAGGGCTTTCCACTGGCAAAACCCAACCAGAAGACTGGGGGGCTAGAGACTGTTGATATAATGGAAACAAGTCAACCCTGGGAGGAAAAAGGCAGGATAGAGAAGGATAGCCAGAGGATTTGTAGAAGAAAAGAAAAGTTATCTGACATGGCAACATTGGAAGGAGTCTGAGCAGAGCAGAAAATGTCACTGATTTGCCACAATGAATGCTTCATAGATAGCTCTTATCTTCTAGTGGCAGAAGGCTTTGAATGTGAAAGACCCTGGAAATAATGGGATTCTGCTCCCAGGGAACTTAACAAATACTCATTGATCAGCAGCTACTATGTATCAATAACTACTCTAACCACTAGGGATTTGAACATGAATAAGCCATGGACACTGTCCTGAAGAAGGTCATAGCCCAGGAAGAGAATCAGGCCCATAAATAGGCAATTACAACAAAATATAAAAAGTGCAGTCAAAGAAAATATGAACTCCTTAAGGGCATGGACTGAATCATAGGCTTATAGTATCACCAGAACCTACCAAAATGCCTGCCACATACATAGTAAGGACCAATAAATGAGAGGTATAGGGATTTTTCATGTAGGTAAGCTTGGAAGAGCTAGGTCTACTCTCTGATGAATAAGCCTTCAGCATATTTGTGAAGTGGGCAAAATTTTCAGCTCAATATCTTTTTACGCCTCCATTTAAAATATTTTTCATTGCTAAAAATACAGGGTTTTCTTTTATTTTCTACGTGCTCAGTGAAGCACTTCATCACCTTATATGGACTGCCTTCTTTCCACTGTCACTTAAGACTTATCCCATGTTCTTAGGTCCCAACTTTTGCTATGTACATGCATATGTACACACACACACATATATTTTTAAACATACATGTGTGCTTTTAAATTATTTAGTATATAAAATATTTAATTAGATCATAAGACACATTAAATCATTGGGAAAAGGATGGTCTACTCAAATTCTGTGGAACACTTAGCTAGCAATTTTAGTATGAAGGTAAAATTAAATCTAATTCATGCCTTATATTACAATACTTTCAGATTGTTAAGAGTCTGAAAAATAAAATGATAAAAATACAAAAAGAACATTCATAAATTATGCTCATCTTAAGATAGGAAAATTTGAGTATAGGAAAAAGTAACTGTTGTGAACAAAGGTGAAAAATAAATGATGAGAAAAATATTTGAAACATATATGAGAAAGGGTTAACTTAATCTCCACTTCGTAACAGAGAAGAGGGCATTGTGACTAGGCTTGGAAGGCAATTGGGAAAATAATGTTTCCCTAAAATACAAATAAATCCACAGGTTAAACTGTTTCTCTCCAGTGTTCTGGCTTAGTAAATGAATAGAAAATATAATGTAAAATTATACCAAGACTAGCCAGAGTGTGAACAATTTGAGGAAATACATAGGTTTATAAAGAAGCCTTACAAATCAATAAAAAAAAACACTTCCATAGAAATTAACTAAAAGGCATGAATAAGCAATTAACAAAAATATAACTGGACAACAAAAATGAGAAAAGTTTTTATTTTTAATCTAGTAAATTGACAGTGATTAAAAATGATTAAAATTCGATCTGGGATAAAATGTAGGAAAATTGGCACTCACTTTTTTGGCAATACAAATCAGCTTTTGTAGTCAATAGACTTTCACACTGCATATGAAAGATGACCAAGATATTGTCAAACAGAAGCCAGATTTTTAAAAATAAAACATAGTGTGGCTATTTGATAATATGAAGGAATCAGGGTTAATTTGTTAATGTTTCATATTCATATTTTTGTTTGTTTTGTAAGAGTGCGTATCTTTTAGAGGCACATATTAAAACATTTATGGATGAAAATCATAGATCTTATGGATTTGCTTTAAAGTAATTCAGGGTTGAAGGATTAGAAGAAGGTATAGATAAAACAAGATGGCCAAAGACTAATAATTGTTGATGGGCATATGGGGATTTCATTACACAGTTTTTCTACTTTTTGATAAGTTGTAAAAGATTTTCCATAATAAAAAGTTTTTAAACTATTTATATACTAATGTCCAAATGTTGTTAAACAAATAATATCATATATGCATGATGCATGAGAAAAGACTGATGAAAGATACCAAAAGTTGTCTTGGGAGCAATCTTTATTTTTCTCTTTAGTTCTCATATGTTCTGAAATTTTTACTATGAACATAAGTTACTTTTGATAGTAAAATAAGTTGGGTTTTTTTTTTTTGAGACAGAGTCTCGCTCTTCGCCAGGCGCCAGGCTGGAGTGCAGTGGCGCGATCTCGGCTCACTACAACTTTTGCCTCCTGGCTTCAGGCAATTCTCCTGCCTCAGCCTCCCAATTAGCTGGGACTACAGGCACGTGCCATCATACCCAGCTAATTTTTGTATTTTAGTAGAGACAGGGTTTCACTGTGTTGGCCAGGATGGTCCCAATCTCTTAACCTCATGCTCTGCCCACCTCGGCCACCCAAAGTGCTGGAATTACAAGCGTGAGCCACCACGTCCAGCCAGTAAAATAAATTTTTAAAGATTGTATTCAGTGCAGCCACCTTAATCTGTTTTAATCAAAACAGGAGCCATGAAAAATGAATTAATATATATTTTTCTAGAAGACATTTTTACTCCCAAATAGTTCACCATTTTTATATTATTTCCCTTCACTTCACCTACTTTTAACTTAGGATTACCATGCAAACTGGCCATTGTTTGAGATTTACTTTTCTTTCATAACTTATTTTCTATTCAATCCATTTTCTCCTTCTTACGTGATACATCTCAATATTAGGCCTTCATTTTAAATAAACTAACCACAATTACAGATTATTAACTAAATCCAACATTTTGTCCTATCATACTTTCATCTAAAACCAGTGAGAACTCATTTACAATGTAAGCTATTATGTTAGTAACACAGAACAATAATTTTGAAGTCTTAAGATGTTTCAGATATTCAAGCAGACACCATTGTAATAGGATTTGTTGGCAGTAAAGTTAAAGTCTACCAAAGTAGAACCGTACTCTAAATGAATTTTTTTTTTTAAATAACAGTGAACTAAATTTGTCCCTTGCAGTTAGGCAGATCAGAGTATTATAAGAACAAAAAGAAAAGTGACAATTTTTCAAATGGAGTGTTGCAGGGGCGGCGAAGTGGGACCTCCTCCAGTTAATTTTGAGGAACACATAATCTGTTAACCTCTCCCCCACGGCAAATTTTAAAGAACACTTGTTTTGTTATAATAATAATAAGAATTTGATCATTCATTATTATCATCACAACATTGTTTAGGCATTTTACATGGTCACTGATCCTCCTAACCATCTTCTCAGGTTTATATGAGTATACCTCTATTACAGCGAAAGAAACTGAGACTCAGGAAGATTAAGTATGTGATTCAAAGTTGCACAGCCTGGATTCAAATCCTATGTCTGTCTACACCAAAGTCTGTACTCTTTTAATTCCACTACCCTGCATTTACAGACTGAGCACATTACACAGATTGATGGGGAATAAAGAGGAGAAACGGTGGGGGCAGGAGAGTATGCAATGTGGCAATGGTAAACGGAGAATAAATACTCATTTAAACTGTGGTGATTATTCTTATTCTATGCTTTCAGTAGTAAATGTACACTAAAGGAATTTATATCAACATCTTAAATTTACAAAGACATCTCTCTTGCCATTTGCTGCATACCAATGTGTACTAGGATGATTCATGGATTCGGAGGATATTAAAACTGGAAGAAACAATAGAGATCATCTACTGGAATCTTTTCCTTCCCTCTACACATAAAAAAGAGGAATAAGAGAATATTGTCAAGTGTTCCTTTAGCTATAAGTTCAACTTCTATTGCATTTACGGTAGCAAAAAAAAAAAAACAACTGGGTGTGAATTTAATTTTGTCTGAAAACTCCTAAAATGGCACACATATCTATACACTAAGTATAGTAAATATCTCATATATTCAAGTAAATACATTACAGTGGAAGAAGGGGCAAGACGCTGAACTAGAACTAGAAGCATAGGGCTTTGGTTTTATTCAGGTTTCTAACAAGTTTTGTGACTTTAGTCACTTCAGCTGTCTTGTGAGTAAACAGAAGTCGTTGGACTAAGTTCCCTTCTCTTGGGCTCTCCAGAGGGAAATAACTTTCAAATTCTAATACTGAGGATGCAGCTCCTTTGCTAACAGACAAAAGTGTGTTTGCTTCCCCAAACTGTAAGTAAATCCACAGGTATATACTGTATCTCCCCCAGTGTTCTGGTTTAGATAATGAATAGAAAACAACAATTCCAGGTATAGTGTGAACAAGGTGAGGTTCACACTATACCTAGAATGTCTTTTCAGACATTTGCAGCCCAGTGAAGATAGTGTAACCTTAACTGAGTAGAAAAGAAATCAGAGTGAGCAGGGAACTGATGCTCTGGGATTTTAGATAATTGACAATAAAGAGAGCCACAGAAGAATCAGGAACATTGATTTCTTTAAGTAAAAGAAAGTAGCTACACAATATTTGCCCTATGTTCTCAATTAGGTTTTTAAAAACTAAATTTGGCCAGACACAGTGCCTCACACCTATAATCCCAGCCCAGTGACTTGGGAGGCTAAGGCAGGAAAATCGCTTGAACCTGGGAGGCGGAGGTTGCAGTGAGCTAAGATTGCACCACTGCACTCTAGCCTGGCGACAGAGCATGACTCCGTCTCAAAACAAAAACAAAACAAAACAAAAAAGCAAAACAAACCCCTAAATTTATTGTTTTACTGCCATATTTGGTTCTATTGATTTATAAATAAATGATATAACAATATATGGCATCTACTTTTTATTTTTAATCTAGTTCAGGTAAATCTGAAAGTGGCTTAATAAATAGCTACTAAAATACTTGACTTATGTAGTACCTGTAGGATGATGGCATTAGCTACATTTTCAACGTTTTTGAAAAAAATGGCCTCAATATAAAAATATGATGTTATTTGCATAGTAGCGTCGCAAGTGGCAGGCACCCCTGGAATCTAGAAACTGAATCTGCAGATCTATGACAGTCATATTTTTTTACTACTCCCCACTCACCAATTTGGTGATATTCCTTATACTTTTTCATTCACATATGCTTCATTCTTTGACTCGAATGACATACACAGTAACACAGCTGACAAGAAAAAATTAACAATGCCTTTGTCTGCTGAGTAGTGATATAGCTTATTTTGTGGGGGGGGGAAAAACTAGCGATATTTTAGAACACATTTACTCTAGGGCACTGTATTTTTCCATTATTTGGAAACTCTGTTCAAGTTTAAGTACTTCTTTTTTTATTTTATTTTTTTTGAGACAGAGTCTCACTCCATCACCAGGCGCCAGGCTGGAGTGCAGTGGCGCGACCTCGGCTCACTGCAACCTCCACCTCCCGGGTTCAAGCAATTCTCCTGCCTCAGCCTCCCGAGTAGCTGGGACTACAGGGTGCATGCCACCATGCCCAGCTAATTTTTTTTGTATATTTAGTAGAGACGGGGTTTCACCATGTTGGCCAGGATGGTCTCGATCTGTTGACCTCGTCATCCGCCCCCCTCAGCCTCCCAAAGTGCTGGGATTACAGGCGTGAGCCACCGCGCCCGGCCAAGTTTAAGTACTTCTTCACAGTGTTTTTGTTTGCTAGTGTGTGTATGTGTGCCATACTTTCAAGCATGTTAATCATAACTAGAAGTCACATGAACTGCTTTATCCACCCTATCAGAGTAATTGGTAAAATTATTCATCCATCTCTCTAAGAAATATTGGAAGGGCTTAATTTTCAGAATTTGAAATTGGTGTTTAGATTGAATCTCTGAAAAAAAAGTCAAGCTCTGAGAAATCTCTTTTAGGGCAAATAAATATAAGCAAGTTAAAATATGGATGTGGCTGCATGTTTCATAGATAAAGCCCTCCTAGAAAGCCTTTTGATGTACCTACTGAGTTGGATAGCCTGGCAGTTCCATTGGCCATATTGCTATACTCTAATATATACATATATATTAAGTTACTAAAGGCTGAATCTAGTAATATATACCAACAGCAAACTGGGCAGTGTTGGAAATGTATAGAACATAAGGTATAGACATAAGGTATAGAAGCCAGAAATAAAAGAAGAGGAAGAAATAAAAAAAAAAAAAAAAAAAAACAGGGCAAAGATAAAGGTATAGTAGAGACCAAAAAAAGCGGCGCGGGGGGGGGGGGGGCGCTGGACCCCGGGGGCGGCCCGCCGGCCCGGTTGGGGTGTCCCCGGCGGGCTGGGCCGGCCCCGGGGCCCCCGGGGGGCCTTCTTTCTACCCACAAGTAGGCTCAACTAACGCATTCTTTTTCCTGCATATGGATTGTTCTAGTCCCCATTCCATGTGTCTTTAGACCAATGAATAGTGGTCAGGGTAATATGAAAACAAACCCTTAGTTAAACATAAAAATATTCAAGAGAACTACTTGAAATAGTACTGACAGATGTTCAATAGAATACTGTTTTTCTAGTAATTGAAAAGCAGTTGATAGAAAAGAAAAACATATACTTTTTATCTCTTTTGTGCTGTAACTCGTAGCAATTTAATTGCCAAGCCTTTGTATTCTTTCATGGTTGGAGTTTACCTAGATGTTCACTCTATAATTGAAAATTGAAGATACATCTCCTCTTTCTCCTAAAATTTTCATTTATGTCACTAGGCTCTTTAGATCGTTTCTTGTTTATATCTTGGATGAATGAAATACAAAAGCTTTAATTTTTTTCCTTACCAAAGCATTTATGATACATCTCTGCTGAGATTATTGTATGTTGCTGAGATTTAAAAATATATATTCTTTTATTCAGGCATGGTGGCTCATGCCTGTAATCCCAGCACTTTGGAAGGCCATGCCATGGTGTGCAAATCACTTGAGGTCAGGAGTTCAACACCAGCTTGGCCAACATGGTGAAACCTGGTCTCTACTAAAAATACAAAAATTGGCCGTGAGTGGTGGCATGTGCCTGTAATCCCAGCCATTAGGGAGGCTGAGGCAAAAGAATCGCTTGAACTCAGGGGCAGAGGTTGCAGTGAGCCACGATCATGCCACTGCACTTCAGCCTGGGTGACCAAGCGAGACTGTCTCAAAAAAATTAATAATAAATAATAATTATACATATACTTTTGATTTTTATGTCTTGTACCTTTTAGTCAAATGGAGAAAATACTTGATTATATGGTAAATTTTATGTATTGAAATTTGGATGAGGTCATTTGCCCCCAAAACCCAGAATCAATTATTTAATAGAAGAAAATAGAACCTGCAATTTCCAAATAGGGAACTGGAAGAAAACATACCTGCCTGTTTTCTCTTCACTCTAAAGGTATTCAGTATTTTTATGTTAGCCCACTACTCCCCAGATCACTAAGCCCCGATCTGCCCTATTGATCAGTTCTTCACCTTCAGGAATTTAATTATCTTATACCCCTAAATGAATCTTAAGAAGAGTTCATTTGAAGTTTTTAGTAAGGAAACCCAGATCCCCCCATTTCTAGGGGACCCTCTTCTATCTAGGAAGCTTGTCTTTCCTGTTTGAGCGTGCAGCTTAGAGAGGAAACCATAGGAAGTAGTAAGGTATGAGGGGGATAGTGGCCAAATTAATTATCAGTTTGTAGCTAAATCACTTTATATTTTTATTCTTTATTTAATTAGTGCCACTTTTAGTGCTAAAAATATAAATGCTTGCAAGAATAAATGCTTAGAAAAGAGTGAAAATAATTTTGGGCAGAGAATCTTTAGGAATGTATCTTATTATACCATGTGAACAGCTGCTTTAGCCTTCCACCTCTACACTGTCATAACATGCATCCAGACGAGGAATCAGGAAGAGAATAGGGCTACCATTGCTATTGCTGAGAGAATGCAAAATAAAATTGATTTTCTTTGTCTCTGAAATTTCACAAATGCTATACATTGAGACTTTGTGGCCAACTTCATATCTATAAACTTGTGCAGTGAGCGTTATCTGACACTATGTAAATAGGTGGGTAGTCTGGCTTATTTAAGTTTGTGGTGTGTGAGTTTAAGTAAATTATTTTGTCTTTGACCAGAATAAATCACTTTTCCATCAATAAATAGTCATTAATAAACATTAATAAGACATGATCTCTGACACTGAATACTTAATAATTTCATGGGGAAGACAAACATGTACACCAAATCAGGCAGATAATCTATCTTGAGTCTGGATCAAATAACTGGAGGAAAAACAAGGGCTCTATGGTATCACCAGTGTGGTACTTTGGACTCAGGTCATTCCAAGGGCATTATAGTTACCCTCTTGATGCCTAGCAGTTTATACCGTGGCTAAAAATATAGGCCTCATCGGTTTGTGACTAGCTTATGGCCGAGGAGGCAGGAGCACTAAGTTAACTTCCTTTTGTGTAATGATGATTCAAACAATGTCTCCAGGTACCATTTCATTTTTATTCTTCCAAACATACTTTATATTTGACCCCAATCACAAATCTCTTTTTTTTTTTTTTTCAGACAGAGTATCACTTTGTCGCCTAGGCTGCAGTACAGTGGCCCAATCTCAGCTCACTGCAATCTCCACTTCCTGGGTTCAAGCAATTCTCCTGCCTCAGTCTTATGAATAACTGGGATTCCAGGCACGTGCTGTCATGCCCAGCTAATTTTTTTTGTATTTTTACTAGAAATGGAGTTTCACCATGTTTGCCAGGCTGGTTTCAAACTCCTGACATCAGGCGATCCATCTCCCTCGGCCTCCTAAAGTGCTGAGATTACAGGTGTGAGCCACTATGCCTGGCCAAATCTCTTATTTTTTGCCAAGTTTTACTCTTCATAAGTTCCTACTTTGGACTTGAGTTTTAGTTCCTAAAATTTTTTCTGGTTCTTCTTTCCAGCACACCTTGTGGTCCTTCATTCTCGTATCTTACCTTAATCCTAGAATTCCAGACCAACCCAGAAGATCAGGATCCCTTCTCCAGAGAGTAGTTCAGGAAGTCATGGAATAGTTCATTACATCATCATATAGCCAAAATAATTTCATATTTCTTTGGTAAATAAGTAAAAAATAATAATTTTTAAAAAAACTAAATTTATAATCTCAGAGATATTTCTATGACCTTGGCAAAACAGGGAAAAATTCAAAGGCTAAAAAAATATTTTGCAGTGTCCTGTATTGTTTGTATTCCCTGAAAGGTTTTTTTTTGTTTGGTGGGGGACCTTACCTGGACACTTTGTAGTGAGATTTTTTTAAATCATCAGACCATCCTCTAAAAGAGTTAAGACCTGTAAGTAATAAACAAAAACATTTAAACAGAGTTATATGGCTTGAAAATACAACATTTAGAATTAGCTGCAGATGTTTCACCTGAAATGTAAGAGAGTGATGACATCCAACAACATATTTTAAGTGGAATATTGAGTTCTTTGTGCATGGCAGCCCAGTTTCTCAATACCTATCCATTTGCTGAAAGAGCCCAGAGTGACCCTAGCAGCCCTATAAAAAAGAACCTATGACTCTCTCTTCAAGGCAACTGAGGTAACAAGACATTCATTGCTGCCACTCCTGATGAGACCTGAGACCCAAGACCCTTGGGCAGAACTGCTCTTCTTTCCCTGTCAGGATAAGGCAGAATCACTTCCCCTGGGGGCGTACAGGCTTCCTGCACAGTGATCCTCCTCCTCCTACACTGTCTGCCTGGTACCCTATCTGGAGTAGAGAAGCTATTTAATTCCCTTTCTGCTAGATTTTCTTCTCTACTAGGTTTAGGGTTCACTTTATTCTGATCACGTTATACACGTCTTTAAGAGAACTCTCTATGCATTCCTCTCTTTAATATATCTTGGCAAGGTAATTTCTTAAGCCATTATTTGCTAAAAACATTAAAGGAATAGGCTAAGTCTGTGCTTCTTAAATAAAAGCACATATACCCGTGGTTTATGCAGTAATGTAGTGGGTATTTAAAGACACAGAAGAAACATATCGCATCTACCAGCACTATCAATTTTACTTGATGGTGAGGAATTTGCACATCTACCCCACTATGACCTAGAAAGTACTACATGATTTGTATCTCCTTTCTACTTTTTATTCTCTGACCTCAACTGCTGCTGTTCAATCCCTCACTCAAAATGTTCCCTTCACATTGGCCTCCTCATTGTTCCTTACACAACTCATGCTCCTGCCTCAGGGCCTTTGCACTTACTGTTCATTCTGTTGAAATGTTCTTCTGGCAGATATTTGCATGGCTTGCTACCTCACTTCAAGCCTTTACTCAATTGTAATTTTCTCAGTGAGGATCTTCCTGACCACCCTATCAAAGTTGCACATCTCTATCCTGTATTTCCTACCCCGTTCATGTTTGATTGATGTTTCTTTATTTATATTTAAAAGACTATATGTTTTATTATGGCACATTTGTTATCTGTATCTTCTGTGAAAATGTAAGCTACATGAGAGCAGAGTTTTCAATTTTTTATTATAGAAAGACATGTAAAAGTAGGAAGAATATTATGGTGAACCTCCATAGGAATAATACTATAGTGAACCACCATTATCACTCAGCTTCAAAATTTTTTAACATTTAGCCAATCTCATCTCCTCTATCTCTCTACCATATTTTTTCCTTGAAGTATTTTCAAGCAAATCTTAGACATAAGATTTCATGTTATTTTACCTATAAATTCTTCAGTATATATCTCTGATAAGGCCTCATTTTGTAATATTTGAAATCATCATCCTATTATCACATCAAATTAAATTAACAATAATCCTTTGTATCATTTATTCCCATTTTGAATTCAGATTTCCCCTGATTGTCTCAACAATGTCTATTATACTTAATTCATTTGAATTGGGATCTTAACAAGACCCACACATTGCATTTGGCTTTTTATGTCTTAAATCTCTTCTCCCTGCTTCTCTATTTGTCCCATGCCATTGATTTGTTGGAAAACCCAGTATATTTGTCCTCTAGCATGTCTCACATTCTAAATTTGGCAGATTGCTTTCCTTTTAATATTTTCTATAATCTGTTTGTTATTAATATATGCAGAGGTCTAATTAGATTCAGGTTCATTTTTATAGGCAAGAATTCTGTATTACTTCCTGCTGTGCCTCATGCTGGGGGACAAAATGATGGGTTGGCACCCCTTAAGTGATGCTAAGATAAATCAGAGGGTTAGGGTGATATCAGCCTGATTTCTCCATTGTGAAGTTCCTCACCAACAGTTTACCTGATGGTTTAGCATCCATTGATGAGAATTACCTTCATTAATAATTTTACTTAATTACTTCCTTTGCATTTATTATCTAAATTCATTAATAAAAAAGAGAACTTTCTCATATCAGCTGTTGTTCAGGTAGGCTAAATGCCTGATCTTTTGTTAGTTGGCAGCATAGCAAGTTGGTGACCCAGCAAATTTCAAGTTATTTAATACCTTGGGATTAGTTTATTTTGTTTGTTTTTTGTCTCATCATGGATTCATACATTCTTATATATTTGTGTTTTGATCCAGTATAGTCATTAATCTTTTTGTTTTGGTTTGGTTTCCTTTTTGGTGGGGGAGTTGTTTGGTTTTGTTTGAGATAGAGTCTCACTCTATTACTCAGGCTGGAGTGTGGTGGTGCAATCTCAGCTCACTGCAACCTCTGTCTCTAGGGTTTAAAGTCTCCTGAGCATCCTACCTCAGCCTCCAGAGTAGCTGGGCTTGCAGGCATGCACCACCATGCCCTGCTAATTTTTTAAATATTTTTACCATGTTGGCCAGTCTGGTCTCTAACTCGTGACCTCAAATGCTCTGCTTGCCTTGGCCTACCAAAATGCTGGGATTACAGGCATAAGCCACCATGCCTGGCCTAGTCATTAATCGTTTTTGATGCTTAAGTTGTCTCAGAGAGGCCTCTAGGACTAACTTCAAGTGGATATTTACATTTAATGTGACCACATTAGTATTGGATAGCTTTCATGCTTTTTGGCACAAGATATCCCAGGCTAATCTTGAACATTTTCTGTTTTAGAACTAGAATCAGCCATTCTGTAAGGAGACTTGATTTCTTTTAGTGGAAAATGGTATTTTAGAATACTGCTAGATTTTCATTGTTTCTAAGCCTTTTCAGAGACCTAGCTGGGAAATTGGTAAGATCTTTTATTTGGGTGGGTAAAGGATAGAATCATGAATGCTAACTGATATTTCCAATTCAAATATAAAATCATAAGGTGTTTTACTATTTTATACTTGTTTCCTTCTTGTATGGAAATTCGTGGTTCCTAAAACATTAACATAATTACTGAATATTTTATCTTACAATATACTTTAGTTTCAAAATGACAATACACCTAATAGTAAGACTCCTCATTGCAGTTTACAGGTTATTTTGCAATTCTGTTTTTTGTCATTGTCACACTAGAGATAGAAAGACAAAATGCCATTTTTTAAATCACTTGATATAATTAGTTTGTCCATGTGGTTATGTAACCAACTTTTTAATCCCACTAAGTTCATTTGTTTCATTATTTATTGTTTTAATTCTTTATAAACTTTTTCCCATTTTTACTTAATGTGGTTGGTTTTTAATTATGTAAAACAGTCAAACCTTTATAACAAAATCCATTCTCTAAAGTCCCACCTCCATGTCTGAATTTGCCACAATGTTTCTCCTCTTCTCCCTACAGGTAAGAATTTTTATTAGTTTCTGACTTATCTTTCCATTGTTTATTCCTGGAGATACAAGCAAAAATATAATTTGGATTTTCATTTCTGTTTCTATACTTATACTAAACATAGCATATTTCAAATACTATAAGCTGACCTTGCTTTTTTTGATGTAGCAATACATATTAAGATACTGCAAATTAATATATGGAAATCCTCCCCCATTCCTTTTTACATCTGCAAAGTAATCCACTGGGTGAATGTGTCATATTTTATTCAACCCTTTCCTTATTGATGGGCATTCAGGTTGGTTCTTTCATTATTACAAATACTGTAATATCCATATGTATTTATGTGTATGGCATTTTGTATTTTTTTCAGTACGTCTTTAGGATTCCCAAAAATGAGATTTCTAGGCCAAAGGGTAAACATGTTTGTAAATTTCCTAAATATAAGGCACAGATTTCTTTTCCAGAATCTATAACACTGTCTTAATAATGTTAATTAATTAATTTTATATTCTTACAAATAAATATAGTGTAGATGGATGGCTTTCAGGTTTTTCTAAGGAGGACTCAGAAGAAGGATATCTTGGCTACCATAATTTGGTAAACAGACATCAAAAGCACCTAACTATTATATATATGTGAATGTTAGACAATATTTCAAAAATTAATATTATTCAAAAGAAGGAGGCTCAAGAGAATGGGCATTTAAAGTTATATTCCAATTTTCTTTGGTAGATAAAATCTTTAAAATTTTCTAAATGTGATAGGCTTCTGAGAAAGACCCTACCTAAAATTAACAGAGTTGATAATGATGATATGAATATCATTTATTTGAAAGGCCTTAGCTGATTTTCTTACATTATTAAAGAGCTATCTGGGAAATTTACTTCTCACTTTTTCACGATGCAGATAGCAGCTGCTATACACTCCAAAATGAAGTGGAAATGAGGCAGGATGTAAAGAAAATACTCCATCTAGAATGTGTAACCATCATTAATAAAATTAGTCATCCTATCACTGAGACTGTCTTTCAATAGATAATCAGTACTTATTCTATTGACAATGTACTTGACACAGTATTATATGTAAATTTTCAGTGCTGCAAAAGAAGTAGCATTCAAATATAAATTTTCTCAGCAAGACAATTTACTTCTATAGAAGGGTGCTTCTCATAGATGATGCAATAATGAGTGCACACATGGACAAGGGAGGGGGAAGGGGTTCTTATTCTCCACACAGGTAGCCCCTACTGCTGTGTCATTCCCCTATTGGCTAGGATTGGCCCACACAGTTTAAACTAATTCTGATTGGCTCTTTTAAAGAGAGCAGGAGTACGAGCTGGAACAGCTGGGTGGGTAGTTTGGTGGGAAGGACGGTTATGGAACAGGCCAGAGCAGGTGACCGGGGGTGACTCAGGTCAAAGCAGGTGGCCAGAGGTGACTCAGGTCAAAGCAGGTGACTAGGGTGACTGCAGGTCAAAGCAGGTGACCAGGGGTGACTCAGGTCAAAGCAGGTGTCCAGAGGTGACTTGGGTCAAAGCATGTGACCAGGGTGACACAGGTCAAAGGAGGTGACCAGGTGACTCAGGTCAAAGCATGTGACGAGGAGAACAGATAGGAACTACTGATTAGAACTGGTGGGGAAAGTTGTTTACCGAAACTAGAGGCAAGGGGGCACAGAGAACCAGGAAGTTAAACTTTAAAATGGAAAATTAAAGAATAAGAGAGCTGAACATACTGACATACTATTTCTTTGAAGAGAAACTTGGAGTGCACTACGTATAACAATAGAATAATATGTTTAAATTCTAAAGGTGTTCTAAGAAGAGAATAAAAATTCATCTGTTTCTCTAACATAATCTTGAGAGTGATTAACCCTAAGTTTAGGTGAAATGTCTCATTTTTTGAAAAGAGAACAATCATTTGTCAGAACTATTTATATTAATATATTTTCAAACTCTACATTTGTTCAGCAATTACACAGCGTCTTTTATATTGATATATTGGTAGTTGTGATAGTGACAGGAGGTATCTAAATGCATAGGCAAATAGGGGCAGGTCCCCAGTGAAACCCCACCTGCAAGCTGAAGACAGTTTAAAGCCTGAAAGCCAAGCTACAAGTTAAATCCTCAGACCAGATTGAGAACTTGTCTTCCTATTTGGTGTGCTTTTCTCTGATTGGACCCCACCAGTCATGTATTTTACATATACCTACCATTTTCTAATTGGTTTTCTACACTGTCATGCTCACCTTTGAGTGGTGTCTTTGCTTTAAACTTTTTGGCATACTCACAAACCAATCAGCATGCACTCCCCATACTGTGCCTTAAAAACCCCAGATACAGTTGGTAAAGGGAGAGACAACCTGACTTCAGGGTAGAGACAACCTGACTTTGGGCCAGACAACCTGCCCTTACCATTCCCTCTCCAGCTTCCCTCTCTTCTTAGAGCTGTTTTCATCACTCAATTAAATTCTTCTCTGCCCTCCTTACCCTTCAATGTCCAGTGTATCCTCATTCTTCTTGGGCATGGTATAAAGAGCTCAGGAACTGCTGAACACAGGTACAAGCTATAACACAGGCAAGCTGGGGCACTCAAGTGTGGTAGAGTGAGGACTGGGTGGGGCATTGCCAGCCAGGAGTCCCCCAGCTTGTAGAGTGACTGAGAAGAAAATTCCTACATCAGTTGTATTATAAGGAAACAAACTCACCAGTATAAAATTATTCTGAAACAAACAAATCCACCATTGACTAGCTAAGTTTGTCTGTAAAAACCTTCTATTTAAATTTCCTTTTCCCCTTTGCTATCTTTTGACATCTTCAGATATCTGTTCTATCATATCATTTCATTGTGTCTTTGCAATCATGAAGTGTCAGTATGTAGTATAAGTAAAATAATTTAAAACTGGGAATGTACTATGGCAGCCAGCATGTAAAATGGCTTCCAATGATCACCTCTTCCTGGTGTTAGAAACTTTGGGTAATCCTCTCCCATATTATACCAGAGTTAATCTGTGTGACGAAAAAGAATATGGTAGAAATAATCATCTCTGAGATTAGGTTGTCAAAGACACTGCAGCTTCCAACTCAGCTGCTGTTTCTCTCCTTCAGATCATTTGGCCTGGGGAAAGCCAGATGCCATGTTGTTTATAGCAAACGTTCCATCACAACTGAATTGAGCTCAATAATTAGATGACTTGAGTCTTAAAAGATATGTGAGATAGGAAACAATGCATTGGCTTGCATACCTGTACATAAAGCTCACATTCAAAGGTACTCATGAGAGAAGGGACTCATAACATTTGCTCACCAAATGTGCCCATATCCTGGCTTGGAGTTTAAGTTCAAATTATCTACAAGTCCTGGGAAATCCAAGGAAAAGGTAAATAAGTAAATAACATACTAGATTATTGGCTCTGGCCAATATCACTTATAAATATCAACACATAAATCTTAAGGGATTAAAAAAAAAAAAAAAACAGAGCCTCGCTGTGTTACCCAGGCTGGAGTACAGTGGAATGATCTCTGCTCATTGCACCCTCCATTTCCTGGGTTCAAGTGATTCTCCTGCCTCAGCCACCCAGGTAGCTGGGACTACAGGCACCTGCCACCATGCCTGGCTAGTTTTTGTATTTTTAGTAGAGATGGGGTTTCTCTATTTTGACCAGGCTGGTCTTAAACTCCTGACCTTGTGATCCACCCCACCTCGGCCTCCTAAAGTGCTGGGAATACAGGCATGAGCCACTGCGCCTGGTGAAATCTTAAGGTTTAACAATTATGACCCAAAAACAACTTAAAAAAACAACTGCACTGAGAAAGAGATTCTAAAAATTCAATGGCTGAATATTGAAAAATTGATGAATATAATGAATTACATTAAAAGATTTAGGAGAAATGTCATGTATCTTCATGGATGTCAAAAAATTCAACACTAATTCTTATTAAGATCAGCTGAATATTTGCATGATACATCTATAAAATACATACATATACAAACATATCTCAGCATACATATGCACAGATATATATAATATGTATATACACATCTGTAGATAAACATAGATACATATGCATACATATAGGTATTTATATGTATAAACCTGTATGTGCATGTACATATGCATATGTAAATATATGTATGTATTTATTTATATGTGCCTATTTATATATATCAGAAAAAAATCAGCATCATAGTGAAAAGCAAAACATTGGCATTATTTTCACTTAACTCAGGAAAAAGTTAAGAATGTGTTTTGTCATCACTGCTATTTAATATTATACTTGAAATATTAGCCAATGTGATAAAAATGAAAAAGGAATTACACATGGAAGTATTTTTATTTTATTCCTTTCCCAAGCAACGAAGAGTCTATACACAGAAATATTATAATGGAGAAAGTAAAACTATCACTATTTGCAGATGGTATACTGTGTATCTGAAAACTCAGAGAGAATTTACCATAAACTAAAAACAATCAGGAAATTCAGTGAGGTAGTATGGTATCAAATTAATATATATGTATCAATAGTCTATTTTTACAAATAATAACCTCATAGAGGATAAAATAGAAGAAAAGACCTAATTCAAAACAACAGCAAAAAAAGATAAAACAATTAGGAATAAACCATTATTCCTAAAATAAACTGAAACATAGTTTTTTAAAATCCATAATTTATTTTTACAAAAATTTAAGTACTTTTAAAGGACATAAAAGTAGTTGAATGAATGAAATGTCATTCCATGTTTGTAGATGAGAAAACACATCATTAAGATATTAATTCTACCTAATTCATAAATTCAACAAAATCTCAAAATTCCAAAAGAATTTTGTAAAGAGGTAGCCAAACTGATACCAAAGTTCATATAGAAAAGTTCTAAATCAGCAGTGGCTAGGAAAACATTAAAAAAGAAGGACAATAAGGAGCAACTAACCTTATCACATATTAAATTATGTTATAAAGATTTGATCATTAAAATAGTGTATAATGTTACATAAATAGACAAACCAATGGCAAAAAATGGAAAGTCCAGAAATAAACTCAAATGCAGGTAAGAATTCAGTGGCATCTGAAATTAGTGAGATAAAGATGGACTTTTAAATAAATGCTGATGGAAAAACTGAATAGCCAAGATAAGAGTGGATCACACTAAGATACATTCTCAAAGGATGTAACATTTAAATGTAAAAAGTAACATTACAAAAATACAAGAAGAAGCCAGGTGTGGTGGCTCTAGCCTGTAATCACAGCACTTTGGGAGGCTGAAGTGGGGGGGATCACTTGAGCCTAGTCGTTTGAGACCAACCTAAGCAACAGAGTGAGACCCCATGTCTGCCAAAGAAAAAATAATTAGCTGGGCATGGTGTCTGCAGTCCTAGCTACCCGGGAGGCTGAGACAAGGATTGCTTGAGCTCAGGAGTTCAAGGCTACAGTGAGCTATGATCATGCCAGTGCACTCCAGCATGGGCAACAGAGAAATAAAGAAGGGGAGGGGAGGGGAGGGGGAGAAGAGGAAGATGGAGGGGAGGGAGGGAGAGAGGGGAAAGAAAAGGGAAAGGAGAAAGAAAGGGAGGAAGGAAGGAGAGAGGAAAGGAGGGAAGAAAGGAGGGAGGGAGGGAGGGAAGGACAGAGAGAAAAGGAGAAAAGAAGAAAAGAGAAAAGAAAAATAGTTAATAATCCTTCCAATTAAAAAAAAAAGTTGAGGAAGAGACAAAAAGCTCCAATAGAAAAATAGATGTCCTTTGCAATTTGGCAAAGGATATCGATAGACAATTCACAGAAGAAGAAATAAAAATTTCCTTTTGATATGGTTTGGCTCTGTGTCCCCACTCAACTCTCATCTTGAATTTGTAATTCCAGTGTGTTGAGAGAGGGACCTGGTGGTAGGTGATTGGATCATGGGAGCAGTTCCCCCATGCTGTTCTTGTGATAGTGAGTGAGTTCTCAGGAGATCTGGTGGTTTAAAAGTGTTTGGTACTCACACCCCATATTACTTTCTCTTTCTGATGCTGCCATGTAAGACATGCCTTGCTTCCCCTTCACCTTCAGCCATGATTGTAAGTTTTATGAGTCCTCTCCAGCCATGTGGAACTGTGGAGTCAATTGAAACTTTTTTCTTAGCTGGGCATGGTGGCTCACGTCTGTAATCCCAGCACTTTGGGAGGCCAAAGCAGGAGAATCATTTGCGCCCAAAAGTTCAAGCCAGCCTGCGCAGCATAGTGAAACCCTGTCTCTAAAATAAATAAATAAATAAAAATAAATAAAAGAAAACCTTTTTCTTTATAAATTACCCAGTCTCAGCTAGTTTCTTTATAGTAGTGTGAAAATGGACTAATAAACCTTTAAACATATGAAAAATACCTGTACATCGAAAGACATGATAAATAGAAAAATAAATTCAGGAAGACATCTATAGAGATTATCATCTGTAGTCACCCTAAAATTCATAAGAAAAGGATGAACAACTCAATAGAAGAAAGGGGCAAAATACTTGAACTGGTAATATTAATTGCCAATAAATATATGAAAAATATTCCACTTCAATACAATCAGGAAAGTGTCAATCACTGTTTTGCACCCATCAACTTGTCAAAAATGTAAAGTCATTGCTAAAAGGTAGAGATAGCCTAAACTTCTATAAACATAAGATGGATCAAAAAATGGTATTATATTCAAACAAAAAACTGAAATAAAAAAACAATGAAAATAATGTTGAGTGAAAATGTAAATTTTCACAACAGTATATAAAATTTCAAAACATAGCAACACTAAATATTGTTTTGAGACATATATAGACATATATATATAAGATGTAGCACATCTATAAAAAATATAAATGGAAATGATAAACACAAATTCAGGATTCAGAAGGAAAAGCAAGGGAAATGGAATTGGGAGATAAAATTAGGGGTCCAATTATGTCTACCATGTGCTACTTCTTAAGCTAGATGATAAATACATATGTTTTCATTTTCTCTGTATAGTTCTTATATATCTGGAATAGTTCAGGAAAAAAGAGATTAAGAGGCAGAGAAACACAAGCATTTTGAAATCAGGACAAAACTTAATTCCAACTTCATCTCTGCAGCATACTTGTTGTGGAACCTTGAACAGGTTACTTAGCTTCCCCGAACTTCAGTTTCCTCATCTGTAAAATAAGGATAATAGTATTATACCAACTTCCTGAAACAGTGCCTCAGCATTCAGCAAAGTAACTAGCATGTGGTACTCACTTAATACACTTGGTATTTTTCCTGAATTATTTCAATAAAGTCCATATTACTGTCTGTAGATATGCATTTCAAATGTGTGTGTATGTGTGTGTGTTATATATATAGTGTGTGTTATATATATATAGTGTGTGTGTTATATAGTGGAATATGTGTGTGTGTGTGTGTGTGTGTGTAGATACATATTAGTTTCTTGGAGCACAGCACTTGTGTTCTTAGGACTCCAGCATCCTTTTTTTACATGTAACCTTTTAATTTTGCACTTCCTGTTATAATTTTAAACATAGAACGAACAATTTCTAGACAATCAATAGAACAGCTGCTAGGAGAAAAAATAGAAATGAAATGGCGAAATGATTGAAGGCTGACACTTAAAAGAATAGTTTTACAGTGAACAGCTGTGTATCCCAGAAATAAAATATCTGATAAATACATGTTAACAAAGAGGAAAAACTGCTGTCTAATATTGAAAATTCATGACTACAGAGCTCAAAACTGTTGGAAATAATGATAAGATTTCAGTGTTGATAATTTTTCAAATGGGTTATGGTTACAAAAAACTGAGAAAATAATAATAAACCCCCCTTACAGAGTATAAATTTTGTGGCATCAATGAACAGTATGAAAATATTTTAGACATTTTAAGCTTTTAAAACATATTTTGAGTACTGAACTATAAATGTAGGTCACTTTGTCTGTGAACAGATATTACACTCCGAATCCCTTTTATACACACACACACACACACACACACACACCTTTTTAAAGTCTTTAGTCTTCTAAATAACGTAGTCCTTTTATCTTCTCTGTGTTATGGGAAAGCTGTGGAATCAGAAAGCCTGAGTACCATTCTGTGAGGTCACATTTGTTGCCTAGGAGATTTTGCCTCTCTGAACTTTGGTTTTCTTACTGTAAAATAGAGATTAAAATGAACTAATATACAGGACTCTAAAAAAAAAAAACTTTGAAGCATCATCCAAAACCAAAATATTATTAATCTCAGAAAACACTGTGAACTTGGTAGTAAAATGACTCATTTCTAGGTAGTTTTTCTCCCAGGAATCAAAACAAACCTTTAGTCTATATGGCTTCCTGTTTCTGTACCTACTAGCTACAGGAAAAGCAAACATATATAAAATCTCTCTATTGCATTCGTTAGCTGATGTGTACTTCTTGTTCATGTGGATTGCATAAACCTTCATTTATTCATGTAACAAATGCAAATTGAGTACCCTATGTACCTTTCACATGTCAGACACTGTGCTAGTTATTTTGGGTACATTCATAAGAAAAATCCTTGCCCTTTTGAAGCTTAGCATTCCATCTGGGAATAGAAGGAGGGTGGGGGAAGGAAGCAGGAGACCATAAATAATAAATATTGAAAATAACTGAAATTTGCCATGTATTAGAAGATCATAAGTGCTATGGAAAAAAGGAGTACATCAGAGTAAAGGGGATGAGAAGGGTTTGGGGGAAAGGATCATCAGCTGGCATGAAAGGAGGAGGCTGGCTGTATCATCCAATGGGAAGATCTCAATGGGAAAGTGACTTTTGAGAAAATACTTGAAGGGTAAGGGAATTTCTCACAAGAATATCTGGGGAAGAGCAATCCATGAAAGGAAATAACCAGGCCCAAAGCCCCAAAGGGGAGCTTTCCCGGCATGTTTGAGAATAACAAAAGAGTGCTTGTGTTCAGATGAGTGAGTCACAGGAGATTATCAGGAGAGGAGGTCAGAAAATAGCATCCTACTTAACATCTTAACAAAAATTTCAGGGGGCAAACCTCTTTGTTCTGTATATTTGAAAAGCAAGAAGCCTTCCATTTTTGTTCCGTTGCCTAGAATTGTTTCAACCAATACTTGACCATTTCTCAGGTGTCATCATACCTCATTGGTAGAATAACACACCTGGTATCTGGCCCTTTCACTATTCACCTTCATCCCTTTCCCTCTGTTATCACTGTAATTGGCTTTAAAAGCAGGAGCACCTCTTAGCCACAAGTTTGTGTTAAAAGCTATTTCCAGTAGCTAATAGTTTGTTCTCAAGTTTTTATCCTTGCTCTCCATCAAATTCTCTCTAAATTGTTATTCCACAAGAAAACCCTCTCTTTCCCTTTATGTCCTTTATCCAGCTGCCCCAAGGAAAACAACCATTAGCAAGAGTGAAAACTCAGTGGGTCACTATTCCTATTTCACTACAAGGGGAGAATGTGAAGAACTCAAGTTACAGATCATATAATTTAAAAATCAAGCCCATCTCCCCATATTAAAGTTAAAGAAACAGAGACTCAAAGATGTTCACTGCTTTTCATTCATCACAAGAAATCATGACATATTATAACCTCAATTTCCATTCATTCTTACTCCCTTCTCTCATCCTAACAAGAAAGGAAATCTTACAACACTACTCTCTAAGACAGAAGAGGAACTGTGCTGTCCTACATCAAATTTTCTTCTTTAGTTCAGACTCTGCCTCATTTGTTTAGATTTATTTTATCAGATAGTGCTATTTAGTATGTTGCCAGGTTTACACTAGATTTTTATGAAGAAATTTAATAAAACCTAAACCGTTTGCACCAAGATTTTTAAAGAAGAAAAATTCAGAATATCTGATCTTTAGGACAAGATTTTTGGACAGTTATAATTGTTTTCTAAATCTTCTGGAATACATTATTATATTGTTTTATAGCACATTTGAGTAATAACTTTTTCATTCACTTTATCCAAATCCTAACATCATATAGATCTAGAATTAAATTATCTTGTTCAGGCTTCTATTTTTAAGTAGTTAAATGTCAAAATAAATTTAAAATGATTTAAGAAGAATGAACATGGAGAAAACAACATCCACCCAGTATGGCAGGTTCCTATGCATGCAATCTTGTATATAATAAAAGAGCAGGTTGCTACGGAATTTAGCAAAAGGAGGGCATTTGAGAGAGCTTGCATACTTTCCTAAGCATACTTTCCTAATACATTCTGAAAAACATGTTGTTATCTATTCTCACCTAGCCTCTATCATGAGTTTGCTTCATTCTGATTTATGCCTCACCTCCACTCTGACCCTAAATACACACACAACCTTCCTTTGCAGTGAATGCTGTATTCTCTAACAACAATGGGTAGAATCATCATCACTTTCCAAATCTCTGAGCAGTAGGCGGACACTGTTTCTGAGCCCTTCTCTCAGACAAGATGAAGCTGATTTTTTCTACTTCGCTTGGAAAATCCAAGGCTTACACTGTGTGTGGGTCATCCCATGGGCTCCCCCTGAGAAGAGTGAAATGGATTGAGCAAACACACTCTACAAAGTTTTCTTGTGCCAATTTTCAAGATCAATATGGCTCTTCTTTGACCAAAATAATCATATTAATGAGGCAATGACAAATGATAGAGGAAAATCAAAAGTGGACTATCCTGAGAGCCAAAAGAAAACAACCATGAGAAATATTAGCAAATTTGACTATGTAATGACTTCATCTTTGTAAAACTACAAAACTTTCATACATAAAAAAAATCATTACCTATAGTGTATCTCTGGAAGAGGATACAGGAACTGTATTTCAGTGGCTGTTTCCACTGAAAAGAACTGAGGGATTGATTTTTAAGGGAGCATTCTACTACCCTGACATAGTATAGCAAAAGGCATTCTCATCAATTGCTGGTGAAAGCCTAATTGCACATCCTGTAAAGAGAGAAAAAAAAAAATAAAAATAAAAAAGCAATTTGCAATATCTACCAAGAACCTTATAATTCTTATTACTTTTATCCCAGTAATTCCGTTTGCAGGAACTTAATCTAAAGAAATAATCTAAAATGTGAAGAATAGTTCTATGGCAAAATACCTTACTGAAAGTATTTTTTATAAAAGTGAAAATATGGGAAAACTTAGAAGCCCCAAATTAAGGGAATGGTTATAATAAAGTATAGCTCGGTCATATAATAAAATTGTATCTAGGTGTAGATTTAATCATATTATGCACTTGAAGTAAAATGACTGTTTTTGTTTAATTTACGGAATGATCTTGACTAAAATGCTTTTATAAAGATTGAAGAAAATATGCTGAAAATGTTAATAATTATCTTAAGGTGCTAGAATTTGGGGCAATACTTTATTTTTTAAACTTTTTATTTTCCTCAATGGAAGAAATACAAAAAATAAAGTTTCATTTTAAACAAAAAGGATTAGAGGCAAAGAGGGGAGGAAGAGAGAGAGATAAAGAGAGACACCATTTTTTCTTCACCATAGCTCCCAAGCTAAATACCAAAAGAGCCAAAGTCTGGGATATCCAAAGCAATCACTAAACCCTCGAATGCCTCACTGCTTCAGTGGACACTGTTGATGCCCTTGTATAGGTCATCAGACCCCTCTCCTATCTGCTGCCAGGGCAAGACTAGTGACTGTCACCTGTGACCTTCTCCAGAGATTTGCCCTTGGCCAACTCAGGAGTACAAAACCAAACATCCTTACTTGAAGCAAGGATAACTTTACAGTGCAATTATTCTCCCTGGCTGCTGTGGACCAGGTCAGGACTAGACAACCCAAGATCACATCCTTCTTCTCCACTCCTCCCGCAATGAATCATGTGCACCTGGGTCCCTCTCTTGGGCTCTGCTTCTAATGGACTGGCCCGAGACATCTACCACAGGCAAGGCATGATAAACACTTTGTGTCTTGTTTGGCTAAACAACATGGGCATATATAATTACAAAGTTAATTTCTGATTAATGCCACCAGTGATTTGGTCATAACTGTTTATTGTACCTTACAGATACAGTAGCCAGGAGGGCATCACAGGAGAGTAGTAGTTTATGTAGAGGTTAGGGAAGGCATCCCAGAAAAAAAGAAGAAATCACAGGGAAGGTCTGAGCAATACCTGAAACTTTTCAAAATGTGATATGCTCTTCTCTTCAGGGCAGCGGCAATACAAAGAGGAGTGTCTTGGTTTCAGTGGCACCAGGCTTCCTTGGCCCTTCTCTTACTTCTCTACTGGGCCTCTATTCAGTTCTATTTGTAGGATTCTCTAGTGTGCCCTCCATGAATGTTGGTGTACCTCAAGGCTCTACACTTTGCCTTTTCTTCTTGTCCACACTGCCTAGGCAGTTTCATCTGCAAACATGTAACTACCATCTATAAACTCATCTATAAACACATACCCACATCCCTGCTAAGCTCCAGGGCTCTATCCCCAGTAGCACACTCTCCATAGCAGTGGGAAAGTCACTCATGAACCTTGCAGTTATCATTTATCAAAACTGAACTCAATACCCCCACACCTTCTACCTTCTACCTTCTAAATTTATTATCTCAGGAAAATATACCATCATCCATGTAGTTGCATAAGACAAATCTCAAGATATCTTAGGTTTCTCTCTCTTCCTATCCAGCCCCAACATCCCACATCAAATCAATTACCAAGAGGGTCAATTCTACATTTCAAAACATCACATAACTCTCTCCCCTTCCATTTCCTTGTGTCTGCCCTGGTTCAGGCATTTATCATTTCTCACTGAGATTACTGCAAAAGCCTCCTTACACATTTCCCAAGCCCTGGTACTGTTCTCATTCAGTCCATTCTCCATAGTACTGTCAGAATGATATTTTTAATGCAAAAAGATGACTATGACCCTCTGAAGTTTAAGACTCTCAGAAGTTCTCAACTACTTTAGGGCATAAAAATCTAATCCCGTTTGCATGGCATGAAAGTTCTTCTCACTCTGATTTTGTCCCATTTATTCAGGGTTATCTTTTGCCACTTCCTTGCTCACAATTTACTCCCCTGAAATACTGAACCATTTGTAGCATCATGAATGATTCAAGTTCTATATGTTTGCACCTTTGATACATACTACTCCCTCTATGGGAATGTTCTCCTCTGGCTCTGTCCCCTTTGTCAAAATACCTCAAACACCTTTCATTGCCAGCTCAGTTATTATCTTCTTTGTAAAGCCTTCTCTTGCTCTTGCAGGTAGGGTTAGATAATCCTTTTCCTATTTACGTATTTTTTGTACATACATTTATTATAGCAGCTATCCAGGTAATATCTCTTTCAGATATTATCAAAACTAATTGATTGGAAGTCAATGGTACTGTTTATACTAAGAGAGCATTATACTGTGTACTCTCTGTTTGCATGGGTATCTCCTTAAGAAACTGACTGCTTTGACAATGGGGCGTAGAATCTTCATCTCTGTAATTCCAGAGCCTTATATAATCATGGGGGCCCACTAGCTCTCAGTTAACATTTATTAAATTAATGAAACCTTATATTATCTGTATCAGTCATTAAATCCATAATGATCAATAATATCATAGTTGTTACTCTCCCACTTCCCACAGCCAACATATCCATAAACAAAATGAGAATAATTCAACCTGTTTTGTAGTGTAGTTAAACTTTTTAAAATGAACTGGATTAGGCATGTCTATTTGCACATAAAGATAGAGCTATTGGCACAGTCATGAACCAACTGAATTACATGTCGGTATATCACAATGATTAATATTGATGTAAAGATAATCAGTAAGACGGAAAACCATTCAGGTCAGATTTAAGATTTTACATGAAATTATTACTGGGGGAAAAATCGACAGATTCCATGTCAGATGGATCCCAGGAGAAGTGTGGGACTGACGCAATGTGGAATAAAAATCACAGAGTTTACAAAATCAATATCAAAAATATGCATGTACACACACACACACACACACACACACACACACACACACACCCAAGCTTCAGGCCATTTTCTGTATTTTAAAAATAATTTTGACTAAGCTGTTTTAAAAGACAATCTGTTAAGTTTATGCATCCTAGCTCAGCTGAATTACATCCCAGAGCAATGAGAAAAATTGCTGGCAAGATCACCAAACACTGTTGGAAGACTATTTTAAATCGTTATTTGGAAGCTGTTTGTACACAGGCACATAACAGCTGCACTACACTTCAATCCAATTCCGGTCTTTGCAGTTTACTCTAGGATGTGCCAATCCCCGGTAAATTACATGAGAAGAGAACAATGCAATCATTATTTACCCAAACTGTAATGCATTCCTATCTTACTCCTGGAGTGGAATTAAATAAATAACTAAATGGAAGTGTTCATGTGTGAAGGATTAAAGTGCCTGCACATGCAAGTTTTATTTCAGGTTTGTGGTAGAATGATGCAGAAAATGATTTCAATATTAAAGAGTTTGAATACTAGTGGAGCTTTTTTAAAAAGCACGAAGAATTAAACCCACTTAATTCCTGAGTATTATTAATGTCATGTAACTCTGAGTAACATACCAAAAAACATACAGGAGGGAGAAACAGCTAAGTGATAGACAAGCGAGAGAAAATTTACCTTAAACAAATCCAGCATTTCTTCTAGGAAAGAAGAAAGGTGGAAAGAAGGAAGGAATCCAGAGCTTCTATAATACCCTAAGCAACCCACTTACAGGGTGTTTGCTACCTCCTGGCCAGGACAGCAGCAGAGAAGCTCTTGCCAACTCTAAAGGCAGAGGCAGCGTGGCTTACCAGGAGCATACACTTCGAAGTCAAAAGTTCTGGAATTTTGAAATTCACTTTATTATTACCAGTTGAGACAACCTGATCAAAATAATCTTTTCAGTTTCCATTTCTACATATGAAAATTAGCTTTGAAATGATTTGCAGGGTAAAATAATAGATTTTCTGTTCAATAAATGTTTTTCTAAGTGCTGCTCAATAAACTACACCTTTCCTTTTTCTCAGAGCCACAGGAAAAAATGGTACATATGAAGCAAAAACTACCTCCAGTTGCAAACTTTATTTTCTGAACTCTTCAAAGATTGTTGTCAGTGATTTTTGGATACATCAAATATTTGTAGTTCTAGGAATCCTGCAAGTAAAACTGAGTCTTAATTAAGACCTCTAATAAATGTAAGACTCAATGTAGAAAGAGTACAACTAAGTTTCATGCCCTAAGATTGCTGTTTGGAAATATTCCTTTGTATTCAGGCATTCAGATAAAGTTTGTTAGGTAGGTTTGAATATTTCAATGCAAGTGAATAATTTAATATGATTTTTTTTTAAATGATAGCACTCACAACACATTGCCCAGGCCATATTGGCCTGAAGGACAATTAAAACAATTTGTTGAGTAATAGTATAGACAACAATCAACATCAAAACAGATGAAACTCTAACCCACAGGTCATTTCTTTATTATTTCATTTATTCAACAAATACTGATTGTCATTGGAATCAGGCACTCTCCCAGGCACTAGAAGTATGATGGTGAGCAAGAGTAGAGTGGACTATGTCTTTTATAAAGGAAAAAAAATCTGTCAAATAACAAAGAAAACTTAGCCTAGATTTCAGAAAGGAGGAGAATTGCAGTAAAGACAAGTGTCCCCAGGAAGGGACACTTGAGCTGACTTATGATGTGTCAACCGTTCACCAGGTAATAGTAGGAGGAGGCTCAGGAAGAGCCTTAAGGACTCTTCTCAAGGTGTGGAAAACAAATGGTGGGGGTGGAGGAGGCAAAGCTAGATGAATTAGACTATTGCAGTAAATGGCAAGAATCTAAGTACTTTGTAAAGACTTTAGCCACCCTTCCATCTCTGGAAGACAGGGAAAGTACTGTATTTCCTAGAGAAACTTGTCCTCTGTAGTGGAGATGAAGGGATGTGGATTAACTGAATATTTGGAAGATAACATTGATAGGACATAGGAATAGACTGGATATGAATACCAGGCACAGGGTGTAGTTCAAGAGTTTGTAGAGCTGGGCAAATAAGAATGCTATTTGTTTAGGAAACACTAAAGACGTTGTCTTGTAAATGAAATAGGTAATATATTCTGAACATTTTCTATGCAATAAGCACTGTTCTAAAAGCTCTACACATTTTATAAAGTTTGTTCTTTATAGAAACTCTGTAATATAGGTACTATCTTATAGATAAGGAACTGATGCAAAGAAAGATTAAGCAACATGCCCACTTACACAGATTATAAATTGTGAATGCAGGTATTGAATCCAGAGTCCATGCTTTTAGCCACTGTGCTATGCTGTCTCCCACTGAGAAATAGCCTCCACTGCCATGCCCCCAAATCTGTTTCACTTGAGTTGCTCAAACAAAAGGAGCTTTCTCCTTCTGGCTTTCACTCTTGTAATCACCTCTGATGTTCACAACGATAGCTTCCCAGTAACTAAATTGCTATCAGTGCTCAAGGCCAAAAAATATTCCTGTCTTTGGATTGATTTTCCCTCTCTGGGCCATAAATTATCACTGTAACATAAAGTTAATAAAGGTAGAGATGAGGATTTCAATTTGCATTCCTATTGGTCAAATAACAGGTTCATGGACAAAATGAATTGTCTTAGTCTGCTAAGGCTGCCATGATAAAATACCATAGACTGAGTGGTTTAAACCACACACATTTATTTTTCTTACAGCCTCAGAGGCTATATGTCTGGGAGCAAGATGCCACCATGATTGGTCTCGGGAGAGGGCTCTCTTCCTAGCTTACAGAAGGCTGCCTTCTATGTTATCACATGGAGAGAGAAAGAGGGGGAAGAGGGAGGGGAGGGGAAAGAGAGAGGAAAAGCAGGGAAGGAAGACATGGGAATCTCCTTTCTCTTATAAAATTATCAGTTCAATCAGATTAGGACCTCATCCTATGACCTCACTTAACCTTAATTATCTCCTAAAAGCCCTATCTCCAAACACATTCGGGGTTAGAGCTTCAATACATGAATTGGAGGGGGGGATGCAATTCAGTCTACAGCATGGATCCGGGGGTCTTCTTTTTAAAAAAAAAAATACAAGATTAGTACAAATTCACTCACAGGCCCCCTGAAACTTCAATTTCTCCATAATCACAGTAATTTTGCCCCCTGTTTGGAGGGAGCAGTTCATTAGACTTTTGTTTAGATCTAAATCGGGTCAAGGGTGGAGTGAATGTGCAGGGAACTCATTGAAAACAAAAAATAGACTTGGGAAATGAATCTTATTTTGGTGGATTTGACAGAATACAGCAAAGCACACCCCCTGCAGAAGTGATGACAATTGACTGCTCTGGATGCTTTGGAAACCCCAAACCCTCAATCACAGTCACAGTGATGGTCATCAATGTCTGTGTCAAACACTGGAAGATAAGAGGACCTTCTCAATATGGCAGGTGCAAAACCCCCCAGGGACTCAAGGAGTAAGTAGAACAGGATTTAAAGGAGTTGGAAAGACCAAGAAAGCAGGTAGCGATATCTTCCAGAGAAATTACCAAGACTATGAGTCCCCCATGCCCCTTTCCCAGGCTGGTGTAGCCTGGGAACACATAAACTACATCACCTATAACCTCAACCTGGTTGGCATGACTCTAATTTCAACAGTCAAATATATATGCAAATAGTCTTCTTCTACCTATGTTAAACTCTAAGAGCTGGCCCGAACAGAATATCCACATATTCTCTCTCTTTTTTTTTTTAATAGTATGACTCTAAGTACATTCCCTCCGCTAGGATGACCAATCACTGCAGTTCTTCCAGGACTGAGGGTTTTGGGGAAGCAGTCCTTTCAGCACTAAAACCTGCATAGTCTGGGAAAATCAAGACACTTAGTCACCCCAAATCTAGCTCCTACTCTAAGAACGTAGGAGACTCCTGCTAGCATAGGACCAGAGAAAATATTGTTCCTATGCCTCCAAAACAGAGTGCCTGAATCCAGTAAAAATCATTCTGGTTTTACCCAGTGAGATCTTTCTTCTTCCTTAGACTTCTGAGAGATAAAGAAATTCACTATTTGAAGTGGCTTAGAACTCAGAGCCCTGGGGTTATTTACAAAAGCAAGTAATTTGCTGATTTGAATTTTTTAAGAAATTGCATTGAAATATTTTATCTTAATTACTGAGTTTTGGGTGCCCCCTTAAATTTTACACTTGGAACAAAGGCCTTACTCACTTCACCCCATTCCAATTTTGCCAATAAGCAACTGGCTCAAGTGATTCCTGGTGGCCAGTCACCAGCCTCTGATGATTCAGTCCTCATTGCTCCCATCAAGTGTAACAAACTCTCAGTCAGACTAAACTGAGGTTCCACCAGCCCGCCAGTTGTACCCTGTGCTACCAAAATCTGCAGTAGTTTCATAATGATAAGCTTGTATTGTGGGACTTTTGCTATGCTTATGTTAAAAACAAATGATAGTCATTTGATTCTTGAAAAATAAATGTACAGTATGTGCTTTTAATTCCTGCAGAGATGCATCATCTAAAGCAGAACACAGCATGGTGTTAAGAAGCACAGCTCTTGAAAGCAAATGAGGTCTCTGACGTTAACAACCACACTATGATGAGCAAGTTAATTCACTGTAATGACCCTCAGTTCTATCCACAGTAAAATACAGATAACACCTACCTCATAGAGTTGTTTGTGAAGATTATATAAATTAGCATAAAGAAAGTGTACAGCAGGACAGCTGGCAGGAAAGTATACTGTGAATACTAATTCTTTTTCTTCACCTTTCCTGCCTGGTCTCCTCACTTCTCACCAAAACCATTTTTGTGATTTTAACATTTGTGGATCAGAATTTTGTCTTAACAAGTGCACTGGACATATTTTCAAATGTTTTGAAAAGAAAATAGTTATTTTGTCATTGTACTATTAGGCTCAAAGTATAGTTTGTTTTGTATTCTCTTGAACTGTTTGAGGTCTAAAAAGTAAATAATCAGGCTAGAAATTTCTCAAGTCCGATATGACTTTTTAAAAAACTATTTATTGAACACAGTGGTTTTTCTTTTCAGATTCCCTGGATAATACTGGTACTCTCTCTGAGATTTCTAAATTTTAAAGTTCGTAGAGGATGCTGCTGTGTTCAGTGCTCTCACATGAGAGTGACCCTCAGGCAAAAGAACTTCCTCCCAGACGCTCTCACCTGCCCCTGCACTTGCTGCTGAAACAGGTATTGTTCTCAGATTTATTTCTCTGTAAGTTAAGACCTTCCCATCAATATCATGTGTGGAAAAAAAATCACTCACAGAATAAGATGAAGTATTTTCCAATATGAAAAAACAACTTGATTTAGAAGGTGCATGATAAAGTAGAAGTAAATTCTGATGACTTCTTCTCTGGCTACTTTATTCAGAGTATAAGGAGATAAGATTTTTTTAACCTCATTTTGTGCTACAATAATATCTTAAGGAATGCTGTACCTAAAAACAGACTATCATCTGTCAATAATGTCTACATTTCAGTGGGAAATACATTCAGAATCCAGTTCTTTCATTGTGATTAATTTCTTAATGAACTACTATCATCTTTCAGCAACTAATGAAATATACCCCAAGGCCTAGTGCCATCAGATGTATTTTAGAAAATTACTATTTTATATGAGCACTATTATGCCTATTTTAATTGATGGAGCTTACATTAAAAACATCTGAAAAAATAGATCTTTTAAAGGAACTACTGAAGATGATGTTTGTGTTATCTTTTCTCAAAAAGTTATAATGTCATTGATTCTCAAATAACCTTTTTTTAGTGGCATTCATAAGAGATTCAGTTGTCTCCTCTGACTTTGATTTAATCATCTTAGGACAATCTGAGGCATGTCCTCCATGGTGGCACAATATTTTGTCAAGTGGACAAGAGGTTGGCCCTAGTAGAAATCTTAGAGATCGTCCAGTCCAACACCTCACTGAACAGACAGTGAAAGTTTTAACGATTCCCCCCAAGGCCAAAAAGCCAGGATGAGGAAAATACAGAGTTAGAGCCCAGGGTTCCTGGTGTCCAGACCAGTGCTAATCCCACCCATCATACTACATGATCATTGCATCAGTCTCCAAAATCTTTCTGTTCACAAACTAATTTATATAAGGTGAATGAGCACATCATCATCCCCCAGCATGAAAAGCGATAGCTTTGAAGTGGAAAGCTTAAAGAAATGAATTCTAATAAATTAGACAATGTAAGATACAAACATTTGTTGAAATCCCAGGAGAGAAGAGAAGCGCCTTTCTCTTTTACTTGTCCTCTTTAAGAAACAAAGAAAACTATATCCAAATTCTAAATGTCTTAAGTTTCAGGAAAAATGCTCTATTAGTGAGTCAGACTTTCAAAATAATGTTAGCCCGTCAATGCGTGGGCGAGGCTTTTATTTGGAAAGTTGCACCAAAAAAATAGCTATATGTGCAGTTCTGAAACATCCTCTGCCGTCTACTAGGGCTTCCTCGAATGTGCAGGCTGCCATGGACTAACTTAGGTTCATTTTGCTTTCTACCCTCTTGTTTTGCATACTCTGAGGTTCAGCCCAGGAGCACTATTATTTTCTTTCAGTCGTCTGTGAACCCTAACGCTTCTGAGACTTTGATGTTGCTCTTTCATTTGCCTGGAATGTCACTTTAATCCTTCTTCTCCACTTGACAAAATCTTGTGCATCCTTCAAACACCTGATTTGCTACTACCTCCTCCTTAAAGCCTTTGCTGATCTCCTAATTTATAATTAGTGACTACTTACCCTAGCACTTTCTTTTTTTTTTTTTTTAAGACAGGGTTTCACCATGTTGGCCAGGCCGGTCTTGAACTCCTGACCTCAGGTAATCCGCCTGCCTCGGCCTCCCAAAGTGCTGAGATTATAGGCGTGAGCCACCACGTCCGGCCATCATAGCACTTTCATTGTGTCTCTTATAGAAATTAATCCAGTATACATCATTCTATAGAACACTTGACTATCTTCACTGCTATATTCAGATCTAACTGAGGCCTATGAAGATGTCTCATTTTGATATGTGCCAGGGACATGTTAAGTATTAGGAATTCCAGAGTAAACACAAAAAAGTCTTTGTTTCAAGAAGCTATCTCGCATCTAGCATGCAACCTTAGATTATATTCCCCTGTCAGAAAGCAGACTGTGACACAGAATTTGGATGTCAGTAGTTTGTTTGGGAAGTGAGGAGTGAGAAAGTGACATAGTAAAGGAAGGAAAGTTGAAAAGGGTACATTAATAATGAGCAGGCTTCTGCTATGGGCAAATGGGCCCAGTCCTGCTGAGGACCTGCTGAGAAACCATGGAGGACATGCCTCAGATTGTCTTTCTGAGATGAGGAAGCTGGGGCATAAACCCCTCAATTCTGCCTTCCTTGTTTGAAGGTTGATCCTGAGAGGATTAACACAAATCACTTCTGGCTTTTCCTATACTCAGGCCAAGCATTTCTCCAAGTATCCAGAGAAGACCCTGAGGCTAAGATGCAGGTGCTTGAGGCAGAAAGCTGTTGTCAGGTACTGCAACTGCCCACCCCAGCAACAGCTGACCTTCATGGTGGGCCAGGAGGCTATAGGCACAGCAGCAAGGATGCTGGCTACAAGACCTTGTACACTTACTGTTGAGTTTATTTAAACTAACTAAACTGAGTTTAAATAAACCTAGTTGCTACTCTTAACAAAATGTAAATTCTGAGAAAGTAGTGAATTTACTCTTTCCTAAAGAATCTGAGAAGTTATTTTTAGTATCTTTGCCTTACTTAACCAAATATATATATACACACACACACATATATATGAGATTTTGTTTTCTGTGAAATACTGAGTTACAAAAAGATTTTGCTTTCATGAGGAAATTAGATTTTCCTGATATAGACTACTCTTCAAGAGTAGCTTTAGAAAATGCTACTTGCCAGGAGTGTACTCTTTATTTTCCTTGAGGTTTATTGGATTTTTTGTTGTTACTGTTATTGTCACAACAGCGTCTTACTCTGTCGCCCTGGCTGGAGTGCTGTGGTGCTATCCTGGCTCACTGCAACCTCCGCCTCCTGGGTACAAGAGATTTTCCTGCTTCACCTTCCCAAGTAGCTGGGATTACAGGTGTGTGCCACCATGCCTAGCTAATTTTTGTATTTTTATTAGAGATGGGGTTTAGCCACATTGGCCAGGCTGATCTTGAACTCCTGACCTCAAGTGATATGCCCTGCTCCGCCTTCCAGTGTTAGGATTACAGTCATGAGCCACTGCACCACCCTTTCCTTGAGATTTTATCTTTTTCACTTAAGAGTAATACCTGCCAATTATTTTTAAAAATTCTAAAATACACAAGAAAAAATGAAAAATCAGCTAATTCATTGGTCCCACCAAACACTGACACAGAAATATAACATGGAACAATCATGTTTATAGGACCTAAGCATTTGCCTTAAGATTATCTAGGCTGGATGTGGTGACTCACATTTGTAATCCCAGCACTTTGGGAGGCCAAGGTGTGAGGATTGCTTGAGCCCAGGAGTCCAAGACCAGACTGGGCAACATGGCAAGACCCTCATCTCCTCAAAAAATAAAAAAATTGAGAGGAGGATCCAAGATGGCTGAATAGGAACAGCTCCAGAGTGCAGTTCCCAGAAAGAACAACACAGAGGGTGAGTGATCACTGCATTTCCAAACGAGTTTTCACTGCCACAGACCAGGAAATTCCTGGTCCAAAAAGCTCCACGAGTTTCCAGCATGGCTGCTTCAGCCGGTGCCGCAGGTTGGTGCACAGAAACTCACACAAATCTGGGCAGCCATTTCAACTGGTGCCTGGAATGCCTGGGAGACAGAGCCACCCATTGAACTGAAAGGGAGGGGGCTGAGACAGGGAGCCAGATGATCTGGCTTGGCAGGTACCACCACCACGAAACAAGCAATCTGAAACGCTCTGGATGGGAGTTTTGCAGCAAGCATAGCTGGACGCAGGATGGTTCAGCTTGGTGGGGGGAAGGACGTCAGCCACTACAGAGGCAATCCGCCAATTCAAGTCAGTTCTAACTGCCTCAAGGTAGTTCACACAGCAGCTGGGCAGAGCCCGTGGCAGCTCAGCAATGCCTCTGCTGGCAGACTGTGACTAGACTATCTCTGTGTGGAGCAGGGCATCTATGAAAAAGGCAGCAGCACATCAGGAATTTATAAATAAAGCCCGACCTTCCTAGGACAGAGCACCTGGGAAAGAGGCAGTTATGAGTTCTGCTGCAACAGACTTAAACGTACCTGTCCAGCAGCTCTGCACAGAACAATGGAGCTCCCAGCACAGCACTTGAGCTCCTGTCAGGGACAGACTGTCTCCTCAAGCAGCTTCCAGACCCCGTATACCCAAAGAGACACCTCATAAAGGACAGCTCAGGCCAACATCTGGCGGGTACCCTTCTGGGATGAAGATAACAGAAGAAGAAACCAGCAGCAACCCTTACTGTTCTTCACCCTCCATGGGTGATCCCCAGGCAAGCAGGGTCTGGAGTGGACCTCCAGCAATCCTGCAGCAGAGGGTTCTAACTGTTAGAAGGAAAACTAAGAAACAGAAAGAAATAACTTCATCATCAACAAAAAGGATGTCCACTCAGAGACCCCATCCAAAAGTCACCAGCTACAAAGTCAAAAGGTAGATAAAGCCACAAAGATGGGAAGAAACCAGCACAAAAAGGATGAAAACACCAAAAACCAGAACTCCTCTCCTCCTCCAAGGGATCACAACTCCTCACCAGCTAGGGAACAAAGCTGGATGGAGAATGAATCCGATAAATTGACAGAAACAGGCTTCAGAAGGTGGATAATAACAAACTTCTCTGAGCTAAAAGAACATGTGCTAACCCAATGCAAAGAAACTAAGAAACTTGAAAAAAAGATTTGATAAAATGCTAACGAGAATAAACAGCTTAGAGAAGAATATAAATGACTTAATGGAGCTGAAAAACACAGCACAAGAACTTTGCAAAGCATACACAAGTTTCAATAGCTGAATCGACTAAGCAAAAGAAAAGATATCACAGACTGAAGATCAACTTAACAAAATAAAATGAGAAGTCAAGGTTAAAGAAAAAACAGTGAAAAGAAATGAACAAAGCCTCCAAGAAATATGGGATTATGTGAAAAGACCTCATCTATGTTTGATAGGTGTACCTAAATGTGAGAGAGAGAATGAATCCAAGCTGGAAAACACTCTTTGGGATATTATCCAGGAGAACTTCCCCAACCTAGCAAGGCAGGCCAATATTCAAGTCCAGGAAATACATGGAACACCACAAAGATATTGCTCAAGAGAGCAACCCCAAAGCACATAATCATCAGATTCACTAGGGTTGAAATGAAGGAGAAAATGCTAAGGGCAGCCAGAGAGAAAGGTCAGGTTACCCACAAAGGGAAGCCCATCAGACTCATAGCGAATCTCTTTGTAGAAACCCTACAAGCCAGAAGAGAGTGGGGACCAATATTCAACATCCCTAAAGAAAAGAACTTTCCACCTAGAATTTCATATCCAGCCAAACTAGGCTTCATAAGTGAAGGAGAAATAAAATCCTTTACAAACAAGCAATTGCTGAGAGATTTTGTCACCATCAGGCCTGCCTTACAAGAGCTCCTGAAGGAAGCACTAAACATAGAAAGGAACAACCAGTACCAGCCACTCCAAAAATGTACCAAATGGTAAAGACCATCGACACAATGAAGAAAATGTGTCAACTAATAGGCAAAACATCCAGCTGGCATCAAAATGGCAGGATCAAATTCACACATAACAATATTAACCTTAAATGTAAATGGACTAAATGCCCCAATCAAAAGACACAGACTGGCAAATTGGATAAAAAGTCAGGACCCATCAGTGTGCTACATTCAGGAAACCCATCTAACATGCAAGGACACACATAGGCTAAAAATAAAGGGAAGGAGGAAGATTTATCAAGCAACTGAAAAGCAAAAAAAAGCAGGAGTTGCAATCCTAGTCTCTCATAAAATGGACTTTAAACCAACAAAGATCAAAGGAGACAAAGAAGGGCATTACATAATGGTAAAAGGATCAATGCAACAAGAAGAGCTAACGATCCTAAATATATATGCACCCAATACAGGAGCACCCAGATATATAAAGCAAGTTCTTAACAACCTACAAAGAGACTTACACCCCCACACAATAATAGTGTGAGACTTTAACACTCCACTGTCAATATTAGACAGATCAACAAGACAGAAAATGAACAAAGATATCCAGGACTTGAACTCAGATCTGGACCAAGCAGACCTAATAGACATCTACAGAAATCTCCACCCCAGAGCCACAGAATATACATTCTTCTCAACACCACAGTGCACCTACTCTAAAATTGACCACATAATTGGAAGAAAATCACTCCTCAGCAAATGCAAAAGAACAGAAATCATAACAAACAGTCTTTTGGACTAAAGGGCAATCAAATTAGAACTCAGGATTAAGAAACTAACTCAAAACCACACAACTTCATGGAAACTGCCCAACTGGCTCCTGAGTGTCAACTGGATAAACAATAAAATGAAGGCAGAAATAAAGATGTTCCTTGAAATCAACGAGAATGAAGACACAACATACCAGAATCTCTGGGACACATTTAAAGCAGTGTCTAGAGGGAAATTTATAGCAATAAATGCCCACATGAGAAGCGAGGAAAGATCTAAACTTGACACCCTATCATCAAAATTGAGACACCTAGAGGAGCAAGATCAAAAAACTCAAAAGCTAGCAGAAGACAGAAAATAAATAATATCAGAGCAGAACTGAAGGAGATAGAGACACAAAAAAACCCTTCAAAAAAATCAATAAATCCAGGAGCTGGTTTTTTGAAAAGATCAAAAAAATAGACTGCTAGCCAGATTAATAAAAAAGAAAAGGGATAAGAATCAAATAGATGCAATAAAAAACGATAAAGGGGACATCACCACCAATGCGACAGAAATACAAACTATCATCAGAGATTACTACAAACAACTCTATGCGCAGAAACCAGTAAACCTGGAAGAAATGGATAAATTCATGGACACTTGCACCCTCCCAAACCTAGACCAGGAAGAAGTTGAAACCTTGAACAGACCAATAACAAGGGCTGAAGTTGAGGCAGCATTTAATAGCCTACCAACCAAAAAAATTCCAGGTCCAGAAGGGTTCACAGCCAAATACTACCAGATATACAAAGAGGAGCTGGTACCATTCCTTCTGAAACTATTCCAAACAATACAAAAAGAGGGAATCCTTCCCAAATCATTTTATGAGATCAACATCATCCTGATACCAAAACCCAGCAGAGACTCAAAAAAAGAAGAAAACTTCATGCTAATATCCATGATGAACATAGATGCAAAAATCTTCGATAAAATACTTGCAAAATGATTGCAACAGTGCATCAAAAAGCTTGGCCATTATGATCAAGTAGGCTTTATCCTGGGGGATGCAAGGCTGGTTCAACATATGCAAGTCTGTAAACATAATCCACCACATAAACAGAACCAAAGACAAAAACCACATGGTTATCTCAATAGATGCAGAGAAGGCCTTTAACAAAATTCAACAGCCCTTTATGCAAAAAACTCTCAATAAAATAGGTATCGAAGGAACATATCTCAAAATAAAAAAAGGTATTTATGACAAACCTACAGCCAATATCATACTGAATGGGCGAAAAATTGGAAGCATTCCCTTTGATATCTGGCACTAGACAAGGATGCTCTCTCTCACCACTCCTATTCAATATAGTATTGGAAGTTCTGGCCAGGGCAATCAGGCAAGAAAAAAATAATAAAGGGTATTCAATTAGGAAAGGAGGAAATCAAATTGTCTCTATTTGCAGATGACATGATTGTATATTTAGAAGACCCTATCATCTCAGCCCAAAATCTCCTTAAACTGATAAGCAGCTTCAGCAAAGTCTCAGGATACAAAATAAATGTGCAGAAGTCACAAGCATTCCTACATACCAATAACAGACTAATAGAGAGCCAAATCATGACCAAACTCCCATTCACAACTGCTACAAAGAGAATAAAATACCTAGGAACACAACTAACAAAGGATATAAAGGACCTCTTCAAGGAGAACTACAAACCACTGCTCAAGGAAATGAGAGGACACAAACACATGGAGAAACATTCCATGCTCATGGTTAGGAAGAATCATTATCGTGAAAATAGCCATACTGCCCAAAGTAATTTACAGATTCAACGCTATCCCCATCAAGCTACCAATGACCTTCTTCACAGAACTGGAGAAAAACACTTTAAACTTCATATGGAACCAAAAAAGAGCCCACATAGCCAAGACAATCCTAAGCAGAAAGAACAAAGCCAGAGGCATCAAGCTTCCTGACTTCAAACTACACTACAAGGCTACAGTAATCAAAACAGCATGGTACTGGTACCAAAACAGAGATATAGACCAATGGAACAGAACAGAGGTAACGCCTCAGAAGTAATGCCACACATCTACAACCATCTGATCTTTGACAAACTGGACAAAAACAAGCAATGGGGAAAGGATTCCCTGTTTAATAAATGGTGTTGGGAAAACTGGCTAGCCATGTGCAGAAAGCAGAAACTGGAGCCCTTCCTAACACCTTACACTAAAATTAACTCCAGATGGATTAAAGACTTAAACATAACACCTAACACCATAAAAACTCTGGAAGAAAACCTAGGCAAAACCATTCAGGACATAGGCACAGGCAAGGATTTCATGACTAAAACACAAAAAGCATTGGCAACAAAAGCCAAAATAGACAAATGGGACCTAATTAAACTCCAGAGCTTCCGTACAGCAAAAGAAACAATCATTAGAGTGAACCGGCAACCAACATAATGGGAAAAAATTTTTGCAATCTATCTACCCATCTGACAAAAGGCTAATATCCAGAATCTACAAAGAACTAAAACAGATTTACAAGAAAAAAAACAAACAACCCCATTCAAAAGTGGGGGAAGGATATGAACAGACACTTTTCAAAAGAAGACATATATGAGGTCAACAAATGTATTAAAAAATGCTCATCATCACTGGTTATTACAGAAATGTAAATCAAAACCACATTGAGATACCATCTCACACCAGTGAGAATGGTGACCATTAAAAAATCTGGAGACAACAGATGCTGGAGAGGATGTGGAGAAATAGGAACACTTTTACACTGTTGGTGGGAGTGTAAATTAGTTCAACCATTGTGGAAGACAGTGTGGCGATTCCTCAAGGACCTAGAAACAGAAATTCCATTTGACCCAGCAATCCCATTACTGGGTATATACCCAAAGGATTATAAATCATTCTATTATAAAGACACATGCATATGTATGTTCATTGCGGCACTGTTTACAATAGCAAAGACTTGGAACCAACCCACATGCCCATCGATGATAGACTGGACAAGGAAAATGTGGCACATATACACCATGGAATACCATGCAGCCATAAAAAACGATGAATTTGTTTCTTTGTAGGAACATGGATGAATCTGGAAACCATCATCCTCAGCAAACTGACACAAGAACAGAAAATCAAACACCGCATGTTCTCACTCATAGCTGCGTGTTGAACAATGAGAACACATGGACACAGGGAGGGGGAGCATCACACACTGGAGTCATAGCCAGGGGGGATGGGGAGGTTGGGGAGGGATAACATGGGGAGAAATGCCAGATATAGGTGACGGGGGGGATGGAGTCAACAAACCACATTGCCATGTATATACCTATGCAACAATCCTGCATGATCTGCACATGTACCCCTGAACCTAAAGTACAATAAAAAATAAATAAATAAAAATAAAAAAATTTGCTGGGCATGGTGGCAGACACCTGTTGTCCTAGCTACTCAGCTGGCTAAGGCTGGAGGATCACCTGAGCCCAGGAGTTCAAGGCTAGAGTGAGCCATGATTGTGCCACTGCACTCCAGCATAGACAATAGAGCGAGACCCTTTCTCAAAAAAAAAAAGAAAGTATCTACTACCTATTACCTCAACTGTTAGACTATTGATAAACTTGCTGTGTTATTAAAGGACATGCTTATTAAGTGTCATTTGGTTTTGGTTTTCATAAAACATGCAGTAACAACCTTTTTCTTTTCTACAGACTTAAATTTCTTAAGCAGAATTTGCAGCCCAGAGAGAATATTGCTTATATTGGAGCTACGTAGGGTTTTTTTTAAAAAATATTCATTTGATTTCTAATTACCCTGTATTATGGTAACAGAGCATAGTCTGTCTTAACATTTAGAACATTTGGAGGCTTCATCTCTGGCCTAGTGTATGATAATTTTTGTCGACATTACATAGATTCTCAAAAACAGTTTTGTTGTCTCAGCTTTTTGAGGAATATGTGCTACCTTCTTCACACTGAAGTCTTGAATTCTAGGTGATATATTACACTATCATCTTGCATATAAATTTATTAATCATAAGACTTCAGTAGTATCCTAAACCTATATTAATTTGGTCAATTACGATGCCCCAAGAAAAGCTATAGTTAAAATCTGCTCTTCTACTCTTTACAAACTTGAAAGTATAAACTTCTCTAAATGTCTTCCAAAGCATGTTGAGACAAAGATTTTTCCAAAAGGACAGAAGAATAAAGGAAATGTACATCCAGAATATATAGATAGATAGACATTCCCTACAATTCCAGTCCCACATGTGGAGAACATGGAGTACATGCTCTGTTGGAAGGATCCCTCTGAAAAAATATATGCTCAAAATAGAACCACGAATTCACAGAGCATTCCTAAGCATTTCTCATAAGACCAACTGTATTTTTCTTAAAGTCCTCACGCTCCCTTAAAGTTTACAGTGAACACAGTCTTAATAAATAAAGTTGTGGCCAGGCACAGTGGCTTACGCCTGTAATCCCAACACTTTGGGAAGCCGAGATAGGCAGATCACCTGAGGTCAGCAGTTCGAGACCAACCTGGCCAATATGGTAAAACCCCATCTCTACTAAAAATACAAAAAAATTAGCTGGGCATGGTGGCACATGTCTGTAATCCCAGCTACTTAGGAGACTGAGGCAGGAGAATTGCTTAAACCCAGGAAGTGGAGGTTGCAGTGAGCCGAGATTGCACCACTGCACTCCAGCCTGGGCACAACAGAGTGAGACTCTGTCTCAAATAAATAAATAAGTTGTGAATGTAAATGAAGACATTTTGTTCTAGCATCTTCTAGTCATCATCAAAAGGAGATGACACAAAAACTATTTAGAAAATAATCTGTCACCAAAGCATGCAACCTGTTAAAAGGTTGCAATTTTAGTAGTTTTCTTTCTTTTTTTTAAATGAACAAAGTCTCCCAGAAGTAATTTTAGTAGTTTTCAGTAGATTTTTCTCGAACTTCTGGCCTCAAGGCAACCTTCCATCTTGGCCTCCCAAAGTGCTGGGATTACAGGTGTAGCCACCATGCCCAACTTTCCAATCAATTTTTCAATATATTTTCTGAGAAACAGCTTACAAATCCAGAAATATTCCTATTACTATAAGAAAAAGAAAACATTAAGGAAGAATAAAGGAAACAAACTCAGATTCTAGTAAAATAGATCTTTTGTGATACTACTAAAAATAGAGCTAAATAATAAGGAGCAATGTAGAGACCACACATTAATTATGAACAAGATTCTTAAGCTGCAAGGAAATTGAGCTCCTATAGACAGTCAACTACTTTCTAATCTTCCTGCAAGGAAGGTCTTCTTAAAACTTGACCTTGCTGGGGGTATGAACAGGAATTCAACACTGCGGTCTTTGCTCAGGTTTTATGACCACACACTCATCCATAAGGCAGCCCAATATTTAACGTTGTTATCTTAAGTACTTAAGCTATCTGCCCCTAAAGATTCCAATTTCATACCACCTCTAGTATCAGTCTTGATATTAGGAAATTTGTCTCTCTGAGAAAATGTTTGTTCCATGTTCAGTTAGCAAACTCACACATGAACTTATGGACTGTAACCTGTGGCTAAGTTGGGAACTCATCATATTAATTTCTGCCAAACAGATTTTTTTCACTCAAAATAATGATAGATGACATCACAGTTTAAAAAACTGACTTCCTGTCCTGAGGGAGTTAACTATAGACTAGCAAGAAATCCAAATTCCAAGACAAGATAGTTCCACCATTTTCTAATGTAAATGCTGAGCTATATTGTCAATGTGCATGAAAATTATTTTAGGGTTTGGGTGGTATGGAGAAACATAACCCCCAACTTCTTATATGTGTGCACACATGATACACACAAGACACACACACACACACAACCCTTTCCAAATTTGAAAAAAAGAGAATATTTTTTTGCTCCAGATTAGTAGCTAATTTTTTTTTTTTTTTTTTTGAGATGGAGTCTCACTCTGTTGCCCAGACTGGAGTGTAGTGGTGCAATCTCAGCCCACTGCAACCTCCACCTCTCGAGTTCAAGTGATTCTCCTGCCTCAGCCTTCCAAGTAGCTGGGATTACAGGTGCCTGCCACCACTCCTGGCTAATTTTTTTATTTTAGTAGAGATGGGATTTTGTCATGTTAGCCAGGCTGGTTTCAAACTCCTGACCTCAAGTGATCCCCCCCCAGCCTCAGCCTCCCAAAGTGCTGGGATTACAGGCGTGAGCCACCACACCTGGCTTTTTTTTAAATACAATGAAAGGGAGAGAGAGAGACGAGGTAAGGAGAACCGATTATAATATAATCTTCCTCTGTTTTCCATAATTTTTTACACTTACTGTTGGTTTAAGAAAACTATGCAATTCTCTTGCTTCAGCAGCTGACAATCTGAGCAATGCTACATTTAGAGAACAATTTCCTTAACCTAGAGTTACCAAGAACATCAAAAGTATAGTTTTATTTAGATCTAAAATGCATAACATTTAGAGTTGCAGAGCCCCACCCCCAAAAAGAAAAGATAATAATTAATTCTGTCATTTGCTTTAATCCAACTAGACACATGAAAAACAGCTTGAATGTCTTTACTTGCTCTACCTAAGCTTTCAAGGACTCTAGAATGCTATTACTATAACAAAAATATTCAGATAAAAAGAATCTAAATTTTTCCCCTAATGTTGGAATAAAATAACAGAGTATTTTCACTCATAAGGGAAAAATATAACTAAAAATAAAATGTATGAGCAATTAACTTCTGTTCTTAAGTTATATTCAGTGGTTTAGAATGAAGAGTTTCTTACTGGCTTTTAAAATTAAAACAGTTAAGATGTTGATTTTTTTATTTACGCATTTTATCCTTAAAAATAAACTTATGAATTCACACTCTAGATCCTAGAGGCTAAAAAAATCTAGTGATTTCAATAATTTGGTTAATATAATGTGTCGTGTGTTTCAGAATATTCAGTTTTACTTATAAAATTATTTTATTTACTCTGTACTACAAATATACTAGAAAATTCATATATATTATAAATAGATGTATTAAGAACAGAATGCATACACATTATATAGAAGAACATTTTATTAAGTCAACAAATATTCATTGAGCATCTACCACATACCAGTCACAATGATAAATTACTTCAAATAAATGCATATTTAGAGAGTATCTTCACACCGTCAAGTAAGTGGCTAATATGTATAGGTATTTAATATGTGTGTATGTGTATATGAGAACAGACATACATATACATATCTATATGTAGATACATATCATATATTATATATTCTCCATATACACACTACATATATACTAAACATTTATACGTTTATTATATATAGATACAGAGCATATGCCAAAATAAATTTAAATTTAATACTTTACTTTAAAATTACTTATAGCCTATGCTGCTGTAATTTATTTCAGGTAGATAAAGTCATACTTATTTTTTAAAGTTTACCTTTATATCACAAAGGTGCATTTTCTTTTTAATTTTTTATTTTCATTTCATTAGTTTTGGTGGTATAGATGGTTTTTAGTTACATGATCTCAGCTAAAAGGCTGTGAAGCAATGAATACATAAGCTTTTTAATAGTGATTTCTGAGATTTTAGGGCACCTGTCATTTGAGCAGTGCACACTGTACCCAATAGGTAGTCTTTTATCCCTCACCTCTCTCCCAAGTTCTCCCCCCTCCAAATCCCCAAAGTCTATTGTCTCATTACTTTGCATCCGCATTCAGTCCCACTTATAAGTGAGGACATACGATACTTGGGTTTCCATTCCTGCATTACGTCACTTAGAATAATGGCATCCAGGTCCATCCATGTTGCTGCAAAAGGCATTACTTTATTCCTTTATATGACTGAGTAGTATTCCATGGTGTATAATATACCACATTTTCTTATCCACTCATTGATTGATGAGCACTCATGTTGGTTTCATATCTTTCCAATTGCCAATTGTGCTGCTAGAAATATGCGTGTGCATCTGTCTTTTTTATATGACTTCTTTTCCTTAGGTAGATACCCAGTAATGGGATTGCTGGATCCAATGGTAGTTCTACATTTAGTTCTTCAAGGTATCTCCGTATTATTTTCCATAGCAGTTGTACTAATTTACATTCCCATCAGCAATGTAAAACTGTTCCCCTTTTCACCACATCCATGCCAACATCTATTGTCTTTTGTTTTTTAAATTACGACCATTCTTGCAGAAGTAAGGTAGTATCTTATTGTGGTTTTAAGTTGCATTTCCCTGGCATTGAGTATTTTTTCATATGCTTGTGGGCCATTTGTATATCTTCTTTTGAGAATCATCTATTCATGTCCTTTGCCCACTTTTTGATGGGATTATTTATTTATTTTCTTGTTGATTTGTTTGAGTTCCTTTTGGTTTCTGGTTATTAGTTATTTGTTAAATGCATAGTTTGTGAATATATTCTCCCACTCTGTGGGTTGTCTTTTTACTCTGCTGATTATTTCTTTTGCTGTGCAGAAGCTTTTTAGTTTAATTACATCCCATTTATTTAATTTTATTTTTTGTCACATTTGCTTTTGGGGTCTTAGTCATGAATTCTTCACCTAAGCCAATGTCCAGAAGAGTTTTTTCAATGTTTCCTCTAGAATTTTTATGGTTTCAGGACTTAATTTTAGTCTTTGATTCACCTTGAATTGATTTTTATATAAGGTGAGAGATGAGGATCCAGTTTCATTCTTCTACATGTGGCCTGCCGGTTTTTCTAGCACCATTTATTGAATAGGATGTTCTTTCCCCAATTTATGTTTTTCATGTTTTGTTGAAGATCAGTTGGCTGTACATATATGCCTTCATTTCTGGGTTCTCTATTCTCTTCCATTGGTCTACATGCCTATTTTCATGCCAGTACCAAGCTGTTTTTGTAACTTGTAGTATAATTTAAAGTTGGGTAAGGTGATGCCTCCAGATATGTTCTTTTTGCTTAGTATTGCTTTGGTTTTGCAGGCTCTTTTTGAGTTCCATATGAATTTTAGGATTATTTTTCTAGTTCTGTGAAGAATGATGATGATATTTTGATGGGAATTGCACTGAATATGTAGATTGCTTTGGGCAGCATAGTCATTTTCACAGTATTGATTCTTCCTGTCCATGAACATGGGATGTGTTTCCATTTGTTTGGATCATCTATAATTTCTTTCAGCAGTGTTTTGTAGTTTTCCTTGTAGAGAGATCTTTCATCTCCTTAGTTAAGTATATTCCTAGGTATTTTATTTTATGTTTTTGCAGGTGTTGTAAAAGGGATTGAGTTCTTGATTTGAATTTTACCTTGGTCATTGTTGGTGTAAAGCAGTGCTACTGATTTGTGTACATTGATTTTCTATCCTGTGGCTTTACTGAATTCATTCCTCAGATCTAGGAGCTTTTTGGATTAGTCGCAAAGGTGTACTTTTATTCAACAATTCTTTAAGTTATAATATCAAATTTATGTATTATCTGGTGTTGTTTTCAGACACAAAGCTTAAACACAAAACATTAAAAAAAAAAAGCCCTGCTTCTTGATATCATAATAAGTCTTGCTCAGTTATTCAACAAATAGTTATTCAATGTTTATCCATGCCAGTAATTGTTTTAAGTCCTGGGAGGGCAGAAGTTAACAAAACAGAGATCCCTACCTTTGTGGAGCTTTCATGGTACCATTATGCGATGCAGTGGAGTCAGTCTTGAAGTTTTCTTTATTATATTTATCATAAGATCTTAAAACTGTGATTACGACATCTTGCATTTAAGCTATATATTGTACTCTGTGGACTGTTAACAAATATTAATCAAGGAGACTAATAAGTCCTAAGAGGAGAAAGCTTTCTGTTCTATTTTTTCTTAACTATTCATGGTAATGCAAATCAATAACTAAAAATCAAATGCATTCTTAGAAGTTGTTAGTTGGCAGCTGGGCACGGTGGCTCACACCTGTAATCCCAGCACTTTGGGAGGACGAGGTGGGCAGATCACAAGGTCAAGAGATCAAGACCATCCTGGCCAACATGGTGAAACCCCATCTCTACTAAAAAGACAAAAATTAGCTGGGTGTGATGGTGCGTGCCTGTAGTCCCAGCTACTTGGGAGGCTGTGGCAGGAGAATCACTTGAAACCGGGAGGCAGAGGTTGCAGTGAGCTGAGTTCATGCCTGCACTCCAGCCTGGTGACACAGTGAAACTTTGTCTCAAAAAAAAAAAATTATTAGTTGTTTTTCATAGAACTAAAATTATATTAGGAGCCTTAAAAATAATTCAGTCCCAGTGTAAGAGAATGGATATTGAAGGTATTCCTATGTGGTTGGTTTATTTTATAAGTAGATTTGTAATCTTTATAAAGCCATTACTAATTGTTCCACTTGCATAACATATAATTAAAAGGAAGATCCCCATTTATGGTTCCGACACTATTACAGTAGCAGAGAAAAATGTCCTTCCATAAGGCTAAGAACTAGGAATTGGCTTTTATTTGAACAATGATAATTATTAAGCCAACATCTACAAATAATACAGGCTAAACTTATAGCTTACTCTTAATATGAATTATTACAACTAACATTTTTTAAACACTGGTATTGCCAAGCATCATGCATTTCATATACATCAACTTTAATCTTTACATTAAGCACCCCCCCACAAGGGGGTATTATTTTCCTATTTTACTAATGAGAAAACTGAGACTAAGGGAGGTGAAATTACCTGACCAAGACAATATTTAGGATATGCATTTTGAATCACTGTATCATCTATCCCCAAAAATGCTAAACTTACTAATCCGTATTCAGCCTCCCAGAATCAAGCCTAGAAGTCAGAGTATAAGGTCTGTAGTACAGTATATAATTCAGCTAACTGAAGCAAATAACTTGAAATTTAAATATATATATATATGTATTTAAATTTATATATCTTAGGGTCTGAGCTAGATAGAGTTAGCTCTCTTCTTGGCTTTCTACTTTAACTTTGCTTCACATTCATTCAAAAAAGGAATGAGACTGAAAGCACAGATAATCATAACTAAGCCCTTAGTAATTGTTATTTTATTATAATGTACTTGGAGAAAAATAATTTTCCTAACCTTCTCTTGACTTCTCTGAGTTAGCCAAACAATTCCAGATAATCCTTTTCTATGACCAATGGGCTAAAATTTTAAACAAAAATATAATTATAATAACAACTATAAACCACACTTGTAGTTATCTTAAACCCATTGTAACTGAGTGTAACAACAGTCTCCCAAATTCCACTTTTCCTCTTTCCTACATTAGCACACTTGCTCTGCTACTCCAGCTATAATTGAAGAAAAATTAACTTTAGCATCCATATAACATATAAAAGGGAAAGAGACTACTTTTTCCACAGCCAGTGCCTTTTGGAGGTGATTGTCATACAAAAAATGTATATTTTGGGTGATTTATACTTGCAATATTTTTCTTAAATATAAATGAAAGCACTCATATGGACAAATAATAAAGTAAGCAGAAATAGTTCTCATTAAATTTTCACATTCTAGATTTTTTTAATTAAATGGTGGTGAAAAGGCTGGCATTTAGATTTGACAAAGAGACAAAGGAAATTTTAAAATTTGGCAGTACACTACCATAGTATGCATTTATGATAGTAATTTTGAAATCTTCATGCTTTGTTCTGTAAGCAGCCTTTGATAGAGCTGTTTCAAAGTGAGTGAGATTTATTTAAATCATTTCCTCCACCTAAAGAACTTGAACTTGACAGACATGGACTAAACAAATCTAACCTGTTTTTCAATATCTGGATCTACTGGGAAGCCAGCCAACCAAGAAGAAATAACAACTCTCTAATGTGGTAGAAACAAAATCACATATAGCATAGCTAGATTAAAAAAAAAAAAAATGTAGTTGTGGAAACCCACATTGATCTCAGTCGAAGGTGGGCTGAATTTGAATGAATATCCAGTACCAAAAATCAACCTTTGACTAGAAATGTGGAAGAGAAAAGTACAGTTAAATATGTGAAAGGAAAATGGGCTTGCTTTACATTGTATACTGAGTCCTTCCGAGGTACGGCCTGACTGAATGCCAAAAGCATCAGGGGGAATTTCTGATAAATATTTTGCCACCCCATACCTGGAGGCTGTTATGGGACTGCATCAGGATTAGCCTTGGAACATAGAGGATTCCTTTAAAAACAAAACTAAACTAAACAAAAAACATGAAGGTGTGGAAGCAGAAATAGTGCCAGTAGTGCCAGTTCACCAATACAGGTGAACTCTGATTAGAAAGAAAAGCAAGAAACACAGAAGTTAGACCCACCATAGAAAGGTCTGATTGGGCTGGCTGTTGAGGCCTCAGGGTTCTCTGGGTAGACTGGAGAATCAAGTAGAAATTGGCTACTTGAAAGAGAAAAGACCAAGGAAAAAGAAAAGTCATAAAAAGTGAGACAGACTACACCAACACTAAATTTAGCTGACTTGATCTCTGTGCCTCTGGAGAGACTACCCCAAAATCAAAGGAACAAAATCTAATTGGCCTGAAGACATACCTCCAGTCAATAAACTCACCCTCATCTTTACTAACATAACTATATTCAGGAATGTATTTGTATAATATATTGTAGAGATTATCTAGCTCAAACTGTTCAATTAGAGTATATGAAAACTGAGACCAGAGTATTTAGTGATGGGCCCAAGGTTAGCTAATAAGTTAGTTGGCAGACTCTCCTTCAGACAACTAGGTAAAATTTCTTATTATTCTATGCCAATGTTTGCCAACCCTTAGTCATTTCTGTTTCCTCACCTTTTTGCCTTATACTATCAGTTTTTTTTCTGAAATTGACTCAGTTTTTACTTAATACATTTACATAAAGAAAAATAATTTTTTATTATACTTTAAGGTCTGAGATACATGTGCAGAAAGTGCATGTTTGTTACATAGGTATACACATGCCCTGGTGGTTTGCTGCACCCATCAACCCGTCATCTACATTACATATTTCTCCTAATGCTATCCCTCCCCTAGCCCCTGACCCCCCCAACAGACCCCAGTGTGTGATGTTCCCCTCCCTGTGTCCATATATTCTCATTGTTCAGCTCCCACCTATGAGTGAGAACACAAAGTGTTTCGTTTTCTGTTCCTATGTTAGTTTGCTGAGAACAATAGTTTCCAGCTTCATCCATGTCCCTGCAAAGGACATGAACTCATTGTTGGTGCGCTGGTGGTTTGCTGCATAGTATTCCACGGTGCGTATGTGCCACACATCCTTTATCCAGTCTATCATTAATGGGCATTTGGGTTGGTTTCAAGTCTTTGCTATTGTGAACAGTGCTGCAATAAACATATGTGTGCATGTGTCTTTATAGTAGAATGATTTATAATCATTTCAATACATATGCTGTAAGGGGATTGCTGGGTCAAATGGTATTTCTGATTCTAGATCCTTGAGGAATTGCCACACTGTCTTCCACAATGATTGAAATAATTTATGCTCTCACCAACAGTGTAAAAGTGTTCCTATTTCTCCACATCCTCTCCAGCATCTGTTGTTTCGCTGACTTTTTAATGATCACCATTCAAACTGGCATGAGAGGGTATCTCATTCTGGTTTTGATTGGCATTTCTCTATTGACCTGTGATGATGAGCTTTTCTTCATATGTTTGTTGGCGTCAAAAAATGTGTTATTTTGAGAAGTGTCTGTTCATATCCTTCACCCACTTTTTGATGGTTATTTTTTTTTTCTTATAAATTTGTTTATTTCCTTGTAGATTCTGGATATTAGCCCTTTGTCAGATGGCTAGATTGCAAAAATTTTCTCCCACTTTGTAGGTTGCATGTTCACTCTGATAATTTATTTTGCTGTGCAGAAGCTCTTTAGTTTAATTAGATCCTATTTGTCAATTTTGGCTTTTTTTTTTTTTGCCATTACTTTTGGTGTTTTAGTCATGAAGTCTCTGCCCATGTCTATGTCCTGAATGGTATTCCCTAGGTTTTCTTCTAGGGTTTTTATGAGTTTAGGTCTTATGTTTAAGGCTTAATCCATCTTGAGTTAATTTTTGTATAAAGTGTCAGGAAGGGGTCCAGTTTCAGTTTTTGGCATATGGCTAGCCAGTTTTCCCAACACCATTTATTAAATAGGGAATCCTTTCCCCACTGCTTGTTTTTGTCAGGTTTGTCAAAGATCAGATGGTTGTAGATGTGTGGCATTATTTCTGAGGCCTCTGTTCTGTTCCATTGGTCTATATATCTGTTTTGGTACCCGTACCATGCTGTTTTGGTTACTGTAGCCCTGTAGTATAGTTTGAAGTCAGGTAGTGTGATGCCTCCAGCTTTGTTCTTCTTGCTTAGGATTGCTTTGGCTATATGGGCTCTTGTTTGGTTCCATAAAAATTTAAAGTAGTTTTTCCTAATTCTGTGAAGAAAGTCAATGGTAGCTTGATGGGGGATAGTACTGAATCTATAAATTACTTTGGGGAGTATGGCCATTTTCACAATATTGATTCTTCCTATCCATGAGCATGGAATATTTTTCCATTTGTTTGTGTCCTCTTTTATTTCCTTAAGCAGTGGTTTGTAGTTCTCCTTGAAGAGATCCTTCACATCCCTTGTGAGTTGTATTCCTATGTATTTTATTCGCTTTATAGCAATTGTGAATGGGAGTTCAATCATGATTTGGCTCGCTGTCTATTATTAGTGTGTAGGAACGCTTGTGATTTTTGTACATTGATTTTGTATACTGAGACTTTGCTGAAGTTGTTTATCAGCTTACGGAGATTTGGGGCTCAGACGACAGGGTCTTCTAAATATACAATCTTGTTATCTGCAAACAGAGAAAATTTGACTTCTTCTCTTCCTGTTTGAATACCTTTCTTTCTTTCTCTTGCCTGATTGCCTTGGCCAGAACTTCCAAAACTATGTTAAATAGGAGTGGTGAGAGAGGGCATCCCTGTCTTGTGCCAGTATTGAATGGGAATGTTTCCAGTTTTTTCCCATTCAGCATGATATTGGCTGCAGGTCTGTCATAAGTAGCTCTTATTATTTTGAGATACATCCCATCAATACCTAGTTTATTGAGAGTTTTAGAATGAAAGGGGTGTTTAATTTTATCAAAGGCCTTTTCTGCATCTATTGAGATACTCATGTCATTTGTTCTGTTTATGTGATGAATTACATTTATTGATTTGTGTATGTTAAACCAGCCTTGCATACCAGGGATGAAGCCAACTTGATTGTGGTGGATAAGCTTTTTGATGTGCTGCTGGATTCGGTTTGCCAGTATTTTATTGAGAATTTTCACAATGATTGTCATCAGGGATATTGGGCTGAAATTTCCTTTTTTTGTTGTGTCTCTGCCAGGTTTTGGTATCAGGATGATGCAGCCCTTCATAAAATGAGTTAGGAAGGAGTCCCTCTTTTCTTTTGCTCAGAATAGTTTCAGAAGGAATGGTACCCTGTGAATCCATCTGGTCCTGGGCTAGTTTTGCTTGGTAGGCTATTAATTACTGCCTCAATTTCAGAACTTGTTATTGGGCTATTCAGGGATTTGACTTCTTCCTGGTTTAGTCTTGGGAGGATGTATGTGTCCAGGAATTTATCCTTGTCTAGATTTTCTAGTTTATTTGTGTAGAGGTGTTTATAATCTTCTCTGATGGTAGTTTGTATTTCTGTGGGATCAGTGGTGATATCCCCTCTGATATCCCCCCTTATCACTTTTTATTGTGTCTATTTGATTCTTCTTTTCTTTTTTTATTAGTCTGGCTAGCAGTCTATATTGTTCATCTTTTCAATAAACCAGCTCCTGGATTCATTGATTTTTTGAAGGGTTTTTCATGTCTCTATCTCTTTCAGTTCTGCTGTGATTTTAGTTATTTCTTGCCTTCTACTGCCCTTTGAATTTGTTTGATCTTGCTTCTCTAGTTCTTTTAATTGTGATGTTAGAGTGTTGATTGTAAATCTTTCCCGCTTTCTCCTGTGGGCATTTAGTGCTATAAATTTCTCTCTAAACCCCCCTGCTTTAGCTGTATCCCAGAGATTCTGGTAAATTGTGTCTTTGTTCTTATTGTTTTCAAAGAACTTATTTATTTCTGCCTTAATTTCTTTATTTACCCAGTAGTCATTCAGGAGCAGGTTGTTTAGTTTCCATGTAGTTGTGTGGTTTTGAGTGAGTTTCTTAATCCCCAGTTCTAATTTGATTGCACTGTGCACAGAGACTGTTGGTTATGATTTCTGTTCTTTTGCATTTGCTGAGGAGTGTTTTACTTCCAATTATGTGGTCAATTTTAGAATAAGTGTGATGTGGTGCTGAGAATAATGTATATTCTGTTGATTTGGGGTGGAGAGTTCTGTGGATGTCTATTAGTGCTGATTTAAGTCTTTTAATTACAAACTGAGAAGAATTTAGGAATCACAGCCATCTGGCTTGTGATCCATATCTTTTGTTAGGAGTTAGGTCTTATATTAATTGATTTGTGTGTTTTCAAGCATCTAGCATTGGGAGCCCTTGCCCAGGGACCCCAAGGTGACAGCTACTGACCAGGCTATGATCTGATACAGAAAAATATTCATACTCTGTGCTCTCAGGGTCTGGCTTGTGCTTGGCTCCGTCTTGTACAGCTGGGAGTAGTGCACGCTGTTCAGTGATGAGATAGAATAAAAATATGTCTCAACCACTGAAGTATCTGAATGCCCAAAATAATTTCATATGGAAAAATAGTTACTACATATAGACCATATTTTATTCCAGTGACTTGAAGGATACTGAATTGCTTGAAACTATGGACTAGACACCCTGCTATGGTCTGAATGTCTCCCACAAAATTCATGTTGGAAACTTAACACCAATCTAGCAGTATTAGGAGGTGGGGCTTTTGGGGAAGTAATTATGTCATAAGGGCTTCACCGTTAGGAACAGTGAATGCCAATATAAAAGGATTTGATGGAAGAAATTCATCCTTCTTATTCCCGTCAGTCTTCCACCACGTTAAGATACAGAAAGAAGGCCCTCCCCAGATACCAGTGCCTTAATCATGAACTTCCTAGCCTCCAAGACAGAGAGAATTAAATCTCTATTCTTTGTAAATTATCCAGTTTCCAGTATTGTATTATAGTAACACAAAACAAAGACACACTCTAATACTAACTCTTGACTGATTATTAAATTCCAGAAATCAGCTCTTTGGTTCAACAGGTAATCAAGCCAACCCTGGAAGACATCGCCTTCTTTTCTACCTCCAGGGTCAACACTAGCCAGTCTTTCCCCTCCCTATGCCTGCCTTCTACCCTTGCAGGTTAGTGAGTATCTCCCTACCAAAAAAAAAAAAATTAGTCTAGTAAATTAAGCATAGAGAAGCCTGATTATACTATGAAGAGCATTTACCTTGGAGTCAGAGACTCAAGTTTGATTAGTTACTTAACTTCACTGCTTAACAGCTATGAAGACTGGGTGAAATCACACAACATAGCATGTTTTCTAAGAAATGAGGGATAATTATACTTTACTTATGAATCGTTACGAGAGTTCAATTGAATTAACATTTCAGGTTAGTTGGATTTAATTGGTTTAATTCATATGTTCATTCATTAAAATTTTAATCATTCCCTAAAGTTCTTTCTTCTCTATTCTCCCATCGTAATACTGTAAGTAGCTCTCCTAAACTTGAGCTCTAAAGTTTACTTTTAAAAAATAAAGTATATAATTAAGATTAAATATTTTATATGTTAAAGAATGAGGGAACTAAACTGATGAAACCCATTTTTCAAAAATATTATGTTTAACATTAACATCTTTTGCTACTAAATCCTATGACCATTTCTCCAAACAGATTTTTTTTTTTTTTTGAGACAGAGTTTCCCCTTGTCACCCAAGCGGGAGTGCAGTGGCACAATCTAGGCTCACTGCAACCTTCACCTCCTGAGTTCAAGTAATTCTCCTGCCTCAGCCTCCTGAGTAGCTGGGATAACAGGCGCCCACCACAACACCTGGCTAATTTTTGTGTTTTTAGTAGAGACGGAGTTTCACCATGTTGGCCAGCTGGTCTCGGACTCCTGACCTCAAGTGATCCGCCGGCCTCGGCCTCCCAAAGTGCTGGAATTACAGGCATGAGCTACCACACCCGGTTTCCAAACAGATTTTTAAAATAATTTTTTTTGAGCTTTGAGAAAATATGATTTATGAGCAATAAACCAATAAATAAGCTATGCAAAAGTAGATGATATTTCAAAATACTATTAAGCTAGAATAAAGTACTCAATAAAATAACTGAATTTATTCTTATATATGATACAAATCTCCAGCAAACTCAATCTTTTCAATAAGATATGTTAAGGGACTATAGACTATTCCTAACATAGTTCAGCTTAGTTACTGGTTTGGAGAGAAAAGAGTGCTTTAGGCTGGGCACGGTGGCTCTCGCCTGTAATCCCAGCACTTTGGGAGGCTGAGGTGGGCAGATCACAAGGTCTGGAGTTCGAGACAAGCCTGGCCAAAATGGTGAAACCCTATCTCTATTAAAAACACAAAAATTAGCCTGGCATGGTGGCAAGTGCCTGTAATCCCAGCTACTCGGGAGGCTGAGGCAGGAAAATAGCTTGAACCTGGGAGGCAGAGGTTGCAATGAGCCGAGATCACGCCACTGCACTCCATCCTGGGACAGAGCAAGACTCCCTCTCAAAAAATAAAAAATAAAAAGAAAAGAGTGCTTTAGGATGTTGTTTGAATGCTATATACATACATATATATGTGTGTGTGTGTGTGTGTGTATATAAAATGGATCAAGCAATAAAGAACCTTCAGCCAAGTATACTGTTAAAACCAAGCAAAAATTTAACTTTATAACTTAAGTTATATTAAAGTTGTCTTTCCTAATACATGGTATTCAGCCTATGAAATGTTTCTTTACATTGTAAAACTATGTTATCACTCCGCAAAATCTCAGAATAAAACACGGAAAGATCAAGAAATCTGCCAGTGTCTCTTCTTCCTATGTAAACAGCTCTTTCTAGATAATCGTGTTTATCAGAGTCTGATAAACTTTTCTCTTTGTACCAAATCTTCTGTTTAAATCAAGTCTTAAACCACCTCTGTGTTTGTTTGAATTCCAAAGTTGAATAAATATAGCCGTTATTCATAATATGGCTGTTATTTATAAATAACCAAGGAGTGTTTCTCAAAGTGTGTTGTCTGATTGTTTTCATTAGAATCAGCTGGGATGACTGTTAAAAGGATAATTTCCTGGGCTCCACCACCCCAGTCCTACTGTGGTAGAATAATGGCCCTCAAAAATGTCTATATCCTAATTCCCAAAACCACAGCCTATCTCGTGTTACCTGGCAAGGGAGTATTAAAATTGTAGCTGAAATAAAGGTTGCTAATAAGCTGGTCTTAAAATAGGAGATTAACGTTGGGCACAGTGGTTCACACTTGTAATCCCAACACTTTGGGAGGCCAAGGCAGAAAGATGGCTTGAGCCTAGGAGTTAGAGACCAGCCTGGGGAATAGTGTGAGATCTCTCTACAAAAAAGTAACTAAATAAAGGGAGATTCACGTAGGTTATCCAGATGGATCTAATGTAATCAGAAGGTCCTTAAAGTAGAATAGGAGGCAGAAGAGGAGAACCACTCAGAGGAAAATGTGGCTACAGAAGACAGGCACAGAGATGCCATGCGGTGGCTTTCAAGGAGAATGAGACCTATAAGTCGAAGAATGTGGGTGCCCTCTGGAAGCAAGAAAAGTGATTCTCCTCTAGAGCCTCCAGGAAGGAACACAGCCCTCCTGACACCGTGATTTTAACCCAGTGAGACCTGTTCGAACTTCTAACTACAGAAACGTAAGGTAATAAATTTATGTTATTTAAGCCACTAAATTTGTGGTTTTAATTCATTAAAACAGCAATAAGAAATTAAAAATATGCACCAAATCAAAGTCTCTGAATATAAGATCAAGGAATGTGCCTTATCAATTTCCCAGGTGAATCCTTTACTCTAACATTTGAAAACAATTAGTCTTGAGGGGTTTAAAAAACAAATTGAAGATATTTTAAAGGAAAGATAAATTTCTTACCTTTACAATGTAGGCAAAAAAAAAAAAAAAGAGGGACAAGAATGGTCAGGCTTCTGTTTGGAAGACCTACAAACTTGGGAAAGTTAAGAAATAGTTAAACAAGTTAACTTGTTCAGTGATGTATTCTGAACACTGAACATTCCTTACAACGATTATTAAATTTTTAAGTATGAGGCATAGATTATTTATTATTTATTCAAGTGCTATAGGATCTAGAAGAAAAATTAATGTTGGTTGGAATACATTAATGATAGTTGGAATAAGTGTATTTTCAATGGTAAATGGAATTGAACACAAATGAAGTATTAGTGAAGAAAATATTTACAAAAGCAAAGATACCATGTAAAACCTAAAATGGTGCATTTTTGAAGGATCATGAAGCTAATTTGATTAATATGAGAAGCTATGAGAAGCTATGAGGAGCTATAAGAAGTCAGTGGCTATCCTAGGGAATTCTGGGAAGTAAAGTTGGATGGTTAGTGTGGACACTGATTATAGAAAGCTTTATAAGGCAAGGATTTTTGCCTAAACTAAGGACAAATTGTTATTAAATAGAATGCTGTTGGGTGTTTTTAAACATGGTTACCTGATAAAAAGCAGTCTTTAAGAAAAATTGATCTTTTGGTGCTGTGTACAATAAATAAAAGAATGAACTGAAGTGACCACTTAGTCAGGATGCTTTAGAGTAACTTATGCTTACACTGCCTAGGGCTGGATTTTTTTTCTTTTTTTTTGAGACAGAGTCTTGCTTTGTTACCCAGGCCAGAGTGTGTTGGCACGATCTTGGCTTGCTGCAACCTCTGCCACCCAGGTTCACACAATTCTCCTGCCTCAGCCTCTCGAGTAGCTGGGAATACAGGCTCATGCCACCATTTTCTGATTAATTTTTGTATTTTCAGTAGAGGCAGGGTTTCACCATGTTGGCCAGGCTGTTATCAAAATCCTGACCTCAGGTGATCCACCCGTCTCAGTATCCCAAAGTGCTGGGATTACAGGAGTGAGCCACTGCACCCGGCCTAGATATTTTAATGACAGACACTACATTAGACGTGAAGATATCAATATGAACTTATATTTAGCTTAATATGAATATGAATGGATTAGTATACATACATATATTTCCTTGGTTTTTCAGTTGAGAGGGCCCGAAAGAAACTATACCTCAACAGCAATAGGCACACCCAGTGCCCAAATCTTGATTGCTGATACAATTCTCCAATAAAAGGAAATAGCAATCCTTGCAGAAATGATTGAGACTATAACTGTGGCAATACGGTAGAATAATGTCCTTCTCCACCAAGAGGTCCACATTCTAATTCCCAGAAACTCTGAATATGTCATGTTAAATGGCAAAGAAGAATTAAGATAGCAAATGGATTACCATTATTCTTTATTTCATTAGAGAAAGAGTCTCACTTTGTTGCTCAGGCTTGTCTCAAATTCCTGGCTTCATGTAATCCTCCTGCCTTGGCCTCCCAAAGTGTTGGGATTTCAGGTATGAGCCAACACACCCACTCTAGCAGATGGATTTCAACTTGCTAATTTGCTGACTCTAATATAGGGAAATTATTGTGGACTTTTTTAGGTGGGTCAATGTAATCACAAGGGTCCTTAAGTGTAGAAGAGGGAGGCAGAAGAGGAGAACCAGAGAGATGTCAGCATGAGAATGAATCAGCTTGATATTGCTGGCTTTGAAAGGGAAAGAATAGAGGCCACATGAGGTGGCTCACACCTGTAATCCCAGGACTTTGGGAAGCCAAGGTGGGGGGGATTGCTTGAGCCCAGGAGTTCAAGATCAACTTGGGCAACATGGTGAGACCAAAAAATAAAAAAAAAAAAAACACCCTAGCCAAGCATGGTGGCATATCCACGTAGTCCCAGCTACTCAGGAGGCTGAGGTGGGAGGGTAGTTTGAGCCCAGGAAGTCAAGTCTGCAGTGAGCTGAGATTGTACCACTGCACTCCAGCCTGGGTGACAGAGCAAGATGAAGGAAGGGAGGAGGGAGGGAGAGGAAGGAAGAAAGGAAGAGAGAGAGAGAAGGGAGGGAAGGAAGGAAGGAAGGAAGGGAGGAAGTGAGGGAGGGAAGGAGGGAGATAAGGAAGGAGGAAAGGAAAATAGAACCAAAAGAAGAGAAAATGGAGAAATGGGATCATGATCCAAGGATATTAGACGCCTCCAGAAGATGGAAAAGGTAAAAAACAAAATTTCACCTGGGGCTTTCACAAGGAATGCAGCTCTTCGTACCCCTCAGTTTTAGCCCAACGAAAGCCATTTTGGAATTCTTACCATCAGAATTATAAGATAATGAATTTGTGTTATTTTAAGCTACTAAGTTTATGGCAACTTGTTACAATAGCAATAGGAAACTAATACAGGCAGAAAATATACAAGATGACCCTAGAGCATCTTATAGTGCCAGAATGCAAGGAAATGTTTAAAAGAAAAAAAAAATGAGGTATGTCAAAAGGGACATAGGAGCTGAGTGAAAGAGCTTCCAATGGCTAAAGCTGGAACAATTTGAGCAATGAAGTAAATAACAGCATTGTATTATAACCCAAAATATAATATAAATATCCCTGAGTTCATACTGCTATAAATGAATAAATAGGCAAGAATAGACCAATTTCTATGTAGAAATTCAAGTAACTCCTGAAGAAACTCTGTCCTCAAAGAGGGGAGCATAACTACCCACTTCTTAAGTGTGGGCTGCATATAATAGCTTCCTTCCAAAGAATACAGTACAGAAAGGGAGAAAGAAAATAACTTTACAGTGGAGAAATCTAACAAACACCACCTGAGCCAGGTGATCAAGGCTAACATTAGCAACAATAATCATGTTGACAGCATGCACTCCTGATATGATATGATGAGAATGACACTTTCCTCTGTAGTCTTTCTCCTCAAAATGTATAACCCCAGTATAGTCATGAGAAAAACTACATACAAACCCCAACTGAGGGACATTCTAAAAAATACCTAACCAGTACTCCTTGAAACTCTAAATGTTATCTATAACAAAGAAAATCTGGAAATTATCACATCCAAAAGAAGCTTATGAAGACATTACAACTAAATGCAATGTAATATCCTGGCTAAGGTTATGAAATAGGAAAGACATTAGGTAAAAACCAAGGAACTATGTATAAAGTATGAACTTTAGTTAATAATAATGCATCAATATTGTTTGATTTAGTTCTTCCAGATATGCCATACCAATGTTAAGATGCTAATGACAGAATAAACTGCATGAAGGGTATAAGAAAATTCCCTATTTTCTTTGCAATTTTCTGTAAACATAAATCTCTTAAATCAAAAATTTATTTTTAAAATGACAGAGAAATTCTAGAGGAAGAAACATTTTATGCAAGATTTTAAAGGAAATAACAACTGGGTTAGTGATTAATTAGATAAAGTAGATGAAAACTAATGAATGAGTCATGATTATGCCGAAGTTTAGGCCTCTACTGTAAGGAGAATGTAATGCAGTGACAAAAGAAAGCTTGCTGGTGGTTTTAGCAAATAAGTTTGGGACACAACAAATTTGAGACAAAAATGGATAATCCAAGTGTAAACATAATCAGCAGCTGGTGATAAAGAATTGGATGTTGGGTGAACATTTGTAAATGGAAAGGTGGATGTAGATTTAGTCAATCAGTAAAAACATATGGAACCACTACTTAAAGAGCTGTGGAGTAGGGGGAAGGAAATGTGTACTAATATGCAAATCAAGGCATATGTCTATATAAAATAGCAAAAAACAGTAAATGTGCTTAAATAAGAATTAACCAAGAGTTCAGTAGACAGAGCCCACCCCCACCCCCCATGCACACTCTGTCAGTATGAGTAAAATCAATCATGAAAAGATGATGTCCCCCCCAAAATTCATATGCTGGGGCTTTAATTCCCAGTGTGGCTGGAGATGGAGCCTCTAAGGAAGTAATTAAAGCTAGATGAGGTCAGGTGTATGGAGTCATAATCTTCTCAGATTCGTGTCTTCATAAAAAGAGACACCAGAAAGCTCCCTCTTCCCCTTCCCTCACTGCAAGGTGCGCATACCAAGAAAAATAGCCACCAAGGTATATGAAGAATGTAGCCAGGAAGGGACATCTCACCAGACACCAAATTGGCCAAAGCTTTGATCTTGGACTTTCCAGCCTCCAGACTGGGAGAAAACTAATTTATGTTGTTTAAGCCAAAAAGCCTACAGTATTTCGTTTTGCATCCTGACTGCCTAATACAGATGGTTACAAGAGGGTAAACTGAACAAAATGTGAATAGTAAGAGCATAAAGTAAGACAAGAAAAAAACCTTCTTTTGTTTGTTTATAAATATTATTGAAAATTTATCTTGTGCCAGACATTGTACTAGATCCCAAGGTTAGGATAATCAACATGATACAGTCTCTACCTGCGTAGAACTTACATTTTTTGGCATGTCACAAAAAAGAAATAATAGAAAAGCCAAATGTAGATCATGATAAGTGTTACAAAGGAAGATGAAATAAAGAATAATTATATTCAGTGCAGGTGTGTCTTGAGCAGTCAGTTAAGAACTCTCAGGAGATAGCATTTAGGCTGAGACCTGGAAGGATGAAAATGAGCTAGCTATGCAAAAATGCTGAGGCAAGAGCTTTGTAGGCAAACAGAGCAGGAAGTGCAAATGCCTTGGCATCAGCAAGCACTTTGGGAATTTGAAAAACAGAAGAGAGGCCAATTGTATTGCCATAAAATAATTAAGGGGGGAATATAAAGGGTAGAAGGTAACATTGTAGAGGTAGACAGAAGCCACATCAGGCCAGTGTAGGAAGAATGGACATACTCTAAAGACAAGGAGAAGCCACTGAATTAATCTAAGGAAAAAATGATGTCTGATTTGTGTTTCTAAGTGAAGTGATTACTGATTGCGAAGTGAAAAGATTTATAGATAGATAGATAGACTGGAGAAGAGCAAGAGAAAAAGCAAAGAAACCTATTTCACACAGAGAAAGAGATTGTGGTGACTTAATTTGGAATGGTGGTATATACACAAATGGCAGTGGCAAAACCTGAGATATTTTTTGGTGGTAGAAACAAATGAACTAGATGATCAACTGGATGTAGGGAATTGCAGAAAGAGAAAAATCAAAGCTGATACCTGAGTGTTATTTTAGAAAATGGATGAATGATGGTGCCATATACTAAGATGAGAAGGAGTTGCAAATGACTAGGTTTGTGAAGAAAATCAAAAGCCCAGTTTGGGATATTGGGCTAGAAATTAATTTCAAAAACCATGGGTGTATACTGTACAAGGTACTTAAATCCATGAGACTAAATAAGATCAGTTAGGGAGAAAGCTCTGATAGAACTGAAAGAGGCTAGCTCTGAGCCTTGGCAAAGAGAGAGGGAGTAACAGTGAGGTAAGAGGAAAACCAGGAGGATGATGTCACAGAATCAAGGAAAGAAAGGCTTTAACGAGGGTGTGTTTTGCTGGGTCTATGCTGCCAAGGCATCATATGAGGTAAGAACAGAGCAGCTGGGTTTGGCAATGCAGAGACTGTGGGAGACATTGACAAAGGCAGTTTCACTGCAGAGGTGGAAACAGAAGCTAGATTAGAATGGGGTGAATAATTAATTGGAAGAAAGAAAGAGGTGATAGTGAGCATTGGTAACATGTTTAAGATGTTAAATAGAAGGATGAAAAGTAATAGGGCAGTATCCAGAAAATAACACGGAGTCAGCTGAAGTGTGTTTATTTATTTTTTTAACATGGGGCATGTCAGATATACTAATAGGTATGATCTAACCAGATAGGGTGAGAGTGATGCTGCTAGATAGAGGAGCAGAGGAGCAAATTCTCCTAGTCCAAGAGAAAGCAAGAGGGCATTACATCCAGAGAAAAGTAGGAAGATTTGCATTTGATAAAGGCAGGGTAACTTCCTTCACTGTAGCAAAGAGTGCAAAGGTTCTGTTTTGTTAGAATTCATGTGGGAAGAAGATGAGGGAGTTTACCATCAATTCTTTCTAGTTTCTTTTCTTTCTTTCTTTTTTATTTTGAAACAAGGTCTCACTTTATTGCACAGGCTGAAGTGTAGTGGTGCAGTCATGGCTCACTGCAGCCTTCACAAACCTAGTCATTTGAACTCCTGGGTTCAAGCAATCCTCCTTCCTCAGCCTCCAGAGTAGCTGGGATTACAGACATGCTTCACCATGCCTGGCTACTTTTTTTTTTTTTAATAGAGATAGGGTCGTGCTGTATTGACCAGGCAGGTCTGGAACTCAAGCAATCTTCCCACTTTAGCCCTCCTAAAGTGCCGAGATCATAGGCTTGAGCCACTGTGCCCAGCAGATAACCTTCTATTTTCTCAGTCAAGCTCAGGGAAGGTGTGTGAAGGGTGAAGTGCAGATTTTCAACCATCATCTGAGAAAGTCAAAAGCAAATTTGCTAGGAAAACATACAAGAATGGTAGGCAGTATTGAATGGCTAGTTGAAGTTTTTGTGATGAATTTCAAGTGTTATCAGTCACCCTAGTATTTTCCACCAATGTTCAGATACTGAAGTTCAAACAAAACGGTAGTTTCGAGATTACAATAGGGCTACAGAGCTGCAGCAATGGAAGACTCAGATAAGTGAATTAGAAGAACAGGAGGTGATAGTCATAAAGTAGGATGCTTCAAATAAAGATTTAGGAGGTGGTTTCATCAGTGGTGGTAAGTTCCAGTGGTCTTGTGAATACATGACAAAGTTGGGGTAGAAGAAGACAGTGAAAGAGGAGAGGTCAAAGAATAGAGAAGCTAAAGTTCAGAGTATTCCATCTACATGGTTCTTGGAATCACTAAGAACAATGACAGGAATGAAGATGTACAGGAAGGCAGTGAGTCAGTAGGTGAAGTATTAAGTGAATGAAGAGAAAGAAATAGGAAGGTAGATAGGAATTACCACCAAGGAGAAGTCATGGGTAGCAAAACTGGATAGAAACCCACAGAGTACCTATCAGCTAAGTTTGGAAGGATATTGTCCTAAAGACAATGTAGTATGGCTCATATATATGTATATGTAACTAGAATAACTCTATGATAAATGTTTTCATTTTTTATTCATATACTCTTATCAATCAAGGATTCTGAACATATAATATTTATAAATCACAAATATGCTACTCCAGAGATATAGTTACTACAAAAGAAATTTTATAGTTAAATATATATATTAAATAAACTAAGCCTAATTTCATTTTATTTATTAATAATACAAACATCTTTACTCTCATTAGAAAATTATTAATAATTTTATAATTGAACATACTTTATTTTTAAAAACACTGATTTAAACTTTGTAATCAAGTGACTTGAAAGTCTGGTACTAAGTTTAGTTTATATCAGTACATAATTTTAATGACTTTCCTAACTGAAAAAGAAACCTCACAAAAACATTTGTGTCCAAATGAAAGAAATATATCGTTGGCTGTGTTTACCAAATTCTGATACTCATTTTTCAATCCTATTTACCCACTATACAAAAGTTTTCATAACTTTTATATGATAAATATCAATTTATCCTGTCACTAAGCTTTTCTATAAACTAATCAAAAGGTATAATATTTTTATGTAACAAATGACTTTAAAACTCACTGAATTCTGCACAGTGGAGAGATGCAGAAGAAAAAAAAACTCGCTGAATTCTTTATGTGAAAGATTTAGAATAAATTAGAAAAATCTTTTTAGGCATGCAGTAAGGGGATTTTATAAGAGCTGTAATAATTTTTAGCTGTATCGCTTAAACATGGAAAATTTTTCAGTTTATATTCAAAATGCTCTTTTCATAACACAAATTTCTTTCAAAAACGAGATACTTTTTACTAATTGCTAAAATACTATTTTTTTATCGGTAAGATATTAAATATAAGGATTGATTTTGTTGTTTGAAACAGGGTATTAAATATAAGGAATGATTTTGTTGTGTGAAACAGGGGCTGGCTCTGTTGCCCAGGCTGGAGTGCAGTGGTGCAATCTTGGCTCACTGCAACCTCTACCTCTTGGGCTCAAGTGATAATCCCACCTCGGTCTCCTGAGTAGCTGGGACTAGAGACGTGTACCACCACATCTAACTAGTTTTCATACTTTTGGTAGAGATGGGGTTTTTCTACATTGCCCAGGCTGATCTCAAACTCCAAGCTTAAAGGATCCACCCGCCTCAACCTCCCAAAATGTTGGGATAGGTGTAAGCCACCATGCCTGGCCAAGGTTTTTTTTTCTTTCTTTCTATAAAGCTGCTTAGTAAAATGCATAATTGGAACAATTGGTTTTTTTTTATGTGTGATGGAAAATGACTCATACATCCGGCCTCACTAGTATTTGGGGACTCTGTGTACTTATTCCAGCAGCCATTGCAGCAACATACAGGTATGTGTGACCTGTGTGACTTCACAGCAGCTCCTATCCTCCCACCCTGGTATTATCTTTTGATGCTAAGGGATAAGATACCACATGATTGCTTGGCAGTCACATATGTACAAGCCCAAAATGTGAGAAAATCAAAGCTCCATGGGGTGAAACTCAGTATTAGTTAGGGTTTTCCAGAGAAACAAAACTATTAGGTTGGTGCAAAAGTAATTGCGGTTTTTGCCATTACTTTTAGTGGCAAAACCACAGTTACTTTGTACCAACCTATAATAGGGGTGTGTGTGTGTGCATGTGTGTGTGTATACACATAAAGAGATGTGTTATAAGAAATTAGCTCATAAGATTATGCTAAGATGTCCTATGTTCTGCCATTCACCTGGAGACCCAGGAAGTCATTGCGATACTGTGAAATATGCATTTGGTCTTCTTCCCCTGTTTCCTGACATACAGCTACTAAAACCCTTGGAATTTCACGAATAATGGATTGTCTTTCGTATGTTAATGAGATGACTAGTAGGTGGGGCCTCCTAGATAGCTTCAAGATGGGAGCTGGTTGGCAGAAAAACCAAGGCATAATTAGAGGGTTGAGACTTCTAGCCCTAACCTATGAAGAAGGGAGAGGGGCTGAAGATTGAGTTGGCCATCAACAATGGCCAATGATATTATCAATCATGCCTATGCAATGAAGCCACCATAAAAACTCAAAAAGACAGGATTTGAAAGAGCTTCTAGATAGCTGAACATATGAAAGTTTCTGGAAAGTAATGTTCCAGTGAGAGCATGAAAGCTCCATGTCCCTTCTTCCATACTTTACCCTATGCACTTTTCCATCTGACTGTTCATCTGTTTTTTTTTTTTTAATAATGTTCTTCGTAATTAATGGGTAAATGTGTTTCCCTGAGTTATGTGAGAACCTCTAGTAAATTAATGGAAACTGAGAAGGTGGGCTATGGGAACCCTGATTTCTAGCTGGTCTGGCAGAAGCACAGGCCACAACCTAGGGCTTGAAGTTGGCATCTGAAGTGGGGGACAGTCTTGTGGGACTGACTCAACCTGTGAAATCTGATGTTATCTGCAGGTAGACAGTGTCAGAATTGAATTGAACTACAGGACACTCAGCTTGTGTCTGCTGGAAAAGTGCTTGCTTGGTGTGTGGAGAGATAACCCCATACATCTGGTATCTGAAGTGTTGTATTGAGTGTGTGAGTAGAGAGTAGGAAAAACATTTGGGATTGCTTTTCCCATGTATTCTAGCCAGAAATGTAGTTCAAAGGCCTGAGAGCTGGAAAGCTGATGGTGCCGATTTCAGTGTAGGTCTGAAGACCTGAGAACCAGGAATACTCTTGGTTCTTAGGGAGAAGATTGATGCCTCAGCTCAAGCAGTCACACAGAGAGCAAATTCAACCTTCCTTTGCCTTTTTGTTCTATTGAGGCCCTCAACAGATTGCATGATGCCAATTCCCATTGGGAAGAGCAATCTGCTTTACTCGATCTACTGATTTAAATGCTAATCTCTTCTGGAAATACCTTCACAGATACCTCAAATAATGTTTTACCAGGTGTCTGGATGTCCAGTGTCCCAGTTAAGTTAACACATAAAATTAATCATCACAAGCTTTGGCCAAAAGGAGAAGGCCAGAAGATTATTACTTCCCTATTTCTCCTCCCAAGAGACTCTCCTGCGAAGATGAAGTCATTTATAAAGCCTCTAGGAAGATGGCTGCATGAGACTGAGCCATGGCATTTGACACTAGTAATGGCATTCTAGTTAATGCAGCTTTGTATTCGCTCTCTCATTTCTTTCCCCATTCTTGTTTTTCTTCATCCTGGGCCTAAAAGTTGCATTACTAGATGAGGATGTAACATATAAGCCTTCCCCTCAGTCTCTAAAGCCAAGTTGATAGAAATACATTTTCCTGAGGTAAAGAATGAACCCCTCATTGTATAAATATGCTCATGGTAGCACCTTCTCAAATCACAAAGTATTTCAGATAACAGGAGATATACAGTAGCTCCTCCTGGTATATGATTCAATGTCATTTTGTTATAATGTTGATACGGAAAAAAAAATATTCCTGGCTGCGGTTGCTATCTGCACAGAATCTGCCTGCATGTTCTCCCCATGTCTGTATGGGTTTTCTCTGGGTACTCTGGTTTCTTCCCACATCCCAGTGATGTGCACATTAGGTTAATTGGCACATCTAAATTGTCCCAGTCTGAGTGAGCATGGATGTGAATGTGCTCTGCGATGTGATGGTGCCCTCTCCAGTGCTGGTTCCTGCCTTGAGCCCTGAGCTGCCAGGAGAGGCTCCAGCTGCTGGCAACCCTGAACTAGAATAAGCCGGTAAATAATTATCTTATTTGTTTTTATTAAACTTTAAATGAATGTGTAGGGTATAGTTATTTCAATGTTTACTATTAGAAGTGTTTTGGTCTTTATTAAGTTTGGTGGTTTTTGTGACCAGAAATATGCTGTAGAAACTTAACTTTGATTTATATTAATTAGCCTACGGTAAAATTGGTTTTGTTGTACACTGTTTTGGTTCAAGTCAGTTTCCAAGAACCTACTGACAACATTGGTGAGGACTTACTATAATCATTTGATCCATTTAACCAAGCACATATAAATTGCAGTATGTGGTAACATAAATTTACATAAATGTGGTGCCAGTGCAAAATTCTCCAGTGTAAATCCTGTGTGGGATTCATTTCTTAGTCATACCTTACATACTGTATATAAAATAGTACCCTCAGTTAAAAAAAAGCCTGATATTATCAGTATCAATTAATATATTAAACATAACTAAAGTTTAATCACTCTGTCTCTCTACCTAGCTATCGATTTAGAATTGACTTACTTGCCTTCTTGGGAGCATATATCCCCATTTTGGAGACGAGTGTTCTAGAAGCTTCACAGTCAATGCCTATATTGCAATAATTCCCTCCGTGGTAGTGGTGAAGTCATCAGATATCAATGTCCTACATGAAGGAGAGAGTTATAGCCCAATAGATGGGCAAAATAATATTTATAAATTTAAAGAACTAATTTTAATGACCTCCTGGGAAGATAGAATGCAAAACTTTTTTAAAGCAAAGACCCCTCTCTCACAGTATGTGTTAATTTCTTATGTAGCATTTAGGCATAAATTGTTCATTTTGAAATGAATTGTTCTATCAAATGACCTAGGTATCATCTACCACTAATTTTACCTTTTAAGTATAGCTATTAATTGTAAACCTTAATTCAAAATATTTAGCACTATACATGTTTTTATCAGAGATCTGTTTCAATTATACTTCCTCTATGCAAAGGCATAAGAATGATACAATGGAATTTGGGGACTCAGGGGAAAGGGTGGAAGGGGAGTGAGGAGACTACACATTGGGTACAGTGTACACTGCTCAGGTGATGAATGCACCAAAATCTCAGCAATCACCACTAAAGAACTTGTTCATGTAACCAAACACCCCCTGTTCCCCAAAAATTTATTGAAACAAAATTTAACAATTATACTTCCTGCAATGGATATGAGTCATCTTCAGCCCAAATCATTTCCATTTTAGCATTTAAACTGAAGTTCTCTATTTTACAAAAAGTAGGACTGTTATTGCACAAATTTTAATTTCCTTAATTACGTATAAAATATATTTTAAAACAGTAGAATTAATATGTCTTTAATTCATAATAATTTTCACAGATTTTGGGGAAAGTTTCTTTTAGAAAACAGCTAAAATTCTAACAGCTACATATTGGCTAATAGTAAAAAAATCACAGTGTAAGTAAATACTGTTGTTTGAGGTTATAATTTAAAAGCCAGTTATAACTAAGTGTATTAAAAACTTTAATGTCTAATTTGAAATAATTGTATATAAAAAGATCACATTTCAACCACAATCCCCATTTAGCAGAGATAATGTGTAGATCTTTTTTTTAATTCTACACAAAAATACAACAAAAAAGAAAACTATAGGCTAATATCCCCAATGAACATAGATGCAAAAAATCTCAACAATATATTAGAAAACTGAATCTACCAACATATCAAAAAGGTTATATATGATCAACTTGGATTTTTGTTGTAATTTTCTTTTGAGATGGGGTCTTACTATGTTCTTCAAGTTAGTCTCTTACTGTGTTCTCTAAGTTGGTCTCAAACTCCTGAGCTCAAGCAATCCTTCCACCTCAGGAGTGGGAGGATTGTTGCAACTATACATGCTGCAACTACACATGCTGCAACTACAGGCATGTGCCACTGAGCCTAGATTCAAGTTCAAGTGGGATTTATCCCAAGGATGCAAGGATGGTTTAACACATGCAAATCAATAATCGTGATACATCACATAAACAGAATGAAGAAGAAAAAACATGATCATTTCAATACAGAAAAAGCATTTCACAATATCCAATATAACTTAATGATAAAAACTTTCAACAAATTAGGCATACAAGAAAAGTACCTCAATACAATAAAGGCCATATATTTCACATCCACAGCCAACATACTGAATGGGGAAAAGTTGGAAGCTTTTCCTCTAAAAACCAGAGTAAGACAAAGATGCCCACTTTCACTACTCTTATTCAACATAATATTGGAAGCCCTAATTCAATGAATTAGGCAAAAGAAAGAAAAAAAAAGCCATTCAGATTGTCCCTGTTGGCAGATGACATGTTCCTATATGTAGATAACACTAAAGATTACCAAAAAACTCTTAGAGCTGATAAATTCAGTAAAGCTCCAGGATACAAAATCAGCATGTAAAAATCAGTAGCATTTCTATTTATAATACCTACCCAAAAAAAGTCTAGGAATAAATTTAACAACGGGCATGAAATACCTCTAAAATGTAAACTACAAAACACTGATGAAAAAAAAGAGGACACAAAAAAAAATGAAAAGGCATCCTATATTTATGGATTGCAAGAATTAGTATTTTTAAAATTACCATGCCATCCAAAGTAATCTCCATATTCAATGCAATCCCTATCAAAATACCAATGGCATTCTTCACAAAAGTAGAAAAAAAACCCATGAAATCCAAACAGCCAAAGCAATCCTGAGTTCAAAATATACAACAAAGCTGTAGTAACTATATGGCATGATATTTCATAAAAATAGACGCATAGATATAGAACCCAGAAATAAATCCACACACTTATAAAATTGTGCTTCTGTTCCTTAGGAGGAAAGGTGGATAGATATGTTATATGCAACCAGTGGTGACTGCCACAGTGGTTGTATAAATTCCTGCTCCTATAGGGGGTGTGTGTGTGTGTGTGTGTGTGTGTGTGTGTGTGTATTACTTGCTAATACAAGTTTTTTCAGTCATTTTGGAAGTTTGCTGTATGTTATAGGTAAACTCAGTTGTTCACATTCACATTTTCATGATAATAAAATGGTTAGGCATTTTTTCCATATCTTTGTGGCCATCTGAGTCTCCTGTGAACTATGTTTATGTTTTATTCTCTTTTAATATTTCTCATCTGCTTGAGGAGCTCTTTATAGTCTAGATATGAATTATTTTGTAAGTTGTATGCATCAAAAATATTTTCTCCCAGTCTGTGCATTTATGGACTGAACGTTTGTGTCTCCCCCAAAATTCCTATATTGAAATCCAACCCACCCACCCCTGTCCTGCCTTCCAGTGTGATAGTATTTGGACATGAGGCTATGGAAAGTGATTATATCATGAGAGTGAATACCTCATAAAAGGGCTTAGTGCTGCTGTAAAAAGTACTCCAGAGAGCCATCTTGTTTTTCCTGCCATATGAGGACACAGTGAGAAGATGGTGGTCTATAAACTAGAAAGTGGGCTCACTTTGACTTGGACTGCCCAGCCTCCAGGAACTATCAGAAATAAATGTTGTTTAAGCCACTCAGTCTATGGTTTGTTTTTTTTCCATAGCAACCAGAAAGGATTAAGACACTATGATTTATCTTTTAATTGTATTTTGGTGTCTTTTACAAAACACATGTTTTATTTAATGTTATAAAAAAAATCAATGTTTTTTATAGTTTATGCCATTGCATCAAGTTTAAGAAAGCTTTCCTTGCTGGAAGTCATAAATTCTCTTATCTTTTTCTAAAGGTGTGAAAGTTTGGCTCTTTATATTTAAATTTCCTTCATCTGAAGTATATTCCTGTAAATAGAGTAAGGCAGAGATCTTTCTGACTTTTTCCCATGTAACTAACCAATTGTCCCAGCATTATTTATTTTTTTATTTTGCCCCTGAATTTTAATGTCACACTTGTAATATACCAAGTTATCAAATATGTGAGGCTGTTCTAAGTTTTGTTTTGTAGTCTATTAATTTTATTTCTAACACTATAATACAGTTATATAATTATAACTTTAGAATATCAATATCTGTCTGGGTGCAGTGGCTCACTCCTGTAATCCCAGCACTTTGGGAGGCTAAGGTGGGTGGATCACGAGTCGAGGAGATCTCAACCAACCTGGCCAACATGGTGAAACCCCATCTCTACTAAAAATACAAAAAATTAGCTGGGCATGGTGGTGGGTGCCTGTAATCCCAGCTACTCGAGAGGCTGAGGCAGGAAAATCGCTTGAACCAGGGAGTTGGAGGTTGCAGTGAGCAGAGATTGCACCACTGCACTCCAGCCTGGTGACAGAGTAAGACTTCATCTCAAAAAAAAAAAAAAAAAAAAAAGAGAATGTCAGTATCTGGTAGAGTAATATCAGTGAAACTCGTTTATGAATTGCATGTAAAAATTTTAAGGCCAGCAGGTCAATGTAATTAGCACTGGCATACAGATAACCTATTGATTTGGGTACTTTGCTCTTGTATGCAGAAAATTTGCTTAACTCTCCTATTCTAGTGCTTTAGCTGTACAATTATTGAATTTTCTATAAAAATAATCCTCAAATAATCAATATTTGATCTTTCCTAATCCATTTAACTGGTTATTTCTTTCTCATTTCATTGATTAGGAGCTCCAGAGCAATGATGATTATTGGTGGAGATAATAGGTTTCAATGCTTGTTCCTAATATTAATGGAAATATTATAACTCATATGTTATTTCTGGGATAAATCATATTTGATCATAATGCAGTTTTTAAATGCTCGATTGGATTTGTCAACATTTTATGAGACTTGCATGTGTACTCATAAGGGAGATTAACCTATAATTTTTCTTTCTCTTATTTTTCTAATTCAGATAACTAGAATACATTAACTTCATGAGAGAGGCTACAGAATTTTCCTCTTTTTCTATATTTTGTAGTATTTTGTGCAAAAAAGATTTTTCTGTGCTTTGAAGCATTTGTTGGTAATCCCTGTGTAAAATTTTCTAGACTTGCTGTATTTATTTTGGGTAGTTTTTTGCTTACTGATTCAATTTTTCTGAAGGCTATCTCCTCAGACATAGGTTTACTCCTGAGTCAATTTTGGTAATTTAAATTTTTATTGATGGCTACCTGCAAGAGGCCAGGCCTGGCATACAGTTTGAAATTTGCTGCCAGAGTCCCATTTTGCAATCCTGGACTTCTGGTAGAGACTAGGGTGTCCATGGCTCACTACCCAGTGGCGGGTGGGCTCTTTGCTCCCAGAATAGGGCAAGAAGCTTAATGGATGGCTTCCAGATCTGGAACAATTATGCTCTCATTTTAATAAAGAGATTAACAATATTTTTTAAATTGTCATCAAGAAACTGGCCAAGAACCTACCTTGAAGAATATCTTAAATAGGAGATGAGATCACTGTAAGAAATGAACTTCTAAATAAATTTGAATAGGAAATTCAGTATTAAGAACAAACCAACAACTCACTCAAGGAACTCTGTAAATCTCTTGAAGAATATTATAAAATATGAAACATCTCAAAGAAAACTTTCCTTCCCATGTGCCTCAAATAACAGGTCTCAAACTCCCTGTCTCAATCAGTCCTCCCACCTCAGCCTCCCAAAGTGCTGGGATTACAGGTGTGAGCCACTGAGCCCAGCCATAATTTCTTTATATTTTATTTCTTCAGCTTTTTCATCTTCTATCCTGTTTCATATAAAATTAAAATTGTTGGATAAATTTTTTAATCAAATCCTTTCATTTGAGTTAGTTTTAGAATTTATTTTTATAAAATTTTAGCATGTAATTTTAAAACAATTTTTTATATTTTAAGATCATACCTGTTCATGTGACTGCAATTCAACTGTAAAATATCTGAGACATATTTGATCTGTTGTCCAGGACGAAAAGGAGAGGAGGAACATTCTTTTATCATTTTACTCTTACCTGTATGTGAAGAATATAGTTATCCCCCCCCCAAGGAGGACAATCCAAAGTTCCTTCTAGTTAGTGCATTCAGCTCAAAGCCAAAGACATTCAAGAAATATGTAGTCTTCTCCAATATGTGAATGTTTGAATTCTCCTAAATAAAATCCCATGAACTAAAGAAACATCCTATCTGTCTTTACCATCACTCCCATATACAGCTATGTGTGTGGGTATGTGCATGCACATGAACACACACACACATCTAATGTACAGAATGAATCAAGAACAGAAATAGCTATAATAGGAATCTGATTAGTAAGGGTAGGAATGGAAGGCAAGGAATGGAAGAAATAGGAATCTGATTAGGAAAGGTAGGAATGGAAGTATCCAGTGCATATCCATCTTAAACAACAGATCGCCAAAGATACTGCAGAATGATAAGACAGTCTGAAACATCACACAGCAAGTGTTAATGTGCCAGACCTAGAAAAGGCAGATGTCACTTGGACATGTTCCACTGGCTAAAAATCAGTTATATAGCCCAATAACATTATAAAAAGCCATGAAGGCTTGGGTTGTGTACCAAAAAAGAAGAGGACAAAATGAATATTGATGTGATCTAACAGTCTGTGCCATCCATCATGGTGACGTGATCCTTTTATCATGAAGTAAGCAACCTCTTTAAAGAAAAATCATTATTAGGGTTAAAATTGTTTTCTAGTATCAATATTACTGTCAGATTTCTGTTGGTGAGATTCCTGGTGTACATTTTTTCAACCTATGACAGTAAGTTCTCAGTGTTGTTGATAGGTTCTTGGAAACTTCAACTTTAAGTGAAATGCCATGTAACAAAACCAGTTTAAGCATAGGCTAATTAATATAAACAAGAATTGATTCCTATGGCATATTTTTATTTTATTTTATTTTAATTAATTAATTTATTTATTTATTTGAGATGGAGTCTCGCCCTGCTGCCCAGGCTGGAGTCCAATGGCGCAATCTCAGTTCACTGCAGCCTCCACCTCCCGGGTTCAAGTGATTTTCCTGCCTCAGCCTCCTGAGTAGCTGGGATTATAGGGGCATACCACCACACCCAGCTAAGTTTTTGTATCTTTAGTAGAGATGGGGTTTTAGCATGTTGGCGAGGCTCTCTGGAACTCCTGACCTCGTGATCTGCCTGCCTCGGCCTCCCAAAGTGCTGGGATTACAGGCGTGAGCCACTGCACCCGGCCCTATGGCATATTTTTATCACAAAAACGTCGCCAAATTTCTAAGTGAAGACTTGAAATACTTCTAATGTTAAATATTGAAATAAATTCAAGCTATACGTACACTTAAGAATAATCAGGCCGGGCATGGTGGCTAACACGTGTAATCTCAGCCCTTTGGGAGCATGTGTAACCTCAGCACCTGAGGTCAGGAGTTCAAGACCAGCCTGGCCAACATGGTGAAACCCTGTCTTTAAAAAAAAAAAAAAGGAAAGAAAGAAAAAGAAAAGAAACATCAACAAAAATAAGTAAGATATTTGCCCAATTCTTGTTGAATCAATGAGTCATAGCAGTCATCCTGATGGTAAATTAAATCAAGGAAGAAATATTTGCAAAGTGAAAATTGTCAGGAGCACCTCCTACCAACACACAGTTCAAAAACAAACAATAACCAATAAGGCAATCTCTCTAAGCACTTTCATACAACGTTGTTTATTGTTTTGCATTTGTATGATCATCATATAATTTACAAATTTTTATCATAATAATTTGTATTCATTTATTGATTCATTTTCCAACACGCGTATTCTGGTTCAAGATATAGGTGGCCAGAGCCCATTCAGTAGCTCAGGATACAAGATGGGACACAACCCTGACTAGGACACCATCCCATCACAGGGCACACTCATACATACCCCCATACTCACTCTGACTGGGATTGCTGAGACATGCCCACTCACCTCACATATACATCTTTGGGATGTGAGAGGAAACTGGAATACCTGAAGAAAATCCACATGGGGCGAAGGTTGCAAATTTCACAAAGACAATAGCCTTAGCCAGGAATTAATATTTTTCCCATCAACATTATAACAAAGTAACATTATCTGAGCACCTGATAGAATTTCAGTCTTTTGAGATAATGATGATGATGATGATGATGATGATGATGATGTTGAGACAGAATCTTACTTTGTAGCCCTGGGTAGAGTGCAATGGCACAACCTTGGCTCACTGCAACTTTCAACTCCAGATTCAAGTGATTCTCATGCCTCAGCCTCCAGAGTAGCTGGGATTACAGGTGTGTGCCACCATGCCTGGCTAATTTTTGTGTTTTTAGTAGAGAAAAAGTTTCACCATGTTAGCCAGCTAGTCTTGAACTATTGAGCTCAAGCTATCTGCCTGCTTCAGCCTCCCAAAGTGCTGGTATTGCAGGCATGAGCCACTGCACCCAGCCTCTTTTGAGATTATTATATTTTGGGTGTGATTCTTTTTTAAAAAAGCATATAGTCTAAACTAGTTTTCATAATCTAATCTGAGAATCTCTGTATTTTTCAGGTGAATTTAATCCATTTTCAGTTTTACAAGTTTGATACTAGAAAGCAGATATTTTCAAAGAATAAAATTATCATTCAAGATGTATTGTGAAATAAACATTTTTCAGAATAAGACAGAATTTACTACTTGCAGACCCTCCTTAAAATAACTGCTAAAGTATGTGGGATGCAAAAAGCAGTGTCTGTAAAAAATAATACTTGGTGAACATGTTGATAAATATTAAATATTGTAAAAAATGATGAATTTGGAGGTTCTTAAAAATGACAACTTAAAATATGGTACAATTAAAGATAGGAGTGGGATATTAAACTTAAAATATTTCAAAGTACTTGAGCTTGAAACAAAGTGGACCAGAAATATTGACGGGAGATGTGTGCTATGGGAATAGAGTTAGCAAATACCAGTCAAGGAGAAGAAAATCACTGGAATGTTTTTGAATGAAGTGCTTTCCCTAGCAGGGAACTGAATCTAACTAATCCTAGGTAATAATAATGAAGTAGACAAATGACTCTAGTGAAAAGAACCAAAATGTACAATGTCTACAAACACAATAAAAGTTTATTTTTCTCACACATAAACAGACTAACACAACTGGGAGTCAGTGGGTGGAGCTGGAGGTGATTCTGCTCTACACAATCATTTAGGGACCCAATCTGAAGGAGGTTTTCTCATCTACCACAAATAACTTTCAGGATCACTCTAAACAAAAACATTCAGCCAATAAAAAGAAGAGAGGCTGGGTGCAGTGGCTCATGCCTGTAATCACAGCACTTTTGGAGGCCGAGGCAGGTGGATCACCTGTGGTCAGGAGTTCGAGACTAGCTTGGCCAACCTGGTGAAACCCCGTCTCTACTGAAAATATAAAAATTAGCTGGGCGTGGTGGCGTGCGCCTGTATTCCCAGATACTTAGGAGGCTGAGGCAGGAGAATCAGTTGAACCTGGGAGGCAGAGGTTGCAGTGAGCTGAAATCGCACCATTGTACTCCAGCCTGGGTGACAAAGCAAGACACTGTCTCAAAGGGAAAAAAAAAAAAAGCATTTCTGAAAATGTTGTGCCTTTCTCAGTGAATAATATCAAGAGACACATGATATCAATGTGTCTCAAGGGTAACATCAGTAATGAGATGTCTCAATCATGCGTCTTCTGCTATGTATGACACACTGAGAAAGACATACCACTGATGTCCTAGTCTTGCAAAAAATACCTAACCTGAATGTAATTATGAGGAAACATCAAACACATACTGAGGGACATTCTTCAAAATACGTGACCATCTGCCATCACTGAGTACAGGGAAAAACAAAAACAAACCTGACCAGCTATCTTTAAAAGTATCAAGGTTACGAAAGACGGAACTGAAAGTCAAGGAAAGACTGAGGAAGACTCAAAGATTGGAACTCACTAAGGAGACGTGACACCTAAATGCAATGTGTGATCCTGGATCAGATAAAAACATTAGGAAGATAACTAATGAAATTTGAATAAAATCTATAAATTAGTTAATATTTTCTCACTATTAATTTCCTGCTTGATACTTGCTGTGTGGTAAGATGCTAACACTAGTTTGATGAGGTTAATATAGGAATTCTGTGTCTTATTTAATAATTGTTTTCAAATCTTTTTTTCAAAATGAAAAGTTTTTTAAAGAAACAAATAAGCAAATAAAGTCCCGTCATGTTCCCATGTATATGAAAGCTATTACCAGAAACAAAAAAGATTGTGAAGTCCACTCAGTAGGTGCCACTACCTTCCTGTTCTTCATTCTGTAGCTGAAGTATCATATTAGCCACATCTGAATGAATTTTTTTATAACTAGGATGACCCCTACCCTTTTTGGAGTGTAGCTAAATACGCTTCAGAGTATAGATGTTTAACCCACTTTCTGCTATGTTAGGCATACGGATTACAAATCTAACTTCTTTCCTAACAATCCCAGTTATGCTTCTAATATTCCCCTTAGATCCATTAATGTTGGGAAAGACAGAGAATTTCAGTCCGGCTCCAAGCTTTAACTACAGCAGAGTGACATTCACAGTGCTGGTGAGTCACAGCCAAAGCACAGAAGGTGTCTGATACCCTGGCCTCTCTAGTCTCAGGTTCAAAGGTGGACCACTTAAGAATGACCAAATCATGACCATTTCTCATGCAGGATTATATTCAGTAAACAAAAATTTCAACTGAACTGGCTAGGGTACTTTGACTTAACAGACATGAAACAGTTGAGAATAGAGCTAGAGTGGGCTAGCACTTTTGAGCACAAAATGCTATGGCAACACATCACATTGTTTTCTCCAGAAATGATACAAGAAGCTCAGAGGTTAGGCAATAGTGAAGACTCTCAGGTGGAAAGACTAGACCACAGGGAGGAAGTTGGCAACTGTTCTCAGTCAGAAAGAAAGAAGGAAATAACAAGTATATTCTCTCATGGGGCACTTTGTCTAGGGCATTGAATTTGTTAAGGTAAGCTAAATGCCTAACAGTTATAAGAAGTTGACCCAAAATAATGATTCAAATATAATGAAAATTTGTTTCTCTTATACATAATCGGACTAAGGCAGCTAAAGGTTTTCATGTAGCATTTGTTGGTTGGTTGGTTGTTGCTCCACCACAGTCTTCCAGGGACCAGGACTAAAGGAGACTGCTGACTTCCATACACATCTTCCAAGAACACACAGGGCATCAACAGCCAACAAGTGAAAAAAGGAAGGAGCATGTAGGATGGCATGGACCTGATCTAAAAATGACACACAGTACTTTCTGTAATATTCCATTGGCCAGATTTCGTCTTACAAGTATACCTAACTGCAAGGAATTCATACGTTAATTCCAAGGCATTGTTTAGTGGTTCATCCAAGAATAAAAGGAAAAGGGTCTAGTTAATAGTGGTTAGCCTGTGCCAAAACCTTCCATATATACATGCTTGTAAACAATAATATTTTTAGTGTTTCTGCCTATACTTGAGGAAAAATTTAAGAGTATATACAACAGTCTTTGCTCTCTAGAAGACTACAGGTTACTATGGATTACAGATGTTGGGAGACTGGAAGTATTCTACTTACTCTACTCCTCTTAAGGTATTATCTTTACTTTGGGATAAATAGGGGAGGAGAGCAGACTTATATGGAACAACTGTGTGTCTTAAAAGAGTAGTTCTCTTTTAAGAGAAGAGCAGATGTTTGTGCTTTCATCAGATTGCAGGTCCCTAAAAACCTAGTTCTTCTTCACTGCCTTTTTCAAATTCACCTTTCCTACCCCGACTGCAATTAACTTGGATGTTTGTGGAAAGTATCTTTAGCATCATGAAATCAGTGTGAGAGATTCACCCCTGTCAGGCCCATCAGATTTCTGTGTGTGTGGGGTGGTTGTTCTTTGTCAATTTTCTTTCTTTCTTTCTTTCTTTCTTTCTTTTTTTCTGAGACAGTCTCGTTCTGTCACCCAGGCCGGAGTGCAGTGTCACAATCTCAGCTCACTGCAACCTCTGCCTCCTGGGTTTAAGCAATCCTCTCACCTCAGCCTCCCAAGTACCTAGAATTACAGGCATATGCCACCACACCCAGCTAATTTTTTTGTATTTTTAGTAGAGATGGGGTTTCACCATGTTGGCCAGGCTGGTCTTGAACTCCTGACCTCAGGTGATAGGCCCACCTCAGCCTTCCAAAATTCTGGGATTACAGGCTTGAGGTACTGTATCCAGCCACTTTTTGGATTTCTTACAGTTCTTATGAAGAGAAACAAATTTGTGCAATGAAATGTCCATGTAACAATTCAAACCCTTCACAAATTTTAGAAAGAAACTAAGGACAGGAAGTTTTTTTTTATAATGCTAACCCCAAAGCATTATCTTTATACACTAAATGCAGTATGCTATAGTAAGAATATAGTCAAATACAGGCTATGGATATATTAAGATGGGAAGTGGAAAAAAGTTCATTTCTTCAACTGATAGCCTCTCTGTCTCCTGATCATTCCATTCTTCAGTCCCAGGTTGTACTGGATTCAGAATTAAAAGACTCAGTTTTAGTTCCTCCTCTGCCACTTTGGCAACTATGAATTTTGACAAATTTTTCTGTGTAATTCTTCATCTGGGAATAAGAACCTCTGCCTCACCAGGGTTTGTGAAGTAGGAATGAGAAGCAACATTCACCTGATAACTTTGTAAGTCATTTTACACATTACATTTTTGCACGTCATAATGGCCTTAGGATCAGAGTGTCAAGGATCCAACCCAGGGTGTTTTCTTATTCCTGACATTACCTTATGCTCTTGGCCATGGTTGTTGACCTTCAGGGCATTGTGCCCGAGGTACCTTTTTGTGTTTTTATTCTGTTCCTGGTTTCCTGCTAGGATGTTTTTTTACTTATGTTTTGTACACAAAATTTTATTCTTTGGCAAATGTATTTCAGTTTACTGTGGTGTTTCTATTTTACACAAAATACAAATCCTTTATTAAATTTAAAAATCAATTCATTTCAAAATGATTAAGTAATTTTAAAAGACCAATAGGTTTCAAAAAGTATTGCAAAAAAAAAAAAAAAAGGAAATCCATTACTGCATCTTAATGATGAAAAAGGTTTTTTTTGACAAAAATTTGCTAATATGAAAACACTGTAATGAAAGAAAAACTAAGTTTCATCATATAATGTGTATGTAAATCTAATGATTTTTGTAAGGTAATGAAAAAATATGAAAAACATTTCTTTCATGCTCACTAATGTTCCTTTATTTTCAGATCCCTGCTGTAGAGCTATTGGTTTACTCAGACTTTCCCTATAAAATAGTCACCATCTGCCTGATTAGTCTGTTTCCTTGGTATCCTGCCCATTCTTGTTATTTAAGTTTCTGCTCTATTTCAAGAAATGCACTCATTAGGTATGGTTACATCTGTGAATATTTGAAAAGAAGTATACATATTCCAAAAACATTTAATAGCACCTTGGTGTTTTATTAAATATAAACAGGAAAAGTCTCTTTTTGACTGCTTTTACTCTTAAATGCTAACAAAAAATAGCATGATCTTAAGTCCCCTTCTCCCATTTGGAAATTCCATGAGTCTAAAATAAAAAAAATAAAAAAAATAAAAAAAAAAGAAGTCCTCAACACAACTCAGACATTTTCATTATATACACATTTATAAGCACATACAGAGAAAAAATGCCATCTGTTAAAAATAGTTAACTGAATACTAACTGGGGATTAAAAAATATAAAACAGGTATATTAGCTTATTCTGATGACTGTTTATATCTGGCTGTCTCCTATAACTCCTGAAGTGATAAGACAATACAAATAAACAATATAAACACTTTTCTCCTTAAGCTCTCTTAGAACGTATGCTCCATGTGGACTAGAATTTTTATCTGTTTTTTTATTAATGGGTCCTAAGTAACAGGACACATAGTAAATATTTGGCTGTTTTAAGCAGAATTCTAAGATTGCCCTCCAAGATTCCCAGTCTCTGATGTGTTCTCCAACTTATTCAAACACTAATCAAGAATTGCTGTGAAGAGATTTTACAGATGTAATTAATGTTACAAATCATTGACCTTAAGATAGGGAGATCATCCTGGCAGGCCTGTTCTAATCCCATGAGCCTTGAAAAACTCAGTTTTTCTCTGCCGATTTCAGAAGTCAGAGAGATGCATATGACACATTCAGAAGAAAGGAACGGCCATATTGTGAACAAGGTCACATGGCAGGGAATGGTGAGCAGCCTCTTGAAGCTAAGAGCAGCCCCCCAGCTGACAGCCAGCAAGACATCAGAGACCTCAGTCCTATCCCAGAAACTAAATGCTGCCAACAACCAGGACAAGCTGGGACAGAAACCTGAGCACAGGGTGAGAAGTGCATCCCCAGGCAACACCTTGATTTCAGCCTGATGAGACCCTGAGGAGACAATCCAGTCATGTTGCATCTGGAACTCTGAACTAGAGAACAGTGAGTTTGTAAATTTATGTTGTTTTAAGTTGCTAAGTTTGTGATAATTTGTGATGCAGAAATAGAAAACTAATATCCTGTCCTATAGTAGGCATTTAATAAATATATGTGGAATGAATGAATGAATGAAATTTTGATGTGTTACATGGTAAAGGTGAGATAATTATAAGACGGGCAAAATATGAAACTATACTTGTGATTTTAAAACTAAGTTCTGGATAGTTTTAATAACCACACATTTTGCATTATTTATAACATTCATGTGACATTAATATGTCATCTTTAAATTAAAAATACTAAAATGAAAATATTAAACAATACATGACAGAGGCATGTGTAATATATATATTTCCATTAATATTTAAATTTAAATGAAAGAAGCTTAGAGTAAATTAGTCCACAAACTCACCTCAAATTGATTTTGAATGTAGGAAGGATATAATTTATACTTATATTTTTAGTTCATGAAACATAATTTATTTCACTTAGAATAGCTATACTATTAAATTTATGGTTGGATTTGCAATTAATACTTTGGAACTTTACCCTATCTTCCTTTTAAATATGGTGTATAAAATTGAAAAAGATTCAAATAAACATACAATCAGTGTTCTCTGTAATCAGTACATAAGGTTTCAGAAATTCACCAATTAAAGTTTGACTAAATGATTAGGAAAAAAAATCAGCATGGATGTCATGATGTTACATAGAAAGTAATGTTATAGGATCCAGGAGGAACAGTAAAAAAAATAATGTGTAGTGCTTTTTAAATACTTTGGCTTCTGTAGTGTATAGAAGATGCCTGATGGTCTTAACAGTATTTATATATCATTGCTTTTCAAAAAGGACTTGAGGTGACTTAACGTGTAAATCATTCACAAAGTTGAATAAACACAAATGAAAAAAATAAAATGATGAAAAGAAGAAGCCAAAATGTTAGTTTCAATGTCTAATATATTTGTTATTTAATTGAGCATTAAATTGGACTTGGACTACATATGCTCTCAGTAAGAAGATTACTATTTAAAGTATATTAAACAAAAATTATCAGTGGTCTTACAAGCTCTCTGATCTGGTAACTCTCATGACTTTTTGTTTCTTCAAAAAAAAAAAAAAAAAAAAGACTGGTATGTCACCCACAAGATATATGGATATATTTGGGACAACTTTATATGTAGCTATTAGGAGAAGAAGTCAGAGAAGAAAATGTTATGAAAGCAATGAAATGGTGCAATTAAAATGTTTAATAAACACCAAGGCAGAAAGAGGAGTTGTTAAACAACATTGTGATAGGGGTATGGTTTACCTAGTCTTGCCCACTGTGAGCACTAGATTTTTAACTGAGTTGCTTTACTGAAACAATACCTGACCAAGTTCTTTAACTATGCTTTTTATAAAGGAAAAAGGTTTGTTAAGGATTTATGAATGCATGTGGAAAAATAGTTATATTATTTCATGAAATAGTAAGAAAGAGTGTTTTGGGTGTAAAGTGAGCTATTATGCAGTTTATATCTATCATCCCCTAATTAACGTCTGTTCTGATTGGTTGTTGTTTGTGCATTACTGGTTATTAAAAATATTGACTATAAAGCCAGGCACAGTGGCTCATGCCTACAGTTTCAACTAGTCAGGAGGCTGAGACAGGAGGATTGCTTGAGCCCAGAAGTTTGAGACCAGCCTAGGCAACATAGCAAAACTCTCAACTCTAAAAGAAAAAAAATTAATAAAAAAATAAATAAAAGAGACAATATCAAGTGCTGGAGAAGATGTGGAAAAACTGGAACTCATGTTTGTTGCTGAGAGTGTAAATTGAAACAACACTTTAGAAAACTGTTTGGCAGTTTTCATATACTTATGGTACAGCTGAATATGTATATCATAAATTGAAGCAATTTCTTAATTAAAAAAAAAAAGTTGAGACACGGTCTCATTCTGTCACCCTGACTGGAGTACAGTACACAGACATGACTCACTGCAGCCTTGACCTGCTGGGATCAAGCAATTCTCCCCCCTCAGCCTCCAGAGTAGCTGACACTACAGATGCATGCTTCCACACTTGGCTCAATTTTTTCTTTTTTTTTTTTAAGAGATGGGGTCTTGCCATGTTGCCCAAGCTGGTCTCAAACTCTCAGGTTCAAGCAATTCTCCTGCCTTGATGTCTCAAAGTGTTGGGATTACAAATGTGAGCCACTGCGCCCAGACCAATAAATTTTAACTCTAACTATATAACCAACAAAAATGTATATATATATGTTCAACAAAGGACATGGGTAAGAATATTTATAGCCGCACTATTTGTAATAGCCAGAAACTGGAAACAAGCCAAATGTCCATCTACAGCAGAATAGATTATTGTTTATTTATACAACAAACTACAATATAGCAATAAAAATGAATGAACTACAACAACAGAAATGAATTTCACAAACATCACACTGAGATAAAGAATACAGACACAAAAGAGAATATTTGGTATAAGTTCAAAAATAAGCAAGGCTAATCTCTGGTGTTGGAAGTTAGGTTAGTGATTACCATTGGGGTAAGCAAGGTAGGAACTGGAAAGAAGTTTCTGAGATTCTGTTGTTGTTTTATTTATTGACCTGATGCTGATTTCTTGGTAGTACTTCTTTTGTGACAATCAATTGAGCAGTACATTATGACTTGTATACTTCTGTGGATATATTATATCAACAAAATTGTATTCAAAAGTAAAACTAAAGCACTATCCATCCCACCACCAAAAAAAATAACACTTAACTAATTTGTCACTATCTAAAATGTTGATTAACTAAAAATTAACATTTAAAAGGTTGTTAAACCTACTGCTAAAACTTCAGGAAAAAATAAAAGTAGTAGATACCCATTAGAAATGAAAAAAATGCAAATTATAACCTATAGATCCCTCTGTCTCACACATACACACGTGCACACACAAACTCATGGTTTCATACCTTTATGTGTAGTACCAAAGATGATTCATTATAATTAATATTTTAACATCAATTTGCATTTTCAACATGTAACCAAAAGCATTCTCAACTGAATTATAGATTTAACAAAGATTGAGGAAAAGGTTATGGTCTGTCAGTGATAATTAATCTTCTAATAAGGTATTCTAAAACATTAAAATGATAACTCAAATGCAATTTATCAACTAATCCATACCAGAGGCCATTAAACCTAAGACTTAGAACTAAGGACAAAGAAATATATAAATTGAGGGCATCAGTGTCTAAAAATTCAAAAGTAGGATATGATACAAACATTTAATATATAAGATAAAGATTGCAGATTATAATAACGTTATGGGTACTGTGCTAATTTTCTTTTGTTGTATAACAAATTGTCACAAACTTAACAAATTGAGGCCCTTCCTCAATTTGCTTTTCCCCTCCTTTCCACTACTTCTTTTTACAAATTATCCTCTTTAGTTCAGCTTTTCTTTTATTATTATTATTAGATTATCTTCTTTTCTTTCTTTTTTTAAATTTAAAGTTCCAGGATATATGTGCAGGACATGCTGGTTTGTTACATAGGTAAATGTGTGCCATGGTAGTTGGCTGCACCTATCAACCCATCACGTAGGTATTAAGCCCCATATGCATTAGTTATTTATCTTAATGCTCTCCTGCCCACTCCCACCCCCCATCCCCAAGTCGCTGCCCCCCCTCCAACACAGGCCCCAGTGTATATTCTTCCCCTTTTCAATACTTACTTTTACTGCTTTTGTTATGGGAGCTTTGGGGTGTCACTTTTCTTGTCGGAAACCTCTGTGGTTGGTGGCACCTTTGCCTGAGTTCTTGTCCTGCCTCCAGGAAGAATGGGGTTCGCAGACAGTGCGGGGTGAGCAAGGCCAAGAGGAGATTTACTGAGTGTTAGAACAACTCAGAGGAGGCCCTGGAGAAGGTAGCTGCTCTGCAGCGGGTGGTCTTGTCCTCTCTAACAGCAAAGAAGGTAGGTCCTTTCTCTCCTTTTTTTTTTTTTTTTTTTTTTTTGAGACTGAGTCTTGATCTATACTGCAGTGGCCTAATCTCAGCTCACTGCAACCTCCGCTTCCCGGGTTCAAGTGATTCCCATGCCTCAGCCTCCTGAGTAGCTCAAATTACAGCTGCCTGCCAGGACGCCTGGCTAATTTTTGTATTTTTAGTAGAGGCAGGGTCTCCGCCATGTTGGCCAGGCTAGTCTCCAACTCCTGACAAGGGTCATCTGGTCCTAAGCTCTGCTTGGGTTGAGCCCAGGACTTTTATAGGCCTCAGAAGGGGGGAAGTGCATGCTGATTGGTCCATGGGCAGCCATGGGCAGGCCCAGGGGAAAGCACTATGAATCCCCCCTCCCATCTGCAGGACTGGCCGACCTGCCTCCAGGCTTCAGGACTGCCCTGGCCTGAAGGTGGGGTTTCACTAGTGATCCACCCATTTCCGCCCAGGAGCGGCCTCCCCCTGGCATCCATGGCTGGTACCAAGGAGCACCTGCAGTGCCCGGCCTCCCTTAGCACCCCCTTGGCTTCCACTCCGGAGCTTCTCCCACGCCTAAAGTCTGGAGAGGGCGGAGGCAGCAGGGGGCTGAAGTGTCACCGCTGCCCCGTGCGCACACCCCGGAGGGACAGTGAGAGCACCCAAGCTCAGCCTCAACCCTGCTGGGAGATCCGATTGGCACTGGGAGCCAGGAGAAGCCAGGCAGCTGGAGCAGGCACCTCTGAGCCTGCAAGGGCAAGAGGGGCCTTCCCAGACCTCCCAAGAGTCCAGGGATAGCTTCGGTCATCAACCCCGCCCAAGAAGGCGGAGCTCCTGCCTACTGCTGGTTCCCAAGAGCACCAGGGCCCTTGTAGCAGCCGGCGTGGGTTGTACCTGAAGAGTTGTACCTGAGAAGCTCTCGCCTGGCCAACTTGGAAGGAGCAGGGCTCCTGGTTGTCCCCAGCTCCCACTGGCACAGTGGGCACCCAGCCGTACCACCTCGCCGCCTGGGGCGGGGACTCCAGGTCCTCCCTTGACCTACGCCCGCATCTGGTACAGGGGCGAGATTGCTGCGAGCTCCTCCTGTGGCCCAGGGCTCAGGGACGTACTGGAGGGCCACCGGTGAGTACTGAGGCTCTGTGTAAGGCTCGGCCTTATCACAGTGGCCCTCCAAGGTGGCGGGCTGCAGGGTGGGAGGCGTGGGCTGTCCACTTCCTCCTTTTGTGGTGCCCGGCGTGATGGCAGCAGCCACATCTGACAGCCAGTAGCAGCCATCACTTCCATGCCTGTGCCTTTTTTTTTTTTTTGAGACAGTCTCGCTCTGTCACCCAGGCTGGAGTGCAGTGGTGGGATCTCGACTCACTGCAACCCCACCTCCTGGGTTCAAGCGATTCTCCTGCCTCAGCCTCAGGAGTAGCTGGGACTACAGGCGCGTGGTAATTTTTTGTATTTTTAGTAGAGAGCCACCGTGCCCGGCCTCTTTTTTTTTTTTTTTTTTTTTGGAGTTGGAGTCTTGCTGTGTCGCCCAGGCTGGAATGCAGTGGCTCGCAACGATTCTCCTGCCTCAGCCTCCCCAGTAGCTGGGACTACAGGCACGCACCACCACCCCCGGCTAATTTTTTTGTATTTTTAGTAGAGACAGGGTTTCACCATGTTGGCCAGGCTGATCTCGAACTCCTGATCTCGTGATCTGCCCACCTAGCTTCCCAAAGTGCCGGGATTACAGGTGTGAGCCACCATGCCTGGCCCTGTGCCTATCTTTTTTATGCCTCTTCTGGCTACCTTTTTCCCCCATCACCTAATTACTAATCAGCTATCGAGGTGCAATATCATCTCACATCGGCTGTGAAGTCTTTCCTATTTCACCCCAAGATGCTTTCCCACTTCTGACCTTTCACAGTACTTATTATTGGTAATCTTTATTTTTTTTAAAAAAAGCACATATTATCTCATAATATAGGCAGCTGATTTTTTGCAAGTATGTATGTGTTGAATAATATCTTGACCAGATCCCCAGCTCTTTTAGGAGCAAAAACTGTTTCTTTTGTGTCTCAGTATCTACAACCCTGACTTTAACATACATGAATGAATTTTCCTTCTTTCGGAATCATTTTCCTGTCTAATAATGAATCCCTATAGACAAGTCATTTTATATACAAATTTTCTTTTCTTAAACCATTTTATATACAAATTTTCTTTTGAAGAGTGAAAAGTAACTCATGTAAAAATAAAATTACATTCCCAATTACTTAATACCTCAAATAGCAAGTTCTCAAAAAAAGATGTCTTGATAAAAGTTCTACAGAAAGTCTCCAAAAATAGCAAGACCTCCATCCAGTGTATTTTTGTTTTCTCCAGAGTGCATTCTCTCCTGTTTTGTATCTCCAAGGCACTATACCTTTGACAATGTAGTCACCCCGTAATAACTATCCATACTGAGCATTAACTTTGGGCCCAAGCACTGTGCTCACTATTTTGTGAATATTATCTCAACCTTACCCTCATCCTACAGTAGCCACTTTTACTCCTACTTCACTTAGAGAAACACAGACTTCCATTACAGCTATGTGCAATCTATATCTGAAAAACTTCCAATGAAACAACAACAACAAAAATGCTGGATAAAATATAACAAACTTTCTTTTAAATTCATAGCTGAGCTTGCAAGAGAATAAGGAAATCCCCAGAGGTCAAACATGAAGACAAAACTAAAAACTAGACTTTAAAATGTGAATTGATGCTGGAGTTGTCTTAGGGTAGGGCAGAGGAGGTGTTTTCATTCACTGTAGGCCTAGATATACAGGGAGGTGAGGCTTTGATGAGGCAAGGTAGAGGCTTAGAACTGAGGCCCTTTACAAAAAGATGGACTCACTGGAATCCAGTGAAAGTGTGAAGTAAGGAAAAAAAACAGGTGACACCAGGGGACAGGAAAGTTTGTCATCTCACTATATTCTGGCTCTCTCCTCTTAGAATTTACCTCAGAGCTGCATTCAGATTTCAGATTTGAATTTACACTGTCTATAGGGCCTGAAGATCTTTAAGCCAAAAAATCCCTGTCTCAGTGCCAAGTTTCTGCCTCTTATTGTTAGGCTTACTCTCTTCTCCCTGTGTCCATGAATATGAAAGCTAATACTCACAGGGATCCCTGCAGAAGCAAATACCAAATCACTAAGAAGTGACCCTCTTTTGCCCTGGTAATATTTTTGGCTTTGAAATTCATTTTTCATCCTTATTTTGATTGGTATTGGCAGGGTTTTCCTATCCTATTCTTTTTTAGCTATGCCTTATTTAAAGTAGGTTTTTTGTAGACAGACTATAGTTGGATTTTGCTTTTTTGTCCAATCTTTTAATGTGTTTGTTGTTATTAGGGTGTTGACTTCAAGGGAACCGTCTACAGATCTCTTGAATTTCCTTTTTATATAGCTTTCTCCTTCTTAATACTCTGATCCATAAAGTCTAGTCTCCTTGGTCTTTCCATGTTTCCAATTCCATCTCCTCATCTCAGAAAACCTTGCAGTCTCTTTCTGTGGACCCTTTCCTTGGAAATCCTCATTTGTTTCCCATCTCTCCTTGGAGCTCTCTTCATGTTCCTATCTCAGGTATCATTGTCTTTTTTGCTCAATGTTGGGTGTCTTTAAAAACAATTGTTTCATATATTCTGTCCAAGGCCGGGTGTGGTGGCTCATGTCTGTAATCCCAGCATTTTGGGAGACCAAGGCGAGCGGATCACCTGAGAGGTCAGGAGTTAAAGACCACCCTGACCAACATGGAGAAACCCTATCTCTACTAAAAATACAAAATTAGCTGGGCATGGTGGTACATGCCTGTAATCCCAGCTACTCAGAGAGGCTGAGGCAGAAGAATTGTTTGAACCCGGGAGGCGGAGGTTATGGCGAGCCAAGATCAAGCCATTGCACTCCAGCCTGGGCAACAGGAGTGAAACTCTGTCTAAAAAAAAAAAAAAAAACCATATATTCTGTCCAGATTTTTTGTTGTTTCAGGCAGGAAGGTAAATACAGTCCCTGTTATTCCATCTTACCTAAATGTGGAAGTGTAAACTATTCTAGAAGGACACACCATGGAGGAGGATTCAGATAACACTGTGGTTAAAATGTACTCACAATCTAAAATTACAAAACACATGAAATAGTCCATTGTGAGGTGAAGTCAGTAAATACAACAAACAACATGTTTGGACCCACCAAAAAACTTTAGAAAATAGAATTAATAGATATTGACTACAAAGTATGTTTCAGATGATTCAAGATATGAAATAAAAAATGGAAAAAAAAGGGCATGATATTTTCAAATGATACCAGGCAATTTTGGAAAAATACCAAATAGAATTTCTAGAACTAAAATAAAAAAGTTATCGAAATTACATATGTAGAAATAACAGTTCATTAAGTTTTATTTGCCTAAAATCACCCAACTGTGCATGCTAGATCTGAAATACAAGCTGTTCTATGTAAAAACAATGCCTATGATCTTTTTGTTATGCTTTGTCTTGAATTTAGTGAAAAAAATAGTGAGCAATGAGGGCATTTACTATATAATGTCTCCTGCCAATTATTCAATTCAACCTTAACATTTGAGTCAGTAATAAAAAATTAATATAACATCTCTATAGTGGTGACCTTAAGGAACAGCATTAACACACATACTTTAGGTTAATTTATGTAAAGCTTATTTTATAGAACGAAAGCTTGAATAAAACTGTGCTGACTTTATTTTAACCTTAGATCAGTGTCAATTTAGAAACACATCCAAAATAAATATAAATATGACTGTAAACCTAATCATATATATTCAAATTACCCTTCAGAACTTTGAAAAAATCATCATTATAATCTTCCTTTTTCCAGAGTTTCTTTCTTTCTCTGCCTACCAAAATAAAGCAACAATAAAAAGATACAACTCTGCTCTCCACCTTTAGCCTGTTTTTTCTTCTATTTCTTCCTTGGTTGCCAGCTCTTTATTATATAAAGCAAGCTAGTCTTATTCAGTTCCTTTCATTTACATCTTTGCAAAGTACTTGAAAACAATTTTTGATTTTTTAAAATTTTGTTAGGAGAATTGGATAAGAATAAACATGATTTAACTTTTGGCTTGAATTACCAAGAGAGATCTGGTTGGAAACAAAGCACATCACATTCACTGAAACCTTTCCTCTTGTTTATTTAATTATATTTTTGTAGAAGTGAATTCTGATAAAAAATAAAGTTATATGATTGGAAAAATTTGAGTGAGAATTGAATACAAATATGGCTTTAATGAACATCAAGCTTTTTCAGTCTTAGCTCACTTCAAATCAAAGAATATTTGAATCTTAGAATTGAAATGGCACTCAAAGGTTTGTTTATTTATTTTGGTCCCTACTAATATAAATGCCATACTGTTTTTGCAATCTAAATTTGCTTTAAGAACTCAAAACTATAGTGCAGAGAAAGACTATTTGTTAACAAAAGGAATAATAAATAGCTATGAAACTATGACATAATGTCCCAAAATTTAGGGTGTAATATTGACTCGTAACAACTAGTCATCCACACTAATAGAGTGTTGGTGATTTGACTTTTAACAGAAAGGCATTGTGTTTTCCAAAATATTTTGTAGATGTCTTCAGATCCATTTTGTAATATCCTCCTTTCATGCTTTTCCTTCTTTCCAGCTGGACATGAGTTATTTCCAAATACTTGAGAATTGGTAACATTTTATTACCAGTTGGTTGATTTGAATGAGTCTTTTTGAGGTGAGCCCTCCTCACCTCCTGCTGGAAACTTTTCTCTTGTTTGTCTAAGAATCTTTATACAAAGTCAGGTATAAATGACCAACAGAATTTTAACATGTTTCTCTCTTTATTATGAAATTTTTCCAAACATACGAAACAGGTAGAATGAATACCTTGTGTACATCACCCAGCTTCAACAAGTATCAATATTTTGTGAGTTTTATAATTAATTATCCCTTTTCAAATGTATTTGATAAGGATACATATTATTTTAAGGCAGATATTCCTGTAACCCCACGTTTCTAACTTGGATCATACCTTTAAGTAGTTGTATTCTATGTCTATGGATAAAGAGAATTGTTATCTACTCAGAGGAAAAGTAGATACATGAAAAGAGGAAAAGGAGATGCATGAAGCATATCTTCTCCAGAGAAGTGATTCCTTCCTTCTTTAAAAAATATAATGTTTAGGGCAGGCATGGCGACTCATGCCAGTAATCCCAGCACTTTGGGAGGCCGAGGCGAGTGGATCACCTGAGGTGGGGAGTTCAAGACTAGCCTGGCCAATGTGGTGAAACCCCATCTCTACTAAAAATACAAAAATTAGTTGGGCATGGTGGTGGGCACCTATAATCCCAGCTACTTGGGAGGCTGAGGCAAGAGAATTGCTTGAACCCGGGAGGGGGAGATTGCAGTGAGCTGAGATTGCACCACTGTACTCCAGTCTGGGTGACAGAGCAAGATTTCATCTAAAAAAACCATCATATATATATATATAAAATATATATATATAAATTATATATATATAAATTATATATATATAAATTATATATATATATATAAATTATATATATATATATATAAATTATATATATATATATATATATTTTTTTTTTTTGATACAGAGGGCCTGCATTTAACTTTTCAATAGTTGTGGAGCTAGAAATTTCTTTGACAACGAAAAAGAGGAAAAAATATTTTAAACAAATTTTGGCAAGATCATTATATTTCTCATATATGTGTGGAGTTTTCTCTTCTCTACCTTGGTATTTTTACTCCAAAGTGGATGTTTGTATGGGGTGGAGAAAGAGAGAGTAATTTCAAGGAGGTTATTCTTGATCTCTCATTACCCAAACTTTTAAATATAATAAAACTTTTCCTGAATGCTAGAGATAATTAAAATATGAAAGTCCTAATGTTATTTCCTCCTTTAGTATTATCTCACTGCTGAAAGTAAAAAATTTGTTTAAAGTTGAATAACTGGGTAATGGGAGAAAAAGTAAAGACAATAACTAAGTACATGAAAGGAGAAAGTTATATAAAGGAGGAGAAAGATAACTATCTCACTCCTTACACCAAAATAAATTCCAGATGAATCAAATATTTAAGCAACATGAAAATTGAAACTAAAAAATACCAGAAGATGACTTGAGAGAGTTTCTAAAAATAGTCTTGTAATGGAGGTGTTTTAACTATGACACAAGTCTAGAAGCCATAAAAAGAACCCAACTGGATCACATGGCCATGTTTAGTTGCAAGGATGGCTGGGAAAAGTTCACTTAGTAAGAAAGGAGATAGGAAGAGGATTCTAACAGAATGTTCTATAATCACTCTGTCCTTTCCTTGCAGAATTCTTTCTTTTTTTTTTTTTCCTGAGACAAAGTCTCACTCTGTCACCAGACTGGAGTGCAGTGGTACAATCTCAGCTCACTGCAACCTCCGCTTCCCAGATTCAAGCGATTCTCCTGCCTCAGCCTCCCCAGTAGCTGGGACTACTCTTATATGAGCATTGCCTGATTTTATCTTTCAATGTTTTAATTACTTAAGTAAAAATGAATGCTAATATATTAAAACAATCAGAAAATATAAGACATAAAATATTTGCTGCTCTAGAATATGGCATAAAATGTTTATAAATATATGACATATATCCTGTTGTTATGGAACAATGAATTCCATAACAACATATAAATTAACAATAATTTATTTTAAATTAACAATAATTTAACATATATTTAAATATGTTAAATTATTAATTTAAAATAAATTAATAATTTAAAAAGTTATAGAAAACGTTTGTGTAGTCAATATATAATGAAAGAAAATGTTAATATATATTATTAAAAAAGAAAAATTTAATTTAAAAATGAAAATATTTGCCATAAGGGATAGAAAATTGTTTTAGATGAAAATGAAAAACAGAGTTTTATTCCTTTAATAAAACTTTTACTTATATCTTTATTTATATCAAAGAATCAATGGTAAAATATAAAGACTTTTTAAAGAACCAATGATATAAAGCTGCAAAATATAAAGAAATAATAAGTATAATCACTTAATCTTTCAATAATTATTTAATTAGATGAATTTATTCCTGTGATGCTATCATCATTGGTTTTGTGGAACAAAAGAGTTAAACATGCTTATATTGTCCAAGAACCAAAATTGTATAAGCAGATATAAGCAGCATATCATACATGTCCTCTGTTGGAAGGCTCAGGAAATAAGAACATCAATACATAAGTCATTTAAGAAACTTCAGGCCCAAATCATCTCATGCTTTGAATAATGCCTAGTCTTTAAAGACGATTATTTTACTTGAGGAAAGTACAATTTTAAACTAGTCAGCTATGTGCATAAGTCACACATTTTTAGTTGACTAGAAAAATAATATGTCACTGTATTTTTTTTATCCTACTATATTCGTTTTGATTTTCAAACTAAAGATTCTTAACATGCTTTTCTAGTTGATTCAAGCATCTCAGAAAAGCATAGAAACTTAATGGATATCCTTTTTATTAACTAAGACATAAAAAATACTTATACTGGCCAGGCTTCACTGCTCAGGCCTATAAATCCCAGCACTTTGGGAGGCAGAGGTGGGTGGATCACAAGGTTGAGAGATCGAGACCATCCTGGCCAAGATGGTGAAAACCCCGTCTCTACTAAAAATACAAAAATTAGTTGGGCATGGTGGCATGCACTGGTGGTCCCGGCTACTCAGGAGGCTGAGGCAGGAGACCCAGGAGGCAGAGGTTGCAATGAGCCAAGATCATGCTACTGCACTCCAGCCTGATGACACAGCAAGACTCTGTCTCAAAAAAAAAAAAATTTAAATTCAGAAACTCTCATCACCCTTAGGGTTTATTATTAAACAAAGCAAATGGAGAAATGGCAAAAATGAAAACATAAAATCAATTCTAACATCTCAGTCCGAAAGAATAAAGAATCCTCATCCCCAAACAAAAACCTCATTATCTAGACTATCAATGTAGCTCAAAATCTGTAGATAAATCAAAGATTTTTTACTTAGCTATGGCTATGTATACTGTTATCTAGATTATGAAGATTCTAAAGCTATCTTAGTCCAGGCTGCTGTAACAAATTACTATAGACTGGGTGACTTATAAGCAACAGAAATATATTGCTCACTTTTCTGGAGGTTGGACATCCTCAAGGTGCCAGGATGGTTAAGTTCTGGTGGGGTCCCTTTTCCAGGTAGTAGGCTGTCTACTTCTTATCATATCCTCACATAGTAGACAACAAAGAAGGGAAGCAAGCTCTTATAAGGCTACTAAGCACATCCAGGAGGCATCCATCCTCCTGAGTTCATTTAATCCCAATTATCTCCCAAAGACCCCACCTCCTAGTACCCTCACCTTGTGGGGTAATGCTTCAATACGGGAATTTTAGAGGGACACATATACTCAACCCATAACAAAAGCCTTTTCTCTGTTCAATAATTCTTCATAATCTTACGGAAGGTATTTTTGTTTATTTCTAAATGGTAGCAAAAGCTTTTTGATAATTCAGATTTTAGGCTATATTATCCAATCCATTAACATAATCCTAAATTACCATTATTTTTCAGTATATTTGATTCTATTTGTTATGGACCCATTGCCTTTATTCATCAATTCTGCTTCAGTAACAAATGATCCTGGAATTCTGTTACTTAACAATGGCTTATTCCTTGCTTGTGTTACATGTTGGCTGCCAAGTTTGCCTGTGGCTTGCTCCATGTATCTTCTAATTCTGAGACCCTGACTGAAGGAACAGTCTCTGTCTGGAACATGCTATTCTTATGGCAATGGATAAAAGCAAGATTGTTGGCAGAAATGTCCATGAGAGCCAGGTGTGGTGGCATGTACCTGTAATCTCAGCTTCTCAGGAGGCTGAGATGGGAGGATTGTTTGAGCCCAGGAGTTTGAGTTTGCAGTGAGCTGTGATCCTACCACTGTACTTCAGCCTGGGCAAACAGAGAAGGAGAAAGAGAGAAGAGAGAAAGAAGAGAGGGAGAGGAGAGGGAGACAGAGAGAGAGAGACAGAGAGACAGAGATGAAAAGAAGGAAAAACAAGGAAAGACAGAAAAAAAAAAACCATGAGGTTTGTTTCTCTAAATTGATTTCTAATTTGAAATTACTGGAAAACTCCTATTCCCATTTTTGCCAGACTCAATTTCTGGTTTTTGGTATATGTACATTCCAGCTTAATGTCTCTAATTTTAATGCCAACAAAATTGGTTGTAAGCAAATTTTAAAATAATAATAATTTTCTCCCCTAAAAAAAAAGAAAGAAAGATGCAATGACATGTTACTTTCTGTATACATATCATTGAGCCATGTGGTAGAAAGGTATACTCCACAGATGGGGTGGCACTGCAAGTTACATGGCAGTGGGTGGGCATGTATAATCCTCTTACAGATAAGCGGGTAACAAGCTGATTGTGAATACAGGACCTATTGGTTGTAGGCTTAGCTAAAAAATCTTTCTTTGCTTCTCACATCTAGTCAGTCACAATTTCCTTCAATTTATCCCCCACTCTGCTTTAAGTATTGCTTGGTTGGAGATCAACCTAAAAAAGATCTGTGACCCAAAATAAGTGAGAGAATCCTACAAGGGAAGATGGCTGTGTTAAATGGGCTACAAAAACTAGATTCATAAAAATTATAACTTAGGTTTAATTGAAACTGAAAGATTTACAGTTGTGACAATGGATGTGCTAGTAGATTTGATAAGTGGTAATGATTGCATGAGAAATCAAAAGATAGATATTGGACACATATTCTAGCTAGAAGAATACTGTGGTATAGCATGACTTTGGCAAATATTTAGTTTATACCTGGGAGCATGCTTTTCCATTTACTGAATGAGAACATTATTATCTATTCCTTAAGGTCATTGATGGGATTAAATGAGATGAGGTGACATATGACAAGAGTAGAATTTTAAAAAATTATATCTTTCTTCTGTTATAAATGTTTCCCAAAATGCATAACATATACCAATGTCTAACAAAACCTTGGAAAAGATTGTTATCCAATTAATTTTGAGGGTAGAATGGAAAAAAATGATTAGTTAGAAATTCATAACAAGATATACTAAGCAGTGCTTGACTTTGTTTTGTTTTTTGATAAGGTTAATAAATTGATAGAAAAATGCTATAAACATTGTTTTTGGAATTAGCAAGGTGCTTTTCAAACTCACTTATAATATACATGGTAATAAAGAAAAGTAGGTGAATATAATTATTGCCTACTAATCAAATAAACCTAACTAATATTGGATACTAGATAATGGATGCACATCCACATCGAGAGGTTGCTAACTTTGTATTTATTCTGTTCACTGTATTACTGAAGACTTAGATTTTTTTTATGACAGAGTTTCACTCTGTCACCCAGACTGAAGTGCAGTGGCACAGTCACAGCTCTCTATAGCCTTGACTTCTTGGGCTCAACTGAACCTCCCACCTCAGCCTCCTGAGTAGCTGGGATCACAGGCATGTGCCACCACTCCTAGCTTTTTAATTTTTTTGTAGAGACAAGTGTCTCCTTATGTTACCCGTGTTGGTCTTGAACTCTTGGGCTCAAGCGATCCTCCTGCCTCGCCTCCCAAAGTGCCTGGATTACAGGAGTGAGTCACTATGCTCTGCCTGAAGTCTTGGATTTAAGTGATAATACTGATGATTTGCTTTTCACGTAATTGAGCACTGTATGAGTCAGAGACACCTTAGGCTCCAGAAAGAACTTACAGATGTGATGATCACTTTATGATTATATATAGCAAATATATATTTGGATATATATTATAAGAGTTTTTTTTATTTTTAGAAATTCACTTACACAATTGTGTGACTGGCAGATTCAAAATATGCAAGGCAGAATGGCAGGCTTAAATGGGCAGGAGTTGACACTGCTGTCATAAGGTATAATTTCTTTCTCCAAGAATCCTCAGTTTTTGCTCTTAAGGCAAACTAATTGGATGACGCCCACCCACTTTGTCAAGGGTGATCTTTACTTAAAGTTGACTGATTATAGATATTAACTACATCATCAAAATACTTTCACAGCAACGCCTAGATAGTATTTAAATCTTAGAAGCTTGAAATGTTAAATATAAGCCAAAAGAACACACCAAATTAAATATTACGTATTCTACAAATATAGCACTGGAAAAATGTGACTTGATGCACATTCCCAGGGAAAATATTTCAATAGTAATTGCTGTAAACTCAATGTTTTTCAACAGTGGGATATGAATTGCCAAAATTCCAATTCCTTCTTTTCTTCCTTCTCTTACTCCTTCCCCTTTCCATCTTCCTTTCTTTCATAGAGATTTATAGAGCACTTACTCAGTGGTGACCATTGCCCTAGGTGAAAGGAATATAGTAGTTAATAATGCAGGCATAAATCCCTGTACTCATGATACTTACACACTATTTGTTGAGGTAGACAACTGCTGTAGACTGAACGTGTATGTTCCCCCAAAATTTATATATTGTAACCTAATCCCCAATGTGATGATATTTGGAAGTAAGGCCTTTGGGAGGTGATTAGGTCATAAGGATGGAGCCCCCATGAATGGGATTAGTGCCTTTACCCCTTCCACCATGTGAGGATACAGAAGAAGACAATCATCTATAAACCAGAAGTGAGTATTCGCCAGACACCAAATCTGCCAGCGTCTTGATCTTAGACTTCCCAGCTTCCCTAACTGTGAGAAATAAATGTTTGTTGTTAAAAGCCACTGTATTATATTTTTGTTATAGCAATCTAATCAAATTAAGACAGAAATAAATATGTAAACAAATACATGGCATAACTTCAGGCACTGAAAAGCACTAAGAAGAAAAACCAAACAGTGTAGATGGAGGTCTTTTTGTGGTTTGAGTGGTCAGTGAAGAACTAAATGAGAATATGACATTACAGAGGAAGTTAGCCAGGCAAAGTTCTGTTGAAGATTATGTCACTCAGAGAGTATAGCAAGTCTAAAGGCTATGAGGTAGTAGGATAATTGGAATATTCAATAAATAGGTAGATATTCCGTGTGACAGGAGGTGTCACACTCAGGAGGTATCAAAGGCAATTGAAAAGTGGAGATGTGTGGTAGAAGCTGAGGTATAAGAGAAAGACAGAAGCTATGTCATGGAAGGCCTTCTTGACCATAGGAAGAAGTTTGCATTTTATTATATGTCATGGAGGAGTTCTTAAAAGGGATGTGAGGTGATTTGATTTATATTTATTTTATTTTATTTTTTTATTTTTAGACGGAGTTTTGCTCTTGTTGCCCAGACTGGAGTGCATGGCACAATCTTGGCTTACTGCACTCTCCAGGTTCAAGCCATTCTCCTGCCTCAGCCTTCCAAGTAGCTGGGATTGCAGGTACCCGCCACCACACCCAGCTAATTTTTTGTATTTTTAGTAGGGATGGGGTTTCACCACGTTGGCCAGGCTGGTCTTGAACTCCTGACCTCAGGCGGTCCGCCCATCTCAGCCTCCCAAAGTGCTGGGATTACAGAAGTGAGCCACCATGCCCGGCCTGATTTACACTTTTAAAAGATCACTAAGCCTAATGTGTGTGAAATAGACAGTGGGAGTAAAAGTGGGAGCGGGAAGACTGCTAGAAGGTTTTATTATAGAAGTTCAGGTAAGAGAGGATGGTGGTTTAGACTGGGGTGGTAGCAATCAAGATTGAAATATGATCAAATACAGTGTTATGGTTTGAATGTTTGTCCCCATATGCCCAAATTCATGTTTAAATGGTAACCCCCAAGGTGATGGTATTAGGAGGTGGGGCCGTTGAGAGGTGATTAGATCATGAGAATGAAGACCTAATAAGATTAGTGTCCTTAAAAAAGAGGGCCCAGAGAGATTGCTCATCCCTTAAACAATGTGAAGACTTAGGAGGCTTAGGTGGAAAGATCACTTGAGCCCACCAGTTCAAATCCAGCCTGGGCAATACAGTAAGAGAGAGAGAGGGACAGACAGACAGACAGACAGTATGTATGTATTTTCAGAGTTGACCAAATATGCTGATAAATTAACTGTGGGATGTAAGAAAGAGAATCAGAGGATGTACTCTAGATTTTTGGCTACTAAGTAAGTGGTACCATCCTTTACTAAATGGGTAATACTGGGGGATGAAGGTTTTATGTATGGTAAATTCAAGTTTTATTTTGGACATGAAATATTTGAGTGGAGACTACAAGGAACAGTTTGAGCTGAGAGAAATGACTGGGGTTGGAGATATTAATTTGTGAGTCATCTGCATATATATGAAATTTAAATTCATGAATCTAGGTTAAATCATTTAGGAAGAACAGTTGATAGCAAAGAAAATCCAGGATACGCTCAACATTAGAATTCTCAACATTTAGAAGAAGGAAAGCATCTGGCACAGGAATCTGAGGCCAGTGACTTAAGAGAATGTGATATTTTTGGAAGCCAAGTTAAAAAAAAGTTTCTATCTAAAAGGGAGAAAGGACCAACTTTTAGATGCTGCTGAAGGTTATGATAAGGATATATGCAATCTTAGGCTTTATTAATAAAAGCTTAGAACGAGGGACATAAAATTTATATTCTGTACTAGATTGGTCAAAATATATCTTTACTGTTGTGTAAGGTATCGTGACCAAATGACAGGGACAATACGAGCATGTCAAGAGAATCAGGAGCAAGATGGTGAGGGGTCTATAGCTGGTCACTTGAAATATGAGAAAAGGAACCAGAATTTTTCATGTAAGGAATTTTTTGGAGGACTTCCTAGTTAACTTCAAGTATTTTAGGGGCTCTATATGTAATGTAGATTTAGAAACATGCACTGGGACCAAAGTGAGGTAGTCACCAAAAGCATGTTTCTAGTCTATAAAGGAAACCAGCTTCTAACATTCTGATATTTCTTATGAACACTGAATTGCTGAAAATGTTCAAATTGTCATCAAGCCGCAGACTTTCTAGAAAAGTATTTTGTATTGGTAGGACTTATGCTAGGTGTCCTTTTCAAGATCTAAGACTTGATGCTAATCTTTAGATTTTCATTTTCATGATAGTCTCTTCCTTATTCAACAATCTTCAGCAGCTGCATATTTGCCTCAAGATAAAATCCTGATACCTCTGATTAGCTTTAATAAACTTCCGTAACCTTGTCCTAACTTACACTTCTATGTTTTCTTCTGATTAAAGTTCTCTGCTCTGGTAAGGCTGGCTTCTTCATTCTCTACCACAAAAATATGTTCATCTTGTCTCCTAACCTTTCCTTACATCTTTGCCTGGGAGATCCGTCCCTCTTTCACTATTGAAGGAATTAGTAGTGAAAGTTAACAGAAGCTAAAGGAAAATGTTTGCCCTTTACTCCAGGACACAAACGATCTGACTTTCTAAACTGCTACTTGCAGTAATCTATACTGCTCATCTTAATAATTATATATTGAATTTTACATTATAGTATATTATGTTACTATTTCATGAGTACATAGTTCATCATTTCAATGAGACTTTTATCAATGGCAATATTGATAGATATATGTAGATATAATAATAGATACAATTCATTTAGCTCTTACTTTGTCCACTATTTCCTAATTTCAAATCCTCATAAAAATCTCCTAAAGGTAAGTGTGATAGTTAATACTGAGTGTCAACTTCATTGGATTGAAGGATACAAAGTACTGATCCTACATGTGTCTGTGAGGGTGTTGCCAAAAGAAATTAACATTTGAATCACTGAGCTGGGGAAAGCACGTTCACTGTTATTCTGGTAGGCACAATCTAATCAGCTGCCAGTAAATATAAAGCCGGCAGAAAAATGTGAAAAGGCAAGACGGGCCTACCCTCCCAGCCTACATCTTTCTCTTCTTTCTCTCCTGGTGGATACTTCCTGCCCTCTAACATCGGACTCCAAGTTTTTCAGTTTTGGGACTCGGACTGGCTCTCCTTGCTCCTCAGCTTGCAGACAATCGATTGTGTGACCTTGTGATTGTGTAAGTTAATACCTCATAAACTGCCCTTTATATATATAAATATGTATATGAATATATATAAATATGAATATATATAAATATATATGTGAATATATATCTATTTATATGTATATATCCTATTAGTTCTGTCCCTCCAAGAGAACCCTAATACAGTAGGTGTAGCAACTGTCAGTGCCCCACTCATATTGCCTTGTCATTCACCATTCTAGTGCATGGCTACAGAATCTGTCTATCTGGTGACTATCCATCTTTCTCTCCACTGTGAGCATGAACATCTTGGGAGTACAGAGAGTTAATGAATGACAAAACAACCTTCACCAAAGACGGAAGGGTGTTGAAGGTTAAGTACCTCCAGCTACTTCACTCCGGTGGGCTAACTCTGAGACATGTTTACATAGTCTCCCATAATTCCCCCATGAGACTCACCCCGCACTCTCCTAACTTATTGCCCCAAGTGGTTACCTGTTTGATGACACACCCTTTATCGGCTCCCTTTACTTACCTATCTCACTTTCCCTCTCTGCAATGGAGCTTCTTGGAATCACCTCTCAAATAAATAATTTACAATCCAATTCTAGTCTCAAGTTCCTTCTGGGGGAACCCATCCTAAGCCAATAGGTGTTGCTTTCCATGCATATAACAAATGTGAAAACTGAGACTCAGAGAGGTTAATTAACTTGGCCAGAGTTATGGCGCTAGTAGTGGCAGAGGTGCGAATCAAACATAGTCTATCTGTGGCAGGATTCTAGGTTTGGGGCTAATTTACCATGTCTATATTATTACATTGCAACACTCTGTGAACACCCAACAAAGATTGTCAAGTGACTACAAAATCTATACAGATTTAAGTTAGTTTAGTTTTTCTTTCCCTAACATAATCTATCTTAGTGTTAAATGCTACATTTATTTATATGGTTACTTGGTTAAATGTCTGCCCCTCTCTTTCTCTAAACTGTATGCTCTGTGACAGCAAAGACCATACCTATTTTGACGTACCATTGTTTTCCTGGCACTTCGAAAATAATTGTAAGTGAAAGCAGAGAAGTAGTGGGAGCCATGAGTAAGCAAAAATCATGAGCTAGAGAAGTGTGGAGAGAGGGATGGCTGGTATTGGGGACAGATTCAGAATCAGTAAAGCAGTGACTGTTGGGGGAGCAGTGAGTGAAGCAGTGTCAGAGCACTTGAGTCATGGGAATGGTGCAGAACTGGAAGGAGGTAATAACATGGTCCTTATTTTTCAGACATGACACAGGCACGCCTGTGCATTCTCTGCAGCAGCTTCTGAATCCTGAACAATAAATACTATTATGGTTCCCTATGACATTAGACATTTTGTTGTGGAACAGTTTTCTTGTCCTGCCTTACTCCCCCAGGAATCTTTATAATGAACCTTCATCACTTGAGGTGAACTAACCACACCTTTGGAACTTAAAAGCCTTTCAGATCTGTCAGTTGAAGACAATAATACTGTCATACTTTCTGGAGTTGTGAAAGAGACAATGTACAAGGAAGCCCTTGGAAAACTTTACAATTTTCTACTAATATAAGTCATGACCTTTGGACCATGCTTCTATTTTCTAGCTCAAAAAACATGTTAAATAAAAGGTACAGACATGGAATATGTTTGGAAGCAAGCAATAACTAAATAGTCTTAGAAAAGGACTTCTGGTAAGCACTGATCTAGAGACAAGATGCATCACTGAGAAGTTAGCTCCTGTCTCAGTCACACCATTAACACTGAGTAAATTTTTTGTTTTTTTGGTTTTTTTTTAGATATGGTCTTGCTCTGTCACGTAGGCTAGAGTGCAGTGGCATGGTCATGGCCCACTGCAACCTTGACCTTCCTGCCCTCAAGCTATTCTCACGCCTCAGCTTTCTGAGTAGCTGGGACTACAGGCATAAACCACTGTAACCTGGCTAATTTTAAAAAATATCTGTAGGCCACGTGTGGTGGCTCACGCCTGTAATCCAAACATTTTGGAAGGCTGAGGCTGGAGGAACACCTGAGATCAGGAGTTCAAGATCAGCCTGGCCAACATGGTGAAACCCCATCTCTAAAAAAATACAAAAATTAGCTGGGCATGATGGCAGGTGCCTGTAATCCCAGCTACTTGGGAGGCTGAGGCAGGAGAATCACTTGAACCTTGGAGGTGAAGGCTGCAGTGAGCCTCGATTGCACCATTGCACTCTAGCCTGGGCGACAGAGCAAGACTCTGTCTCAAAAAAAAAAAAAAAAAAATTGTAGACACAGAGTCTCTCTATGTTGCCTAGGTTTGTCTCAAACTCCTGAGCTGAAGGGATTCTCCTGCCTTAGCTTCCCAAAGTGCTGGGATTAACAGGCACGAGCCACCATGCCCAAGCTGAATAAGCTTCTTAACCATGTGTGCTAAATAGCCTTAGCATACTAAGGCTTTATCGAGTAAGATAAATATAAAATGGCTGAAATACAATGACATTCCAAAGTACTTAGACAGTCCCCAACTTACAATGGTTCCACTTAATGATTTTTGTACATTACGATGGTATGAAAGTGATGGGTGTTCAGTATGCTCGTCGATTTACAATGGGGTTTTGTCAGGATGTAACTCCATCTAAGTCAAGGAGCATCTATACTTAACAGAAATAAGTTCTTCAATCCAGGGGTTCTGAAATCCTGGTACAGTAGTTACTGTCAGTGTCAACTTCACACCTCCTTGGAGTCACGTGTTCTGTGCATGCCAATGGCCTCTTACTGCATGCACCAGTGGCTGCAGAAACCTAAGGGCTTTCTCTAGCCATGAAGATGTTCAAATTGCACACAAGGCAGTATGGAGGTGTTGCAGAGGAGATAATTTCAGGAGCAGCCCTCAACCAATGACAAATGACAACTGATGGCTAAAACACAGTTTCTTTGTCCCTTAGGTGTAACAACTCTCAGGTGGATTCTGTGCTGTGTCCCAGAGTTTTACATCAATGGAGTGCCCTAATTACTCATAGAACCAACCTGCTTATTTTAGCATTCCCTGTATTGGCCCCCTCCCCTTTCTTGCTCTTGAACTGAAGTATTCTGGAATCACTTCCTAAAGAAACGACTTAACACTCAAGTACTAGTCTCAAAGTCTGCTTCTGGGAAAATCCAAACTAAGATACTTCGTCAAACCAATACTAATTTTTTTTTTTTTTTTTGAGATAGGGCCTTGCTGCCACTCAGGCTGGAGTGCAGTGGTGCAATAACAGCTCACTGCACCCTCAACCTCTGGAGCTCAAGCTATCTGCCCACATAAGCCTCCCAAACAGCTGGGACTACAGGCATGTACCACGACACCTAGCTAATTTTTTCTATTTTTCATAGAGACAGGGTCTCACTATGTTGCCCAGGCTGGTCTGGAGCTCCTGGTTTCAGTGATCCTCCTGCCTTGGCCTTCCAAAGTACTGGGATTAAAGGTTCGAGCCACCGTGCCTGGCCTCCAATGCCAATTTTTAATGCATCCATGGAAAAAGATAAAATAATATATAATGAAGATATCATGAAGCTAAATTTATGTAATTCTAAGGACTGTCCCTTTTTTCTAAAGTTATTTCCAGTCTTTCTCTTTCCTCCTTCCTTCTTTCTGCCTGCCTTGAAATGCCCTTTCCTTTTATGAAATAAAGCAGCAGGAAATGGCAGTTCTGTTGTGACAACAAAATACTTCTCTCTTCACAAAATTGGCAAACTCATAATTGGCAATTTGGTAGTCGCTCAATTTTTGTGGAACCTTTAGTAGTCCATAAAACTCAGAAGTCTGAAAATCACTAATACATACTATTATACTACATGTTATATTTGATTGCTTTCTAAAAACAATTAGATACACAATGAATAGAAAGTTGAAAAGTAAGAGTTCTATTAAGATAACAAGTGAAGTTGAAAAGTCTTCAAAACAGCATGTGGACTGAGAAATAATTATAGTTAGAAATAGCTAGTTGAGTAAAGTTACACTACTACAATATGTTTGCAGTACTTAAAACTCTCACCTTATTTATGATAATTATCTGACTCAAGGCTCCATTTAGCCCTTTCAGTGTATAGTTATTTTAAAGAGCAGTGTGTATTGTCATACTAACTGTATTTGGAAGTGAAAGGGTTCCTAGGAGACTCTCAGGTAGACCAAAAAATGTAACTTGAATTAGAAACTTTGCAGGATTCTTGAGGTGAAAAGACCAGAACTTGGTTGGATTTCATGACTGTGCTTCAGGTGCTCTTTTAATTGTTGCTGACATATTCAAAAATGGAGTGTAATAATGAGGAAAATATGGCAGAGTCCTACCCACCTGACTCTCCCACATTCTTTGCCTTGAAACCATTCCATTCCCTTTCTTCCTTTACTTCTACCATGGGGTACTATCATGTATAGGAGCCAGGCAAAGAAAGGAAAATACATAAATGTGCCCAGTCAGAGTAAAATAATAGATAAAGAAAAAGAGCCTAGAAATCATGAAGGAGGAAATTTTCTGACCAAAAATAATGAAGTATCTGCAAAATAAAGACAAAATAGGAATAAACTAACAAAAAATAAATATATTTTTCTATTATTTTATATTTCAAGAGAAGAGATATTTAGATCTAACTGTTCTAATCTTGTTTACCCATACATTGGTTTAAATGTTTTGAGAGAGCTCTGGATCATTTACCTTGGAATTTATTTTACAGCCTCAGAGATTGTCACAGAGTTCTTCAATTTCTCTATGGTGTTTATAATTTTCATAAATCTTATTTAGTTATTATACCACATACTGTAATCTCTGCAGAGTTATTTACTTTTTCATGAAAGTATTTTCTTTAATCTGCATCTCCTCAATGTTATTTTCTCAAAAGATCTTTCTAATAAAAAAATTTATGCTCTGGAGGATTTTAAGATAAGGTCAATAAATGCAGTGAGGATATTAGGGTTAGAAGTAAAGGCTTTCTTTCAAAATAGTTTGGTCCATGAAACCTTTTGATACTATTTAGGTAAATTTGGAAGGCTATTTGTATAGCTGAATATGTACTAGGACATGGAACACAACTGCGGAGTCTTCAAACACGGCTGTGAGCTCTTTATTACTTCTTGGTTAGTCCCCACCATCAGAAACTATTCATATATATGCTCTAAGGTTCTTTAAAATTATAGTTATGTTACTGAGTTAGAATTACCTTTCCACAAATCAAGATATCAAAACTATAAAATATTTTGGGATGTAGTACATTCATATTTGAGTTGCCAATGAAACCAGAATGAGCCAACTTCATTTTCTTAAATTTTCAATTTCTTTTCATACACAAGTTTTTGTCCAGCACTTTTTATTATTTAGTCTTCATTTTGAAATACTATTTTTCAAAATCTACAGTAACTTTTCTAAAATCACAAATATAATAGTTTATTTTCCTAAAGGTAAAATGTATTTTGAATTTTCTTTCTTTTATGTACTATTCTGTTTTTCAGTACCTCCCTGTTTAATATTATCTGTGAATTTAATTAAGATAGTTTACTTCCCTTTGTTAACTGATGTTCCATAAGACCATACCTAATACCAATTCCTGCAGAATTCCTGTAATGTTTTCTTTCAAATAGATATTTCATAGTTTTTTTTTTTACTTGTTCTTTAGTTTTTGACTCATGAGACTTCAAGAACTATATTTATGTGAGAAAATTCAGAGGTTTAGAAGAAAATAAAAAGGATACACAAAATTCCTCCCTGGAAACTTAGGGGGGAATTAACAGGAAAAAAAAAACAGAGAATAAATGAGAGATGGGCAGAAGTTAAGATGGGTGGAAAAGAAAGGCAATGAACAAAAATAAAGGAAGCAGAAACATTAAATCCTTTTGGAAAAAAAATGAAATTAAAGATAACTTATTTGAGATTCAGAAAGTACACAAGCAATAGTAAAGATTAGAGCCTAGGTCTATCCAATAATAGAAATATATTAAATATTTGAAAATACCTCATAAAAATATGTGGCAATTTCTTTGGATGAAAAGAACAGTGCTAACTCTAAAGCTGAACATAAAGGTTGATTTACAAATAGACATAGTAAGTCTTTCCTACAGGTTAAGAAATTGATTTCCATGGAAGGGAGCTGATCAAATTTGGTATTTGTTAAAAGGGTGAAGATCTGTTCAAAGTAGCATACTGAGGTTGCCTAGGACTGGGCTAGGCAGTAAAGTAGACCACAGTGTGTATCTGCAGTACAGTTTTGTAGGGACATACCCCTAAAAGTCTAGAAAATAATTTAACTGGGTGTTTGATACGTTTTAGACTGCATTAAATATTGACCTTTAAAAGTGCTAAAGAATTGTTAAAAAGGAGGAGGTAATTCTGCAGTAAGAGTAGTGAGCCTCACCTGGACTCCCAGGCAACATACAGATCATGTGTGAACATTTAGAGATCAGTGATAACCAAGAGCTGGTGATAACCTGCCAGTCCAATGTCTTGCATTCAAGGGCTGACAGCGATGATTGGGGCAGGAATGTTGGAGGATTGGGATGTTAACACACTGCAGGTTTTCAAGCACAGGCTATATGAAGATTTGTTGGGAATGTTGCACTTGGGGTTTACATAGCAGGCAGTAAGTAGAGTAGGAATTTTGATAGTCTTGTCCAACTGAGGGTCTAAGTTTAAAAGAAAAGAAAACTGTTCCCAGGGAGGCCACCATAAGTAGTACTTTATTATTAAGTATTATGGGACTATTTCATTCTCATTTCTAGAACAGCTCAGGGCTTAGCAACTCAAAACCCACATATCTTACCCACCTACCTAATGAATGACATCTATTATTTCTCTTTTTTAGGTATTGTATAACTCCTTCTTGATTAGTATACTATACATTAATATAGTGGTTCTCAAACTTAAGTGTGCAAAAGATCACTTGGAGGGCTTGTTAAAATGGATTGCTGCAGTTTCTGATTCAGCGGGTCTGAGGTGCCATTTCTAAATTCCTAGGATGTTGTTGGCCTCAATTCACTCTGAGAACTATACTTCCTGTGACTGGTCCATCTTCCTTCTCCCAGGTGGCACACTACCTAAGAGATAAGCACAAGGGTGGCCCCAGGACTATTCCTTAATCAAGTTAGATTGTTGTCATTGACTAGGTAAATAGGCAAACTTACAAAGAAGATCCATTGCCTGCATCTTGTCACCTCTTTTAGTGGTCTTTTCTCTTTTTCCTGGGTTTCTATCACAGCCACTTGCCATCCCCAGTGTTGGTTTAATCACCTTTAGCAGAGAAAACATTGATCTCGAAGATCAATATTCAATGGTAGTCAATGTGGGATCACTCTTGGGAGAATTTAAAATAATACGGTTAATTTCAAACCATGGGAAGCTCCCTCTATATGAAGCATATAATAGTTTGTATACATTTTAGTATAAAAGACAAAAGTCTTCTCCGTAATTGTATTAAATACGAGTTTTCAGTTTATTGATACTTTCTGAAACGATATATAATCGTAACTGGGACATTTTTGACATTTGACTTGTTGAAGGTGCTTGCACTGTGGATCACGACGAGGACAAAGGTGCATTGATTAGTGTTTTCTGTGGCACCCTCTTCTCTTCATTAGTATCCAACAGACTTGTAATGGCAGAGGTAAGTATATGAGACAGTTGGTAAAGAAAAACGTACGCATATACTGGTAGAAATCTGACTTCAAAACCACCATTTCTACCAAAATTCTCCACCCTTCTCATATGGTGCCTTTTATTTCGTTTTGAGTTTCAGAATCTAATTTATGTGTCCGTGTGTGATAGTCATGGTGATTTACAGCATGAAACGAAAAAGAAAACATAAATAGTACTGCCCCGATCTTCAAAGCTACCTGACCCTTGCCTGGTTTCTGCGCTGCTGGCTAAGGCTGTTTCTTCCTCTGGTAGTTTCTGGGCATTTTCCTTTCCCTTTCCCCCCTCCTTCCTCTCCACCGCCTCCTGGTCCCCGTCTCCTCTCCGGCTTTAACAGCGCCCAGCGCCCGCGAGCTCAGGTACCCTTCCCTCTTCTCCCGCCCATCAAACAAAGCCCCGGGAGACAGGCGCGCGCCGCCAGCCACACCGACAGGAGATGCAGCCGAGCCGACACACGCTTCGAACCGAGGCAGGACAGCAAGCGCAACCACGCACCGCGCGTCCCCCGCCGCTTCCTTCCCTCTGGACTCTTCCTTTCCTCCAGGTCCGGCCCCCGCCACCGCTCCGGGAACGCGCCTGCGCAGAAGCTGCCTTTCTCCCTCCTCCGCCCTTCCTTCCCCTCCGTCCCTCCTCCCCTGCCCCCGCCTTCCTTTCTCTCTCTCCGGTTTCACTCACTGAGAGCTCCAGGTAGTGAGCAGTTCAGTAGATTTCCTCAATTACCCAGCCCCTCTTTCTCTCGTCCCCTCCCCCACCATCTGCCTGGTGGAGAATGAAGGGGCTGCAGTGGCCCCAGCCTATGCAGCGGCACCGGCGGCGGCTGCGGTGTGGGTGGCCGGAACTGGGGTGGTGAAGAAGCGGTGGTGGCGTCTAAAGGAGCGGTAGCCGCCTCAGCCTCTTTCCCTGTGCTTCCTATCCTCTTTAGTGCAGCCAGGAAGTTTTTGCTTCTGTACGTGTGTGTGTGCGTGAGTGTGGGTGTGTGCAGTGAGGTTTGGGTGGCGTTTGTGCAGGCGTTGGGTTTTTTGCCCACTTCGCTTCCCGTAACCAGGCAGCTCCGGAGCCTGGGCTGTGGCCCTAGGAGGGGGGCGCGGCGGCCGGCTCTCTCCTTTTGTTGTCTGTTTCCTCCGCCTGGGGAGCTGAAGGGGAGACGCGCCTGGGTGGGGCGGCTCGGAGCCCGGGCCTGGTGGCCCCCGGGGCTCCCGGGCGGGCAGGGTAGGGCAGAGTAGAGCGGGCTTCAACATGATGGCGGCCGAGGCCGGCAGTGAGGAGGGCGGCCCGGTAACTGCCGGAGCAGGGGGAGGCGGCGCGGCTGCGGGCTCCAGTGCCTATCCCGCAGTGTGTCGGGTGAGGATACCCGCGGCCCTGCCTGTGGCAGCCGCCCCCTATCCTGGGCTGGTGGAGACCGGAGTGGCTGGGACTCTGGGTGGCGGAGCCGCTTTGGGGTCAGGGTTCCTAGGAACCGGGTCTGTGGCAGGGGCGTTGGGGGAGCCGGACTGACAGGGGGAGGTACTGCTGCTGGCGTGGCTGGTGCTGCTGCTGGCGTGGCTAGTGCTGCTGCCGCTGGACCTAGTGGAGATATGTCTCTCACCAAGCTGCTCACTTCGTTGCCTGCTGAGACTCTCGGGCCAGGAGGTGTACTTCCCCCTCTGCCTCCTCCCCCCTCACCTGCCCCCTTTGGGGCGGGTCTGGGACAGTGGACGAAGGTGACTCTCTGGATGGACCAGAATACGAGGAGGAAGAGGTGGCCATACCGTTGACCGCTCCTCCAACTAACCAGTAAGTTGAGACTGCTCTTCAGTAAGTTGAGACTGCTCTTCAGTAAGTTGAGACTGCTCTTCAGAATGTGTGAAGCTGTCTCCAGAAAAGAGAGAATGAAGGGGTAAACCATCCTTTTTTAAAATCTTTTCAGCTGTGATTTATTAGGAAAAGTTTTTGAAGTTTCAGATTTCTTGAAGTAGGAATTTAATTTGATCACTCATCTTCCTTACAGGCGTACTACCTGGTGTCTTCCTACATTTATTGTACCTCTGGGAAGATGTCAAGTCTTTAAGCTGGAAAGCATGAGAAAATGTGTATCCAATGAGAACCAGATATGGTTCTGTCCCTTCCAAGTTGAGGTGGTGTCCTAGGATTCAGTCAAACTGCAGCTACCAAGGCAGTCATAGTGTATAACCTGTGTGTGTTCCTTGATAAAGCTAGATGATGAGTGGGAAGCTTTGAATACAAATTTTTAAACGAGTACTATATTAATAATTTGAGAAATGTATTGGTTAGAATGTTTTTGTTTCAGTGCACATCTCAGCTTCAAATTAGAGAAAACAGTGATGCAGAAAAGTCTTGGAGTCACTTAATGAGAACTTGAGTCAGAAAGGAAAGCAGTACTGTGAATTATAGGTGTGATTAAGAGCCTATACTCCAGCAATGTCTGTATCTTCTTCCTTAGCTTCCCACTTACTAATGCGCTGCTTTTATAGTTGAGACATTGGAAGTACAACAGTGAGGGAAAACAAAATTAATAGATCTTCCCTTAAGCATTTTTGTTGGTGGCCAGTATAGTATTCTATTTGAAAATTAAGTTTTACAGTCTGCAGAATATACAGGACAGTGACAGTTTTTCATGTCATACCTTTTTCTCACTTGTTCTCTTAATTGAACTTAGCTGTTTATTTGTAAAGGTGGACCTTGATGAGAACGTTGAGATGGGAAGTGGTATCAGGCAAAACTTGTTTCATAGATTTTGCACGTAACTCTTAATTGACCCTTAGAACTTTAACAACCTTGATGCATGTCAGGAAAAAAGATTTGGTTCATATGTTGACAGTCACGCTGGACAATTCAGAGGTTTTGTTTCTTTTTCTTTCTCTCCCCCTGAGACGGAGTCTTGCTCTGTTGCCCAGGCTGGAGTGCAGTGGTGCCATCATGGCTCACTGCAACCTCCGCTTCCCGGGTTCAAGCGATTCTCCTGCCTCAGCCTCCCGAATAGCTGGGATTACAGGAACGTGCCCCATGCCTGGGGAATTTTTGTATTTTTAGTAGAGACGAGTTTTTGTCATGTTGGCCAGACTGGTCTCGAACACCTGACCTCAGGTGATTCGCCTGCCTCAGCCTCCCATAGTGCTGTGAGCCACCGTGCCCGGCCTTTTTTTATTTTTTATTTTTTGATAAGCTTCTTTGGAGCATTTACAAAGAACTGAAACTAATTAGGAAAAGGTTCTGTTACACTAATCCATTTTTGACTTAAGGCTTCATCTTTTGATACTTAAAGTGGAAAAGTAAAGTTAGTCATATTTACGCCAGCCATGTTATAGGGATGCAGTATTCCACCTTTTATATTCCTCAAGAAAGGGTCCAAGTTTTTCATCAGAGTTTTTTTGTTCAAGTTTTGTATTCCAGCTTATGTCTGTAATGCAGAGTCTTTGGGAGTGTTCTGAGAGGGTTAAAAATTCCATCTACAGCACTGCGTTTGAAAAAAGTTCAGTTTTTATTAAATGCTCACTGCATGCTCAGTACCGTGGTTATGAAGAACGGAATGTAACTTTCCCATACTGAAAGAATCTAGTCTTACGACAGTTTATAACTAAATTAGATATATTTAGGATATTGTAGTTGAAAAAAACTTGTGTTAATAAAGTTTTTTTTTTTTTTTTTTTTTTAAGAGAGAGTTTTGCTCTTTCACCCAGGCTGGAGTGAAGTGTCGGTGATCTTGGCCCACTGCAACCTCTGCCCCCCAGGTTCAAGTGATTCTCCTGCCTCAGCCTCCTGAGTAGCTAGGATTACAGGTTCCCTCCACCATGCCTGGCTAATTTTTGTATTTTTAGTAGAGTCGGGGTTTTACCATATTGGCCAGGCTAGTCTCGAACTCTGACCTCAGGTGATCCACCTGTTTGGCCTCCCAAAGTGCTGGGATTACAGGCGTGAACCACTGCGCCCAGCCCAATACACTGTTTTTTTTAGAGTCGTTTTAGGTTCACAGCAAAATTGAGGGGAAGATACGGGGTGTTCCCATTAAATTTTTAATAATAAACATGATTGGGCCGGGCTGGTGGCTCATGACTGTATTTCCAGCGCTTTGGGAGGCCAAGGTGGGTGGATCACCTGAGGTCAGAGTTTGACAACAGCCTGGCCAACATGGTGAAACTCTGTCTCTACTAAAACACCAGAAAAACCCCAAAAGTTAGCTGGCTGTGGTGGTGGGTACCAGTAATCCTAGCTACTTGAAAGGCTGAGGCAGGAGACTCTCTAAAATCACGGAGGCGGAGGTTGTAGTGAGCCGAGATCACACTATTGTACTCCAGCCTGGGCAACAAGAGCGAAACTCTGTCAAAAACAAACACACACACCAAAAACATGATTGAGTACTTACGAAAAATTGTGAGAAATTGATTGTGTGGGATTTTCATCATGATTACATGTATTTGGAAAGAAAAAATTATATTCCTATGACTGTGTATGTGAGACTTGTTTATGTTCTAAAAAATAACTTCCATTTCTTTTTGTTTATTTATTTTTTGAGACAGAGTGTTGCCCAGGCTGGAGTGCAGTGGTGCCATCTCGGATCACTGCAACCTCCGCTTCCTGGGCTCAAGTGATTCTCCTGCCTCAGCCTCCTGAGTAGCTGGGATTACAGGCGTCCAACAACACACCAGGCTGATTTTTGTATTTTTAGTAGAGACAGGGTTTCACTGTGTTGATCAGGCTAGTCTCGAACTCCTGATCTTGTGAACCGCCCACCCCGGCCTGCCAGAGTACTGGGATTGCAGGCATGAGCCACTGCGCCTGGCCAGAATACCCTCCATTTCTAATATGTCTTTAAAATTTGCCACTGAGAAGTACAAATTTCCTTCTTATTTTATCTTAGATATCAACCCAGAATCACTGGAGGCAATACAGTGTAGTGGTTAAGTGTGCAGATTCTGAAGTTATAAAAAATTTGTCTTGGAATCCTGACTCTGCCACTTACTAGCTGTGTGATCTTGGAAAGGTCAGTTTCCCCATCTGTAAAATGGGGATAAGAATGGTACCTTCCTCATGTGGTTGTTTTTTAAAGATTTAATGAATACCCTGCTGTATTCAGCACAGTACTTGAGGCATAGTAGGTGTTTGATAAATACACGGTCCCCTGTGCCTATAGCTATAATATTTTACTATCACTAAATTGTCTACTAATTCTTTTGGTTAGAGAGTCTCCCTTATTAATAACTGTTTTAGAGAAAGTTTTGCACTCCAAATCAAGCCTACCATGATTAATTATATTAAGAATTTTATTTTAACTTCATAAGGGCTTCCAGCAGTAGGTTAAGCAATTTTAAGGATGAATTTCAGGTGTTCTCTATAAATTCATATTCCTGAATGTAGACATTCATATATTTTTTCCTTTTTTTTTTTTTTTTTTTTTTTGAGACAGAGTCTTGCTCTGTTACCAGGTTGGGGTGCAGTGGCATAATCTTGGCCCACTGCAACCTCCACCTTCTGGGTTCAAGCAATTCTCATGCCTCAGCCTCCCAAGTGGCTGAGACTGTAGGCGCGTGCCACCACGACCAGCTAATTTTTATATTTTTAGTAGAGATGGGGGTTTCACCATGTTGGCCAGATGGTCTCCATCTCTTGACCTTATGATCTGCCCACCTCGGCCTCCCAAAGGGCTGGGATTACAGGTGTGAGCCACCGCGCCTGACCCAGACATTCATATTTTTAAACGGAAGGAAAAGCCTTAAAGACATTGTCAAATAATATTTATGTTTTGTAAAAATATTGAAGAAATATTGTGGACTAAATTAATACTGGCTATGAGTAATTGGTCACCTTAGTTATGGATAGCATGGTATTAAGGAGGTTTAGATCACAGGATTGGGTCCACAAGTAGTTTGTTACTTGAGTGTTCCCTGATCAGGGAGTTAGTTCAACCTTCTTTCTAGCTAGTTTTGTGCTATTGATCACAAAAGAGTCAAATGACAATATGTAGATAGACCAGTGCAAATAAATTAATACTATTAGTATTTTGTACCTTGTTTTTCTGTGTACATGGTGAATCATTAGTCTCATGTTTATTACAGAGCATTTTCATTAGTTTGGTTGAGGCTAGAAATGTTTGTGTAATTTGTACTATTTATTTGAATTGTTTTTGAAAGTTTGAGAAAAAAAAATTTTTAAAAGAAAAAATTCTCTCTCTGTCTACGTTTTTTCTACCATAAAAGTTTCTATACCTAAAACTGTTAACGAATTTCTTTTTCAAGAGAGAGAAAAGGTTAAATTAAGGCAGTTTGTCACTAGTACTCTGTAAGTTTCTGGAGTTGCTTTTCATGGTTCTCATTATTTTTTCTTCTGTGGGTTGAGGGGCGGTGGTGGTAAAGGAGTATTGTTTGTGTAGTACACCATTAAGAGATTTTTAACTGCGAGTCTGCCGTAGTAGGTGGCCGTTGGTGAGAATCCAACCCACAGATGTATATTGCTTGCTCTATGGGTATTTGGAATATTTAGTAATTGTCACCATTTAAGAATAGAGATTTCTTTTTCTTTTTTTTTTTTTTTTTTGAGACATAGTCTCACACTGTCGCCAGGCTAGAGTGGAGTGGCACAGTCTCTGTTCACTGCAAACTTTGCCTCCCGAGTTCAAATGATTCTCCTGCCTCAGCCTCTGGAGTAGCTGGGATTACAGGTGCGCACCAGGACACCCAGCTAATATTTGTATTTTTAGTAGAGACAGGATTTCACCATGTTGGCCAGGCTGGTCTTGAACTCCAGACCTTGTAATCTGCCTGTCTCGGCCTCCCAAAGTGCTGGGATTACAGGCCACCGCACCTGGCCCTCTGTTTTTTTTTTTTTTTCGAGACAGAGTCTTACTCTGTTGCCCGGGCTGGAGTGCAGTGGCATGATCTTGGCTCACTGCAACCTCCATCTCCTGGGTTTAAGCCATTCTTCCTGCCTCAGCCTCCTGAGTAGCTGGGACTACAGGCACACACCACCACGCTCTACTAATTTTGGTATTTTTAGTAGAGTTGGGGTTTCACTCTGTTGGCCAGGCTGGTCTCGAACTCCTAACCTCAGGTGATTCACCTGCCTTGGCTTTCCAAAGTACTGGGATTACAGGTGTGAGCCACAGTGCGGCCAATAGGAAGAGTTCATATTAAAGAAGTCTCAAGTTCTAGCATCTCTAAAAAACCCATAAGACTTGGCTATACCTGGTGACCATTCCTGCTTGAGACGATTGCCAGAGCTGAGTATGGGTTGACGTATTAGGTGGGTACTGAGGTCTCCATTTGCAGTCTCCGCCAGGTCTGCTTTGCCTTTGCTATTGCAGTATTTGTCTGGCATCTGGCCTGGGTCTTACCCCGAACCTAATACTCATACTTCTCAAGCCTGAAACTTTAAGGAAGAAAATAAGGAATGTAAATAGTATGTTTCTTTTTTTAAAAAAAGTTATTTTACTGTCTCTACAAAAATAAAATTCTTCATTAAGTCAAATAACTGCTGAAGGTTAATGTTGGAACATACAGCATTCATTAACTTTGTCACCGATTGCCTTATACGTATGGGTGAGTCATTGTTTCTTAATAAAAATGGAGGTGAGACTTGCTAAGATTAGTTGTGGAAAGTGATTGATGACCATACCTCATACTTTTTACTGTATTTGAGTAGTAGAGATATATAGTAGATGCTTCAAGGGTTACAATGAGTGAAATGCCCGTTTTTCTCAATGGGAGAAAAGGGAGTATTAGATCTAGTAGGAAATTAAGTAAACCAATTTCTGTGATTCAGGCTAGATTAAGATAAATATCATGAGTGAAGTGTGAGCAAAGGTCACGAGGGTTAAAAGAATAAGAAATTTACGTAATTAGGATCAGTAAATTCTTTGAGGGAAAAATAGCAGATACGTTTTTCCTGCTACTGAATTTATTTTCTGAGCAAGAGGTTATTGGTTCTGATGCTCTTTGCCTAATGATTCTGTCAGGAAAACATAATTATGAATTAGATGAGTATGAACTTTTCACCCTTAGTGAAGAATCTGGTCTACGGAACTTATTTACCTGTGGTCTAGAGGAAGTTGAAGGGGATGTCTGTAGTTACTGAGGTACAGAGCACAGCTGAATGCTAGAATTGATATGGATCATTGATTAGCCACTCTGGGGAAAACAGGCAAACATTATTGACAAAAATAAAAAAGACAGCCATAAATTAGGAAGAGAAAGGAAAAATGAAGAGTAGGCTTTTTGTTTGCTTTATTCCTCTCTCTTTACTGGCCATTAAAGAAATGAACAGAGTGCCTTTAAGAACACTTAAATACTCCAAAAAAATACCTTGGAGGGAAGATTTTTTATAATAATTATTAACTATAACAATGGTCACCACTGACATTTTTTGTTGTTGTTATTGCTTGCTACCAAATGGGAACAGTTCTAATTGGTTTACTTGTATTGTTTTGGTCATCTGTTGCTGCATAATAAAACACTCCAAAACAGTGGCTAAAACAACAATTGTGTGTTTGCTCTTGATTCTAAAATTTGTGTATGGCTTTATGGAGACTTCTCCACATGTCATCTGTTGGCTATAATGGTCACAGTGGCTTCTTAAATCTAGTGCCTCAGCTGGGATGGCTGGAGTAGCTGGTAGATACCTGGTCATTTTCCTCTCTCTTGCTCCCCAAGTGGCCTGTCCACTTGAAGAAGGTTGGGCTTTTTTTTTTTTTCTGAGACAGAGTCTTGCCCTGTCACCCAGGCTGGAGTACAGTGGTGCCATCTCAGCTCACTGCAACCTTTGCCTTCTGGGTACAAGCAATTCTCCTGTCTCAGCCTCCGAGCAGTGGACATTACAGGTTTGTGCCACCACGCCCAGCTAATTTTTTGTATTTTTAGTAGAGACTGGATTTCACCATGTTGGCCAGACTGGTCTCGAACTCTTGACCTTGTGGTCCGCCCGCCTTGGCCTCCCAAAGTGCTGAGATTACAGGCGTGAGCCACTGTACCTGGCCAGCTTGGTCGTCTTCATAGCATGGCAGCTATGGCAGTTCCATGAAAGACCTTTCCAAGACCCAGTGTGTTAGTATTTATCAAGCCTCTGTGTTCCTTATGCTTGCTACTATTCTAGTGGCCAGTGCTGATCACATTATCCAGTGTGCATTAAGTATGGGAGGGGACTATAAAAGGGCATGAATACAGCAAGTTGACCATTCTTCAGGGCACCAGGGTAGCATTATACCATGTGTATTACTTATTTACATGTAATACCAGATAATAGAATACTAGTAGTGAGGGATGGGGTGGGAGATATTGCAAATACTTATGAATTTCTTCCTTTGGGTCAGCAGGCTAAGTTGTCTTTCATTAAATGAGTTAAATGTCTTCACAATAGATGTTGCTTTTTGGCTACCATTATCTTGATTTTAAACCAAAAATACTGAATATGGATGTTGGTTGTTGTTTGAAAATGCAGATATTTATATGATAAGTGTGTTATCTTGAAATCACTTGCAGTACGTTTCAGTTTGTGCTATGATAAAAATCGTTATTAGATACAACTTACTGATAACTATATATGTCTTAAGAGGATTTAGGGTATGATGATTTTAGGCGTTTTAGTGGTTATGTGATTTAGTGAGTAAAACAATGAACAGTATAGGGGACAAAAGAAATATAAAATTCTACAGTCTAGTTGGAAAATGAGGCATTACTGATAGAGTAATAAGATGATAAAAGTAGTTTACAGATGTATTGTATAAGTAAATCTTTCAGATTCAGAGGATAGTTGCCAAAGAGTGAAAGGATAAAAGTAAATGAAAGAATAATACTGAAATTTCATACCATAATCCTTTTGGAGGAAATTTCAGTATCATTCTTTCATTTAGGATTATTACAGAGAGAAAGTGTGATTAACTTTTGTAGCATTTGTGTTTCAAATTGTAGTCAAGTTGTTATGAGGAGATACATAGAATTTTAGTGATAAAGGGAAGCCTTCTCTGCTTAGTTACAGAAGTAGCCTCAGGTAGAGTGGCTTGCTTCACTCTACCCCACACTCTAGCTCAGTTCATACAACTTGGTAGTGGTAGAACTGGAACAGAATTCAATTCTCATAATTTTTCACATATATTTAGATTTGGGTAATTTTTATAATTCAGTTTTTTTTTTTTAATTTTAGAGGTGGCTAACAGCATAGACTCAGTATTTACTAATCATTTGCTATATGTCAGGTACTTTATATGGATTATCTTATTTAATTCTTACAGTGATACAGTGAGAATGGGTATCCTCATTGTTGAGAAAACTGAGTGATACAGCTGGAATTTTAATGTAAATACTATGCTTTCTGTTTTGTCTTGCCACCTTCCATTATGTAGAATGTATACACATATATGCACACACATAAAACTTTACATATTTCAGGGCTGGCAGTAACTGGGATTATGGACTTAATAGTCCCCCAACTCTCCAGAGTCATAGGTTGAAGGCTTAACCACAAATGTAGCTGTATTTGGAGATATGGCCTTTAAAGAGGTAATTAAGGTTAAATGAGGTCATAAGGGAGGTTGGTGAATCCTGTAGGATGGGTATCTTTATAAGAAGAGGTACCAGGACTATGAGTGCCTAGAGAAAAGGTCATGTGAGGACATGGTGAGAAGGACTTTATCTGTCAGCTAAGGAGAGAGGCCATACCAGAAACCAAGCTTGCCAGCACTTTGATACTTCTATTTCTAGAATGCAGAACTGTGAAAAAATAATTTTTGTTGTTTAAGCCACCCAGACTGTGGTATTTAGTTATGGCAGCCCAAATTGACTAATACATGGGTAATTCTATGTCTTTAAAAATGGAATTGGATTATTTTGGAGCAGATTAAATGCATATCTGCTCTTTGAGAAATAAGGTCCTCATTCTTTTAATTCCTTTCACTGTGGGAGAGAAAATCTTGCCTTACTTTACATCTTTCTTTGTTAGTCAGAGACCTTTATCTTTTTTGGCTGTACCTCTGTTGAAAGATGGAAAGCATATTTAAATGCATGTCTTACTGTTATAGTGTGGAAAGATCCTGCACATGACCATGGTAGCCATGGAACATCCTATGGATAAGCTGTTACTCCAGCAAATTTTCTATATTCATTGTGTGTTCATTGTTGTAACATTTTACTTTAAAAATTTCCTTTCTCTAAATACATCTGTCTCAAGCTAAGGGAAGACTTAGAGATCTCCCTCACCTCTTTTAAGTATTCTTTTCTAGGGATAACTCACTAAACTGGGTTCATATTTAAGACAGTTGTGTAATGATAGAACCATATCCCACGTATATTCCTGTCTATCTAAATATTGATTTGTTTCTCTAATTTTTAAATCTTTTTGTTTTGAGATAATTGTACATTCATATGCAGTTTTAAGAAATAAGACAGAGATGTACCCCTTCACCCATTTTACCTCAGTGGTTACATCTCACATAACTATAGTGCAGTATCACAACCAGGAAATTGACGTTGCTGTAATCCACCTATTTTATCCACAATTCACCAGCTTTACATACACTTACTTGTGTGTGTGCATTCGTGGGTGTGTGATGTATTTAGTATTTAGTTCTATGCAGTATTATAACATGTAACTTTGTGTAATCATTACCATACTAGAGATACAGAACAGTTTCTTTACCACTAGGATCTCTTGTTCTTTGTTTTTTATAACCAGAGTCTACTTCTCCTTCCTCTTTCCTTATCCCCTGGTAACTGCTAATTTGCTCTTTTTTTAAGTCATTTTAAGAAGATTATGCAGGCTGGGTGTGATGGCTCATGCCTGTAATCCCAGCACTTCGTGAAGCTGAGGTGGGTGGATCTCTGAGCCCAGGAGTTCAAGACCGGCCTGGGCAACATGGCAAAACCTCATCTCTACAAAAAATACAAAAATTAGCTGTTTATGGTGTTGTACACCTGTAGTCCCAGCTACTTGGGAGGCTGAGGTGGGAGGATCACCTGAACCTATGAGGTTAAGACTGCAGTGAGTTAAGCTGTCATGCAGCCTGGGTGGCAGAGTGAGACCCTGCCTCAAAAAAAAAAAAAAAAAAAAAAGAGGTTATGTAAATGGAATAAAATAGTATGTAACCTTTTGAGATTGGCATTTGTCACTCAGCATAATTTGTCAAGTTCATGTAAGTTGAAGTATCTATCTATCTATCTATCTATCTATCTATCTATCTATATATTTTCATTCCTGAGTAGTAGTCCATGGTATAGATGTGCCAGTTTGTTTAACCATTCAGCCATTGCGGAACATTTGGGTAATTTCCAGTTTTGAGTAGCAGAAATAAAATTTCAGTTAGGTTTTAGTAGTTCTTTGGAATCATGTAATAATTCTCCACATTTATCATCTTTGGTAATTAAAAAGAAGATTACTATGGTTTGTTTGTATTTGTTTGTGTTTAGTTAGCACATAAACCCGTTGACTTTCTCATGGAATTTGGAAAAAAAAGAACATAAACCTCACACTAACAGGAGATCATATCCTCTAGTTAATATTAGAATTTCTGAATATCTTCCTCTTGTATAATCATTGGGATCAGAATCCTTTTATTATGAAGCAGTTTTTAAAAGTGAATAGGAAATACCTGATATTTTTGTTTTGATGTTTTTTAAGAATCTTATGTATGTGATAAAATAGCATTTAACATTATAGTTAGTGTTAGAAATCATATAAAATTTGAGTGCTGTGGAGATAATGGTACCTTTTAATAAATTAGTTTTAATTTTTGTGGAAATGGTATTATCTTCCTACTGCACAGGACCCTTGAGAGACTACAGTGGAATAAAAATTGAAATAAAATAGGAGACAAATTGTGTTATGCTTTGAATGCTATGGTAAGGGCTTGTGCATAGCATTATAGTGTAGATATGTGGAAACATAATGCAATCCTCTTCTCAACTTTTAAAAACAATTTTTTATTTCTAAGATTTCGGTCAGTCTCTTTTTTTTTTTTGAGACAGAGTCTTGCTCTGTCACTTAGGCTGGAGTGCAGTGGTGCGATCTTGGCTCACTGCAACCTCTGCCTCCTGAATTCAAGTGATTCTCCTGTCTCAGCCTCCTGAGTAGCTGGAATCACAGGCACACACCACCACGCCCAGCTAATTTTTGTATTTTTAGTAGAGACGGGATTTTTCCATGTTGGCCAGCCTGGTCTCACTCCTGACCTCAAGTGATCTGCCTGCCTCAGCCTCCCAGAGTGCTGGGATTACAGGCCTGAGTCACCATGCCTGCCTAGTCTGTCTCTTTTTCTCCTTTTCCACTCTAACCAGTTATCCGCAGTTATATTCTACCTCCGAAATTGATCTAACATTTCTTTCTTTTATTATTATTATTTTTGAGACAGAATTTTGCTCTGTTACCCAGGCTGGAGTGCAGTGGCACGATCTTGGCTCATTGAAACCTCCTCCTCTCAGGTTCAAGCAATTCTCATGCCTCAGCCTCCTGAGTAGCTGGGATTACAGGTGCATGTCACCATGCCTGGCTAATTTTCGTATTTTTTTTTTTTTTTAGTAGAGACAGGGTTTCACCATGTTGGCAAGGCTAGTCTCAAATGTCTGACCTCAAGTGATCCACTTGCCTTGGCCTCCCAAAAGGATGTTAATATTTTTTAAATCTCCTTTACTTTGATTCACACCCTCGTTTTCTCTTTTTCCTGTTAGAGAGGTCGGTTACTTTTCTCCCTTTTTACTGATCTCTTCCTCCGGAAATTCATAACTCTTTATTATGGGCTTTCAGAAATGTTTAACTTCAACCCAAGTAAAAATTAAGAAATTCCTGGTACATTGTGACACAGAGCTTATGTGTATGTTTAAAAAAAAAACCCACAAAGGATTAATGAAAAATACTCTTTTAAATTACTGCTTGTGATGCAATTCTATTTTCATTTTAATTCTGTTCTACTGTACTTAAAAATTACTGGTAGAAAGCAACTAAGTAGAGTTTGAAACTCCCAGCAGTTTGAAAAATTACTTTATTTTACTTTCAGTGTAATCTTGTAAAGACAAATTTTATACTTTCTTGAAACCTTTTTGTGAGTCTCTATTGTTTACAGAGTAGTGGCTTTCAGATGTAATTTTGACCATGACTCACTAAAAGAAATAGATTTTACATCTGTGACCCAGCAAACATATGCATAAATGTGTGTGTACACACACACACACACACACACACACACACACACGCATCAGAAGCAATTTTATACCTCTTCATTTACTATTTCTTCTGTTGGTACACCTTCTTCCTACCTTGATTACATGACAGACTTTCATTTTTTCTTCTGAATACAGCTGGGACATTCTTGATGTAATATGACAAAAAATAAAGATTTCTTCTTAGTGACAACAATGATGTCATCAAACCGACTTGGAAAGAATTGTTTTCTCAGAGAATTAAATCACACTATCTCAATTAAATCAATGTATATTGAATTATACAAGTTTTCTGGTTAGAAAGACGTGACAGTAACCTGCTTGGTGATACTAGCTTATTTAAATTATAGGGATTATAGCAAATGATGTGATCATAATGGACTCATGTAAAATGGAGCCTTATTAAGGGTTAGCTTGTCAGATATCATCTAAGTTCAAGTGAGTGGGCTTTTGTTGGCCCAAGGATGGAACCTGTTTCTGGTGGAGTTATTTTTGTTATTATGTAGATGTTTTTATTAGATATATGATTTTTTTTTTGTCCAGATTGCGTGCTCAATAAGCAAACTTCCCTCAAGTATTTCTGTTGGAAAATTTGAAATTTGCAGAAAAGTTGCAGGAATTCTGAGTAACTTTACATTTTGCCATGTTTTAGTGTATCCCTTTCTCTTTATGCACACATGTATATGTTATTTTTGCTGAACTGTTTAAAAGTTAGTTGCAGAGATCTTGTCCTTTTCCACTGAAATACTTTATAATGTATTTCCCAGGAATAAGGACGATAGCCTACAAAGTCAAATATAATGAATTTAACATTAGTATATTAATCATATATCGTCACTTGTTCCTATAATGTCATTTATATCTGTCTGTCTTAATGAATTGCATTTAATCATTATGTCTTTTTTGTCTCCTTTAATCTAGAATAGTCCCTTTTGCTTTTTATTTCTTTTGTAACATTAACATTTTTGAAGAGCTTAGGATAGTTCTGCAGAATGTGTCTCAATTTGTATTTGATTGTTTTCTCATAATTAGATTAACCATCACTGGCAGAGATATGCCATAGGTCATGAGTTCTCAGTACATAGGGGCACATGATATCAATTATCCTCTTGATGATGTACGTAAGTTTGAACTTGGTTAATTTTTCCCCCAATTTGTAATTTCTTTGATATTTATTAATTGGCATTCTCCATTCGAGAATTTTATGATTACAGTTTGGCTTGCCACTTAGTAGGCTTGTAGGCAAGATTAGGCTGGACAGAGATATATATAGGCATGTATTTTTTAATTATTATTTTTTGAGACAAAGTCTTGTTTTATTGGTCAGGTTGGAGTGCAGTGGTGCAATCATGGTTCACTGCAGCCTCAGCCTCCCAGGCTCAAGTGGTCTTCCCACCTCAGCCTTTTTGTTAAGCAGGACTACAGGTGCATGCCACCATGCCCAGCTAATGCTTTATTTTTTGTGTAGATGGGGTCTCACCAATTTCCCAGACTTGTCTTGAACTCTTGGACTTGAGTGATACTCCCTCCTTGGCTTCCCAAAGTGCTGGGATTACAGGCATGAGCCACTGTGCCTGGCTTAGTTTTGTTGTTGTTAATAGATAAATTGTCCTTGTGGTTTCTATATTAGTCACTTCTGAGCTTTACTAGAATGGATCAACAACCTTACATCCCATCAGCTCTTAATCCTTGACTCACTTGAGTTTAAGTTGTATATCCTGGAGAAGTCATCTTGGCTTTTGGTACTTAATGACGTTTCTTGACAGTTAGCAAATTATATGGCTTGTTCTGGGTGAAACGCTACTCCCTTGCATCTTTACCTATTTGTATTGTATTTTTACAGTGATTTCTTCTTTGTTTTCCAAGAGAATAAGGACAAGGAGGATGCAAAATCAAGAAAGACATTGGATTTAATGGTTAAAGGTGGTATATAAGGGACAGGAATGCAGTTTGAGTAAGATGGTGAGTACTTCCAGATAGGCACATAAATTTTTTTTCCCCCAGTTCACTTTTTAAAAATTAATAAACTTTATTTTTTTAGAACTGTTTTAACTTTATAGCAAAATTGAGGGGAAAGTAGAATTCCCATATTCTACCTACTCTGTTCCCGCTATTGACATCCAGCACACTGACACATTTGTTTCAAATGATGAACTTATATTGACATATTATTGTCACTCAGTGTGCATAGTTTATATTAGGGTTTATTCTCGGCATTGTACATTCTGTGGGTTTTGACAAATGTTTAATGACATGTATCCCACAGTGTCGTGTCATACAAAATAGTTTCATTGCCTAAAATCCTGTGTATTTTGCCTGTTCATTCTTCCTTCCCCCTTATCCCCTGTCAGTCACTAATCTTTTTACTGTCTCCATAGTTTTACCTTTTCCAGGATGTTGTATAGATGGAATTGTACAGTTTGTAGCCTTTTCAGATTGGCTTCTTTCACTTAATATGCATTTGGGATTCTTTCATGTCTTTCCATGGTTTGATAGCTGATTTCTTTTTCTGTCTGAATGTACCATAATTTATCTGGTCAGCTAGTGGAGTTTATGGATTTTGGCAATTATGAATAAAGGTGCTTATAAACATTTGTGTGCAGGTTTTTTTTGTGGCCATAAGTTTTCAGTTTATTGGGATAAATACCAAGAAGCCTGATTGCTGAATAGTATAGTAAAAGTATGTTTTGAAAGAAACTGCCAAACTGTCTTCCATAGTGGCTGCACCATTTTGCATTCCCACCCCCAGTGAATGACAGTTCTTGTTGCTCTACATTCTTGCCAGCATTAGATGTTGCCAGGTGTTTGGATTTTGGCCATTGTAAAAGGTGTATAGTCATATCTTGTTTGAATATGCCATTTTCTAGTCATGTATGATGATATATAATGGTTTGGACGTATGACTCTTCTAGATCTCATGTTATGGCCTGGGTGATGACTCATGCCTATAATCCCGGCACTTTGGGAGGCTGAGGTGGGAGGATTGCCTGAGGCCAGGAGTTTGAGAGCCAGCCTGGCCAACAGGATGAGACTCTGTCTCTACAAAAAAAAAATTAGTCAGGTGGTGATGTACACCTATAGTCCCAGCTACTCAGGAGGCTGAGGTGGGAGGATCGCTTAAACCTAGGAGGTCAAGGCTGCAGTGAGTTGTGATTGTGCCATGGCACTCCAACCTAGGCAACAGGGCGAGACCCTGTCTCAAAAAAAAAAAAAAAAGAAAAAAGAAAAATCTTATGTTGAAATGTGATTTCTAATGTTGGAGGTGGGACCTGGTGAGAGGGGTTTGGGTCATGGCTTGCTGCTGTCCTCCTGATAGTGAATTTGTTTTTACAAGGTCTGGTTGTTGTAAAGTGTGGCACCTTGCTTACTACTCTTCCTCCTGCTTTCACCATCATGTAATATGTTTGCTCCCGCTTTGCCTTCCACCATAAGTAAAAGCTTCCTGAGGCCTACCCAGAAGCTGAGCAGAAGCTGACACCATGCTTCCTATATAGCCTGCAGAAACATGAGCCAGTTAAACCTCAGTGACTCAGTGTCTCTTGACAGTACCTTTTGCAGAGCAGAAGTCTTTAATTTTAATGAAATCCAGCTTATCTGTTGTTTCTTTCACGGATTGTAACTTTTGTGTCTAAGAAGTCATCTCATATCCAAGGTCATTAGATTTTCTTTTTTTTGTTATTGTCTAGGAGTTTTATAGGTTTGTCTTTTAATTTAGGTCTGTGATCCATTTTGAGTTAAATTTTGTGAAGGGTGTAAGGTGAATGTTTATGTTCTTTTTTTTTTTTTTTTTTTGCATGTGGGATGTCCAGTTGTGCCAGCACTGTTTGTTAAAAAGTCTGTTTTTGCTCCATTATCTTATCTTTGCTCTTTTTTTCTAAGATCAATTGGTTATATTTATTTGGGTGTGTTTTTGGGCTTCCTGTCTGTTCCATTGACTTACTTGTTTTTTTTCCAAAATATACACTATCTTCGTTACTATAGCATTATAATAAGTCTTGAAGTCTAGTAGTGTCATCCCTACGACTTTGTTTTTCTTTCAATGTTATGTTGGCTATTCTAGGTCTTTTACCTCTCCATAAAAACTTTTGAGTCAGTTTGTTGATATCCACAAAATAATGTGCTGGGATTTTGATTGGTATTGTGCCGAATCTGTACATCAAGTTGGGAAGAACAGACATTTTGATAAAGAGTCTTACTCACGAACTTGGAGGATCTCTCCATTTATTTAGTTCTTTGTTATCTTCCGTCATAGTTTTGTAGTTTTTCTCATATAGATCTTGTACATATTTTGTTAGAATTATACCTAAGTATTTCATATTTTGGTTGCTAATGTGAATGGTAATGTGTTTTAAATTTCAAATTCCACCTGTTCATTTTGTACATTCAGGAAAGCCACTGCCTTTCCTTGTACTCTGTAACCTTGCTTGTTAGTTCCATGAGGTTTTTTTGGTTAGGTCTTTGGATTTTCTACCTAGACAGTCATGTCATCTGAGAACAAAGACAGTAATGTATCTTCTTTTCCAGTCAATATACCTTTTTCCCTTTCCTGTTTTACTGCATTAGCTAGGACTTTGAGTATGATTTTGAAAAGCAGTGGTAAGGGGGAGGCATCCTTGCATTTTTCCCCATCTTGGTGGGAAAGCTTTACGTTCTCACCATTAAATATGGTGTTAGCTGTAGGTTTTTTTGGTAGATTTTTTTTTTATCAAGTTGAGGAAGTTCCCTTCTGTTCCTGATTTGCTCAGTATGTTAATCATGATGGGGTGTTGGATACTGTCAAATGGATTTTCTGCATCTATTAGTATGATCATGTGATTTTTCTTTAGCCTGTTGTAATTGATTACAATGATTTTTTAAAACATTGAGCCAGTCTTGATAAATCCTGCTTGATTATGGTATGTAATTCTCTTTGTACATTGTTGGAAGTAATTTGCTAATATTTTGTTGAAGATGTTCGCATTTATGTACATAGGAGAGATTGGTCTGTAGTTTTCTTTTCCTGTAGTGTCTTTGTCTGATTTTGGTATTCTGTCCTCACAGAATGACTTAGGAAGTAACTGTTATGTCTCTGACAGAGATTGTAAAGAATTGGTATTATTTCTTCTTTATATGATTATTAGAATTCACCAGTGAACCCATGTGGATGTAGTTCCCTCTGTTTTTGAAAGTTGTTAGTTATTGATTCAATTTCTTTAATAGATATAGGCCTATTCGGGATTTTTTTCTTCTTGTTTGAGTTTTGGCAGATTGTGTTTTTTAAGGAATTGCTCCATTTCATCTAGATTTGCAAATTTGTGAGTATAGATTTATTTACAATGTTAGTTTGTTATCTTTTTAATGGCTTTGGGATCATTAGAGATTAGTAAAGATCTCTTTCATTCCTGATACTAATAATTTGTCTTCTCTCTTTTTTTTCTAAGTCTGGCTAGAGGCTTATCAGTTTTATTGATCTTTTCAAAAAAGTTACTTTTGGCTTTTATTGATTTCTTGTTTTCAGTTTCATTAATTTTTGCTGTAATTGATGTATTTCTCTTTATCTGCTTACCTTGGATATAATTTGCTTTTTTTTTTCTTGCTTCCTAAGATGTTTGGATGATTATTATTTAAAATTTTTACTTAAGAGACAGGGTCTCACTACGTGGCTCAAGCTGGAGTGCAGTGGCTGTTCCCAGGTGCAATCCCACTACTGATCTGTGTTTTGACCTGCTCTGTTTCCAACCTGGGCTGGTTCACCCCCTCCTTAGGCAACCTGGTGGTCCTGTGTTCAGGGGGGATCACCATATTGATGCCAAACTCATCATGGAGGTTTACTGAGCATAGTGTATTAAGAGTCCAGAACTTCTGGATTCTATCAGTTTTTCTGCCTCCACCTTTCAGGTAACTGGGAGTACAAGTGTGCGCCAGTGTTCCCAGCTGAAACTCTGATTACTGATTTTTTATGTTTCTAACGTGCATTCAAACTATAAGATTTACTCTAAGCATTGCTTTTGTTTCATCCCACAAGTGTTTTATATTTTCGTTTTAATTTGAAGTATTTTAAAATTGCTTTCTCATTTCCTCTTTGATTAATGTGTTTATTTAGAAGTGCTTTGAAATTTTCTTGCTATGTTTTTGTTATTTATTTCTAGTTTAATTCTGTGGTCTGAGAATAGACATTGTATGATTTCTGTACTTATGAATTTGTTAAGGCATGTTATTACCCAGAATGTGGTCTATGTTGGCAAATGTCTCATTCAAACCTGGAAAGAATGTGCATTCTGCTGTTGTTGGATGAAGTAGTCTATAGATTTATATCCAGTTGATTGAAAGCACTGCTGAGTTAAACTGTATCTTTACTGATTTTTTTTGCTGGCTGGATCTGCCCATTTCTGATAGAGACATGTTGAAATCTCAGCTCTAATGATGCATTTATGTAATTCCTCTTGAAGTTCCGTTTTTTTGTTTTTTCATTTATTTTTACTCTCCAGTGGTCTTCTTGAGCAATTGATCCCTTTATCATTACTTAATGCCTCTCTTTATTCCTGGTAACTTTCCATGCTCTGGAGTTGGCTCTGTCTGAAGTTAATATAGCTACTCTGACTTTCTTTTGATTAGTGTTAGCATGGTGTATCTTTTACCGTCCTTTTGCTTTTAATCTGTATGTGTTTTTATATTTAAAATGAGTTTCCTGTTCATATAGTAGGATCTTTTTTGGTGTATTCTGACAGTGTCTTTTAATTGGTATATTAGACTTGATGTTTAAAGTGGTAGTTGATATAAATTAATATATATCTTACTATTTTCTGTTTTTTTGCCCCTGTTTCTTCGTAACTTTTTATTATGCTCTTTTTCTGCCTTTTGTGATTCGAGTATTTTATATGATTTCATTTTTCTCTCATTTTTGAGCACATCAGTTTGTGTTTGTGTATGTATTTATTTATTTTTTGAACACTGTCTCACTGTGTCACCCAGGCTAGAGTACAGTGGCGTGAGGTTGTCTCACTGTAGCTCCACCTCCCTGGCTCAAGTGATCTTCCCACCTTGGCCTCATGAGTAACTGGGACCACAGGTGCAAATTTTTGTGCCTTTTTTTTTTGTCTTTTTTTCCCTATAGAGACAGTGTTTTGAGGTGTTGCCCAGGCTGGTCTCAAACTCCTGGGCTAACAGCAGTCCACTCACCTTGACCTCCCAAAGTGCTGGGATTACAGGCATGAGCCACGACGTCTGTCCCCAATTTCTTTTTTCTTTTTTTGGGATGGAGTCTCACTGTGTTGCCCAAGCTGGTCTCTTGGGCTAAAGCAATCCACTCACCTTGGCCTCTCAAAGTGCTGGGATTACAGGAATGAGCCACCATGCCTGTCCCTCACTTTTTTTTTTTTCTTGAGATGGAGTTTCGCTCTGTCATCCAGGCTGGATTACAGTGTCATCATCTCGGCTTGCAGCAACCTCTGCCTCCCAGACTCAAGCTATTCTCCTGCCTCAGACTCCCAAGTAGCTGTGACTACAGGTGTGCGCCTGGCTAATTTTTGTGTTTTTAGTAGAGACGGGATTTTGCCATGTTTACCAGGCTGGTCTTGAACTCCTGACCTCAGGTGATCCACCCGTCTTGGCCTCCCAAAGTGCTGGGATTACAGGCATGAGCCACTGCGCCTGGCCTTTTTTAACATTTTTTTTTTAAACTTAAGTGTTTGCCCTGGAGCTTGCAATATACATTTACAGTTTATCGAAGCACACTGTCAAATAATACTGCATTGCTTCATGGGTTGTGTAAGTACTTTACAATAACAAAATATTCCTGTTTCATTGCTTCTGTCCTTTCCTATCTTGTCATTCCTTTCACTTACACGTATACATCATTGCTATTATTTTGAACAAACTGTTACCTTTTAGCTGAATTAAAAATAAGAAAAATTAAAGTTTTTATTTTACCTTCACTTATACTCTCAAATTCTTCCTTTCTGAGTTTCTGACCTATATCATTATCCTTCTCTATCATGAAATTATTTTAATATGTCTTGCAAGGCAGGTCTACTGGCAACATCTCTCTTCAATTTTTGTCTGAGAATGTCTTTATGTTTCTCTCACTTTAGAAAGATAGTTTCACATGGTATAAATTTTTGGGTTCATGGTTTTCTTCTCTCAACACTTTAGTATTTCATTCTACTCTCCTCTGTTTGCATTGTTTCTGAGGAGAAGCTGGTCTGTTGTAGGCAAGGTGTTTTTTGCCTTTGGCTTCTTTCAAGATTTTTTTCTGTATCTTTGATTTCCTGAAGCTTGAACATGATATGCTTAGTTTTTTTTTTTTAGGTTTTTGGGGGCCCCAGTCTTAATGTTATCTGAGTTTTATGGATCTGTGGTTTGGTGTCTGATATGAACTGGGAAATTCTTATTATTGTTTCCTTGTGTTACCAGTATATGTAAATTACACCTTTTTTTAGTTGTCCTACAGTTCTTGAATGTTTGGTACTCTCTTTTTCCTCTCTTTTTTCTTTATTTTTCAGTTTTGGAAGTAGTTTCTGTAGTTAGGCCCTTAGGCTGAGAGGTGCTTTCCTTAGCTGTGTCCAGTCTGCTAATGAAGCCATTAAAGGCATTCTTCATTTCTGTTACATTGTTTTTGATTTCTAATATATCTTTTTATCCTTTCTTAGAATTTCCATTTCTCTGCTTACGTTGTCTATGTATTTGCATATTGTCTACCTTTTTCATAAAGCATCTAGCATATTAATCATAGTTTTAAAACATTCCCAGTCTGGTAACTCTGGAATTCCTGTCAGGTCTGCTTTTGATGCTTTGTCTGTCTCTTCAAATTGTTTTACCTTTTATTATGTCTTGTAGCATTTTATTGAAAGGTATACATGATGTACTGGGTAAAAGGAACTGCTGTAAATAGGCCTTTAGTGATGTAGTTATAAGGGAAGGATTGTATAGTCCTGTTATTAGGTCTCAGTTTTTTAGTTAACCTGTGCTCCTGGACTGTGAACATAACCATTGTTTTTCAGTCCCCCAGCCTTATTCCTGTCACCTTTAAGTGGGACAGAATGGCTAGAAGGGGCTTGAATTTGGTATTTCTCTTCCCTCTTATGAAAGTCTAAAGTGAACTGGAGTTGTTCACAGTATTTCTTTACACACAGGTAGGTTAGTTTCTGGTAAATCAGTTTCTGTACAAGGCAGGCCTTGTTAAGAACTGATTGCTCTGGCATATTTCAAAAGTGTTCGCTTTTCCTTCCCCCTACCAGAAGCACAAATAACAGATTTTTCTCTGATATTTACTGTAAGGGCCTGGTAGAGCTAGCTCCTATAGGTAAAATTCACAAAAGTGTGAGGGCTTCACGTGACTGGGTCTTCCTGAAGTTTTTAATTGTCATTTTTCTGCACTGACTTTCCAGCAATTTGTCATTATAGTTTAAGCCTTCTTACTCTGGCACTAGTTCCCAGGGAAGTTTTTGCTTGTGGGTTTCTGCTGTGATGACTTGTGATTTTTCTCTATCTGCTTGCTTGCCTGTCTCTCAATTTTGGGGGATAGTGGTTTCCCCTGTAATCTCACTACTCTGAAGGCTCGAACAAGAGCTGTTGATTTTTCAGTTTGTTCAGCTTTTTACTTGTTAGGATGGAGTGGTGACTTTTAATGTTCTTATATGTAAAGACGGAACGGGAAACTGACAGCGGCTTACAGGTTTTAGGTTACAAGTTTTAAAGGGGTTAAAAAGAGATTGATTTGTGAGAATTTGGAGGCTAAATCCTTTCAGAGAATGAGTAGTTAGAAGGGATAGCAAAATAAGGGGAGCATTTTTTCAAAATAGCAAAAGATAATATTTGATAGATAATAATTTTTAGTCCTAATAGTAAGTATTAAGCTGTCTTTTAAATTAATCATTGAGATTGGATTTTTGGTTTTTACCTTAGTGTATTTGAAAATAAATGATGCTTTATATTCAATATTTGCTGATATATTTAATCAAAACCTAGAGAATTGTGGTAGACATTGTATCAGAAGAAGGCAGTTTTGAACAAAGAGAGGGAATTACTAACCAATTAACAAGTGTCAACTGTTTCATAAGCATGTCATAGTGTTTCCTAAATTGTACACTGCATTGTTCAGTTTAAGGAATTGGTGTTCTGTGACCTTTTGACAGTTAAATAATTTGAGAACTTCTGCATTTCGGGCCTGTGCTCTTAGAAATCCAGAATGTACATTAACCCATTTATGCCTAGTATTCATTAACGGAATGCTTAGCAGGTGGGAGTTCTTTATATCCCACTCAAGGTCATCGCCAAGGTCTGATTTTTTATATTCAGAAAATTGCAACTTAGGCATAAATACAGGAGTCCTATGAGTCATTAATATACTAAACAAACTTTCTTGTGTAACTCCGCTTTTTCTAAAGTTACATCCCTAGTGGTCATTCTTTGCAGGGTGTGTTTTGAGAACCATAGCAATAGCAAGTAGTTAAGTTTCTATCTACCTGGTGCTTACAGTGGGAGTAGTATAGAGGAAGAACCCAAGTTTAGCCTTTGGAAAACCTGAGTTTGTAGTTTTTATTGCTTTTAGTGAATCACTATGTTGGAAAAGCTAATTTTAAGTTCCTCATGTTTGTTTCCTTTTGTAAAATATAGTAACATTTCTCCATTTCTAATTCACAGTGATGCTGATGTTTTATAGTTACCAAAAAGGCTATAATAAAGTACTTACATATAAGATTTGTTTATAGTTCTTTTTTCTTTTTTTATTGTCTATATGTAAGGTATACAACATAATGTTTTGATATGCATATATGTAGTGAAGTAATTACCATAGCCAAGTAAATTAACATATCCCTCATCTCCCATAGTTAACCTTTTGTGTGTGTGTGGGGTGGAGGGGCGGTAAGAGTACCTAAAAAATATGGAGTGCTTCACAAATTGGCATGTCATCCTTGAGCAGGGCTCATGTTGATCTTTTCTCTATCATCATTCCAGTTGTTAGTATATACAGTGCTGCAGAAGTGAGCACTGTGTCTGGTTCTTACAAAGAATGAAAACGTTTGACACCTGCTTTTTGGTGGTAGGTATGATATTGATGTGAATTGTTCCAATAGTCAGAAACCTATATAGGTGTTGAAAGAATAAATCAGTATGCAAAAGTGAATGATGTGTTAATAGAGGCAACAATGCTAAGGAGTATACTGCTTTCTTGTAAATTTTTTCCTTTGGACACAATAATATGTGGCCAAGAGATGACCAATAAAACAAAAATAAATAGATATTTAGTGTTGCTTATTAAGAGTTAAGCTGGGGGCTGAGTGCAGCTCATGCCTGCAATCCCAGCCCTTTGGGAGGCCAAGGAGAGAGGACTACATGAGCCCAGGAGTTTAAGACCAGCCTGAGCAACATAGGGAGACCCTGTCTCTGCAAAAAATAAAAATAAAAAGTTTAATAGGGCATGGTGGTGGCATACCTGTGGTCCCAGCTACTTGGGAGGCTGGGGTGGGAGATCACTTGAGCCAAGCGGTTGAGGTTACAGTGAGTTGTGATCTTGCCACTGCATTCTCACTTGGGTGACAAAGTGAGATCTGTCTCATAAGCTGGGCGTCGTGGCTTCTGCCTATAATCCTAGCTACTTGGGAGACTGAGGTGGGAGTACTGCCTGAGGCTAGGAGTTTGAGACCAGCCTGGGCAACCTAGCAAGACCCTGTCTCAAAACAATATTAATAAGAGTTTAGATGGATTACAAGAAAGCTTCCTTAACTGGGAAGCTTATCCTACTTACTAATGACAGAAATATAGTTGAAACATGATAAAGTTTTGGATGAAATCTTATTTATTTATTTATTTAGAGACAGGGTCTCGCTCTGTCGCCAGGCTGGAGTGCAGTGGAGCTGCAACCTCCGCCTCCCGGGTTCAAGTGATCCTCCTGCCTCCAGCCTCACAAGTAGCTGGGACTGTAGGTGCACACTACCACGCCCAGCTCATTTTTGTGTTTTTAGTAGAGAAGGAGTTTCACCTTGGCCAGGATGGTCTCTATCTCTTGCTCTGGTGATCTGCTCACTTTGGCCTCCCAAAGTTCTGGGATTATAGGCGTGAGCCACTGCACCCAGCCTTATGCAGTTATTTTTAAGATCTTATCTACAGTTCTAATGATTTTGTTGTAAGGATATTAAAATGAGTTTTAGAATAATGCCTATAATAGTTGAGGATGCAGGAGCTTTTTATATGAAAATATTCATATTTGTTTTGTATTGAAAAAGTTTAAAAGATGAGTATATGATTAAAATGTACATAATGAACAGAGAAAATGAAAAATGGTGACAAAATCCTGAGATGTATAAAACTACATATGCCAAAGAGGCAGATGCGTAAATTTCTGTCCTGTCTCTGACCTCAGTGGGCATGAGACATTAGTCATGGAAAGGCAGAAAAGGTGAGGCAGGGCTAAGTCCTGGCTCTGAGTCACCCATTGACTCAGCTGTTAGTAGCGACCACTGAGTCTTAGGCTGCTGAACAGGACATAGGTGAGTTTTCAAGTTATCACAGTTGTAGCCTCTACAAGTATTTGGCAGTACTGGGAGTTAAGGGAGATTAAGGTAATATAACAGATGATGGAGAGGGTAACAGCTGGACAGTACATTGTTTTCAGGTGTTTAATGTAGATACAATTTTTACTAATGCTTTATATATATGTACAATTATATATAATATGCACATATGAATATTTTAAAGCGTGCTCCCTTTAGTGTTGAAATGAAAGTTTTAATATAGTTTTTCTGTATTTAGAATTACTTTTTTTTCCTTGGGTATACTTTTTATTGAAGTGTAACACAATAAAGCTTAGTATCTTGAGTGCTCAGTGCGCTGAATTTTAACAAGTGGATGTACCTGTGTAATCCATACTTAAAGAACCCCAGAATATAATCAGCATCTTAGATGTCTTTTTGTGCCTGCTTTCTGCCTAATACGCATACCACCTCTTCCCAGAAAAACAAAATTTTAACTTCTTATATGCTAGATTATTAATGACTTTTTGAATTTTATATGATATAATTGAATCATATACAGGTTGCGTTTCCCCTAATGCTTAGAAGCAGAAATGTTTCAGATTTTGTATATTTTTGGACTTTATTTCCATTATACCAGTTGAGCATCCCTAATCTGAAATCCAAATACTCCAGTGAGCATTTCCTGTGGGTGTCATGGTGGTCCTAAAATTTCAGATTTTGGATTTCAAATTTTCAGGTGAGGGATACTCAACTCTAATATCTATTCTTTTTTTTTTTTGAGACAAGAGTTTCGCTCTTATTGCCCAGACTGGAGTGCAATGGCACAATCTTAGCTCACCGCAACCTCTGCCTCCTCTGATTCTCCTGCCTCAGCCTCTTGAATAGCTGGGATTACAGGCATACACCACTATGCTCAGCTAATTCTGTATTTTCAGTAGAGACATGGTTTCACCATGTTAGTCAGGCTGGTCTTGAACTCCTGACCTCAGGTGATCTGCCTGCCTCAGCCTCCTGATTACAGGCATGAGCCACTGCGCCCAGCCAGTATCTATTCTTTTGTGTGTTACTTTATTAACTTTGTTATGTCTATGAGATTTGTTCATTTTATTGCATGTAGCACTATTTCACTCATCTCCATTGCTGGTGTTACATTGTGACTATACCAGCAGTATATTATTCTTTTCTATTAGCGATGGATGATATGACATTTAGGTTGTGTCTAGTTTAACTATTACAAGTAGCATTACTATGAATTTTCTGATAATGACTTTTGATGAACATATATAGACATTTATGTTATACACCTATAATTAGAATTGCCGGGTCATAGGATGTTTATATAATAAGCTTAGGTATTGCTGAATAGTTTTGCAAAGCATTTGTACCCATTTAAATTCTGAGTAGCAATATGTGAGATTTCCAGTTGCTCTACATTCTTGTGAACACTTAGTATTGTTTACGCTTTTCATTGTAGTGATTTCAGTGGGTTGGTGGTGTAATTGCTCTTATGGTTTTAGTTTTTATTTTCTTGATGGGATAACTAATGGAAGTGTGTATCTTTTCACATGTTTATTGGTCATTTCTGTAACATCTGTTCAAGTGGCTGTTCCAAGTCTTTTGTCCAGTTTTCTATTGGTTTGTCTTTTTTTGTATTTCTGGTTATTCTCTGTCTTGGTGAGTCCTTTGATGAGTATATATCTTAGAAAAATCTTCAATTTTGTACTTTTTTTTTGACCAGAAATTAATTTTATCAGTTTTTCTCTTTGTGGTTGAAGTGTAACACACATAAAACATGGTGTTGTAAGTGTTCACCACAGTGAATTTTAACAAGTGGATGTACCTATGTAATCCATACGTAAAGAACCCTAGAATATTACCAGCATCCTAGATGTCTTTTTGTGCCTGCTTTCTGCCTAATACGCAACTACCTCTTACCGAATAAACAGAATTCTAACTTCTTACATCCCAGATTATTGCTGATTTTTTCAGTTTTATGTAATAAAATTGAATCATATACACGTTGAGGTTTTTTGAGTCATGTTTGAGAAATCTTTGTCTGCTCCAAGGAGATGAATATATTTGCCTGCGTTTTTTTCTGGAAGCTTTATTTTATCTTTTTCTTTTAGATATAATATATATATATGGAATTGATTTTTGTGAATGGAGCAAGGAAGAGGTCAAGATTCATTTTAAAAAAATGTGGGTATCTAGTTGACCCATTTCCATCAAGTGAAAAGCTCATACTTTTAGGCTTACCATGGTCATGAATCAATGGCAATAGATGTGTGAGTTTGTTACATCTCACTCTGTCCCATTGGTCTATTTGTCTATCCTTGCATTAATTCTTAATGTATCATAGCATGACTGATTGTCCTTCAGTAAGACCTGTCTCTTTTTCACTACTGAAATTGATACTTTGTGACCTTTTTCATTTGTTCAGTCTTCCTCCAGTCTACCAATTTTGTTAATCTTCCCAAGAACCAATTTTTCATTTGTTGAAGTCTTATGTTGTACCTTTGCTTTTGATTTAATTAATTTTGTCCTATTTTCTTTCTGTCTGTTCAGATTGACCTTTTTGTCTTTTCTAATTTCTTGAGGTAGATACTTAAATAATTCTTCTCAGTCTTCTTTTTAATATAATCATTTAAGGTTACAGATGTCCCTCTAAGCATAACTTCAGCTACAGGTCATGAATTATTATATGACCTATCTACATTTGATTTCTTCACAAGCATATTGTGAAGACATATTTCCAAATAGATGACAATTTTACAGTTTTTTAGGGGTTAGTAATTTCTTTTTTTTGAGATGGAGTCTCACTCTGTCGCCAGGCTGGAGTGCAGTGGTGTGATCTCGCTCACTGCAACCTCCGCCTCTCGGGTTCAAGCGATTCTCCTGCCTCAGCCTCCCGAGTAGCTGGGACTATGGGTGCCCACCATGACGCCCAGCTAATTTTTTATTTTTGGTAGTGACAGGAGTTTCACCATGTTGGCCAGGCTGGTCTCGAACCCCTGACCTTATGTTCCGCCTTCCTCGGCCTCCCAAAGTACTGGGATTACAGGCGTGAGCCACTGAAAGTGCTCGGATTACAGGCGTGAGCGACTGCATCTGGCCACGTAACTTCTTGATTAGTTCTCTTGAGACAACATACTCTGAATGACTTCTGTCCTTTGAAATGAGGCTTGCTTTTCGATTCAGCATATGGTTTTGGATGAATGTTCTATGTTCACTTGAAAGGAATACATGCATACACATACACTTTTATTAGATGCAGTTTTCTTCATAGGTCAGTTATATTTATGAATCTTGGTTATATCTTTTATATGTTCACTGATTTTTTCTTTTATCTCCTTTTAAAATAAACTCTTGAGAGAAATATGTAGTTTCCCATCCTTCTATTGTGGATTTATCTATTTTAGGGGATTTATCTGTATAGAACTATGTATAGTTTTATTTTTGCTTTATATTTTTCTAATGAATTGGTTCTTGTATTATTATGAAATGTCTCTTATCTTTGATACTTCTTGTCTTTTTTTTTTTTTTTCTTTTTGAGATGAAGTTTTGCTCTTGTCACCCAGGCTACACTGCAGTGGCACAATCTTGGCTCACTGCAAACTTCATCTCCTAGGTTCGAGTGATTCTCTTGTCTCAGCCTCCTGAGTAGCCAGGATTACAGGTGCCCACCACCACACCCGGCTAACTTTTGTATTTTTAGTAGAGTCAGGGTTTCACCATGTTGACCATGGCTGATGTCAAACTCCTTACCTCAGGTGGTCCATCCGGCTCGGCCTCCCCAAACTGCTGGGATTAGAGGCGTGAGCCACCATGCCCAGCTGATATTTCTTGTCTTAAAATCTAGTTTATCTGACATCAGTTTTCTTTTGATTAGTGCTATTATGGTAAAACTTTTTGTGTTCTTTTACTTTCAGCCTTTCTTTGTTCTTATATTTAAGATATAAGTGGGTTTTGTTGTTTTATATAGCCTGACATCTTAGTCTTTTAATGGTTGTCCTAAAGATCACAATATGTATCATTGGCTTATTACAGTCTACTGAAAATATTTACTTTTACTATTTCCCTAACAATGCTAGGAACTTAGAGCATCTGAACTTCACTTATCTTTCTGGTTTTTACATTATTGCTTTGCATGTTTATTACACACTTTTTCTTTTATTTGACATGAAGTGTTGCTCTGTTGCCCAGGCTGGAGTGCAGTGGCACAATCTCAGCTCACTGCAACCTCTGCCTCCTGGGTTCATGCAATTCTCCTGCCTCAGCCTTCCAGGTGGCTGGGATTGTGCCACCACACCCAGCTAATTTTTGTATTTTTAGTAGAGGTGGGGTTTCACCATGTTGGAGAGGCTTGTCTTGAACTCCTGACCTCAAGTGGCCTCCCAAAATGCTGGGATTACAGGCAGGAGCTGTGACCAGCCTATTGTATATGTTTTAATACTCAGATATTATTGCTTGTCAGTGTTTGTTTACCCATATATTTACTCTTTATGATGCTCTTTATGCTGCATTTCCATTCTTTTCTGTAGGATAGGAACTTTTTAATCTCTTTTTTTTTTTGGCCTATGGAACTTCTTTTAGTACTTTTTTTTTTTTTTGGTAAATGTCAGTTGTCAAATATACTTTATCTGAAAATGTACTTGTTTTTGTTTTTGAAGAATATCATCTCTGTGCATTAGATTCTAGATTCACAGTTATTTTCTTTCAGAAATTTGAAGATATTCCATTCTCTCTGCTTTCCAGTATTTTTGTTGCAAAGTTAGCAAAAAATGTTATTGCTGTTTCTTTAAATATAATGTCTTTCTGATTTGACTGCTTTTAAGATTTAGTCTTGCCAAAGAACAAAACTGTGGGCATCATGTTACCCAACTTCAAAGTATATCACAGGGTACCTGTGATCAAAATAGCATGGTACTGGTACAACATGGTACTGGTACAACAGACACATAGACCAATGGAACAGGTTAGAGAACCTAGAAATAAGATCACACACCTACAACTGTCTGACTTTTGACAAACTTGACAGAAACAAGCAGTGGGGGAAAGGACCATTCAATAGATGGTGTTGGGATAACTGGCTACCCATATGCAGAAGATTGAAACTGGATCCCTTCTTTACACCATATACAAAAATTAACTCAAATTTACAAGGAAAAGAATCCATTAAAATGTGGGCAAAGGACATAAAGAGGCATGTTTCAAAAGAAGACATACATGTGGGCAACAATCAGATGAAACAAAGCTCAACACCACTGATCATTATTAGAGAAATGCAAATCAAAGCCACAATCAGATACCATCTCACACCAGTCAGCGTGGCTGTTATATAAAAGCTCAGAAAATCACAGATGCTAGTGAGGTTGTGGAGAAAAAGGAATGCTTATACACTGTTGGTGGGAGTGTAAATTAGCTCAATGGTTGTGGAAAACTGTGTGGCGATTCCTCAAAGGCCTTAAAGAGAAAATACCATTCAACCCAGCAATCCCATTACTGGGTATATAACCAAAGGAATGTAAATCACTCTATTATAAAGACATGTATGTTCATTGCAGCACTATTTATGATAGCAAAGACATGGAATCAGCCTAAATGCCCATCAGTAGTAGACTGGTTAAAGAAAATGTGGTACATATACCATGGAATACTATGCCACCATTACAAAGAACAAGATTATGCCCTTTTGCAGGGTCATTGATGGAGCTGGAAGCCATTATCCTCAGCAAACTACAGGAACAGAAAATCAAATACTGCATGTTCTCACTTACAAGTGGGAGCTGAATGATGAGAACACATGGACGCATAGAGGGGGAATAACACTAGGGCCTAATTGAGGGTGGAGGGTGGGAGGAAGGAGAGGATCAGGAAAAATAACTAATGGGTACTAGGCTTAATATCTGGGTGTTGAAATAATCTGTATGACAGACTCCCATGACACACATTTACCTATGTAACAGTCCTGCACATGTACCCCTAAACTTAGAATAAAAGTTGAAAAAAGAATTTAGTCTTGCCTTTGGTTTTTAGCATCTTTACTACAATATGCCTAGATGTGGCCTTTAAAAAAAAATTCTTGGAGAGAGATCCAAGATGGCCGATTAGCAGCAGATCAGGATTGTAGCTCCCACTGAAAGTGCAGAGAGTGAGTGGACGCCACATTTTCAGATGAATTTTCATAGCCCACGGACCAAGAGATTCTTGGCGGAGGAGCCCCACGGGTCGCCAGCGCGACCCTTTTGGAGGGGCGCGGCCGTTTTGCAGGCGCCCCCGATGCGGCGGTTCTCAGTCCGGAGTATACGGGACTGAGTGCCCTTTTGGTTGGCGTTGGAGCTCCGGGAAAGTAGAGTCTCCCATTCAGCTGATTAAAAAGCGGACTGAAGTGAGGAACCAGACCGGGAGATTCCCGGGCAGAAAAGCGCCACGAATCTTAACGCCGCTGTTTCAGCCGGCGTAGTGGGTCGCTGCAGGGGAAGGCTGGTACCCCCTCCACAAAAAAAAATAAATAAATAAAAACAGCAGTTGGAACTGCTGAAGACTGAGAGTTTCACAGCGAGTACAGCTGAACCCGGGAAGGTCCAGCTCTGTGGGGGGAGGGGCATCCGCCGAAGGAAAATTAAGAAATAGAAAAAACTTTATCACCAACAGGCTGGATGTCCACTCAGAGACCTAATCTGAAAGTCAGCAATTATACAGACGACAGGTGGATAAATCCACAAAGATGGGAAGAAACCAGCGCAAAAAGGCTGAAAACACCCGAAATTAGAATGCCTCTCCTCCTGCAGAGGATTGCCGTGCCTCATCATCAATTGAACAAGGCCTGATAGAAAATGAATGTGAGGAATCAACAGAATCAGGCTTTAGAAGGTGGATAATGAGAAACTTCTGTGAGCTAAAAGAACATGTTCTAGCCCAATGCAAGGAAACTAAGAACCTTGAAAAAAGGTTTCACGAAATGTTCATGAGAATGGACAATTTAAAGAGGAATATAAGTGAATTAATGGAACTGAAAAACACAATACGAGAACTTCGAGAAGTATGCACAAGCTTTAACAGTCGAATTGATCAAGCAGAAGAAAGGATTTCAGAGGTCAAAGACCAACTTAACGAAATAAAACGAGAAGACAAGATTAGAGAAAAAAGGGTAAAAGGAATGAGCAAAGTCTCCAAGAAATATGGGACCATGTGAAAAGACCTAATCTACGTTTGATAGGTGTACCTGAATGTGACAAAGAGAATGAATCCAAGCTGGAAAATATTTTTCAGGATATTATCCAGGAAAACTTTCCTAATCTAGCAAGGCAGACCAATATTCAAGTCCAGGAAATACAGAGAACACCACAAAGATACTCCTCAAAAAGAGCAACCCCAAGGCACATAATCATTAGATTCATCAGGGTTGAAACAAAGGAGAAAATACTACGGGCAGCCAGAGAGAAAGGTCAGGTTACCCACAAGGGGAAGCCTATCAGACTCACAGCTGATCTCTCAGCAGAAACCCTACAAGCCAGAAGAGAGTGGGGGCCAATATTCAACATCCTTAAAGAAAAGAACTTTTCAACCCAGAATTTCATATCCGGCCAAACTAAGTTTCATAAGTGAAGGAAAAATAAAATTTTTTGCAAACAAGCAAGTACTCAGAGATTTCATTACCACCAGGCCTGCTTTACAAGAGCTTCTGAAGGAGGCACTATGTATAGAGGGGAACAACCAGTATCAGCCGCTTCAAAGGACCCATCAGTAAGCTGCATCCAGATCCATCTTACATGCAAGGATATACAGAGACTCAAAACAAAGGGATGGAGGAAGATTTGCCAACCAAATGGAGAGGAAAAAAAAAAAGCAATAGTTGCAATTCTCATCTCTGATAAAATAGACTTTAAAGTAATAGAAACCGAAAGAGATAATTGTATATATACCATTGTATAATGGTAGAGGGATCAATGTAACGGGAAGAGCTAACGACCCTAAGTCTATGCGCACCCAATATAGGAGCACCCAGATACATAGGGCAACTTCTTGGTGACTTACAAAGAGACTTGGACTCCCACACAATAATAGTGGGAGACTTTAACATTACATTGTCAATATTGGACAAATTAATGAGACAGAAGGTTAAGAAGGATACCTGGGACTTGAACTTAAACCTCAAACAAGTAAACTTAATAAACATTTACAGAACTCTCTACTCCAAATCCATAAAATATACATTTTTTTTTCAGTAACACATCACATTTATTGTAAAAGTGACCACATGGTTGGGAGTAAATCACTCCCCTAGCAATTGCATAGCATTTCATAGGTTTAAATGAAATATTGGTTGGCTGTTTGTTTGTTTGTTATTTTCCTCCCTTATTCCTTCCTGTCTCCATTGTATAACACAATTATTTGTATAAGAAAAGCTTTTAATATCCATTTGTAGACTGCATTCTAGCCTGGGCAATAGAGCAAGATTCCTGTTCTCTCTCCCCTTTTTTTTCCTTCTTCTTCTTTTTCTCTTTATTTCATTCTTTTTTTCTTCATTCTTTCTCTTTCTCTTTTTTCTAAAAAAAAAAAAAGACAATGAAAGCAACAATAACAGATAGCAAGGAAAGAGAACTAATACTTAAAGAACATATCATGCCTTTAAAAAAAAAAATTCTTGCTGGGGTGTATAGAAATCCTTGAATCTTTGCCTTAATATTTTTCATTGAGTTTGGAAAATTCTTGACCATTTTTCTTCATATTTTGCTTTTGTTCTATTCTTCATTGCCTCCTTTCTGGCACTGTACATGTATATTTACCCTCCAACCACCTCCCCTTTTTTTGAGACAGGGTCTCACTCTGTCACCCAGGCTGGAGTGCAATTGGTATGATCATAACTTACTACATCCTTGAACTCCTAGGCTCAAGCAGTCCTCTTGCCTCCGTCTCCTGAGTAGCTGGGACTATAGGTGTGCCCCACTGTGCACTGCTTATTTGTTTTAGAAAACTTTTTTTGTAGAGATGGCAGTCTTGCTTTGTTGCCCAGGCTGGTCTTGAACTCCAGTTTCAAGGATCCTCCCTTGGCAGCCTCCTGAAGTGTTCAGATAACAGGTGTGAGCCACCTTGCTCAGCCAGTTAGCCACTTTTAAAAACGATGTCCCATTCATCTTTGTTTTTGGGGGGTAATACGTTGTGCATATTAATGAAAACATTTTCTTTTTTAAAATTTTTTTATATTATACTGTAAGTTCTGGGGTACATGTACAGATAGTGAAGGACTGTTAACATAGGTATACACATACCATGGAGATTGGCTGCATCCATCCCCCCTGTCATCTACATTAGGTATTTCTCCTAATGTTATCCCCTCCCGCAATCCTCCGACCAGCTGCTATCCCTCCCCTACCCACCCCTGACCCCCCCCCTATCCCTCCCCTAGCCACTCCAACCCCAACAGGCCGTGGTGTGTGATGTTCCCCTCCCTGTGTCCATGTGCTCTCATTGTTCAACACCCACTTATGAGTGAGAACATGTGGTATTTGGTTCTCTGTTCTTGTATCAGTTTATTGAGAGTGATGGTTTCCAGCTTCATCCATGTCTCAGCGAAGGAAATGAACTCATCCTTTTTATGGCTGCATAGTATTCCATGGTGTATATGTGCCACATTTTCTTTATCCAGTCTATCATTGATGGGCATTTGGGTTAGTTCCAAGTCTTTGCTATTGTAAACAATGCCACAGTGAACACACGTGTGCATGTGTCTTATAATAGAATGATTTGTAATCCTTTGAGTATATACCCAGTAATGGGATTGCTGGGTCCATTCATCTTCTGTATTCTTTTCTGTACTTTCTTTTTTTCTGCATTACTGTTTGACAGATACCACTTTTCTGTATTTTCTGTCCGTTTTCTTTTTATGCTCTAGCGAGTGTATTTTCTATGAAACTTTTCAAATTATTAGCTTCTTAAAAATATGCCCAATCTGCTTGTTAATATTTATATTTAGCTCTTAATTTTATAAATTTGATTACTTTTTAAATATTCAAATTTTATGGTTAAATTCGGTCTTTATTTTTATTTTGTCTTTTTCTATGTTTTGTTGAATAATTGTCATAGCCTTCTGTTTGTAATTTTAAATTGTATTCCCCTGTGGCTCCAAAATGGATAATTTGTGACTTTTTCTTCTTGATCAGTCTTAACAAAATGTTGACTCTTTCTTCTCCAAGAACCAACTTTTGATCTTTTTTCTGAAGTTTTACATTATATATCTTTGTTTCCTTTATTTATTTTTACTTCTGTGTATATTGATTTATTTAGTGGATGAAATTTCCAGAATCTGTCTTACTTTGTTTGTTTTCTTGTGTACTATGTCTTGGCATGTGTTATATTTTAGTTAAACATCAGACATTGTGTTTGACAACTTTATATTAATAGGTTACCTGAATGATCATTTGCTATAGAGAATGGCTTAGCGTGTCTTCTGTTAAGCAGATAGAGTGCAGTTAGATCACCTTAATCACAAAACTTTTGCATGCTCCAGATTTGTGTACATATACTTTATGATGTCTGCACAAATTTCCTAAAGACACATTTCTGAGAATGTATCCCTGTCTTTAAGCAATGTATAGATTGTTAAGTTTTCTAATAGACAACGTATATTTTCATACAGGGAAAAGATACAACATATAAATAAAGGTACTCTTTAATTAAAAAGATCTCTTTCTGCCACTGGCTCTGTTTCCCAGTTAGACTTTATAGAGTCAGTTGTTTACTACTTCTGTATATATTGATTTATTTAATAGATGAAATTTCCAGAACCTGTCTTATGCCAGGCACTATTTTATTTTAGATACTTAGGATAAATGAACAAACAGATTAAGATAACTGTTGCTCTGTAGGTTATGTTTTGCTGGGAGGAGACATGTAATAAATGTAAGTACCTAAATAAATAGCATAGAAGACAGTAAATGCTACTGCAAAAAGGGAAAAGTAATCAGGTAGGATAATAGGGCACTGGCAATACCAGAGAAGAAGTTGCCATTTTAAATAGGGCGGTCAAGATTAGGACTCATTGAGATTTTTATGCAAAGATTTGAAGATAAGTATGTGGTAATACACATGGTGTGTTTGTGTACTTGTGAATATTTAAACTGCTTTACTCTTTTAAGTAGCCATATAGTTTTCTGTTGGATGTACATAATTTATTTACTCTTATTTCTAGCGATTAAGTAAGTTTTACTTAATCTTATTATACTGAAAACAGCCACAGTGCGATCCCTTCTTGTGTTATGTGAAGACATACACATCTTGTATTTTGCCGGCTTTCACCCATGGTTTGTACTGTCAAATCTCAGTCTTTGTGTATTTCTTTGACTTTGGTTTTTGTTTTGGCTTTTAAGCAAAGATTATCATATATATCAATATTTTATACATACATCTATAGTTTTCATGGTATTTAAAAAAATAATACTTTAACTTGTTTGACATTTAATTTGGCATGGTTTGGGATTCTAAGTTGATTACTTTCCAAGCATCGAACTGAATGTCGCAGCATATTTGTTGGATATTTTTTGTGATATGCCTTCTATTATACATTAAATTTTTATATGTGATAAGATGCTTTTCTAGGATTTATGTGTATGTGCTAGTTGAAAGCTTCTACTTGTTGGGTGACTTGAAGGCAGGGCTTTACCAGGAAAAGAGGAAGCAGAGATAATGTTTTGACTACAGGAAAGACTTCTGTTATTGGCTGGGGCTTGACTTCTGTCAAGCAGCTTGTTGCTTTTGAAGGTAATTTAGGTAATAATTGACTGCTTTGAGGTTCATTTCTTTTTTTCTTTTCTTTTCTTTTCTTTTTTTTTTTTAAATATGGAGTTTCCCTCTTGTTGCCCAGGGTGGAGTGCAGTGGTGCAATAGTGGCTCACTGCAACCTCCACCTCCTGGGTTCAAGCAGTTCTCCTGCCTCAGCCTCCTGAGTAGCTGGGATTACAGGCATGTGCCACCATGCCTGGCTAATTTTGTGTTTTCAGTAGAGATGGGGTTTCACCACGTTGGTCAGGCTGGTGTCGAACTCGCGACCTCAGGTGATCTGCCCTCCTTGGCCTCCCAAAGTGCTTGGATTACAGGCATGAGCCACTGCGCCTGGCCTTTGAGGTTAATTTCTTTGTGAATAACTTTAAGTTACATGTAAGATATGCCTAAATAATTTCTGAAATTGTGTTAAAGATGAGGATCATAGCAAACTATCAAGAAGAAAATAAGGAATATTAAAAAGGAATTCCTTAAATGCATGATTCATCTAAAGAAAAATTACTAATCAAGAGAGACTGGAATTTATCATCAAAATATTTGTAACCAAAGGAAAGATGCAAAGCTAGTAAGTTAAATTTGAACTATATCAATAGAATATAGAGTTATATTAATACATTGTTTAGAAATAATTTATTTCCAGAGTTATTTTTTATGACAGAATTGATCTTATATAAAAACAATGGCCACCAAAAATTTACAACTAATGGAGGCTAAGTAGGCTTTGAATAAAGAAGTAGGAAGGAATTAAAATTTTGGTTACAATATTGGTGATGATCTTGTCTTTCATCTAGGCACTGACAGACTTAGTTAAGATTGTTCAAGAAAGTGGTTGGAATGGCTTTCCTGCTATTGATAGTCTCTTCTAGTCTGCCTTCAGTAGAGTTCCAGACCATAGGGTTTCGTGACTCCCTTTCAAGAGGTCTGTAAAGTCAAATAATTTTCATAATACTAATGCATTATTTACCATTTTCAGTTTTTTGACATTTGCACTATGGTATAAAGCAAAAAATTCTGATGCCTTAGTATAAATTAATGTAGTAATTGCATTAATGTACCAAATAATTCATTATCAAGTAATTTATGCATCAAACTATACTAGTAATTACTGTATTCTTTGCTGCCATTTAGCTGCAGGAAAAAAACCAGTTCCAGTTAAGAATGTCTTTGATAGAACAGTAAAAATTATTGATTTTATTAAGCTGCAATCATTGAATATATGTCCTTTTAGCATTTTGTGAGTTGAAAGAACACATCATACTATATCCTGAAGTACAATGTCTTTAGAAAAAGTAGTTATGCAATTATTGAGTTGATAGCTGAACTAGCCACTTCTTTTATGGCACATTAGTTTTACTTTGAAGAATAACTGACAGACTATCGTTGTTTAGACTTCAGTACATGGCAGACATTTTCTTGAAAAAGAACTAAGTGAGCCTGTCACTTCAAGAAAACAAAAACTGGCATTATTTGTTGCTTTCAGGCAATATTTAAATTTTCAAGCAAAAATTAGAATTTTGGAGGCTTTGTATTTGCAACTGTGACTTTGAGGGCTTCCCAAATACTTAGTGAATTTTCGGATGAGACTGATGGATGTCAGAAGTCTCTGAGACCACTCTCAGGTTCAGTGATTTGCTAGAAGGACTAACAGAACACGGCAAAACTGTTATACTCACAGTAATAGTTTATTATAGCAAAAGGTTACAGTTTAAAATCAGCAATCAAAAGAGGTGCATAGGGCGGAGTCCAGCAGAGACTAGATGCAAGCTTCCAGTTGCTCTCTCCCAGGGGAGTCATAGGGACAGTGCTTAATCTTCCCAGCAACAGTATGTGACAACACATGTGAAATATTACCAACCAGGCGAAAAGAATTCACCGGAGTCTTGGTGTCCAGGGATTTTAAGGCCTAAAGTGCCCACATTGCTGACTTTAGTAACTCCATCTGTTTTGACTCCAGAGGTCAGACTGATATTACATGGACCAAGACCCCTACCATAAATTACATTGTTAGTATAATCTGAATGGTGTGGCTCAAGGTTTTCAGTAAACAAATGATATTTTTATTAAGCAGGATATTTCATTGGCTTAGAGGTTAACTCCCAGGAGGTGGGCAAGGGCCAACCCTTTTCTTTGGAATATCGAAGGTGTGGACAACCTAGCCCTACTGAGTTATTAATCCTTTATTGAATACTGGTGATATATAAGGAATGTAATGTTTTGATATTGTAATGAAATGTGTTAATATCTGGAAGATCTGCATAGCTCAGTGAAGTAATATTTTTCAGATGACCACTGCGTGATGCAACTCATGATAAGCATCAGTAAATGACAGACCAGTGGATTTTAATGGAATAGAGTACAGATGTTTATAGATGTGGTGAGATTATACATTTCATCTAACTTACAAGTAACTGTATTAAGTAATATTCTTCATATACTATGAACCAAAGCAGTATAGAGCAACATACTGAATGCAGCAACAGATAAGGAAATCTGTCTTCTATTAAGTTAGATACTAAAAATTTGTACAAAAATGTAAGTTGGTGCTACTCTTCTCATACATTTTTTTGGCGAATATATTTTACATGAAGAATATGTTGTCTGCATTAACAGTTACTCCATTATGTGTTACTTTTAAAATTAATTTGTAAACATTTAAAATTTTCTCAGTTATAATTTCTGATACAGTAACTACTGACAGCTATAACCTATAAAAACAGAAGTTCTTTAGGGGCCAGTAATTTTTTAAACCTGTAAAGGGGCCTAGAGACTTTTTCACTGGGTCTCCTGTGTCTGGTCTAGAGGTTATCAAAGGATGAGATGAGCAGCTAAACTAAGGGAAATACAGTTTGCAACTGGAATCTCAGGGGTATCTGGAACCAGGGATTTGAATGCTACCATGAATCTTCATTTCCATCTCTTCATCTGTTTGGCCCTCTCAGCTTCATTCTTTCTTATTAAACACAGGCTCTTCAGAATATTGGAAAATCTAGCAAACAAATAAACAAGAACTCTTTCTTTGACCTTGCATCATAAATCTTTTGTTTTCAGAGAAAAAAGATTTGTTAGTGTAAGCGTGAAAAAAATATTTGAAAAGCTTGGTTCAGAGTGCTTATCATGGAATGATCAACTATGAGTAGGCCAGATTATTTTGAAGGAAAATGATAGTTTCCTTGTTGGAATTGAGGGAGAAGGAGTTCCCACAGAGAGGCTCTGTTTTCCGTGAATGGGTGGGTGCTGAACAGGCATTTTACAAATCATCTTTGAGTGTCAGCAAGTTTATAGACTGCAGATATTATGGGAGTTCAGAGTAGACAAAGTTAGGATGTTTAAGTGAGGGAACTTACATTTCTATCTCAGTTTTAGATGTGATCAAATGACATTTTATACTGGGTGATTTTAGGTTTAAAACATCACTTTGGGCACCCATGGTCATTAGCTGATATCTGTCAGGTGGTTGAATTTTGGCTCTCCCTGGAGGCATAGGTATTTCTTGAAGAGAAGAGTGATAGATAACTACCACAGTGGGGGAGGACAGTGCAGCTGAGAAATAGCTTGAATGGGAAAGTGAACGTCATTCTCCAGTTTGACTAGATAAGTAGACTCCAGTAAGGGATTATGACTTTAGAATTTCCGCGTAGGCAGGGCTTTTGACAGATTTGTTTTCTCGTCTCCCACCTGCCATTGCCTACTGTGTTCAAGGCATTATGCCATGTGCTAGACTAGAGAATTGTGTTGATGACTTAAATGTCCCCCAGTATCCACAAGCACTTTTAAATTTAGTGGAGAAAACAGATATGAAAATGACTGATTGTATTACAGGTAAGATAAAATGCCAAAAAAAAAAAAGTGTAACGAATCAGCTGACAGCATGATAGAAGATTAATTATGACCAAGGGATCAAGAAGATGGCACCTAAACTGGACACTGAAGAATGAGACAGATTTCTGTAGGCAAAGGGTTGGCAGTAAGAACATCTCAAATTAAAGGAATAGTACGATCAAAGGTGTAAGGGTGTGAAAGTGCATGTTTGATTTGTTTAAGAAATGGCAGGCAGTCCAGTGGAGACTGGCCAAGTCATAAAGATTACTGAATGCTGTGCCAGTAGTTTAGATTTAATTCTATAATTAATGGGAACTTTTCAGTTTTGATTTGTGTTTCGGGCATAGGTGTTTCTGGAGATAATACTATAGATGTATAATAGTACATCTATAACATGTAATATTATAGATACACAGTAAGAAGACCAGTACAACTGAAAGATCTGTTGTTACAGGAATAGAGAACATAACAAGTAGGAAAGGAAATGACAGGATGGAAGAAGAGAGCAGTAAGAAGGTGTAATTGTTAAGGCTTTTTGACTGATTGGATATGAGGGAAACAGGGTAGAGCAACAGGTCAGAGCTAATCATGAGAAGTTTTTATTAGGTTGAATTGTATTTAATTTTTTGATCTTAAAAAAAACCAGCAATAGATGGTTCAGCTCATAGCTTGAGTATCTGGATTGATGTTAATGACAAGTAAAGATGAGAAACAGGAGAGGGGAGAAGAGGTAAAGAGAGAGGCTGTGGGAAGAATGATGATGGTTGTTTTTAAAAAGAAGTGTTGAGTTTTAGTTGTTGTGATACCCCGATTGAAAGATCCAATAGATGGTGGAAATGCAATTCTGTCTTTAAGGGTAATGGGAGAGTTAGGAATTATTTACATTGTTAAATACTCTTTATTATGACACTGGATGAATATGACAGATATGGGAGCTAGATTATGTAAGTGACACTCCCATCTTTAAGTTTGTTTCAGAGATCCTAAATAAAACCTTTTTGAATATTACACCCTTTTGAGGGCATTATATTTGGGAGGTAGGCAGAATGTGGTTTCCAAATTATGTAAAGTATAAAGAGCTTTATATTAAAGTGGATATATTATTCTGATTGTCATATTCACTGTGTTCATAAAGAAGTACAGAATTACATCACAGCTTCTATTAATGGCTAGCAGGCAAAAACTTGTATCTTAGTCCATTATCGGTTACTGCAGCAGAATATCTGAAACTGGTAATGTATTTTTGAAAACTATTTCTTACAGTTTTGGATGCTGGGAAGTCCAAGACTGGGGGGTTGGCATCTAGTGAGGGCCTTGTAGCTAGCTACATCGTAACACAGTGGGGGAGTCACATGGTGAGAAGGCGGGAGGATGCCACCTCAGGTTTCTCCTTCCCTACTTACAAAAACCACCAATCCCATCATGGCCCACCCCAACCCATGACCTTATTTAATTCTGATTACCTCACAAAGACCCTGCCACCAAATACCATCATTGTATGAATTTGGAGATTAAGTTTCTAACACAGGAAATTTGGGGGCACATTCAAATCATAGCAACTTCCTTTTTAAAAAATTTTGTGTTTTTAAAGAAGTGTGCTATCTTTTGGGTTTTTTAGAACCTCTCAACCTAGAGTAAATACAGAATACTATTTAATAATTTCATGTTAGAATGTTTAATATGGGAGAGAGTTGAACAACTCCTGTCAAGATTATTTTATGTACTATTAGATAAGTAGCACCTTGAGAATAATAGTCTGCTTCCATTATTTTTGCATATTAGTGATCAAGCAAATTAAACACTTCCTAGGAATTGTGGTTGTCTTACCTCAAAAACAATGTTGATATAAAGTACACTGCAGGTAAAAAACGTCTAATTTTAAAAAATGGATATATAGGCTGATCCTTTTTTTTAAATTATTGAAAGTCGTTTGGAATTGCAATAAAATTTTTTCTATGGTTTCTTCAATAATTTGTAATTAAGTTTATTTGTAATTTCATCAAAATTTTAAAAAAGTTTATTTGTAATTTCATCAAAAATTAAAAAAATTTTTAAATTTCATCAAAATTTTAAAAAATATCAGTTTATAATGTATTGGTATACGGATTTAAATATGAAAATCCGTATACCAATACATTATAAACTGATATTTTTGAATAATTTTCAGAACTATTAACGTTTAACTTTTTTTTGCTAGAATGCCGAGACCCGATCTGTTTGTTTGAAAAGACAAATTGCTAGTATAAATTTAAAACAAATATGATGAATGATTAATTTGTGCCTTAGCTTCTGTTGTCTGTAACAGATGTGCCCTCTAAGATGTTCTGGCTATGGCACCTGGAAGATAATTCCTTCTTTGCATGGTTACTATAGTTATCTTATTAAGGGCCAGTTGGTTTCAGAATGTACTTTAAGAAATGTGAAAAGGCTAGGTGTGGTGGCTCACGCCTGTAATCCCAGTACTTTGGGAGGCCAAGGCGGGCGGATCATGAGGTCAAGATATCGAGACCAGCCTGGCCAACATGGTGAAACCCCATCTCTACTAAAAGTACGAAAATTAGCTGGCGTGGTGGTGTGCACCTGTAGTCCCAGCTACTCAGGAGGCTAAGGGAGGAGAATCGCTTGAACCAGGGAGGTGGAGGTTGCAGTGAGCCTAGATGGTGCAACTGCACTCTAGCCTAGCAACAGAGCGAGACTTCATCTCAAAAAAAAAAAAAAAAAGACAAATGTGAAAAATAGCTGTGGAAAAAAATTAGCTTTTTAGAAGACAGTAATAGATATCTTATTCCGATTCTCAGAAAATCAGTGGATAAACAGTTGAACTGATAATCACAAAAATACTTCAAAACCAAAGGCTCTTTCTTCATTTTTCTCATCCCTCAATTTTCTACCTCTCTCCCTCAAATTTCATGGCATTTTATTTTATGTGTCAGGATTGCCACTATCTAAATATCTTTCTTTGAAATTTCTAGACCTGTCCCACAGAGACTAAGAATTGAGAACATGGAGAGTGGGGAGTAAGGAAGTTGCATGGTCCTTCCTGTATCTGTTTTTAATACCTTGTGCCTCAGCACCCCTGTTTTGGGGAACTTCCTGCATGTAAACTGTCAAAGCCTCTCACAGTTAGAGATACAAAGCTGTTTTCTGGTAACTTGTGGTGTCACTATTTCTTCTCTATGCGAGAAAGGAGCTTTGAAATTAAAGAATCTGAGTTTATGGGAAAAGTCACCTGAGTGTGCTACTTGGATACCACTTAAAAAAAAATTTTTTTTTTTGAGACAGATTCTGGTTCTGTTGCCCAGGCCAGAGTGCAGTGGCATAATCTCAGCTTACTGCAACCTCTGCCTCCCAGATTCAAGCAATTCTCATGCCTCAGACTCCCAAGTAGCTGGGATTATAGGTGTGTGCCACTAAATCTGGATAATTTTTGTATTTTTAGTAGTCAGGGTTTCACCATGTTGGCCAGGCTGGTCTCGAACTCTTGGCCTCCTGTGATCAGCCTGCCTTGACCTCCCAAAGTGCTGGGATTGCAGGTGTGAGCCACTGTGCCTGGCAGGTACCGCAGATTTGTGCTAACTTCATCTGTGCTTTTTATTACACGGTGCTCTTACTGCAGTCCTTTTGTTCATGCATTCCAGACTTTTAGTATATTTCCCCTTAGCTGCCTTCTTTGACATTTTTACCACACTGCTTAAGGCCTGTCTTCTTCCTCATTAGATGGCCTTGATTACTACTTTATAGAGAGAATAAAAATTACCTATTTCAAGTTCACTCATCACTTTGTGACCTTAAGGAATTAGACTAGGTATCTCAAAGCCTTTTCCATCCCAGATGTTTCATCTTAAAATAATTTTCTCTACTTTCTACTGTGAGGCAACTGTGTATTTGTTCTTTTACCATTCCACGATTGTAGATACTATGTTTTCACCTATCTTCTTTTGTCTCTTCTGTTTTTTAAGGAAAAGATGACCTTCTTCCCTAGTAAGACTGTTTTTCTCATGCTCTTTTTTTTTTTCCTTTTGAGACAGAGTCTTGCTCTGTTACCTAGGCTGGAGTAAAGTGGCATGATCTCAGCTCACTGCAACCTCTGCCACCTGGGTTCAAGTAATTCTCATGTCTCAGCCTTCTGAGTAGCTGGGATTACAGGTGCACACCACCATACCCAGCTAATTTTTGTATGTTTTGTAGAGACAGGGTTTCGCCATGTTGTCCAGGGTGGTCTTGAAGTCCTGAGCTCAGTCTGCCTGCCTCAGCCTTTCAAAGTTCTAGGATTATAGGCTTGAGCCACTGTGCCCGGCTGTTTTTCTCATAATCTTAAACTCATTTTTTCTCATTTATTTTAGAGCATTGCTTTGTCAAACATCCCCCCTTTATAATAGTTGTAATGAAACAGTTTTCAAAAGGATGTTTAGAGTAATGTTACTACCATTAGATTAAGAGTAAGGATGTAAAGTTGAGATTCATTCCTGGGCTAATATGTTTTCTTGGCATTTTGAAGGGTGCTTTCATATATAGAAATCCAGAGAACAGTTCTACCTGAGCTTTTATTATAACCCCCACAAACATTTGTGGACTCCTATTGTATGCAAAGCACTATACTAAGAATGCTATAGGGGACATAAAAATTATCAAAATTTGGCCTGTTAGAGGAGGAGTTTATGGCCTAGAATAGGGAACATGGAAAAAAGTACAATGAGATAGAGGAAGATTGATGTCTAAATGCAGAGGAGTTTAAAGGAGGCTGTATTAGTTTGTCTTCACCCTGCTCTACATAACTACCTGAGACTGGGTAGTTTATAAAGAAATGATGTTTAGTTGACTCACTTCTGAAGACTGTACAGGAAGCCTGGCTGGGGAGGCCTCAGGAATCTTACAGTTATGGCAGAAGGCAAAGGGGAAGCAAGCACATCTTCACATGGTGACAGGAGAGACAGCATGTGAAGGGGAATGTGCCATACATTTTTAAACCATCAGATCTCGTAAGAACTCACTATCATGAGAGCAGCAAGGGGAAATTTGCTCCCATGAACCAGTCACCTCCTACAGGGTCCCCTCCCCAACACAGGGAATTATACAATTCAACCTGAGATTTGGATGGGGGCACAGAGCCCCAGCCTCTCCCAAATCTCATATTCTCCTCACATGTCAAGACACAATCATGCCTTCCCAACAGTCCCCCAAAGTCTTAACTCATTCCAGCATTAACTGAAAGTCCAAAGTCTCATCTGAGACAAGGCAAGTCCCTTCCACTTATGAGCATGTAAAATTAAAAACAAGTTAGTTTCTTCCAAGATACAATGAGAGTACAGGCATTGGGTAAATGCTGCTGTTCCAAATGGGAGAAATAGCCAAAACAGAGGGACTATAGGCCTCATGCAAGTCCGAAACCCAGCTGGAAAGTAATGAAACCTTAAAACTCCAAAATAATCTCCTTTGATTCCATATCTCACATCCAGGGCATGCTGATGCAAGGGGTGGCCTCCTAAGGCCTACGGCAACTCTGCCCCATGGCTCTGCAGGATACAGCCCCCACAGCTGCTTTCATGGGCTGGCATCGAGTGCCTGTGACTTTTGGAGGCACACGGTGCAAGCTGTCAGTGGATCTACCCTTCTGGGGTCTAGAGGATGATAGCCCTCTTCTCACAGCTCCATTAGGCAGTACCCTTATAGGGACCCTCTATGGGGGCTCCAATCCCACATTTTTCCCCCTCTGCACTTCCCTAGTAGAGGTTCTATGTGAGGGCTCTGCCCCCCACAGCAGACTTCTGCCTAGACATCCAGGCAATTTCCATACATCCTCTGAAATCAAGGTGGAGGCTCCCAAACTTCAGCTCTTGCCTTCTGTGTACCCAGAGACCCAACACCACGTGGAATCCACCAAGGCTTGTAGCTAGCACCCTCTGAAGCCATGTCCCGAGTTGTATATTGGCCCCTTTTAGCCACAGCCACAGCTGGAGCTGGAGTGGCTGGGACACAGGGCACCAAGTCCCAAGGCCACACTTAGTAGTGGGGCCTTGGGACTGGTCCATGAAACCGTTTTTCCCTCTTAGACCTCCAGGCCTGTACTGGAGGGGCTGCCGTGAAGATCTCTCACCTGCCCTGGGAGACATTTTCCCCTCTGTCTTGGCTATTTGCATTGGCTTCTTGTCACTTATGTAAATTTCTGCAGCTGGTTTGAATTTCTCCCCAGAAAATGGGTTTGTCTTTTCTATCACATGGTCAAGCTGCAAAATTTCCAAACTCTTATGTTCTGCTTCCCTTTTATTTATTTATTTATTTATTTATTTATTTATTATTATTTTTTAAAGACAGGGTTTAACCATGTTGGTCAGGCTGGTCTAGAACTCACGACCTCAGGTGATCCACCCACCTTGGCCTCCAGAGTGCTTGGATTACAGGTGTGAGCCACCGCGCCTGGCCCTCTGCTTCCCTTTTAAACATAAGTTCCAATTTCACACCATCGCTTTCTTCATGCATATGAGCATACACTTTTAGAAAAAAACCAGGTCACATCTTGAATGCTTTGCTGCTTAGAAATTTCTTCTGCCAGATACCCTAAATCATCTCTCTCAAGTTCAAAGTTACACACATCTCTAGGGCAGGGGCACAAAGCTGCCAGTCTCTGTTAAAGCATAGCAAGAGTGACCTATACTCCAGTTCCCAATAAGTTCCTCATCTCCATCTGAGACCACATCAGCCTGGATTTCACTACCAATATCACTATCAGCATTTTGGTTACAACCATTCAGCAAGTCTCTAGGAAGTTCAGAACTTTCCCACATGTTCTTATCTTCTGATGCCTCCAAAATGTTCCATCTTCTGCCTATTACCCAGTTCCAAAGTTGCTTCCACATTTTGAGGTATCTTTATACGAGTGCCACACTTCTCTGGTACTGGTTTTCTGTATTACCCTATTCTTACACTGCTACAAAGAACTGCCCGAAATTGGGTAATTTATGAAGAAAAGAGGTTTAATTGACTCACAGTTCTGTAGGTTATACGGGAGGCATGACTGGAGAGGCCTCAGAAAACTTACAATCATGGCAGAGAGCAAAGGGGAAGCAATAACATCTTCACATGGTAACAGGAGAGAGTGAGTGCGAAGGGGGAAGTGCCACCCGCTTTTAAACCGTCAGATCTTGTGGGAATTTACTATCACGAGAATAGCAAGGGGAAATTTGCCTCTGTGATTCAGTCACCTCCCACCAGCTCCTCCCCCAACACTGGGAGTAACAGTTCAACATGAGATTTGGGTGAGGATACAGAGCCAAACCGTATCAGAGGGAGGTAATGTATTCAGTTAAAGTGGATTAAAAATGGCTTTATGCAAGTATACTTTTCCTTGGAACTCAACATTTAATAGTATTTTGAAAGGAGAAATTGAATGATGAATGTATTGTGAGAAGACATGGTGAAACAAGGTAGTATTTGTAGAGTTACACATAGTCTGATTTGGCTGGAACGGAGGCTGGAGCCTTTCATCGTGGCCTTTGAATGCCATGGTGAATAATTTGTGCTTTATTTGTTACTGAATGGCCTTTTGCAGACTTATGAGCTATTAGGGTGAAATGATTAAGCCTGTGGTTTAGGAAGAAGAACCTGTTAGGGAGATGAATCTTTCTCTAGTTGTAGGAAGGGTTGAAGCAGTATGATACGGAGAGGGTGGTAATGAATACAGGAATGGAAAACTGGAGAATAATTTCAGTGATAGTGGAGGTGTGGTGTGCAAGTTGGCAGTAGCTTTATGGCTGGGAAGATAAGAAGTGTTTAGGAAAAACTCTCAAATTGTTTTTCCTCTGCCTTTATACACCACAATCAACACAGAAGACGTCTGTGTCTAAATACACGGTATTTCTCCCTGGCAAGTAAGCAATCAGTTTTATAGTGAACATCAGCTGCTTGGCCTCCAATTCATTTCTAGCACTATCCAGAGATAGTGTCCGATCCCAAAAGCTGAGGGCCCAGTCTTGGTGGCCCAGTTGTGGGGGACTGGGCGCTCCTTTCCACTGACTGTAAGTCTGGATCTCTAGAACTTCTACCAGATGGCTTCAAGTTGGGATTCCTACAATCCCCTCTTTGGGTTCGATTAATTTACTAGAGCTACTCACAGAACTCAGGGAAACACATTTACTGGTTTATTATGAAAGATCTGTTAAAGGATACAAGTAAACAGCCAGATGGCAAGGTCTGGATGCCATAGGGCAAGGTCTGGAAGGGTCCCAAAGGCAGGAGGGTCCCAAATGCTTCTGTCTCCATGGAGCTAGGTGTGCCACCCTCGCAGCAAGTGGATGAGTTCTTGTTCACCTTCCTGTTCACCTTCACATGTTCAGCTGTGAAGCCAGTCCTTTTGTTTTTTTATGGAATTTTTATGACATCAGCACTTTCCCCAATAAGAAGGCCCCCACAGGACATTCTCTGAAATGAGGGCCTTAAACCGACTATTGGAAAAGTGGAGGAAAATTAGAGTCCTGCCTTGGTGCAGGTGAAAGAAGGGCAGGAGAAGGTCGTTTCCTGAGGCCTAACACACTGAACATTATAATAAAAGACTGTAACAAGGGTGATGTGGTTTGAATGTGTGTTCCCTCCAGATCTCATGTTTAGTGAGAACTCTAGTGTTGGAAGTGGGGCCTGGTGGGAGGTATTTGGATCATGGAGGTGGATCCCTCATGAATGGTTTACTGCCCTTCCTGTGGTAATGAGTTCAGGTGAGAACTGGCTGTTTAAATATGCAGTGCCCAACCCCTACTCTATGGATTGGTAACTTGTCTATGGCCTATTAGGAACTGGGCCACACAGCAAGAGGTGAGCCGCAGGCAAATGAGCATTACTGCCTGAGCTCCACCTTCTTTTAGGAGCAGCATTAGATTCTCACAAGAGTGCAAACCCTATTTTGAACTCCTCATGTAAGAGTAGGTTGTGCACTCCTTATGAGAATCGAATGCCTAATGGTCTGAGGTAAAACAGTTTCATCCTGAAATCATCTCTGCTGATCCCTCTCTGTGGAAAAATTGTCTTCCACTAAATCAGTCCCTGGTGCCAGAGGTTGGGGACCACTGGTTTAAAGGAGGCTGGCTCCTCCTCTCTTCTCTTACTCTCTCTGGTCATGTGATGTGCTAGCGCTCCCTTTGCCTTCTGCCATGAGTAAAAGCTTCCTGAGGCCTCACTAAATGCAGATTCCAGCACCATGCTTCCTCTATAGTCCTGTACAATCACGAGCCAAAATAAACCGCTTTTCTTTATAAATTACCCAGTTTCATGTATTCCTTTATAGCAATGCAAAGACAGACTAAGACAAAGGGCTATGAGAGTTATAAGCCAGGAACTGTGGATGAAAACCTATTTTTTTAAAATACAGATACTAAACACAAACAAATAAAGTAACACTGCAAGAAGGAATCAAAGTTGCTTTTGAAGTTTCAGGTCTGGACACTAGGAAGGATGTTGGTGTCGTTAACAAAGAGGACGAGTGAGTGTGTGTGTGTGTGTGTGTGTGTGTGTGTGTGTGTGTGTGTGTAGAGGTATTTGCTAATTTTTTAAGATTTTGATATGTTCACCTTAAGGTGAAGATTCTTGGGAGGGCTTTGTTAATTTAAGCCTAGAGTTTAGGAAGGAAGTTAGATTTAGAGAGGGAAATTTGGGGATCACTCTCAATAGAGGTTATAATTTGAGCCGATTGATAACTGATATTTCCATGAGTACGAATAAATATAGAAATGTAAAATCCTGAGGAAAAGCATGTAGAAAATGCCTTTGTTTTAGGATGACCTTTGAGTAAATTGTGTAATATTTCACCCTTATTTTTTTTTAAAAAGTTACATAGGAGAAACCTTGAGAAAGCACAAACAGAGAAACCTAATGCCTAAAACATTACCTAACATATAATAGGAGCTTAACAAAAATCTTTATTGAATGAAAAATTGTAACTTATTTAGGATGTAAGCGTACATGCAGAAGAATAATGGGCATATTGTGGACAACTTTTGAGGGACAGATTGGATAATGCCCGTTCCCCTGCCTTGTGCTCATAGAGTTATTGCTGAGACTGGATAAAAGGACAGATTTGAGAATATTTTGAACTTTTAAAATGTTCTTTGAGGCATATTTTGGTTTGGGGAACTGAAAGAAATTTCAAAAGGTAATATGTCTGTATTCAGCAAGTAAGTTAACATGTCTGTATATAAGCTTATATTCTTTACATTTTATTTGGTGGGAATTAGATTTGTAAAGTGTATTGTAAAGATTGTTTAAGGTATTCTTATGGTCACACCTCTTTTGATAAGTCAACTTTTTTTTTTTTTTGCCTGTGCTTTTTCCATTTGCCTGTAACATTTTTCTCACCTTCCTTCTCAGTCCCTCACTTTTTCCAAATCAGTTGCCATTCATCTTTTAGGTTTCAGTTTAGCCACAGTTAGTTCTTTCAGGAAATCTATACTAAAATTCTAAGACTAAAACAAGTTGTTTTTTTGTATCCCTGTGTATCTCAGTACTTACTATACCAGATTACAGTTGCTTGATTTGTCTGTCTTCTCCACTAGATCCTAAACTTTCATGTCATAGTGTTCTGTGGTACTTACTTTTATATTTCTACCATGTAGCACAATGCTTGGCACATAGTTTGTTGGAGATGAACTAAATAAGAGACAATGTTAGACTAAAGTTTACTTTTAACCTTAGGATATAGTGATTTCTCGTCTTCATATTCTGAATGGTATGCTATTGTAATTGTTGAAGATCTAAGAAAAACCCAACTATAAGAATTGAGATTGTTTTGAGGATTTAAAGTACACAGATACAAGAGATTGGAAATGTGCTGTAGGAACTGATAATTAGTCGCCTGCTAGCAGGTATTGTGCTAGCCTTCCTTCCCTTTTCCTCCTTTCTTTCAACATTTGATTAGCGCATAACATTTCTTGGAGAGGTGTGTGGCTTTTTCTTCTCTTTGTTATCTGTTCACTAGGGTGATGGGAGTTAAAGGTAGTAAAAATTACATAGTCATGGTTGATTGCATTTCAGTATAAACTTTTGTATTCTCACCTTTGGTATGTTAGTCTTTTAGTTAATTTTGGATGGACAGAATGTATGACAGTGCTGTTTCTTTAGAAACACTCTCAAAACTAAAACCTCTTTTGGAGTCTGTAAATACGTTACCTGTTGAAAAAGGAAACAACATTTCTGCCCTTACTTTGAACTAACTTGATTTGACATAAATATATACATGCATGCATGTGCACACACACATACGTAGACACGCTAGATATCTGGGTGTATACAAATATACCCAAGAATAGCTAATATAATCATGCTCTCTTCCCCACTTTCCCAAGTTGAAGTGGTGCATAGCTGATCTAAGGAGTACTACACCTGTTTTGGTTGGCCTAGGGGTTGTTCAAATGAATTTACCAGTGACCCAATGTTAGTCTCTATCATAGTGATTTGAAAAAAGGCCAAGTAAAGTCACTTAGTATGCAGTGAATTTTCTTTACTTTCCTCTTCACTTTAAGAAATCAGTTGCTTTTATTTTTTAACCTTTAGCTCAGACTGTATTAGTCCATTCTCATGATGCTAATAAAGACAAATCTGAGATGGGGTCATTTATAAAGGAAAGAGGCTTAATTGATTCACAGTTCCGCAGGACTGGGAAGGCCTCAGGAAACCTACAATCATGGTAGAAAGGGAAGCAAACATGCCCTTCTTCACATGGTGTCATCAAGGAGAAGTACTGAGGAAAAGGGGGAAAAGCCCCTTATAAAACCCTCAGATCTCATGAGAACTCACTCACTTTCACAAGAACAGCAGCATGGAGTTAACTGCCTCCATAATTCAGTTACCTCCCCACCAAATCCCTCCCACAACATGTGGGGGATTATGGGAACTGCAATTCAAGATGAGATTTGGGTGGGGACACAGCCAAACCGTATCACAGACAGTAAGAATTGTATTTGTTACAAATAAATATGGGAACTTTAGACAATTTTTATGCTTTAGCAAATTCATACCAACCTGAAATCACCAATTTAGTTTTAGAAGACACAAGCATGTGTTGGAAAGTCTGATTAGCATTTTGAGACTTATAGAATAACTTCAGAAGTTTGTAATATGATCAGGCACACAGAGTCCCAAGTGATTGAGATGACAAAATATTTTTTCGCAATTGGATTTCTGCACGTATGTTTCTCTGTAACAACTTTGGTGCCTGTCGGTAATATAACCAAAAGGAATAACACAGTGGAAACTAAAAGTGATCTGTTGGTAACTTCAATATAGTTTTCTTTTTCTAAAGGAAGTCTATTTATGTTAGCACTGTTTTAATCGTTTTCTTTTGTGTAGTAGACAGTTTTCATTTGTGATTATCAAGTTAGTTGTAAATAATTGTGCAGTTTCAATGAAATGCCTGTCTCTATTCACAGTAGGATATTTTTTCATAGCACAGATTTCTGTATTTTTCTCTGATCAAGTGAAACAGACTAAAAAACACAAAGACTCCTTTAAGGCTCCTCAAAGGTGTTCTGCAATATGCAGCATACTTTTTTCCCCCCTTGAGACAGGGTCTCGCTCTGTTGCCCAGTCTTGAGTGCAGTGGCACGATCTCGGCTCACTGCAGCCTTGACTTCCTGGGCTCAAGCCATCCTCCCATCTTAGCATCTCGAGTAGCTGGGACCATAGGCATGTGCCACCATGCCTGGCTAATTTTGGTATTTTTTGTGGAGGCGGGATTTTGCTATGTTACCCAGGCTGGTCATGAACTCGTGGGTTCAAGCAGTCCCCGCCTTAGCCTCCCAAAGTGCTGGGATATAAAGGCATGAGCCACTGTGCCTAGCCACAGCACACATTTATAAAAAATATTCATGTAATTCCAAATTTAAAATAGAGTGATTTCTGTAACTTTTTTTTGTTTACTTATTTAACATGTGATTTTATCTTAGATGTATGATATTGTATATAAATTTATTTATAGTTCTAAAAAAAATGAAATCAAGGGGTTCCATATCTGCCTATAAGATTTCTCAACAAAAATTTACAAAGCTAGCTGTGAAGACATACGTACTTCTTGAATTTCTTGCTGCTGTTCCTTTTCCCATCTTCCTTAGAGAGGCAAAGAAGAAGAGACAGGGAAATTTACTTTTAAAATAGGAGAACATTAAATGCTTTATTATTAACGTGTTATATTAAGCAGTTTTAAGTCACAGTATCTCAAGTACATACTGTCCTTTATACTGTACCACAACCTCCAAAATATATGCACATTGGGAAAGAATGGGGGCTCTTTGAGAGTTTCCTTCTAGAGTTGCCAGGTGAAATGTAAAAATTTCTAGTTTATTAATACTATGGCATCTGCAGCCCTGATTAGTCTGTATAATCTATAATGTTCAAAAAGAGTTTTGAGGAAATTTCCTCCTAAAATTAATGCCTTAGTAGAAAAAGAAAGATTGGGTTCTCCTTTTCTCTTCCCCATATTGGATGGAAAGTAAACAAGACTGGAAAATAGGTAATTGAGACTAAGATCATTCACAGATTGATCACCCATTATGCAACAGTCATAAAATTGGATAGTTTTCTTGAAGAAGTCCCATAGCCTTTGAGTATCCTCTACTCCTCTGTGATGGTTTGATAATAATCAAGCTAATATTTACTGAGTTCTTGCTATCCATTAGGTACTCTTCTAAGCAACTTTATGCGTGTTAGCTCATTTAATAATATTAAGCCAACATTCTGGGAGATTGACACTATTGTATTCCTTTTATAGATGAGGAAACTGAGGCTCAGAGATAAAGTAATCTGCTTACATTTGCACAGCTAGGTGGTAGAGCTGGGATTCAAAAAAAGTGACTCTAGAAACTTTTCTCTTAACCATTCTACTATAAAGCCTATGTAGTATTTTTCATTTTTGTATTTTTCTTTTTTTTTTTTTTTTTTTCCTAAGATGGGGTTTCACCATGTTGGTCAGGCTGGTCTTGAACTCCTGACCTCAGGTGATCCGCCCGCCTTGGCCTCCAAAGTGCTTGGATTACAGGCGTGAGCCACCACACCCGGCCTTTGTATTTTTCTTTATAGGAATTTAGGACAAGTATTTAATTTTATTCTGAGGTTAAGATCGAAATTAATTTCCCTAATTTACAAGTGATGGTAACGACATACAAAATGTAAACACTTGGCCATAACTGGAGATGTTTCTGATGAGATTGGGTATGTTTAGGGTGGCATTGCCATAGATTGGAGGTTTCTTGGGTTTCTGGTAGGTCTTGGTCTTCTGTTAGTATGCCTTGTCTCTTTTGAACAAGCTCAGGGAGTGTCAGCATAACCATCCTTCTTTGAGTTCTATCAGCCTAAACTGTTTTCACATATCAGAATTTCTGGCTGGGCCAGAGGTTTGTTACAGTTGAAATGGTTTAACATTTTTTAAGGATCAAATCAACTACATAAATGTTTACAAGCTGATGGCTGGATAATTTAATTGTAGTTTATAGTCATAATCAAGAATTGACATGTTTTGCTTTATGTGTTTGAAGCTTATGACCTTTTGACATGAAAGGAAATTACTAACGTGTAGGAAACAGTTACTTATTTAGATTAATGTCTTTCTCCACAACTGACCTACCCATTTTAATGCTCAGATCTTAGGGAAAGTACATAGATGTAAAAAACTGACTCGGTGTGGTAGATTACACCTGTAATCCCAGCACTTTGAAAGGCTGAGGTGGGCACATCACTTGAGTCGAGGAATTTGAGACCAGCCTGGGCAACATGGCAAAACCCTGTTCTCTACAAAAAATAAAAAATTTAGCTGGGCATGGTAGCATGTGTCTGCAGTCTCAGCTACTTGAGAGGCTGTGGTGGGAGGATGGCTTGTGCCCGGAAGGTGGAAGTTGCTGTGAGCTGAGATCGTACCAGTGCACTCCAGCCTGGGCAACAGAGTGAGACCCCCATCTTAAAAATACAAAACAAAAACAACTAAAAACCACAAATAAACATGTATCAATTAAAATCCTAAGTCAGATATCTGTTATAAAGTAGTAATTTTGTAATGCCCCATGGATCTCTGTGTATCATTTCATGGTGAATTCAAAAGATGAAGGAGATTAAATAAAACCTTTTCATCTTGATAGTGCCTAAGACACAACAGAAATTTTACAAATAACAAGTATACAAAAATAGAGATTTGCTTAAAATTGTCCTTAATTTTATCTTTGTTGGATATATAAATGTGTTCTCTGGGATAGTTCCACTGCTTTAAGTAATGAGGAATGTACTAGTTTCGTATTCTAAGGATATCCTAAGGATAGCCCATATATTTTTATACTAAACCTTATAGCCTGAAATTTCAAAATTTTATTTTCTTATGTAGTTAAATTATAGTTCTTCAGAGGACCTTTATGATCTCCAGTGTAAACTTTTCATTTTAGATTAAAAAAATCCCTAAGTTCTTGAAAGTTAAATTTAATTGTCATTGGTCTCAAAGATAATGGCTACACTAGGATTAGGATTTTAGGGGAATGCAATATTGATTGTTCTTTCTCATCTTCCTCTAATACTGAAGTTTACAATTATGTTTTATAAATAAGTTTTTCACTATTTTTAGTCTTATGCCTAGGGCTCTAAATACATAGGTTGGTTTTAGAAGAAAACTAAAAGTAATTCTTTCAAGAAGTTTTAAGTTTCTGTGTTTTTGTTTTATTTTTATTTTTATTTCTAGAAAGAGTCTCACTGTGTCACCAGGCTGGAGTACAGTGGTGCGATCTCAGCTCACTGTAACCTCCGCCTCCCGAGTTCAAGCGATTGTCCTGCCTCAGCTTCTTGAGTACCTGGCACTACAGGCGTGTGCCACCACTCCCAGCTAATTTTTGTATTTTTAGTAGAGATGGGGTTTCACCATGTTGGCCAGGATGGTCTCGATCTCTTGACCTTGTGATCCGCCTGCCTCAGCCTCCCAAAGTGCTGGGATTACAGTCATAAGTCACTGTGCCCGGCCCTTTTGTTTTATTTTTAAAAATTAAGGAGTCAAGAATAACAAGCTTTTATTACAACAGTCTTACAAAAATAGTCATAGTAGCATAATGCGTTTATCATTGGCTCATATATAATATTATACATACTACATTATTATAAATATAAGATTACAAATAAACTTTGGTAAAGCTGAAATACTGTATTATGTTACATAATTGAATATATCATTGTAATATGAATGTTTATTGTTTTCCTCTGAATGTTTCAAATTAGGCTGTAAGTATCTAAGGACGAGTTTGGCTAAACTATCAAAAATGTAAAAATATTTTATAACAATTACTTTGGAGATTTGTTACCATGCCTGTTTGATACTTCTAGTATATTTCTAAGTATGTTTCTGTTTATATCAGTCCATGAGGCTTTTATAGGCATACTTGGTATCATGGATGATGCTAGAGTTATAGCCAGTTTCTTAAGCAGATCATTTGATAGTATGTAGGTAGAGTACAGTTAAATTGAGAGCAAGAAGGGTGAAGGGACAAAGGTGCTATTTATTCTTCCACATGTTTGTTAAATAAGTTTGGAAAATTGAGTGCACATGTGTAGTCATGGAGTAGATTATCTTAGAGCCAAAGGGATTAATCAGCTTCATGTTCAAACAGGAAATTAGAATAGCATCCTTTAGACAGTGTAATTCTGTTTTCCTGTCTCAGGGCACAAACACTAAAATAGTGTTATATTCTCATAGGTTTCTTGTCCCTGGTGAAGTCTTGGTTCCTTAGTATAAGATAGAAGTGGTAAATTAATCATTTCCATTTGTCCATCTTTTATTTTTCTAAGTAAGGATTTGGTTGCCGTAGTTTTATATTTTGAATAGCAGGCAATCCTGGAGGTAGGAAGATGGGTAGAAACGGAAGAATTTATGTATGAGATGACTAGGACTGAACTTATACAACAAATTAAAGACCAAGTAAATGAGTATTTTTTGAGAGACTGAGGTTAAATAGAATTGAGTTAAAATTGGAATAATTGGTTCAGAGTAAAATGTAAATGTTTAAGTTACATGTAGGCATTTAAAACCCCTAGTGGTATGTTTTTCAAGTACCATTAGAAATTTTACAGTTGTAATTTATATTGTAATATCTTCTCTCTTTTCCCTAGGTGGTATCATGGAAAACTTGATAGAACGATAGCAGAAGAACGCCTCAGGCAGGCAGGAAAATCTGGCAGTTATCTTATAAGAGAGAGTGATCGGAGGCCAGGGTCTTTTGTACTTTCATTTCTTAGCCAGATGAATGTTGTCAACCATTTTAGGTAAGTCTTTATTCCTATTATGAAGCCACATGGTGTAGTTATTTTTATATAATATTTATAAATATACCTGTGTAATAAAGGTGAATGACTCAGTAACAAATAATAGAAAAGGATGCTTGTTTTCAGTCAAATGGTTTAATCAGTGATTTAGAGAGATTCTTTTGAATGTTCACATTTTTTGTTTAAAAACAATATTGTTGGGCATTACTGTGCTGATTCTCAAATATATTTATAGCTTTTAAAGCATAAAGAACTACAAATAAACTTTGGTAAGGCTAAAGGAAAGGAATCACATACTTTTAGACTATAGAATAATAAAAAGTATAGGAGACCCTGTTTAAAACTCAGTTTGTGTCCTTTATTTTAGCTTCACTATTCTGAAACTCTTTGTAGACATGTACTTCAGTGAAACAGGCATGTAAATTTTCAAGTGCAAATATTAATTCTGTATATATAAATATATTTTTATATATTCTGTTTCACTTTTATAGAAGAAATTGAAAAAAATCATCTAATGCATATAGTGTTAAATGATAAAATGTTTGTGTACCCTTGGTTTTTAGATTTTAAAGTAAGCTTTAGTAGTACCATGATACCACATGTAGCATGCAAAATTATTACTGTACTTTCTGTAAATATTTCAACAGATCTGTGAGCTACTTTTAGCCAGAGAAAACTTACTAAAATTGTTAATTTGGCCCTAAATATGGAAAGTGAGAAGAGGTATCAGAGGGTGAATTCTCAAATATTTGATAGAATTCTGTAATTGAGGTTTATAAGCCTGATATGTATTTCATATCAAATGCATGTATATATATGTAAGAGAAACAGGCCCAAGTAATTTGCTATGATAAAGATATTAATGGTATTTTAGTATAAGGATGTATTTACAAGGAAAAGAGTATGGCGATTATGGATTTATAATTTCTTTATGAAACTTGGTCTTTAAAATTGGCTGTAAAGATTTTTTATCCTGTTATGTTTTCCTGTTCAAATAGGATTATTGCTATGTGTGGCGATTACTACATTGGTGGAAGACGTTTTTCTTCACTGTCAGATCTAATAGGTTATTACAGTCATGTTTCTTGTTTGCTTAAAGGAGAAAAATTGCTTTATCCAGTTGCACCACCAGAGGCAAGTTTTCAAAAGTTTATTTTTTCACTATAATAATGATTTTAGCTGTTGTTCAGTTTCTTATGATGTTTATTATAATTCAAGAAGTATTTGTTGTATTAAATTTTAATTTGGGTTATAATGTCAGAACAAAATGGACAACTTCTTTGAAAAAGAAAATACTTTTCAGTAATTTTGTATTTAAAGAATCAGGTTAAAAAAAGTACTGTATGGTGATAGACTAACAAATATTTCTGACTGTATAAGGACAAATTACTGATTTCATAGTACTAAACCTGACTTTGCTGCAAGATTCTGAAATGCCTTCTGTATCATCAGAGAAAGATTGGTTAACTTACATGTTTCTTATGGTATATTTAAAATGAAATGATCATTCATATTACCTGATAAAAGCATATTGCTTATATTTAAAATATAATTTTCATAAAAACAAAAACAACAGAAAAGCCTTGCTAGGCACTGGATGTTAAGTCCAAGTAAAAATTTATTTGATCTCATGGAGTTTCTGATGTGAAGTTTTATTGACTTTAACTGTGTGGATATGCCTCTTTTGACTTTCAGATAAAAAGACTGTCTTTTAAAACCCCCCCCTTTTTTTTTAATGGTTTCTAGCCAGTAGAAGATAGAAGACGTGTACGAGCTATTCTGCCTTACACAAAAGTACCAGACACTGATGAAATAAGGTATTTTATAATGTATTCTCTTGCACAGGCATTTTAAAGAGCTAAACTTGGAAGATTTTTTTACTCTTGGACTAGGAAGGTTTTGCAATTTGAGGAAATGGCATATAGCAAGGTGAAAGAGCTTTTAATATTGGGTCTATTGCTCCTGGACCTTTGGGTTGGCTTATTTGTTCAGACTGTGGCTTTGGATCAGGGGTGGATCAGATCCACCCTGATAGGAGTGACTATAATAGGAGAAATAATTAGGTTTTATTACATTGTCTCACAAAGGAGAGTTCTCTTTTAATCTATATCCTATTTAAGTTTTTTTATGCCCCAGCTATAAATAAGCTTCTATTTTATGTAGTGGGTAAATAATTTTAAACCTTTGAAATGTTATAGAACTATGCAACATGTTAATTTTTTTATTTCTGTATAATTTATTATGTAATTTGATAATCAAATTATCTGTGTCTTTCTATAAGCTATTTAACTTTCTAGTGGAAACTTTGTTTCTTACCATTAATTCTCTCATTTAATTCTTATTGACACACTTTTATTTGTAATCTAAACTGGAAAGCCCTATAAAAGACAAAGGAGAAAATGCATGTATTAAAGAAGAACAGTGATGAAATACAAATTTAGGAATTTAGGTAATTTTTGATTTTTTTGTGGAATCATTTAGGACAGCAGTTCTCAAAGTATGTTTCATGTAACTCTGGGGATCTTTGAGACCCATTTCGAAGGTTCATGTATTAGTCAGCGTTCTCTAGAGGAGAAGATTTATTTTTGGGAATTGGTTCACCCGATGATAGATAGAGGCAGAAAAGACCCACAGTCAGCTGTCTGCAATCTGGAAACCCAAGAAGGCCAGTGGTATAATTCAGTCTACATCTAAAGACCTGAGAACCGGGGAGCCAATGGTGTAAATCCTAGTTTGAGTGCAGGAGAAGATGAGATGAAATGTCCCAGCTCAACCAGTGAGGAAGAAAAAAAAGGGATGAATTTCTCCCGCCTCTACTTTTTGTTCTCTTCAGACCCTTAGTCAACTGGATGATGCCTACTCACATTGGGGATGTCAGGATACTGTCCTCTGATTCAAATGCTGATCTCATTAAGAAACACCCTCACAGACAAACCCAGAAATACAATATTTAATCTGGGAACTCTGCGGCCCAGCCAAGTTGACACATAAAATTAACCATCACAACCCATGAGATTAGATTATTTTCATAACCATACTAAGACATAATTTCCCTTTTTCATTGTGAATTTTACAGTGATGGTACAGATGCAATGGGTGGTAAAACTGCGGTGTCTAAGTAGAAATCAAGACTGTGGCACAAAAGTGTACAGTATTCTTCACTGCTACACACTTGGAGTTAAAGACAGCTTCATGTAAAGACAGCTTATTGATGAGGGAGTAAAAAATATTTATTAAATTTCAACCTGTGACCATACAACTTTAATCTGTATGATGAAATGGGAAGCATGTATAAAACACTTCTGCTGTGTACCAAAGATCAGTGTCATGAGGAAAAGCAATGTGAGATAACTGAACTGGAGACAGAGTCTTGCTCTGTCACCTAGGCTGGAGTGCAGTGGCACAGTCTTGGTTCACTGCAACCTCCACCTCCTGGGTTCAAGGGATTCTCATGCTTTAGTCTTTTGAGCAGCAGGAATTATAGGTGCGTGGCACCAGGTCCAGCTAATTTTTGTATTTTAGTAGAGACGAGGTTTTGCCATGTTGGCCAGGCCAGTCTCGAACTCCTGACCTCGAGTGATCTGCCTGCCTTGGCTTCCCAAAGTACTAGGATTACAGGGATGAGCCACTGCACTTGGCTTAGCTGTGACTTTTGTGCACACCATTTTCACTTGCGAGAATGTTTGACATTTTTTTGAAAAAGAACAAAGTGAGACTATTATTGCAAGGAAAATAACTGTTAGTATTTGTTGTCAATGACAAAATTTGAGTTTTGAGTAAAAATGAGAATTTTAGACTTTTCTGTATTGGCCATCAAGAATTTTACAGTTTCTGAAATAATGACTTTTCTGATGAGATAGGTGGTGATAATAAAGAATAAATTTTTTTCTTTTCCTTTTTTTTTTTTTTTTTAAGACAGAGTTTCACTCTTGTCACCCAGGCTGGAGTGCAATGGCGTGATCTTGGCTCATTGCAACCTCTGCCACCCAGATTCAAGCGATTCTCCTGCCTCAGCCTCCTGTGTAGCTGGAACTGTGGGCACCTGCTACCGCACCTGACTAATGTTGGTATTTTTAGTAGAGGCGGGGTTTCACCATGTTGGCCAGGGTCGTCTTGAACTCCTGACCTTGGGTGACCTGCCCTCCCCAAAGTGCTGGGATTGCAGGCGTGAGCCACTGTGCCTGGCCAAGAATAAGAGGTTTTGATAGTGTATATAATGTGTTAATAACTAGAAGATAGACATAGCTCAGTGAACTAATATTTTCTAAATGGTCAATGTATGATGTTATGCATGAGTAAAAGATTAATTCAAAGTGCAAGACAGACCAGTAGATGTTATTGGAATGCATACAGAAAGTTCACTGATAAATAGTTTTGGATTCCATATTACAACTAACCTTCAAGAAGTACCACTCGTTGAGTTTTTGGTGTGATTTCATAGAATATCTATAATTATCTGAAAAGGTTATTAAAATATTTATCCATTTTACACTATATTCTTAGGTGAAGCCAGATTTTCTTCATATGCTTTGAGCAAAAAATCATATAGCAGCAAATTTAATACAGAAACAGATATGGGACTCCAGCAGTTTTCAATTAAGCCAGGCATTAAGAGATTTGCAAAATTATAAAACAGTGATATTCTCACTAAATTTGTAAAAGTTATAAATATTTTTCATATTTTTAATGAGTTTTTTTAAAGGAATTAATATTTTTAAAGCATTTGTTTTAAATTTGAATATGGTAAATATCTGTAGATATCCATATAAATAAAAGCCACTTACGATATCAATTTTAAAGGGTGTAAAGATGTCCTGAGAGACCAAAAAAAAAAAAAAAAAGAAGGGAATTTAAACAATAACTAGATGATAGAAATTTGGGTTTATGAGTCTTTTAAAAAATTTGTGCATACCTGTGAATTTTAAAATAAAATACCTTAAAAATTAATTATTTAATAAATCACTTTAGTTTGTTTTGAGGGGGAAAACACAAAATAATACAGAAGGAGTTATGGTTATGTTGTATTACTACTAACAAGCTTACTTAAAATTTTTTTTTAGTTTTTGCAGCATGAAAAGTTGATATAGCAACAACATTGAAACTTTATGACTACTTTCAACTAAGAAATAAAATTTACCAGTTCATGTGCACCCTCCGTTTACACACTCAATGATTTTCTTTAATGTGCTTATTTAGGTGGTTCTAGAAAGGAATACTTTAATTGGTTAAGTGATAATGTCTGCTGCCATTCAGCTGGTGAAATATTGGCCATCATTAAGAAGGATTTTGCAGGCAGCTAAATGAGTTTTTTTTCCCATTCTTTCTTGAATAAAATATAAAATCTAAGTTGTAAAATGGAAATAATCCCTGCTACTTTATAAATCTATAAAAAGCTATTTGATGATAAGCAATGATTTGTAGTACTTGAGGGATAACTTATATTAAATTGTACCAGAAACTTCAAAAAAAAAAAAAAAAAGAAGGATTGTAGAATCAAGATAGAATATAATATTCTATGATTATTCAAATACTGAGTTAAATGTTGTATATAAGTTCTGTTTTTCGAAACATTGTCCAAGAAACAGTGAAGCTTGAGATAGCATAGAGAAAACAGTTAAAGCTTTCAAGGACAGGAGAATAGATTTACTTAAATTTACTTAATAGACTTTGGTTTGTAAATATTAAGACTGAAAGGAAAATTGTTGAAAAATATGACAGATACAGTTATAGATACAGGATTAATGGTAGCATCCAACAAATCTTGAAACTTTGTGTTCAGAAGCATTCTTTCAAAGAATGTATTTTTCGCCTTCTTGTTCTTTGTCATAAATGAAGTTATATCAGTCTTGATTATGGAATTTCAACTGGCTGTACATGTTTGGTTTCAGATTGTTTACTTTTCAAATACATATATAAATTTCCAGTAAACTTGGAAGAATTCATTTATACAGTTTGAATATCATCCTTGTTTTTGATTTTATATATAACCTACATCTGAAAGAGTAATAACATTGAAACATAAATTTTTCAATTCAGTTTTCTTAGTTACACTCGAAAACCTTTAATATATGTATAATTAGTTTCTGTTAACAGAAGTTGTAATTTGAGTCTAACAATAATTCAGTTAGAGATAGTACAGATACTATTATCAAACCCATTTTGTCTTCATGAGGAAATTAAGATTCAGATTATTATCTTCAGAGATTTACATGTAGATAATACCAGAAATAGGATACAAATTTAGGGTATTTGACTCTAATTCCTTGTGTTTTTCGATACATTACTATCCTGTTCTGTGGTGTATGACTGTTCGAATTTATGTATTTAAAATTTTTAATAATTTAAAAATTGTTATTTTCAGTTTCCTAAAGGAGATATGTTCATTGTTCATAATGAATTAGAAGATGGATGGATGTGGGTTACAAATCTAAGAACAGATGAACAAGGCCTTATTGTTGAAGACCTAGTAGAAGAGGTGGTAAGTTTTGTTCTTTTCTTCTCAATTCTAAATTCTAATTATTTGATAAAATTTGGATCTTGCCCATAATCAGAGAAAGTAGCTATGAATACATTTCTTTTATAAAAGAACTTAATTGGTAAGTACAAGGAATTTTTCATTAAAATCTATTTATTATAAATGCTGTTTGTTAGTGTGGCACATAAGCTAGCTTGTTATAATACATAGCTGCCAATACTCAGAAAGCTTTTATGAGTTTCTATGAATTAAAAATATATTAACATTTGTGCTTTTTTTGAGACAGAGTCTTGGTCTGTTGCTCAGGCTGGAATGCAGTGGCACAATCTCGACTCACTGCAACCTCCACCTCCCAGGTTCAGGCAATTCTCGTGCCTCAGCCACCCAAGTAGCTGGGATTAGAGACATGCACCACCACGCCCAGCTAATTTTTTAATTTTTTTAAATAGAGACAGGGTTTTACCATGTTGGCCAGGCTGGTCTCAGACGCCTGACCTCAAGTGATCCACCCGCCTTGACCTCCCAAAGTGCTGGGATGACAGGTGTGAGCCACTGTACCTGGCTCATTTGTGCTTATTTTTGTCCCTTTTTTTGCCCTCTTGTTCTTCCTCATAAATGAAGTTATACCGGTCTGATCATGGAATCTCAACTGGTTGCACAAATTTGGTTTCAGATTCTTTATCTTTCAAATATATGTATAATTTTCCAGTAAACTTGGAAGAATTCATTTATATTATGCATATATTATTACATGGTTCTACAGTTTGAATACCATCCTTATTTTTGTTGCCATCATATAATACGTTATCATATGGTATCTATTACCATGTGCATTTTTTAAATAACAGGTCAGCATTTGAATAGCTTTTGTACTTCAGAGACAACACTCAGTATCAAATATATCAAACATTATAACTTTGGAATTCTCCCTTTCCTTTCTGATTTGTCTAGTGGGATGGAGTGGCTTTCTGTTGTCTCTTACAGCCCTCAAAGCTACTGTTTTTAAATTATGCCATCAGACCTGATAATATGCTGAAATGTATGCGCTGATTATTGCTCCCAGAAGACTGCAGTGGAGAATATATTTCTTTCCCTATACTCTTACCTGTCTATTCTGGCAACTGGATCTTGATATATAGAAGTAAAGCATACTGTGTAGAGGTGGAAAAAGTTGAGGAAATGGTGTAATACATTCTATACTCATAGTCATATAGTTGTTTAGTGAAAGACCTAGGATTAGGACTCCTAATTCCTAGATTAGTATTCTGTATTCTACAGTAAAAGAGATATTTACTCCATAAAGGCAAATAGTATTCATACTGAAGCATCTTACTATGTTAGTTTTCCTGTAAAATTTGTTAGTAAAACTTTTAGTTTGGGTTTCCCTCTCCCTCCTATACCACCATCTTCCCCATCCTGATTACTTAAAGGAATTGCACTATAGTTGAACTTTTCTTGAGCTCTTGGAATTCTGAATGAAATGTAACAAGATTAACTTTAATAAGGGTAAGTGAAAATTATACAGAAAATTATACAGAAAAATAATAACAACCCAAACCAGAAAATAAGGAGACATGACCTAACATCAGTCAATACAAGGGATGAAGAAAAAAGTTAGCAACCTCGTATGAGTGAATAATGTGATGTGGTTGCTAAAAATGAATACAGTAATATTATAAATTAATAGTGGAATAATTACAAGTCAGTTAGAAATAATTTTTACTCCTATATGTAGAATAACTTTTACGACAGGCTTTATTAGAGGATAGTGAATTCCTTGTAGATTGAAAAACCATTTGGACATTTTTAGATTGTAAAGATGTTTCAGGCATTCAGTTAGTGGTTAGATTTAAAGAATTTCTGCTTCTAAAATTCTAATTACTATTCCCCAAACACGTTTATGCTTTTATATATAATCTCTAGAATGTATGCTCTGTGAGGGGAGGGACTTTTGTCTCTGATTGACTGATGTATTCCCATTGCCTAGAATAGTGTCTGGCATTAGTAGGCATTCAGTAGATGTTTGTTAAGTAAATGAATGTCTCTTTGCTTATAGTTTTCCCTCTTCCTTGACATTCCTGCCCTGTTAGAGTGCCTGGTAAAATATGATTCATCTTTATCAGTTCAGTTCATATGTCACCCCTTGTTTCACAGAGGATTTATACCTTTTTGGAATCTCTTAGGCAAAACTGTTTCCTTCTATTACACTGTCTAAAGTTAATTTATTATGTACACTTCTATAAGAGAGTAACCCTTTTTGGGCAGTGATACAATGGTAATACTATTCATTTTTATAGTTTTTTTTTTTTCCTACTGCCTTGGATATAGTAGCATTCAGTGAGTGAGTGATTTTAGTTTGATTAGGTATTTAATGAGTGAGGACCAAATTGTGAAAAATAAATCCACATGTAGTTAGACCATTTTTCTCCATAATAGTGGAATGAGTAACACTGTAGTATCTTAAATCAGAGGAATATAGAATAAAATAAAGTTCAAGTCATGATAAAAGGGGGATGTCTTTTATATTCAAAGTCAGAGTTGGTGTTCACTTTTTAGGGGCTCAGAATGTTTTGCTGAAGAGGTAGCATTTGAGATAGTTCCTTCCTAGATGGGTTAGGTTTTTATCTAACAGGTAGAAAGCAAAAAGTGGAAAGTACATTCTGAGAACAAAAAGAAAAAGCTACAGTGGTAGGAGATTGGCAAATAGGAAGTTATGTGTGACCATGGCATAGGTACCTAAAAAGAATTGGTAGTATGAGACAGAAAATGTGGACTTGAGTCCTGTGGTAAAGGACTTCAGTTGCAGAACGAGAAATTCATAGGCAGTAGAGAGGTGTTTGTTTTTTGTTTGGTTTTTCTTAACATAGGGCAAAGCTGCTGTTGAAACTGATGTATCCAAGTTAGAGTGGTGGAGTAGGACATAGAGGTAGTTATATTAGTTGGGCTGTTGTACTAATTTAAGAAAAATGGGTAAGAGGGCCTCAGTTAGGGTAATGGCAACAAGAAAAGATTAAGGGAGGTATGGAAAGATATTTCTTGAACAGAAACATCTTTTCTTGTATACACATAAATATGAAGGGCAGTGTGGGTTGAAGATATGATTTTTAATAGAAGTAGATTAATAGTTAATTATATAAAATACTGTCTTAATGTCTTCCCTTTAGGGCCGGGAAGAAGATCCACATGAAGGAAAAATGTGAGTTTGTGTTAATTATTACAATGAAAAAAATAAATATATCTATACTGTAAATTTACTAATTGGAAAACTTTGGCCAAAATTTTTTTTTAAAGTTTTTAGACTGACTTAAATATCTTTTTAATTTGGCTTACGGAACTGATTTCTAAATATTTTATTAAGGATCTAGTGATACAACTAAATACAACTCTCTTTATCACCACACTTAAAGACTTTCAATAAACATAACATTATGAATGTCACAGTTCAGCACAATTTAAAATTATTCATAGTATTTATTGGTTATTCATAGTATTTCTTGTTTTATAGCCACATCTTTTATGCCCCGCCCCCGATAACGGTTCTTCACAATTTTAATAGGATTCTGCAAGGTCTTTTTTTTCATAATCTTCAGACTGATTTTATGTATATGTAAGTTTTCTTTTAAAGATCTGAACCATTAATCCCAATTCTGTCTTACTCACATTTTAATAGATTATTCATCTTGTAATATCTTTTCAATAGTACAACATTTTTTTTCTTACCTTTCAGCATTTATGGATGGAACTTGAGGCTTGCCTCAAGTGTTTGGTTTTTCTGTTTCTAACCGTTAGAATATAAAAACATTAAACTGACTACTCCATTTGCAGTCACCTTATTTAATGCTTCACCCTTCTGTAAGTGAAATATGTAAGATATTTTCTGAGTTCACTTTTATTATTTCTCGTAGCTACAAAATAGACTCCATTAGTGAGACTTTACCTTGCTGTTTGTATTAGTTTCAAGTCTTCCCCCTTCAAACTAATACTCTTCAGGAGTTTTTAATTCTTTTTTGTTATTTTTATTATTATTGTTTTTTGACACGGAGCCCTGCTGTGTCACCTAGGCTGGAATGCAGTGGCACGATCTCTGGTCATTGCAACCCCTGCCTCCTGGGTTCAAATGATTCTCCACCTCAGCCTCCTGAATAGCTGGGACTACAGGCGCACACCACCACGCCAGGCTGATGCTTGTACTTTTAGTAGAGATGGGTTTTTGCCATGTTGGCCAGACTTGTCTTCAACTCCTGACCTCAAGTAATCTACCAGCCTTGGCCTCCCAAAGTGCTGGAATTACAGGTGTGAGCCACTGTGCCTGGCTAGAAGGTGCAAATTTTGATTAATGCTTCGAGGATCAGATAGACAATGTAAGCAAGTGAAGTGGGTCAGGTATATATATTCCCAGTTTTCTTTAGACACAATAATCTTGATCTTTCTTCTTTTCCCTGTTTGATAGAGATCAGGGTACATGGAACTATGTTCCTACTATCAAAAACCAACACTGTAAGTGTGGTAACAAATGGCAACTGACATTCATTCATGGTATTAGAGAAAACTGGGAGGTAGAAAACTAGAAAGAGTTTGCCTGTTGTAAGGTAATCACTCTGTCTAGTTGATATGTGTAGGGATGTGAGTCTAGTGTTGTGAGAGCCTCCTGATTTTCAAAAGACCATAAATCTAGATTTTTATTTTTATTTTAGATTATAGCAATGGAATTTTTAATTTAAAAATGTAGGTTAAATGCCAGTAAACACTTAAAGTTGCATACATTTCTCATAAAACATAAATCCCACTTTCACTAGGAAGTCTTTTAATCTGATAGCATTGTCATTCTTCCATTTTTCTTAACTTTATGTAATTTCTTATTTGGTATTTAGCATAACTAAAATTTGCATTGCTGGTTTATTTTATGTGTGTGTTTGTTCCCTTTAATTTCTTAATACAGGACTATGGCAGTGAGGCAGTACTTTAAATTCTTTAAAGTGTCCTCAGTAACATCCATAAGTATCCTTTGAGATTAAATAGATGCTATAACTTTGGGTTTCTTTCTAGCTCTCTGTTTCCATGATATAGGCACCAAGTCCTGATGGTTTTGTCTTCTAAAATATTTCTTGAATGTTTACCGCCTTCTCAAACCTTAAATAACTATATTCTAGTTCAGGCCTTTTTAAATCTCTTGCCAGGATTCGATATGGCAGTAACCTCCAAGTTGATCTCCCTTGACTCTTTAGCCTTATCAAATCCTTTTTTCCAGTAGCTAGAATAATTTACCTAGATGGTATCACATTTTCACCTAAAATCCTTAATTGCCAGCGGATATATGAAAAAATGCTCACCATTCATTATTGATCATCAGATAAATGCAAATCAAAACTACAATGACATTTCATCTCACCCCAGTTATAATGGCTTTTATCCAAAAGATATGCTGTAATGAATGCTGGCGAGGATGTGGAGTAAAGGGAACCCTTGTACCCTGTTGGTGAGAGTGTAAATGAGTGTAGTTACCATAGAGTACAGCATGGAAGTTCCTCAAAAAATTGAAATCAGTATATCAAAGAGAAAGCTGCACTCCCACATTTCAGCACCATTCAGAATAGCCAAGATGTTTAATCAACCTAAGTGTTCATCAGTGGATGAATGGATAAAGAAAATATAGTACATACACATAACAGAATACTATTCAGCCATAAACAAGAATGAAATCCTGTCATTCACAACAACATGAATGGAACTGGAGAATGCCATGTTAAGTGAAATAAGCCAGGCACAGAAAGACAAATACCATGTGTTCTCACTCATATGGGAGCAAAATATTAGAAAATTGAACTCATGTAGCTAGTAGAATGGTGGTTACCAAAGGGTGGGAAGGGAGGATACAGTAGGTCTGATTAATGAGTACAAAACTACACCTAGATAGAATGAATAAGATTAGTATTTGGTAGCACAATAAGGTGTTACCAAATAATTTACTGAATATTTAAAAATAAAAGATAGGAATTGGAATGTGCCTAACACAAAGAAATTATTATATGTGCTTGAGGTGTTGGATACCCCAGTTATCCTGAATTGATCATCACACATTATATGCTTGTATCAAAACATCACTGGTACCCCATAAAAATATACAACATAATAGTTGTATACATTATCCATTAAACAGAAAAAATAAAAATTAAAAAATTGAATCTTACACTGATTCTCTACCTTTACCTTAGCAGAGCCTAAAAAATGATCTGTTATATGGTTGTTTTGTCCTTTACTACTCCTATAACTTATCATCTCTGGTTTTCTAATCTCCATCTTGTAGGTCTTCAAATACATACTACTTTTTTCTTCATTGTTTTAGAGATAGGTTCTTGCCACTGCTCAAGCTAGAGTGCAGTGGTGCTATCATGGTTCACTGCAGCCTCAAATTCCTGGGCTCAAGTGATCCTCCTGCATGAGCCTCCCAAGTAGCTGAGACTACAAATGTGCACCACCACACCTGGCAAATGTAAATTGTTTTTTTGTAGAGAGGGGGTCTTACTATACTGCCCAGGCTGGTCTCAAACTCCTGGCCTCAAGTGCTCCTCCCACCTCGGCCTTCAAAGTGTTGGGATTACAGGTGTGAGCCATTGTTCCTGGCTATTTTTCCTAGAACAGAATTCTTCCATTTATACTTAGCTCATTTATCACTCCCCCCCAAGAAATCTTCCTTTATTTTCTTCCCTACACACTCAACAGAATTGGTACCCTTCTCTGTTATTTCCATAATGCCTTCGGCAATACCTATCACTGTGCTTATATTTTCTACATTGTTTCTGTAGTTAGACAGGGTCTCACTATGTTGCCCAGGCTGGTCTTGGACTCTTGGGCTCAAGAGCTCTTCCTGACTTGGCCTCCAAAAGTACTGGGATTACAGGTGTGAGCCACCATGCCTGGCCCAGGATTGGGAACTTCATAAGATCAGGGACTCATCTTTTTATCATTGTTGCAAACCATGTGGTTGAAATATATAAATTTTATACTGGAATAAATGTCTGAAGAATGAAACTATTTTCAGAAAGTGATATTGCCACTTCAGACTGTGTGCTTATGCTAAATAATCTTTTTCATCTGTAAACCTTACAATTTTACCATTCTCTTTTTGAAATTTTTTTCAAACTGTAGAAGTAGAGGATTACCCCTGGAGGTGAGGTCATCTAGTTGACTCTCCTCCAGAATATAAAAATCCTGCTCTAACATTTGTAGTAAGTGGTCATTTAGCCTATACTCGAATGCAGTGTAGATCCTCACTACATGCAGTCTGGACTGTTTTAGTTGTTGTACACTTGCTTTATATTATTCAAAATTTGCACAGGGAGCACCAGGAGATCTGAATTAGTAGTTCATGCTTGGAATGGTATTAAAGAAAAGTTTACCTTTTTATTCATATGAAAATTTAAAAATTCAGTTATATTTTCATTCTTCGCCAGTAATAATAGTATGGATCATTTAAAACAATGTGAACAACCTCTGAACCTGTAACACTGGACTTTAGAGCACTTACATATTTCATGAAGTCCTATGTTTACTTTCCAGCTTGCTCTTTAATCTATTATTTAGAATAATTGTAGACCCTAATAAGATACAGCAAAGTAGTAGAAAGGTGATCGGGAATTGTCAGCCTGGCATTAAGATGTGTTAATCAGCAAGATAGATAATAGGCCTTTAGGTAAATAAGAGGTGATTTTATATACTTTGATAACTAGTAATTTTTAAATCAGATACATCATTTTATTTGAAGGTAAAATTTAAATATTTATGTTATTATATGCTCTATATTTTGACTATGATGCCATTTATAAAATTTGGAAAGGCTTAATTTAAGAATACAGACTATAAAATACTTAGCAGCCTAGTTTGATAGGCTGTTAGCTCAAATAGAGTTAGGAACACTAAGTCCTTCTCTTTTAGTTCCTGGTGTTGGTATCCACTTGTTCTTATCATAAAGTCTTACATTCTGGCTTTTAGCAAAGTAAGAGTCAACATCTTGAATTTATTTGAAGAGAGGATTTATCATACGTTATAGGAAAATTCAGAAATAGGAGAAAAAATTCATTAAGTTTTTCAGGAAATTCTGGAGTAGGTGCTATCTGTACTACTCCTTCCCCCACTCCCCACAAAAAGAAAAAAAGACCTATAACAGTTTGTTATTAATCAGGATTAAAAATTGTTGCTATTTTTGTATAGGTAATGAAAATTGTAGTTTATATTTGATAGTTCCTAGTTTTACTACATTTTGTTGAAATTATAGTATGTATATACAATGTAATAAAAATGTATTAAGAATGACATTTGATTAATTGCATTTATTTCATATCAATTTGAATTAAACTTACTGTATTGATTGTTTAGTTTTGATCATATGATAACAAAAAAAGGACTTTATATATCTAATTTATTCTCTTTTTAAGATGGTTCCATGGGAAGATTTCCAAACAAGAAGCTTACAATTTACTAATGACAGGTACCTTTGTATTTACTTGCTTTTCTAATGTCTATTTAAAGAGAATAAAAAGGTGAACAAAACATTTATTAGGTGTTTTGCATTTAGCATTCAGTTAGTGTTTATGCATGTTACAATTTTGTGTCCAGTGCTAAGAAGCTGGTATTTTTGTTTACATTTTAAACATACATGTAGTATAAAATTTAGTAAAGTGTTTTTCTTTACTTCAGGCTCCTGCCCACTTCCTCAGAAGTACCACTAGATGACAGTTTTTTTCCATATGTTTCTAGAAGTTTTCTGTGTCTCTGTGAATCTCTCTCACCCCTACACATACACACACAGGAATATGCAGCACAGTTTGTTCATGTTAGATATATATTGGGAGATGATTTTGTATCTGCAGATAAAATTTTTCATTACTCTTTTTTTATGGCCTTAAACTTTTCAATATATAAATACCATAATTAACTAGTCTTTAATAGAAGGATATCGTATTTTATTCTTTTGCTGTTCAGCTACAGCAGACATTCTTGTATTTATCTTTGTATGCTTGTGGAATTATATGATTGAGCCTTATTTAATATGTATTAATTTTAACATTTCCCAAAACTCTTGTGCTTATAAATACAAAGTAAAAATTGACTTGTATTGTGGATTTAACCATCCTGTCATTGTTTATTTTTACTAAATAATTTAAGGCTGAATTAATTTAAATACCAAGCATTTCTTCGGCAAACCACATCTTATAAAGATTTCAGACGCGTTTAAACTTTAGTATGTAATTTAAAAGTTTTAGTTCTTCAAAAACGTTGACTATTCAGTAGTTTCTGTATTTGGTGAAATAAATTCTTATGGTGATAACACTAATTATTAAAGATGTAATCTGAATTGTTTTAATCCGTAGAGCATTTTATTTTATTTTATTTATTTATTTTTTGAGACAGAGTCTCGCTCTGTCACTAGGCTGGAGTGTAGTGGTGAGATCTTGACTGATTGCAACCTCCCCTTCACGGGTTCATGCAGTTCTCCTGCCTCAGCCTCCCAGAGCAGCTGGGACTACAGGTGCGTGCCACCACGCCCCAGCTAATGTTTGTATTTTTAGTAGAGATGGAGTTTCACCATGTTGGCCAGGATGGTCTTGATCTCTTGACCTTTTGATCCATCCACCTCGGCCTCCCAAAGTGCTGGGATTACAGGCGTGAGCCACAGCTCCCAGCCTAAAAGCATTGCATTTTAAATTAATACTTTACTCTTTTGAAAGATTTGAGATAGTTTTTGAAGTACTCAATTTTACTGTGAAGATGTAGGTTAATTAGGTTCAAAAAAGATGATAATGCTATATGATAATAGAGAAGAAATTTTAAACCAAAATGACATTCTAACAGCTATTTCAGTGTAGAACCAAAAATATGTAGTTTAGTGAATTTATTGAATTTTGAATATACGTTTCTTTTCTGGAACTTGTACCACCAAGTACTTGAGGTACTTACTCTTGTTTTAGGCATCCAAGGTTGAAAAGGAGCTAAGCTTAATTTCCTTACATTAGTTTGCATTTTCTTTGTGTTATGTGCTCTTTTGAGAATCTGGTGGGATTTCTCTCCTGAGGAGTACAAATAAGCACTTACATGCACAATTTTGCATGAAATTCCTATCATATTCTAGAAGACATTTAGAGAGTATCTTGGATTCTTGTCACTAAGATTTGTTTTATCAACTTAGAAACACTTCCATTTTAGCCTATATTATGCAGTCAGTTTTTTAACTTTTATGTTTACTTATGTGTTAAGTCTTGAAGATTCAGTTTTAGAAGATTTATTTTTTCTTTTTACTGAACAGGAAGTTACTTGATAATAAGTGCCTTGATTGGATGCTTGGAACTATTAGTAATTTACCCAAAAAATTATATCTTATGCATTTATTGTGCTTTCCTAAAAACAATCAAGTCCTGATCTTTTCTATATCATTTGGACTTAAATGGAGAAAGAAAAAAAAGACCTATAACAGTTTGTTACTAATCAGGATTAAAAATTGTTGCCATTTTTGTATTGGTAATGAAAATTGTAGTTTATATTTGATAGTTCCTAGTTTTACTACATTTTGTTGAAATTAAATATAGTACGTATATATAATGTAATAAAAATGTATTAAGAATGACATTATTTGATTAATTGCATTTCAATTTTAAATGTACGGTTTGTATTGATTGTTTAGTTTTGATCATGTGATAACAAAAAGGACTTTATATATCTAATTTATAAATAAATTAGATATTTAAATAAAGAGAAAAGGTAGAACGTCTCAGTATTAGGAGTCACTGCCAATCAAAGATATCAACAGTTCTCTAAAATTAATATGACATATTTAATATATGATAATTTGCTTCTGTAATTCCTTGTAGGAGCATACCTATTGAATAAAATACAGTGTATATGTATTGATTTTGATAATTCATTACATATTTCAGTTGTTTTGAATCTACCTTTATAAAAAACTTTTGGTACTATTTTATTACAGTTATTATTTTTTAATTTTTTAAAAAAGATTCTTGTATTTATCTTTGTACACTTGTGGAATTATCTGATTGAGTCTATTTAATATGTATTAATTTTAACATTTCCCAAAACTCTTGTGCTTATAAATACAAAGTTAAAATTGACTTGTATTGTTGGTTTAACCATCCTGTCATTGTTCATTCCTACTAAATATAGGATAGGATCTTGCTATGTTGCCCTGGCTGGTATTGAACTCCTGGGCTCAAGTGATTCTTCTGAGTAGCTGGGGTTATATACATGTACCACTGTGCCTGGCACAGTCATTACTGTTTAATGATTGATTGAAAGCATTAGTTAAACACAGAGTATTCTTAAGCAAAATTAGTCTTTACTTTTTAGAATCTTATCAAGAGGATTTACAAACAGAATTTAGCAGTTTTAGCTCATATTCCCTAATTTTGCTTAGGTTACCTTTCCAAATTATTACAGGTGTAGACATTACTGACCAGAAGTGCTGCAAAATTTCTGCTCTCTACTTTTATGTATTAAAGCTGGTAAGACACATCAGAGAGAGCAGATAGACAAAATGGATAGTTGTGAATCATAAACCAGAAAATTTGAAAGAAAATTTCTTAAAAAAACATGTTCTGGTGAAAATTTACATATGTTTATGACTTTGGGGACTTCGTAATACTACTACTTAACATCTTTTCTTTTTTATTTGATAATTAGGTAACAAAACTAACAGATTAATTTTTACAGTTGGTCAAGTCTGCAGTTTTCTTGTGAGGCCCTCAGATAATACTCCTGGTGATTATTCACTTTATTTTCGGACCTCTGAAAATATTCAGCGATTTAAAATATGTCCAACACCGAACAATCAGTTTATGATGGGAGGCCGGTATTATAACAGGTAAATCATAATTTTTTAGTTTCCTTTTACTTTCGGCAAAAATAGTTGAAATCTTGATAATAAAAGATTCAAAATTATATAAAAGTTTCTAACTTCTAAAAATTATAAGATCTTCAATATAATTGCATAGTAGTCATGCCCAGTAATTCTTCAGACAGTGTCAAATATGAATACAAATTAGTAACTTATACTTTGTTTCCTTCCATAGTAATTTTTGCAATTTTGAAAATTAGACATAAGCTGTTTGCAAAAAATTTGCTAAATCCATTTATAATCTGTAGGAGGAGCAAAATATCAAAGAAAAAGAAAATATTATTATTTTATTAGTGAGATACTTTAGTACAAAAAAAAGTTTCTAAAGTTACCTGAGACTTACTATACAGATTATCATGTAATTGAGTTGTTCTCAAGTTGACGTTTCTTATATGTGATTGTTGGTTTTTACTTCTCACTTTCAAAGTAAACTAATTGTCCCAAAACTCAGAATGAATTATTACTTGATTAGGAAAATAAGTTAATAGAGGAAACCATATGATAGAATGTCAGACATTTTTCTGTCAAATAGAAAATAATCTTCATTTGTGAATGTAAAGGTTTTCCTATAACTAATAACTCCAGAGTAACATTGTTTTCATTTTTCAGAGGCTGGCATAATCTTGTTCTAAAACACTTACAGTTGCGTAGTTTAACTCCTCAATACCACATAGCAATCTCTATCCGAATTAGAATTTATCAAACTAGACAACTGAATGAAGAGAGATTCTGTAGCTGGTTTATCTGAAAAAACAAAAAGTAAAACAAGTTCTTCTGGTTGCTTGCTGGAAGTTCAGTTGACTGTTACAAGACATCAAATGTAAGATCGGAGTCTAGGCAGCTGGACCCTTTTGCCTACCTCATATACAAGTTGCTTGAGTACTTTCTGCATGACAATCTGAGTTCTAGATGTCCTCACTGAAAATACAGCTAGCTGCAATTTGAACTCTTTAAGAATGTAATTTTTCCCATTTCCAGTTTTCTAGAGATTTAGAACATACAAAATAATACATTGAAAACATATTTTCTTCTTAACTGAATGAATGTCCATATTGAGATCGTTTTTAAAGATAAAATAATTTACATAGAATTTTTGGAAGTTTGTTTTGTCACTGACTAAAACTTCTTAAGATACATCACACAGAATTGGAAATTCTTGCTGCATAGTGGAGGCACTAGGTAAAACACGAAAAGGTAGTTGCTTTTTGTTGCTAAATACCATGATGGAACATGAAAAAAGAAGTATTTTAAGTGATTTCTGTGCAAATTATTGCAATATTATTAGTCTGTTTTCAAAATGAGAATTTTTTTAAAAAGTTAAATGTATATTAATTTAGTGGCCTTGACCATTCCCCAAGAACTTTGATTTTTAGAATTTTTATTCCCCTCTGAATTTGTTTACAAATTCATCTTACTGTTTCTAGTTTTAACATTAAACTTTTTAAAGAAAGCCCCAAATTATGTTAATCAGGTGCCATGAAAATGAAGGATTTTATAACTGTTTTGGAAATATATATTTCATTTCAGCATTAACATTAGTAACAATGTCAGAAATAATTCCTAGGAAGAAATACAGCCATACTCTGCTGTCCCATCTCTCCATCAACTATACATATGAGACCTTTGAGAAAGAGAGGCAGTAGTTACGTCTTTCATTTAGAGACATAACTTTAATGTTCCTATATTGAGAGTTTTAAAAAAGCCAAAAAGGCATTTAATAGCAAATTTAATTCAGCAGACATTTATAGACTTATCTACTTTGTGAAATATACTGTACAAATCCTGTGTAAATATATTAAAGAAAAAGATACAATTTCTTCATTATTAGTGCTCAGGTTTATTAGAAGAGACAGTATAGTATGCAGACTGATAAATTCAGGGGATGTATAAATGTGCATGGGAAATCAGTAGATGAGAGTTCAGTGGGTGGTGAGAAGGAATAGGATGGATTTTGGCCAGACCTTGAGGATTATTAACATTTGTCTATGCTTCAAGAAGAGTGCACATGGTTTTATGTGCTAAGTGCATTACGAAAATTAAAATCTGTCTGGAGAAGTGTTTCCTAGGTGGCTCAAAAGTTGCCATTTGTCCAGTATATTAAAGGGAAGTTTAAAATTCCAAGATTTCCATATTCAGGACAATAGAATGATCTTACCTGATTATAGAGGAATAAGTTTATATTTAAAAAATTATGTGGTTCACTAAAATTTATATTAAAATACATTGTCATTTTATTTTCAATTTTGTTTTTTAAAATATTTTCTCAGTATTTAGAACAATTTGTAGCACTTTTAATCAAAATAATCAATAACCTTTTCTCTCTATAGTGATAATCCTACATGTAAGATTAACTCGTTTTTTAATTCTATTTTTGCCTGCTTTTCATGTATTTTATGACCTGTTTCTGATCTGAAACCAGAATGTGTAAATGTTGTGATAATAAAAACTCTTTAATTTACCTGAACTTGCTTCCTAAATAAATGCCATGTTTCTGTGAATTCTTCATTCTTAGTATCTCAGAAGTACTCTTGGGGGTGAATAAAAAGGTAGATTTTCAGTTACTTCCTCATTTATGGTGACTCTTTGAATATGGCATTGTTGACTTGGCTGCCCTCTTGATGTGTATGGAAAATCAGAATCTGTGCTGTGTATTCTGGTCTGTAAACCTATATTGAGAACATTCTAGTTTTTCTAAAATAATATGAACATTACACATTTATTCTATTAATGTATTTGTGTTATGTGCTTTGAAAAAAATTTGTTTATTAAATAATCTTTGGTAGAAAGTTTACACATATTTTTAAAGATTTTGCATTTTTATGAGATAGATTAATATTAGAAATTTTTATTTTAACAGCATTGGGGACATCATAGATCACTATCGAAAGAACAGATTGTTGAAGGGTATTATCTTAAGGAACCTGTACCAATGCAGGTCAGTGTTGCATTTCTTATTGCAGTAATTAACATTTTATTTTAAAATGCGTTTTGGTGGTATGTTTTTGCACACATTTGTACAATTTTTGGATACAATTTAAAACTTCAGATTATTTAGATTTTTTTTATAAAGTGACTGTAAGAGAATCTTTTAGTTTTTATCTATGTTGATTTGGGTAATCAGGAACATCCTAATGTCTTTTTGAGAATAGAACCAGTTGTGGGGAAAGGCAAGTTGCACTAGGTCCAGGAGTGAGTTTGTTGGAGGCAAAAGTAGAGACAGCAGGGATAAACCACAGCCATGCTTATTAAAGACTGGGGAGTACTAAAAGGAAATAAAAAATGATAGAAGAGGATTAGGGCAAAAACTGGTTTATACTTTTTCTTTATTTGCCTCTAGTTTTATGATGAGAGAATTTGAGAATATCTGTATACTCTTGAGTAAAAACTATATAGTAATAAAGAGGAGAATGATGATGTATATAGGGAGATGGGTGGTGGCAGTATCTTATGGACAAAGTCCTAGAGAAGACAAAAATGTATAGAATGTAGAATATAAAAGGAAAGATTGGCCATGAGCAAGAGAGCCTATTAAATATTAGTTGCTTACGGCGATTAGCCTGTTTCTTCCTCATTGCACTTTCTAAAGTGTATGGTAGAGAAATGGTGTAACAGGGGTTAGAAAAAGGTGCTTCAAAAGAGGGATTAATAATTTACCTAAGTGGAAAATGGAGGTACTGATATTCTAGCGACATAAAGGATTGCTAAGGGTTTTGGGTACCCAGTTGCAGTTGTACAGTGATTTGTAGTGTGCCTTGTTTCTTGATGTTTCCTCCTCTTAACAAGTTCATTTCAGATGGCTCTACCTACTACTTATTGCAGTTATGGGAGGGGCTGCTGGTAAGGAATCATTATTCTGAAGCCAAATACAAATTCAAGAATCATCATAATCTTGTCACATTTTAATATACAGGCACACTATGTTTTATTGTGCATTGTATTACTATGCTTCAAAGATAGTCTTTTACAAATTGAAGGTTTGTGGCAACAAGGACATCTATTGCTACTTTCCTAAGCATGTGCTCATTTGTGTCTTAGTGTCACATTTTGGTAATTCTTACAGCGTTTCAGACTTTTTCACTATTATATGTTGATCTGTGATCAGTGATCTTTAATGTTACTATTGCAATTGTTTTGGGGGGGCCATGAACTGCATCTGAAGAAGACTACAAGCTTAATGGATAAGTGTGGTGTATGTTCTGACTCCTCCATTGACCGGCTGATTCTGTTTCTCTTCGTCTCCTTGGACCTTCCTATTGTTTGAGACACAACACTATTGAAATTGGGCCAATTAATACCCTACAGTGGCCTCTAAATGGTCAAGTGAAAGAAAAAGTCACATGTCTCTCACATTAAGTCAAAAGCTAGAAATCATTAAGCTTAGTGAGAGAGGCATGGTGAAAGCCAAGATAGGCTGAAAGCTAGGTCTCTCTTGCACCAAACAGCCAAGTTATGAATGAAAGGAAGAGTTGTTGAAGGAAATTAAAAGTGCTACTCCATTGAATACATGAATGATAATAAAGTGAAACAGACTTATGGCTGATACGGAGAAAATTTGAGTGGTCTGGATTGAAGACTAAACCAGAGATAACATTCCGTTAAGCCAAAGCCCATCCAAAGCAAGGCCCTAACTCTCATCTGTTCTTTGAAGGGTGATAGTGAGGAAGCTACAGGGAAAAAAATTGGAAGCTAGCAGAGGTTGGTTCATAAGATTTAAGGAAAGATGCTATCTCCATAACATAAAAGTGTAAGGTGAAGCAAAAAGTGCTGATGTAGAAACCATAGCAAGTTACCCAAAACATCTAGCTAGTTTTTCAGAAGATAACTAGCACGCTATCCAGAAGGTAACTGATGAAGATGGTTAAACAACAGACTTTCAGTGTAAAGAAACCATCCTTTCATGGCTAAAGTTAATGCTTGGCTTTGAAGCTTCAAAGTTCTGGCTGACTCTCTTGTGAGGGGCTAATGCAGCTGGTGACTTTAGGTTGAAGCCAATTGACAATTCTGAAAAAGCTAGGAGCACCAGAATTATGCCAAATCTACTGTGCCTGTGCTCTGTCAATGGAACTATAAAGCCTGCATGATAGCCCATCTGTTTACAGCATGGTTTACTGAATATTTTAAGGCCACTGTTGAAACTTGCTCAGAACAAAATATTTCTTTCAAAATATTACTGATCACTGACAATGCAACTCTTTACTCAAGAGCTCTGATAGAGATGTACAAGGAGATTGTTGTTTTCATGCCAGCTAACACAACTTTTATTCTGTAGCCCATGGATCAAGGAGTAATTTTGACTTTCAAATCCTTAGTTAAGAAATAATTTCATATTGTTATAGTTGCCAAAATTAGTGATTCCTCTTACGGATCTGGGCAAGGTAAATTGAAAACCCCTTGGAAAGGATTCATTGTTCCAGATGCCATTAAGAACATTTGTGATTCATGGGCATAGGCTACAATAACAACAGAAGTTTGGAAGAAGCTGATTCCAACCCTTATGGATAACTTTGAGGAGCTCAAGACTACAAGATGACTTTGAGGAAGAAGTAACTGCAGATATTGGTAGAAACAGCAAGAGAACTAGATTTGGAAGTAGAGCCTGAAGATGTGACTGAGACTTTTGTGATGAAACTGGAGCGAAGAGGAGTTGCTTGTTATGGATGAGAAAAGAAAGTGGTCTCTTGAGATGGAATCTACTCCTGTGAAGATCCTGTGATCACCGTTGAAATGAAAACAAAGGATTTAGAATCTTTTATAAACTTACTTGATAAAGCAGCAAGAGGGTTTGAGAGGAATGCCTCCAGTTTTGAAAGAAGTTCAATTGTGGGTAAAATGGTATCAAACAGCATTTTAGGGAAATTCTTTTTGTCAAAGGAAGAGTCAATTGATGTAGCAGACTTCATTTTTAAGAAATTGCCACAACCACCCTAACCTTTGGCAACCACTGCCCTAATGACTCAGCAGACATCAGTATCAAGGCAAGAGACTCAGTGAAGGCCTAGATGACCAGAGTCAGGGTCTTGCCCTGTGACTCAGGCTGGAGTACAGTGGTGCAACTGTAGCTCACTGCAACCTTGAATGCCTGGGCTCAAGTAATCCTCGTGCCTCATCCTCTCCAGTAGCTAGGACAACAGGTGTACACCACCATGCCTAGCTAATATTTTTTTGTAGAGATAGAGTCTTGCTGTGTTGCCTAGGCTAGTCTTGACTTCCTAGCCTCAAGCAATCCTTCTGCCTTGGTCTCCCAAAATGCTAGGATTATAGGTGTAAACCACCTTGGCTGGACCAACAGCTTTATTAATAAAGTATTTTTAAATTAACACAAGTACATTGTTAGACATAATGCTATTGCACACTTAATAGACTACAGTATAGTTATAAACATAACTTCTACTTGCACTGTGAAACCAAAAGATTCATCATGGCTGGCTTGATTTTGGTGGTCTGGAGCCAAATCTGCAGTACCTCTAAGGTTTTATATTCCTAAGTCATTTTACAAATAATTTGCATCTGCAAGAATCAAGGTATAATCCAAAAACAATTTCATTGGAAAATGTATTAAGAATTCAAATGTAGCATACCCAAATTTTTGTTTCATGTTTTCATGGTTAGAAAGGCTTACATACCTGAAATGCACAATCTTTTCAATGCAGCTAACAGTTCTTTACCCTTTGTGCACAGACCTGGAACACAGCCATCTTGTAAATTCTGATTCCAGATTTAGAATCAGATACATGTCTGGTATATTCTACTTGTAATTACTTTGGTTCTTCTTGCATTGTATCTGTCAAATGCAGTATCAATTCCAGATTTTAAATACATCACTACTGAAGTCTAGCTTATGACTCTTTCTTGTTTCTGTATTATCAAAATGCAGGTTTTTTTTTTGAGATGGAGTTTCACTCTTTTTGGCCAGGCTGGAGTGCAATGGCGTGATCGCCCGCTCACTGCAACCTTCATCTCCCAAGTTCAAGTGATTCTCCTGCCTCAGCCTCCCATGTAGCTGGGATTACAGGCGTGTGCCACCACGCCTGGCTAATTTTGCATTTTTAGTAGAGATGGGGTTTCAGCCTTTGGCCAGGCTGGTCTTGAACTCCTAACCTCAGGTGATTGGCCCGCCTCCCAAAGTGCTGGGATTACAGGTGCGAGCAAAATGCAGTACTTTTGAAAACTTTGATGGCTCATAATTTTGTTGGAGAGTACAGTGTCCTTTGCTCCATACTTGTAAAATATTTTTGTTTAGATTTTAAAACACCAGTTAACACTGATGCTGGAGAGTGATCAATCCAGTGAATTTTAAAATTTCTGTTACATGTTTACTTTCAGTAATGTTTTATACAAATGGCCTTTAATGTTTGTCTATTCACAAATCATGTTAAGTAAATTTTGATGTACATAGAAATTTAAACAATAGTCTCTCATTTCTTTTTAGCAAAACAGGACAATCCAGGTTCTTATCACAAAATATTGCATGGTGACGTTCTTCCTGTTTAATAACTGATCAGATGAGAACATCATATTTCCTTTTTTCCCTTAGAAATATGGTTCACTCAGTATTTCTTGAGTTTGAGGAAATTCAAGTATGTCATCACTGAAAAATCATAGTCTGAGATTTATCAAAATCAATTCTGCCATCATGATAGAGTGCTGCTGTTTCTTTGCATTCATCTTATTATTTTTCTAATTGTTAAACATCTTCCTGTGTCAGTTTTTTCTCTTTACCATTTATGAGCAGAAAATAGAGTTCTGAATATTTTAAGTATGTTCAATCAGAGCTAAAAAGACAGCAAAGATGGCCTTTTATACTTTTTCAAAAGATGCTGCAATACTTTACAACACAGTAAATAAATATTTTTTATTTATTTAAAATAAATTTTATTTATTAAATTAAAAAATGTTATTTTTTATTTATTTAAAATAAATTTAAAAAGACAAAAAAGCCCAGAGTGATGCAATAGAGATGATTTATTTCATTGTCACATCATCCTCTAGGCCAGGCATTGGCAGAAGTTTTCTGTAAAGGGCCAGATAGTAAATATTTAGGGTTTTGTAGTTCATTTAGTTTGTCTACTAAAGTCTGCCTATTTGGAAGCAACCACAGACAGGATGTTAGGGAATGAGCATGGCTGTGTTCCAGTAAAACTTTATGTATAAGAAACAGGTGGTGGATTGGATTTAGAATGGATGCCGTAGTATGTCAGCCCTGTTGTAGGCAATTCATTCTTCTGTTTTCTATTATTTTAGGAATTTTTTTTTTAGCATACTTGGGAATAATTCTAAGTAATGATGAATAGTTTCTAGGATGATGAAACAGCATAATGTTTCAAGATACAGGAGAGAGAGAATTATGAAAATCCCACAGCATATCTTAGCTTTATAAGAGGATTGAATGGAACCATGAAGTTTGTAAGATAGACTAAAAGTCATAAAATATTAATGCTTGCAAAATAGTAAGAACTACGCCAAAAAGAAACAGAAAAACTGAAACTGAGTCCAGTTGACCTTGATAGTAAAATTGAAGATTCGTTTATTCTGGAAGGATCATAATAAAGGCTTCCTGATATAATTCTTTTCAGGGGATTTAGCAATTTATGTCAGTTCTGCCAAAATGTAACATGCAATCCTAAAAATGGACTTATGCAAAATCAGGCAATAAAAATCACAGGGCTTTTGGGAAAAGTGAGGTTAGGGGTGTAACACTTACAGATTTCATCAGTGATACATTAAGTAAGAACCTAATATGTTGCTTAGTTTTACACATGCAAAATGATTAACAAAATATGTACATACTACAATAAATATGGCACTTTACCTTGAAAAAGGCCTGAAGTTTACATGTGGAAATGGTCATTGGTAGGGTTGAAGCATGGGAATGTTGCAGAATGGCAGAGTAGGATTATCTGAAATCAGGGTTATAACACCAGCTATGGATGGATGGGTGTAGCATGTGACACACTTAGTGAATTGAGGGGAACTGTTAGGTATTTGAGATGTGTATGTTTTGTACATTCTTATTTCTTAGTTCACCTGGGTACTGTTGTCTGTATTCACCTAGCATTTCTACAGACATAATTGTGCATAAGTAAACATGATTTTGCTTTATGCTTATATTGGGTCCTAATTTAGTTATGCTGGGACAAGTTTATGTTTTTAAAACATTGTTTGATGTAAAATATAACTGACTATATTTGAAAATAGTTTATTAGTTGTACATAGAAAAGACAACTTGTTCTTGGGAATGACAAGGAAACCTTTCTGTGAAAGTTGTCTGTGTTCTTGGGGGAAAACGTAAGTAAACCTTTCTGAGAATTTCTTTGGAAAGCAAAAGACTGTTTATGTGTTATGTACATCTAGATTGTAGTATTTTAAGCACTTTGGCTTTTAATTGGTAATTTAATAGATTTTTACCTCATTTCCATCAAGAATGTATAAAATAATTTTAATGTTTCTTTAAAATTCAGGATCAAGAACAAGTACTCAATGACACAGTGGATGGCAAGGAAATCTATAATACCATCCGTCGTAAAACAAAGGATGCCTTTTATAAAAATATTGTTAAGAAAGGTTATCTTCTGAAAAAGGGTAAGTAATTTCAGAATTTATCATTAACCCATTTGATAGAGACTTTGTAAATATGGAGCTCCAAATTATTGTAATACATAGTCAATAAGTTGTTTTGACATGAGTTATTAGTAATTGACATTTGTTTACAGCCTACGTATAAGCATCCTTCAAAATTAGAGTGTAGGTATATTAAAGGTCTACAGTTTCAACCAGAATCTTTGTTTCTTCCGCCCATGGTTTTTTTTCCTTTTTTTTTTTTCTTTTTCTTTGAGGTACTCCTTATGGCCCATGGCCCATCACAGTATTGATATTTTACAGATTTTCCTCAATTTGACATAAAGGCATGTTGGGGAATTGTGGGTGGGGGTGTCCTTTAGTGGAAGAATTTTTTCCTTAAAGCTGGAAAAGAATTACTCCAAAACAAGAATTCTAATGATTTCATCATGTTGAAATCTCTGAAGATATAGTTAAGATATTCTCACCATTTAATCTGTGATTAATTAAAACAAGTAATATAACAAAAGATATTTTTGTACATGTTCGTTACAGGCGTTTTCTCATTATGTAAGAATTGGCATATTACATAAGCTTTGCAATAAAAATTGATTCATATTTAATTATTTTCAGCAACACTAATATATAGGATTTCACAATTTATTGTTCGGCTAAAACAATGTTGTTGTTGTTTTTTTAAAAAACAGGCAAAGGAAAACGTTGGAAAAATTTGTATTTTATCTTAGAGGGTAGTGATGCCCAACTTATTTATTTTGAAAGTGAAAAACGAGCTACAAAACCAAAAGGATTAATAGATCTCAGTGTCTGTTCTGTCTATGTTGTTCATGATAGTCTCTTTGACAGGTAAGATGGTTTTCTTTTGGAATTGTCTTAACAGTAAAATAGTGGGTATAAAGTAAGCAAACCAATTTTGAGAGCCCTAAAATCATCTTCTAAAAGTAGCAGATTTACTTTCTAGGTAATTTTTGCCTTCTTTGCTTAATTTTAGACTAATGTATGCATAAAGTCTACTCCATTGTACTGCATAGAAATCTTTGGAATGACATTTCCTGTAGTATATGTTTTCTCCCTGCCCCCACCAGCAATCTTTTGAGTGATTTAGAGTCTTTGTCACCTTTCCTCTGTTTATTTCACATGCTTTACCTCAGTGCACCCGATAGTACTAGGTGCACTCAATTCTGCCATTAACTCTGTAAGCAAGTTCTTAGGAGAGTTAACATTATATCTAAAATATATAGTCTTGTCATTTCTTTTTTCAGAATGTGTTTAGATCACATTAGTGTTATATGTGATTTTGACAGTTTTTAAAAATGATCCAACAGGTTTGGGAAATGCTGATTAAACAAATAGTTTTACTTATAGCATGGCTTTTTGTAGCCTTAGTGTTTATATTGTGGATCTCTAAAATAGTGTGAATTACTTCATAAATTCATTTTACAAAGATACCCTCCTTTTTTCCCCCTAAATACTCCCTAATACCTCATAAAGAGTTGTTCCAAAAAACACAAGGATTGGGTGAGATAGGATTTCTTGAGGTGTTTTTTCCCCCTCCTTCAACAACCTGAGAATCTTAGCCTTCAAATGTGGTTGGATCAGGCCTCTGGCTCCTTTTCTCTTTAGTTCTACTCTGCACCCTTCTTGTGGGTTGACTTCTTCCTCAAACCAGTTCCCTACGTGGTAGCAAGGTGGCAAACAGCACCAGAGAAAGGGCTGTAAGCACTCACTCCCTTAATTATTAAAAATCTTGAAAATATGCTGTTGAGCCACCTCTGAACCAATTTTTAGTTCTGGGTTACCTGAGGTAAAAGGAGGAATGGTATTATCCTGATAGAATGAGGAGGCCCTTTTGTGCCCAGATCTGTGGCTGGAAATGATTGCACCCAAATAGCGAGGCTGCTATACTTATATGTATGTGTGAAATGGATGTTGGGGAGACAACATTCATTCTCTACTAAATGTAGTTTATTATCATGAAAACAGTTAAAACAGTAAAAGGAGGATGGTATTTTCGGAACAACTCTATTGAGATCAGTAATGTGAAATAGGTGGTTCTTGATTCTTGAAGGATGGGTATAAATTTATTTGGATAGTTGAGGAGAGCTTCCTAACCAGTGTTCCATTAATCAGTATAGGTGTCCCTTGAGATACTAGTGGTTGTAAAATCCTATTGTAGTACAAATATTTAACAAATGTTTTATATTTCAAAAATTATAACACTTGAAATCCTATCATCCTGTAAAAACTGTTCTAATTCATTATTTTATTGGGGCAAAAGAATGGTGCATAACATTTGGAGAGAGTTTTTTATAGTGGCTATACTTCAGTACTTCCTACTTTCTTGTTTAGTCATCCAGCTACTCTGAGTATTACTTTACTCATAGTTTCTTGTTCATCATTATGAAGCTACTTTTTGTGTTCAAGCACAAACTATCTCATTTTGTTTTCTTAAATATTTTTCTATTAACAAGTTAAAATTGTTTTAATTATCATTGTAAAATATATAAGGAGGTTCTTGAAAATAACATAATGAATTTGATATATTTTTCATTGTTACCACTTTATAATTAGCTTTAATTTACCAGATACTTATTTTCCCACCATAAGGGCAATTTGGTGACTAACACTGGAAAGTAATTAGACTCATAAGATAAAGATTTAACTCACTAGGCCAGAAAAGAAATACATTTGAAACAAAGAAGGTCCTATGGAAATGCTAGTTAAGTTTATGATTGATGATGAGGCATCATGATAGGAACATTTAAAGATTTATATGAAGATGGTCTTATGTTTGTAGACCTGAATTCCATATTAAATATTATGAAATGGAGGCTCTAATAAAATCTGAGCTGCTTCCGCTGCATCTGTTTTCAGTTTTATGTGAGAAATGGAATTGAAATACCTACTGTTGGATGCTGGAGTATGTTAGCTGTCCAAAAGAAGAGGTTTTGATAAAAGTTTATAATTACAGGAGAAAAACTTTTTGGTGATTCTCATTTTGCAGATTTACTGAAGAATGAGTGAACTTCCTCAAATTATATGCACATGTTTTGACAGTTTATGGATTTCAGGCAGAAATTCAGCCTTGGAAAATCAAGGTTAAAAATGATTCACTAGTGATACTTATAACTGGAATGATACGAATCTTAAAGTATTAAGATTAATATAGCAATATCTGTACTAAGATCGGACAAAAAGCTTTCGCATTATTTCAATAAACTTTATATGAACAGATGCAGTTAGATTGGAAATCTGTTGGCACAATCAAAAGAAAGATCCACATTACACTTGACAGTAAAAGAGAAAGAACTGCTAGAGTTAATGAAGGATCAGATCCTTGAAGCACAAGTTAAAGATTCTGAATGATTCCTATTCTGGTTACTAACAAGAAAGGAGTTTCTATGTGGTAGGGGGGAAAAGCAATAAATACACATTTACCACTTGCTATAAGGTTGTAGCTTGCTGCTTGTGCAGTTTCTTGTTGAAGGTGACTTAAAAGAACTTGAAGATTTAAAAAAAAAAAAAGTCTTCGTTATGAGTTATATTTAATGATACTAAGTCTGAAACCCAGTATGAAAAAGTTATGTTCGTAAGAACTAAAGTCTCTCATTTAGAAAACAGATTTTTTTTTAAGGCTGGGCACGGTGGCTCACACCTGTAATCCTAGCACTTTGGGAGCCCAAGGTAAGCCGATCGCTTGAGCCCAGGAGTTGGAGACCAGCCTGGGGTCTACATGGTGAAACCCGTCTCTTTAAAAAATTAGCCAGGTGTGGTAGTGTGCACCTGTGGTCCCAGCTACTCAGGAGGGTGAAGTATGAGGATTGTCTGATCCCAGGAGGTAAATGTTTGCAGAGGGCTGACTGTGTACCACTACACCCACAGCAGAGGGAGACCCTGTCTTTAACAAAACAAAACAAAAATATTTTTTCAAAGTATGCTAGTTTACAATCAGCTATTTTTTTTAATATGTGCCTTTCTGTGAAATAGTAAGAGGAACAGTGAGAAAGACTGAATGCCAAGTCAAATAGCATTAACAAAGTATATTTCAAGAAAATGAGAAGACAATCTCTACCATATAATAGGACAAGTAAAAAATAGGTTGATAAAGAATGAATGATAATAGTATACAAATACCAGAGGACAGAAAGGGAAATTGTAGATGATCGTTAATACTTTTTCTTTATATTATCATATTAGTGCCAGCATGGAACATTTCTTGCTTTGTGTATACAGAGAAACTGATATGTTGACCTTTGGCATTTAGATGAAGTCTAATATGAAAATTAACAGCAGCCTTCTGTAGTAAGTGATTAGTGTACTTGCTCAGCCTGATGCTGAATGAATGTTGGATGACACTGCTGTTTTCTTGCATGGCTCTAGTTACACAGCTGTGTAATTTTTCCAGATTATTTTCAATATTAAGAGATCTCCAAGTCCTCTATTTCCTTGTATTAAACTTCTTTTAATACTGTGTTACTTTAAATATTAACCATTTCAGAAGCATAAGTAGAAAGATGTCTTAGTGATACAAAGTTATTTTAGTGAATATCCATGTGGTAATTAATTTTTATACCATTTTTTCATAGCTGGATCTTATTGTGGTATTGATGGCTTTACATTTATTTATGAAAATGTTTTGCTGGATATTAAAGATTGGCAGTCATTTTCTTTTGCCATTTTAAAGATTGTTTTCTGCCTTCCAACATTTTTGTTGTCTTTCAAATTGTTTCTGTTTTAGAGGTAATATATCTTTGTCTTTTCTCTTAGAGGCAGTGTATCTCACTCAACTTTCTTTGGATGTTTTGTGATTTTTCCTTATATTTTCAGCAGTAAAACCAAAATTTACCTACTGTAAATTAAAAAAAAAAAAATTATCCTTATGTTTGTAGCACTTCTTCAACCTGAGACCTGATGTTGTTTGTCAGTTTTAGAAAACCCTTGGTTAGTATCTGTTTAAACTGTTAATATCTAATTTAAACAGTTGTTCTGCCACAGTCTTTTTTTCTTCTTGGATTCGTGTTAAAAAAAGTTCGCTTTTCCCCATGCTGTTTTCTATGTTTTTCATCACTTTTTCCTCTGTACCAGACTGTATTTTCTTCTGATGTTTTAGTTCACTAATCTACCATTCTGCAGTGAAATCCACTTTTTCAGGACTTCATTTTCTTACATTTTTCAATTTAGAATTTCCATTTTTTAAAAGACCCAGTTTCTGGCAAATTTCTTGTTACCTATTCTCTTAAACATTTTAATTATAATTACTTGAAAGTCTTATCTGTCTTCAACATCTGGATAATTTGTATGTCTTTCTGTTATTTTTGTCTTAGCTTTTAGCCATTTAATCCTGATGCCTGTAGTGTCTACTTATTTTGATTAAATGGTAGACATTGTACATGAAAACCTATGGAAGCTATGGGTAATGTTACTGTGTCCAGAAAGAAATGTTCTGACAGATGATGTAGTGATAGTACATCTGGTGAAAGCTATTCTATTTCTGGTTTACCCTTATCATGAAGGCATAACCCTTTAGGGGTCTCAATAGAAAGCCTGAAATCCATTTTTTTTTCCTCCCAGCACTGTCAAACTACTGGATTTGTGGTTAGTTTTTTAGCCATTGAGCTACTGTTTTCTGCTTAGCATCTCCACTACACAGCTTAGGAATTGGCAAATGCCTTGAACAGAAAAACTGTGGAGAATGTCAGGTTCATTATAGTATGATCTTGGCTCCTCAGATAGCTACTTTGGTTGTTCTCCAGTGCTTTCCAATAGTTTTTTTTGTTTTGTTTTGTATAATGTTTTAAATTTTATCCAGCCAGGATGGTTAGTCAGATACAGGCAACTTTTTAGAATTGGAAGTTTCCAGTTCCTATTTTCCATGATTACTTTTAGGACATTCTCAAAGCATAAGAAGATAGTATTAAGCCTGTGCTCTATGTATTTTGCTATGGCCTCCTAACATTAGTGTGAGATAAAATCTTTGTTTAAAGCAGGAATAGAAGTAACATTTATTAAGTTCTAAAAACATGCAGGCCCCTAATAAACATTTTATTAACATTTTCAAGTCTAGTTGGAAAGACATTTCCAAAACAGATATAAATTGTTATCTAATATTGCACTTAAATATCAAATGATTTATAATACTAAAGGAAGACAAGAACATTTGTTGTACACAACTGTTCGTTTAAACCTAGGACAAGCATATGTATGAGGAGATGATGTTTCCATTTTAACAGGTGAAGAAAAATCAGTTTAGAAAAATTTGAAAACATAGAATCACCTACAATCTCCTTAGAGATAATTACTTAGAATATTTTTGGTCTAAGAACATTTCTAGTCTTTTTCCTGTGCATATAAAGTTTTTCAGATTAGCTGTGTGCAGTTCTAGCAATTCAGCTTCAATTTTGGAGTAACTATATTTCTAATGTCTTTTACAATTAATTGAAAGTTCTTTACACTTTGAAAGACTGATAACATTTTAATAGTGCTGACATAAAATTTTCTAAAATATATACAGCTGACCCTTTTTTTGGTATTGATTTGCTACAGTGGAGAATTATTTCTCTAAATTAAGAATTACAATTTTATGTGAATTGTGAGTTTTTTAAAGTTGGTATAAATATTTTGCTGTTTTCTATTAAGCTTCCTAATAATTTTTGTTTTTATTTTAAAGGCCAAACTGTTTTCAGATAGTAGTTCAGCACTTTAGTGAAGAACATTACATCTTTTACTTTGCAGGAGAAACTCCAGAACAAGCAGAGGTAAGATTACTGTTTCTTAAACTACTGTAAACCTTTATGTTAGCCCATGTTTTCTTATTAACTGGAATAGAAAACGACTGCATTCAAGATAAAGTGATAGAAAGAATGCCTGAAATCTAATCATCTCTTAAGGAATGAGAAGTTTCATATGTAAAAAATTTTTTGCAGAAATGTGGAAACAAACAGTGAAGGGTTATTAGGAATGGAAACTCCATTTTAAATTGACCTTTAAATACTCCATGATGTTGAGGCCAACTGAGAATGCTCATTTAAAATACTCTGCATAAAGGTTATATATAAATAATCTCAGTACAATGCAAAGATAAGTCAGTTAGTTTTGCTAACAAGCATTAATTATTCTTCACTGGTTGAAGTCTTATGTCTGAAAATAATAGTTCAGTCAACACAAGGAAAGATATTTTTTGGAATCTTCTTTTCTATATGTTCTTCAAGCCAAGTCTAGATATAATGTCTGCTTTAGCACTAGCTATTAATCCATGTGCAATGTCCTTCTTACGGCTTCTATTGTTTTAAGTAATTCTGTGAAGAAATAATATTTAATAAACTATTTAATAAAAAATATTTTCCAACAAAGGGAGACTCCAGCTCTACAACAAAAGTAAAAAATAAGCTGGGTGTTCTGGCTTATAGGCAGGAAGATTACATGAGCACAGGAGTTTAAGTTACAGTGAGTAAGATCAGGACACTGTAATCCAGCCTAAGCAGCAGACAGAGACACTGTCTCTTAAAATTTTTTTTGTTTTCTTTGAACCCTAATATTACTGGAGTATATGGTTGTATCTTATACAAATATGGCTAAATTTCTGCTGATACTCGAAGGAACTTAAAGGTGGTTAAGAAGTGAAAGTGGCTTTGTTGGAAATATAATTTGCCAACCCTAGATACGAGGAACATGCTCTTAAAACTGGATCCAGCATGAGACTCATAAACTTGAATGAGCCACTGTGTTTTGTGGCTCATACTAATGCTCATTTCACATATAATGCACATAAAATTATTATGGCTATGTATCTCTAATTTTTAGATGAGAAAGGTAGGGCTCAAAACATTTTGGTAACTTAGATGGTTTTTTTAAAAGTTAGAAATTGAGTTAGGAATAGAAATTTAAACTTCAGTATCCTATTTTCTAGTTATTTTATCATGGTCCCTCTTTCTGAATAAAAATATGTCACATACCATAATGACATTTTAGCATGTCTTACAAGCCTTATAACATTTAAACGAATGTATTTATACATAATCTTTCTATATTCTATATTTCCATAAATGGTATTTCCAGTTTTTGTTGATTTGGTGAGCTGTGGGGGATCTCTGGTTATTCTCTTCTATTTCAAAAAGCTATGGTAACTGATTTGGTTTTAATTTGCTCTAATATAAAGACATATTCTAAACATTGACAAAGTTCAGCTTCATTGAAATAGCCAACAAACTAAAAACATAATAAAGCAATAGTACACAGCTTTCCAGAAACATGTAAAAACCAAAGTGAATATTTAGATTTATTTTTAATAAACCTAAGTAGTTCTCTACTTTCTCCCAAAGCACTAAACATTAAAAAACATGGCTGCAATTTGATTTGAGTATTAGGCTGAAATGATTTTTTAAATCTAATGTTATATTTGAGAAGCTTAAAAATAACCCAAATCCTCTTATACATTTCTACCTGTATCATAGTCTAAAGTATAGATTAGCATGCTTGTCATCAAATCAGTCATCACAGTATCAGTTGGTTTTGCAATCAGCCCTCCCTCCTTCTCACAAAATATATCAAGTTAAATTCCACCTAAGCTTGCCTCAAGTGTTAACAGCTTCATTAAACATAGACAGTTAATTTCCCCAAGGTAGTATCTGTTTGGGAGAAACAATTTCTTTAATGTAAATTTGATTTTTTGGCTAATTAATGGCCACTCATGGTGCATTTAATACATAAATTCAAACAAAGATTTATACAGAATTATAATTGTTTTGGTTATTGTTTTATTGGGGCATAAATAAAGTGCAGTATAGTCTGAGAATAGAAATGACAGTCTAGAGAAGGAAAGAATTGTTGAATTTGAAAAAAAAAACTGATGATTTGGAAACCAAATAAACTAGTGTATATTTCTTTGAAATGGTGTTTTTCTTTGTAGGATTGGATGAAAGCTCTGCAGGCATTTTGCAATTTACGGAAAAGTAGTCCAGGGACGTCCAATAAACGCCTTCGTCAGGTGAAGCTTAATTTTCTTTGATTTGTAATTGTCACATTTTGCTTTAACACTTTGCCCTTTATGTTTTATTTTTATGTGAACTGTTTTGGGCATCATATCTTATGAGGGGTTAAGCTGCCACTTGCTTCAGTAGCAGGAAAACGTTACTTCTTTATGAAAGAAAATGTTCTTAGTCCGTAATGCCAACTGTTAAAAACATAAGAAAGATTATTTATTCTTCTACTTAAAATAACAATACTATACCACCACATCAGAAACTGTTCTGTTGGGCATTTAATTTTCCTTCGAAAAATTATTTTGGCTTCTTTTAGAAAAGTGGAACATTGAAAAGATCATCAGATTTATAGCACTAATCCCAATAAACTTTTTTGGGATTTTCATTCTGAAGAACAGCTTTTGAAATGTACTGCTTAACTCTTAGGAAATATTTAATCTTATTTGAAACCATAACATGCCTATTACTTTCATTTGTGAAGAGTAGGCTTTCTCTTTTTTGCCTGTATAAGGGTAACTTTATAACCTCCATTTCTTGGCTTTTTTCTTTGTAGTAATCCCTATATAATTGGAAGAAGTTAGGCAAATTTTGACATTCTTGAGGTTTTTAAAGAAAGTTTGGTACAATACTTATTTACTGACCAAAGTGTCTTCTGTTCTTTTCATATGACTATCTGATAAGCTGAGTGATTAATATACTGTTCTACTGGGAGTGGATAATGGTTGATATTTAGGTGACTGAATAGTCCCTGTAACCCAAAGTCTGGCTGTTCCCCAAGGAAATTTAAGTATACACATAATCACCATGTGTTCATAACATTGTAACATTTGTAAGCTATAAAAAATCAGATTGGATTTTCGCAAATAAGAGCAAGTTGTATTTTGTATGAAACTTGAGCCATTAAATTGATATTTGCAGGTATAATATAATCATAGCTAACATCTCTCAAGCACTTTCTGTGTATCAGTGGGCAGTGAGATTCAGTGATTTACATACACAGTTGTCCCCTCCCTATTCATGGGTTCTGCATCAGTGGAATCTACCAACCGTGGTCAAAAATACTCAGAAAAAAATACAATCAAAATACAGTATCACAGCGATGCACATAGCATTCACATTGTATTAGGTATTACAAGTAATCTAGAGATGATTTAAAGCATATAGGAGGGTGTGCATAGATTTTATGCAGGTACTGTGTTATTTTCTATAAGGGACTTGAGTATCCTTGGGCTTTGTTATCTGCCAGGACAGAGAAGGGGGAGGGTCTTGGGATCAGTCCCGCAGATACTGAGGGACAACTAGTTTGTAATCCTTATGAAAATCTGTAGTGCAGACTTTCTACTTACATACTAGAAAAATGAGGCTTAGAGGGACTGATTTGTCCAAGGCCACACAAGTAGTACATAGCAAGAGAGAAAGAGGACCTAGTGGGGGTATAGCTCAGTGGTAGAGCATTTGACTGCAGCAGAGAAAGAGGACCTGACAGTAGAAGGGAGATGATCTAAATTCTGGCATCCAAACTGACAAATGACTTAGTTTTTTTTACATTTGTATCCTTTCCTGTAAAATAAGAAGGCAGAGTCAGTGTTTAAAAATTTTTAGCTGTGGAACTCTATTTTATAGAAATAAAATCTTCTACATATGCATTATATAACATACGGGATTTTGATTTGAGTAGTGATAGTTGTTTACTTACATGAATAAAGAATGTTCCTCTCGACTTCATTTTCTCTGTATCATTGTTTTATGGTAGAAAAGGTGTAGTTCTCCAAAAAGATACTGGTAAAAATAACTTGTAAGATAAAATTGCATTGTTTTTATCTTCTTAGGTGGGAAGAATTATTTTAAATGTTTTAATGTTTTAAGTATGTCATATAAAAAGGAAAAATAAAACCAAAGCTCATAATTTCTGGAAAAAAGGGGAAAATAACTCACTATATTTGGCTTTTTATCTTATGGAGTGATTGCTTTTGAAACTTAGTGCAATTCTAGAAATCTGAGGTAATAATTTTTGTTTTCTTTTGTAGGTCAGCAGCCTTGTTTTACATATTGAAGAAGCCCATAAACTCCCAGTAAAACATTTTACTAATCCATATTGTAACATCTACCTGAATAGTGTCCAAGTAGCAAAAACTCATGCAAGGGAAGGGCAAAACCCAGTATGGTCAGAAGAGTTTGTCTTTGAGTAAGTCTTATTTTATCATTAATCATTTTCTTTACCATATTGCATTTCTTTCCATTTTTTTTTTTTGATCTCTGTATCTAAAGCATCAGAACAAAGTACCACATCCAGGTGTTTTAACAGCATATATCTATCTATACACACACACACACATACATACACACATATATATGTGTATATATATATATTTTTTTGTTTTATATGTTCACCTTTATTTGTGAAGTGCTGTGCCCTTGGTTTTTCCACCTAGTTATTAACATGAATTAGCAAGTCAAAAAACGAAAATGTTTAGCTAGGGTTTCCAGTACTTATTTGAATGAATTATTTAGGAGGTTAAAGATGGTAGGTAAAGTATATAATTTGCTTGTCTTCTGTATACCAAATAATAAAATATGTTGTGAAATAAAAGTAGCACACTCACTTTTGTTTTAAAGCTGAAATAGGGGGCTTATTTGATACTAGAACTAAAGGAATAAAGTAGTTTGATGTTAAAACATTTTCTTAATTCTTTTTCTCCTTGTTCCTTTAGTGATCTTCCTCCTGACATCAATAGATTTGAAATAACTCTTAGTAATAAAACAAAGAAAAGCAAAGATCCTGATATCCGTAAGTTGATACAGAAACTCTTTCTAAAGTAGAAAAAGCATGTTTTATAGTTTTATATACTTTTAAAATTCACAATGAAATAGTCTTAAAAATTAAAAAATAAAACAAATGCAAGTAGTATAATTTGAGATAGTTTCTTTCTGTACTTCTTAAAGTATTGATTATTGAGAAAGAATACACCTAAGAAAGAAAAACACCAACCTGATTCAACTGTACAGTTAAGTACTTTAGACTATCTAGCCACCCTCCTTTCTCCAATGAATAGGAAGAATAAGAAAATGATTACAGTGGTCTTTTTGAAGGGCTTACCCTAATCCCTTCTTTCTGCTTTTTAGATTTTTCCTTTTTTCTTTTGAGATGGAGTCTCACTCTTGTCACCCAGGCTGGAGTGCAGTGGCAGGAACTTGGCTCACTGCAACCTCTGCCTCCCACGTTCAAGCAATTTTCCTGCCTCAGCCTCCTGAGTAGCTGGGATCACAGGCGCCTGTCACCATGCCCAGCTAATTTTTGTACTTTTAGTAGAGATGGGGTTTCACCATGTTGGGCAGGCTGGTCTCAAACTCCTGACCTCAGGTGATCCACCCACCTCGGCCTCCCAAAGTGCTGGGATTACATTAGCATATAAGTAAAAAAAGAATTCTATTTAAAAATTACCCTTAACTTTGAATACGTCATTTATTCACTTCTGGTAGTCAAAGGCTCTCAGTTCCTGTTCTTAGCAGCACAACTCTTTCCATCCTGCTACTAAAACAGTTGGCAGTGGGATTTACCAATCACATCAGAGTGAATTAGGTTAATGCCTTCTTAAAACTCAGGCTTAGGGAAGGAAGTGATATGTATTAACAGACAGATCAAAAGCCTGAATATTTCTCTATAAAATGTTTATTCTGTAATTTTTTTGTACTAATTTTAGTTTTCCCTTTACAATGAAATCCAAACCCCATAGTAATGACACAGAAGGAAGGCCACGCCTTACATTTAAAGTGCTCTTTTTTCACTACTTTTCTTCTTAGATACACCTCCAGATCTTGGCAGCTTAAGGGTTACCTGTTTAAAATGGAGTTTTCACCTTCACAGGCTGAATTAGATATGATTTCTCTGTACTCCAATAGCATTCACCACTGTTAACAGCATTTATCAATGCTGAAACATGGCTGATTTCTTGCCATCTTGAATAAACTGACCTCTGTGCAACTCAAAGACCACATCTGAATCCTCGCTATACTCCCCCCCATCTTTCAGAGTTTAGTGCATGGTAGACATTCAGTAAAAATGAAGCAGTTAAATATTGTATTTGTGATGTTAATGAAAACTTCTTTAATGAAAAGCATTTAACACCATTGAGAAGACTAAACACCAGGAAAATTTACTTGCATGACTAATTATCGTGTTATCTTTTTAGACAGTAATTGCTTGTTTTCTTCCCAAGTATTTATGCGTTGCCAGTTGAGCCGATTACAGAAAGGGCATACCACAGATGAATGGTTTCTGCTCAGCTCCCATATACCATTAAAAGGTATTGAACCAGGGTCCCTGCGTGTTCGAGCACGATATTCCATGGAAAAAATCATGCCAGAAGAAGAGTACAGTGAATTTAAAGAGGTATTATTTGTCTAACTATTTTTGTTGGAATTAACGGAAACATTTAGTAAAAGATCCATTAAGCTAGACATAGTAACTCATAGCTTAGTGGCACAGTGACGCCAGAGAAGATTAAAAACCTTATAGTGTGATTTTGATTAGACTAGAAATAGGTAGACTATGAATTCATTCTATTTTAAATAAATGTATTCAATGGGGCATCATTTTAATTATAAGAACTTGTGAAAGAAAGAATGCTTAAATGCTGTGTACTTTAAACCATCTTTTAAAATGTCATTTTAGCTTATACTGCATAAGGAACTTTATGTAGTCTATGCTTTATCACATGTATGTGGACAAGACCGAACACTACTGGCCAGCATCCTACTGAGGATTTTTCTTCATGAAAAGCTTGAATCGTTGTTGTTATGCACACTAAATGACAGAGAAATAAGCATGGAAGGTATAGTATGGCTATGTTAGTGTGATACTTTAAGAAATTGGGTTTAGATTTTATATCACACATATATGGACTCTATCTCTGAATATACTAAATTGTTAAATTATATTGCAAATCAAGTTAATTTGTTTTCCCTTATTAAAAATTGCAGTTGGATGTTCTGATTATGTCGGTTACTATGGGGAGCTAATATTTCTAATGGAGGTTTTGGCAGATAAGTACTAGAAGCCCCAAGAAAGTGGTATCTGTGTCCACATCAGTGGCTCATAGTGCTTGACTATCAAGAAAAGTCTGGCATACTTAACTATATTCTCTTACTTTTTACTTCATTGCACAGAAGTTGGGTGTCACCTGCATTTTATTTATAGCTTTTATAGATAGGTAGTTCCCAAGCTGATGGACACACAGTGTTTCTAATGACTTACAAATACGTTGAAATAATCTACCCTCTCCCTGCCCCCCTGACCACACACTTTGATTCAGTAACAGTTCTGGCTTCTAGATTCCCCAAATAGTAAAGTTTATAACTGTTTCCTCCTCATTATAAAAAGTATAAAGGTATATAATTTGTCAAGGAATATATAAAATGGTGGTCCTTATTTTACACTGAGTTTATCTTTTCTGACAGCATTTGTATTTTATTAAAATTTTACCAAAACTCATCAGACATGTTTTAGGCTAATAAATTAATCTATATTGGGATTTTGTGTTATATTTGTAATTCTAAATAAATTTCCAAATTTCAAAGCATGGGGCCATTGGACAGCACAGCTGATTTATGGTCCTAATTTTGTCACTAGCTGTCTAATTGATCTTAGACAAGTCATATAACCATTCTGAGTCTTCATTTTTCCATATAAACATGCAGTGTTAATACCTTCTCCTGTTTATGATATAATGAGGTAATACATCTGGAAGTCTTACAGAGTTAAGTTGTAGAAGTATAGGATGTCATTGTAATTAGTACTTCAATGTTGCATGCAAAAAGTACATTTAAAAGGCTATTCCTGTTGAGGTAAAATGAATGCACTTAATTTCCAATTTGGTCACATTGAGTCCTCAACAAATAATCTTCTAATGTAAATATTTGTGTAGATGAAGCCACTACCCTATTTCGAGCCACAACACTTGCAAGCACCTTGATGGAGCAGTATATGAAAGCCACTGCTACACAGTTTGTTCATCATGCTTTGAAAGACTCTATTTTAAAGATAATGGAAAGCAAGCAGTCTTGTGAGGTAAGAATTTAATGTTTTAAGAAGTATTTTTGCAAATAGGTAATAATTTAATAGGTAATAATTTGTAGCTCATTACATTTTAAGGAAAATAGGTTAAATTTCTAAAATTATTCCTCATAGCAGTTATACCCTTTTGTAATACATTTATAAAAATGTTCTGCAAAATGAACTTTGAAAATACTTGGTCATTTCTTCTACTGTACTAATGACAAACTATATACTACTTACAGAAAGTATGCATACATAAACTGAAGGCTTTGCTAGTGACTTATCATATAACCTGTGTAGCACTTCGTAACATCTAGTTTTGTCCTTGAAGGTTTTTTTGTGAGAGGAGAATTATGAGATAACCTCAACAAAAGCAAATAAAAAACACCTTTTAGGATTATTAAAGCTTAAGTACAAATTCATAATAAACTATTAAGATAGTAAGCAGAATCTCACACGTATATTCTTTCATTTTAATGGTAAAGTGACTACAAAGAAATACATATTTTAGATTTGACATAAAAATCAATAAAATAAGGAATTGTTTCTCACAGTGGACACTGGGACCTAGCAAATGTTAATCCTGCACAAAGATGTCAATTCGTACTAATAACTTGAAGGGAAGAAATTAGTGATTTAATGTTGGAAATCTGAAGTAATGCCATAGTTAGCCTAACATAAGGATGACACAGAAATGCAGGAAGTAGGTAGGGAGTCTCCAGACTTTAGAGATAGGCTACAGAATTTGGACTTCCATAGATAAATCTACTCTGCTGACACTAGATCAGAAGGGTTACAGGAAAAGTTCTGAGAAAGGTTTGTGATTCTGCCTAAGACATTTGATATTTTTATTAGCCATTAAATGTCTCATTCAGAAAACGCTTTTAATTGGCTTTTTTCCCCCCTCAAATAAACATAATTGACTAATTACTGTTTGCTTTTCAGTTGGGTAATTGGGAATAAATGGTAAGAAACCTACCAGAAGGAGTTCCATAGAGCAAACTACTTAAAAACTCCCATTTATACAAAGAAAAAAGATGAATACACACTCAAGATACTGAAAAAGACAACCTTGAAAACTACAACTACTTGTTTACCTCAATTCATTTGCATTTGTCATTGCCAAGATGCATTTATATTGATTTATTCCTTCTCTTAGTTAAGTCCATCAAAGTTAGAAAAAAATGAAGATGTGAACACTAATTTAGCACACCTATTGAACATACTTTCAGAGCTTGTGGAGAAAATATTCATGGCTTCAGAAATACTTCCACCGTAAGTGGTGAAATTTTCATTTGACAAGAAATTGTGTATGCCTTGAAAAAGTTATATTTCTAATACATGTGAAAGCTTTTCTGTTGTCCTGTTATTATATTCTGAAAAAGTCATGGCTAATCTTTATAAGATAAATTGCATTTAAAGAAAAGAACTGCCTTAAAGATCCCAGGGTGAAATATTTACATTAAAATTAAACCACTGTTTTTGTAGAAGCCAGTATGTCTGGTTTGTATAGTAGCTTGGGGAGTGAATAGAGGTTTATAGTTTCAGATTTGAGATTGTAAGACATCTTGTCTATCCATTTAGTCTATATTTGATAGGCTAATCACTCTGTTAATATGCTTTTAGACCTCCAGTATTAGTGAACTCACTTGTTCAGGTAGAAGTTAACTTAAGTCTAAATATTTCTCCTCGGAATTTGCAGCTGGTTACTTCTCTATATCTAAAAGCAAGTGTCAAGAAGTTGACTGAATAAACTGATGATGATAAACTTACTGGATAAAGTTTTCCTTACCTCTTGCTAAGAGTCTCATTACTTCTGGCAAAGTACTTTTTGGGGGGAAATGGTCAGTTGTATTAAACTGTGGTATATTTGGGTAAATTAAGCTTTTGGCTGCCATGAGATCAGTGTTTTCAGTTGCTTTCTGTGCTGAGATGGTTGTGTTATTTTGGCAGGACACTGAGATATATTTATGGGTGTTTACAAAAATCTGTTCAGCAGAAGTGGCCTACAAATACCACCATGAGAACAAGAGTTGTTAGGTAAGGCTCATCAATTCATTTGTTACATCACATACTGATAGGTGGACAATTGTAAAAAATTGAAGTAAACTTCAAGTTACTATGAGATTTAGCTATCATCTGCATTTTCTAAAAACAGGAACATTCATTTACAGTCAAGTAAGTATTGAAGTATTGGGGATTTTTAAACCCTTACTGAGATTAAAAGTTATATAACAAAATCTGTAGCTAACTTCGTATAGTATTCTTCATATATACACACTCACACAGATTGGCACTGAGAGAGAAGAGCAGTAATTGACCCATTTAGATATTAATTAGTTTGTTACAATCTGTGACTCTGAGCTAATCTGTAACCAGAACATGTAGTTTTGAAGCTGTGTTTCAGTCTGTTCATTGTCCCATAATTAGGAAGAACTGTTTTTGCAAATCATTGAATTTGGGGGCTTATATAAAGGGACTTTATTGTCATCATTCTATAGGAAGAATTGCTTTGGCAAATCCTGGAATTTGGGAGTTTCTAAGGTTACTTCATTATCGTTATTCTAACATATTTTTCCAATGAAGCAGATCTGTCTGGAGAGGTTAAGTTGCTGGACTAAGGTTATATAGAAAGTTAGTGGGTAAGCAGAACTAAAGGTAACTAAGACCCAATCTGATATCATTAACTCTTATTGTAGGCTTTTGCTTTTGTTAAGCATACTCCAATTCCAGGCAAATGGAAGTTTAATGCAAAAGTGTCATGGAATATAGCAGTCTTCTAATAATTTGTTACTTAGACTATACACTGCCATGTCATGTTATATTTAAAAAAATTAGGCAACCATTACCACCATTATCACACAATTCATTTTGAAAATGTGTGTTAATCCTGCCTCCAACCTAAATTTTGTCAAGGGGCTTCTATTTCTTTTTTTTTGGTGGGGGGGGGGTGGGGGCCAGATAAAATTTCTCTTGGTTATGATGTGCATAATATTTAAGAACTACAGATTCTACTTTTCTTGGCATTAGTGGTGATTGGGAGGAAAAGAAAAGAATTACGAGCATAATATTCCAGCAGTTATGGGTGATATGTTAATTAAAACTGTTCTATAAATCTGTAAGTTTCAAATAAGCATAACTGTTAAGCAAACACAGCAAGAAATTGTGAACTGTTTGAAGCAACAGGGTGTTTTAGGGGCATTTTTGCCAAGGTTGGTTTCAGGCTCATAGACCTACTATGTGTAAGTATCACAGTATTTTCAAGTAGAGTTTACATAAGAGTCTTTGTAATTTGAGAAGTCCAAATTTAAAGACTTAATTGTTACTGTTATATATTAGTTTCTTTTTTTTTTTTTTTGAGACGGGGTCTCACTGTTGCCCAGGCTGGAGTGCAGTGGTGTGATTTTGGCTCACTACAACCTCTGCCTCCCAGGTTCAAGTGATTCTCGTGCTTCAGCCACCCAAATAGCTGGGATTACAGGCATGCACCACCACACCTGGCTATTTTTGTATTTTTAATAGAGATGGGGTAAGAGCATGTTGGCCAGGCTGCTCTTGAATTCCTGGCTTCAAGTGATAGGCCCACCATGGCCTCCCAAAGTGTTGGGATTATAGGCGTGAACTACCGTGCCAGCCAATGTATTACAAATTTCTATAAATGCTATTGAGAGGTAACATACTTACTTCTAAGAGTCCAAAAATTAGCAAACCAGGCACATGTTCAAAGGTAAATGCTGAGATATTAGGTAATCCACTCTAACAGAGAACAGAGATTGTGTCTTACTAATCTCTAGAAGGAGTTGTGTAACTCATTTTGGGAATAATGCTTGTCTTTACATAGATTGTGTCTGTCAATCTGTAAAAGGAATTGCGTAATTCATTATGTTAGGAATAATGCTTGTGCTTGTCTTTACATGGGGCAAGTAAGAGGTTATTAGTGTGTATTCCTCTTAAAAGGAAACTAGAGACAATTTATCTACATGACGACATACCCTCCCTACCCGTGACTAAAGGAGGCAGAAAAGGAGTTATCTACAAAAGCTTCATTTTTACTCTGACATTGTCCCAAAGTAAAATGAGCAGATAAAATCACATATGACAGCTACGAGTATAATTTTTGCTATTGCTATTATTTTGTAATTTGACAACTTTTTAAACTTTATTATTCCTTATGTCTTGCCTTAAAAAGCTTTTCAGGCTGGACATGGTGGCTCAAGCCTGTAATCTCAACACTTTGGGAAAACAAGACAGGAGGATTGTTTCAGGCCAGGAATTTGAAATTGTCCTGGGTACCATAGTGAGACTCTTGTCTCTACAAAAATAATTAAAAAAAAAATTAGCCAGGTATGGTGATGTGTACCTACCTATAGTCCTAATTACTCTGAAGACTGAAGCAAGAGAATTGTTTGAGCCCAGAGGTTCAAGGTTGCAGTGAGCTGTGGTTGTGGGCCACTGCATTCCATCCTGGGTGACAGAACAAGACCCTGTCTCAAAGAAAAGAAAGCTAAAAGAGAAAAAAAAAACCTTTTCAGCCTCCTATTGTATACATTTTCATTTATCAATAAGTTACATTTTCTCTAGTGCAGTGGATTGTTATTTTTATATGACTCATAACAAAATCAGTGCAAGCAACTTAGGCTGTTCTGTTTAATCTAAAATTCTAAATTGAGAAAGTGAGTAAGTAATACATTCAGGAATCAGATATGTAATAGGTATATTCTTAAAATATGATGCTTTGGCTTACTGCTTTCCTAAAACTTACTGTGTCTGGGCTTTCCTATATTGGTTTAGAGTGAAGTTTATGGTTCTAGGAGTGCTAAACATTCTGTGGATATGTATTGTTTTAAAGTAACACGTTATATAGGTGTTTTCTAAAAAAACAAAAAAATTTTCCTCCCATTTAGTGGTTTTGTTTTTCTTCGACTTATCTGTCCTGCCATCCTGAATCCACGGATGTTCAATATCATCTCAGGTAATCAGCTTTTGATAAATTTTGAAATTAAAAAAATTAGTATGTTAGAATACTCTTAAAAGAAATTACATGTGGTTTTTTTTTTTTTGGATTATCCAATTCTAAATCTTGGCATATATAAAGTGTTCCAAAGCACCCTTCCTTCCTTGTGCTTCTTCAGCTTTTCTCTTGTTTCTTTTCTTTCATCTAATATCTGGTCTGAGATGGCATGATTACACACATTCCACCTTTTTTCTGCCCATACTGTGTCTCAAACCTTTATAATAGATAACTTCTTATAGTCTGCAAGTTGGCTTTTTCAAGTTGGGAAGAGCTTTGCTTAGCCCATTGGCTAGACTGCTGCCAGCTGGATCTTCAGAATCAAAATAAATTATATCTAGAGTTGGAATAGTATTCTGTGAGTACTTACGAAGAAAGCAGTCCTGGTTCGTCTCATTAGAGATTTTTTAGATCACCAGTTACATAGTGTTAATTGGCCATTTTAAACTCCAGTAAACCTGATCCAGCTTTGCTTATTATCCATATATCCATATTGAGATGACTTTCAGGTGTTACAAGCTTCTTTCAAAGAAAGGATAACAGGGATATTTGTGACTTTGAATATAATAATGAACCATTATAAACAGTAGGACCCTGAACCATTTTTACCTTCATAATCTGAAGCTTAAAACTGTACTAAAAATGTTTTGGAATGTCTTAAGTTTTACTTTTATAGCCATCACATCTCTGTAATTATCTTTTATTGCTACTAAAGTGGATAAATCTGTAAATCTATTAAGATTAAGGGTTTGAAATTCTTTGAGAGATTTTTCTGATGTTGGCCTCAGAGAACACTATCTGAAACTAGGCAGTCATGTAGATTACCTATGAGATTTTACTGTTAAATAATTACCTTAAGTTTCAGAGCTTATATTTTAATGGACACCAATATTTTTCATTTACATCCCACTATGTGTGTTCTACAGGGAAATGCTTCCTGACTTATATTTTAAAAGTTTATTAAATTTCATGTTTTTCTCCTCAAAACAGAGGTCCTAGACTTTATCTTGGTTCTTGAGCTTTAAGTGAATTATTTGGACTGCAAATAATGTTGGGAGGGAATTGCTCAGATTGCAAATTCCTAACCTGAGTAGGCTGAAATTAGCTTTGTGAACTGTCACAAAGGATGTGAGGAGTGACAGTCTTTTCTAGTGATAAAGGTAAAGCTTTGAGGTCCTCTGAAATAGTATGAACCATTGGTAATTGCTGAGTTTGTAGTACCCTTTTCACAAGCCTAGAGGTACTGATAAGCATATTCAGTTTTTCTCCTTTAACTCAAGTTCTTTTGATTATACAGACCATACATTTTTCTGAGTTCTGACTGGAAGAATGGGTAGTATTTTAACAGTAAAGTAAAGTAAGGTTAAAGTGCTAAATTTATAATGGTTTAGCTGGAAGTGCCGTTGGAGTTGGTGTCATTAGCTGTGCCCAATTCTCTTACAGATTCCCCATCTCCTATTGCTGCAAGAACACTGACATTGGTGGCTAAATCTGTGCAGAATTTAGCAAATCTTGTGGAATTTGGAGCTAAGGTAAAAACATTTTGATATTCTAAAATGTAATTTATGAATGCAAGTTTGACATAAACCACAAAATATAGCTTAAGTTAATTTTTACCAGTGAAATTTTTAGCAATGAGATTATTTTTGTTGGTGTTTGTTTTTAAAGCATCTTGTTTAAATTTTACATTTTAATAGTGGGACTTTAAAAAACACATCAGCCATTACAGAAAACAAATTCTTCAATATCCAGTTTCAAACATAAAAATTATCAGTGAGCATAATTTTAATACAAAAATGCATTCAAAATTTTATTTCCCAATAAACACTGTAAATAGTAAAATTCAGATGAGTTTGTTTGCTTTTTAAACACCCCACACATAATTGTCCTATCTAAGGATAATGACTAATATTCACTTGGGATCATATCATGCCTTCTGCTTTTGTCACCTAATATGTGACAGACATCTTGCCATAGGTGGAAATACATAATTTTCATTATTCTTAATATTGGATATTTAGATGGCTTCCAGTTTGTCCCTGTTACTGCTGTAACATATCCTTGCATACATTTCCTTTCATAGTTGTTCAATTATTAGCTGAACTTTGGAGTAAAATTACTGAAGTTAAATACATGGTTTAGGCTTTTGCTATGCATTGCAAGATTTCCTGTCAGCAATTTAAGATACTTTTGTTGCTCCTTGCAGCCTTGCCAAAACTCAGCGGGTACTATCCTTTTTTCTTTTTTGCCAATTTGATAGACATATTATTTTGTGTTTCATTCTTTTAGACTTGCATGTCTCTATCTTTGGAATTGCCTATTGAGGTTCTTACCTCACTGAGTTTCCTACTGACTTTTAAAGAGTGTGTTAATATTAACCTTTTCCCTATTTATAGCATACTTTTAAGTAGGATTTTAGTATGATGAGCAGTTAATATATATGGCCTAGCTTTTGAATTTATCTGAATCTTGAGGCAGGTTACAAATAAGATATTTTTCTACTGCAGTCTTTATTATATTGTATTTTAATTCCCTATAATCTCTGCTGGATTCTAACCTCTGATTTGGGGCCATGTGTGAATGAATTTATATACAAGCAATTTGTGTCTGCCAGGCTATGTGTCATGATTTGTGTTTGGGTCCAGAATTCCTTGTTCTTTCATTAAAAATACCCCATGCTCCTCAGTATAGCCATTTGCTTATATAGTAGAAGGTAAATACTGTCATTATATAATTTAATCCTTGTGAATTGCTGTTAACTGCAATTACTTTTGCACCAACCTAATAGATGAAACAGTGATGTTTGTTTCTGGTGCATATAATAGAGGCATTTTATTTTTCAGGAGCCTTACATGGAAGGTGTCAATCCATTCATCAAAAACAACAAACATCGTATGATCATGTTTTTAGATGAACTTGGGGTATGTATATAATTTTTAGGTACTTTAAGATTTATAGTTAGTATAGCTGAGTTAACTCATTTAAGCAGCAACCGTTAGAAAGATTTTCTATCCAGAACTAAAAAGACAAAAAGCCTGCAAATTTTTGTCTGCCTTCCTAAACAAAAAAGTGCATTTTTGTTTGTAATTAAAACCATTTATTCTTACACTAAATAGTTTACACCAAAGCATACATCACTGTTGGCTTTTGGACTACTTCCATCATTTTTTAGGGTCTGTCTTGCCTTTCATACCCTTTTAAAAAGCTATCATATCTGACTGCCATGACATTCTACTTTGCTGCTACTATGTGGGGCTTGAAGCAAGACAATGACACAGTTCTGACCAGGTTATTTATTATTCAGGTTAAATAAATAGACTGAAGAGTGTTCTTTTCTAGAATAAAAGACATGGATTTGGTATTATGCTTCATTCAGTGTGAATACCAATGCCTCATTTGGGCCTTGTTAATAAACTGTGATTACAAAATTATGAATGAGGGTATTTTGTAATATCTAGGACCCTGCATTTCTTAATCAAGTTAAATTTTCATGATTGTACAGATTTTCAGGTACTGAGTCAATTTTAAACTAAACTTATTAGTTACTCAGTTCATATAAAGAGAAACCAGGAAGGTACATGTACACGTGAACAGAGCCAGGTATGTGGCATGGCATTAGGGAGTGCCAGGATTAGAGACTGAAGTGTCCATATTCCATCTTAATGCATTCAGATTCAGTTAAAAAGATGACCACAACCATACCACTGTGGCAAACAAATCAGGAATGCATGTGGGTCACTAGTTTGCAACCTCAGGTATAAAAACAAGTATATGAAAAATTATGGCATAGCTCTATATTTATTGTGAAATTGACAGAAATGCTAAAAGTTCATCATTCTTCTGTATGTGAACTGGGATATAGGTGGTCGATCATTGGAAAACATTTTTCTGTAATGTTTAAGGAGCTCTGTGGGAAATTATGCCACACAATCTAGGATTTCATACTGCTTAGAATCCAAATATACTACTACTCTTATTTCTTCACCACCCGTATAAACCAAAATCACTTTTGATGACCCACCTCAATTATTATCTCCTTCAGGAAGCTTTTGCTGAACCCCAAACATGAATAAAATAACTTTTGTTTTACCTCCTAAGTATCCCCTGCATACCTGTGATATATACTCTGTGTTGCTATGGTTACTTTTCTAAAGGCCTTTCTAGTAGAGTCAGCTCTCTGAAGGCAAACTTGGTGTCTATCAATCTCTAATATCCTTTACTTGAGTCACTAAATGAATGTATTCTGCATAATTGTGTTTATTCTATAGAAAATACTGTTTTGCAGTTTTTAGTAATGTAAGGCAAATATTGTCCCCATTTTACTGGTAACCCAACTTGCTAAATGTTATTCCAAGGCTTAAAGTAACATTGGCATTTAGTGTTGATAATAAAGTACAGGTTGAGTATCCCTAATCCGAAATCTGAAATGCTAAAAAAGCCAAAAGTTTTTGAGCACCAACAGGAAAGGCTACTTGGAAAATTTCCAATTTTGGATTTTTGGAATGGGGATGCTCAGCTGGCAAGTATACAGCAAATAAATATTCCAAAATCCTAAACACTTCTAGTCCCAAGCATTTTGGGTTAAGTGACATTCAACCTGTACTATAAACTTTAATTCTAGTGATTGTTACTTTATGAACCTTATCTAAAAGTATCATAACTAACACTGATTATTCCCACATATTAGCAAGCATTCTGAGCACAGTCCACAGATAATTGCAAACCTCACAGATTCTCATTTCATTTTCATAGTGCAGCTCCTACTTACATGCAGATCAATTCGGACAAACTACGGGAGCTTAATAATGAAATTTAGTCTAAGAATTTTAAGTTTAGGTTGAATTTAATCCAGATTAGCAGTTAACCTATACTATTTGGCATATGTTCTAGATTTCAGATATAAATTGTTATGAAGCCACACCCTCCACCATTAGTTTTAGAATAGCAGTAATACTGTACCACATCCTGCCCATGCTATGGAAGAAAATGGAATCTGGCTTTCATGTGAATACAAAGGTTACAGAGTTTATATTTTACCATAATCAATGCTGCATATTTCAGTAAGAATCTTTAGAATTTTAAGACAGATTTCAGAATTTAAAAAAATTATCTAAAATACCCGATTAGAATATTTTCACATGAGACTATAAAGATTTGTATTCCTAACAAAAAATTAGCCGGGCGTGGTGGTGGGTTCTTGTAATTCCAGCTACTGGAAGGCTGAGGCAAGAGAATTGCTTGAACCTGGGAGGCGGAGGTTGCAGTGAACTGAGATGATGTCATTGCACTCCAGCCTGGGCAACAAGAGCAAAACTCCATCTCAAAAAAAAAAAAAAAAAAAAAGATTTGTATTTTTTGTATTTTTAAATGCAATTTTATGATTCCCTTAAAGAATGTACCTGAACTTCCGGACACTACAGAGCATCCTAGAACTGACCTGTCCCGTGATTTAGCAGCACTGCATGAGATTTGTGTGGCTCATTCAGATGAACTTCGAACACTCAGTAATGAGCGTGGTGCGCAGCAGGTAAGTGTTTGCCAACCTTCATTATCAGTGATATTTCATGGGTTAACACTCTGAGAGGTAATCAACAGCTGAATTCTGGTTAACATTTTTATCTTGTTATATTAAATTGAGACTCTCAATCATGTAACAAAAGATCTCAGCAGACAGAAATAACAGGCCCAAACTAAAATGATGTACATTTAAAACTGAAAAACATCAGATTTTGCTCGAGTCTGAATGTTGATTGTATGGCAAAACGTTGTTAATATACTTTGGTGGCATATGTGAAAATTGCAAGTCAGTATTTTTTTTTTTTCAGTTTCTGTCTTCTGTCACATACAGATACAGTGCATGACCAAAGTGATTCTCAAATTGTGAAACAAATTACTATTATTTGGGATGTTTGTCAGATTTCACATCCAGAGATCCTGAAGTATGGCCTTGAAAGCTGCACTTCTAACAAACTCTTACGGGAATTTATAGGGATTCAGATGCAAGTGATCCATGGCCTATACTTTGGGAAACAGTAGACTACGTAGACTTCTATCTGCCATCTGCACCAACCAGATACAGATTAGGATGTATTCAAAGAGGGACTAGAATTTCAAGGGATTTAAAACCAGGTCAATTAAGATATTAAAACAAAATGAGTTACATTTTGAATGTCTTCAGCTGACATCAGGGCCACTGAGAGGAATAAGGGCCACTGAGAGGAATAAGGGCCACTGAGAGGAAGTGAGCACAGGGAGTTTTGACTAGTTTCTAATGTAGTTTCAGGAGATAGTGAATGCTGTGACTGCACTGGCTAACCAGTCAGCAGGGATTTTGTAAAAGTGATTAAAGCATTGAGTTTGGTGACTGAGTTCCCTTCAACCTGTGATACTAGAATCCTCAAGTCCTGTTCCTCCCTGCTAGCTTTAGAAAATAATTAAATGACTTGCCTTAGATATTAAATAAAAAATAAAAGACTTTTAACCAAATAAGATAGTTCTGGCCTAAAAAATAGCAGTATGCCAAGCACAAATGAATTTCTGTTCACTTTAGGGTATAAAAATTCTTAGTTATGACCAGAAATGCTCAGCCAATGACTGAATAATAGAAACATAACGTTTTGAGTGGAATTGTGATAATATCTTATGAATCCCTTTGCTTTGATACAGCTTTTTTCAAATCTAGGTTCCCATCCTGAAATTGCTGACTGAGCTTTCATTTATTTTCATACCATTTTTCCTTCTGTCTAGCACGTCTTGAAAAAGCTTCTGGCTATAACAGAACTGCTTCAACAAAAACAACACCAGTATACAAAAACCAATGATGTCAGGTAGCAGCCTTCGCCCCAGTGTTCTGCATGGATTCGGCATGCCCAGTATGGTAATTCACATCAGTATAATGTCTCCTTTGCTCTTGCCAAAAAATAGCACACTTTTCCACATTCCAGTGATGTGTGAGCTATGCAAACAAAATCTAAGATTCTGCTGTTGAGTAACTGTGCCAGCAACCTTGTAAGCTGCAACCTTGTATGCTATCTGTGCAGGTTATTTGCACTTTTTCCACATGGAATCAATCTTTAAGAACCTCTGAGCCTTGGTGTACAGATCACCTTTCACAAAATGAAATGCTATGACTGTATCTTGAACTTCGAAAATATATTTTCAGTACACCCAGTTGCCAAAGTTTTCCTGTCTCTTGGAGGAAGAACTATGAAATCAACTGACAAAAAAGCATTCTCTTATGTGTATAACTGGATTGCAGACTGTTCTCACTGTAACTACTTCCTGATTAGGAAATACGACCATTTGACTGTTCAATGATTATTTGTATTTACAGTCTGTCTCCAGAGTTTGTCATTATAACAGGAACAATCTTTGCTGTATACGTTTAAAAAATATTGTGCTATTTCTCTTGCTGGAACTGTTGAAAGAAAATATATAGAATGATCTATTGCTCATCAGCTTTATTTTTTAAACATACTACTTATTTTGAAATTGTCAAAGACTGTATTTAGATCTCATAATGCTTTGTTAAATGTTTACAACAGTAAATAGTTTGAATTCAGTAAATATTATTGGTTTATTGTATTGATCAATGCATGTCACCCATTCAACCATTTTATAAACTACCAATTTCTTTTATGTTAACTAGAATGCTTTTGTTAAACATATTGTTCATTATTTGTGCTACCCCTTTGATTATGCAGACAACCTCATCAGCTGCTTAACTTATCCATCTCTGAACTTCTGACTACTTGTTTGTTGTATCTGCTGGATATTTAGTTCAACTGTATAGTTTTATTTACTTCTGTATGTGCATTTTCGTGAAGTATTCACAAAGGCTAAGTTAAAATAAAACCAAGGGATATCTTGCATAATTGATTACTTTTGTCTAAATAGAGCTAAGCATTTAATTTATTTACTTTCTTCCTCCTTCAGGGGCAGTTTAAACCTTAGCACCAGAGCAAGGCCCAGGGAGAAGCTGAAGCTTCAGATCAGTACTTTTGCTCATGGAATCTTTTGAAAAGGATTCTATATTATTCAACAATTCCTTCCCTCTCAATTGTGCAGAGGAGATAAGACATATGGAATATATGTGGCAGTATGACACTGGTAATCAAAGTGGGTGAGACAGGAACCCAAGGTGGTGTTCCCACAGTAAGGAAAGGCCTAGATTCCAAGACCAACACTTTATGCTATTCCTCCAATGTATAGAATACAGGGAAAAAAATTTTAAGAGTTTAAAAGATGATGTCTGCTTAATAGTTTCAAGCTACAAAAGTCAATTATTTCTATGGGAGCTGCTAACCTTATGTGACTTCAATCACAGTTCAACACTGATAGCAAAAATCTCAACAAGTCCTGTGCTCCTTTTCCTTGACATCAACTCAATTCATGCCATTCTCTCCCTTCTTGGCTGTTTATCAAATTATTCTCCTTTCCTCTTTTCCATCCCTTCTGTTTTTCAGCTGAACTTGGACCAACATAGTATCCCAGGTGGTCTCCTTCCTTGGTTACATGATAGCTGACAGGGACGATATGAACTAGTCAATATATTTTTGCTGTGCATTTTGGTTCCCACTAATCGCCCCTCAATCTTTAGCCATACTAAGCTGCCATTCTTCAGTCTGAAATCCTTCTCCCTTTTATTTAAAATCACAAACCTGACTTACCCTGCGCTTCTTATATTTTAATGTAATTTGTCTCTCAAGTTGAAATGGAAACTTGTTACTTACCTTTGTAGGTAGTAACTAGCTTGTCAGTGTTGAAATAAACTCTCTCAAACTTTAACTTTTTTAATGGGGCTGGGTGGGAAAATTTTCAGTGGTAAGTGTGGACCTTGCTCTGATGCCAAAGTTTGGCGATCTGAAAGGGAAAATGAGACAAATTGTGAACATCTTGCAATTCTGTCTACAGCCTAGCAGCAATGTACTTAACTAGGACTACAATGGAGAATTTATAACTTTTGGCTTCTTCCACTCTGCTTTTGCAAAATCTCACGTCATGAATTTTATTCCTTTCACTCCAGAATGAGAAGGGAAAAAAACCCCACAAAACTCAAACCTACAATATAAAGGATTGTTTGTTAGAGAGACAGATGAATATGCATATAGTAAGCACTGCCTTAAAATATAAAGATGTAATTATAATGGTACCTACCCTTCTGGAAAGTATAGCCTGGGATGTACTGAGACTGAGGATGTGTGTATATTCGTGCAATTTAATTAGATTCAGGACACTTGAATTTCTCAGAATTCCTTTAAGCCACTTTTCTTGGAAAAAATCTGGCTTGATATACCGACGTCCGCAGTTTGGTTCCAGCTATAATAGCTAACACTTACTGAATAGTGTATGCAGGTACTATTCTAATTAATCCTATAAGGAGTAGGCATTATTGTCTTCCCTATATTTCGGTGTGGGAAAATGGCACACACAGGTTTAATAACTTACCAAGGTCACATACTTAGAGGCAGCCATGATTCATATCTAAGTAATTTGCTATCATAGTCTGTGCTTTTATATTTTTATATCAGCTCATTTCAATCTGAATTAAATTTCCTAAACATATTTAATCTGCAAAATTCCTAGTAACTGTTGTTATAATCTGCTTACAGGGACTCACTTATAGGTGATGTAATAGGTTACTTATAAGGCCATGGTAGTGTGTGCCTGTTGGCCCAGTTACTCAGGAAACTGAGGCAGAGGATTGCTAGAACCTAGGAGTTTGAGACACCCTGGGCAACATAGCAAGGCCCTACCTCAAAACAAAATTAAAAAACCACAACTGAATATACAATTTGATGCTACCTACTTATCTATACCAGCCTAAGAGTTTTATGCTGACAGCTATTCAAAATCATATATTTGATTTAAAAAAACCCATTTGGAAAACAAGTAATATTCATTACCCAGATGACTAGCTTTCAGTACCATGTAACAGTTGAAATACCTTCTGCAGTTTAATAGTAATGCAAAAACAGCTAAATATATCAGGATGGCATTCAAAAAACCATTTGTAAATGTTTCTAGAGGGCAAAACACATTCCTTACAACACTTAAAGTTGGCTACTGAACTTTGTTTTTGTGGTGCCTTTTTTTAAAAAAGCACAGGTTTACCTATCATATTTTGCTTAAAAAAATTATTAGGCAAATAAGTTGCAGCTTTAATTTGATATGAGTCATGATGGAATAAGACTATCCAAAACAGGTGCTATTCTAGCTCTTTTGAAGATGTTTTATTTTACATAAAGTTACTGTGAAAGGGGGAAAAAAAACAAATAGGTTAATATATTTTATGTTTTCACATTATACTTTTTAAATAAAGTTAAACATTTGATATGCTTCCTACTTCTCTTGATTAGTTAGCATTGACAACTGAACTTCAAATGGTTAGAGAGATTCTACCAGGTCGTCATCAGTCCATTCTTCCTAAGAAGGAAAAAAAATGTGGTAAGGATAACACTGAAGCATAACCAGTATTGTTTACCTCTTACCTCCCATTAGGAAAATGTTCTCTTCCTTTTACCTATGTGGATTATGAAAAATAAACCAGGTAATTTTGTAATACTTCACTGTTAGTAATGTTGGCATGGTCTCATCAGACTTCTCCAATGAGGAATAAAGGTTACAGCTGTGACCTTCTGCCTCTGATTATTCACTTAACTGACTTGACAGGTGCAAATTTTTTTTAAAAAGGGGGTAAGGGCAAAATCCTTGGAGAATAATAAAGCAAAACTGTAGTATGTATGTTTATCCCTTTTGCTTTCTATGAACACAGGAAGGATTCTTCATCAAGTAAAGACAGAAGAGATAAAAATCCCTGTAATAATGGACAATAGCACTGTACATAAGGAAGCATGCAAAAAATGAAAAAACCCACAACTCTATAATTCTTTTACTTTATAGTGTTTTTACTCTTGGAGAATAAATCTTAACAGTATAGTCACACCAGAATGTATAACAAAAATGACTTAGAGTTTATCTTTGGAGTAAAACATACCTCCTCATGTTTGGATTTCTTTGAGACATAATCATCATCTTCATAGCCTTTCCTCTTCTTCCTATAATTAATTAAGCAACTATCAATAAGCAATCCAATACCAGCCACAGAAACTAAAAAATATAAAATAAACTAGCAAGGCTATATGCAATGTCATGTATCTACTGAAAAACAAGGCCTGGATAAATGGAAAAAGATGGAAGAGTTATGGGTAGGGGAAATGATACTTTTAAAATCAATCGTTAAATTTAATGCATTTCTTTTTTTTTTTCTAAGACAGTCTCACTCTGTCACCCAGGCTGGAGTGAAATGGCACGATCTTGGATCACTGTAACCTCTGCCTCCCAGCTGCCTCAGCCTCATGAGTAGCTGGGATTACAGGTGCCTGCCACCATGCCCGGCTAATTTTTTTTATTTTTAATACAGACGGGGTTTCACCATGTTGGCCCGGCTGGTCTCAAACTCCTGACCTAAGGCCATCCACCTTCCTCGGCCTCCCAAAGTGCGGGGATTACAGGTATGAGCCACCGTCCCCAGCCATTTAATACAATTCTAATTAAAACCCCAATAAAACTTTTCATGGAATCTGTCAAGTCTAACGCTGACCTAGGAAAGAGTGTGTGAAAAAATAGCAGAGAATGTAAAGAAGAACCATGTGCTATCTTCAAAGCACACTATAAAAGCTATGGTAATTAAAGTGAGATATTAACAGATCAATGATCAGACTAGATAAGCAAAATAATGACTAGGCAGAAGTAGGAATTTAATGTATGATAAAAAGTATTTCAGGTAACTAGGAAAAACATGAAATATAAAATGAACTAGGACCTGCTGGGCACAGTGGCTCACCATTGTAATCCCAGCTCTTTAGGCCAAGGCCAGCAGATCGCTAAGCCCAGGAGTTTGAGACCAGCCTGAGCAATGTGGCGAAACCTCCTCTCTTCTACAAAAAATTAAAAAATTAACAGAATGTGGTTCAGCACCTGTAGTCCCAGCTGCTTGGGAGACTGAGGTGGGAAGATCACTTGGGCCCAGGAGGTAGAGGTTGCAGTGAGTCAAGATCAAGCCACTGCACTCAACCTGGATGACTGAGACAGGCTTTGTCTCAAAAATAGGGGATGGGAGCTGAGGCAAAAACTAATATTTGGAAAAAAGGTTGTGAAAAACAATAGAATATATCATATGTAAATAAGTACAATCAGCCTTTTGTATCCTGTGGGTTCCACATCAGTGGACTCAACCAACTGCGGATTGAAAATACGAAAAAAAATTCTATCTATACTGAACATGTACACACTTTTTTGTCATTCTTTATACCTAAAGAATACAGTATAACAACTATTTACATAGCATTTACATTGTATTTAGGCATTAAAAGTAATTTAGAGATGATTTAAAGTTTATGGGAGGATGTGTATAGGTTATATGCAAATAGGCAATTTTGTATTAGTGCATCTATGAATTTTGGTTATCAGCAGAAGGTCCTGAAACCAATCCCCCCATGGATACTGAAGGATGACTGTATACAGAATCTATAAAGCACTACAAATCACAAAAATAATGTCAGACAATTGGGCAAGGGCTATAAATAAGCAATACAGAAGAAATAAGTGTTAAACCTGGAAACTTCAGTGCCCCACAGTAATCAAGAAAATGCAGATTAAAATGCCAGTATACTTTTTTTAGCCAGACTGGCAAAAGTAAAACACTGATAATTACACTTTGTATAATATGAAAATTAATGCAAAGGAGAAAAAACCTGACTTATTTCATACACACATAGGGATATACGTGCAGAGAAAGGGCTGGCAAAGATAAATAACTACTAAGTCATTTCTGAGGTCATAACAGATTTGGATTTTGATCAAAGGGAACTTTGGTTTCACCTGTATTGACTGACAATGACAATACAGTTTTTGTGTCATGAAAAATAGAGGTAAAATAATTTTTAAAAATCAAGGAAAACAAATAGTCCTAAAGTAGCACAACTCATGGTGTGGTCCAGGGACCAGGGCTGGTCCATGACTATTTCCAGTTTGTAGTGAGTTAAGTATAGGAATTGTGTGTTTAGGAATTTTTAATAGCAATTTGATATAATCATTTTATGACCTGAATCTAATAAAACTTGAGCTTTTTTGTGTCTTCACTTTTCCAGCAATGCATTTTTTACTGAATTTTCAAAAGTATACATCTAGTGAAGTTTTTTTTAAAAGTCCTTCACAGTTTGAGAAGCACTCCTCAAATACTCATAGATATTCAGAATTTGCTTGGCACAGTACAAAGCAGACGGCAATCTGGAATAGCTATGGCAATTAGGAATTCTGGATTATGGTCCATTCAGTTACTTAGCTAGAAAGGGTAAAATTAATAGTTCAGTGGTCTAATCCAGGGATGGATAAACTTTTTATTTAAAGAGACAGTAAATATTTTAGGCCTTGCAGGTCCTATTATCAATTTCCATCACAACCGACTTTTCTATTGTATCAAGAAGACAGCTATAGGTGATAAATGAATGAATGAGAGTGCTGTATTCCAACAAAACTGTATTCTAAAAACAGCTAGTGGGCTGGATATGCCTGGTAGGTCATAGTTTGCCAACCCCTGGTCTAATCCCATTTCAAAATCAATGCAAAAAGAACATAAGCAGTGCTGCAATACTTTCATTAATTAAAGCCAACATTTCTTCTCTATAACCAATCTGAAAAATTCCTGTTACCACTGAAACCTGGAAGTGAATGAAATCCACCGATTTCAAGTTCTACGCTAAATCATGCTATTCTGCATACTTCTAAGTCCCTAGATATTACCCCACTACATTTAAGTCATGTGTACTTGACATAAGGACCTAAGAAGGCTGTTCTGGCTTTTCATACGTACCCAGCAGCACATATTCACCAATCATAGAAATAATATCCTCAACCCAGCTGAATTATCTCCTTTAAAGAGCATTCCCATAATTCAAAAAAAAAAAAAGAAATAATATCCAAAATACATCTTAACTATAAGATGCCACAGATAACTCCCATTAAATTTTAACAAATAGGGTATAACTTTAAACAACAGAATGCATCCCACAGGAAATAGAAAATGTCAGTTTCATTATTCCTAGTACCTGCCCAAATTCCCAACTGCTTAAATACCTAAAAATTTCAGTGGATTTTTCAATTTGCAAGGCATAAATTGCCAATTGTATGGTGATTTCCATATTCAGGTTACAAATCAATTAAGAGTCATTAAAGGTGTTCTTATGGCTACAAGAAGAGATTAAACAGCCTATTTTCCTATTGGCTTTATCTTCAATATAAAGTTTGTCACTGAAAAGAAAGTATGTATGCCAAGTTTCCCTACTCTAGCTAACAGAAGTCTGGAAAAGACATTTGTTCCTCAGACCAGATATCACAACTGCAGAGACCAAAGATTAAAATGACAGGAAAAGGTTAAAGGTTCCTTAAGAAGACCCTGACCCCTGAGATCCCATGAGAAGTAACAGAACAGGACGGGGCCTGCAAGCCAAAGAACACAAGTCACAGCAGGATCAGAACTGCATAGTGAATGTTGAACTATTAAGGTCTTAAGTTTAATCTCATTAGAAATGTCCATTCAACAAAGAAAATCTGATTTAATGGATCAGTCAGCTTTCCTCAAATGAGCAAACACCAATAAAATGATTTACAAACCAGCTGGACTGGATAAAAGTTATGTCTACTGATCAACACTGTCACATCAACTTACGTGATTACATTAAGTGCAAGCTCAGCAGAATGACATCGCTCTAACTTCTGTTTCAGAATAGCAACTTCTTCAGATCTGGGTGGTTCATACTTTTTTACTAAGTTTCTCATGCCTATGTGGATACAAAAAAGAATTTAAACTGAATAAGCAAACCTTTTCATAGTAAGGGAGCTTGTTACTTTTCAACAAAACGCTTATTCGTCTCAAGATTTGCATCATTCTACTTTAAAATCCTATAAGCACCATATGTTTAATTCAAGTAATTATGGCTCTCTGCTGCTTAGCCCATACAATGTACAGCATAAAGCACACTGTATAATCTAGTATTAACTTTTTCAAATCCTAGTGGGGTCACTTCTTGTTCAGTTTAAGACTTAAAAAAAAATCCTTAAATGATTTAGTGAACATGCTTTGTTCTCTATCACAAACCATCTTCATAATATTCTATTCCACAGATAGTGGACTAAGAGTATACTTCCTATTTACAAAGGAAACTGTTATTACACAACATGCAATAAAGGGAAGATGCTTAGTAAAAATTTGTTAATAATCCTTTGCTTTAACAAAAAACAGACCCTATACAAAAATGTCCACTTTAGGTTAAAAGCAAACTACTATATCAGTAACTTTATAACTGCAAAAGCATCCTCTAGCTGATCTTTTTATTCAACTATAATAAACCAAAAAACACAAATTTCAAAATGTATTAGGGGGAATGAGGAGAAAGCCAATGGGCTTATTATTATTATTTGCCAGCCATGTGATCCAAATGACTATACTGACCTATTTCATAATGCAAACAAAGCAGTATTTTCAACTGAATACTTGTGACTCAACACCCATAAGACACTATCTGTTCCAAACATTACAAATATTTTAGTAGTGTTAAACCTATGAGTATTTTATAAAGAGCTATTTTTATTTCATTTAAAATAAGTGGAGCAAAATAAAGGTATTGAGAAGCAATCAGTAATAAAACTAAGCTATGAAATAAAAATGGAATAAGACTCCCTTTACCTACTAAATTCTATGATCCTATTATCTATAGTCAAATCACAATTAGCTTTGAAAGTGAACCCCCTAGTGGTATAACTAAAGAGCTACAGTTTATAATTCATAAATCACAAGCCCATCATTCTCAAAGAAAGCTCTCAAGATCAAGCAGAGAATCAAGAAATGATACAGATGCCCTCAAGCATCTTAACTTTTAAAACACAAAATATATAAAATATATACCCATTTACTGTCATCCAAGATCAAGATCTTCAATCTTACACTGGTTTAATATTTAATTAAATTACAAATCTAATTAAGAACAATTTAGACAACAAGGTTTGGGAACAAACATGATTGAGTTTAACCCCAAAGAGTAGCTTAGCAGCTGTGAACAAGTGTGCCACGGGCAAGAATGAAGAATAGAGAATGCTGGCTAATTCAGTCAATAAGATGAGATTCTACTCAACCCTTAGGACAGAATTTCTCAACACTAGCACTAATGACTTTTTGCGTTGGATAATTCTTGGTTATGCAGGGCTATATTAGTTTGCCGAAGTTGCTATTAAAATTATCACAAACTTGTGGGCTTAAAACAACAGAAATGTATTGTCTCATAGTTCTAGAGCCCAGAAGTCTGAAATCTGTTTCAATGGGTCAAAATTAAGGTGCTGGAAGGGCCATACTCTCTCTGGTGGCTCCAGTGATAAATCCATTCCTTGCCTGTTCCAGCTGCCGGTGGCTGCCAGCTTCATTTGGCTTGGAGCCACATCACTCTAATTTTCAAGGTGAGCATCTTTAAATCTTTCTCTGTTGTCTTAGCAGTGCCTTTTCTGAGTGTATCAAATCTCTCTCTAACTTTCTCTTTAAAAAAATGATTTATCTACAAAATAGAAGTTCCAAATTTAAACATTATTCTTAAGTTAGTTTCCATTACATTTTTTTTAGTGACTAGTATGTTTCTTTATTCTTTAAAAGGATCCTGTTGTCAATCTCTAAACCCTTTCTAAATCCGATTATATTTTCACTCTTTGCGTAAGTTCTATATACATGAACACTACTTCCTTCCATGGACCTTCTATTTGTTCTAGACCAGTGTGTCTTTCATGCTTCCATAATATAGTAACTCAATGAAAATAAATCTAAACAAAAATCTAAGTTATATTTCCAGTTAAACACCAAGATATTTATTCAGAAAGGAACTTTGTAATGGAAGAACATTATGTAGAGTATTCTGTTTTACTTACTTTTCATTATATCTAGTAACTGTGACAGGCAAGTTCTGTTCTCTCTCAGCATCAGACTCTCTGATAAATAACTGGTAAAGAAAAGAAAGAAAATTTAATCTATTGAAAACATACAGCACATTGCGAAAGCATGGCGTCATAAATCATTTTCCTCCATCTCATCAATGGCGATTTTAAAATGTTTAAATTTATGAACATATAATCCATAACCCTTATGTTTTAAGGATTTATTAGCAATTACATTAAAAGATGTTTACTATTCATTTAAGGTTAGTGATATTCAGGTATAACCTTTCAGAAGGAAAATAGTATGAAAGCAGCAGTAATAACCAATACTTATAAAACTTATATCTTTTAATATAAAAATCCTATGAGTCTAACCTTATTTTACAGAATAGGAATCTCAGTTACAGGGATGAGCAAGTCATGAGCTTGTAACCTGCCCAAAGTAATACAGCTAGGAAGCAGCAAAACTGGAATTTGGCACTAGTAAGGATTTTCTGTCCCCTTAATATAAAAGCCATTTTACCTATAGTTGTACTTCTTGGGAGTAACAGACATTCAAACCAACAAGACTATCACCTAATGCCTTATCAATCTATTACATCTTATTTGCATCAAGCCCAAATCAAAGGTGCTAAACTTCTCTATCAATGTGATATAAAACTCAATTACTTGTTTTTCTCAGGGCCACTGACAGTATGAAAACATAATTTCTATATTTAAATTTTTAATTACTCTGAGGTTTTACATACCTGAACTTGACCGATAATTGATAAAAACCCAAATGAACAGATTCTCAAAGTGTTAAGTAGTTTTTCAAACAGAAATGCAAAAAATTATTTTTCTCTTGGATGTAATAGTTACAAAAATAGAAAGCAATACTTTAAGCACTCTTGTTGCTGTCTTTATCCAGATTATTTTCATTTTGTTACCAAGTTTTGATAACTTAGTTATTACATCATCATCATCTATTGTGGAAATAAATTTTGGATCTGAAAATCAGGAAATCCCCTGACAACTAATCCATTTCCAGTTACTAGTAATTCAAAATAACTAAATTAGTTTTTTCCCGTCCCCTTTCTACTTAAAATTCCTCCCATTTTTGTCATCTTCCTTTATTTTTACTCTTCATTTACTTTTGATTTCTTATGCATAAAGGTCATAGGTTTGGTGCTAAGAGCTGGCTAACTAGACTCTTTATCTCTGTGAAGTTAGCAACTCTTTTTTTTTTTTTTTTTTTTTTGAGATGGAGTTTCGCTTTTGTTGCCCAAGCTGGAATGCAATGGCACGATCCTAGCTCACTGTAACCTCCGCCTCCCAGGCTCAAGCAATTCTCCTGCCTCAGTCTCCAGAGTAGCTGGGATTACAGGCATACGTCATCATGCCCAGCTAATTTTGTTTTTTTAGTAGAGACGTGGTTTCCCCATGTTGGTCAGGCTGGTCTTGAACTCCCGACCTCAGGTGATCCGCCTACCTCAGTCTTCCAAAGTGCTGGCATTACAGGCATGAGCCACCGTGCCCGGCCTAGCAACTCTTAATCTCAATTTCAAATCTGAATTTTAATATTTTGATGTTTTAATAAAATCCACAGGCAAGTAAGAATACCTAAAGGATCAAAGTAGCAGATGAGAAATAAAGCTCTAAACCTACAAGAAAGAGAAGAAAACCCAGAAATAACAGTAATAATCCTATGATCAATAATCTGAGGCATTATCCAGACTATGACAAAGCATGAGGGCTTTCCCTTTTGAAATCAGCAATAAATGTAAACTCAATTTCCACATATGCCAAAAGTTTGCCTGTATCAGTAAGTTTAAAATGATTGGAAAGCATTTCCCTAAAGGGGTAAAAAAAAAAAAAAAACACCCAAATGTCTAGTCACTGGAATGTTACAAAAGCCTATTAAATTTGCAGGAGCCAAAGTTATCACAATTTCCATTTTACCTATCTGGAATTATAATGAACTAAACTTCTAAGATACAATAAACTCATTTGGACTTAAGGATGCTTCATCCCCACTCTACATAATTAAAATCTCATCACTGAAGAATTTATTTATGCACTATATACAATGCTTCAAGATTAATCAAACTTTTGGTTATTTGAACTGCGGAAAAGGCCTTTGTTCCCTTACAGAATGAAGTCTGCAGACCAGGTTGGTGGTGTGCACCTGTAATTCCAGTACTTTGGGAGGCCTAGGCAGGAGGAATACTTGAGTCTAGGAGTGACTGGGATGAGCCTGGGCAACATAGGGAAACCCCAACTCTACAAAAAACCAAAAGTTTAGGCAGGGTGTAGTGGTGTGTGCCTGTCGTCCCAGCTACTTAGAAAGCTGAGGCAGGAGGATCGCTTGAGCCTGGGAGGTTGAGGTTGCAGTGAGCTATGACTGTGCCACTGCACTCCAGCCTGGTGACAGAATGAGACGCTATCTCAAAAAAATAACCAACTCCCCCCAAAATGAATGGAAGTCCACATGTTAACTCCATATACATCAATAATTTACATGACTATCTTTCCTAACTTAGAGATTTATCTTACTCATTTTCATATTCCTAAAGTGTAGTACAGTGCATAGTACATAGAAGGCATTCAGTGAATATTTGCTTAGTAAATAGAAATCACTTTGGGATTAAATGTATACATGTATATATAGTTGGTGAGTTGTGTTTGCAGGGAAGAGGCATATCGTAAAATATAAACCTACAATCCCTTATCTTAGATGCAGATGTGTTGTGAAATTCTCATTAATAATTATTCATGTCTTAGAAAAGTTATCTGGTGGATATATTATGAAATGTGAAACACCCAAGTGATGTCTGGGATAGCATCCTATAATCAGGAATATTAAGATTTCTGCAACGAAACACAAATATTCCTATTAAGTGAAATAAAAACTAAATACAATCAGTTCATATTTGCTGCCACCTTATCAATGGATTCTGAAATTATGGATAAGGGATTATAGTCACATAAACTAGTTTTAATTAACTTTAGGAAGTCTTATCCTCTTTCTTCCTCAGCTATTTCTAGGAATGAAATCAAACAACTTCAAAGGTCATAAATTGAGAAACAATATAGAAACTAAACAAGTCTGACTGCTAGTTTGTGCTATAGTTAGCGAACAATATTAAATTCCATGTGTCATACATGCTTCACAGAAGATAAAACAAGGCAGACATATTTGCTGCACTCAAGTTGCTCACCAGTTCAGAGGAACTTCTAAATTTGTCATATATTGATATCTTTATCAGTCTCTCAAGGATCACCTGGTTTACTTCTACTTTAATCCTAAATGTATCCTCTGAGTTCAACAATATTTTTTGTAATATTTAAAGATTTCCGTAAAGGCAATTTCATTTTTTTTTTCACCAAGCATCCCAGCCACAAGGCATATTAAAGACTAGTCACAAATGACTCCATGAATAAATAAACCCAGTGACTGAATTTGACCTAAGTTAAAACACTAATTAGTACCTTTCCATAGTAATTCCAGCCCTGGAGGCACTAGATAAAATGGCAGTCAGGGCAATTTGGGAAGGTGTGTATAAAAGGTAAGCATCCGTCAATGCAATTCTATTAAGAAAGTCATCAGCTGTTTTCCTCAAAATCTCTGGATTCTCCAACATGGGATATCGGGTCTAGAAAAAAAGTTTGCAAATGTTACCATTTCTGAGGGTTTAAATGGAGTAACAAGAGTTTAAAATTACACAACTCATATTAAGAAATATGTGCTTTAAAATAAAATTTAAAATAACACCCAAAGTTACTGACACTATCCTCAATTTACATTAATCTCATCTCTTGGTCATTTTCCACCTGAATAGGAAAGGGAGGAAAGGGAAACTCTTAAAGATTCCATTGAGTCTAAAGTAGAGCCAAGAAATACATATTCCCAGGTAAATATATCTCTCAAGCAACCCATGTGATTCAAATGTAAGGCAACATTTGGGAACAAACCTTATTTTTATATAAATTCCTTCTACTTAAAATTTACTTTCAGGAAGAAGTAAATAAAAATGAATCTCGATTTGATTAGAACACACTAGACTTCAAATGCTCACAGAAAAAGTTTTAGAATATGCCCAACAGCTATGGAAGACCTCATATTTCCTGACAGTTCTTTATACCCTATGAAATAAACCATAAATCCTAAGCCCTCAGATATCAATATTCAACACTTAAAGCACTAAGAAAGCTTTTCTACACTCTGAAACAAAATACTCAAGAGTCAACTGTGCAAAAATGCCTCACCTGTGATATGAGAAATTCAGACACACTACTCTAATCACAATGTCTCCTTTTAAAATATATTGACTCATTTACTTCACAGCTGTTCTCCCTCCTCAGAACCTTTGGTACTTATCCCTCTACTAGCTCCCACTTACCAGTGTCCTCTGGTCCTCATTTCTCTCCCAAATTCCCTCCCCCAATATGCTGCCAACACATTTCTGGCAAAACCAGAAATTTAACAGTGGTTGAATCCAACAAACCTTCACTTTGCAACTACATAAAGATTTCTGAGTACTGCCAGAGAAAACCATACAACCAGAGGTCTGGTAATGTTATTATAAACTCATGTTCATTGACCTCAGCAAGGCTCTTAAACACTGCCGAGCAACCACAGTATTTCCACAGCAAATTTACTCTCCCATTTTTCAGTGACTACATAAATATTTTCCATCTGTCTTAAATTATCTCCTTGATAATTCTCAGAAACTCCATCACTCTCAGAAAACTATCTCTTACCAAAAAAGGTGCTATTTCCTGCCAACGCCAAATCCTGAGGCATAACAGTATCCTAACCCTTAATTTCCCCTTTTCCACTATTAAAAGAAAGTGCTATTATTCCCTCTAAGCCCAGTTCTTCTACCTTGCTTCTAAATCCCATGCCAACCCCTTCCACCTTACTCCAAAGAGACTATTTTGTATTTCATCTTTCTTTCACTACTTGCTCTTTGCATCAGTATTTAAATTTGCATCAGTCTTTTCCATAAAACAAAGCACAACAAAAAAACTCTCACCCAGCCAGAAACCTGGGGGTCTTCCTCTGTCCTCATCTCTATAAACAGTCAATCCTCAAGTTTTATTGATTTTACCTAACTACAGGCTGAGCATCACAAATCCAAAAGATTCAAAATCTGAAATGATGCAAAATTTGAAACTTTCTGAGAACTGACACTCGGGGAAATTCTCACTGGAGCATTTCAGATTTTTGGATTTGTAATGCTCAACCAGTAAGTACAATGCAAATATTGCCAAAAAACAACAAAAAAAGGGCGACCAGTTTGGGCAACATGGCAGAACCCCATCTCTACAAAAAAAATTAGCCAGGCGGAACTCATGTCGGGGAGGATCTGAGACGGACAAACAGAACAGCTCTGGAGTGCAGTTCCCAGCGAGAAGGACGCAGAGGGTGAGTGATCACCGCATTTCCAAATGAGTTATTATTGCCCACAGACCAGGAGATTCCCAGGCTGAAAACGCCATGAGTTTCCAGCACGGGTGTTTCAGCTGGCACAGCGGGTCTCTGCACAAAAACTCACACAAATCTGGGTGGCCATTTCAACTGGCGCCTGGAACGCCTGAGAGACAGAGCCACCCATTCAACTGAAAAAAGGGGGCTGAAACAGGGAGCCAGGTGATCTGACTCAGCAGGGTGCCATCGCCACAAAGACCAGCTATCTGAAACGCTCTGGATTGAGAGGTCACAGAAAGGGCAGTTGGACCCAGGACAGTCCAGCTCCCTGCGGGGGAAGGGCGTCCACCATTACCCAGGCAGTCCACCACTACCAGGCAGTCCGCCATTACCGAGGTAGTCCACCATTCAGAGGCAGTCCGCCATTACTGAGGCAGACCGCCATTACCAAGGCAGTTCTAACTATACCTCTGTAAACAAAATGGTAAGGAAGTTCACACAGCAGCTGAGCAGAGCCCATTAAAGCTCAGCAACGCCTCTGCTGGCAGACTGTGATTGGCTACCTCCTTGCTAGGCAAGGCATCTTTGAAAAAGGCAGCAGCACCTCAGGGACTTATCAATAAAGCCCCACCCCTTCCCAGGACAGAGCACCTGGGAAAAAAGGCAGTTATGAGTTCTGCTGCAGCAGACTTAAACATACCTGCTCAGCAGCTCTGAATGAAACAACGGAGCTCACAGCTCAGCACTTGAGCTCCTATAAGGGACAGACTGTCTCCTCAAGCAGCTCCCCGACCCCTGTATGTCCAAAGAGACACCTCATAAAGGAGAGCTCAGGCTGACATCTGGTGGGGTATCCTTCTGTGACAAAGATAACAGAAGAGGAAACTGGCAGCAACCCTTACTGTTCTGCAGCCCGAGAGGGTGATCCCCAGGCAAGCAGGGTCTGGAGTGGACCTTCAGCAGTCCTACAGCACAGGGACCTTACTGTTAGAAGGAAAACTAAGAAACAGAAAGAAGTAACTTCAACATCAAAAAAAAGGATATCCACTCAAAGACGCCACCCGAAAGTCACCAACTGCAAAGACCACAGGTAGATGAATCCATGAAGATGGGAAGAAACCAGCGCAAAAAGGATGAAAACACCCAAAATCAGAATACTTCTCCTCCTCCAAGGGATCACGATCCTCACCAGCAAGGGAACAAAGCTGGATGGAGAATGAGTTTGATGAATTGACAGAAACAGGCTTCAGAAGGTGGGTAATAACAAACTTCTCTGAGCTAAAAGAACATGTTCTAACCCAATGCAAAGAAACTAAGAACTTTGAAAAAAGGTTTGACAAAATGCTAATGAGAATAAACAGGTTAGAGAAGAATATGAATGACTTAATGGAGCTGAAAAACACAACAGGAGAACTTCACAAAGCATATACAAATTTCAATAGCTGAATTTACCAAGCAGAAGAAAGGATATCAGAGATTGAAGATAACTCAATGAAATAAAATGAGAAGGAAAGATTAGAGAAAAAAGAGTGAGAAGAAATGAACAAAGCCTCTAAGAAATATGGGATTATGTGAAAAGACCTAATCTACCTTTGATAGGTGTATCTGAATGTGACAGAGAGAATGAATCCAAGGGAAACACTCTTCAGGATATTATCCAGGAGAACTTCCCCAACCTAGCAAGGCAGGCCACCATTCAAGTACAAGAAATACAAAGAACACCACAAAGATATTCCTCAAGAAGAGCAACCCCACGTCACATAATCATCAGATTCACCAGGGTTGAAATGAAGGAAAAAATCCTAAGGGCAGCCAGAGAGAAAGGTCAGGTTACACACAAAGGGAAGCCCATCAGACTCACAGCGGATTTCTCTGCAGAAACCTTACAAGGCAGAAGAGAGTGGGGGCCAATATTCACATCCTTAAAGAAAAGAACTTTCAACCTAGAATTTCATATCCAGCCAAACTAAGCTTCATAAGCGAAGGAGAAATAAAATCTTTTACAAACAAGCAATTGCTGAGAGATTTTGTCACCACCAGGCCTGCCTTACAAGAGCTCCTGAAAGAAGCACTAAACACAGAAAGGAACAACCAGTACCAGTCACTCCAAAAATGTACCAAATGGTAAAGAGCATCAACACAATGAAGAAACTGCATCAATTAACAGGCAAAACAACCAGCTAGCGTCAAAATGGCAGGATCAAATTCACACATAACAATATTAACCCTTAAATGTAAACTGGCTAAATGCCCCAATAAAAAAGACACAGACTGGCAAATTGGATAAAAGTCAAAACCCATTGGTGTGCTGTATCCAGGAAACCCATCTCAAGTGCAAGGATACACACAGGCTCAAAATAAAGGGATGGAGGAAGATTTGCCAAGCAAATGGAGGGCAAAAAAAGCAAGAGTTGCTATCCTAGTCTCTGATAAAATAGACTTTAACCCGACAAAGATCAAAGAGACAAAGAAGGGCATTACATAATGGTAAAAGGATCAATGCAACAAGAGCTAACTATCCTAATTATATATGCACCCAATACAGGAGCACTCAGATACATAAAGCAAGTTCTTAATGACCTACAAAGAGACTTAGACTCTCACACAATAATAGTGGGAGACTTTAACACTCCACTGTCAATATTAGACAGATCAACATGACAGAAAATTAACAAAGATATCCAGGACTTGAACTCAGATCCGGACCAAGCAAACCTAATAGACATCTACAGAAATCTCGACCCCAAATCCACAGAATATACATTCTTCTCAGCACCACATCGCACCTATTCTAAAATTGACGACATAATTGGAAATAAATCACTCCTCAGCAAATGTGAAAGAACGGAAATCATAACAAACAGTCTCTCAAACCACAGTGCAATCAAGTTAGAACTAAGGATTAAGACACTAACTCAGAACTGCACAGCTTCATGGAAACTGAACAACTGGCTCTTGAATGTTGACTGGATAAACAATGAAATGAAGGCAGAAATAAAGATGTTCTTTGAAACCAACGAGAACGAAGACACAACATACCAGAATCTCTGGGACACATTTAAAGCAGTGCCTAGAGGGAAATTTATAGCAATAAATGCCCACATGATGAGAAGCAAGGAAAGATCTAAAATCAACACCCTATCATCAAAGTTGAAAGGGCTAGAGGAGCAAGATCAAAAAAACTCAAAAGCTAGCAGAAGACAAGAAATAACTAAGATCAGGGCAGAACTGAAGGAGACAGAGACACAAAAAACCCTTCAAAAAAAAATCAATAAATTCAAGAGCTGTTTTTTTGAAAAGATCAACAAAATAGACTGCTAGCCAGATTAATAAAAAAGAGAGATGAATCAAATAGATGCAATAAGAAACAATAAAGGGGATATCACCACCGATTCCACAGAAATACAAACGACCATCAAAGATTACTACAAACAACTCTCTGCACATAAACCAGTAAACCTGGAAGAAATGGATAAATTCCTGGACACTTACACCCTCCCAAGCCTAAATCAGGAAGAAGTTGAAACCCTGAACAGACCAATAACAAGGGCTAAAGTTGAAGCAGTAATTAATAGCCTACCAACCAAAAAAAGCACAGGTCCAGATAGGTTCACAGCCAAATTCTACCAGACATTCAAAGAAGAGCTGGTACCACTCCTTCTGAAACTATTCCAAAGAATGCAAAAAGAGGGAATCCTTCCCAAATCATATTATCAGACCAACATCATCCTGATACCAAAACCTGGCAGAGACTCAACAAGAAAAGAATACTTCAGGCTAATATCCATGATGAACACAGATGCAAAAATCTTCAATAAAACACCGGCAAATCGACTGCAACAGCACTTCAAAAAGCTTAGCCATCACGATCAAGTAGGCCTCATCCTGGGAATGCAAGGCTGGTTCAACATACTCAAGTCTATAAACATAATCTACCACATAAACAGAACCAAAGACAAAAATCACATGATTATCTCAATAGATGCAGAGAAGGCCTTCAACAAAATTCAACAGCCCTTCATGCTAAAAACTCTCAATAAAATACGTAGCGACGGAACGTACCTCAAAATAATAAAAGCTATTTATAACAAACCCACAGCCAATATCATACTGAATGGGCAAAAACCGGAAGCATTCCCTTTGAAATCTGGCACTAGACAAGGATGCCCTCTCTCACCACTCCTATTCAATATAGTATTGGAAGTTCTAGCCAGAGCAATCAGGCATGAAAAAGAAATGAATGGCATTCAATTAGGAAAGGAGGAAGTCAAATTGTCTCTATTTGCAGACAACATGATTGTGTATTTAGAAGACCCAATCACCTCAGCCCAAAATCTCCTTAAACTGATAAGCAACTTCAGCAAAGTCTCAGGATACAAAATGTGCAGAGATCACAAGCATTCCTATACACCAATAACAGATTAACAGACAGCCAAATCATGAGCAAACTCCCATTCACAATTGCTACAAAGAGAATAAAATACCTAGGAATACAACTAACAAAGGATGTAAAGGACCTATTCAAGGAGAACTACACACCACTGCTAAACGAAATCAGAGAGGACACAAACAGATGGAAAAACATTCCATGCTCATGGTTAGGAAGAATCATTATCATGAAAATGGCCATATTGCCCAAAATAATTTACAGATTCAACACAATCCCTATCAAGCTACCTATGACTCTCTTCACAGAACTGGAAAAAAACCACCTTAAACTTCTTATCGAACCAAAAGAGAGCCCACATAGCCAAGACAATCCTAAGCAAAAAGAACAAAGCTGGAGACATCACGCTACCTGATTTCAAACTATACCACAAGGCTACAGTAATCAAAACAGCATGGTACTGGTACCAAAACAGAGATACAGACCAATGGAACAGAACAGAGGCCTCAAAGGCAACGCCACACAGCTACAACCATCTGATCTTTGACAAACATGACAAAAACAAACAATGGGGAAAGGATTCCCCTGTTTAATAAATGGTGTTGGGAAAACTGGCTAGCCATGTGCAGAAAGCAGAAACTGGACCCCTTCCTGACACCTTACACTAAAATTAACTCTAGATGGATTAAAGACTTAAACATAGGACCTAACACCATAAAAACCCTAGAAGAAAACCTAGGCAAAACCATTCAGGACACAGGCATAGGCAAGGACTTCATGACTAAAATACCAAAAGCATTGGCAACAAAAGCCAAAATAGACAAATGGGATCTAATTAAACTCCAGAGCTTCTGTATAGCAGAAGAATCATTAGAGTGAACCGGCAACCAACAGAATGGGAAAATTTTTTTGCAATCTACCCATCTGACAAAGGGCTAATATCCAGAATCTACAAATAACTAAAACAGATTTACAAGAAAGAAAAACAAACCCATTCAAAAGTGGGTAAAGGACACGAACAGACACTTATTCAAAAGACATATATGATGCCAACAAACATACAAAAAAATGTTCATCATCACTGGTCACTAGAGAAATGCAAATCAAAACCACACTGAGATACCATGTCATGTCAGTTAGAACGGCGATCATCAAAAAATCTGGGGACAACATATGCTGGAGAGGATGTGGAGAAATAGGAACACTTTTACATTGTTGGTGGGAGTGTAAATTAGTTCAACCATTTTGGAAGATAGTGTGGCATTTCCTCAAGGACCTAGAAATAGAATTTCATTTGATCCAGCAATGCCATTACTGGGTATATATCCAAACGATTATAAATCGTTCTATTATAAACACACGTGCACACATATGTTCATTGCAGCACTGTTTATAATAGCAAAGACCTGGAACCAACACAAATGCCCATCGATGATAGACTGGACAAGGAAAATGTGGCACACATACATCATGGAATACTATGCAGCCATAAAAAATGATGAGTTCATGTCCTTTGTAGGGACATGGGTGCATCTGGAAACCATCATTCCCAGCAAACTGACACAAGAACAGAAAATCAAACACTGCATGTTCTCACTCATAGGTGGGTGTTGAACAATGAGGACACAGGGAGGGGAGTATCACGAAATGGGGTCTGTTGTGGGGGGGGAATAACGGAGGGACAGAGGGGGTAGGGAGGATGCGGAGGGATAACATGCGGAGAAATGCCAGACACAGGTGACCGGGGGGGATGGAGGCAGCAAACCACATTGCCATGTATGTACCTATGCAACAATCCTGCATGTTCTGCACATGCACCCCAGAACCTAAAGTGCAATAAAATATATAAATATATATTTATGTGTGTGTGAAATCTCAAATACTTTTGGTCCCAAGTTTTTCAGATAAGGGATATTCATCCTCTATCTCAAGCCCAGAGTTCACAAACTTCATAGGAGTGAAGCTCACCACCATCTTTTGCCTGGACTCCTTTAACAGCACCCCATTATTCCCTTAATTTATTCAAATCCTTTCTCCACGTATGCCTGACACAACAGATGTGCAATAAATACCTGATGCAGCCTGATGCATAAGGTTGCCAACATGATCTTTTAAAGCTGAAAATCTAATTATGCCACTCTAATTTAAACCTTTCACTGGCTTCTCTTTGCTGTATTGGAAATCTGTATCATTGTCTCCACATTCTAGACTCTGCCTTCCACTCTGGTAGTTGCTGTCTGTGATACTCTTCCCCCTGCATTCCTAGGCTCTGTCCAAGTTCTTTAGCACAAAATGGTTTCCTGAATTTGAGCTTTTGACCAGGGAAGTCTCTGATTGGGATGTTCTTCTCTCACCTATTCCTACTCTGAATTTTATTTTAAATGATACATTCTCAGAATATTTTCCTTACCCCTTAACCTGTTATCTCCTTCTAAAATATATCTTTCCCTCTGTCTCACTTATCACACTGGATATGATTGTCTAAAACCTTTAGACTGTAAGGTTCACAAAAGTTAAGACTGTTCCTCTCCTGTTTCTGGTGACATCCTCAAGCACAAAGTCTGGCACATTAACAGTACCCAAATTGAGCCACTGAACTAATATGAATAAACCAGTTTCTGATTTCTGTTTGATTCGACTTAGACTATCCAATTTCTCTTTCAGAGCCAAACAAAACAATCTAAAAGTTGCTTTTGTCAATGTTTGTTTACATATATTATTGATGCCTACATAGTGACTCAAATTCACAAACCTCTAAAAATAGAAGTCACTTAGCAATCTTCTAGTTTAAGGTTAAGAATTTTTTACGGTTCTTTAAATCATGCCGATATCCATGACAATATAATTCAAAGTCAGAAGAGTTATCTCAAACCTTTATAGGCACTGTTCTAAATTCTCCATGGTCTTCATTACGTCCCTGGAGCAGAACTGCAGATCACTTAAATCAGAAATTCTGTAAGTCCCACCCAACAATCTGAGTTAACAATTTCTCCAGATGACTGTTCATGCCCACAGAAGTTTGGAAGCAAATGCCCTCGACGACCAGGTCAGATCCACAGGTTGTATACATGCTATAACAATTAAGAGTTTTAAAATTTTGGATTCTCTTGGTTAAAGAATAGGAAAGGAGAATGTAGTGTTAGTTTATTTTACATCAAGTTTACCTTTAAGTCAATGAGGAAGCCCTCAAATGGTCTGTAAGGATTGTGGACAATAAGGTGGAAATTAAGTTGCTGTATAAGTAGTAGTTCATATTCCAGTATCTGTTCAAGTGCCTTCTCCTGTCCAAGAGGACTCTCCCGAAGGTTTCCAACAAACTGAGGACTAGATACGTTGAATTCATCTACTTTGCAGGCCAAAAATGCACAAGTGAGCCTAGAGGAAAAAATAAGGAGGTGCGGGGGTGGGGGATGGAAGAACATGCACATACTTTGAGAAATATGTAATTTATTTCTAAAAGTATATTCTATAATTGTCTAATATTCAAAAGTGACTGGTAGACATTGCAGGAATATTTTTTTAAACATAGCTCTTGTTCATACTTTCATCCATTAGGAGACATAAGGCAAACTATAAAATCAGGTCAAACCAACTAATATTGCCATGGCATTCAACCATCATTCACTCAATGACAGTGTCATGCAGGACAACCTAAATATCTGGAAAAACAAATTAACTGAGGAATAGAGTACTTTGTATCATATAGATGAAGAGTTAAAAATAAAGCAGTACCCACATATGTACCACATAAGCATGGGAAGAAAAGTAGGTTTAAGGAACTTTGTTGAAGGCCATCGGTGGAAGTCTCTGAGAGCATCTGAATAAGGAATTATTATTTCAGGGACAAATGTGTGAAATTTACCTGGCCACTTCATGCTGCTCAGTATAACAAACTAGTTAAGAAAGCTACTGCAAAAATCATTGTTGGAAGTGAGATCACGGGCCTAATCTTGACTGGAGGAAATGGGAATCGAAAAGCGAAAACAGGTACACTGTCATTGAGAACAAGCTCTTTGATGAGTCTCAGACTAATTTCATCTTTAATGACAGACACAGTGCTCAGCAGACAGCAGAAACAAGAGACTTGTTCAACTGAAATGAATATGAAGCTACAGGATCCAAACACAGACTGCATGTGGAAGGAGAGGGGGCCAGTACAGATGATTCTCAGTCTGAACAACTGGAAGAACTTAGGCATCTAACAGGGAGAGATATCAGAGAAGTACCTAATTTGAGAAAAACAAAATTTGAATCTGGACAACTTGAAGTTCAGATGCCATCAGTATCACCAAAGTATAGGTAAATAGAGATCTTAAGTTCTGAATTAAAAAAAAAAAATTTCAAGTCTAAATGACCTCGATTAGGAAGTCAGTTCTCTCACACAACTCTCTCCTTCCACAAATACTCAAAGAGTATAAAGGTCTTCTTAAATGAAAACAATAAATTAGACAGACATACTCACATTATTATCCTGGGGTGATATTCCATTACTGAGTTATTAAGATAAAAACGCTTGAAATACATACAAGCTGTACCCTAAGGGTTAAAAAAAATCATAAGTATTCACAAATGTTACATGTTAAATTTTGTGAAACAGAATTTTTGTAGAGATTACCCATAAAAATGCTAATACTCATTAATTCTTCTTTAATCAAAATAAATTGTGATGAATTACTACAGAAATGCCACAGCCAAAAGACCCTTTCCTATCCTTTGGTTGTCTATCCCCTAGACTACTCTTGGCTAATCCTTCCTATGGTCACTGGATTTAAAAATAGGAGTGTGCAGTGTCCAGTCATGATATCTAAATTATTTGAATATATGAATTCACGTGCTATGTACACACAAATAATTAAGAGGCCCACATGTATCATAAAGAAGTTGCAAGTTTAATGATTTCCTGCAGCTAAATAAAATTTATGTCCTTTTCATTTAAAGTTATACTGAAAATAAATATCTCATTTACATTTTTAAAGACTCAGTTTATCTACATTCAGTGGGGTTTTTTGAATTAAATAGGGTATAACATAATAAATGTATTTGTCAACTATTTTTATCCTTTTTATACTTACTATGATAGGAAACTCCTCAAACTATCTGCATTACATTTTGTGTTTAATGAGATGTCTTTCCCTTTATGCTTTCAAAATTACTTATACCGTAATAATGCTCACAGAATTCTGTTTTGAGAGGTTTTGCCTTTGGAACATAATTAAGAAAAATAAACATCTCTTAATTCCCTTGGGGGGAAAAAAAAAATAGGAGTGTGTGCTTCAGAATTCGGATTATCAAAAATGCCCTGAATTAGATAAATTTAAGGAGAAAAATACAAATGTTCATAGATTAACCAATCTTATAAAAATACTAACAAAAATACATGGGTAAGGTAATAAGCCTTCTCTCTAAAGTCACTCCATATAATAAGCCTTCTCTCTAAAGTCACTCCATATTTTTTACATAACCGTATGTCCACTCCATGATTTGTGATCACTGCTGCTAACTGAACAGCAGAAGCAGCACTACTATTTACTGAATGCATCCCATGTGCCAGACTTTAAACTATCATCATGTTTTAATCCCTACAACAGCTTAGTAAAGTATTACTATCTCTACAGAGAAGGAAACTGAGTATCAGTAAGGTTAACTGACTTATCCAGGTCACACGGCTAATAAGGAACAGGAATGAATTCAAGTTAAGACCTGCCCGTACTTTTAATCATTGTATCACTTGGCTGGAACCAATAAAATAACCACTTATCTATTTTAAGATAGAAAAAATATTTCCTTTTAAATATTTTAAAAGTTTAGTTTTGTCATTATTTAAAGCAAAAAATTATTCACCAATCATAAACATGTTAAAGATAAATTCCATAAAGAAATTCATTAAAGGATTGTTTCATGTGATAAAATCACTTAAATTTACTGCCTCATTTTACAATTCTTTTGTAAGAATAAGCCAAATCTGAAGATAGAAACTAATTGAGTATACCTAAAACTCTCTGAATCTTTGATATCTCATATGAAAAAAAAAATTCTATGACTTAATATTTTCAACAATTTTTTTTCAACAATAAAAATGGAGATAATTTCCTAGAAGGTTATTCTCTACTGGGTTATAAGCTAAACACACTGTATAACTTTAAAACTTAACAGACTTTTACTTAAGATAGACTTTTACATTTAGTCTTCACAACAAACCTGATAAAATAACATAAAAACATTTTAAACACCCTCCCATTCCAGTTTTTATCTTTCAGCTTTTTAATCTCAGCTACCTGTTTCTCCTCACTGTTGTGCACCCCAGCAAAAAACAAAACAAACAAAAACAACAACAAAAAACACATCTCCTCAGAATCACACATGTGAAACAATAAGACAATCTTTTTAACCAAAGATAAAACTCCAGCTTCTACTAATCAAAGCTTAAAATCTTACAGCATCAGTTTCAGCTGGAGCATATGATTACAAATGATGAATGAATGCATTATTTCAAACATCTACTGGGTGTCATAGAGTTGGAAAAGCAGTAGTCTATGTTCTAGTTCTGGTTCTAAGTCTCACTAGTTGAAAACTTACAGGAAAGTAAATTAATTTTCTTTATTTATAACATTACCTGACCTCAAATTTTTTTTTACTGCAAAATGAGACTTGAAATACTTTGGAAGATATTATACAGCAATTCATGATTTAAGGCCTGTATTGAAAAATATATAATGTGTCAAAAACTAATTAAATGTTTCATTTTTAAGACTAGAGTGGACCGGGAACTTAGGCTACAAATTTAGAAGAGGTCAGATTTCACAAGCCAACTAAAGGACATTATATTTCATCACTACCGTAACTTACCACAACAGACCTTGGCATTGCTGGCTTAAACACTGAACAGAATTCCAATAACCTTTTCTCATAGTATTTGCAGAGTGTCATTTCTTCATGAGGCTCAAGAAAGACTGGATCATTTGGAAGAACCTTTAGGTCAACAATTACAACACAAGTTCAGTGAATTAAACAACTGTAAAACATTTTTATCTATCCAGATTAAATTTAGTTTATATCTCCAACGAAGGGAAATATATCACGCCTTATTTTATCTTTATAGGTTCCCCTATCATTACACAAAATAGCTTTAGGAAAATATTTAATGAACTAAAACTGTACCATCATTTCGCAACTTTTCGGAATGTCAGTTAGACCTCTGCTTCATTAAGGTATAAACAATCGTGACAGACTGTGTGCATACGCTCACAGTTGTGATGTCATTATTTATAAATTAAAAAGTAGATACACTTAAAAAAAATGAATGTAAAGTCTCCAACATCCGTTTCTCGGTAAGTCATTAGGTCACACAAGTTGAGGTAAAAAAAAAAATAAATAAAAGGCAAATGTTTCAATAAATTTCTGTTATTTTAAGCTACCCAGTTTGTGGTGATTTTTATTTTTAAGGCAGCCCTTACGAAACTAATTCAGGTGCTAAAATCAGTGATACGAAATAGACGTGAATTAAAAGTAGAAAGCAAAATAACTCCGTATCAATAATTTGGAGGCACTGAACACTTGCTGGAGTGCGGCTCGTAGGAAAGATTATACCAGTCCGAGAGCTGTAACAGAAGGGACTTGGCTAGCCGGCCATAGTCCAAACCATCTTTAGTCAATTGGTTTGTACTCGGTCTCCTGTTTCCCTCCCTCATCCAACCCATTCACCACGAGGTTGCTAGAGCGCTGTTTCTAGAACGGAAATCTGATAAGGTTTCCCATTTTAAGTATTTCAAAGGTTCCTCACCCTTTCAGTAGAAATTTTAAACGCCTCACTTCCACTTACAAGTTCTCTTCCTACCCTCCCGAGGAATTCCTGCACAGGTACTCAACCTCGGCCATATACGACCACAAACACGTCCACGCACCAGTCCTGTAATTTCTGACTTCCCTCCCACTCTGCACGGTAGCTCTGACTGCCTGGAATGTCCTTTCCCCATTTTCTCCGTATTTGCTACTGGGAAAAACCTTCCCCGACATCACCGTTTGACAAGTAAACGGCTCTTGCCAGGCACTACCTTAGCACACTACTTAGTCTCTCCTTCGCCACGTTACAAAGACTTGTCTGCCATTCGACTACGGGAACGGCGTTGTTCGTATTTGCACCCACGGAATTGGCAAGGTGCTCGCCTGTTTTAATAGATAAGCGCATTCCGCGCCGTGGAGGCAGAGAAATGAGGGAATGAGATTGTCCTGGGAGCCAGAAGAGCTCCCGCAGCTGCTCAGAATTTAGAGACCAGGGGAAGAGGGCAACCGTTGGGAACCTCACCTTCCCGTTGGCCACTGCTTTGCATCTGAATTTGCGGTTGGCGTCGGCCCGCAATCTTGCCAGCTGCTCTTCACCGGAGAAAGTCCAGTGCCGCTTCTGGCTACTATTGTGGTACATTGTGAATAGTGACCAGGTGCAGAGAGCCTGCAGAAGAGAACCCAAACGCATCAACGCCGTGACGTAAAGCAGCCGTACACCCACCGAAGATCTCGCGGAAGCCTAGGGCGTCCGGCCAGCCGGCGCGGGCGCGCTGACGTCATGATCACGTGGCGAGCCCGTACGCAGTCGCATTTCCGGAACGGACTAGGAAGAGACCATATCTGGGGTTCTTTGGGACGCCCACTGAGAGGTAGTGGGCGGAGCCTACGGAACGCTCCTCAGTGAGCCTGGGACATAGCTCCGCCCCTTCCACGCAAGATTTAAAGGAGAAGTGCCTAGCAAGAGTGTTCAAAAGGGACATAAGCTAGGGCTGTGGAGTAGGCTTTTGTAAATTCACAGGGGGTAATCAGAAATGAGGAAAGGACTTGGTAGGGTGTCAGTTTTTAAATAGAGGCTTCACTGAAGTTGACATTTGTGCAAAGGCTTGAAAGAGTTGAAATAGTAGGTTGATCAATCATGTAGGGAGATCATGGGGCCCAGAAAAATAGGTAAGATCTTCAGGCAGAAGCATTCCTAGCACTTGTCAGGAAGACTTTGGAGACCAGTGTTCTTGAAGCACTACCAAAAATCTCGGAGAATGAGCATGGGTGAAAAATTTGAAGCAGTGGATGTCTATTGGCCCACAGTTCTTCCACTTTTGTGACCTTGTCTATTCTTTCTCTGTACTTTTTTTCCTTACCCTCCTGTTGATAACTAGCCAATCCTCTCCCCCGTTTTCGTCTCTGAAGCCAAGATGTATGGTAGTTTAAGTTTTCTTGAGATTCCCATTTTCATTTCATTTTCTCCCTGCCTCTAGGGAGACTTACAGTAAGCTATCATGAATATTAAGATATATACAATTTTTTAATTAATAGGACTTTCAAAATTGCAGGTGAGATTCAAAATATACATAGATTCTGGTTTGTCACATTTAGGCATACCTTATTCTCCCACATATTTATTATATATCCAGTCCAAAAAATGGATTTCCCTATGGCAAATAGTTTTTCTTAAAAAAAAAAAAAAATGAAAGAGAAAGATGATGAGGCCTGGAGAATTTAGGTCTTGAAAAGCCCACACAGGTAAAAAAGAAGTGGCAGGATGACTTTAAGTCTGCTTTCTATGAAAATATTTTTAGAGCCTAAAGAAAGGGAGTCTTTTCTTTTTCATTTTTGTTGAGTGCAGTTGAGGGTAGAGTTTGGACAGTTATTTGAATTCCTCAAACTTATGCCATTTGTAGTTTATAATTTTGGGAGATCCACACACTCAACATATGTGGCTAATCTGGACTCGTAAATTGGCTAAGAAAGAGAGAAAGAGAAGATTGAAGGGCATGGTAAATTGATTACAATGAATTGTGAACAACCTAAAATGTTGCATATTGGGGAAAGAATAATTTAAAAGAAAAAAATAATGGTGCAAAACATAGGAAAATAAGTGATCTAGATAATTAAATGTCTATACAAAGTCTTAGACTCATGACAGTTATATATATATATATCATATAAATCCTTTTAATTTTGTTTTTCTGAAAGATATTTGACAACTCCTTAGTATTGTGTAAAGGAAAATAAAAATAGGCATTTAAGAGAGTTGGCAGACTATGATTTCCACAGGGATATGAGTAAAAATTCTGAATATCATTTAGGAAAAATATACGAAAAACCTGGCATTGCTGGTGTAACTTTTTTTAAAACTTGAACAAATTTTAGTCTATGAAAATTGACATTGATCTTATTTTTCAGATGTAGTAGGAATTGGGTTGTGTCTAAATTAACTGTCTACAGAATGCAATTGTTGCCGATGCCCTGACATTAAGGTTCGCGTCTGATTTTTCTTATTAAAATAAGCAGCTGGATGCTGTATTAGTCAGCCTGAGTGACTGTCTCCTACTCAGCCTGTTATACAGCAGTGTTTCTTGGCTGTTGCTAACACAGGAGGCATACTGGAATGCCGAACCTGTGCCTTTACCTATTTCCATTTATAGTTTCAACTAAAAAGTAGCAAGTGTTTCTCTTCACTTCTATTATTTTTACTTATTTTATTTATGGAAAATTTCAAATATGAAGAATACAGAGAAACATATTTCAAAAATTATCAATACATGGCCACCCACACCTCCATTAGTTTCTTTTTTTTTTTTTCTTTTTTGAGGCAGAGTCTTGCTCTGTTGCCCAGGCTGGAGTGCACTGGCACAATCTCCGCTCACTGCAACCTCTGCCTCCTGGGTTCAAGCCATTCTCCAGCCTCAGCCTCCTGAGTAGCTGGGACTACAGATGCATGCCACCACGCCCAGCTAATTTTTGTATTATTAGTAGAGACGGGGGGTCTCACCATGTTGGCCAGGCTGGTCTAGAACTCCTGGCCTCAAGTGATCCACCTGCCTCGGCCTCCTAACTCCATTAGTTTTAAATCACAATTTCCCCTGCTACTAAATGAAGATGTTTCAGACAAGAACAAATCAACTAACCAGACAGAACCTATTCTTCCTAGAAGAGTAATAGGGAAATTCACAGCTTGTTGACAAAGATATTACTACTCATTAGACACTACTCAGAAGTGAAATGTTAACAAAAAACATTTCAATGACTTTTGAAAGTAAATATAATCTCTTTTATTGTGCTGCAGTTGTTAAACTGTGCTATGATGTGTACTTGTAGATAAATTCTAAATATTTTGACTTGCAGGCATTACTGTAAACTAAGGGTTGCCAATCAGAGATCAGGTGATGCCAGACAGGTGTCATCTTTTTGGCTACCACAGAAATACCCTGTACTTATCCACACGTTATTCCAAAATTTCCCATGAGGGTATAAGGAGTTCCTTTCTCTTTGGGCTCCACCTAGTGATCTTAATGTTTAGGGAAAAACAAAAATAAACAGGTCACACTGTCTGATCTTAGGAGAAAAGGAAAAAAAGGGAAATTAAAAGGTTGTGGGAGTGACCAGTAAATATGTTTGCAACTGGAATAATTTTGCAGTCTAATACAAAACATCTTATAAAATGGTCAGATTTGTTTATAGTTCTCATTTCCCAAACACATCAGCATACTCATATTCACATTTCTGATTGCAGGTCCACAAAGAAAAAAAGGGACAGTAGAGACTAAACCACATCTATGCTCACAAAACCACACAATATCTTTCTTACTTTAAAATCTGACATAAAACTGTATGCCTTCAGCTACTGACATGGATTTCTGACATTTAAAATACAGCTTTGCAATGAGTATTTAATAACCCTTTGCACTTGTATTCAGTTAATACACAATTAACAAATTTGGATTTGTCACACTGGCTTCAAAATCCTTTCTTAGTTTTATTCTCAGTTGTCAAGTTACAACTAAGCGAAGAAAAGGAGTCACCTGAAGTAAATACCTAGTTTCTAGAAAACAGAGTACTACTAAAGGAAAAGAAATAAAAAGAAGAAATAGCATTTTAAAAATATCGTTGATATATGTGACTCCCTCAAAACTGAAATGCTTTTCCTTTTACTTTAAGACTATTACAAATTAAGGCATAAAGAAGACATGACAACATACTAAAGAGAAAATCCTATAAAGCCATCCTCAATTCATCAGATACTTACTAAATCACCGCTATACACAAGGCCTGGTACTGATTGTTAGGTGGTAGTGACATGGTGATGGGGACACAAGAATGATTATCTCACAGTTCCTATCCCAGGGTCCTGAGACTATAGTAGAATTATGACATGTATGTATACAATCCCCTCTCAATGACAGTAACCTTGAATAGGGCTGACATGCACTCTCTTCTTTGACCAAAACTTTAGTCAGGTTTTTCTCTGAGTCCTCTGCTTGATGAGGCCTGATCTTGGGGTTTCCCTCTAGTACAGATGCTCCTCTACCTAGGATGAAGATGAGTTACCATGCAAAACAATCATAAGTTGAAAATATTCCAAGTGGAAAGTGCACTTAATCTTGACTAGGCCTGATCTTGGGGTTTCCTCTAGTACAGATGCTCCTCAACTTAGGATGAAGTTGCAATGCAAAAAAAAACCCATCATAAGTTAAAAATATTCCAAGTGGAAAGTGCACTTAATATACCTAACCTACTGAACATCATAGCTTAGCCCAGCCTACCTTAAGCATGCTCCACGTGATTGCATGGTTGACTGAGAGCATCGGCTCACTGCCACTGCCCAGCACCAGGAGAAGGTATTGTATTGTAAAATCGCTAGCCTGAGAAAAGAGCAAAATTCAAAATAGGAAGTATGTTTCCATTGAATACATATGGCTTTCGCACCATCATAAAATCAAATCATTGTAAGTTGGGAACCATCTATAAAATCCAGTTGGAGCAAGAATCCTGCCACATCACTTTAATGAATATCCCCCACCCTTGGGATCAGACCACCCTCAATATCTTATCACCATGGCCTGCCTTCAGCAATAATCCTATCAGGTCAGTTTAGCCAGAAATCCTTTATCCTTGATGTTTCCTCTTAGTAATTTTTCATCCATTGCTCCCCACCCTGCTTCTTGGTTATAAATTCCCACTTGTCCTTATGGGAGTTAGAGTTGAGTCCAATCTCACTGCCCCATTGCCAGACCTTACTGCCATATCCCAAAACCTAGCTCCACAGCTGGCTTTGAAAAGGTCTGTCTCACCATTCTTCACAAGTGTCATTAATAAAGCATTCTTGAGAAAGTCACTTCAACCTATCTACCCTAAGTTTCATCTCTAGTGAAGTTTCATCTCTAGTGAAGTAACTAGTTGTAGCTACCTCATAAGGTGGTTGTGAGGATTAAATTAGTTAATACATATGAAGATATAGCAGACTGGTTGGCTTCAATAAAATGTTCTAAATTGTTAGTTATTACTTCATTGACACATGGCATAGGCCAATTGGAAAATATAACATTTTCATGAATTTGTATTGATGTTGAGGGAGAGGGTGCTGTCGGTGGATAGGATCTGCTTGAGTAAAAGCAAAGAGGCACAATGTACAGGGTAGGTCAAAAGAATAGGAAGTAGAAAAGGTTGATTGATTGGAGAATAAGATGGCTTTGAATGCCAACATTTTTCAATGGAAGAATAAAATGATCAGAGTTGCATTACTTTAATCTGGAAATTATTTGTGACTATTTTGATAGTAAAGACTTTATAAAGCTGTCATTAAAATAAATTGAAATAGGAATAGGGGATTAATTCTGTAAGTGATACCCAAATGCCTGTTCTTGAACTAGCTACATGAGATTCAGGATTATAAAGGGGAACTCCTCTCTGTATCTCCAAATAGAGAAATAGGTGGTATATCGTGTATATTATACAACATATGCTCTATGAGACGTAACCGATCCATACGACATATTTTTGTGTGAAATTATGAAGCAGGGCCTAGGAATTTTGGTTTATAAAAATCTTGTTTGAAAGTTCTGCAAATGTAAAATTTACAGTACTTGGCAAAGTCCTACAGGACAGATAAGATGATGGGATGAAAGAGGAACAGCAACTCTAAAGCAGTGACTTTCAAATATGGATTAACATATCAATCACCTGGAGCATGTTAAAACACAAACCAATGATTCCAATTCAGTGAGTCTGGAATGGAGCCCCAAGAGTCTGGATCTTTTTTTTTTCAGATGAAGTCTCGCTCTGTTGCCCAGGCTGGAGTGCAGTGTCATGCGATCTCGGCTCACTGCAACCTCTGCCTTCTGGGTTCAAGTGATTCTCCTGCCTCAGCCTCCCAAGTAGTTGGGATTACAGCCATCACGCCTGGCTAATTTTTGTATTTTTAGTAGAGACAGGGTTTCACTATGTTGGTCGGGCTGGTCTCGAACTCCTGACCTTGTGATCCGCCTGTCTCAGCCTCCCAAAGTGCTGGAATTACAGGTGTGAGCCACTGCACCCAGCTGAATCTGATCCATAAGAGTTATCTTGAGTTTGGTGATTTTCAGGCTTTAGTGTTCATCATACTCATATGGAAAGCTTGTTAAAATACATATTGCTGAATTTCTAATTCGGGCAGTCCTGGGCGGGCCCAAGCATTTGCATTTCTAACTAGTTTCCACATAATACTGGGAACATGAACCACCACAGTTTGAGAACTGCTACTCCAGCTGATTTTGATAGCCTGGGTAATGGGGAGAATGATGGTGTCCTTATCGTCAAGAATCGTCACCTTTTCTATTAGGTTGAAGAAAACCATACTTTTATTCCTTGTTACCTTTTAAGAGAAAAAAATTGAGGATGTTTAATCATTTGTTGGCCTTATACAGACAACATGACCATGGTGAAATGTAGTATCCATTTGAAAAAAATAACTAATAACATTTTCACTGGATAAATAAAAGGTGAAGAAAAATGTATTCTCTCACAGTTGAATTTAAATACCCTTTTGTTGCAGAGTAATAAAAATGATCAACCGCTTTAGTTATCCTTCTCATGTTTTGAAGCCTGGACTTCAGATGATAAAGATAATTGCAAGGATGCTTTGTTGTTGTTGTCGTTGTTGCTCTATTGACAGGGGGCAGCAAAATGTGAATTTGGCTCACAGACCAAATTTACTCGATGTCTGTTTTTGTATGGTCTGCAAGCCAAGAATGGTCTTTACATTTTTAAGTGGTTGAAAAAAATCAAAAGAAGAGTAGTATTTCATGACTCATGAAAATTACACAAAATTCAAATTTTAGTGTCTATGATTGTATTAGAATTCTCCAGAGAAACAGAACCAACAGGCCAATAGGAGGTATGTGTGTACGTGTGTGTATACATATATAAATGTATATATAATACATAATATTTTGGATATTGCAGTTGGTTCACACAATTATGGAGGCTGAGAAGTCCCATGATTTGCTGACTGCAAGTTAGAGACCCAGGAGAGCTGATTGTTTAAGTTCTGGTCGAAGTGCAAGAGAAGATCAATGCAGGCACCAAGAGAAAATTCTTCCTTATCTTTTGTTTCATTTAGACTTCCAATACATTGGTTATGGCCCAAAAACACTGGGGAGGTTAAACTGCTTCACCCTACTTACTGGTTCAAATGTTAATTTCATTTATAAACTCTTCACAGACATACCCAGAACAGTGTTCAACCAAATATCTGGGCACCCCATTGTCCCAGTCAACTTGATAAACAAAATCTATCCATTCTCAGCTTGGCATTCATATACATCTCCTTAAATCATATTTAATCTCCAAATAAACATAATAACAAGCTCATAATTCCACTTCACATAATACAACTATCTCACATACAACTGAATATGCATTACCCATTCCCTAGAAAAGGAGGTAAAGTTCTTCATGTTTACTCTTCTTGACATCCTGTAACTTAAAAAATACCATGATATAAAAAAAAATACTATGAACAATACTTAAATATTATGCTAATAAATCAATACATTATATGTTACATAATAAGGGAATAAGAGAGGGAGAAAAAGGTATTTACTATACACACATGAATATTTCACAACAAAATAAGGGGGAAACTCCTAACAGTCCTCATTTATGTAACTGGTTACATGGTTGTAGCTGATATTTACAAACACCTTCTTTCACTATCCTGTTTTTTGTTTCTTTCTTTCTTTGCCTTTAGCAAACCCCTCAGCTGGTTCTTTACCTGGTCAAGTAACCCAAGCCTTCATTCCTAATGGGTCTAGGGCATTAGGAGTTTTGCCTGGATTGGGTTGTAATTTTACATTGACCTTAATTTACTGGACATGTAGTACAGAGGGGCATCCTACAGGTTCTACTGCATTTCAGACATACTCAACCTTACTTCCGTTGCTCAGTAGCAGTCCCATTTCCCCTTGCTCATTCTGATCAATCACGGCAGACAGCACAGCAACTCTCATCTTTGCTTGTTGATTCAGAGGCGCAAGGAGTCTAAAGTGACTGGGCAGCAGTTTTATTAATTAATTTATTTTTCAGTGGAACACTTCACGAATTTGCATGTCATCCTAGCGCAGGGGCATGCTAATCTTCTCTGTAATGTTCCAATTTCAGTATATGTGCTGCTGAAGTGAGCACAGTTTTCATTGTTGTGTCTCCTAGTGGAAGCATTTCTCCCTCAGGAACTAAGACTTTTAGGCCAGTAGAGCATAAAGGTCATGGGAACAGGAAGCAAAAATTTTATTAGTGGGTCAGTAGGAGTAATGGTGAATAAATTCTTTCCCATTTCTGCCCCTTATTCCTGGACCCATGAGTCTTTGCTATGGAAGAAACAGCTTTATCTACATATTAGATATTGATTCAGAGAATGTGTAGCCTCAGCACTGCAAAATGTTACCACCTAGCTGGTTGCTGTAACTAAGTTCTCCAAAGGCCATTCTACTGTTCTGTCAAGCTAATTGTTTCAGGATACTGGGGAACACAATAAGGCCTATACATTCTGTGAGCATGGATCCATTACCATACTTCCGTTGCTGTGAAGTAAGTTCCTTAATCAGAAGCAATGTTGTGTGGAATACTGTGCCAGTGGATAAGGCATTCTGTAAGTCCAGGATCACAGTTTTGGCAGAAGCATTGCATACTTAAGTTTCTGCAGTACCTACTCTAAGGTCTTGCTTACAGAGAAGAGCCATCCAAGAGCTCTTCAAGGATGCCAGGGCACCCCTCACATATTGATTTCACAATACTGGTGAAAGTTTGTTTTTTGGCTCCTTCCAATGTGGGTGGATAGGTCTTACATGACAAATCCACTCTAACATTTCAATCTCCCTAAGGGTTTGTATCTCTTCCTCTACATTATTCCAAGGCAAGTCTGACATTTTCAATTCACTTACTGTGGGCCACCTTTTAGAACGTGTTTCAGCCAACCAACTGAACAAATTCATAGGGCCCTTTCTAACTCTCTGAGCTGTAACATTAAATGCAGGCTATGCTTAGTGAGCCCATATCAATAAATTCAGCCTGATCCAACTTTATGCTCCTTTATTCCACATTCTTAGTGTTCATTCCCACACATTATTTCCTGGACTTCTGTCTGTATAATCAGAGAACTCAAGCAGTTCCGTTGAAGTGTAGTGCACCCTCTCACGAGTCACAAGTGTAGTGCACCCTCTCATGAGTCACACTTTTTACCTCATCTTTAGGGGCCTGCTGGGACTTGATTCTCATTATAGGTCTAGAAACAAAGAGAGTGGGTCTTAAGGACAGTCAGCATTATCTTACATGGCAACTGTCTTGTGCGAGGCCATTAAACTTTCCTCAGGTAATGCAGGGTTAATCTCCTCAGACTGGATTAAAAAGGCTGATGCCACTGATAGTGGGGGAGGCCACTAACACCGGGGAATGGGGAGGCTGTTTCACTGGGGATGGGGGAGATCACACCTTCTGGCGGTGGGGAGGCCTCTTCCACTAGTAAAGAGGATCAGAATTTAGGGGCACAATGTCTCCAACTTTGTCAAGGTCTTCCCACACATCCTCATCCCAACTAACAGGATCTTATTCTTTCCCAATCAATGCCCACACCTTAACAGTAGACATTTGGCAAGCCTGGGAATTTATAATAACTTGAAAGGTAATTTAGTCTGGAGATGGTATTCTGCATTTGATTTTCAACTTAGCCCTTTGGCTTTAGGAGATAAGGGTCTCCTCTAGGACACATGTAGAAATTTTCAGGTCATTTATGTGGTACTCAAGCTGTGAATTTGAGTCCCTGAGCTCATTCTTTTCCTTCACACTTTGTCCAGCAACATTGGAACAACCAGCCAATCTTATTGTATTGATTAGTTTTCCAAAAATGCCTGAAAGTAGCATATACACAGCCACCCAGCTTGTTACTTCTTGTAAGTGGGTTGATTAAGAGTGTCCAGTGCAGATATTTTGTGTATCTCTGCTACCAGTTCACATGGTGCAAGGTATTTGGTTGGACATTGTTTTGGGTGTGTCAGTAAGGACCTTTAGAGATGAGATTAATATTTGAATCAGTAGACTAAGTGAAGCAGGCTGCCCTCCACAATGTGAGTCGGGCTCAGTCAATCCACTGGAGACCTGAATAGCACAAAAGGTGGAGTAAGGGAGAATTCACTGTCTGTCAGACTGCTTTCTTGTCCTGCACTTCAGCTGAAACCCACACCAATAGTTCTCCTGGTCCTTAGCCTCATACTGGAACTATACCACTAACTCTCCTGGGTCTTCACCTTGTAGAATGCAGATACAATCATGAGACTTCTCAGCCTTCATAATTACGTGAGCCAATTCCTTACAGTAAATATAAACACAGGAGCATTGATAGTCCATGGCATTCTACAAGGTGGAGACCCAAGAGAGTTAGTGGTATAGTTCCAGTGTGAGGCTAAGGACCATGAGAACCAATGGTGTAGGTTTCAGCTGAAGTGCAGGAGAAGAAAGCAGTCTGACAGACAGTGAATTCTCCCCTTACTCCACTTTTTGTGCTATTCAGGCCTCCAATGGATTGACTGAGGCCCACTCACATTGTGGAGGGCAACCTGCTTCACTTAGTCTTCTGATTCAAATGTTAATCTCATTTACAAAGGTCCTTACTGACACACCCAGAACAATGTCCAACCAAACACCTTGCACCATGCATTCCAGTCAAGTGAACATAAAAACCATCACTTTAGTGAGTTTTATTTAAACAAAGCCATACTTGGTCTTTTCCATATTGTCATCTTTGGCTGTTTTCAAGCTACAACAGCAGAGCTGAGGAGTTGAAACAGAGACCATTTGGCTTGCAAAGCCCAAAATATTTGCTGTCTGACCCTTTACAATAAAAAACTTTGCTCACTAATGTTCTAAAAGAGTGCTTTTAACATTTTAATATGTACGAATCAACTGGGGATCTTGTTAAATTGCTGATTCAGATTCAGTAGGTCATAGCTAAAATTTTCCATTACTGTCATGCTCCTGGATGAGGCCAGTGCTGCTAGACTGAAAATTGTACATTCTATTTCTCAATTTTTGCTCTTGTCATAGTCCCTAACTATAATGCCTTAAACTCCTGCCTATGCAGCTTCTTTTTAGGTCCATTGAACTTAAATCCTGTTACTTCTGTTTATTCTCCAAACTATGTCATCTTTTTGTAAACTCTTCTTCCTTATTATACTTACTTTGTTTCACACTTTTAGGCTTTCAATGTATTCTGTGTTGCCTAGTTGTTTGACTTTTTAATATGTAACGATTTTAACTCCTTCAAAAGACTTAAACTTTGGATATTCTACTTTTAGACATCTATTACCTATTATGCTTGCACAGTTCCTTACATATAGAAGGTATTCTCAAGATATTTATTAAATTAATTACTGTTCCACACCTAGAAAGTATAGAGTTAAATCAATAATACATCATCCCAGTAGGTGAAGTGATACTCTTAGCCATTGATACATTTTTAGAACTAATTCATTTTTCTCTTTAATAGTTTTGATAAATTTCAGTGGTAAGAATTGTGTTTCTTTCTGAACAAAAGACAGTATTGAAGTAAAATACAAGTCTTTGGATTAATATATTAAATCAGGCTATAGAACTGAAATTTAAACTTGTCTCAAGCCTTGAGATGAAAAGTACACCTTAATTACGAACTGAAAAACTGCTTATTGTGCAAATTGTCTGGAGGTTGTAGAATTAGAAATGCAATGTTAATTTCGCTAGTTTAATAATTTCATTTTCAGAGTTTGCTTGAAGAGATATTGATAAATTGTAATAGCCAATCATGTATGAAAGTTTACAGACTATGAAAATGTTTTATTTTGCCATTAAAAATTACACAGTCCAGCTTTTGAAGAGAATTATGTGAGTAATTTAAATAAGATGAGAAACTTCTGCTGTCATAAAAATTAGCCAATTTACTTTGCTCTTCTTCTAATCAATTTAAAATTTCTACCTGAACTATTTAAGTATATTCCAAGAATAAAAGTAGTATGAATATAAAGCTGCTTTCAAGGAATCTTATATATAGATATAAAAGGCAGTTACAAATGTTTGGCATTTTATAAACTTTTGGGTTTTTTTTTTTTTTGAGATGGAGTTTCACTCTTGTCACCCAGGCTGAAGTGCAATGGTGCAATCTCAGCTCACTGCAACTTGCATCTCCCGGGTTCACACAATTCTCCTGCCTCAGCCTCCTGAGTAGCTGGGATTGCAGGCACCCACCACCACCACGCCTGACTAATTTTTGTCTTTTTTTTTTTTTTTTTTTTAGTAGAGATGGAGTTTCACCATGTTGGCCAGGCTAATCTTAAACTCCTGACCTCAGGAAATCCACCCACTTCGGCCTCCCAAAGTGCTAGGATTACAGGCATGAGCCACTGAGCCCAGCCAACTTTTGAGTTCTTAAAGCAATACTCTTTATATGCTTTACCCCAAAATAAATATAATAATTTTACTACTTAATACCTTTTGGATTTAATAAATGAAAATAAATATCTTTTTAAAATACATGTTGTATGCAAGGAAATGTTATAAGGGAATTTCACATTTAAGTATTATACTAAGTTTGAATAAGATGTTGGAATTTTAAATATTTTCAGGTGTGAATATATATTTTTCTGCTGATCGGCAGATTAATTTTGTTTTTTGAAATTTATTTCTAAACTAATATTGTCATGTTAACAAAAACCAAGATCAGAAGGAAAAAAGCAATGAGCCAACCTGGTACATCACAGTTTAGCCACATGGTGGAGCCATGTGGCTAGATCCTGGAGACACCAATTTTATTATCCTCATCGTTTTGTAATAACTCATGATAAATCCAACCAACCACATTTCTTCTTCCTGCATGTAGTTTTCTCTGGTTCTCTCAGTTTAGTTCCTTATCATCACTCACTGTAGCAGAGTGCAGTCTTATTCTTTTCCAGTCTGTCTTTTATAGCAGTGATTTGCTAATCTTAGCTGCACGTTGGTAACTCCTGGGCAATTTTCACAAACCCTCGTGCAGAGGGCCCTACCTCAGGCTAATTGAGCAGCAATCTTCAGGGTGGATTCTGGACATTGGCATATGTTTAAAGTCTCCGTATGCGATTCTATCTGAAAACAAGGTTGAAAACCAGCACACACTACCACTGCAGACATCGTTTCAGTTATAAATCTAATCACACCACTCTTCCAGTTAAAATTGTTCATTGGTTCCTCATCAACTTTAGTATAAAACCGACCTCATTAACAAGCAAACAGTCCCCGTCAACATCTGAGGATTGCTTTTCTGGCATCACCACCATCATCCACCCTACAACACGTGCAGAGTTCCAGCCTACAGAGTTGCTTGCAGACTTCTAAACTTACCAGGCTTTTTCACACTTCCAGAATGGCCTCATATCTCTAGCAACTAATACACTAGGCACTAATTAATATTTATTGAATGACTAGAGGAATACTGTAAAATGTCTTCCTCTTATTTAGGACAGGATATTTATTTTTGTCAAACAACTCTCAAGTGTTTGCCTTTAGGTGGCTTAGAGTACAGAACGTGACACCAGTTCAAGTAACAAATGTTAAATAGATTCTAAAGAAGACACTTTTCTGAAACGTACTGAATTCAAAGGTAACATTATCGGAAACTTCCTTAGAAACAGTTGCTTTTACATCCTCTCCCCTCCCCCTCCCCTCTTTTTTTTTTTTTTGAGACTGAGTCTCGCTCTGTGGCCAGGCTGAAGCGCAGCGGCGTGATCTCAGCTCACTGCAACCTCCGCCTCCCGGGTTCAAGCGATTCCTCTGCATCAGCCTCCCGAGTGGATGGGACTACAGGCATGCGCCACCACACCCGGCTAATTTTTTGTATTTTAGTAGAGCCGGGGTTTCATCATGCTGGCCAGGATTGTCTTGATCTCCTGACCTCGTGATTCGCCCTCCTCAGCCTCCCAAAATGCTGGGGTTACAGGCTGAGCCACTGCACCTGGCCTTACATTGTACTTCTTTTCAATCTAAAATTCTCAACTCTAACATTTCTGTTTAACAGAAAATAGACTGCTTGCATGTGGGTGATGGTGTAGATATTCTTTTTAAATTAGCGGATCCTTGTATTCACTGGCTAGTCATTTAGAATCTTTGGCTTTACAAGAGTTCTCAACTGCCAAAACCCTAAATGAACTGCATTTTCAAGACTGGATATTATGGAAGAGTAAGTGGTGTGATTTTAGTCAGGGCCTCTTCCATTAGGCACAGTAGGTGCAATGCCTAGGGACCACCATGCTTTTAGGGGTCCACGATCATGTTTTAATAATGTCCTTTAAGTTGGAAGGAAAAAGAAAAAACTTTCAGGTCAAAGAAAATGTTTTAACATAAAATAGTAATATAATCATCTTTATGCCAACACAGTGGTAAAATACAATTTGTAATTGTATTATATTTTAGCCATGAAGGCAAAAGTAGTGAAGGTCCAGGAATGTCATGTGGCCCTCATTTCAGAAAAAGTAGGAAGGAGCCCTTCAGATCTAAAATGTCTCTTCAGATGTGTCTGCTGGACGACATAATGCTGATACAGGTAGTAAGATATCTTGGTCTTTATTTTCAGACCATCAGTATCTATCTCAATATGGTTTCCTACCTGCTCCCCCAGGAGAAGTAGAGTTAGTTGCCAGTACTCATATATCAAACAACTTTAGAATGTTCCTGTAATCATACCTTCAACCTGATTTTTCACTGTGGCATGTACCTTTCTGATATCCAAGTGAGTCACTTAGCATGTCAAAGCTACTCCTTTTGAACAGACACATCTTTTAAAAAAAAATTTGAAATCTTTTTTTTTTATTGTTGTACTTGAAGTTCTGGGTTACATGTGCAGAACATGCAGGTTTGTTACATAGATATACAGGTGCCATGACGGTTTGCTGCACCCATCAACTTGTCATCTACATTAGGTATTTCTCCCAATGCTATCCCTCCCCTAGGCCCCACCCCCCCAACAGGCTCGGGTGTGTGATGTTACCTTCCCTGTGTCCATGTGTTCTCATTGTTCAACTCCCACTTATGAGTGAGAACATGTGGTGTTTGGTTTTCTGTTCCTGTGTTAGTTTGCTGAGAATGATGATTTCCAGCTTCATCCATGTCCCTGCAAAAAACATGAACTCATCCTTGTTTATGGTTGCATAGTATTCCACAGTGTCTATGTATCATATTTTCTTTATCCAGTCTATCATTGATGGCCATTGGGGTTGGTACCAAGTCTTTGCTATTGTGAATAGTACTGCAATAAACATACGAGTTCATGTGTCTTTATAGTAGAATGATTTATAGTCCTTTGGGTATATACCCAGTAATGGGATTGCTGGGTCAAATAGTATTTCTGATATTTCCCTGAGGAATTGCCATACTGTCTTCCACAATGGTTGAACTAATTTACACTCACATGAACAGTGTAAAAGCATTTCTATTTCTCCCCATCCCCCCAGCATCTGTTGTTTCCTGACATTTTAATGATTGCCATCCTAACTGGCGTGAGATGGTATCTCATTGTGGTTTTGATTTGCATTTCTCTAATGACCAGTGATGATGAGCTTTTTTTCATATGTTTCTTGGCCGCATAAATGTCTTCTTTTGAGAAATATCTGTTCATGTTCTTCACCCACTTTTTGATGGGGTTGTTTGTTTTTTTTCTTGTAAATTTGTTTAAGTTCCTTACAGATTCTGGATATTAGCTCTTTGTTAGATGGATAGATTGCAACAATTTTCTCCCATTCTGTAGGTTGCCTGTTCACTCTGATAATGGTTCAGAGCTCTTTAGTTTAATTGATCCCATTTGTCAATTTTGGCTTTCATTGCCATTGCTTTTGGTGTTTTAGTCATGAAGTCTTTGCCAAGGCCTATGTCCTGAATAGTATTGCCTAGGTTTTCTTCTAGGATTTTTATGGTTTTAGGTCTTACATTTAAGTCTGTAATCCATCTTGAGTTAATTTTTGTATAAGGTATAAGAAAAGGGTCCAGTTTCAATTTTCTGCATATGGCTAGCCAGTTTTCCCAACACCATTTATTAAATAGGGGAATCCTTTCCCCATTGCTTGTTTTTGTCAGGTTTGTCAAAGATCAGATGGTTGTAGATGTGTTGCCTCTGTTCTGTTCCAGTGGTCTGTATATCGAACAGTCACATATTGATGTTGCCTTAATGGAAAGGTGCCAATACTAGAAATGGGTATAGTCATAAAAATCATACTGTTCTATCATTTATGCTCAGATTGTCTTAGAATCACTCTTATCAAATGTCCTCTAATTAAATAGGTTGCCAAAGTTTTCAAGTATAAAAATAAATGTTTTTGAAAGTGTTACTCATTGCAAAGAGCTCACATTAACTGACACTTTTGATGTCAAAATTCATGATTAGAAAATGGATGAAATTGGGCCGGGCGCGGTGGCTCACGCCTGTAATCCCAGCACTTTGGGAGGCCGAGGCGGGCGGATCACGAGGTCAAGAGATCGAGACCATCCTGGTCAACATGGTGAAACCCCGTCTCTACTAAAAATACAAAAAAATTAGCTGGGCGTGGTGGCACGCGCCTGTAGTCCCAGCTACTCGGGAGGCTGAGGCAGGAGAATTGCTTGAACCCGGGCGGCGGAGGTTGCAGTGAGCCGAGGTCGCGCCACTGCACTCCAGCCTGGCGCCTGGTGACGGAGTGAGACTCTGTCTCAAAAAAAAAAAAAAAAAAAAAAAAAAAAAAGAAAATGGATGAAATTTATTTACAATGCTAAACAAGTGGTTTTTATTTTCTAATATAAATTCAAACTAGTTAATGCTGAATTAACTGGTATTTCTATGACATTGAATAGGGTTAATATAATTCTTCATTAAACATAAATAATAAGCCCTACTGCCTATATTGACCATATTAGGGAATCCCTTTTCGATGCTAGGAATATTTTAAGGTTGATGATCATTGATAACTGCAATGCGTTTATAGTACATTTCTGGGCTACATAGAACTTTTTTTTGTTTTTTTTAAACATCAGTGTCATGTTCATAAATAGCAGGAATCTCTTAGCTGTGTGAGTTCTGGCTCCCTAGATGGCATTCAAGTTGTGAACTTGAATAAGAACTCTTCTTTCTATCAAAAATTAAATGAATGATATTGAAGTGGTTTGTTCATAATTTTAAAATAAAGATAAACTCTTAATTGTTTAAACTATTATTTTGGTAAACCATCCTTTGTTTGGTTTACCCAGCATCTTTCCCTTCTTCTGGGATTAACAGCCTGTATTTAGTAATGATTGCTAATCATAGTACATTGTGCCCACAGTGATTAGTCCAGGGAGTGGGCACCAGACGTATGTCTGGCCAGTCAGACTCTTACGAATTTAAGCTTAAGGTAGAGGAATGAGTCCTTCTATCTCAGATGGTAAAGATGTGAAGATATTAATCCAGCATTCACCAGTGGTAGTAATTCAGCCTTGGAATGGGAGTTTCTAAGCAGACAGAGGAATAAAAGACAAGAGGGAACCAAAGAAAAGAAGACAGGAAACAGCACTGACAAGGTTATTAACATCTCTAGTTGTAATTCCTGTGGTCCTCAAGAACCCTAGGTTTTGTTATTCCTGGTCTTGGTCATTCATTTTCAATCTATGAGCTGATCCAGTGTCCTTTAAAAATACCTGCAAATACACCCACCTTCTTTTTTAACACACTCTTTATCTTAATCTTACATTTATCCATACCTTTAAGTAGAATGCTTTAATATATTAACTAAGGATTAAACTTTAAGCATGTTGTTAATTGGTTGAAAAAATTAGGGATAATAGAATTTTAGGGTTAAATGAGATAATATATATCAAACATTCATACTTGATCTTAGCCAAAGGACCAAGACTTAGTGATTTTTTTTTTTTTTTGAGTCATCACACCAGGTTGGACTCAAATTTGTGGGCTCAAGAGCTCCTCTCCCGAGTAGCCAGGACTACAGGCCCACACCACTGTGCTCAGCTTTTTCAGATTTTTCTTAAAGATGGAAAAACAGACTTTATTCAAGGGGGGCTCACAGTAATAGATATAGGAACCACTACAATGGGTCTTGCAGTTAGGGAGAGAGATTGGACTCCTCAAATATTTGATCACTGCCTGCCATATGTTAATTTAATAAAAAGTTAGCTATCTTTCTTAATTATGTGTACAAACATGCTTTGATTATTAGATTATTTCTGGACTCTTAGTTTCACAGAACAAAAAGCCAACTTAAGTACATTTTCTACTTTACAACGTAAGTAGCCATTCAGATAATGGGAACCTATCTAGGGCCATCCATAAGGTTTGCAGAGTCTAGGGAAATTTTTTTTTTGTCAGACTTTTGTCTATGTGGTTAATTTGATTTTAAATATGAATTTCACAGGCCCATGTGGGTTATAGTGATATATTGATGGTGATTTAGAATGAGTTGAGAAGAGATTCTTTGTAGTATCTGCCAAAAACTATGAAGGTTCTGAGAGTTTACCCTCATGCAATCTAACAAATTAGCTTGTTACTATTTCAAGGATACGGGCAAAAAAAAAAAAGGAGACCCTTGGGTCAGAGACAAAGGAATTAATTGCTCACAGTACAGCAAAAACCATGAGCATTAGCATATTTGCATTGGTTCTCCTTGTCAAGTATCAGGGCTTGGTGAAATTGGCTAAGATGACACCTATACATGCAGTGAGTTGCATTAAAGTAGAGGTCCCAATGGTCCAGGACTTTCTGATCAAGCTACAAAATGTTGTAGTAGGTAGCAGATCATTCACACTTCTCCCTACAACAAACCTGGAGTCTTAATGTGATCACTTTGACCTATTTAGTGCCTGTGTGCTCTGATCAGTAACAGGGAATGGATAGTGCTTATAATCTGTCACACAGAACAAGAATGTGGAAGCCTGATCAGGCCAATGGCAAATGACATTTTCTTTTTTAATTGTCCTTTAAGTTCTGGGGTACATGTGCAGATCTTGCAGGATTATTGCATAGGTACACACATGCCATGGTAGTTTGCTGCCTCCATGCCCCCACCACCTACATCAGGCATTCTCCGTGTTATCCCTCCTCAACCTCCCCACCCCCCCCCCGCTGTCCCTCCTCTAGACCCCCAGCCCCCAACAGACCCCAGTGTGTAATGTTCCCCTCCCTGTGCCCATGTGTTCTCATTGTTCAACACCTGCCTATGAGTGAGAACATGCAGTATTTTTTGTTTTCTGTTTTTGTGTCAGTTTGCTGAGAATGATGGTTTCCAGATTCATCCATGTCCCTACAAAGGACATGAACTCATCCTTTTTTACAGTTGCATAATATTCCATGGTGTATATGTGCCACATTTTCTTTGTCCAGTCTATCATTGATGGGCATTTCTGTAGGTTCCAGGTCTTTGCTATTGTAAACAGTGCCCCAATGAACACATCTGTGCATGTGTCTTTATAATAGAATGATTTATAATCCTTTGGGTATATACCCAGTAATGGGATTGCTGGGTCAAATGGAATTTCTATTTCTAGATCCTTGAGGAATTGCCATACTGTCTTCCACAATGGTTGAATTAATTTACAGTCCCATCAATGGTGTAAAAGTGTTCCTATTTCTCAAATGACATTTTCTAATAGTATCCAGGGATCATTTTTCTTGCTCAAGTATAGGAACCCTCTCTCTTTATTGTAAAATGTACCATTCCTGGTTAATTTTGTATCTCTCACTCAAAGAAAGAGGCATCAACATTGTTATTACTCATAAGGTCATGGCTTGCTGGAACCTGCTCATATTGAAAAATACAGATCTTGCCTCTGCTGTTCCCTAATACCATGTATTTAATTCTGGATACATGATTGCTCATGACTTTGCATCATCCATAGTGCCTTCCACAATTACTGGCCCACAAAGACTCTCTTAAATGTTGTTACTATGCTTTGTCAATGATGAATAGAAATGTAAACTTTACCCGGGCTATGCAGAAACATGTGAAAAACAATTCATTTCCCACTCGTGTTAAATTTACTGTTTTGTATTTTAATGCATAAATGTAGAACAACATGACTTCCAACCCTGTTTTCTCTTGACTGTTTAGGCTATAATCACTGCATACCTAAAATATGATCTTCTTAAAGTTGACTCTCTCTACCAGAGGAGAGAATAGATGAGGAGTTTGGGGGAAAGGGGAGTGAGATAGGAAAAGATTGGTCCAATTTGTATGAAGAAGTCCATATTACAAAAGCATGACATTACCACAGTGATCAACAGCCACAGTAGATACAGATCCAAAGACCTTAGAGTAGGTAATATGACCAAATCCCAGAGAATTGCCAGACATGGGACATGGACTCTGAAGAAGGGGTAGGTATCTGCCACAGGGATGGCCAAGGGTACATAGGGTAAAAAATACTCTTCAGTGCTAGATCAAAGGTGGTACTGTGGTCAGAACAGAGATGAGTGTGAGCCCACGTTCTAGACCACACATGCAGATCAAGCTTAAGTTTCAGAGTAGATTCTTTGTAGCCTTGAGTCCTAAACTTGTCTTACATTGTTAAGAGAGTCAGCCGACATCTGATGCTTGTTGGTTCCATTCTGAAAACTCAGTCTTGTGTGGTCCCACAGAAAGCAATGCTGTGCTGACTGTTGGGAGTTACCACTTTTTGGTCTGCTCTCCCGGATTAGAAGCCAGGCAGGGGTCTCAGGACAACCCCATCAGCATGAGCCCTAGGGCCTCATGGGCATTTGGTAGAACCCATGTCCTGGAAAGAGGGTTGGAAAAATATTAGTGGGGGAAATGGCGAGTGAATACCTTGTTTTATGATCTGAGCTTGGAGAACCCTGCTTGGATGGCACTGCTGGTGTAGCCACTACCAGGCATAGAGGAAGCTATAGAAAATGTAGAGAAAACCACTCCAAAGTGTGAGATCCTTCTAGAATTGGAAATATGCAGACCTATGTACTATAGTCTGAATGCGTTTGTCCTCTGAAAATTCAAAGATTGAAACTTAATCTCCAATGTGATGGTATCAGGAGGTGGGGCCTTTTGGGAGGCAATTAGGTCATGAGGGCTCCTCAGCATCCAGATAAAAGGTTACTGTCCTTATAAAAGAGACCCTATGAGGCTGGTTCCTTCCCCTCATTCACCATGTGAAGACACAGCTAGAAGATGCCGTCTGTGAGGGAATGGTCCCTCACCCGACACTGAATCTGCTGATGCCTTGATCTTGAACTGTTTGCCTTAAACCGTGAGTAATAAGTTTCTTTTGTTTGTAAAATACCCAGTGTATGGTATTTTGTTATAGCAGTTCAAACAGACTAAGACATTGTGCCTATCCAACATCCGACACCACCACTTTAATATTTCAATTCCAGCTTTTTATGTTTTTAAACTTTTAGACTTGAAAATCAATTTCATTTGTTTATTCTTTGCTCTCTTTTCTCTTTCAAAACACTGCACCGCTCAGAATTTAATATTAATTGAAAATGTTTTTTTAAAAATGTCAATAATTCCCCCAAATACTATATTTAACCTGGGAAAACAAAAGACATTCTGTGTCATTGGGATGAGAATTGAATCAGCACCAGAAACTACACTCAACAAATAATGCTCCAGTGTTTCTCACACTCCTGTTGAAATATGTATACATGTATTTTTTAATTTTATATGGATGACTCAATTAATCTATAGTTGCTAATTAAAATAATTCTGTGGTTGATAAGTAAAATTTGCCTATAATAGATGTATTATCCTATCAAACTAATCCACAAACTTGTATTTTTATAATAGTTTGTTGTGATCATGTCCATTATTTTATTTGCTCCTCATAATAAGCTAATAGGTAAATACAGGCCATATAAATAACTGGCTTTAACAGATGAGGAAACTAAGGTGAGGGACCTAAGGTTGTCAAAGGTTATATATTTGATGTCACAGCCACGAACAGAACTGGGCTTGCTGGACTCATCTGATGGTCTTGTGCTTTCAGCAACTACCATGTTCTTTCCCCAGGCACACCTATCTTGATTAAGATCATATTTATTCTGAGACTTTTTGATGTTCATCATGTCAAAAAAGATAACATGTCATTTTTCTTTCTTTCTTGATGCCTCTATTGCTTCAAGGGAATGTAGTTTTAATATTCAATAGTGAATATTAAGTACATCTCTTACACATGATATATGACAAGAAATCTATATTCTGCATTCAGAGTTGTACTGTTATCCAACATTATGATATATGTGTCAATGCAGAGAACACAAAGGATTGGATCCTTCTGCCAGTCACCTTTTAGCTACCTGAATTTCACAGCTTCTCAGGGCTGCAGGCAGAAGAATCTTGCTGCATGTCAGATTTGATACCCCCATGTCCCTTTCTTAATTCTGCATAAAAAACAAAAAAGATTAATATCCTTATATGGTTGGTAACCGATAAGCAGAACAGTTCTTCACATTTTCAAAAGAAGTGATGCTGTCATAACCTGCCCCTAGGGTTCCAGCAGGGCTTCCTGTCATTCTATAAGATCCCAGGGAACTGATAGGTTCATAATGATTGCTTAGGCGTGCAGGCCGACATTATAAAGTTAGGGGGTGGTGCAGTGCAGTGGGGGAACAGCAAGAGTTCTGGAGTTAGACGAAACTAGGCAGACTCTTATTTTGCTGTTTACTACTTGCGTGATGGGGTCAAGTCTTGTATCCACATTGAGTTCATTTGTACCCACATCAACATGTTTTTTGTTTTTTTAAACCAACATTTCCCAAATGAAAATCACTTAATATTCTTCCTGAAATTACTTGAAACTGGTTTCAAGTAGACTTTTATCATCAAAATCTCTAAGGTTCTAACCATGATTTTATGACAGCTCATGTTCATCTATAGAAGGTTGAGGGAGAAGTAAGTTCAATGAGTTCTGGGAACAGAAACCAACATTTTACACCAGTCCTTTCTAGTTCATTTTTTCCTTTCTTTTTTGATGATATAAGTGAGGTTTCAAAAATACTTTTTCACAATATCTAATGTAATACACAGGAAAAGAGATGTGGCAGGCAACAATAGCCTATGGTACAAAAAAGTAGATGTAAAACCCTTTTATAAAAAACTTTTTTAAAAAAAATAAATCACGTCCATGAACTTCAAGGCCTCTCAGAGAAATGGTGCTGCTTGCCAAAGTCCTCTGCAGAGGAGTGTGTGGTAAAAGTGTTACAGGTCCAATTTGTCTTTATGGCCCTGCTCCTTCCTTATTTCTACATCACAACTACCACAAACAGTTACTAAGTTATATCTGAATTTATTAAAAGATTGAAGAAAACAAAAATCAATGGAGAAAGAATTGTAAATGACAGTGATATGGCTTTCCCACAATTTGAAGGGAAAATGTCCCCCAAATTTTTACCTTTCCTGCAAGGCCTCTTAGGAAGGTGTCCCAGTTTCTAACCTCATTCTATCGTCAGATTTATGAGTTTCTCCTTATCAGTTTCTTTATCTCCTATTAGAAACTTTATTTCTTATCCACAAATGAGTTTTATTCTAGAATCTATTTCCCTCCCTCACAAAAACATATTCTCCCAAGTATGAGTTGGAATAATTTCATGGGGGCTCAAGAAGGACAGTGCAGATTTGGCATTCACACTCCAGGCCTGATAGAAAGGTCTAGAATGGGTGTGGCCTTGACAAGCCTCATCTCTAAAAGTCTCTCCAGTGGTGTGAGTTGCAGATGGGCATCCTTAATCTTAGTGTTCAGTGGGTAGCTGTTGGTTTACACACACACACACACACACTGCTCTCTCTATCTCACACACACACACTCTCTCTCTCTCACACACACACACACACACACACACCACACAAACACACACACATCTCTCTTCCAGGCAAATAATGTTCAGGGACAGGAAAGACGAAATCCATAAGGACGAAGAGAAACAGTTTTCTTCCCTATAATTTTCCAGGCCACTATTATCCAAAGTTTGTTCTGGTGGTGTTAATTTTTTCATTTACTTCCTCATTTCCAAACTGCATCTCATAAAGCTACTGCGTATAAAGTAAATAACCAGTTCAGGCGTTTCATATCCCTGCTTTCGTAGCTGTATGTGACCAAATCAAACTATGCACATTATTGCTGTTAAGCAATGCACCATTCTCTTTCTGATCTTGGCCGATGGTAATGAAGAGGTAAGGGGGAGGGGATAGATTTTATTTTTCTAGTGAACAATTATAGAACTGAATTTCTTTGCTTAATGTACATATGGGGATACTGTTTGAAGTAATGGTCAAATAAAATTTGTTTTTTGTTTTTTTTTTACGATTAGAAGATAAAGACTCTGTGTGCTTAAGAGTATAAAGTAACTGCTAAACTTGATACAGAATTTTGGCTGTGCAACTAGACCTCACTTAACACAAATGTAGCAAAGAGCTAGACCAATTATATGCACTTTCTTAAAAGATAAACTTTTGTTTAATGATAGATTTAATTATTGATAAAGAAGTAATGGGTTAAGACTATCAAAGCCTAGAGATTGTATATGAATCTGTTACATTGAAGAGTTTTATTTTTCATTCTTCTTGTAACTTTCCCTTTTACAGAAATATTACTGCTTAATTTATTTAATTTTTGACATGCAAAAACATGGAAAGAGCAAGGACATTGACTGGCTAGCAAATGTTAGGGCAAAAGTTAGATATAATTATAGCTTCAGATGATGTCTAATTTTCCTATAGCAACTAGCACAAATCCCTGAAATCAGGACCAAATGAAATCTAAATTTTATACTTGGCCATAGAGATACAAAGTTCCTTTGATATTATATCATCTGTTAAACTTAAAAAATATTACATAAAATATAACTAAATTTGAGATTTTCAACTTTAGTCTTTTATTCTGGATGAAGGTCAGATTGTAAAGTTGAATTTTTATTTTTTACTAAGCTATTGATTTTAGAAATTTATATTTCTTGTCATTCTCTCAGTGTTTGGGATAGCTGCATACATATTTTATCATCTCTTTTCTTGCATTAATATATTTCTTTGTGTGTGGAAAACTCTTGCCCTTCAGTGATATATATCATGACTGCATATAATTTTGAGTGTTTTTCACATAAGGTTCTCAAATTTTAACTCTCTGCTCTAGTAGTTTACATATTCCGTTATTTTAAATGGTCTGGGTTGCTGGTACAAAGCAAAGTAAATCACTCTCAGATATACCTTGTAAAAAGAAATAAAAGTCTAAAATCAAGTATCCAAGCCTATACCCTATGCTATTAAAATGTAGCCAGTTAATACATGTTAAGCACCTGTAAAGATGTTTTCCCATAGTCAAAGCTCAAGAATTGCTGTGCTGAAGGAGCTGTGATTCCTCTACACCCCAAATAGTTGTAAAATATGATTTTGAACTATTGCAGTAGATTTCAACCTAAGCAAAGTCTAGAGAGCTTCAGGGAAAAAAAAAAAAAAAATCCCATGCTTAGGCTACTCCTCCAAATAATTAAATCGGAAATTTTAGGGGTGGAACTCAAGGATCACTTACTTTCCAACTTTTTATTTTTTTGCAACAATAGCAAGCCTACAGAATATCTATAGAAATAGTAAATCAACACTCACATAATTTGCTCTACCTCTCTGTTTACATAAGTACTAATATATTTTTTATTCTGAAACATTTGAGAATAACTTACTCTCGAATTATAAAATTTTATACTCAAATATTTCTGCATGTAACTCCTAAGAACAAAGACATTTTTTTCCATATGAATATGAAACAAGCTAGGGGCAGTGGTTCACTTTGAAAGGCTGAGGCTAGCGGATCAGTTGTGGTCAGGAGTCTAAGACCGGCCTGGCAAACATGATGAAACCCCATCACTACTTTAAAAATACAAAAATTAGCCAGGTGTGGTAGCTCATGTCTGGAGTCCCAGCTATGCAGGAGGCGGGAGACACCAGAATGACTTGAACGGGAAAGTGTAGGCTGCAGTGAGTCTCAGTGAGCCACAGTGAGCAGAGATTGTGTCACTGCACTCTAGCTTGGGAGATAGCGCCAGACTCTGTCTCAAAAAAAAAAAAAAAAAAAAAAAAAAATCCAGCTAAGGAAATTTAACAATAACATAATAATTATATAAAGCACCAGATAATACATATCTTTTTCAAAATTCTCCACTTACTCCAATTACATCCTTCATAGCTGCTTTTTTAAAATCAGGATCCAGTCAAAGATTCACATGTATTTATGTGCCTTGTCTTTTTTCTTTTCTTTTTTTTAAATAAAAATTTATCACCTTTAATTTGATTTAAATGGAATGCCATAATTAATATCATGTTAGGCAAATATACTCATAATTGGATATATCATTTATAAGGTACTTTTATATTTACTGATTTCATTCACTCTCTAATTATTAATTTTTAATAGGCAAAAATTGTACATATTTATTATATACAACATGATATTTCGAAATGTGTATATATTGTGGAATAGCTCAGTAGAGCTAATTAACATAAGCATTACCTCACATGCTTATAATTTTTTATAAGAACATTTAAAATCTATTCTCTTAACAATTTTCAAGAATATAATAGTTATTAACTATAGTACTGTGTTTTACAATAAATCTCTTGAACATATTCCTTCTACCTAACTGAAATTTTGTCTTTTGACCAACATTTCCCCAACACCATCCTTCTCCCTCACCCTCAGCCCCTGATAAACACCATTTTCTTCTTTATTTCTATGAATTTGACATTTTTAGATCCTATCTATAAGTGAGATCATGTGGTATTTGTCTTTCTGTGCCTAGCTTATTTCACATAACATAATGTCCTCCAAGTTCATTAATGTTGTCCCAAATGGCAAGATTTTCTTTTTTTTTAAGGCTAAGTAGTATTCTACTGTGCTATATATGCTATATTTCCTTTATCTACTCATCTGTTCATGGACACTTGGGTGGCTTCCATATCTTGGCTACTGTAAATAATGCTGCAATAAACATGTGATTGCAGATATCTCTTCAAAATATTGATTCCATATTCTTCGGATATATACTCAGTAGTGGCATTGCTGGATCATATGGTAGTTCTATTTTTAATTTTTGAACGAAACGCCATACTGCTTTCCATAATATCTGTACTAATTTGCACTTCCATCAAGACTGCAGAAGCGTTCCCACTTCATGTCCTCACCATCCTTATTTTTCATCTTTTTGATAATAGCCATTATAACAGGTGTGAGGTGATATCTCACTGGGTTTGAATATCCATTTCTCTGGTGATTAGTGATGTTGAGCATTTTTTTCATGTATCTCTTGGATACTTACCTATCTTCTTTCAAGAAATATTTATTCAGGACCTTTGCCCATTAAAAAATCAGGTTATTTATTTATTTTGCTATTGAGTTGTAGTAGTTCATCATATAGTTTGGATATTAATCCCTTATCAGATGTATGGTTTGCAAATATTTTCCCCTAGTCTGTAGATTTGTCTCTTCCCTCTGTTGATTGCTTCCTTTGCTATGCAGATGCTTTTTACTTTGATGTAATCCCATTTGTCTTTTTTGCATTTGTTGCTGTGCTTTGGGGCTATCTCCAAAAAAAATTATTGCCCAAAACAATGTCCTGAAGAGTTTTCTCCCAGTAGTTTTACAGTTTCAGGTCTTATGCTTAAGCCTTTAATCCATAATGAGTGAATCCTTGTATGTGAGTTTGGGGTCTAATTTCAGTTTTTCATGTGGATATACAGTATTCTCAGCACCACATACAGAAAAGACTGTTCTTTCCCCATTGTGTGTTTTTGGCATCTTTGTTGAAAATCAATTGTTTGCAAATGTGTTGATACATTTCTGGGCTCCATTCTGTTCCATTGGTCCATGTGTCTATTTTTAATGCCAATGTCATGCTGTTCTGACTGCAGTAGCTTTGTAGTATATTTTGAAGTCATATGGTATGATGCCTCCAGCTTTGTTACCTTTGCTCAAAATTGCTTTGGCTATACAGGGTCTTTTGTGGTTCCATACAAAATGTTTAGGATTTTTCTATTTCTGTGAAAAATGTCATCAAAAGTTCAATAGAACTTGCATTGATTCTGTAGATTGCTTTGGTCAATATGGACATTTAAACAATATTAATTGTTTTCTTCCATGAATATGGGATAACTTTTCATTTATTTGTGTCTTCAATTTCTTTCATCAATGTTTTATGTTTTTATTGTATAGGACTTTCATCTCCTTGCCTAATTTCATTTCTAAGTATGTTTAATTTTTTTTTCTATTGTGAATAGGATTGTTTTCTTGATTTCTTTTTCTGATAGTTCATCACTAGTGATGAACTATCACTAGAAATACTACTGGTTTTTATATGTTGATTTTGAATCCTGCAAGTTTACTGAATTATAAAAATTTGTTTTAACAGTATTCTGGTAGCATCTTTAGGATTTTCTATGGTTAATTAAGATTAGGTTGTCTGCAAATAGGGACAATTTAATGTCCTCCTTCCACTTTGGGTGTCTTTCATTTCTTTCTCTTGCCTCATTGCTCTGGCAAGGACTTTCAGTACTATGTAGAATAGAAGTGGCAAAAGTGGGCATCTTTGTTTTATTCTTAATCTTAGAGAAAATGCTTTCATGGTTTGTTAAGTTTCTGTTCACCTCACCACAGTTTATGTGTCTTTTACAAATCTCACTTCTGGAAAATTTTGAAAACATTTATTCCTAAAATTACCTTTGTTAGAAAAAGTACTTTTCAGACTTCTTGCCTTGAAATTCATAAGGAAAAAAATTCCTGACACACTATTTATTTTAAAATAGAAATGTGCTTCTCTTATGTATTGGTCCTTTATCACCTTGACATGGCATACAAGGCCTCTACTTCGTTTGCCTCAGTTTCCAGTCTCCACTATGCTGCATTCTATGCTCTAGCCATTTGGAATTACTTCCTGTCATATTAGCCTCTCCAGATTGACAAAGACTGTTGTCTTCACCTGAAATTATGTGATCACACTTTTTCATGATAAACTTCTACTCAGCCTCCCAAATACAACCCTTGTATTGACTCCTTTTGTTGACACCACCTTCAGCAAACACAGCTGATCATTCCTACTTTTTTTTTCCTTCATAAGTAACCTTTCAATAGATTTGCCTCTATTGGGGAATTTCTACCGGGTTTATTTATTTATTCCATATTGCCTTCCCCTTGGTGTTGTGAGCTCCTTGAGGGAAGAAATTTTATTTCTCTAGCTCTAAACTAGTGCTTTACACATAGGCAGTATTCTATAAATATCTGACAACTGAATGAAAGCTAGCAGACACAATTATTAAATAGTAGTAAGAACCTAGTTTTCAATTAAGAGCTAGAATAATACGTCAGTCCTTAAAAACAATGCTTCTTAAACTTCAGTCGTGGGTTTGGTCATATCTGATATCACATATTACAGATATACCTCGGAGATATTGTGAGTTTGGTTCCAGGTCACCACAATAAAGCAAATCACATGATTTTTTTGGTTTCCCAGCAAATACAAGTTTTGTTTACAACTATATTATAGTTTATTAAGTGTGCAGTAGCATTATGTCTAAAAAAGTAAATGACAATTAAAATACCTTTTTGCTAAAAAGTGCAATGATCATCATGAGTCAAAATCTTATTGTTAGCAGAAGATCTTGCCTCAATGTTGACAGCTGCTGACTGATCACAGTGGTGGTTGCTGACAGTTGGGGTGGCTGTGGCTATTTCTGAGAATAAGGCAACAATAAATTTTACCATATTGAATGACTCTTTTTTTTCACAAAAGTTTTCTCTGTAGTATAAGATGTTGTTTAATATCATTTTACTCACAATAGGGTGTTTTTTGAAAAATTGGAGTCAATCATTTAAAACCCTGCTGCTGCTTTACCAACTAAGTTTATGCAATATTCTAAATTCTTTGTTGTCATTGCAACAATGTTCACGGGCTCTTCACCAATAATAGATTCTATCACATGAAGCCACTTTCTTTGTGCTTGCATAAGAACCAACTTCTCATTTGCTCAAGTTTATCTTGAAATTGCAGCAATTCTGTATCTTCAGGCTCCATTTCTAATTCTAGTTCTTTTGTTATTTTTACCACATATGCAGTTACATCCTTCACTCGAGTCTTGAATCTTTCACAGTCATTCATGAGGGTTGGAATTAACTTCTTCCAAATTCCTGTTAATGTTGATATTTTGGCCCCCGCCTATGAATCATGAATGTTCTTAATGGCATCTAGAATGGTGAATCTTTTCCAGAAAGTTTTCAACTAACTCTGCCCAGATCCATCAAAAGAATCACTGTTTATGACAGATATAGTCTGTCAAAGTGTATTTCCTAAACAATAAGACTTAAAATTTGAAATTACTACTTGATCCATTGGCTGCAAAATTGATGTCGTGTTAGCAGACATGAAGACAGCATTCATCTTATGGTATGTCTCCATCAGAGCTATTGAGCACATTGTCAAAGAGCAGTAATATTTTGAAAGAAATATATATTTCTTCTGAACAGTGTGTCTCAACAGGAAGCTTAAAGTGTTCAGTAAACCATGCTGTAAACAGATGTGCTGTCATCCAGGCTTTCTTGTTCCATTTATAGGGCACAGGCAGAATAGATTTAGCATCATTCTTAAGGGCTCTACGATTTTCAGAATGTCAAATGAGCACTCACTTCAACTTAAAGTCACCAGCTGCATTTACCCCTAACAAGAGAGTCTGTCTGACCTTTGAAGCCAAGCATTTACTTCACCTCTCTAACTAGGCAAGACCTAGATGGCATCTTCTTTCAATAGAAAGCTGTTTCATCTATATTAGAACTCTGTTGTTTAGTGTAGCCACCTTCATGAATAATCTTAGCTAGATCCTCTGACTAACTTGCTGCAGCTTCTACATCAGCACCTGCTGCTTCATCTTGCACTTTTATGTTATGAAGACAGCGTCTTTCCTTAAATCTTATGAACCAACCTCTGCTAGTTTCCAACTTTTCTTCTGCAGCTTCTTCACCTCTCTAAGTCTTCATTGAATTGAAGAGAGTTAGGGCCTTGCTCCGGATTAGGCTTTCACATAAGGACTGTTATGGCTGGTTTTACTTATTCAGACCACCCAAACTTTCTCCATATTGACAATAAGTTTCACTTTAAAAAAAAAAAATCATTTGTGTATTCACTAGAGTAGTACTTTTAGTTTTCTTCAAGATCTCTCCCTTTGCAGTCACAACTTGAATAACTATTTAGCACAAGAGGCCAAGTTCTCTACCCATTTCGGCTTTTGCCATACCTTCCTCACTAAATTTAATTATTTCCAGTTTTTGATGTAAAGTGAGAGACCTGTGACTCTTCTTTTCCTTGACCACTTAGATGCTGTTGTATGGTTATTACCTGGCCTAACTTCAATATTGCTGTGTCTGAGGGAATAGGGAGGCCGGAGAAGAGGGAGAGAGATGGGGAATAGCTGTTAGTATAGCAGTCAGAACACACACGTTTACCAATTAAGTTTGCTGTCTTCTATGGCTGTGGTTTGTGGTGTTCCAAAACAATTACAATAGTGATGTCTGGGTCAAATGGTATTTTCAGTTCTAGATCCTTGAGGAATCTCCACACTGTTTTCCACAATGGTTGAACTAATTTACACTCCCACCAACAGTGTAAAAGCGTCCCTATTTCTCCATATCCCCTCCAGCATCTGTTGTCTCCTGATTTTTTTTTTTTGCTGTGAGATGGTATCTCAATGTGGTTTTGATTTGCATTTCTCTAATGACCACTGATGATGATTTTTTTTCATGCTTGTTGGCTGCATAAATGTCTCATTTTGAAAAGTGTCTATTCATATCCTTTGCCCACTTTTTGATGGGGTCATTTATTTTCTTCTTGTAAATTTGTTTAAGTTCTTTGTAGATTCTGGATATTAGCCCTTTTCAAATAAGTAGATTGCAAAAAATTTTGCTTAGGATTGTCTTAGCTATACAAGCTCTTTTCTGCTTCCATGTGAAATTTAAGGTGGTTTTTTTCCAATTTTGCTAAGAAAGTCAGTGGTAGCTTTATGGGGCAGTGGTTTGTAGTTCTCCTTGAAGAAGCCCTTCACATCCCTTGTTAGTTGTATTCCTAAGTATTTTATTCTGTTTGTAGCAATTATGAATGGGAGTTCGTTCATAATTTGGCTCTCTGTTTGTCTGTTATTGGTGTATAGGAATGCTTGTGATTTTTGCACATTGATTTTTGTATCCTGAGACTACTGAAGTTGCTTATCAGCTTAAGGAGATTTTGGGCTGAGACGATGGGGTCTTCTAAATATACAATCATGTTATCTGCAAATAGAGACAATTTGACTTCCTCTTTTCCTAGTTGAATACCCTTTATTTCTTTTTCTTGCTTGATTGCCCTGGCCAGAACTTCCAATACTATGCTGAATAGGAGTGGTGAGAGACAGCATCCTTATCTTGTGCTGGTTTTCAATGGGAATGCTTCCAGTTTTTGCCCATTCAGTATGATATTGGCTGTGGGTTTGTCATAACTAGTTCTTATTATTTTGAGATACATTCCATTGATACCTAGTTTATTGATGGTTTTTAGCATAAAGGGCTGTTGAATTTTGTTGAAGGCCTTCTCTGCATCTATTGAGATAATCATGTGGTTTTTGTTGTTGGTTCTGTTTATGTAATGGATTACATTTATAGATTTGCATATGTTGAACCAGACTTGCATCACAGGGATGAAGCCTATTTGATCATGATGGATAAGCTTTTTGATGTGCTGTTGGATTTGGTTTGCCACTATTTTACTGAGGATTTTCACATCAATGTTCGTCATGGATATTGGCCTGATGTTTTCTTTTTTAGTTGTGTCTCTGCCAGGTTTTGGTATCAGGGTGATGTTGGTTTCATAAAATGAGTTAGGGAGGATTCCCTCTTTTTCTATTGTTTGGAATAATTTCAGAAGGAATGGTACCAGCTTCTCTTTGTACTACTGGTAGAATTAGGCCGTGAACCTGTCTAGTCCTGGACTTTTTTTGGTTGGTAGGCTATTAATTGCTGCCTCAACTTCAGACCTTGATATTGGTCTATTCAGGGGTTCAGACTTCTTCCAATTTAGTCTTGGGAGGGTGTAAGTGTCCAGGAATTTATCTATTTCTTCTAGATTCACTGGTTTATTTGCATAGAGGTGTTTATAGTATTATTTGATAGTAGTTTGTATTTCTGTGGGATTAGTGGTGATATCCCTTTTATCATTTTTATTGCATCTATTTGATTCTTCTCTCTTTTCTTCTTTATTAGTGTGGCTAGTGGTCTATCTAATTTGTCCATCCTTTCAAAAAAAAAACAGTTTCTGGATTCATAGATTTTTTTTGAAGGGCTTTTTGTGTTTCTATCTTCTTCAGTTCTGCTCTGATCTTAGTTATTTTTTGTCTTCTGCTGACTTTTGAATTTGCTTGATCTTGCTCAGCTAGCTCTTTTAATCATGATGTGTTGACTTTATATCTTTCCTCATTTCTCTTGTGGGCATTTAGTGCTATAAATTTCCCTCTAGACACTGGTTTAAATGTGTCCCAGAGATTCTGGTACATTGTGTCTTCATTCTCATTGGTTTCAAAGAACATCTTGATTTCTGCCTTCATTTCATTATTTATCCAGTAGTCATTCTAGAGCAGGTTATTCAGTTTCCATGTAGTTGTGTGGATGTGAGTGAGTTTCGTAATGCTGAGTTTTAATTTGCACTGTGGTCTGAGAGACTGTTTTTATGATTTCCGTTCTTTTGAATTTGCTGAGGAGTGTTTTACTTCCAATTATGTGGTCAATTTTAGAATAAGTGTGATGTAGTGCTGAAAAGAATGTCTATTCTGTGTATTTGGGTGGAGAGTTCTGTAAATGTCTGTCAGGTCTGCTTTGTCCAGATCTGAGTTCAAGTCCTGGATATCCTTGTTGATTTTCTGTTTTGTTGATCTGTCTAATATTGACAGTGAGGTGTTAAAGTCTTCCACTATTATTGAGTGTTAGTCTAAGTCTCTTTGTAGGTCATTTAGAACTTGCTTATGTATCTGGGTGCTCCTGTATTGGGTGCATATATATTTAGGATCATTAGCTCTTCTTGTTGCATTGATTCCTTTACCATTATGTAATGCTCTTGTTTGTCTCTTTTGATCTTTGTTGGTTTAAAGTCTGTTTTATAAGACACTAGGATTGCGACATCTGCTTTTTTTTTTTCCCTTCCATTTTCTTGGTAAATCTTCCTTCATCCCTTTATTTTGAGCCTATTGTGTCTTTGCATTGGAGATGAGCCTCCTGAATATAGCACTCTGATAAGTCTTGACTCTGTATCCAATTTACCAGTCTGTATCTTTTAATTGGTGCATTTATCCCACTTACATTTAAGGTTAATATTGTTATGTGTGAATTTGATCCTGCGATTTTGATGCTAGTTGGTTGTTTTGCCCATTAATTGATACAGTTTCTTTACAGAGTCGATGGTCTTTAAAATTTGGTATGTTTTTGCAGTGGCTGTTACTGGTTGTTCCTTTCCATGTTTAGTGCTTCCTTCAGGAGCTCTTGTAAGGCAGGCCTGGCGGTGACAAAATCTCTCAGCATTTGCTTGTCCATAAAGGATTTTATTTCTCCTTCACTTATGAAGCTTAGTTTGGCTGGATATGAAATTCTGGGTTGAAAATTCTTTTCTGTAATCATGTTGAATATTGGCCCCCACTCTCTTCTGGCTTGTAAGGTTTCTGTTGAGAGGTCCACTGTGAGTCTGATGGGCCCAACAATCCCATTACTGGGTATATACCCAAAGGATTATAAATCATTCTATTAGAAGGGCACATGCACATATATGTTTATTGCAGCACTATTCACAATAGCAAAGACTTGGAACCAACCAAAATGCCCATCAATGATAGACTGGATAAAGAAAATGTGGCACATAGACAACATGGAATACTATGCAGCCATAAAAAGAATGAGTTCATGTCCTTTGCAGGGACATGGATAAAGCTGCAAACCATCATTCTCAGCAAACTGATGCAAGAACAGAAAACCAAACACTGCATGTTCTCACTCATAAGTAGGTCTTGAACAATGAGAACACATGGACACAGGGAGGGGAACATCACATCCTGGGGCCTGTTGAGGGAAGGGGCCTAGGGGAAGGATAGCAGGGGGTGGGGGAGGTCGAGGAGGGTTAGCTTTAGGAGAAATACCTAATGTAGATGACAGGGTGATGGATGCAGCAAACCACCATGGCATGTGTATACCTATGTAAGAAACCTGCATGTTCTGCACATGTACCCGAGAACTTAAGGTAGAATAAAAAAAATGAAGAAAAAATAAATTGAAAAGTCCACGGTAGCCTGCTGGAGATAGAATGTGAATGGTATTGACATACCCTGGTTGACAGTGCCCACCAGTTGCCAGCAGTGAATGTCATCCAGGACCAACCAGGTGACCTGACAACTGACCCATAACAGCATGAATGAGTCCAGCTGACACCACACAAGGAGCAGAGATGAGCCATGCCCTCTGAGCCCTTCCTATGTTGCCAATCACTGGTGTCCTGAGCAAGTGAATGGTGGTTGTTTTATATCACTAAGTTTTGGGGTAGCAAAACACTCAGAAATAAATAAAAATAATAGTGCAGTTAAAAAAAAACAATTACAATAGTGACATCACAGGTCACTGATCACAGATCACCATAACAGATATCATAATAATAAAATGTTTGAAATATGTGAGGAATACCACAATGTGGTAGTATACTTTATTTTTTAATATATATTAAAATATTCATAACAAAAATTATAAGACAGATTGTCTCTAAAATTTAACTGTCTTGAACAAACTTTTCTATCTCAATAGTACACATATTAATATTTTTAAAAATTCTCTAATATAAAGCTTTGGCCATTCTTTTTTTTATATATATTTTTTATTGCATTTTAGGTTTTGGGGTACATGTGAAGAACATGCAAGATTGTTGCATAGGTACACACATGGCAGTGTGATTTGCTGCCTTCCTCCCCCATCACCTATATCTGGCATTTCTCCACATGCCATCTCTCCCCCAACTCCCCACCCCCCCCCGCTGTCCCTCCCCTTTTCCCTGCCACAGACCCCAGTGTGTGATCCTCCCCTCCCTGTGTCCATGTGTTCTCAATTCTTAAATGCTGACAGCCACTACACATTTTGTAGCTACAAAGCAGATTTTATAATATCTCAGTTTAGAAAACTAACAAAAATTTATAGGCCAAATGGGTCTCGTATTGTTGATATGTAAAGTTAGGTTCAAGAAATAAATTTCCTTACCAACATTGTTACTGGGCCATCACATTTTTATTAGCTTCATCCACTCTTTCTAATATCACAACAGTGTTGCTGTAGTGGCAGGCAAAATCACCCAGATGGTGCCAGATCAGTCAATCAAATCATCCAATCAACTAAAGCACACACACTTATACACATATGTGTATGTTAGGTCATGTGCAGAATACATAAAACAATAAACTCAACATTTGCCTTCAAGGAATGTAGAGTTTAATTGCATATATTAGTTATATTAAATCTTAGAGCTTTTAAGCAGATGATTAAACACTAAGCATAGTATGTAATAAGAATATAGGAGTTTATAGTAGGGTAGTATAACTATTATCAGCTAGGTAAGTCAAGCAAGCCCTCTTGGTGGAAGTGAGATTTGAGCTGAGAATTATAGGAAAGAGATTTAGATAGGCAACATTGAAATAAACAGCTACAATAGAAAATTGTGTGTATTCAGTGGATTGTGAATAGATTCACTCGATCAATTCATTTACTCACTCAGTCATTTAATTGTGTATTAAAAGACTATATATTGAGCACCTGGCACATAGCAGGTGCTCAAGCAGTCAGTGGAGATAAAAAAGATCAATGAAATCGGCACAGTCCTTGCCACAGTGGAATTACAATATGGCAGGGTCAGGGGAATGGGAAATGAATCTGGAATTTGACTACAGGGACTAGTAGGCTGTGTTAAAGAGTTTTATCTTTATTGTAAGAGCAATGGGAAACAACGGAGGTATTTTAAACCATGTGGAGCCATGATTAGATTTGTCTTGTGAAAATAATTCTGGAGGTAATATGGAGAAAATATATTGGATGGTGGTTGCAGTAGACATGGATCTTTGGAGGCTAGCATAGAATAAAATCAAAGGACAATGGTATTCTAGACAAAAACTATTGTGGTGGACCTGGAAAGATAATAGAAAGAGGAATATATTTAGGAGGTAAGAACAACATGAACTGGTAATAAATTGGATACGTGAAATGAGCAAGACAAAATATCAATGATAACTCCTGGGTTTCTGACTTGCATAATCAAATGGATGCTAGAACTATCAACTGACAGGGAACAGCAGAACAGAAAAAAAATTAGAAGATCATGGGTTCTGTTTGGCTAGGTCCCAGTCAAGGTATCTCTGAGACACCCAGGAGATGACTTCAAATATATTTATATATTTATAGGTCTGGAACAAGGAAATATACATTTATGTGTTATCCGTTGTGTCATTTTGAGATCACAGAATAAGATGCTGATTTAAAGTTACAGGTGCAAGAAGTTTATAGGTCAGGGGTGCAGTGGGTTAATAACACCTATGAGAAAGATAAAGAAGAAAACATGATTGGGCATGGATGCTTTCAGACCATGGTGCTAATCTGACATCTAACAGGAAAGGAGCAGAATTGGGCAGCAAGAGCCTTAAACTGTGATGTAAATATGACAGAGTCCTGGCCAACTCAATTGTGATCCTCAGACCAAAGACTGGCCATTAAAGAAATCTCTCACTGGACAGAGTGGGGGAGGCCCTGGTATACCCACTGTGCTCAGTCACTGGCTGGGTGTTTGCCAAGAAAGCATAGTCTTGGCTGAAACATTGTGGTGAATCCAGAAAGAACTGCCATGGAGATGTCACCTAACAGTCTTCCTTACTGCTGAATGACAAGTCCTTTCTTGAAGGGAGATGTGAATGGTATGCCTTCCTGTTTCCTGGATGTCTCACATCTAGTACAGATGCAAACTGAAGGCATGCATGTGGATGAGATACTCTAGCAGAAAATTCAGTGTGAGATATTTAAAGTAGGATTTATTAAAGAATGGTTGTATTTAGATAAAAAGTAAAGTTAGATGAAAACTACGTTTAAGTGTTCTAATGACAAATAAGAGGTTTGACTGGTACATGTATATATTTATCTATTTTCCAAATTATTCTAAGGTATAATTGAATCAGCCTCTACAACTGTGTCCTGTATAATAATAGCAAACATTTAAAAGCTGATGAAGAAACCTGGACAAAAGAATGAATGTTGGGGGAAAATGATATAGCAGGAGTAAGTTGTTTCCAAAATCATGTCACAAAATTTTGTACACTGAATTAGGAGTAGGTGCAAACATGGCTCTAAACTTCTAATTGCCAATGCAATAAGGAAAATATGGTTTGCAGGGTCCATAAGACAAAAATAAATTCATTGTTTAAGAGAAACTAGTTTTTCCCATACTGAGATTAAGAAAGACATATATTTCTTAATGAAGAACATACCACATAATGTAATGGGCAGCACAATCATCTTTACAATACTGGAAAGAGATATGTAATTCTGATTCTTAAATTTTCCTCCATGTTGATTAATGCAATTCTATGTGGGGCCCTAATGACTAATTTAATAACAGATTTAAGAGAATTTAGAGGGGACAGATAAACTGAATGTCCTATAGACACTCTGAAATAAAATTAGGATTTAAATCATCTCATAAAACCTGAGGATCCTGATACAGAGACATGACTCAGAGTGTAAGCACGACTGCTTCCTCATAGAATTGGCCTGAGGGGCTATCAGTGAATCACATTAACAATGTAATTAAGGAGCAGATTTTGTATCTTTGTATATATTGTACAAATAGGAGCTCTTTGCCTTAATAGTGCAGGTCTTTGTCTGGGGCTTCAGAAATGTCAACATTAGAAAAATCTAAAGCAGATAGTGAACCAAATATTTATCTCTGCTTTTTAATTTAAAAACAAAACTCTTAATCTCAATAAAGTGTTCATAAGACATCTAACCTATTATATTACTAAACTTTACCTTATGAAATCCTCACAGAAAATCTATATTTGAGATTTTCTCTTGATTAAAATTTTCTCATATGGTGATTTAAAATTATGTCAGCAAGGCTAGGCACTGTGGCTCACGTCTGTAATCCCAGCACTTTGAGAGGCTGAGGCGAGTGGATCACAAGGTCAGGAGTTTGAGACCAGTTTGGCCAATACCGTGAAACCTCTGTCTCTACTAAAAATACAAAACTTAGCCAAGTGTGGTGGCATGCACCTGCAGTCCCAGCTACATGGGAGGCTGAGATAGAAGAATTGCTTGAACCTGGGAGGCAGATGTTGCAGCGAGCCAAGATCATGCCACTGCACTCTAGCCTAGACGACAGAGCGAGACTCCATCTCAAATTAAAAAAAAAAATATGTCAACAAATTATTTGCTTCTCCCTTCAATAGGTGGAGGTTAATTCTGCTCCTTCTTGGATTTGGTGACTTCTTTCTAATGAATAGAATAAATCCTAAGTGATGGTATGTTTTAGTGAATATTCTTAAATACATTTAGTAAATGTGAATATGATTTCCTTAAATTTTATCTATTTATTTAATGTATATATCCTTCTTAGTATTTTAAAAAATAGTCAAACATTTAAAAGCTGAGTAATAACATGGTTTAATCTCCTTATTTTCTGATGTATTTGTTATATTCTTAAATATATTAATTAATATAATTTCAAGGTGTCATTTGATGAAGCAGCATGGTACAGTGGTCCAAATTCTGCGGCTTACTGGTTGTGTAAACCTGGACAAGTTATTCAGCATAACTGTGCTTTAGTTTCCTTCTATGTAAATGGGGGGTAATAAAAAAAATATACCTCATAGGATTGTGTGAAGAGTAAATAACTAATATAAAGCACATAAAATAGTGCTTAACATATTTTAAGTCCTCAATACATGTTGGAAAATAAAATATTAGATTCAGTAGATATATTTAAAAGACTTATTTTCATTAAATATATTCTATTTCTTTTGACTTTTTAGTAACAGCCATTCTGACTGGTGTGAGATGGCATCTCATTATGGTTTTGATTTGCATTTCTGTGATGATTAGTCATGCTGGGCATTTTTTCATGTGTTTTTTGGCCACTTGTATGTCTCCCTGTGAGAAGTGTCTGTTCACGTCCTTTGCCCATTTTTTAAAATGGGGTTACTTGTCTTTTGCTTGTTGATTTATTTAAGTTCCCTACAGATTCTGGGGAGTTTGTTGGATGCATAGTTTGCAAATATCTTCTTCCATTTTGTAGGTTGCCTGTTTGCTTTGTTGACAATTTCTTTTTCTGTACAGAAGCTCTTTAACTTAATTAGGTCCCACTTGTCTATTTTTGTTGTTGTTGTTGTTGCAATTGCTTTTAGGGACTTAGCAAAAAAAGAGAAAAGGGAATTCTTACACACTGTTGGTGTGAATGTAAATTAGTTTAGCCACTATGGAAAGCAGTCTGGAGATTTCTTAAAGAACTTAAAACAGAGCTACCATTTGATCCAGCAATACTATTACTACTGGGTATATACCCAAAGGAAAATAAATAATTCTACCAAAAAGACAGATGCACTCATATGTTCATTACTGCACTATTCACAATAGCAAAGACATGGAATCAACCCAGGTACCCATCAAAGATTTGTTGGATGAAGAAAATGTGGTATGTGTATGCCATGGAATGCTATGCACCCAGAAAAAAGAATGAAACCATGTCCTTTTCAGCAACATGAATGCAGTTGGAGGCCATGATCCTAAGTAAATTAATGAAGGTACAGAAAACCAAATATTGCATGTTCTCACTTATAAGTGGGAGGTGAACATTGAGCACACATGGACATAAATACAGGAAAAAATAGACACTGCAGACTACTGGAGAGAGGAGAGAAGGAAGGGGCATGGGTCAAAAAACAACCTATTGGGTACTATGCTCACTACCTGGGTGACAGAAACCATACCTGAAACGTCAGCATCACACAATATTCCCATGTAACAAACCTGCACATATACCCCCAGTATCTGAAAGTTGAAAAGTAAAATATATATATTCTAAAAGAATGTTTTAAGAATATATTTTAGAATATCCTTTATAATTTTTTTTGGTAAAGTTTGTCAAACAGTCAATTTTACCATTCAGGAATTGGTGTCAAACTAATTGATTTTAGTAGATTGATTTTCTATAAATTTCTTCAATTTGGTTGATCATTATTCTCTATTTATGTATTTATTACTTGTGATGGTGATTTAAAATTTAATTTCTACAAAAATCATGCCCCAGATGCCATACATGATTAAGTATGCAATTATTATTTTGAAAGGCAGTAATTAGTATAAAAAATCCTTGAAAAACATCAAAAAAGGTACTTAGTGAAAACATGATTAGAAATTAGATCTATCCACCAACCAGATAAAATTTCTGTGACATTTTACATCTCTAACTGAAAAATTAAATATTAAGAACATGTTATATTATTTTCAAACTTGATTACAAAATTACAGAAACAGATGTGGAGGGTATGAGTTTTATGTCAAGTGCAGGAATTTTTGAAGGAAAAATACAAGCCTTGAATGTGCTGACAATCTAGAGTCATAAGAAAATACCTTTGATTTTGCAATACTGTGCAATGTTTTCTAATAGTATTTAATGTTATTAGCCCAGTGAATACTGGACATTAATTAGTAGTTAATAGCTGAACAATCAAGCAGTCTGTTTTGGATCCAAAAATATCCTTAAAGATGGGAAAGCATATTAACAGCACTAAACTGTAATATCCAGCTAGTTCTGCTGGATCCCAAATCACAGGAGCTTTTGCCTTGCAAGAGTATCTGTAAATCATCTAGCCCAAACCTTCAATTGAGGCTATTTAAAGGAAGTTTTTAGAGACTTCAAAGACTTCGTAAGTCCATATATTTGCTAGGACTACTTATTACAGCTAAATCCTCCAAAGCTTTTGAATGTACCCACGTACTGAAGAAATTATTCAGCTTGTTGAAGGTCACTATTTAAAATGTGGCTTTGGGCTACTTGAAGAGAAAGAAAAGTGTAAAAGGCAAGGGAAGCCTGGAGGAAGCTCTCATGTTAGCTAACCTTGGCTGCTACCCAAGTGTGGCTTGAGTGTGCAAAGACGATCTTATGCACACCGAATGGGTGCCTCCCTATCAAGGGATAAGGTACACTTGACTGTGGCACATAAACATAATATTACTACAGATTCTTCCAAGTTATAAAATTGTTTTGTAATTTTCTCTAGCCTTTTCATTTTAGAGAAAACATTGGGTTTAAAGAATTTTATCTGAAGAAATTTATGACCTGAACATCATATATTTCATATTTACCTGATATTTACTATTTGTGTAATGCTTATAAAATGAATATCCAAAGGACGTAGTTTTGCATTTGTATGGCATTTCAAGAACAACACCCCAAATGGAGATCCAGTCTTTTCTCATATATGCTTCGTCTTCTCTAGCCTCTTATGCTTTTGGAATCCACTCTCCACCATACTGCACTTTCCTGCATGGAGCTTGTCAGATACTTCACCACCTCCCCACCAAACTCAGCCTCTAGTGAATGGGAGTTTATCTTTGGCTTTTAGTGATTCCCTCAAGACTTGCCTGAATGAGTTTAGACACCCGTGCTGCCCGCTGTCTCTCTCTTAGAGAGCAGAGAACAAGAGATGCTAAATGGGACATTCCCAAATTCAGTTCCATTGGGGGATGGGGATGGGCATGAGGATGGTGCAGGAAAGGGTATAAATTCCACACGGTGGATAGGTTAAATCCCACTTGATATGCAAACATATCAAATATTACTCCACTATATATGCAGTCTTCTCAAATAGTACTATTGTCTGTGTATCAGTGACTCACATTTGAATCAATCAAACAAATTACAAGTTAATTCAAGCCCTTGGAACACATAAATGCCTTGATAGGTCAAACAGAGTTGATATTTCATGATGGTTATCAGAACTAAGTTATTAAATTGTATCTATATTTCATGCCTAATAATAAAATGAGACTTCATACTCATGTTAGGAATATTATAAGGAAGACAACACCACAGAGGGCTGTGCCATTACATTAAATTGCGGAGTAAAATTAAAGCAGATAACTTTGGAAAAAAGCAACTTATCTTGTTGACTCTGTCTTTGGTGCTGAAGTGCTAACACTGCATTTTGGGAGTGCAGCCACAAGTCACCAGTTTTGAATATTACCTGCCTCATATTCTTTCCCTCTATTGGCATAACCTTCTAAGTAGCTCCTACATTATATGGGGATTAGATATTCATTGCATTTGCAACCAGCTTCTCAAATTTTAGGGAAGGAAATCCCATATTTAGTCTTGGATCACTTGGAAGATAGTGTCTATCTAGAAAAAAAGGGAATTAAAATTAATATGAGCAAAGCAATTTACTCTTTTTTTCTACATAATCCTTTAAAAATGAATTTGGATTTCTCTTTACAGATCTTGGGTATATCTAAGAGTCTCAAAACTGATGATGTAAATATGTAAAAAGAGAGTTTCAGGTGACAATTTGGATATGTTTGCAAGAGGAGAGCAGGCATATTCCTCTTTTGTAGCACTGCCTGTAAAAGCAGTCAAGAAACTAATGTGTGAATTTGGTTCTGGGTGGTATAGAACGGGAGACAACTTGCTTGTGTTTTCATATAGATAAGTTACCATTTAATTTGGGGGCAGCATTATGGTGATTGTATTATACAATCGCACAGAATGACACTCTCGAGAGTCTGAGAAAAACAACTTTTAAAATTTGTATTGTTATCTGAGGAGGCACTTTTTATAGTGGCAAAAAAATCAGAGAACACCCTCTATTGTAATTCAAGAAGAAGACACAAATTTATATACATTATAAAGGAGTTAAGTCTCATGTGGTCTGGTTTATTAAAGAATAAAGGAAACTGACTGTCCCTGAATAGTCTTTGAATATGGTCTTATACCAAGTCGTACCCATTAGTACACCTGATTCATAGTAAGCACCTTTTGAGTTATGGTTCTTTAGATCAGTGTAATGTTTTATTTTTTACAGTCTTATAGCTGAGTTATTTGCATAATTATCTGCTACGACTGCAGCTTTTTTATATCACCAACTGACTTCAGAATTTGGTAGACATTGTTTACGCTTTGGCATACTAGATCTTGTATGTTCAATTCAATTTAACAAACATTTACAGTACACACGTAATAAATGCTAGAAAAGCAGAATAAGACAAAAAACAGTGGAAGAATTGACTATTTGATGTCTTATACACAGATGAGAGTAGAACTGTGATTTTAATTAATTCAAATTAGTTACTGTGTATTATCACTTTCCAAAGTTTCATTTGTTTGTTTCGTACAGCCAGTTTGGGTCTGTGAGTAGGTCGTTAAGATATCCAGGAGGAAGCCAATAGTGGATTTATGAGCACAGTTGCCTTTGTCTGTGGGCTGTGTTTTTGTTTTGTTTTGTTTTTCTTTTAACCAGAACTGGCCGGCCTTCTTTTATTCAGTCATAATTATGCTTGTATTTGGCTAGTTGGACTGTTTTACACCCCATACTGTTTCCAGGACCTACGAAGTCTCAGTTCTCCTTGGACTGGTTCTCAGAAGCTACAAAGTTGCTTCACTGATCATGCTGCCAGCCAGTTAACTTTTCCTCTCAGAAAGATCACAGGGCTCCATTACTGACCCAGCATGTTCCAGGATGCTGATCTGCCAAGCTCTGTCCTGTCCGGGCCTGACACATTATATTCTCTTCTGCAATCATAAGTGCGACTTGGAAATTGGTGTTTTTGCATACTTGTATGTGTGAATGTGGTACCTTGTAGCCACTAGCACATGTGCATATAGCTGTTTTAGGGACTGGCTCTGCTTTTCATTTCCCAGAAGTCACTGCCATGCAGATTTTCTGAGAAATATTGTGTGCAGCAGGATAATGTACTGGTTTTTGTCTTTTTTTGTTTCCTGTTCTTATGCCATGCTGTGATGTTGCCCTTTTTGGGGGCAATGATGCCAGATAGTGGGATGGACAATCTGAACACAAGGATTAGAAGGAAGTGGTTTCCCTAGTAACAATGGCCATGCAAGGGAGTCACGCTACTTACCCACTGCTCATGGCTCTTTTCCTCTGGTTTAAATAACACACACAGAGGATCTGAATGCTAAGTATCTGATTCTGAATCATTTCTAGTAGATGAAATTACAGCAAACAAGCACTGTCTAAAAAGAATTTGGAAATTTGATGAAGATGCAATATACTTTTGTATGTCGATAGGCACCTCCAAAACGATCTGCTTCCTAATGGTGTGCCATTGCTTTTGCACTTTTCATTAGATGACACTGGGAAATAGTTACTTCTCACAAAGACAAAGCAGGAAAACGACTTGCAAATGCCAGGTTTTAAAAACTTATTTAAAAATTCCCATTATATTTTTAACATTTAAAAATTATCTCTTCCACACCAGTCACTAAAAAACAACTTGTAGATTTCATTATATGATAAGAAGGTAAAAATATCACCCTAATTTAATAACTTCATTCTAGTTTTTTTATAGTGATCTTATTTTGAAGACTTTAAATTATTCTTTTCCAAATTCTTCACTTATTTTAGTGTTATTTTGATGTTAGATATTAATGCTTTGATGTGATTATTAGTCATTATTTGTTAAATGAGAAATGGTGTGCTAAATATGGCTCTCCATAGTTGCTGATCCGCATTTCATAACATTTTATGTGTATTTCATATTATACAACCAGGCATAATTTTGGTATCTCAGTACTGAATGCAGATTAAGTAAAAATATTCTCTAATATCTGAAAGCAACTATGATAAAAGAAAAGATCACTTGCCAAACTAGTACCTCTCAAACACTGGCCCATCTTTGATTTAAAAAAAATCAGTCATTATTCATTGTTTTTCTGAATTTCCTGACTTACTCATAGTTAGTAAAATCCAGAGCACTAAAAATAAATAGTTGTATATTTCTGAAGTAAATTTCTAATTTGAGCAAAACTAGGTAAAGGTATAGAGGAATGCTGTCCAATAGAAATATGTGAGTCACAAATATAAGTCACATATGTAATTTCAAATTTTTGAATATCTTTTATAAAAGGAAAAAGGAAAACAAATATGTCTAAAACATTATTTTCATTTCTATTATTTAAATGAATATGGTAATTAGTATAGGGATGTTTTACTTTTTTCATCCTCAGTCTTTTAACATCTGACTGTATTTTATATTTAAGCATATTTGGGTTAGCCATATTTCAAGTGCTCAATAGCCATGTGTGGCTTGTGGTTACCATATTGGTCTAGAACATAAAATATCACCATGACATTTGAGAGTCAGTTCCATAGGTTAAGATACTGACCCTCTAGAAATACTGTTTTTCATAGACAAAGTCTATCTTTTGAAATGTCTGGAAAAGTTTATAGCTTGGCAATGTTTTCTAGATTCAACATTAAATTCTCCTGAAAAAAAATGCTTAAATGTTCATAAAAACCTTTCCAAAATTTGTCTTATTTACCATAATTAAATTGACGATAATACGATCATAGAGAATAGAAACCAGTGGCAAACTTAGCTTATTCTGTTCATACCATAAAATGTTCTTGGAAAAACTTCTTTGCAGATTTAGTATTCCAGGTTGTATTAGCATAATAGAATAAAGAACATCTTACAGAAACCAGCTCTTTGCAGCGTTTCTTTATAACCACTATTTTTGGAATGTAAACATATGATGTGTGGATTCAGAGTGACTAAACTGAGAAAACCATATATTTTTCAAAAAGAGGTTTCATTCCAGTCTCCTTGATTACAGAGTGATACTTGCCTTCTCTGAATGCCATTACAGAGAAGAAATAGAGAAAGAAGAATATGAGTGGTTTATTTTTGCCAACTGGCTGAGTCAAGCAAATTTCTTTCTCTACCAATTTCCTGTACTATTTAGAAATCATTTTCAGAAAGATTGACTAGCAAGAATCATAACTAAATTTTCAATAATCAACATGGATGAAGATATCATAATTACAAAGATATCCAGAATAAATAAGGAAGTATTATGTGTGCTCACAAACTCATTTATAAGCTTTCTATTTTCAAAAAAAATTGAGACAAGTGTTTCATTCGAAAATTCTGTCCCTTATCATTTATTAATCCTATCATTGGCCCAACTAGAAGTTTCTGAGAATCTATTCTTATTAGATACACTTGAACAAGTTCAAGTTGCCAATGATTAACAATAAGTAATTCGTGAATTAAAATGGACCAGACTAATGGAAGAGCTAGATTTCTATATGTACAGAGATTCAAGTGGCCTGTAAGATATAGAAGAAAACAGCAACAAAAAATTTATGATTTATTTAATTTATTGAGCCAGTAAATATTTTTAGAACTCTCACTTCATGCAAATTACTCCTTAGATGCAGTGGGAATTCAAAGATGAATTGGATGTGAATTCTGTATTTAAGATTTTATAATTTAGCGAGGGTGAAGAAGATCATAAATAGCTAAAATGGAAGCTCCAGAATTTTGAGAGACCTGAGGCAAGGGAGATTTGTTTCCCAGGATTGGGGGTGGTGGAATCGGCAAAGGAGACAAAACAGCTTCCCTGAGAAAATAGATTTGGGCTCTTTCTTGATGAATGGGAATTATTTAGCTGGAAAAAAAAAAATAAGGAAGGCATTTAGGTAGAAAAAGTACTAACAAAAGCAAGGCACTTTAGGGATTACAGAAATTTTATTTTCTTTCTTTCTTTCTTTTTTTTTTTTTTTTGAGACAGTTTCATTCTGTCATCCCAGGCTGGAGTGCAGTGGTGAAATCACGACTCACTGTAGCCTCAACCTCCCGGGCTCAATCGATCCTCCCGCCTCAGACTGGGACTACTGAACCATGCCTGGCTAATTATTGTACTTTGTAGAGACAGAGTTTCACCATGTTGTCCAGGCTGGTCTCAAACTCCTGAACTCAAGCGATCTGCCAGCTTCAGCCTCCCATGCCTGTGCTGAGATTACAGGCATGAGCCACAGTGGTCTTATAGGAAATAATTGAATAGGAAGTAGTGACATATGACTTTGCATTTTTTTTCGCTGATTATATTCTGAATAGATAAAAGTTTTACAACATTGATTAAGGTGATTCTATGTAGTTTCCCAGCAGCAGTTCAAACTGTGTTTAACTAAGGAGACTCTTTTGATCATACCCACCAGTAAAATAAATTCTATCTGCAAATTACAAGCATGTACCTGTTTCTCAAGTTTTGCACTATGACAGGGAGTCAGATTCATTAATTCATTTATTATTTTTGTCAATATTGACATTAGTGTCATTCTTTTGGCCAGAAAAAGAAAATTTATTTAAATCATATGGAAAAGGGAAGTTAAAATAATATGATCATAATTTGTTATTAATTAAAAAACAGATTTTGGCTTTATATTTTATATCTAATGTTTTATTACATTTTATCTGTTTCAGATATACAGATACTTTGATTTGTGATTTCTATATTACTTATAAATTTACCTTAAACTTCCTCCATCCCTTCCCCCCCAATTTGATAAGAATTCAATTGGTTTTATTCTCATTAGTCCATGGCTTGACTATATGTAATTAATAACATGTAACCTTTTGACACTTTTATTGCATCAAGCCTGGCCAGCAACAAGGTGGGGGTTGATTTCTTTTTAATTTGTCTTCCTTGATGATATCATTGGCCCTATAATATTTGTGATTCTTTTTTTTTTTTTTTTTGCTTTCCCAATAAAGTCATTTTCCCTGCAATAGGCTAATAGGCAGTAGGCTAAGGCACTTCTTGCCACTATGAAGAACACACACACTGTTTTCAGATTGGTGCAATACATCTTGGTTACAGATACCTTTTCTTCCCCATTTTACTTCCCCTCAGCCTGCCTCTGACTCGAGCTACAAGCTGTGATGGACAGTTTTTATGCATAGTACCACAGCCCCTGTTCAAGTGCCTATCAGGACTTTCTGCTGATATATATATATATATATATGTGTGTGTGTGTGTGTAAAAAAAAAAAGTGTGTGTGTGTGTGTGTGTGTGTGTAATTTGTTTTTCAAGCAAAGGATTATTCAGTCAGAAGCAAGGTAATATGGAATTGTGGGGGCAGTTAATGCTTCTGGGAGACATTCTTAACTAGTGGAGGACAGAAGTTGATGGATACTTACAGACTCCCAGCTCTGTGGAGCCCCAGTTGTCGGCAACACAAAGTAGCTCCATTACACATCTTTTACTGGCTTTCTCATGTTCCCTGTTTCACTCTTCACTCCCTCACTCCTGCTTCTGGGGAATCACCTCTCAATAAAGCACTTGAACCCAAGTCCTTATCTCTGCTTTGTGAAGGAACTGCATTTCACCATTCTTAAAAGGATTGTGATTTATCAGAAATCAAGGTTGAGTAACAGAGTGACTGAAGAGTTTATATCAGGCCCCTCAACAGAAAGTTGAGATGAGAATGTCTGAGCTTTGTGTATGTGAATGAACTATAATCAAAATATTAATTTATAAGTCAATTTTTAAAACCTAGTGTTGTATTTCCTAATGGAAATAACATCATAAATGATACAAATAATGTCATTTCTAGTTAGCTTCCTAGTTAACAAAAATGAATTAAGTTTGTGAATAACTTAAAAAATTAAGTAAAACATACAATTTATCCTGTTTTATGGAATCACATTGTATTAATTTTTTAGGGCTGCCATAACAAAATATCACAAACTTTGTGGCTTAAAGAGAAATTTACTTTCTCACAGTTCGGGAGGCTAGAAGTCTGAGATCAGAATGTCGACAGGGTTATTTTTTTCTGAGGCCCTTCTTGGCTTGTAGATGGCATTTTTTACCCTGTCTTTCCATGGGCTTTCTTCTATGTGTATCTGTGTTTTAATTTCCTCTCCTTTACAAAGATGTCAGTCATCTTGGATTAGGTCCCACCCTAGTAAGCTCATTTTGGCTTAATTATTTCTTAAACAGCACTTTCTCCAAATACATTCATAGAACTTCAATATATAAATTTGGGAAGGACACACGATTCAGCCCAAAAAATACATATAACTTTAAATGTTTAGTTACAAAGTGTTTGATACATATAAACAAATATTAACAATGAAAAACACCATTCAGTGTGGAAATAGAGCCTTATAAATGTCGTTGCAACCAATTATCTTCCCCTTTTCTCTTCTGTTCTCCTCCTTCATTCCAAGAAAGTAAACACTATTCTGATTTTCATTATCAATTACTTTTTAATAGATTAATCACATATGAATATATACTTAAGCAATGCATTACCTTTTCGAGCTTTATAAAATAGCATTTTTTAAATATGGTTTTACGCATTTGCTTTTTCTCTAACATTATGTGTTTAAGAGTCGTTCATACTGAAGCAGCTAGGTATAATTCATTCATTTCACTATTGTATAATATTCCACTAGGTGAGTGTATGTATACGTGACTATTCATTTACTGTTGATGGAATTTAGCTTGTTTCCAGGATTTTCTTTGTTATTATTATTAACTATGCTGCTCTCTTCCACATATCTCTTTCACATATGTATCAGAGATGCTCTATACCCAGGTCTGGAATTGCTGGATTGTAGGGAATGTGATTATTTACAGATTCACTATTCACACATTGCTTTCTAAAGTGGTGATGCCAGTTTATGTTGCCATCAATAGTGTCTCAGATTCCTCAATAATTTGTATTGTGGCCAATACGTGGTATTGTAAGTTACAATACAGACTTGTAAATCTATGCCAATGTAGTAGGTGCCAAATGATATCAAATTGTGTTTCTAATTTACATTTTCCTGACAACTAATAATTGCTAATAAGTTCTTTTCTTATGTTTATGAGCCATTTATATTTCCCATCTACAAAATGCTTTTCTTTCTATTTTTTAGCCTACTTTTCTACTGAGTTTTTTGTCCTTTTTTTTGTGAGAGCTTTTTCTGTACTGAGATAAAATTCATTTTTTGCCTATATTTCTTGCAAATATCTTCTCTCAGTTTGTAGTACCCTTTTACTTTCTTTGTCTTTTAATGAATAGAAATTCTTAATTATAATATAGTTGAACTTAGGAGTCTTTTCTTTTATAGTTATTTTTCATAGATAGTTTAAAAAAACTTTCTCTAGCTTAAGGACATATATATATTTTTAAAAATATATATATTTTTTAATCTAAAAACTTTATGGTTTATTCTTTACATCTTTACATTTACATTTTTATTTCTTCAGTAATGGACTTTTAGGTATTGTATGAAGTAAGGACTTAGTTCCATTTTTCTTCCATATTGATTATCAATTGTCCTATAAAATTAGAATAAAGTTACCACTGTGCTTTTGTATGTCTTGCTAAATATTCCATTTGGAACTAAAATTTTATTAAGATGTATTTCCTTTTTAATTGAGATATAATAATTTATATATTTATTGGGTATATGTGAGTGTTTTTACATGCAGAGACAGTGTAGTGATCAAGTCAGGGTATTTAGTGTATTCATCACCTTGAATTTTTATCATTTTTTACCTTTTCTATTTCCATAGGTTTTTAGAGAACAGGTGGTATTTAGTTACACGAGTAAGTTCTTTAGTGGTGATTTGTAAGATTTTCATACACACATCACACAGTAAATACTAAGCCCGATTTGTAGTCTTATCCCTCACCCCCTTTCCACACTTTCCCCTGGGTTCCCTAGTCTATTGTGTCATTTATTTATCCACTTGTTGATTGGTGGGCATTTGGTGTTTTTGCAACTTAGAATTGTGCTACTATAAACATGCATGTGCAAGTGTCTTTTTTGTATAATGACTTCTTTTCATCTAGGGAAATACCCAGTAGTGGGATTGCTGGATCAAATGATAGTTCTACTTTTAGTTCTTTAAGGAATCTTCACACTATTTTCCATTGGGGTTGTACTAGTTTACATGCCCACCAGCAATATGGAAGTGTTCTCTGTTCACCACATCCATGCCAACATCTATTTTTCTTTTAATTTTTTGATAATGGTCATTGTTGTAGGAATAAGGTGGTATCACATTGTGGTTTGGATTTGCATTTTCCTGATCATTAGTGATGTTGAACATTTTTACATATGTTTGTTGGCTGTTTGTATATCTTCTTTAGAGAATTGTCTATTCATGTCCTTAGCCCACTCTGGATGGGTTTATTTTTTTTTCTTTGTAATTTGCTTGAGTCTGTTGTAGATTCTGGATATTAGTCCTAGATGAGATGTATAGATTGTGAAGATTTTCTCCCAGTCTGTGGGCTGTCTGTTTACTCTGCTGTCTGTTCTTTTTGCTGTGCAAAAGCTCTTTAATTTAATTAAGTCCCAGCAGTCTACCTTTGTTTTTATTGCGTTTGCTTTTGGTTCTCAGTCATGAAATCCTTGCCTAAGCCAATGTCTAGAAAGGGTTTTCCGATGTTACCTTCTAGAATTTTTAGTTTCAGTTCTTAGATTTAAGTGCTTAATCTATTTTGAGTTGATTTTTATAGAAGGTGAGAGATGAGAATCCAGTTTTATTCTCCTACATGGGGCTTGCCAGTTATCCAGGCATCACTTGTTGAATAGGGTGTCCTTTTGCTACTTTATGTTTTGACACTATTCCACAAGATAGAGAAACAGGGAATTCTCCCCAAATCATTCTATGAAGCCAATATCACCCTAATACCCAAACCAGGAAAGAATATAACCAAAAACAAAACTACAGACCAGTATCTCTGATGAACATAGATGTGAAAATCCTTAACAAAATATTAGCTAACCAAATCCAACAACATTTCAAAAGATAATCCACTATGATCAAGTGGGTTTCATATGAGGGATTCAGGGATGGTTTAACATACACAAGTCAATAAATATGATGCATCACATAGACAGAATTAAAAACAAAAATCACATGATCATCACAATAGACACAGAAAAAAATCCAGCATCCCTTTGTGATTAAAATTCTCAGTGAAATTGACATAAAAGTGACATACTTCTAATGTAATAAAAGCCATCTATGACAAACCCACAGCCAACATAATATTGAATGGCAATAATTTGAAAGCATTCAACTGAGAACTGGAACAAGACAAGGATGCCCACTCTCACCAATTATCTTCAACTTATCTTCACCACTTATCTTCAACATAGTACTGGAAATCCTAGCAGAGCAATCAGACAAGAGAAAGAAATAAAGGGCATCCAAATTGGTAAAGAGAAACTGAAACTGTCTCTGTTTGCTGATGATATGATTGCATACCTAGAAAACCTTAAAGACTCCTCTGAAAAGCTTTTAGAATTGATGAAAGAATTCAGCAAAGGGATTTCCAACAAGATGGCCAAATAGGAATAGATCTGGTCTGCAGGTCCTAGCAAGAGCGATACAGAAGGCAAGTGATTTCCACTTTTCCAACTGAGGAACCAGGTTCATCTCATTGGGACTGGTTAGACAGTGGGTACAGCCCAAGGAGATTGAGCGGAAGCAGGGTGGGGCATCACCTCACCCAGGAAGCACAAGGGGCTGGAGAACCCCCTCTCCTAGCCAAGGGAAGCCATTAGGGACTTTTCCCAACACTCTGGCATTCTGGCTCAGATACTACGCTTTTCCCATTGTCTTCATAACCTGCAGACTAAGAGATTCCCTCTGGTGCCTACAATACCAGAGCACTGAGTTTCCAGCACAAAACTAGGCAGCTGTTTTAGCTGTAGGTTTTTTCTTTCCTCATACCCCAGCTGTGCCTGGAATGACAGCAAGACAAACTGCTCATTCCCCTGAAAAGAGAGGCTGAAGCCAGGGAGCCAAGTGATCTGGCTCAGCAGGTCCCACCCCCATGAAGACCAGCAAGCTAAGATCCACTTGCTTGAAAATCTCACAGCCAGCACAGCAGTCTGAGCTTAACCTGAGACATTCGAGCTCAGTGGGGATAAGGGCATCTGCCATTGGTGAGGCTTGGGTAGGTGGTTTTAACTGTGCCTGTGTAAACAAAGTCACCAGGAAGTTTACATAGCAACTGGGCAGAGCCTATGGCAGCTCTGCAAGGCCTCTGCAGGCAGACTGTCACTAGAATCCCTTCTTGCTGGGCAGGCCATCTCTTAAAAAGGCAGCAGCCCATCAGGGACTTATAAATAAAGCCCCCACCTTCCTGGGACAGAGCACCTGGGAAAAGGGGTCATGGTGGATTCAGCTTCAGCAGACTTAAAAGTCCCTGCCTGGCAACTCTGAAGGGAGCAATGGATCTCCCAGCATAGGGACCAAACTCTGATACAGGACAGACTGCTTCCTCAAGTGGCTCCCCCAACCTCTGTGCATCCTGACTGGGAGACACTTCATACAGGAGAGCTCTGGCTGGCATCTGGAGGGTACCCTCATGGGACAAAGCTACCAGAGGAAGGAGTAGGCAGCTATCTTTGCTGTTCTGCAGACCCTGCAGGTGATTCTCAGGCAAGCAGGGTCTGGAGTGAACCTCCAGCAAACTCCAGAAGACCTGCAGCAGAGGGGCCTGTTAGAAGGAAAACTAGCAAACAGAAAGAAATAGTTTCAAAATCAACAGAAAGGACATCCACTCAGAGACCCCATCCAAAAGTCACAAACTTTAAAGATCAAAGGTAGATAAATCCATGAAGATGGGAAGAAACCAGCACAAAAAGGTTGAAATCTCCAAAAACCAAGATGCCTCTTCTCCTCCAAGGCATCAAAACTCCATACCAGCAAGGTAACAAAACTGGATGAAGAATGAGTGAGATGAATTGACAGAAGCAGGCTTCAGAAGGTGGGGTAATAATAAATTTCTCTGAGCTAAAGAAGCAAGTTCTAACCCAATGCAAGGAAGCTAAGAACCTTGAAAAAAGTTTACATGACATGCTAACTAGAATACCAGTGTGGAGAACATAAATGACTTGATGGAGCTGAAAAACAGCACTAGAACTTCGTGCAGCATACACAAGTTTCAATAGCCAAATCTATCAAGCAGAAGAAAGGATATCCGAGATTGAAGATCAATTCAATGAAATAAAGTGAGAAAGAAAGTTAGAGAGAAAAGAGTGAAAAGAAATGAACAAAGCCTTCAATAAATGTGGGATTATGGGAAAAGATCAAATCTACATTTGATCAGTGTACTGGAAAGTGACAGGGAGAATGAAACCCACTTGGAAAACACTCTTCAGGATATTATCCAGGAGAATTTCCCCAACATAGCAAGGCAGGCCAACATTCAAATACAGGAAATACAGAGAACATCACAAAGATATTCCTCAAGAACAGCAACCCCAAGGCACATAATTGTCAAATTCACTAGGGTTGAAATGAAGGAAAAAATGCTTAGGGCAGCCAGAGAGAAAGGTTGGGTTACTTACAAAGAGAAGCCCATCAGACTTGTACTGGATCTCTTGGCAGAAACCCTACAAGCCAGAAGAGAGTGGGGACCAATATTTAACATCTGTAAAGAAAAGAATTTTCAACTCAGAATTTCATATCCAGCTACACTAAGCTTCATAAGCTAAGGAGAAATAAAATCTTTTATGGACAAGCAACTGTTGAGAGATTTTGTCACCACCAGGCCTGCCTTACGAGAGCTCCTGAAGGAAGCACTAAACATGGAAAGGAACAATCAGTACCAGCCACTGCAAAAACATACCAAATTGTAAAGACCATTGATGCTATGAAGAAACTGCATCAAGTAATGGGCAAAACAACCAGCTAGCATCAAAATGACAGGATCAAATTTTCACATAACAATATTAACCTTAAGTGTAAATGGGCTAAATGCCCCAATCAAAATACACAGACTGGCAAACTGGATAAAGAGTCAAGAACCATCAATGTGCTGTATTCAGGAGACCCTTCTCATGTGTAGAGGCTCACATAGGCTCAAAATAAAGGGATGGAGGAAGATTTACAAAGCAAGTGGAGAGCAAAAAAAAAGCAGGGGTTGCAATCCTAGTCTCTGATAAAATAGACTTTAAACCAACAAAGATCAAAAGAGACAAAGAAGGGCATTACATAATGGTAAAGGGATCAATGCAAGAAGAACTAACTATCCTAAATATATATGCATCCAATATGGGAGCACCCATATATATAAGGTAAGTTCTTAATGAAGTACAAAGAGACTTACACTCCCAACCATTATAGTGGGAGACTAACACTTCACTGTCAATATTAGACACATCAATGAGACAGAAAATTAACAAGGATATCCAGGACTTGAACTCAGATCTGGACCAAGTGGACCTAATAGACATTTACAAAACTCTCCATCCCCAAACCACAGAATAGACATTCTTCTCAGCACCACACTGCACTTATTCAAAAATTGACCACATTATAGGAAATAAAACACTCCTCAGCAAATGCAAAAGAACAGAAATCATAATAAACAGTCTCTCAGACCACAGTGCAATCAAATTCAAACTCAGGATTAAGAAACTCCTCAAAACTGCACAACTACATGAAAACTGAACAACCTGCTCCTGAATGACTACTGGATAAATAATGAAAGGAAGGCAGAAATCAAGATATTCTTTGAAACCAATGAGAACAAAGACACAATGTACCAGAATCTCTGGGACACATTTAAAGCAATGTCTAGAGGGAAATTTATAGTACAGATGCCCACAGGAGAAATTAGGAAAGATATAAAATCAACAGATTATGATTAAAAGAACTAGAGGAGCAAGATCAAACAAATTAAAAAGCTAGCAGAAAACAAAAAATAACTAAGATTAGAGCAAAACTGAAGGAGTCAGAGACAAAAATCCCTTCAAAAACTCAGTAACACAGGAGCTGATTTATTTATTTATTTTTATTTTGCTTTAACTTCTGTGGCACCTGTGCAGAACGTGCAGGATTGTTACACAGGTATATACTTGCTGTGGTGGTTTGCTGCCTCCATCCCCCCCTTCACCTACATTAGGCATTTCTCCTAATTTTATCTCTCCCCAATGTCTCCACCCTTGCTATCCCCTCCCCTAGCTCCCCCCATCCCCCAAACAGACCCCAGTGTGTGATGTTTTTGCTCCCTGTGTCCATGTCTTCTCATTGTTCACACCCACTTATGAGTGAGAACATGCGGTGTTTGGTTTTCTGTTCTTGTGTCAGTTTGCTGAAAATGATACTTTCCAGATTCATCCCCTGTTCCTGCAAAGGACAATGAACTTATTGTATGTTGTCTATGTGCCACATTTTCTTATCCAGTCTATCATTGATGGGCATTTGGGTTGGTTCCAAGTCTTTGCTATTGGGAGCAGTGCCACAATAAGCATACATGTGCATGTGTCCTTATAATAGAATGATTTATAATCCTTTGGGGATATACCCAGTAATGGGATTGCTGGGTCAAATGATATTTCTATTTCTAGATCCTTGAGGAATTGCCACACTGTCTTCTATAATGGTTGAACTAATTTACACAACAGTGTAAAAACGTTTCTATTTCTCCACATCCTCTCCAGCATCTGCTGTCTCCTGATTTTTTAATAATTGCCATTCTAACTGGTGTGAGATGGTATCTCAATGTGGTTTTGGTTTGCATTTCTCTAATTACCAGTGATGATGAGCATTTTAAAGATTTAAATATAAGACTTAACACCGTAAAAACCCTAGAAGAAAACCTAGGCAATACCATTCAGGACACAGACATAGCCAAGGATTTCATGACTAAAATACCAAAAGCAATGGCAACAAAAGCCAAAATAGACAAATGGGATCTAATTACACTTAATAGCTTCTGCACAGCAAAAGAAACAATAATTAAGAGTGAACCAGCAACCAACAGAATGGGCAAAAATTTTTGCAAGCTACCCATCTGACAAAGGGCTAATATCCAGAATCTACAAAGAACTAAAATAAATATACAAGAGAAAAAACAAACAACCTCATCAAAAAGTAGGTGAAAGATATGAACATACACTTTTCAAAGGAGCTGGTGTTTTGAAAAGATCAAAAAATAGATAGAATGCTAGCCAGACTAATAAAGAAGAAAAGAGAAGAATCAGGTAGATGCAATAAAAAATGATAAAGGGGTTATCACCACTGATTCCACAGAAATACCAGCTACTATCAGAGATTACTATGAACACCTCTACGCAAATAAACCAGTAAATCTAGAAGAAATGGTTAAATTCCTGGACACTTACACCCTCCCAAGACTAAGCCAGGAAGATGTTGAATCCCTGAATAGACCAATAACAAGGTCTGAAATTGAGGCAGCAATTAATAGCCTACCAATAAAAAAAAGTCCGGGACTAGACGGGTTCACAGCCTAATTCTACCACAGGTACAAAAAGGAGCTGTTATTATTCCTTCTGAAACTATTCCAACAATAGAAAAAGGCAGAATCCTCCCTAACTCATTTTATGAGATCAACACTATCCTGATACCAAAACCTGGCAGAGAGACAATTAAAAAAAAATTCAGGCCAATATTCATGATGAAATTGATGCAAAAATCCTCAACAAAATTACTGGCAAATGAAATCCAGCATCATATCAAAAGGCTTATCCATCATGATCAAGTAGGCTTCATCCCTGGGATACAAGGCTGGTTCAATATACACAAATATATAAACGTAATCCATCATATAAACAGAACCAAAGACAAAAACCACATGATTATCTTAATAGATGCAGAAATGGCCTCTGACAAAATTAAACAGCCCTTTATGCTAAAAGCCATCAATAAACTAGGTATCGATGGAACATATCTCAAAATAATAAGAGCTATTTATGACAAAACCACAGCCAATATCATATGAATGGGCAAAACAGGAAGTATTCCCTTTGAAAACTGGCACAACACAAGGATGCTCTCTCTTACCACTCCTATTCAACATAGTATTGGAAGTTCTGGCCAAGGCAATCAGGCAAGAAAAAGAAATAAAGGGTATTCAATTAGGAAAAGAGAAAGTCAAATTGTCTCTATTTGCAGACAATGTAATTGTATATTTAGAATCCCATCATCTCAGCCCCAAATCTCCTTAAGCTGATAAGCAACTTGGGCAAAGTCTCAGGATAGAAAATCAGTGTGCAAAATTACAGGCATTCCTATAATACCAGTAACAGACAAACAGAGAGCCAAATCAAGAGTGAACTCCCATTTACAATTACTACCAAGAGAATGAAATACCTAGGAATACAACTAACAAGGGATGTGAAGGACCTCTTCAAGGAGAACTACAAACCACTGCTCAAGGAAATAAGAGTGGACACAAACAGATGGAAAAACATTCCATGCTCATGGTTAGGAAGAATCAGTATTGTGAAAATGGCCATACTGCCCAAAGTAATTTATAGATTCAATGCTATCCCCATCAAGCTACCATTGGCTTCCTTCACAGAGTTGGAAAAACCACCTTAAACTTAATATGGAACCAAAAAAGAGCCCACATAGTCAAGACAATCCTAAGCAAAAAGAACAAAGCTGGAGGCATCATGCTACCTGACTTCAAAATATACTACAAGCCTACAGTAATCAAAACAGCTTGGTATTGGTACCAAAACAGAGATATAGACCAATGGAATGGAAAAGAGGCCTCAGAAATAACACCACACATCTACAACCATCTGATCTTTAACAAACCTGACAAAAACAAGCAATAGGGTAAGGATTCCCTATTTAATAAATGGTGTTGGGAAAACTGGCTAGCCATATGCAGAAAGCTGAATCTGGATCTGTTCCTCACACCTTATATAAAAATTAACCCAGATGGATTAAAGATGTAAACATAAGACCTAACACCATAAAAGTCCTAGAAAAAAACTTAGGCAATACCATTCAGGACATAGGCACTGGCAAGGACTTCATGACTAAAACACCAAAGGCAAAGGCAACCAAAGCCAAAATAGACACATGGGATCTAGCTAAACTAAAGAGCTTTTTTACAGCAAAAGACACTATTATTAGTGTGAATCATCAACCAACAGAATGGGAAAAAATTTTTGCAATCTTCCCATCTGACAAAGGGCTAATATCCAGAATCTACAAGGAACTGAAACTAATTTACAAGGAAAAAACAAACAGCTTCATCAAAAAGTGGGTGAAGGATATGAACAGACACTTCTCAAAAGAGGACATTTATGCAGCCAACAAATATGAAAAAAAGCTCATCATTCCTGGTCATTAGAGAAATGCAAATCAAAACCATAGTTAGAATGGCAATTATTAAAAAGTCAGGAGACAGCAGATGCTGGAGAGGATGTGGAGAAATAGAAACGCTTTTACACTGTTGGTGGGAGTGTAAATTAGTTCAACCATTATGGAAGACAGTGTGACAATTCCTCAAGGATCTAGAAATAGAAATATCATTTGACCCAGCAAACCCATTACTGGGTATATCCCCCAAAGGATTATAAATCATTCTATTATAAGGACACATGCACACGTATGCTTATTGTGGCACTGCTCCCCAAAAGCAAAGACCTGGAACCAACACAAATGCCCATCAACGACAGACTGTCTAAAGAAAATGTGGCATATAGACAACATGCAATGAGTTCACTGTCCTTTGCAGGGACAGGGATGAATCTGGAAAGTATCATTCTCAGCAAACTGACACAAGAACAGAAAACCAAACATCCGCAAGTTCTCACTCATAAGTGGGTGCTGACAATGAGAAGACATGGACACAGGGACGGGAACATACTACACCAGGGCCTGTTGGGGGGTGGAGAGTTAGGGTAGGGATAGGAGGGGCTTTTGGGATAGGTGAGGGATAGTATTAGGAGAAATCCCTTATGTAGATGATGGGGTGGTGGAGAAGCAAACCATCATGGCATATGTATACCAATGTTACAAACCTGCACGTTCTGCACATGTACCCCAGAACTTAGAGTGTACTACATAAATAATAATAAAAAGAATTCAGCAGTTTCTGGATACAAAATTAGTGTACACAAATCAGTAGATCTCCTATATAATAACAGCGACCAAACTGAGAATCAAATCAAGACCTCAACTTTACAATAGCTGAAAACAAACAAACAAAAAACACTTAAGCATATCCTTAACCTAAGAGGTGAAAGACTACTACAAGGAAAACTACAAAACACTTCTGAAAGAATCACAGATGACAGAAACAAATGAAAACACATCTCATGCTCATGGATGGGTAGAATCAATATTGTGAAAGTGATCACACTGCCAAAAGCAATCTACAAATTCAATGGTTCTTATTGAAATACCACCACATTCTTCACAGAACTAGAAAAAACAATTCTAAAATTCATATGGACCCATAATGAGCCTGCATAGCCAAAGCAAGACTGAGCAAAAAGAACAAATCTGAAGGCATGACATTTCCTGATTTCAAACCATACTATAAGGCTGTAGTCACCAAAACAGAATGGTACTGGTATAAAAATAGGCAAATAGACCAATGGAACAGAACAGAGAACCCAGAAATAAACCCTAATACTTACAGTTAACTGATCTTTGACAAAGAGTTTTTATATTTTATGGTTTGGTGTCATTTCAAGTTCTCTCTTCCAGTTACTTAAATATATGTAATATGGTTGCTAAGTATCATCAGCTTAGTCTGCTCTCAAACATAAGAACTTATTTTTTCAATCTAACTGTATGTTTATACCCATCATCAACCTCTTTATCACCTTTACACCCACCCACTTCACAGTCTCTGGCATCTATTGCTTTATTCTCTATACCCATGAGATAAATGTTTTTAGCTCCCACATATAAGTGAGAACATGTTGTATTTGTCTTTCTGTGCCTGGCATATTTCACTAAATATAATGACCTCAATTTCCACCCATGTTGTTGCACATGACAGGATTTCAGTCTTTTTTATAGCTAAATAGTATTCTATTGCGTGTATATGTCACATTTTCTTTGCTACCCAGTAGTGGGATTGTATGGTAGTACTGTTTTTAAGTTTTAAGAAATCTCCATACAATTATTTATAGTGGTTGTACTAATTTACATTCCTAACAACACTCCTCTGAGCTAAAGGAGAATGTTCTAACCCAATGCAAGGAAGTTGAGAACCTTGATAAAAGGTTACAGGAACTGCTAACTATAATAACCAGTTTAGAGAAGAATATAAATGACCTGATGGAGCTGAAAAACCCAGCATGAGAACTTTATGAAGCATACACAAATATCAATAGCTGAATCAGTCAAGCAGAAGAAAGGATATCAGAGATTGAAGATCAACTTACAGAAATAGGCGTGAAGACAATATCAGAGAAATAAGAATGAAAAGGAATGAGCAAAGCCTCCAAGAAACATGGGACTATGTGAAAAGAGTAGACCTACATTTGATTGGTGTACCTGAAAGTGATGGAAGGAATGGAACCAAGTTAGAAAACATGCTTCAGTATATTATCCAGGAGAACTTCCCGAACCTAGCAAGACAGACCAACATTCAAATTCAGGAAATGCAGAGAACACCATTAAGATACTCCTTGGAAAAGCAACCCTAAGACATATAATCGCCAGATTCTTCAAGGTTGAAAAGAAGAAAAAAATGTTATGGGTGACCAGTGAGAAAGGTCAGGTTACCTACAAAGGGAAGCCCATCAGATTAACAGTGGATCTCTCTATGGAAACCCTACAAACCAGAATAGAGTGGGGGCCAATATTTAACATTCTTAAAGAAAAGAATTTTCAACCCAGAATTTTATATCCAGCCAAACTATGCTTCATAAGCAAAGGAGAAATAAAATCCTTTCCAGACAAGCAAATGCTGAGGAATTTTGTTACCACCAGGTCTGCCTTACAAGGGCTCCTGAAGGAAGCACTAAACATGGGAAGGAAAGCTGGTACCAGCCACTGCAAAAACACACCAAAATATAAAGACCAATGACACTATGAAGAAACTGCAACAACTAATGTGCAAAATAACCAGCTAGCATCATGATGATAGGATAAAATTTGCACATAACAATATTAACCTTAAATGTAAATGGGCTAAATGCCCCAATTAAAAGACACACACTGGCAAATTGGATAAATAGTCAAGACCCATTTGTGTGCTGTATTCAGGGAACCCATCTCATGTGCAAAGACACACATAGGCTCAAAATAAAGGGACAGAGGAATATTTACCAAGCAAATAGAAAGCATAAAAAGAGGAAGGGTTGCAATCCTAGTTCCCAATTAAACAGACTTTAAACTAACAAAGATCAAAAAAGACAAAGAAGAGCATTATGTAATGGTAAAGGGATCAACCCAATGCAACAAGAAGAGCTAAGTATCCTAAATATATATGCATCCAATACAGGAAAAACCAGATACATAAAATAAATTTTTAGAGACCTACAAAGAGATTTAGATTCCCACAAAATAATGGTGGGAGACTTTAACACCCCACATTAGACAGATCAATGAGACAGAAAATTAACAAGGATATTCAGGACTTGAACTCAGCTCTGGACCAAGTAGACCTCACAGACATCTACAGAATTCTCCACCACAAATCAACAGAATATACATTCTTCTCAGCACCACATAGCACTTATTCTAAAATCAACCACATAATTACAAGTAAAGCATTCCTCAAACAAATGCAAAATAATGGAAATCATAACAAACAGTCTCTCAGACTGTTTGGAAACTGAACAACCTACTCCTGAATGACTACTGGGTAAATAACCAAATGAAGGCAGAAATAAGTAAGTTATTTGAAACCAATGAGAACAAAGACACAACGTACCAGAATCTCTGGGACACACCTAAATCAATGTTAAGAGGGAAACTTACAGCACTAAATGCCCACATCAGAAAGTGGGAAAGATCTGAAATCAACACCCGAGCATCACAATTAAAAGAACTTGCATCACAATTGAAGCAAGAGCAAATAAATGCAAAAGCTAGCAGAAGAAATAACTAAGATTAGAACAGAACTGAAGGAAATAGAGACACGAAAAACTCTTCAAAAATATCAATGAATCCAGGAGGTGGTTTTTTGAAAAGATTAACAAAATATATAGATCTCTAGCCAGACTAATAAAAAAGAAAAGAGAGAAGAATCAAATAGACACAATAAAAAAATGATAAAGGGGATATCATCACTGATCCCACAGTGCATGTATATATAAGAACGGATGAGTTTATGTCCTTTTCAGGGGCATGGATAAAGATGGAAACCATCATTCTTAGCAAAATAACACAGGAACAGAAAACCAAATATCATATATTCTCACTTGTAAGTGGGAGTTGAACAATAAGAACACATGGACACAGGGAGGGGAATATTACACACTAGAGCCTACTGGGAAGTTGTAGAAAAGGGGAGGGAGAGCATTAGGACAAATACCTAATGCATGTGGGGCTTAAAACCTAGATGATGGGTTGATGGGTGCAGCAAACCACGATGACACGTGTGTATGTAACAAACCTGCACATTGTGAACATGTATCAGAGAACTTGAAGTAAAATAAAATTTTAAAAAATCTAAAAAATATAAACCAAATATATATATGTGTGTGTGTGTGTGTGTATATACATATATATATATATATATATATATATATATATATATATAATTCCATATTTTCTAGTAGTTAAAGAAAAAGAAAAAATATAAATATAAATATTTAAAAACTATTAGGGTTATCTATTTCTTCTTGAGTAAATTTTGGAAAAGTGTGACTTTTAAGAAACCTATTTCGTCTTGGTTGTTGAGTTTATTGATATGAATTTATAATATTCTATTATTTTTATTTTAATGTTTGTTTGATCTTTAATAATGCTCCCATTCTCTCTTGATACTGAAAAATTTTGTCTTTTCTTTTTTTCCTGATCATTCCAGCTAAAGATTTAGTAATTTTATTGATGATTTTCAAAGAATCAGCTCTTGGTTGCACTGATTTTCTGTATTATTTGCTGTTTTCTATTTTGTCTTATTTGCATTCTTATCTTTATTGTTTTTTCTCTTTCTCATTATTTTGGTTTTGATTTGCTGTGTCTTTTCTTGCTTCTTTAGACTGAAACTTTAACTGATTTTAGATTTCTCTCTTTTTTAAAATATAGGAATTCAAATCTGTAGATTTAACTTCGTGTACTGCTTCAGCTATATACATTCATTAATATATTGTTTATATTTTCATTTAGTTCAAATATTTTATAAGGTCTCATTTCTTTTTGAATCCATGGGTTTTACAGAACTATGTTGTTAATTTCCAAATATTTGGGAATTTTCCAGATATCTTTCTGGTTTTCATTTGTAATTTAACTCCATTATTATCACAGAAAAACTTTGTGAGATTTCACTCCTTTTAAACTAATCCACCATATGACTTATATTGAAAAATGTTCCATGTCATCTAACAAGCATATGTGTTCTACAATTGTTGGGTATAGAGTTATATTTATTTCAGTTAAGTGAAGTTGGTTAATGGTGCCATTTAAATCATCTGTATTCTGACTATTATTCTGTCTCCCTGTTTTATCAGTTACTAAGAGAGAAATGGTAAAATAACTAAGTACAAACGTGCACGTGTCTGTTTCTCTTTCAGATTTATCCGTTTTTGTTTCCTATGTTTTGAAGTTCTGTTTTTAAGTGTGTACACATTTAGGATTACTATATCATCTTGGTTAACAAACTATTTGAAGATTGTAAAATTTCCCTTTTATCACTGGTAGAATTTCTTGTTCTGAAGTCTCCTTTGTCACTCCAACTTTCTTATGCTTAGCACTTTCTTGTATATTTTCCAGATTTAACTTTGACTTTTATCTTTATGCTTAGTTGTGAAGGAGAAAGTGGTAACCATTGAGGAGAAAGGAAGATGGAGGAGGCTGGTATCCAGCTGATAGTTCTCACAGGTGAGTATATGCAGACTTGTGGAAAAAAATGATGGCTGATTGCATGTCCCCTCTTTCCTGAAAGTTCAAGTGTATAGTAATGAAAATAACTACAAATAGTCTTATTGCATGTCAATTGTGAGCCAAAGAAAAATGCAACCATGCTTATGAGGAAGCCAAATTTTACCTTTAATTCAGTAGGAAAAATTTGTTTATACTTCATGGGTAGGAAAAAGTAACAAATAGATCTTTCCAATGACTTCTGATATCTCATTTTCCTTCCTATTTCTGCTTTTCTTCCCTCTTCCTCTATTAGTCTGAAATGTTCTGTTGTATTATGTTTTATAAATTGAATTTTAGTTTCATTTTATCCATTTAATTACGCCTAAATTTTAATCTTGTACTGATTAAAATCTTTATTAGTATTCTTGGAAGCAATTTTAATAGTTTGTGGAATAAAATGTACCCAAAATAATATAATAAATAGAGATGCTATTTCTGAGTAGCTAAAACATGGGTTTTGACTTATACCAACTTTTATTTGTAGCCTATTTCTGATACCTCCTTTAAGTCCTTGTTCTTGTTACTAATTAGCCATGTGACCTTAGGCAAGTTACTGAAACTCTCTGTGCCTTTTTCTGACATGGTGATAATAATAATAATAATTTTATGAGCCCTTACAATGTAAAATTCCTAGAACAATACTTAGCATACAGTAAATTGCTACAAAATGATTGTTTTTATTACTGATAACATTTGTGTAACTTTATGCAAGTTACTCAAACTTTATAAATTTCCATCTTCACTGGAAAATTGGAATAAAAGTACTTACTTCACAGTTTTGCTGTAATTTTTAGCTGATATAATCTATGTAAATTCAAGTTTTTGGCAATTACGCTCATCTAAACGGTACACCCAGTAAGTGATGCATTCCGCATGCAAGCCCCAAACTTTAACCTCCTCATCTCCAAGGGTCTTTGCCTCTGACTTCATCTCATCAGTTTTCCTCCACACTCTCCCTTGGACCTTGTCAACATCTGGAAGAGAGAGAGCTCTAAAGCTGTAGATTCTAACATCCTGCTCTCTGACCACAGTTTTCTCTGCTCCGTCATTGCTCTGTTTAGTAAAACCCTTACCTTGGATCTTGTCAGCTTTTGTTCCCCAACATCTAGGCAGCCAAGTACTTATGAAGAGGACTGTACAATAGCAAAGACTAGTGCCATGAAAAATTCATATGCATGTCTTTCTAATTCATCTTTCTGTTTTCCTGGTCTCTTATGCCTCTCTCTCATGTCTTTTGGTGATTATTCAAATCATCTTCACCTGCCTTATACCTTTCTATTTACCTTTAGAACATAACCTAGTTAATAAAGACAGTGGAAGGTTACAAGCAAGAACTTCATAAGCATAAGCACTGATAAGTGGAAAGGTACTCAAGTAACATTCTAGGGAAGGTGACATATCTATCTTCTCCTATACTTGTCAATCCCTTCCTAGGGCCTTGAGTCTGCAGTCTGGGCTCTTGCAGTTCTTAATGATTTAGTAGGAGAACTAGAATTAAAAGTGGAGCCTGAAGATGTTACTGAATTACCCCAATTTCATGATAAAACTTGAACAGATGAGGAGTTGCTTCTTACAGATAAGCAAAGAAATTGGTTTCTTGAGATGGAATTGACTCCTGGTGAAGATGCTGTGAACATTGTTGAAATGACAACAAAGGATTTAGAATATTGTATAAACTTAGTTGATAAAACAGCAGCAGGGTTTGAGAGGACTGACTCAAATTTTGAAAGTTATATTGTGGCAAAATTCTATCAAACAGCATCACATGCTATAGAGAAACCTTTCATAAAAGAAAGAATCAATAAATGCAGCAAACTCCCATCACTGTTTTACTTTAAGAAATTGCCATAGTCACCCCAATCTTCAGCAATGACTGCCTTAACCACCTATCAATATCTAGGCAACTCTCTCCCAGCAAAAAGATTACAACTTGCTGAAGGCTCAGAGGATCATTAGCAATTTCTTTTTAGCAATAAAATATTTTAAATTAAGATGTGAACATTGTCTGAGACATAATACAATTGCATGCTATATATACTATAGTAGATTTAATATATAATTGTATAAAATAGATTTAATATAATTGCATGCTATATATACTATAATAGACTATAGTACAGTGTAAATATAACTTTTTTTTTTTTAAGAGTCAAAGTCTCACTCTATTACCAAGGCTAAAGTGCAGTAGCATGAACCAAGTCTGACTGTTTTTAAAATGCTTTTTAGAGATAGGGTCTCCCTATGTTGCCCAGGTTTGTCTGAAACTCTTGGCCTCAAGCAACCCTCCTGCCTCAGCTTCTGAAGTCACTGTGATTGCAGGTGTGAGTACAAATATAACTTTTACATACACAACCAAAATAATTATGTGACTCACTTTATTGTGATATTAACTTCATTGTGGTGGTCTAGAACCAAATCCATAATATTTTCAAAGTATACCTGTATTTAAAATGGTTTCTTATAGATTGCATATAGTAGTTAGATCTTGACTTTTTGTTCAGTATAACAATCCTGCCTTTAGTTAGTGTTTTTAAACCATTTATACCATATGTATACACTGGTATGCTTGAGTTTAAATCGACTACATTTTTATTTGTTGATGGACCCATTTGTTCTTTATTTCCTGTATTTTCCTGTCTTTTTCAATTCATTTGGTAGTTCTTAGTGTTTTATTTTGTCTCTGTTTTGACTTATTAGCTATATGACTCATTTTGTTTTTTATTGTTGTACTAGAGTTTATAACATCTAACTTTCACTTATGACAATCTACCCTAAAATCATATTATACTGCTTTATTTGCAATATATGAATCTTAAAACAGTATATTTTACAGTTTTTCTCTCCTGCTTTTTGGGCTATTTTTGTTAAATTTTAGACTTTTAAACATGTCAAAACCCCCATAATGTACTTCAAATAATCAACCATCCTTAAAAAGGATAAGTTTATGTCCTTTGCAGGGATATGGATGAAGCTGGAAACCATCATTCTCAGCAATCTGACATAAGAACAGAGAACAAAACACTGCATGTTCTCACTCATAAGTGGGTGTTGAACAATGAGAACACATGGAGACAGGGAGGGGAACATCACACACTGGGGCATGTTGGGGGTAGGGAGGAATAGGAGAGGGATAGCAGGGGGTGGGGGGATTGGGGAGAGATAACATTAGGAGAAATACCTAATGTAGATGACGGGGGGGATGGATGCAGCAAACCACCAAGGCACGTGTATACCTATGTAACAAACCTGCACATTCTGCACATGTACCCCAGAACTTAAAGGATAATAATAAAATATAACAAAATAAGAAAGTCCTTTACATTTATCACATGTTTAATATGTTTAGTGCTCTATTTTTATGTGTAAGATCATGTTTTGGATTTGATTCTTCTGCCTGAAGAAATTAACATAGAACATTAATGTTATAATGACAAATTTCTCAGTTTTTGTTTCTTAGACTTTATGTCACCTCAAATTCTTTTTAAAATAACATTTTATCAAAGTGTGATTGCTATACAAATATCTATACGTATGTAATGCATACAACTTGATGAGTCTAGAAACCAGTATATACCTATAAAACCATCACTAAAATCAATACCATAAACATATTTATCACCTCTAAAGTTTCCTTTCACCATCTTTATTTATTACTATTTTGTGATAACAATGCTTAACATAAAATCTACTTTCTTAGCAAATTTCAAAGTGTATAATACAGTATTGTTAACTATAGGCACTATACTATACAATAGATCTAAATAATTTACTCACCTTGCAAAACTAAAACTTTGTATCCTTTGAGCAACATCTCTATTTTCTTCTGCTCCAGCCCCTGAAAACCATGATTTTACTCGCTGCTTCTATGAGTTTGACTCTTAGATTCCCTGTATCAGTGAAACTATGTAGTGCTTGTCCTTTTGTGTTTGATTTACTTCACTTAGCATGATGTCCTCAAGGCTCATCTGTATTGTTGCAAATGGCAGAATTTTCCTTTCAAAGACTGAATAATATTCCACTGATGGACATTTATTTTGTATCTGTGTTTTACCTATTGTGAACAATGCTGCAATGAACATGGAAGTGTCGATGTCTCTTCAAGATCCTGATTTCAATTCCTTTCTTCTTTTTTTAAAATTGTATTTTAAGTTCTGGGATACATGTGCAGAACATGCAGGTGTGTAACACAGGTACACATGTGCCATGGCGGTTTGCTGCACCATCAACCTGTCATCTATATTAGGTATTTCTCTTAATGCTATCTCTCTCCTAGCCCCCCACACCCGGACAGACCTGGGTGTGTGATGTTCCCCTCCCTGTGTCCATGTATTCTCATTGTTCGACTCCCACTTATGAGTGAGAACATGTGGTGTTTGGTTTTCTGTTCCTGTGTTAGTTCACTGAGAATGATGGTTTCCAGCTTTATCCATATACCTGCAAAGGACATGAACTCATCCTCTTTTTTTTTTTTTTTTTGTATTTTAGGTTCTGGGGTACATGTGCAGATCATGCAGGATTGTTGCATAGATACATACATGGCAAGGTGGTTTGCTGCCTTCATCCCACATCACCTAGATATGGTATTTCTCCCCTCGTTATCCCTCCCCCACTCCCCCCCATTCTCTGTTGTTCCTTCCCTAGCCTTCCCCAACTGACAGCAGTATGTGATGCTCCCCTCCCTGTGTTCTCATGTTCTAATTGTTTAACACCCACCTAGGAGTGATAACATATGGTGTTTGGTTTTCTGTTCCTGTGTCAGTTTCCTGAGAATGATGGTTTCCAGATTCATCCATGCCCCTACAAAGGAAACGATCTCATCTTTTTTTATGGCTGTGTAGTATTCCACGGTGCATATGTGCCACATTTTCTTTATCCAGTCTATCATTGATAGACATTTGGGTTGGTTCCAGGTCTTTGCTATTGTAAACAGTGCCACAATGAATATACGTGTGCATGTGTCTTTATAGTAGAACAATTTATAATTTGGGGTATATACCCAGTAATGGGATTGCTGGGTTAAATGGTATTTCTATTTCTAGGTCCTTGAGGAATTGCCACACTGTCTTCCACAATGGTTGAACTAATTTGCACTCCCACCAACGGTGTAAAAGTGTTTCTATTTCTCCACATCCTCTCCAGCATCTGTTGTCTCCAGATTTTTTAATGATTGCTATTCTAACTGGTGTGTGATGGTATCTCAATGTGGTTTTGTTTTGCATTTCTCTAATGACCAGTGATGATGAGCATTTTTTCATATGTTTGTTGGCCTCATGGATGTCTTCTTTTGTAAAATGTCTGTTCATGTTCTTCACCCACTTTTGAATGGGTTTGTTTGTTTTTTTCTTGTAAATCTGTTTAAGTTCTTTGTAGATTCTGGATTAGCCCTTTGTCAGATGGGCAGATTGCAAAAATTTTTTCCCATTCCATTGGTTGCTGGTTCACTCTAATGATTGTTTCTTTTGCTGTGCAGAAGCTCTGGAGTTTAATTAGATCCCATTTGTCTATTTTGGCTTTTGTTGCCATTGCTTTTGGTGTTTTAGCCATGAAGTTCTTGCCTATGCCTATGTCCTGAATGGTTTTGCCTAGGTTTTCTTCTAGGGTTTTTATGGTGTTAGGTCTTATGTTTAGATCCTTAATCCATCTGGAGTTAATTTTAGTGTAAGGTGTCAGGAAGTGGTCCAGTTTCTGCTTTCTGCTCATCGCTAGCCAATTTTCCCAACACCTTTTATTAAACAGGGAATCCTTTCCCCATTGCTTGTTTTTCTCAGGTTTGTCAAAGATCAGATGTGTGGTGTTGCTTCTGAGGCCTCTGTTCTTTTCCACTGGTCTATGTCTTTGTTTTGGTACCAGTACCATTCTGTTTCGATTACTGTGGCCTTGTAGTATAGTTTGAAGTCAGGCAGCATGATGCCTCCGGCTTTGTTCTTTTTGCTTAGGATTGTGTGGGCTATGCAGGCTCTCTTTCGGTTTGATATGAAGTTTGAAGTGCTTTTTTCCAGTTCTGTGAAGAAGGTCATTGGTAGCTTGATGGGGATAGGGTTGAATCTGTAAATTACTTTGGGCAGTATGGCCACTTTTACGATGTTGATTCTTTCCAACCATGAGCATGGAATGTTTTTTCCATCTTTTTGTGTCCTCTCTTATTTCATTGAGCAGTGGTCTGTGTTTCTCCTTGAAGACATCCTTCACATCCTTTGTTAGTTGTATTCCTAGGTATTTTATTCTCTTTGTAGCAATTGTGAATGGGAGTTCACTTTTGATTTGGCTCTGTTTTGTCTGTTATTGGTGTATAGAAATGCTTGTGATTTCTGCACATTGATTTTGTATCCTGAAACTTTGCTGAAGTTTCTTATCAGTTTTAGGAGATTTTGGGCTGAGACAATGTGGCCTTGTAAATACACAATCATATCATCTGCAAATAGGGAAATTTGGCTTTCTCATTTCCTCATTTAATACACTTTATTTCTTTTTCTTGCTTGATTGCTCTGGCTAGAACTTCCAGTACTATATTGAATAGGAGTGGTGAGAGAGGGCATCCTTGTCTTGTGCCAGATTTCAAAGGGAATGCTTCCAGTTTTTGACCATTCAGCATGATATTGGCTGTGGGTTTGTCATAAATATATTTTATTATTTTGTGATACATTCCACCAATACATAGTTTATTGAGAGTTTTTAGCAGAAAGGGCTGTTGAATTTTGTTGAAGGCCTTCTCTGCATCTGTTGAGATAATCATGTGGTTTTTGTCTTTGGTTCTGTTTATGTGATGGATTATATTTATAGACTTGTGTATGTTGAACCTGACTTGCATCCCTTGGATGAAACCTACTTGATCATGATGAATAAGCTTTTTGATTTGCTGTTGCATTCTGTTTGCCAGTATTTTATTGAAGATTTTTGCATTGTTGTTCCATGGATATTGGCCTGAAGTTTTCTTTTTTTGTTGTGTATCTGTCCAGTTTTGGTATTAGGATGATGTTGGTCTCATAGAATGAGTTGGGGAATATTCCCTCTTTTGTATTGTTTGGAATAATTTCAGAAGGAATGGTACCAGCTCCTCTTTGTACTTCTGGTAGAATTCGGCTATAAACCCATCTGGACCTGGGCTTCTTTTAGTTGGTAAGCTGTTAATTGCTGCCTCAACTTCAGCCCTTGTTATTGGTCTATTCAGGGTTTCAACTTTTTCCTGGTTTAGTCTTGGGATAGTGCAAGTGTCCAGGAATTTGTCCATTTCTTCCAGATTTACTAGTTTGTGTGCATAGAGTTGTGTGTAGTAATCTCTGATGGTAGTTTGTATTTCTGTGGAATCAGTGGTGTTGTCCTCTTTATCGTTTTTTATTGCATCCACTTGATTCTTCTCTCTTTTTTTTTTATTAGCCTGGCTAGCAGTCTATTTTGTTGATTTTTTCAAATACAAGCTCCTGGATTTATTTATTTTTTGAAGGGTTTTTTGCATCTCTATCTCCTTCAGTTCTGCCCTGATTAGTTATTTCTTGTCTTCTGCCAGTTTTTGGGTTTTTTTTTATCTTGCTCCTCTAACTCAATTTTGATGATAGGGTGTCAATTTTAGACCTTTTCTTGCTCCTCAGGTGGCATTTATTGCTATGAATTTCCCTCTAGACACTGCCTTAAATGTGTCCCAGAGATTCTGGTATGTTGTGTCTTCATTCTCAATGGTTTTGAAGAACATCTTTATTTCTGCCTTCATTTCATGTTTATCCAGTTGACATTCAGGAGCCAGTTGTTCATTTTCCATTAAGTTGTGTGGTTTTGAGTTGGTTTCTTAATCTTGAGTTCTAATTTGATTGCACTGTGGTCTGAAAGACTGTTTGTTATGGTTTCTGTTCTTTTGCATTTGCTGAGTAGTGATTTACTTCCAATTATGTGGTCAGTTTTAGAGTAAGTGTGATGTGGTGCTGAGAAGAATGTATATTCTGTGGATTTGGGGTTGAGAGTTCTGTAAATGTCAATTAAGTTTCCTTGGTCCAGATCTGCATGCAATTCCTGGATTTCCTTGTTGATTTTCTGTCTTGTTGATCTGTTTAATATTGACAGTGGAGTGTTAAAGTCTCCCACTATTATTGTGAGGGAGTCTAAGTCTCTTTGTAGGTCATTAAGGACTTGCTTTGTATATCTGTGTGCTCCCGTATTGGGTGCATATATATTTAGAATAGTTAGCTCTTCTTGTTGTATTGATCTTTTTAACATTATGTAATGCCCTTCTTTGTCTCTTTTGACTTTTGTTGGTATAAAGTCCATTTTATCAGAGAGTAGGATTGCCAATCCTGCTTTTTTTTTGCTCTCTATTTGCTTGGTAAATCTCCTTCCATCTCTTTATTTTGAGTCTATGTGTGTCTTTGCACATGAGATGGGTCTCCTGAATACAGCATACCCATAGTTCTTGGCTTTTTATCCAATTTGCCAGTCTGTGTCTTTTGATTGGGGCATTTAGTCCATTTACATTTAATATTAATATTGTTATGTGTGAATTTGATCCTACCATTTTATTATTGGTTGGTTGTTCTGCCCTTTGGTTGGCATAAATTCTTCATTGTGTCATTGGTCTTTACTATTTGGTTCTTTTTTGCAGTGGCTGTTAATGGGTTTTCCTTTCTGTGTTTAGTGCTTCCTTCAGGAGCTCTTGCAGGGCAGGTCTGGTAGTGACAAAATCTCTCAGCAATTGCTTGTCCGTAAAGGATTTTATTTTTCCATCCCTTATGAAGTTTAGTTTGGCTGGATATGAAATTTTGAGTTGAAAGTTCTTTTCTTTAAGGATGTTGAATATTGGCTCCTACTCTCTTCTGGCTTGTAGGGTTTCTGTTGAGGGATCTTCTGTGAGTCTGATGTGCTTCCCTTTGTGGGTGACCCAACCTTTCTCTCTGGCTGCCATTAGTATTTTTTTCTTCATTTCTACCCTGGTGAATCTGACCATTGAGTTGACCAAGTGCCTTGGAGTTGCTCTGACCAAGAGCCTTAGAGTTGCTCTTCTAGAGGAGTATCATTGCGATGTTCTCTGTATTTTCTGTATTTGAATGTTGGCCTGCCTTGCTAGGTTGGGGAAATTCTCCTGGATAATATCTGGAAGAGTGTTTTCCAGCTTGGATTCATTCTCTCCATCATCTCCGAGACACCAATCAAGTGTAGATTAGGTCTTTTCACATAATCCCATAATTCTTGAAGTCTTTGTTCATTTCTTTTTACTCTTTGTTCTCTTTTCTTGCCTTCTCATTTTGTTTCATTGAGTTGATCTTCAGTCTTTGATATCCTTTCTTCTGCTTGTTCGATTCAGCTATTGAAACTTGTGTATGCATCTTGAAGTTTTGTGCTGTGTTTTTCAGCTCCATCAAGTCATTTACATTCTTCTCTAAACTGGTTATTCTAGGTAGCATTTCTTCTACCATTTTTTCAAGGTTTTTAGTTTCTTTGCATTGGGATAGAACATGTTCCTTTAACTCAGAGAAGTTTGTTATTACCCACCTTCTGAAGCCTGCTTCTGTCAATTCATCAAATTTTTTCTCCATCCAGCTTTGTTCCCTTGCTGGTGAGAAGTTGTGTCCTCGTGGTGGGGGAGAGGTATTCTGATTTTTGATGGTTTCATTCTTCTTGAGCTGGTTTCTTCCCATCTCCTTGGATTTGTATAGCTTTGATATCAGGTAGCTCCTTGGGGAGGTAGCCTTTCCTTTGTCTGCCTGCAGAAGCACTGCTGGGCTGCCATGGATTTAGTGGAGCTGCTGCACCTTTTATTTACTCAGGAAAATTAGGCTGGCTTCTGCAATGGTGGTTTCCCTTCCCCCCACAAGCTTGATCATTCCTGATCACTCTCTAACTGATGTTCTGGGTGTGAAACTCTGGAATTTTTTTTTAGGATGCTGGGCTTTGTGTTGGGGGAACCCGTCCTACCATATGAGCTGTTTCCTTGTTTTCAGTTCCCCTTCTTTCTGGGGGTGGGTGGCTCCATCCAGCTGGCTTTCTGGCTTTCACATCAGCCAGTGCTTCTGCCTAGATCTATGCCAGCCAAAGTTGCTGTTTTGCCCTGTTCAGGCAGCTCACTGAGGCTTTTCAGACCAGCAAAGATCTCCTGTTCTGTGGGTTGTAGAGGGCTTGGGTAGAGTGCTGTATCTAAACTGAAGTCCCAGAAGGGGGAGATCCCCTGGTCCTCCAGTCAGTTGCATGCACCTCCTGGGTGGGGCAGTGCCCCACCTTGCCTCAACTTGCCCTATTTGGTTTATACCCACTGTCCAACCAGACCTACAAACTGAACCTGGTACCTCGTTTGGAATTGTGGAGACTATTCAGCTTCTGCATCTCTCTCACTGGGAGATGCTTTCAAGAGCTGCCTCTTATTCGGCCATCCTGGGATTCCTCCCTACCCAAACTCATCCTTTTTTAATACTGCATAGTATTCCATGGTGTGCCTGTGCCACACATTCTTTAGCCAGTCTATCATTGATGGGATTTGGGTTAGTTTCAAGTCTTTGCTATTGTGAACAGTGCCACAATAAACATATGCATGCATGTGTCTTCATAGTAGAATGATTTATAATCCTTTGTGTATGTACCCGGTAATGCAATTATTGGGTCAATGGTATTTCTGGTTCTAGATCCTTGAGGAATCACCACACTGTCTTCCACAATGGTTGAACTAATTTACACTCCCAGCAACAATGTAAAAGCATTCCTATTTCTCTCATCCTCTCCAGCATCTGTTGTTTTCTGACTTTAAATGATCGCCATTCTAACTGGCATGAGATGGTATCTCATTGTGGTTTTGATTTGCATTTCTCTAATGATCAGTGATGATGAGCTTTTTTCATATGTTTCTTGGCCACATAAATGTCTTCTTTTGATAGTGTCTGTTCATATCCTTTGCCCAATTTTTGATGCGGTTGTTTTTTTCTTGTAAATTTGTTTAAGTTCTTGTAGATTCTAGATGTTAGGCCTTTGTCAGATGGATAGATTACGACAATTTTCTCCCATTTTGTAGGTTGCCTGTTCACTCTGATGATAGTTTATTTTGATGTGCAGAAGCTCTCTAGTTTAATTAGATCCCATTTGTCAATTTTGGCTTTTGTTGCCATTGCTCTTGGTGTTTTAGTTATGAAGTCTTTGCCAATGCCTATGTCCTGAATGGTATTTCCTAGGTTTTCTCCTAGGGTTTTTATAGTTTTAGGTTTTACATTTAAGTCTTTAATCCATCTTGAGTTAATTTTTGTATAAGGTATAAGGAAGTGGTCCAGTTTCTGTTTTCTGCATATGGCTAGCCAGTTTTCCTAGTATCATTTATTAAATAAGGAATCTTTTCCCCATTGCTTGTTTTTGTTAGGTTTGTCAAAGATCAGAGGTGTGGCGTTATTTCTGAGGCTTCTGTTCTGTTCCACTGGTCTGTTTTGGTACCAGTATCATGCTGTTTTTGTTACTGTAGACTTGTAGTATAGTTTGAAGTAAGGTAGCTTAATGTCTCCAGCTTTGTTCTTTTTGCATAGGATTGTTTTGGCTATGTAGGCGCTTTTAAAATTCCATATGAAATTTAAAGTAGTTTTTTCTAATTCTGTGAAGAAAGTCAATGGTAGCTTAATGGGGATAGCATCGAATCTACAAATTACTTTGGGCAGTAAGGCCATTTTTATTATATTGATTCTTTCTATCTATGAGCATGGAATGTTTTCCCATTTGTTTGCGTTCTCCTTTATTTCCATGAGCAGTGGTTTGTAGTTCCCCTTAAAGAGGTCCTTCACCTCTCTTGTAAGTGATATTTCTAGGTATTTATTATCTTTTTAGCAATTGTGAGTTGGAGTTCACTTATGATTTGGTTCTCTGTCTGTTATTGGCATATAGGAATGCTTGTAATTTTCACATTGAGTTTTTATCCTGAGATTTTGCTGAAGTTGCTTATCAGCTTAAGGAGATTTTGTGCTGAGATGATGGGGTTTTCAAAATATACAATCATGTTATCTGCAAACAGATAATTGGACTTCCTCTCTTTCTACTTGAATGCCATTTATTTCTTCCTTTTGCCTGATTGCCCTGGTCAGAACTTCCAATGTTATGTTGAGTAGGAGTGGTGAGAGAGGGCATCCTTGTTTTGTGCCAGTTTTCAAAAGGAACACTTTCAGTTTTTGCCTGTTCAGCATGATATTGGCTATGGGTTTGTCATAAATTGCTCTTATTATTTTGAGATACGTTCTATCACTATCTAGTTTCTTGAGAGTTTTTAGCATGAAGGGTGTTTAATTTTGTCAAAGGCCTTTTCTGCACCTATTGAGATAATCAGGTGGTTTTTGTCATTCGTTTTGTTCATTTGATGAATTATCTTTATTAATTTGCATATGTTGAGCCAGACTTGCATCACAGTGATGAAGCCGACTTGATTGTGGTGGATAAGTTTTTGGTGTGCTGCTGAATTTTGTTTTCCAGTATTTTATTGAAGATTTTTGTATCAATTTTCATCAGGGTTATTGGCCTGAAATTTTCTTTTTTTGTTGTGTTTCTGCCAGTTTTTGAAAGGATGATGCTGGCCTCATAAGATGAGTTAGGGAGGACTCCCTCTTTTTCTATTGTTTGGAATAGTTTCAGAAGGAATGCTACCAGCTCCTCCTTGTACCTCTGGTAGAATTTGGCTGTGAATCTGTCTGGTCCTGGACTTTTTTTTGGTTGGTAGGCTATTAATTACTGCCTCAATTTTGAAACTTACTGGTCTATTCAGGGATTTGACTTCTTCCTGGTTTAGTCTTGAGAGGGTGTATGTGTCCAGGATTTTATCCATTTCTTTTAGGTGTTCTAGTTTATTTGGGTAGATGTGTTTATGGTATTTGCTGATGGTAGTTGTATTTCTGTGTGATCAGTTGTGATCTCCTCTTTATCGTTTTTTTATTGTGTCTATTTGATTCTTTCCTCTTTTATTCTTTATCTGTCTGACTAGCAGTCTATTTTGTTAATCTTTTCAAAAAAGCATCTCCTGGATTTATTGATTTTTGAAGGGTTTTTCCTGTCTCAATCTCCTTCAGTTCTGCTCTGATATTACTTATTTCTTGTGTTCTGCTAGCATTTGAATTTGCTTGCTCTTGCTTCTCTAGTTCTTTTAATTGTGATGTTAGGGTGTCGATTTCAGGTTTTCCTCTCTATCTTCTGTGGGCATTTAGTGCTACAATTTCCCTCTAAACCCTGTTTTAGCTGTGTCCCAGCGATTCTGGTACATTGTTTCTTTGTTCTCATTGGTTTCAAAGAACGTATTTCAGTCTTAATTTCTTTATTTACCCAGCAGTAATTCAGAAGCACGTTGTGCAGTTTCCATGTAGTTGTGTGGTTTTGAGTGAGTTTCTTAATCCTGAGTTCTAATTTGATTGCACTGTGGTCTGAAAGACTGTTTGTTATGATTTCTTTCTTTTGCACTTGCTGAAGAGGGTTTTACTTCCAATTATGTGGTCAATTTTAGAATATGTGTGATGTAGTGCTGAGAAGAATGTATATTCTGTTGATTTTGGATAGAGAGTTCTGTAGATGTCTATTAGGTCCATTTGGTCCAGAGCTGAGTTCAAGTCCTGAATATCCTTGTTAATTTTCTGTCTCATTAATCTGTCTAATATTGACAGTGGGGTTTTAAAATCTCCCACTCTTATTGTGTGGAGTCTAAGTCTCTTTGTAGGTTTCTAAGGAGTTGCTTTATGCATCTGGGTGCTTCTGTATTGGGTGGATATATATTTAGGATAGTTAGCTCATCTTGTTACATTGATTGCTTTACTATTATGTAATGCTGTTTGTATTTTTTGATCATTGTTGGCTTAAAGCCTGTTTTATCAGAGCCTATGATGCAACCCCTGCTTTCTTTTGCTTTCCATTTGCTTGATATATCTTATTTTGAGCCTATGTTTGTCTTTGAACATGAGATGGGTCTCCTGAATACAGCACACTGATGAGTCTTGACTCTTTATGAGTTTTCCAGTCTGTGCCTTTTAATTGGGGCATTTGGCTCATTTACATTTAAAGTTAATATTGTTGTGTGTGAATTTCATCCTGTCATTTTGATGCTAGCTGGTTATTTTGCCCATTAGTTGATGCAGTTTCTTCAAAGTGTTGGTGTACTTTAAAATTTGTCTTTTCTTTTCCATATTTAGTGTTTCCTCTAGGAGCTCTTGTAAGGTAGATCTGGTGATGACAAAAAATATCTCAGCATTTGCTTGTCTGTAAAGGATTTTATTTCTCCTTTGTTTTTGAAGCTTAGTTTGGTTGAATATAAAATTCTGGGTTGGATTTTTTTCTAAGTTTATTGAATATTGGCCCCCACTGTCTTCTAGATTGTAAGGTTTCTGCAGAGAGATCCACGGTTAGTCTGATGGGCTTCCCTTTGTAGGTGACCCGACCTTTCTCTCTGGTTGCCCTTAACATTTTTTCCTTCATTTCAATCTTGGTGAATCTGATGATTATGTGTCTTGGGGTTGCTCTTCTCAATGAATACCTTTGTGGTGCTCTCCGTATTTCCTGAATTTGATTGTCAGCCTGTGTTGCTAGGTTGGGGATGTTCTTTCACTGGGAAGTTTGAACTAGTCAGAACCAACCACACCTTGGCAAAGCTGCTGTAGCCAGACTTCCTTTCTAGATTCCTCGTCTCTGGGTAGGGCATCTCTGAGACAAAGGCAGCAGCCCCAGTCAAGGGCTTATAGATCAAATTCTCATCTCCCTGGGACATAGCACCTCGGGGAAGGGGTGGCTGTGGGCACATGTTCAGCAGATTTAAACATTCCTGCCTGCCATGTCTGATGAGAGCTGTGGGTCTTCCAGCACCGCACTCATACTCTGCTAAGGCACAGACTGCCTCCTCAAGTGGGTCCCTGACTCTCACGCTTCCTGATTGGGAGACTCCCAGCAGGGGTCAACAAACACCTCATAAAAGAGAGCCATGGCTGGCATTTGGCAGGTGCCTCTCTGGGATGAAGCTTCCAGAGGAAGAAACATGCAGCAATCTTTGCTGTTCTGAAGCCTCCACTGGCGATACCCAGGCAAAGAAATTCTGGAGTGGACCTCCAGCAAATTCCAGCAGACTTGCAGCAGAGGGACCTGACTGTTAGAAGAAAAACTAAATAACAGAAAGAAATAGTAGCATCAACATCAACAAAAAGGATGACCATTCAAAAACCCCATCTGAAGGTCACCAACATCACAGACCAAAGGTAGATAAATCTACAAATATGAGAAAAAAACCAGCACAAAAAGCCTGAAAATTCCAAAAAAGCAGAATGCCTCTTCTCCTCCAAAGGATCACAACTCCTCATCAGCAAGAGAACAAAATTGGACAGAGAATGAGTTTGATAAATTGACAGAGTACACTTCAGAAGGTGGGTAATAAACTCCTCTGAGCTAAAGGAGCATGTCCTAACCCAAAGCAAGGAAGCTAAGAACGTTAAAAAAAAGGTTAGAGAAATTGCTAACTAGAGTAACCAGTTTAGAGTAGAACATGAATGACCTGACGGAGCTGAACAACACAGCACGAGAACTTCATGAAGGATACACAAGTATCAATAGCTGAATTTATCAAGTGGAAGAAAGGGTATCAGAGATTGAAGATCAACTTAAGGAAATAAAGTGTGAAAACATGATTAGACAAAAAAGAATGAAAAGGAATGAACAAAGCCTCCAAGAAATATAGGACTATGTGTAAAGATCAAACCTACATTTGATTGGTGTACCTGAAAGTGACGGGGAGAATAGAACCAGGTTGGAAAACACCCTTCAGTATATATTAATTCTTTTCAATAAGTACCAAGAAATGGGATTACTGCATCACATGGTAGTTCTATTTTTGATATTTGGAAGAAGCTACATGTTGTTTTCATAAAGGCTCTAGCAATATATATTCCAACCAACAATACACAAGACTTCTCCTTTCTCTATATCTGTTGCCACCATTTATCATCTTAAAAAATAGCTATTTGCACTGATATTGTGATATCTCATTGTGGTTTGGATTTATATTTCCCTGACGATTTCTGATGGTGAGCATCACCATTAGCCATTTATTTGTCTTCTTTGGAGAAATGTCTATTCAGGTTCTTTGCCCATTCTTAATTAGGTTATTTGCTTGGTTGGTTTCTGCTAATGAGTTGTAAGCATTCTTCGTGTATTTTGGATATTAACCCTTTATCAAATATATGGTTGTCAAAATCTTTTTTCTATTCCATAGATTGTTTTTATATTAGGGTGATTGTTTCCTTTTCTGTGCAGCAGCTTTTTGGCTTGATGTAATCCCACTGGTATATTTTTACTTTTGTTGGTTGTGCTTTTGATGTCACATCCAAGAAGGCATTACCAAGGCCAATGTCAAGATTTTTCTCTATTTTTTTTTCAAGGAGTTTTACAGTTTCAGGTTTTATGTTTAAGGCTTTAATCCATTATGAGATTTTTTTTTTTTTTTTTTTGCGGAGGCTATGATGTAAGATAAGAATACAACTTAATCCTTTTTGCATGTGGATATTCAGTTTTCCCAATATAATTTATTGAAGAGACCCATTGTGTATTCTCAGTTTCCATGTCAAAGATCAGTTCACTATACATGTGTGGGTTTATTTCTGGTCTCCTTATCCTGTTTTATTGGTATATATGTCTGTTTCTATGCCAATATCATAGTGTTTTGATTAGTATAGCTTTGTACCATATTTTGAAATCAGGAAGTGTTATGTCTCCAACTTTTTCTTCTTATTCTAAATAGCTTTGGCTACATGAGGACTTTTTGTGTTTTTATATAAATGTTACGATCGGTTTTTCTATGTCTATAAAATATGCCCTTGAGATTTTGGCATATTTACATTGACTCTGTGGATCACTTTGTGTAGTATGAACATTTAACAATATTAAGCCTTCTAATTCATGAACACAGGATGTACTTCCATTTATCTTTGCCTTCTTTAATTTTTTCAATGTTTCTTGTCTTGTGGCTTTCACTCCTTTGATTATGTTTATTCTTGGATATTTTATTCTTTTTGATGCTATTCTAAATGGTTTTGCTTTCTTAATTTTACATTCAAATTGTTTGTTGTTAATATATAGAACACAATTGAGTTTTGTGTGTTGATTTTGTATGCTGCAACATTACTAACTTTATTACTTCTAATAATTTTCTGGTGGAGTCTTTAAAATTTTCTGTGTATAAGATCATGTTGTCTGCAAACAGGGAAATTTAATTTCTTTCTTTACAATCCGGATGGCTTTTATTTCTTTCTCTTGCCTGATTAGCCTTACCAGTAGCACGTTGAACAGAAATGCTCAGAGGGGGCATCTTTATCTTATTCTTGATCTTAGAGAAGAAGCTTTCAACTTTCACTGGTAAGTATGATTTTAGTTATGGGTTTGTCATATATGGCCTCTATTTTGTTAAGGTAGACTCCTTTATACCTACTTTTTTTCAGAGATTTATTTTTTATCATGAAACCATGTTAGATTTTGTCAAATGCTTTTTCTGCATCTATTGTGATGATTATATGATATTTATCCTTCATTCTATTAATGTGTGTCACAGTGATTGATTTGCATATGTTGAATCATCCTTGCATCCCAGGATTATTATAAATTCCACTTGATCATGATGTATTTTCCTTTTAACGTATTGATTAATTTGATTTTCTAACATTTTGTTGAGAATTTTTGCTTCTATATTAATCTGGGATATTGGCCTGTAGTGTACTCCTCTCGTGTTGTCTTTGTCTGGTTTTAGTATCAGGGCAATACTGGCTTTCTAAAATGAGTTTGGAAGTATTTTTTCTTCTACGTTTTGAAAGATGTTAAAAAGAATTGGTATTAATTCTCATTTAAATATTTGGTAGAATTCACTTATGAAGCCATCTGGTCCTGGGCTTTTGTTTGTTGAAAAGTTTTTGATTACTAGTTTAAATAAGGATTTGTAATTAGTCTTTTCAGACTTTAAACTACTTTTTGACTCAGTCTTAGAAGGTTGTATGTTTGTAAGAAGTTATATATATTTTTTCTTGTTTTAAATTATACTTTAAGTTCTGGGGTACATGTGCAGATTGTGCAGGTTTGTTACATAGGTCTACACGTGCCATGGTGGTGGTTTGTTGCATCCATTGCAACATCGTCTACATTAGGTATTTCTCCTAATGCTATCCCTCCCCCAATCCCCCCCACCCTCTACTATTTCTCCCCTAGACACCCCCCACTGCAAGCCCCAGTGTCTGATGTTCCCCTCCCTGTGTCTTTGTGTTCTCATTGTTCAACAGCTACTTATAAGTGAGAACATGTGGTGTTTGGTTTTCTGTTCTTGTGTCAGTTTGATGAGAATAATGGTTTCCAGTTTCAATCATGTCCCTGCAAAGGACATGAACTCATCCTTTTTTATAGCTGCATAGTATTTCATGGTATATATATGCCACATTTTCTTTATCCAGTCTATCATTGATGGACATTTAGGTTGGTTCCAAGTCTTTGCTATTGTGAACAATGCCACAATAAACATACATATGCATGCATTTTTATAATAGAATAATTTATAATCCTGTGGGTATATACCCAGTAATGGAATTGCTGGGTCAAGTGGTATTTATATTTCTAGATCCTTGAGGAATTGCCACACTGTCTTCCACAATGGTTGAACTAATTTACACTCCAACCAACAGTGTAAAAGCATTCCTATTTTTCCACATCCTGTCCAGCAGCTGTTGTCTCCTGATTTTTTAATCATGGCCATTCTAACTGGCATGAGATGGTATCTCATTATGGTTTTGATTTGCGTTTCTCTAATAACCAGTGATGATGAGCTTTTTTTCATGTTTGTTGGTTACATAAATGTCTTGTTTTGAAAAGTGTCTGTTCATATCCTTTGCCCACTTTTTGATGGGGTTGTTTGTTTTTTGCTTGTAAATCTGTTTTAGTTTTTTTGTAAATTCTGGATATTAGTCCTTTGTCAGATGGATAGATTGCAAAATTTTTTTCCATTCTTTTGTTACCAGTTCACTCTATTGATACTTTATTTTGCTGTGCAGAACCTCTTAAGTTTAATTAGATCCCATTTATCTATTTTGGCTTTTGTTGCCATTGCTTTTAGTGTTTTAGTCCTGAAGTCCTTGCCCAGGCCTATGTCCTTAATGGTATTGCCTAGGTTTTCTTCTAGAATTTTTATGGTGTTAGGCCTCGTGTTTAAATATTTAATCCATCTGGAGTTAATTTTTGTATAAGGTGTAAGGAAGGGATCCAGTTTAAGCTTTCTGCATATGGCTAGTCAGTTTTCCCAACACCATTTATTAAATAGGGAATCCTTTCCCAATTGCTTGTTTTTGTCAGATTGTAGTTGTGTGGCATTCTTTCTGAGGCCTCTGTTCTGTTTCATTGGTCTATATCTCTGTTTTGATATCAGTATCATGCTGTTTTGATTACAGTAGCCTTGTAATATAGTTTGAAGTCAGGTATCATGATGCCTCCAGCTTTGTTTTTTTTGCCTAGGATTGCCTTGTTTATGCAGGCTTTTTTCTGGTTCCATATGAAGTTTAAGGTGAATTTTTCCAATTCTGTGAAGAAAGTCACTGGTAGTGTGATGGGGATAGCATTGAATCTGTAAATTACTTTGGGCAGTATGACCATTTTCAAGATATTGATTCTTCCTAACCGTGAGCATGGAATATTTTCCCATCTGTGTCCTCTCTTACTTCCTTGAGCAGTGGCTTGTAGTTGTCTTAGAAAAGGTCCTTCACATCCCTTGTTATTTGTATTCCTAGGTATTTTAATCTGTTTGTAGCAACTGTGACTAGGAGTTCACTCATGATTTGGCTCTGTATTTGCTTATTATTGGCGTATAGGAATGCTTGCAATTTTTGCACACTGATTTTGTACCCTGAGACTTTGCTGAAGTTGCTTATCAGCTTAAGGAGATTTTGGGCTGAGATGATGGGGTTTTGTAAATATACAATCATGTCAACTCCAAACAGGGGACAATTTGACGTCCTCTCTTCCTATTTGAATACTCTTTATTTCTTTCTTTTGCCTGAAAGCCCTAGCCAGAACTTCCAATACTATGTTGAATAGGAGTGGTGAGAAAGGGCATCCTTCTGTTGTGCCAGTTTTCAAAGGGAATGCTTCCAGTTTTTGCCCATTCAGTATGATATTGGCTGTGGGTTTGTCATAACTAGTTCTTATTATTTTGAGATATGACTGATCAATACCTAGTTTATTGAGAGTTTTTAGCATAAAGCACTGTTGAATTTTGTTGAAGGCCTTCTCTGCATCTATTGAGATAATTATGTGTTTTTTTTCTTTGGTTCTGTTTATGTGATGGATCATGTTTATAGATTTGCAGATGTTAAACCAGTCTTGCATCCCTTGGATGAAGCCTACTTTATTGTGATAAATAAGCTTTTTGGTGTGATGTTGCATCCAGTTTGCCAGTATTTTATTGACGATTTTTGCACCAATGTTCATCATGGATATTGACCTGAAATTTTCTTTTTAGTTGTGTCTCTGCCAGGTTTTGGTATCAGGATGATGATAGTCTCATAAAATGAGTTAGGAAGGATTCCCCCTTTTTTCTTTTTTTTTTGTGTTTTTTGGAATTGTTTCAGAAGGAAGGGTTCCAGCTCCTATTTGTACTTCTGGCAGAATTATGCTGTGAACCCATTTGATACTGGACTTTTTTTTGGTTGGTACGCTATTAATTGCTGCCTCAATTTCAGACCTCATTATTGGACTACTCAGGAATTCAACTTCTTCCTGGTTTAGTCTTGAGAGGGTGTAAGTGTCCAGGAATTTATCCATTTCTTCCAGATTTACTGGTTTATTTGCATAGAGGTGTTTTTAGTAATCTCTGATAGTAGTTTGTATTTCTGTGGAATCGGTGGGGATATCCCCTTTATCATTTTTTATTGCATCTATTTGAATCTTCTCTCTTTTCTTTTTTATTAGTCTGGCTAGCAGTCTATCCATTTTGTTGATCTTTTCGAAAAACCAGCTCCTGGATTTATTGAGTTTTTGAAGTTTTTTTCTGTCTCTATCTCCTTCTGCTTTGATCTTAGTTATTTCTTGACTTCTGCTAGCTTTTGAATTTGTTTGATCTTGTTCCTCTTGTTCTTTTAATTGTGACATTAGGGTGTCAATTTTATATCTTTCCTCACTTCTCATGTGAGCATTTATTGCTATAAATTTCCCTCTAGACACTGCTTTAAATGTGTCCCAGAGATTCTGGCATGTTGTGTTCATTCTCATTGGTTTCTAAGAACATCTTTATTTCTACCTTCGTTTTATTATTTATTCAGTAGTCATTCAGGAGCAGATTGTTTAGTTTCCATGCAGTTTTGCAGTTTTGAGTGAGTTTTTAAATCCTGAGTTGTAATTTGATTGCACTGTGATCTGAGATACTGTTTGTTATGATTTCCATTCTTTTGCATTTTCTGAGGAGTGTTTTACTTCCAGTTATGTGGTCAATTTTAGAATAAGTGTGATGTGGTGCTGAGAAGAAGGTATATTCTGTGGATTTGGGGTGGAGAATTCTGTAGATGTCTATTAGATCCGCTTGGTCCAGATTTGAGTTCATTCCTGGATATCCTTGTTAATTTTCTGTCTCATTGATCTGTCTAGTATTGATCTTGGGGTGTTAAAATCTCCCACTATTATTGTATGGGAGTCTAAGTCTACAGGTCATTAAGAAGTTGCTTTATGTATCTGGGTGCTCCTGTATTGGGTGCATATATATTTAGTATAGTTAGCTCTCCTTGTTGCATTGATCCCTTTACCATTATGTAATGCCCTTTTTTGTCCTTTTTGATCTTTGTTGGTTTAAAGTCTGTTTTATAAGAGACTAGGTTTGCAACTCTGCTTTTTTTTTTTTTCTCTCCATTTGCTTTTGTTCTCCAATCTTCCTCCATCCCTTTATTTTGAGTCTATGTGTGTCTCTGCACATGGGATGGGTTTCCTGAATACAGCACACTGATGAATCTTGACTTTTTATCCAAGTTGCCAGTCTGCGTCTTTTGATTGGAGCATTTAGCCTATTTGCATTTAAGGTTAATATTGTTATTTGTGAATTTGATCCTGCCATTTTGATACTAGTGCTTGTTTTGCCCATTAGTTGATGTAGTTTCTTCACAGTGTCAATGGTTTTTACAGTTCGGTATGTTTTTGCAGTGGCTGGTATTGGCTGTTCATTTCCATGTTTAATGCTTTTTTCAGGAGCTCTTGTAGGGCAGGCCTGGTGGTGAGAAAATCTATCAGCTGTTGCTTGCCTATAAAAGATTTTATTTCTCCTTAGCTTATGAAGCTTAGTATGGCTAGATATGAAATTCTGGGTTGAAAATTCTTTTTTTTAGGATGTTGAATGTTGGTCCCCCACTCTCTTCTGGCTTGTAGGATTTCTGCCAAGAGATCCAGTACAAATCTGATGGGCTTCCCTTTGTGGGTGACCCAACCTTTCTCTCTGGTTGCCCTTACCAGTTTTTCCTTCATTTCAACCCTGGTGAATCTGATGAGTATGTGCCTTGGGGTTGCTCTTCTCATGGAATATCTTTATGGTGTTCTCTGTGTTTCCTATATTTGAATGTTGGCCTGGCTTGCTAGGTTGGGGAAGTTCTCCTGGATAATATCCTGAAGAGTGTTTTCCAACTGAGTTTTGTTGTCCCCATCACTTTCAGGTACCCTGATCAAATGTAGATTTGGTCTTTTCACACAATCCCATATTTCTTGCAAGCTTTGTTCATTTCTTTTCACTCTTTTTCTCTAACTTGCCTTCTCACTTTATTTCATTGAGTTGATCTTCAATCTCAGATATCCTTTCTTCTGCTTGATTTATTTGGCCATTGAAACTTGTGTATGCTTTGAGAAATTCTCATGCTGTGTTTTTCAGCTCCATCATGTCGTTTATGTTCTTTTCCATGCTGGTTATTCTCATTTAGCATTTCATCTAATCTTTTTTCAAGGTTCTTAGCTTCCTTGCATTGGATTAGAATATGCTCCTTTAGCTCCGAAAAGTTTATTACCCACCTTCTGAAGTCTGCTTCTGTCAATTTGTCACACTCAGTTTCCATCCAGTTTGTTCCCTTGCTGGTGAGGGGTTGTGATACCTTGGAGGAGAAGAGGCGTTCTGGCTTTTGGTGGTTTCAGCCTTTTTTGCACTGTTTCCTTCCCATCTTTGTGGATTTATCTACCTTTGGTCTTTGAAGTTGGTGACTTTTGTATGAGGTTTCTGATTGGATGTCTTTTCTGTTGATGTTGAAGCTATTTCTTTCTGTTTTTCCTTCTAATAGTCAGGACCCTCTGCTGCAGGTCTGCTGCAGGTCTTCTGGAGGTCCACTCCAGACCCTGCCTGCCTGTGGATCACCCACAGGGGCTGCTGAACAGCAAAGATTGCTGCCTGTTCCTTCCTCTGGTAGCTTTGTCCCAAAAGGGTAACTGGCAGATGTCAGCCACAGCTCTTCTGTATGACGTGTCTCCCAGTTAAGATGCATGAGGGGTCAGAAAACCACTTGAGGAGGCAGGCTGTCCCTTAGTAGACCTCAAGCACTTTTCTGGGGGATCCGTTGCTCCCTTCAGGGCTGCTGGGCAGGGGCATTTAAGTATGCTGAAGCAGAACCCACAAGTGCCCCTTTTCCCAGGTATCCTGTCCCAGGAAGGTGGGGGCTTTATAAGTCCCTGAAGGGCTGCTATCTCTTTTTTCTGAGATGCCCTGCCTATCAAGAAGGGAATCTACTTGACAATCTGCCTGCAGAGGTCTTGCTGAGCAGCCATGCTGGGCTTTGCCCAACTGCTGTGTGAACTTCCTGGCAGCTTTCTTTACACAGGCAACGTTGAAGCCACCTACTGGATCCTCAGCAATGGTGTGCATTCCCCCCACCAAGCTCCAACGTCCCAGGTAGAGCTCAGACTGCTGTGCTGGCTATGAGAATTTCAAGCAAGTGGATCTTAGCTTGCCGGTTTTTGTGGGGGTGGGACCTACTGAGCCAGCTTGCTTGGTTCCCTGGTTTCAGCCCCCTTTTCTAGGGAATGGGCAGTTCTGTCTCCGTGGCATTCCAGGTGCCACTTGACTAAAATGGGCGCCCAGTTTTGTGTTGGAAACCCCGTGGTGCTGACATTGTTGGTGCCAGAGGGAATCTCCTGGTCTACAGGTTGTGTAGATTGTGGGGAAAAGCCTAGTGTCTGAGCCAGAGTGCAGGAGTGTCTGGGAAAGTCCCTAATGACTTCCTTAGGCTAGGAGCGAGAGTTCTCCAGCCCCCTGGCCTCCTGGGTGAGGCAGTGCTCCACCCTGCTTTGGGTTGCCCATCTTGGGCTGTTCCCACTGTCTAACCAGTCCCAGTGAGATGAACATGGTACCTCAATTGGAATGTGGAGATCACTCATCTTCTGGCATGCTCTCGCTGGGAACTGCAGACTTGAGTTGTTGCTATTGAATCATCTTGGCAGAACTATGCATATTGGAAGTTGTCTATTTTCTTTCTAGGTTGGCCAATTTGTGGGGTATTATTGTTCATAATTGTCTCATTATCTTGTTAATTTCCATCATACCGGTTGTAATGTCTTCTCCTTCATTTCTCGGTTTATTGTTTTTGAGATATTTTTCTCTCTTTTCTTACTACTCTAGCTAAAAGTTTGTTGATTTATCACTTCAAAACACCTACTCTTAGTTTTCTCAATTTTTGTCTACTGTTTCTCTATTGTCTATTTTATTTATTTATTCTCTAATATTTATTTTCTTCCTTCTGCTATCTTTAGTTTTAGTTTTCATTTTTTCTAATTCCTTGAGATGTAGTTTATTTGAGATCTTTCTTCTTTGATTAATGTAGGCATTTATTTTTATAAACTTCCCTCTTAGAACTGCTTTGCTGCATCCCATAAGTTTTGGTATGTTGCATTTTCATTTGTTTGTCTTAACATACTTTCTAAATTCTCTTTCAATTTCTTCTTTGATATAACAGTTGTTTAAAGAATGTGTTATTTAATTTTTACATATTTATGAATTTTCTACTTTTCCTTCTGTTATTGATTATTTTTTTGAGATGGAGTCTCACTCTGTCACTCAGGTCAGAATGCAGTGGCACAATCTTGGCTCACTTAAACCTCCACCTCCTGGGTTCAAGCAATTCTCCCACCTCAGCCTCCTGAGTATCTAAGACTACAGGCACAAGCCACAATGCCCCCAACTTATTTTTGTATTTGTAGTAGAGACAGGGTGTTGCCATGTTGGCCAGGCTGGCTTCAAACTCCTGACCTCAAGCAATTCACCTGCCTTGGCCTCCCAAATTTCTGGGATTACAGGTGTGATCCACCAAGTCCACTCTTTTGCTATTGATTTCTTGTTTCATTGTACGTAGTTTGAAAGGACATGTAGTATGATTTCAATCTTCTTAAATTTTCTAAGACCTGTTTTGTGATCTATGTAATGTATCTTGGGGAATGTTCCATGTGTACTTGAAAAGAATGTGTATTTTTCTGTGTTTGGGTGGATGCATATGTCTTAAGTACATTTGCTCTATAGCATGGGTGAAGTATGTTGTCTCCTTGATTATTCTTTCTCTGGATGATCTATCCATGTGAAAAGTGCATATTAAAGTGTGTGCTATTATTGTGTTGCTTTGTATATCTCTCTTCACATCTATCAATTTTGTTTTATATATTTATGTATTGCAATGGTGGATGCATATATATTTATACTTTTTATATCTTCTTCCTTGACCATATCTTTGTATTATCACTACTTTGTCTCTTCTGACAGTTTCTGATTTCGTCTATTTTCTCTGATATATGTATAGCTACCTGCTCTCTTTTGTTTGCCATTGGCATAGAATATCTTGTTTCATCCTTTTATTTTAGACATGTGTGTCACTAAATACAAAGTGAGATTTAGAAAACATGTAGTTTCGTCTTGTTTTTTTGTTCACTTGGCCACCCTTTATGTTTTGATTAGTAACTCTAACCACTATTTAATTCATTATTGATAGGTAAAGACATACCATTGCTATTTTTTAAATTGCTTTGTGTCTTTTCTTCTTCTCTTGTCTCTCACTGTACTCATTTGCGATTTGATAATTTTTGTAATAATATATTTTGGATTTTTTTCTTTATCCTTTTGGTTTCTATTACAGGTTTTTTTTCCTTTGATGTTACCTTAAGTTTTCCTTAAAATATCTTGTAGTCATAAATCTTTTAAAAACTGAGAAAAATTTAACTTCAATTATATGTAAAAATGATATACTTTTTATGTTATTAATGTCTAAATTTACTTCCTTTTATATTCTGTATTTATTAACAGATATTTTTGACTAGAATTTTTTTCATTTCTTTCTTCCTTCCTTTTTTTCTTTTATATCAGGTTCTCCCTATATTTCCAGGCTGGTCTCAAACTCTTGGGCTCAAATGATCCTCCAGCCTCAGCCTCTTAGGTAGCTGGAATTACAGGCACATGCCACCACACTCATCAACTATAATTAGTCTTAATATTTTTATGTTTTATCACTTACATTAGGGATAAAAGTTATTTCTGCATCACCATTACAGTACTATCTAACTCTGCCTTTGTCTATATACTTACCATTACCAGTGAGACCTATACTTAAATATGCTTTTATGTTGCTGTTTATTATCCTTTTCAGTTTTTAGACTAGCTTTAGCAATAAAAGGCCTTCATTAGTCATCCAAGCTGAGGATTCTGGGGAGCTTCTCAAACCTTTTATTGGATGCATTTGTTCTACTTCTTTCATTCTCTTCTGAGGGAAAAGGTTTAGGATTATGCGACTTCTATTCATCCTAGAACCATCCTGGGGTGCTTCCTCCTTTTCTCTAGGGCAGTGTCCTGCAATGCCTGGTGATATGGTTTGGTTCTGTTTCCCTACCAAAATCTTATCTTGAATTGTAATAATCTCTGTGTGTTGTGGGAGGAACCTGATGAGAGGTAATTGAATCATGGGGATGGGTCTTTCCTGTGCTATTATTGTGATAGTGAATAAGTCTCACAAGATCTTATGGTTTTATAGACAAGCTCTCTCTTGCCTGCTATCATGTAAGATGTGACTTTGTACCTCATTCACCTTTCACCATGACTGTGAGGTCTCCCAGTTATGTGGAACTGTAAGTCAATTAAACCTCTTTCCTTTATAAATTACCCATTCATGAGTATGTCATTATTTGCAGCATGAGAACAGACTAATACACTTAGCTATTGGAAAAAGCTTCATTTCTCTGTCTTTCTCCTGAAAGAGACTTCTTTGGTTTTCATACCTTCTGTTCACCTGAACACCCATACTAAGTCCTAAGATGAATCTGAGTGAGGTGAGTGAGAGGCAGCCATCTTGGCAATATCTTAAAAGGACAGGGAAGTTGGATGCTCATTCTGTTCTCTCTTTCCACTGTGGGAAAAATCAAATTTAAGTGTATAGTCACCTATGAAGAAAACCCCATCATACTAACAGCAAAAATTTTAGCAGAAACTTTATAGGCCAAAAGAGAATGGGGTGAAGAACTCAGACTGCCTAAAATCAAGCCATTTGTCAAAAAAAAAAAAAAAAAGAGAATGGGGTGTCATTTTCAAAAATCTAAAAGAAAAAAAGCTGTCTATCTAGAATTTTATATCCTGGCAGAATGAGCTTTTTAAATGAAGGAGAAATAAATTTTTTCCCCCAGTAAGCAAACACTGAGGGAATTTGTCACCTTTAGACCAGCCCTACATGAAATGCTCAAAGGAGTTTTAACATGGAAATAAATGATAGTTTGATATTCACCTTTATGAAAACACATGGAAATATAAAACTAATAGTTCTTATTAAACAATCACACAATGGAGTAAGAGAAACGAATCAAATGGCAACATGACAGAATTTCAGGAAATCACAAAGACAAAAAGACAGGTAAAGAAAGAAACAAGTTATTTTAAAAATTTGAAACAACAATATGATAGGAACAAATCCTCACATATCAATATCAACCTTGAATGTAAATGGATTACATGCTTCAACATAATAAAGGCCATATATGACAAACCCACAGGCAACATCCTACTTAACAGCAAAAGTTAAAAGCATTATTTCTAAGCACTGGAGCAAGACAAAGATGCCTACTTTCACTGCTCTTATTCAACATAGCGTGGAAGTTCTTGCCAGAGCAATCAGACTGGGGAGCAGTGGGGAAGACATTCAACTTGGAAAGATAATTCAACAAAATTATCCCTGTTTGTTGATGCATGAATTTTCTATCTAGAAAACCATAATACTCCACCAAGAAACTCTTAGATTTGGTAAATGAATTCAGTAAAGTTTCAGGATGCAATATTAATATAAAGAAGTCAGTAACATTTTTATACACCAATAATAATCTAGTTGAGGACCAAATGAAGAACTCAGTTTTTTATTTTTTGAGATAGAGTTTCATTCTTGTTGTCCAGGCTGGAGTACAATGCTGCCATCTTGGCTCACTGCAACATCTGCCTCCTGGGTTCAAGCGATTCTCCTGTCTCAGCCTCCCGAGTAGCTGGGATTACAGGCATGAGCCACCACACCTGGCTAATTTTTTTTTTTTTTTTTTTTGTATTTTTAGTAGAGATGGGGTTTCTCCATGTTGGTCAGGCTGGTCTTGAATTCCTGCCCTCATATGATTCACCCACCGTGGGCTCCCAAAGTGCTGGGATTACAGGCATTAGCTACTGTGACCTGGTTCTGAATAACTCAATTTCTTTCTTTTTTTTTTTCCTTTTTTTTTTTTTTTATTGCATTTTAGGTTTGGGGGTACATGTGAAGAACAAGGAAGATTGTTGCATAGGTACACACATGGCAGTGTGATTTGCTGCCTTCCTCCCCCATCACCTATATCTGGCATTTCTTCCCCATGCTATCCCTCCCCAACTCCCCACCCCCCACTATCCCTCCCCTTTTTCCCCTGACAGACCCCAGTGTGTGATACTCCCCTCCCTGTGTCCATGTGTTCCCATTGTTCAACACCCGCCTATGAGTGAGAACATGCGGTGTTTGATTTTCTGTTCTTGTGTCAGTTTGCTGAGAATGATGGTTTCCAGGTTCATCCATGTCCCTACAAAGGACACGAACTCATCGTTTTTGATGGCTGCATAATATTCCATGGTGTATATGTGCCACATTAACCAAAGAGGTAAGAGATCTCTACAAGGAGAACTACAAAGTATCACAGATGACACAAACAAATGAAAAAACATTCCATACTCACAGGTTGGAAGAATCAATTTGTCATTAGAGTGACCATACTACCCAAAGAAATTTACAGATTCAATGCAGTACCTATCAAATTACCAATGTAAATTTTCACAGAATTTTTTAAAATCCTAGAATTTGCTTGGAAACAACAAAGAACCCAAATAGTCAAAGCAATCGTAAGCAAAAAGAAGAAAGGAGCAAAGCTGGAGGTATCACATTTTCTAACTTCAAATAATTCTATAAGGCTAGAGTAACCAAAACAGCCTGATACTGGTACAAAAATAGATACATAGATCAATTGAACAGAATAGAGAACCCACAAATAAAACCACATACCTAAAACCAACTGATCTTCAATAATGTTAACAAATATACACTGGGGAAAAGACATTATATTCAATGCGGGGTGCTGGGGAAACTGAATAGCCATATGTCAAAGAATGAAACTGGACCCAGTGTCTTTCACCACATACAAACATGAACTCAAGATGGATTAAAGACCTACACATAAGACCTGAAATAACAAAAATCAAAGGAGAAAACTTAGGAAAAAGTCTTTTGGATATTGGCCTAAGCTAGGAATTTATGACTAAGTCCTCAAAAGCAAACACAACAAAACAATGACAAATGAGACTTAATTTAAAAAGCTTCCACACAGCAAAAAAAAAAAAAAAAAAAAAAAGTAGAGTAAACAGACAGACTACAGACTGGGAAAAAAAATATTTGCAAGCCATTATCTGAAAATGGGCTAATATTCAGACTCTATAAGGAACTCAGTTCAATCAGAATAAAAGAACAAACAACCTCATTAAAAGTGGCAAGAGATATGAACAGATATTTTTCAAAAGAAGACATACAAGCAGCAAAAATATATAAAAAAGCATTAATTATCACCAATTATTAAATAAATGCAAATCTAAATTGCAATTAGATACCATCTTTTATCAGCTGGAATGGCTATTACTTTGGCTTTTACCAAGGGGTGAGGTAAAAAAACTCACAGAGGTTGGTGAGGATTGAAAGAAAGGGGAATGCCTATACACTGCTGGTGGGAAAGTAAATTTGTACAGCTTCTATGAAAAACAGTATGGAGATTTCACAAAATATTAAAAGTAGAACTACTATTTGACCTAGTAATCCCTAGATAACTACTGGTTATCTATCCATAGGGAAAGAAATCATTATATCAAAAAGGTACCTGTATTTATCACAGCACTATTTACAATATTAAAGATACAGAATCAACCTAAGTGTCCACCAATGGAGGACTGGATAAAGGAAATGTGAGGTATATATACACACACACAGACACACACACAACCCATGGAATACTATTCAGCCATAAAAAATAAAATCTTTCTTTTGCAGCAACATGGATGGAAATGAAGGCCATTATTCTAAGTGAAGTAACTCACAAATAGTCAAATACTGCATGTTTTTGCAAGTGAGAGCTAAACAATGGGTACACATGGATATATGGAGCGGAAAAACAGACATTGAAGACAACAAAAGATAGGAGTGAGAGTTCAACAACTACCTATCGGGTATGATGAGTATTTTGGTGATGGGTACACCAAAAACCTAGACTTCACCACTATGCAATATATGCATGTAAAACATCTGCGCTTATGCCCCCAAATATTTTTTAAAAAGAAAGAAATATGAAATTCTTTCATCATCTGGCTTTTATAGTTTCTGATTAGAAGTCTGTCTATAAACCTATCCTAAAGAGGACTCACAAGAGTTTGCTTAGGTAACTCTGTCAAGGTGCATTTCCAGACACAATAATTCTATATTGTGTGTTGTTTCCCAAGACACTAATAAGTGTCCCACCGGGTGGAATTCTACAATACATGCATATTTACACCCTCTTCTGTACAACTGTAACTTCTATAAGTGAAAGCTAAAGCCTTATTTCTCTCTACAGGTAGTAAATACCCAGTAAATATTTTAAATTAATGAAGTTTTCGGACTCATTATGCTAAATAAGATATTTGGTTAGGATACCTTAGTTATAAGTACCTAAAATAGTATAGATGAGATATTAATCATAGATACTATTTTTGAGCACCTTATATGTGTCAGACACTGTAAGAATCAAATGAGATATTTATTATCAGATTTGTTTTACAGATAAGAAAACAGAGACTGAAGGCTTTATGTAAATTGCTCAATACACAGCTGGGATGTAGAATAACCAGGATTCAGACTATCTAAGAAGACTTCGTGATCTGAAAATCTTTATAAATGCCGCTTCCTCCTTGAGACAGATCATTAAAAGCAGTTACTATGTTACTACAACACTATGTATTTTGTATGTATTGAATATCATATCTGCTTAGATGCAAGTTTACTTTTCTTTTAAGTACTTTTTAAGGCTAATCAGAAGCTGTTAGACTTCCTGAAAAATAGCATTAAGACTTCCAGATATTCCAGTGTATTTAAAATTCTTATAGTTGCAAGTGACAAAACCTCAACTCAACTAACTTAGGCAAATGTGAGAAATTTATTGTCTAATATAAACAACCTGCAACATATGGAAGTGTGGAACTAGACTGAGAGATGACAGAATTTATAAACTTTACCCAGGTACTTCCTTTCACTGATTCTTATCTCTGATTTATTCTGCATATCAGATTTTCCTATTCCAGATAAATTTTCTCCAGAATTGGGAATATGGCTCTAGACTACTCCAGACTAAAAACCTCCCATCTATATAGCTCAAGAGACAAAAAGGAGATTCTTAGAATTTTCAGTTATATCCTACTAAAGATAGAGGCAGAGAAATTCTATGTAGACAGGAGCAGGTCCCAGTGAAACTCTACCCTCCAGCCGAAAAGTCTGAAATCTGCAGCCCAAAGTGTGAACTTCCATTCCCGTTTGCCCACTCTCTATTGATTGGTAAAAAGATATTATTCAGGCCAGGTGCAAGTGGCTCACACCTGTAATCCCAGCACTTTGGGAGGCCGAGGCGGGTGATCACGAGGTCAGGAGTTCAAGACCAGCCTGGTCAACATGGTGAAACCCCGTCTCTACTAAAAAATACAAAAAAATTAGCCAGGCGTGGTGGCAGGCACCTGTAATTCCAGCTACTCGGGAGGCTGAGGCAGAGAATTACTTGAATCTGGGAGGCGGAGGTCGCAGTGAGCCGAGACGGTGCTACTGCCCTCCAGCCTGGGAGACAGAGTGAGAATCGGTCTCAAAAAAAAAAAAAAAAAAGGCATTATTCAGAAAGAGCCAATCAAATGTTGCCTTTTCCAAAACTACCTATGGCCTGTCCCACCCCCATCCTGTGTGTATAAAGATTCCAGACTCACTCAGAAGAGAGGAGAGGTTGCCAAATTTTGGGGAAGAGAGATGGCTTATCATTGGGGAAGCGGCGGCCAGACCTCAGGGAGGAGACAAACTGACTTCAGGGAAGACTACCTGCTCTTCATTCCCCTCTCTAACTCCCCTCTCCTCTCCACTGAGAGCCAGTTCCATTGCTCAATAAAATTCTCTGCCTTCACTATCCTTCAAGTGTCTGCCTGACCTCATTCTTCTTGGATTCTGACAAGAGCTCGGGAGCCACCAAGTGCAGTTACACAAAAAGGCAGTTACACTGGCCCTTTGCCCTCACTGGTGGAGGACAGCTCCTCCACGTGAGGAGGCAAGGGGTCAACTGAGTTGTTAACAGACAGATATTCACAGACAGCAGAGCTGAGAGAGCACTATAACATGCCCTCTGGGGCCCCAGGGTTGCAGGCACAGTTCCTGCACAGAGCTTGCTCCTGCTGGTGCCTGGAGCAGCTGGCCAGACCCCTCACTTGCTCACTCACATCTGGTCTGGCCGTCGGCCCTGCAGGGAGCTTGCTCCTGCTGGCACCCAGAGATGCTGGCCAGCCACATCCTCCACTCACTCGCTCATGACTGGTCTGGCCTGCTGTGGGCCCTGCAAGAAGCTTATTCCTGTGACAGCGCCCAGAGTGGCCGGCTGGGTCCCACACACACTCGCTCACGTGCTCCCTTCTGCAAGGGGTTGAGCACCACAGACAGAGTGAATATTCAGCCCTGTTGCAAGTCTGACAAAGGGGCCAAGAAAAATCCTGGATCACTAAGATGTCCTCTGGTTCAGCCTGAGTCACCCATTTGTTGTTAACAAGATCACTGTGGCCTTGGGAATGGAGCAATCAGTTGGTCTCAGTATGAGTTAGGGACTCACCCAACTTCTGACTAGGGAAGTGGTATACTAATGACAGTCCCCACTAGAAACACATGAATGAAATGGGGAAAGAGAAATTCCACAAAAGAAGAGGATATTGTTATTAGAATAATGTAATGAGGGGCAGTATGCTGGTTAATAGAACATTTTCTATACACTGTATCATGCAAGCATTCACAGTCACTCGGATTTCAAAGAGTTTTTTTTTTTTTTTAATGAAGTTTAGGGCAATGAGGTGCTTAACTGAATTATTTTCCTCTTCCTGCTAGTCTTAGAGATCTAGCTATACCACCTATACAAGAAGTGGAATTAGAAGCACGTTTGATTGTATAGGAAAATCCCACTATTTCCACATGATTAGAAAATGTGGCTCAGTTTTTCAATAAATGTATATTTGGGATGAAGACTATTTGAATAACAATCATATTTCAGATAAACCATATGGGCCATTATGTTACCCATAAGCTATCCCTAGAAATAATTCTAAATTTGATGTCAAGAAGTTGCATTTTAAAAATGTCACAGAACTTACAATGCTACAACAGGATTTAATTCTTCACAAAAACTAATATCACTGAAAGAATGTCAAACTGCAGGTCAAAGACGACATGACTTTGAAGACTGAACTCTCAATTTTAGATTCCTTTTTAATTCATGTTATGTTATACCATAATATAAGAAAAGAAAGAAGCTGCATATGTTGTCAAACTTAATGGCAAACATTACATAGAATTGGCTAATTAAATAATAAGTGGATTCTGACTTATATTGAGGTGAATGTCAGAATTCATCAGTGTGAGCATTATTTGACAGGGGTGATAAATTTTGTTCTCTGGGGTTGATGTGTTTCAATACCCTTATGCATCCTAGGGCATTTCAAAGTATTTCACTGAGAGGCTAGATTAACAGCAGTCTGATTTACTGATACCTTTAGGGTGGACACTCTAATAAGCACGTATCTGGGATCTTTAAATGACTTAAGCTGTATTCATGCAAACTGAAAAGAGACAGAGAAGATAATAGTATGTGATTATATGCATAAATATGCCTGATATAGGCAGAAATGCTGATAAAGCTGAAATGGGGGAAAGAAAGCAAAACTTTTATATTAAGAGAGTTTTCAAGAAAGAGGAAAATGAAGATGGGCTATTTTTTTAGGGTTTATGGTTCACTGTCAAAACCTTAATGAAAAAAAAGTCGAGTAAATTTCAAGTCGTCAATACAAATATTTTATAGTAAATTGTCTATTTAAATCATAAATGGTCCAAGAAAATGAATATACAGAGAGGTTTTATGTTTGTGGAGTTCTTTCTATCAGTTTTAGTTACCATTTTGCCTCCATCTATGATATTTTCTTCTGTCATCACCTCCATGTTTCTCCAGACCCCATTATCTAAATCTGTTTTAAGAAGTGATAGACCATACACTAGACTGCAGGAAATGTTATGAGCTTATTTATTTTTAATAAAAACATTAAAAATAAGGAATACATTTATTTTCAGCATTAATTTATTTGTAAGTATTAAGAATAGAAATAGAAATTTAAGGTAAGTACAGTGTTATTGGTATTGAGACTTGCCTACCCATATAATGTTAGAATTTAGGAAATCATAGGGATAATCTGATAAGGCCTAAAGTGTTGGATTTACAGAATCTGATGAAACCTACTGACCTCATGATATATAATGGAATCATGGCAAATATATGATGTAATTGTATCAAGCTGAGCACTCGAGAGTTTCACAAAACTTTGTAACTACTAAGGCCCTTTCCCTGTTGAAACAGTCTTCACTTTGCCAGGCAGTGTAGCCTTCTCATCATTAGCAAGCATCCAAGGGGAAAGCCTGCAAATAAAAACTTCATTTCCAATTTGGAGGTACTGTTTTTAATTAACTAATTAATTAATTATACTTTAAGTTCTGGGGTAAATGTGCAGATCATGCAGATTTGTTACATAGGTATACATGTGACATGGTGGTGGTTTGCTGCATCCATTGCCCCTTCATCTACCTTAGGTATTTCTCCTAATGTTATCCCTCCCCAATCCTCCCACCCCCTGCTATTCCTCCAGTAGCCCCCCACCCCCCAGGCCCCAGTGTGTGATGTTCCCATCCCTGTGTCCAGGTGTTCTCATTGCTCAACATCCACTTTTGAGTGTGTTTGGTTTTCTGTTCTTGTGTCAGTTTGCTGAGAATGATGGTTTCCAGTTTCATCCATGTCCCTACAAAGGACATGAACTCATCTTTTTTATGGCTGCATAGTATTCCATGGTGTATACATGCCACATTTTCTTTAGACAGTCTATCTCTGATGGGCATTTGGGTTGGTTCCAAGTCTTTGCTATTGTGAACAGTGCCTCAATAAACATACATGTGCATGTGTCTTTATAATAGAATGATTTATAATCCTTTGGGTATACACCGAGTAATTGGATTACTGGGTCAAATGGTATTTATATTTCTAGATCCTTGAGGAATCGCCACACTGTCTTCCACAATGGTTGAACTAATTTACACTCCCATCAACTGTGTAAAAGTGTTCCTATTTCTCCACATCCTCTCCAGCATCTGTTGTCTCCTGATTTTTTAATGAAGGCCATTCTAACTGGCGTGAGATGGTATCTCATTGTGGTTTTAATTTGCATTTCTCTAATGACCAGTGATGATGAGCTTGTTTTCATATGTTTGTTGGCTACATAAACGTCTTCTTTTGAAAATTGTCTGTTCATATCCTTTGCCCACTTTTTGATGGGGTTGTTTGTTTTTTGCTTATAAATTTGTTTAAGTTCTTTGTAGATTTTAGATATTAGCCCTTTGTCAGATGGGTAGGTTGCAAAATTTTTTCCCATTCTGTTGGTTGCTGGTTCACTCTATTGATAGTTTCTTTTGCTGTGCAGAAGCTCTTAAGTTTAATTAGATCCCACTTGTCTATATTGGCTTTTGTTGCCATTGCTTTTGGTGTTTTGCTCATGAAGTCCTTGCCCATGCCTATGTCCTGAATGGTATTGCTCAGGTTTTCTAACATAGTATTGGAAGTTCTGGCTAGGGTCATCAGGCAAGAGAAAGAAATAAAGGGTATTCGAAGAGGAAGAGAGGATGTCAATTTGTCACTGTTTGCAGGTGACATGATTGTATATTTCAAAAACCCCATCATCTCATCCCAAAATCTCCTTAAGCTGATAAGCAACTTCAGCAAAGTCTCAGAATACAAAATCAATGTGCAAAACTCACAAACATTCCTATACATAAATAATAAGCAAATAGAGAGCCAAATCATGAGTAAACTCCCATTTACAGTTGCTACAGATTAAAATACCTAGAAATACAACTAACAAGGGATGTAAAGGACCTCTTCAAGGAGAACTACAAACCACTGCTCAAGGAAATAAGAGAGGACACAAACAGATCAAAAAATATTCCATGCTCATGGTTAGAAAGAATCAATATCGTGAAAATGGCCATACTGCCCAAAGTAATTTATAGATTCAATGCTATCCCCATCACGCTACCAATGACTTTCTTCACAGAATTGGAACAAACCACCTTAGACTTCATATGGAAGCAAAAAGAGTCCGCATAGCTAAGACAATCCTAAGCAAAAAAATAAAATAAAATAAAAATTTAAAAAAAAAAAAAGCTGGAGGCATCATGCTATTTGACTTCAAACAATATTACAAGGCTACTGTAATCAAAACAGCATAGTACTGGCACCAAAACAGAGATTTAGACCAATGGAATAGAACAGAGGCCTCAGAAAGAACACCACACAACTACAACCATCTGATCTTTGACAAACCTGATAAAAACAAGCAATGAGGAAAGGATTCCCTATTTAATAAATGGTGTTGGGAAAACTGGCTAGCCATATGCAGAAAGCTGAAACTGGATCCCTTCCTCACACTTTATACAAAAATTAACTCTAGATGGATTAAAGATTTAAACATGAGGCCTAAAACCATAAAAACTGTTTTTAGTAGCCCCATCCTCTGAGGAATTATAGATGGTGACCTCTGATATCTGCAGTCAATCCACACTTGCATGCTTCAGGACTTCAGTATCTAGGGTCCAGGGATACAATTCAAATCATATTTGTTTTCTCTAAGGTCAAGCACCAATAAATAAGTTGAACACCAATAATATTTTGGTGCTTTGTAGCTGATATGCTAAATCTTAAGAATATAGTTTGTTACTAAAAATGAAGGATGCTTAACGAGCAGTAGTAATTGTCAAAAATACATTATCCGTTAAGGCCAAAGGGCTGAGAGCCTTATTTAGTGTGCAAGAATAGAGAGAAAGTCAGGCCAGAGTAATAAGGGATATGTGAGTTCTTCACTGCAAGAACTTTGCTTATGAACCTGGGCACATAATTGATCCACCCAAATCAGTTTTTATACCCAGATTTCAAAGTCTTTTTAATACTTCTACCAAGAGATAAGTTTGATTTTTTTGCTTTATTATATCATATTTGTTGAACTCCATCTTGGAGGTTACCTAAGTATTCATTAACTCTCGCAAAGTATTGATGAGCAATAGAGTAAAACAGAAAGCAATATAATTTTCTTACCAATTTTATGAACACCAGTAGAAGCAGTAGTAGCAGCAACAAACAAAAATTTTTGTGTTAGGCACTGAGGATGAAGAGAAACACACAGGTCAGCCCCTTAATAGGTTCATAGTTAATTTCTAAGTAACCTTTGCAAAAGGAAGTGTTTGAATAAACTGGATGCAAAACAAAAAACTCACTATCTACTTATGAATGCTACTTTTAACTTTCATAAATTACTAAAGTATCAAATACTTTTCATCATTTAGAATAACATCCCTAAATGTGCCTTAATAAAAAAAAAGTACCAACAACGAAAATCTCACATACACAGTAGCTCGTCCCAGCTTTTTCACAGACTCTTGCATTTTTAAAAATGCTAATACTCACAGCCAGAAAAAAAAAAAAAAAGAATGATGTCCTTTGCAGCAACATGGATGCACCTGGAAGCCATTATCCTAAGAGAATTAATGCAAGAACAGACAACCAAATACCTCATTTTCTCACTTATAAGTGGGAGCTATACATGGGCACTCAAGGACATAAGGATGGTAACAACAGATACTGGAGACTACTGGACAGGAGAGGAAGAGAGAGGGGCAAAGATATAAAACTGAGGCTGGGCATGGTGGCTCTCACCTGTAATCCCAGCACTTTGGGAGGATCACAAAGTCAGCAGATCAAGACCATCCTGGCCAAAATGGTGAAACCATGTCTCTACTAAAAATATAAAAATTAGGCCGGGAGCAGTGGCTCATGCCTGTAATCCCAGCACTTTGGGAGGCTGAGGCAGGCGGATCATGAGGTCAAGAGATGGAGACCATCCTGGCCAACATGGTGAAACCCCATCTCTACTAAAAATACTTAAAAAATTAGCTGGGCGTGGTGGCGCATGCCTGTAGCTACTCGGGAGGCTGAGGCAGGAGAATTGCTTGAACCCGGGAGGCGGAGGTTGCAGTGAGCCGAGGTCACGCCACTGCACTCCAGCCTGGCGCCTGGTGACAGAGTGAGACTCTTGTCTCAAAAAAAAAAAAAAAAAATTAGCTGGATGTGGTGGCGCATGCCTGTAATCCCAACTACTCCAGAGGGTGAGGCAGGAGAATTGCTTGAACAAGGGAGTCGGAGGTTGCAGTGAGACAAGATTGCACCACTACACTCCAGCCTGGCAACAGAGCAAGACTCCATTTCAAAACAAAAACAAAAATAAAACTGATAGTATCTTTGTCTTTTAAAATTTAGAATCAGTTAATTTGAATATCATGTAACTGTGCAAGCAAAATTTCCCACTTATTTCTTGTTTACTAGTATAATTAATAGTTTCATTTCTCTTACTTGTCAAAAGATGAGCATACTAAGAAAATAAAAACACGTATTTGAAAACTCTAAGACAAATCAGCAAAGTACAGATATATAAGGTAATATTATGTGTAGCAACTTCTTAAATTACTATTTATTCATCTATCATTAGCTGGTGAAAAATCTCTTGCTATGTTAATGGTGACAAAGGAGTAGCTTATGAGACTACTGTAAGCAAAAGGGTAAAACTGTTATAATTTTAATATTCATTTGCAAACGTGATTTGAGATAATCTCAAAATTATTGCTATTTATATAAAGTATATGAATAACAAATATGCTTTTTGTATTTTGATGTGGTTGGGTAAGCAGTCAAATGTAAATTGTTTGAGAGAGTGTTGAAACACTAACTTGTTCACAATTTGGAAAACTAGAGAAAAATATTTTGAGAAGCAAAAAAAACCCTTGCAATAGATTTTTGGAAGTGTGGGCAGTAGTTATTAATAACAGTTTCAAAAAGTTCTCTGGGGGCTTACAAAAATCCATTTATTGTCAATGGCTGAAAACTAAATGCCATTTAAGAACCACTGCCTTATAAAGATTATTAAGATTAGGATACCATGTATATCCAAATTACAATCTGTTTTGATTGTAATGAGTCACCAGTTCTGATGACTTTGGGTAGATTTTCTGACTAGTAAGTTTATTCCAAAGTTTCAATTGAACTATTTTCTGTGACTTAAGAAAAAGAAATATTTCCTGACAAGAAATAAGTGAAGCTTTGCATTTTGATTGGAGAAAATACATGGAACAGATTTTCTTTTCTTTTGATATGGAATCTCACTATGTCACCAGACTGGAGTGCAGTGGTGCGATCTCAGCTCACAGCAACCTCCACCTCCTGGGTTCAAGTGATTCTTCTGCCTCTATTATAATATAATGGTGATTATATTATTTACACAAGGTGGATGAATAATTGACACGAATACCTGAAAATTTACCCATATATGAAATTTTTGTATATTAATCATATTTCCCATTTAAAATTCTAAGATGTATTCCAATGTATAAAGGATGGCTGCAAGACATAACAAAACTGTTCATTAAATTAAAAAAATAATTACCAGATGTAGATGATGGGGGGGAATGGAGGCAGCAAACCACATTGCCATGTGTATACCTATGCAACAATCCTGCATGATCTGCACATGTACCCCAGAATCTAAAGTATAATAAAAAAAATTAAAAAAATAATTACCTATTCATATATTTAATTCTTATTATTTTTATTATTTTTAGATGGAGTCTTACTCTGTTGCCCAGGCTGGACTACAGTGGTGTGATCTTGGCTCACTGTAATCTTCGTCTCCTGGGTTCATGCAATTTTCCTCCCTCAGCCTTCCGAGTACCTGGGATTATAGGCATGCACCACCATGCCCAGCTAATTTTTTGTATTTTCAGTAGAGAGGGTGTTTCACCATGTTGGCCAGGCTGGTCTCAAGCTCTTGACCTCAAGTGATCCATCTGCCTCAGCCTCCCAAAATGCCGGGATTATAAGCGTGAGCCGCCATGCCTGGCCTCTATATATACATATTTTAAAATGACTAAGAAGATGGCAGCTAAAATATACCACTGTTGCCCTATGTATATTCTTAACTTCAGTTTAGATAACTACCTTTCCTGAGTCAGCAGTTGCTATGTTGACAGGCAGAGGTGTGGGGAAATGTAAAGCTAGAAGCCTTGAGCTTTTCCAGGTCTGAAAATAGAGGACATATTGAAATTGCCCTCCTGGAATAGACAACAGATTGTGTACCAGTAGCAAAGAGCCCTGAAACAACAAGTGGGGAGAATATTTAAACTAATTTTGGCTCATGGAGATTCTTGTGATTACCTTTAGGGGCTGTATTCAAGCCTGGTGGATCTGAGAAGATATAGGGAATCTTATTAAGTGGACTAGTGAGTTCTCTCTACCTTGTAGATGGAATGACTAGAAAACTTGTCTTTAAAACAGAAGAGTCTAGAGGCAGAGAAATTTCTTTGCATTGTCAGACAGAGCACTGGTAACTTGCTGGCTCCTCTGTGGCTAAGCTCACTGAGGTATAGGCCACTGAGATTAGCACCACTCTTAGAACTGACACCACCTAAGGCAGCCCAGTGGCTGGTTGAATCCTGGTGAGTAGTCAAAGAAAAATATCAACTCACTTAAGGGGATATAGTACTCATGAAAAAAGAAAAAAAAGAACTATAAAAAAAGAACTGCTGGAAGAAACAAATAAAAACTTAAAAATAAAAACTTAAATTTAAAATGTAAGTAAAGATCAATAACCTAACTTTATATCTTAAAAGTTAGAAAAAAACAAAGAGTAAACTAAGCCAAAAGATGAAAGGGTACTTCCTCAACACAATATAAGGCATTGTGTAAAACCCACAGCTATGTACATTATACCCAATGATCAAAGAACAAAAGCATTTTCTCTACGATCAGGAACAAAACAAGGAGGCTGCCTTGATCATTGCTATTCAAATTGTACTGAAAGTTCTAGCCAGAGTAATTGGGCAAGAAAAAGAAACAAAAGGTATCAAAATTGAAGTGAAAGAATAAAACTGTCTCTGTTTCCAGATGGCATGATAGAAAATCCCAATAATCCACAAAAAAAGCTACTAAATCTAATAAACAAATTCAGCAAAGTTTTTGAGTACAAGGTCAATGCATAGAAATCAATTGTGCTCTTATATACCTCTAACAAATAATCTGAAAAAGAAATTAAGAAATTAATTCAATTTACAGTAATATCAAAGGAATAGAATGTCCCCCAAAAATTAGCCAAGGATATTATGATGGTTATTTTATGTGTCAACTGGGCTAAGAGATGCCCATATAGCTGATAAAATATTTCTGGATGTGTTAGTGAGGATGTTTTCAAAAGAGATTAATATTGGAAGTGGTTGGCTGAGTAAAGAAGATTATCTTTGCTGATATGGGTGAACATCTTCCAATCTGCTGAAGGTTGAATAGAACAAAGAGGCAGAAGAAGAGTAAACTGGCTCTATGCTTGGGCTGGGGAATCCATTTTCTTCTGCCCTCAGACATCAGCAGTCTCGGTTCTCAGGCTTTCAGACTTGGACGAGACTTAACACTCTAGCCCTCCAGTGTCAGGCTTTCTCATTTGGAATGAAACTATACCATCAGCTTTCTGGGGTCTTCAGCTTGCAAATGGCAGATCATGGGACTTCTCGGCCTCAGTAATTGTGTGAGCCAATGCTAAATAATAAATATCCTTCTATATATTTCTATATATATCCTATTGGTTCTGTCTCTCTGGAGAACCCTGATTAATACAGAGGTGAGAGAGTTGTACACTGAAAACTACAACACATTACTGAAAGAAATTTCAGAAGACTTAAATGAAAGGAAACACATTAGTGTTAATAATTTTGAAAATTCAATATTGTTATGAGGTCATATTACCCAAATAAATCTATATATTTAATGCAATCTTTATGAAAATTCCACTGATGTTTTTTGAAAAAAAAAAAAAAAACAGCTAATTCTCAAACTCGTGTGGAATTGTGAGTGTCCCCTAATAGCCAAAAAAATCTTGAAGTAGAATAAAGTTGGAGGACTCACATTTTCTGATTTCAAAACCTTTTACAAAGACAATACTTTCAGGGACCATTTCTATAGTTCACTCCTAGAGAAGTTTCTCTGAACATGGAGAGCATGAAAAAACTAAAAGGAAAGAAAAGACCATTACCAGCCACTACAAAAGCACACTGAAGTACACAGACAAGTGACACAATAAAGCAACCACATAAACAAGTCTGCAAAATAACCAGCTAAGATCATGATGAAAGGATCAAATCCAAAATTATCAATACTAACCTTAAATGTAAATGGACTAAATGGCCCAATTAAAAAACACAGAGTGGCAAGCTGGATAAAGAACCAGAACCAGTTCAGTCGTATGCTGTCTTCAAGAGACTATCTCACATGCAATGACACACATAGGCTCAAAATAGGAGGGGGGGAGGAAAACTTACCAAGTAAATGGAAAACAGAAAAAAGCAAGGGATGAAATCCTAGTTTCTGACAAACAAATTTTAAACCAGTAAATATCATAAAAGACAAAGAAGGCATTATGTAATGGTAAAAGGTTCAATTCAAGAAGCAGAGCTTACTATCATAAATGTATATGCACCTAACACATGAACACTCAGATACATAAAGCAAGTCCTTAGAGACCTTCAAAGAGACTTAGACTCCCACACACTAATAGTGGGAGATTTACACCCCACTGGCAATATTTGACAGATCATCGAGATAAAAAATTAACAAAGATATTCAGGACCTGAACTTAGCCCTAGATCAAATGGACCTTATAGAAATATATAGAACTTTCCACCTCAACACAACAGAATATACATTTTTATCACCACATGGCATTTATTCTGGAATCAATCACATAAACAGAAATAAAACACTCTTCAGCAAACACGAAAGAACTGAAATAATAACAAACAGTCTCTCACACCACAGCACAATCAAATGTAAAATCCAGACTAAGAAGTTCACTCAAACCCATACAATTACATGAAAATTGAATAACGTGCTTCTTAATGAATTTTGGGTAAGTAATGAAAGAAGGCAGAAATCAAGAAGTTCTTTGAAACTAATGAGAACAAAGATACAATATAACAGAATTTCTGGGACACAACTAAGGCAGTATTAAGTGGGAAATTTATAGCACTAAATGCCCACATTGGAAAGGTAGAAAGATCTCACATTAATAACCTAAACAACTAAAGAACTAGAGAATCAAGAGCAAACAAATCCAAAAGCTAGTAGAGAACAAGAAATAACCAAAATTAGAACTGAACTGGAGACAGAAACATAAAAAACCATTCAAAAGATCAATACATCTAGGAGCTAATTTTAAAAATTAATAAAACAGACCACTAGCTAGACTAATAAGAAGAAAAGAGAAGAATCAAATAAACACAATCAGAACAGCTAAGGTGATATCACACTGACCCCACAGAAATACAAACAACCATCAGAGAATACGATGAACACTTCTATGCTCATAAACTAGAAAATCTAGAAGAAATGGATACATTCCTGGACACATATACCTTCCCAAGACTGAACCAGAAAGAAACTGAATCCCCAAATAGACCAATAACAAGCTGTGAAATTGATGCAGTAATAAATAGCTCACAAACAAACAAACAAACAAAAAAAAGCCCAGGACCAGACAGATTCACAGCTATAGTCTACCAGATGTACAAAGAAGAGTTGGTACCACTCTTACTGAAACTATTCCAAAAAATTGAGGAGGAGGAACTCCTCTCTAACTCATTATATGAGGCCAGCATCATACTGATACCAAAACCTGGAAGAGATATGACAAAAAAAGAAAACTGTAGGCCAATATCCTTGATGAACATTGATGTAAAAACTCTCAACAAAATAATGGCAAACTGAATTCAGCAGCACATTAAAAAGCTTATCCACTGCAATCAAGTTGGCTTTATCCTCAGGATGCAAGGTTGGTTAATACACGCAAATTAATAAATGTTATTCATCACATAAACAGAACTAAAGACAAAGACCACATGATTATCTCAATAGATGCAGAAAAGGCTTTTGATAAACTTTTCAACATCCATTTATGTTTAAAACTCCCAATAAACTAAGTATTGAAGGAACATACCTCAAAATAATAAGAGCCATCTATGAAAAACTCATAGCCAACATCATACTGAGGCAAAAGCTGGAAGAATTACCCTTGAAAACTGGTACAAAAACAAGATGCCCTTTCTCACCACTCTTATTTAAACATAGTATTTGAAGTTCTGGCAAGGGCAATCAGACAAGATAAAGAAATAAAGAGCATTCAAATAGGAAGAGAAGAAAGTCAAACTATCTCTATTTGCAGATGATGTAATCTTATATCTAGAAAACCCCATGGTCTCAGCCCAAAAGCTTCTTAAGCTGATAAACAACTTCAGCAAAGTCTCAGGATACAACATCAATGTGCAAAACCACTAGCATTTCTATACACCAACAACAGCCAAGCCAAGAACCAAATCAGGAACAAACTCCCATTCACAATTGCCAGAAGAAGAATAAAATATCTAGGAAAACAGCTAACTAGGGAGGTGAAAGACCTCTACAAGGAGAACTAAAAACCGCCACTAAAAGAATTCAGAGATGACACAAACAAGTGGAAAAATATTCCATACTCATGGATAGGAAGAATCAATATTTTGAAAATGGCTATACGGCCCAAAACAATTTATGAATTAAATGCCATTTATATTAAACTACCATTGATATTCTTCAGAGGACTCGAGAAAACTATTTTTTAAAATTTATATGAAACCAAAAAAAAAAAAAAAAAGGAGCCCAAATAGCCTTGGCTATCCTAAGCAAAAAGAATAAAGCTGGAGGCAACATGCTATCTGACTTCAAACTATTCTACAGGGCTACAGTAATCAAAACAGCATGGTGCTGGTATCAGAATAGACACATAGACCAATGGAACAGAATACAGAACCCAGAAATAAGACCTCACACCTACAACTATCTGAGCTTTGACAAACCTGACAAAACCAAACAATGGGGGTAAAGATTCCCTATTCAATAAATGGTGCTGAGATAACTGGCTAGCCATATGCAGAAGATTGAAACTGGATCCCCTTCTTACGTTATATACAAAGGTTAACTCAATATGGATTAAAGACTTAAATGTAAAACACAAAACTATAAAAACTGTGGAAGACAACCTAGGCAATACCATTTTGGACATAGAGATGGGCAAAGATTATATGACAAAAATGTCAAAAGCAATTGCATCAAAAGCAAACATTGACAATTGGGATCTAATTACACTAAGAGCTTCTGCATAGCAAAAGAATCTATCAACAGAGTAAAGAGACAACCTCCAAAATGGGAGAGAAAATTTTTACAAACTGTGTATCAGACAAAGGTCTAATATCCAGTATCTATAAGGAACTGAAACACATTCTCAAGAAAAAAGCAAACAACCCCATAAAAAAGTTAGCAAAGGACAAGAACAAATATTTTAAAAATAAATAAATAAACGCAGCCAACATGCATATGAAAAAAAGCTCAGCATCACTGATCATTAGAGAAATGCAAGTCAAAACCACAAAGAGATACTTTCTCAGACAAGTCAGAATGACTATTTTTAAAAAGTCAAAAAATAACAGATGCTGGTGCAGGTGTGACGAAAAAGGAATGCTGATTCACTGTTGGTGGGAGTATAAATTAGTTCAGCCATTGTGGAAGACAGTGTGGTGATTTCTCAAAGACCTAGAGACAGAAATACCATTTGACCCAGCAATCCCATTACTAAGTATATACCCAAAGGAATAGAAATCATTCTATCATAAAGACACATGGATGTGTATATTCATTGCAGCACTCCTCACAATAGCAAGGAAATAAAATCAACTTAAATGCCCATTGGTGATAAACTGGATAAAGAAAATGTGGTACATAGATGAGATCATGTCCTTTGCAGGGACATGGATGGAGCTGGAGTCATTATCCTTAGCAAACTAACAAAGGAATAGGTACCAAACATGGCATGCTTTCACTTATAAGCAGGAGCTAAATGATGAGAACACATGGCCACATAGAGAGGAACAACACACCCTGGGGCCTTTTGGAAGCTGGAGGGTAGTAGGAGGAAGTGGATCAGGAAAATAACTAATGAGTACTAGGCTTAATAGCTGGGTGATGATCTATACAACAAATGCCATGACACAAGTTTACCTATGTAAGAAACCTGCACTTGTACCACTGAACTTAAAATATAAGTTAAATAAAAACAAACAAACAAAAAACTTTCTTCAAAGCTTAAAGTAATCAAAACAGTGTGGTATTAACATTAGGGTATACATATAGACCACTGGAATAGAATTGAGTCCAGAAATAAAACCATACAACTATAGACAACTGATTTTTAGCAATCACATTATGACAATTTAATGGGAAAAGAATAGTCTCTTTAACAAGTGGTGCTAGGACAACCAGATTTCCGCATGCAAAAGAATTAAGGTAGACCCTTACCTCACACCACATACAAACATGAACTCAAAATAGACCAACAACCTATATACAGAAGTTAAAACCATAAAACTCTTAGAAAAAAACAAAGAAGTAAATCTTTATAACCTTGGATTTAGTAATGATTCTTAGATATGTCACCAGAAGCATAGCAACAACAACAACAACAAAATAGAATAAATTTGTCTCTACCAAAATTAAAAACTTTTGTGCAGTACAGAACAGTTAACTGAAAACACAACACACAGAATGAAAGAAAATATTTGCAAACCATATATTTGATATTTACAATAGTAAAAATGTAGAAACAGTATAAATGTCCATCAACAAATGAAGGCATATACAAAGTTTGATATGTATTTAAAATGAGAGGTCATTTAGTCATTAAAAAGAATAAAGTATTGATATATGCTACAAGGTGGGTGAACCTCAAAAACATTAGGTTAAATGAAAGATTCTGGTGCAAAAGATTACATATTGTATGATTCCATTTATATGAAATATCTAGAATAGATAAATCCAGTGGTAGAATGTATTTTGGTTATTATTAAGAACTGAGGGGGAGTTTTACTTTGGATTGATGAAAATGTTTTGAAGCTACGTAGAGGTGCTTATACAACACTGTAAATGTACTAATTGTCTATTGTTCATTATGAAAGGACTTTATGTGAATTTTACCTTGAAAAATTATTAAACAGACAAACATGATAAAAGCCGAGTTCTTAAGGAGATTCTAATATATCATAGTCACTTTATTTTCCCCAAATTGGAATTAAGAAAAAAAAACTGTAATTAAAATTATAAATTGGTAAATGAATTGACTGAGACAATGGTTTCCATTAAGAAACTGATAGTGCTCTTGAAGATCAAATGGAAATAATATCTCAAAACACAGAGGAGAAATTCCAAGGTACAGAAATTATGAGGGGAAAAAGGGGGACTAGGAGGAACTATCAAGAAGACCTGCTAGGAGGTCCAGAAGAAGAAAAAAGAACAGGTGGAAGACAATCAATAACTAATAAATGCTAGAAGAAACTTAAATCAAAAAAAGTCTGAGTTTTCCTTTTGAAAATTTAGTTTCCAGGCAGAACTTTAAAAAGATATATATAAGTAAAATTTCCAACTCTAAAGATAAAGAAATAATTATGCAAGTTTCCGAACAGAAATTATATAGAAGGAACACCAAACTGACATTAAACTTCTATCTATGAGAGTGAATCCTAGAAACATTATCAAGTACTACAGGGAGAAGAGAGCTTCCACTTGTGTATCCTATATGCAGTCCAGATATTGTTCACTTAAGGAAAAATAGGTATTTGCAAATGTGCAAGAATTCAGAGAGTATGTTTTCAGTATACCCCCCTCTAAAGAAAATATGCAGGTTCTAACCAACAAATGAATCAGAACAGACTTCAAAATAGGGAATATGAGAAGAGAAAAAATGATGAGAAAAATCTATATATGTATGTATGTGTGTATATATATGGTATATACATGCAACATAAATTATCATGTATAAAAATTTATATTATACATTTATGCTATATAAAATTATATTTAAGTGGTTAATGAGAGGATGATTGGGAATGTGTAATCTAAATGTTAAAAACCAACTCCTAAAACAGAAGGCTGGGTGCAGTGGCTCACACCTGTAATCCCAGAACTTTGAGAGGCTGAAATGGGTGGATCACCTGAAGTCAGGAGTTCAAGACCAGCCTGGTAAACATAGAGAAACTCTGTCTCTACTAAAAATACAAAAATTAGCTGGGCGTGGTTGTGCATGCCTGTAATCCCAGCTACTTGGGAAGGTAAGGCATGAGAATGGCTTGAATCCAGGAGAGGTAGAGGTTGCAGTGAGCCAAGATTGTGCCACTGTACTGCAGCCTGAGTGACAGAGTAAGACTCTGTCTAAAAAAAAAAAAGAAGAAAGAGGAAGAGAAAGAAGGAAAAAAGATACATTGTATGAAAATAACTTTGTAATTATTAGAAATTAAAATACTAAATTATCTCAGCAAAGTTTAACAGTTGAGATTAGGCTGGGAAAGAGGAAGAGGCTGAGAAAGAACCATCAAAGTTCTCAAAGGGAGTGAAGAGAGTGAGAAGTGAGAACACTGACTCTAAAATTCATGCCATATTGCGCAGAAGAGAAAATAGCAACAATGGTGATGAAAATAAGTTATATCTTGTTTTCATATAACAGTAGGAAAATATGTGTTTGACTGTCAAGGAAAGACAACCACTTGTAGAGTAGGAAAACACAGTGGAACTTCCATATTAAAAGAGCAAACAAAGGGAATGAATAGAAACTAGGGGAAAAAAACAGCAAAAATTAAGAACAAGAAGTACAAAAAGTAACACAGGTGATGAATATATATGTTATATGAAATACCAAGAAGCTATATAACATTATTTAAAGCAGAAACTATCAGACTGAGTCAAATATGAAATCCATTCCATATTGTTTAAAACAAACACACTTAAAATAAAATGTGAAGAAAAGCTGAAAATAAAAGAATGGGCAAGAAAGACAAGGCTAATAAGAATTATCAGAAGGCATACTGGTAATATTAACATTGAAGAGGGTGGAATTTAACATTACAAGCACTAAGGAAGAGAAAGATACATAAGGAAGTGATTTCAAAAGTTCAACTTAAGAAAACTGCCATCAAACTCTGCGGTTAGTCAATATAGCTATCATGTACAGTAAGCAAACACTAAATTTTAAAAAAGTGATAATTTGATTAAATACCATTGTTGAGGGAAATAATGCATTTCAACATTTCTAAAAAATAAGGCTCTAGTAGGTATCAAAGTAATTAAGGTTATAGTGGAATTTATCAATATACTCAATAACTTGATTTTATGTGTGTGTATAAATTGTACTGCTTGAATAGAGAATACACTTTCGTATGTCTCCTTAACATTCACACAATTTGATCATGTGCTTGATCACAAAGCAATATTTAAAGATGGTAGGGATATTATTTCTAGGTTTCAGTTGCTGATTAGAATAAAATAAAATTAGAAATCAATACATTTTAAAGTGATTAAAAATTCAGCTACATGGAAATTAAGGCACACATTCTTACATAAAATCTTTGGCTCCAAAAGGAAATCAAAAGTGATATTACAGATTATCTTGAAATTAAGAATAAAAGAAACCATATCAAAATCAATGAGACACAGTGCAAGATGAACTTAGAGAAAACTTTTTAGCCTTAAATAGCTTAATTATTAAAGCAGAAATAATAAAATAATGGAAACTATTACTCATCATAAGGCATTAGGCAAAAAAGCAGTTTTCTAGAGGAAACTAATCAAAGCAAAAGTTGACTTTAAACAATAAAAAACAACTACAAAATTAAAGCAAGGATGAATAAAAATATTGAGAGTAAAATATAATACATATTCACAAGATATTAAAATGGTAAAAAAAAGAAAGTATGCAATTCTATTGTAAAACTTTTGAAATTCTAGTGTATATGTACGCATGTCTCACTCTCTCTCTAAGGCGGATCCAAACAGAAGTAACTAATAAATCAGTAACCACAGAAGATACTGGAAAAGTAATTACAGACTTACCACTATAAAACGTACCGGTACTAAATGCTCCACTGTTAGCAGCGGCGAATCTGTATGGGTCTGTAGCAATCTAAATTCTTGCTTCCTCAGGAGAAAGAATTTGACTGAGGGGCATAAGGCAGAAGGAGCCACTGAGGCAAGTTTTAGAGCAGGAGGGAAAGTTTATTACGTTAGTGTACTTCTGGGGTCTAGAGTCACTTCTCTCTTGATTCTTCCTTTGGGGTGGGCTGTCCACACGCACTTGCTTGAGCCCACTTACCCAGCTCCTGAGATCTTATCAGGAAGCTGCTAATCATCAGTTTCAGGTGTTTTGTATCTATTAGGAGACTGCCTTTCTCTTGCACCGGCTGTCACCAATTATTCTTTTAGCGAGACAGTTAATAACCGTCTGATCATCACCTTATGGTCACCTGACATTTCTGGCGGGGGGGGGGGGGGGGGGGGTGGGTGTGTGTGTGTGGTCCTTTTCTGCCCTGCTTGTGCCTAACTAGCTACCCACTGCAACACTACCACTAAATTCCATCTTACCTTTAAATAATAGGTATCAAAATACTCTTTAAACTTTCTATTTTGTTTTATAAATCAAGCACTAAACGTAATAATAAAACCTGAAAATGATAGTAAACTACAGAGAAGTCACACTTATGAATACAAATGCAAACATTTTAAATAAAATGACAATTAGAATGTCGTAGATTTTCAAAGACAGATATGCTATGACCAACTAGGGTGTAATTCTGGCAATGCAAGGATAGGACAATATCAGGAAAGTTTAACAAAATAAATCAAGTCATGAACAAATTAAAGGAAAAAAATTATCATAAGAGATGCTGGAAAAGGCATTTGATAAAATTCAGCAGCTATTCCTAATTTTAAAAAGCCTTAAGAAAAATAGAAATATAAGTATGAGAAATTGTGGTAGAAACAAAGATTTGTTTTTGTGTTTAGATTCAGAAAACTGACTGCATATTTTAGTATTGGTTTGATAGCAGCAGCTGCAGGGACAGAAGCTAACATAAATGTTTTTTTCTTAACTCAGTTAAGGTATCACAAAAGGAAAGAAGAAAAATTCCTCCAAAGTAAGGATGGTATGTACAATTCAAGTGACTATTCACATAATGTTTCATGAACCAATGATACTCCTGAATAGCAGGTTTTAGGATTACATGGCATTCTCTAAAATACTTTTTTCAAGGTTTAGATTTCATAAAAGACTTGATGTTAAGGTAATGGTAATCTCTGTTGTAAAATAGTTTGATATCTCAGTGATCATGACACAGTTTTTTTTTTTTTTGAGATGGGGTTGGGCTCTGTCACCCTGGTTGGAGTGCAATGGTGCAATCTTGGCTCACTGCAGCCTCTGCCTCCTACGTTCAAGTGATCCCTCCACCTTCGTCTCCAGAGTAGATGGAACCACTGATGCATGCCAACACACCTGGCTAATTTTTTGCTTTTTTTTTTTTTTTGGTAGAGATGGAGTTTCACCATCTTGCCCAGGCTGGTCTCAAACTCCTGAACTCAGGTGATCCACCTGCCTCAGCCTCCCAAAGTGCTAGGATTACAGGTGTGAGCCACTATGCCCAGCCAGTAGATATATCTCTTTATATTTAGTGTTAAGGGCCATGCTGGGCCAGCTTCATGGGCACAAGACTAGTGTAGTTGTACAAGGTCGCATGCTCAGAAGGGCACCAAACTTGAGGTTGAATGCTCTACAGTCACTCTCTTGACAATTATAATAATTTTTCTTTGAATTTCTATTTTAAAAGTGAAGTCAAATGGGATCATGGAGTATGCATGGTGGTGAGGGGAAGGGGAGAACTTGGAGCCTGGAGTCACATGTAATCTCTGCCTCCTGCCACCTCTCTGCCTCCTTGGATGGATTCTCAGCTGCCTGCTCTCTGTCTCCCAGCTTTCCATACGCTTCCTGGTTTCTACCTCCTGCTGTCTTTCAGAAACTGCTACAATCCTCTCTTTGGCATGGGTCTAGGAACCAGACAAGAAGGGCTGGGGCTGGGACCTGAGCCCCATGGCATCTTGGGGCAGGGCTTGGCAACTGGCTGGCAATATCATAGTGCATGACTCCTGGGGGCAAGCTTTTTTTCCCCACTCCATCCAGTTTTCAGTTCGATCTGGTAGAGGCAAGGGTTGCAACTTTCAGGTTCATTCATCTGTGATTGGTTAGAGCAGCAGCCTTATGGGAAAGGGAGATTCCTAGCTTTACTTCTCTTCTCCTAACGAGAGTGTGAAGCTTCTATCTGGCTGCTGGCTGGCTAGGGGACCTGGCAGCTGGTGGGCTCCAAGATAGGCCAAATCATGGTCCAGTTCTTGAGTGCTTGTGAATGTCTATACTTGCCCAAGAACATTGCCATGCTCCAGAGAGTGTGACAATAAAGAGCAAATTAAAAACTATGACAGACCAAGAAAGAGAAAGTTATAAAAAGAGAAAGTTTTTATTTTAGTATCATTGGTGGTACATTTTTCTTGCATTTCGAACAAAGAACCCCACATTTCCATTTTGCCCTTGGCCTTACAAATTATGTGGCTGATGCTGGTGTCAGGAAACACAATATAGAGGATCCGTAATTTACGATTGTGAACAGAGCATGGTCAATTTTCTTTTCTTTTTTTTTTCTTTTTTGAGACAGAGTCTCACTCTGTCACGCAGGTTGGGGTGCAGTGTCACGATCTCAGTTCACTGCAACCTCTGCCTCCTGGGTTCAAGCAATTCTCATGCCTCATTCTCCCTCATAGCTGGGATTACAGGCACACACCGCCACACCTGGCTAATTTTTTTTGTATTTTTAGTGGAAATGAGCTTTCATCATGTTGGCCAGGCTGGTCTTGAACTCCTGGCCTTAAGTGATCTGCCCATCTCGGCCTCCCAAAATGCTGGGATTACATGCATGAACCACCATGCCTGGCCAGAGCATGGTCAAATCTCATTTTATTTGTTTTAGCCTGATTAGTTAGATAGTAAGGCTTTATTTTGAAGTTTACAGACTTATGAAAAATTAATATGTGTCTTTTCAGGATAGAGAAAGACTATTTATGGCAAAGCTTCTGAATAGACAAAAGTATCTGTAGGTTCATGAGATTGTTTCTTCCTTGTGCAAGGAATCCATATCAGATTGTGATTTATAGTTCTCCACTAATCAAGGGTACACAAGAGTTTCAAAGGAGACTTTTTGAATCAGAAAACCAAAGGTACTATACATAATATGGTAAATATTATTTCACAAAATCAGTAACAGTCACAGTCAAAATGCCATCAAAACTTTGCAACATGCACAAAATTATTAAAAATATTGCATAAAATTACCTTCAGGCTATGTGTATAAGGTATATGTAAAACATAAATGAATGTTGTGTTTAGACTTGGTTCCATAACCAAGATATCTCATTATGTGTATGCAAATATTCTAAAATCCCAAAAAATTTTGAATCTAAAACACTTGTAACCCCAAGAATTTCAGATAAGGGAAACTCAGTCTGTACAACATATATACACACACATTATATAATTATATGGGCATTTGTTTACTAAAAAGCCAATTTTTAAAAATTATAATCCTTTCTAAATATTATAAATGTAATTAGAAAACCTTATGAAATTTAGAAAAATACAAGGTGTTTATGTTAGAATGTGAAAGTTTTTTGTTTCTTCCCCATGTCACTGTTAAGAGTTTGGTGTGTATTCTTCCCAAACTTTTACACACAGACACACACAGACACACATGCACACACACGTATTTGTTTTTCCTTAAAGATAGGCTAGTATGCTATTCTTTGTAATTGATATTTAACTTGCTTGCTCTGTCTTCCAACATACACCTCAACAGTTCTCCATTGTAATACTCAAGCATCTGCCTTACTTTTTTTTTTGAGTTGTTTCATAAAGTAAATGCACCATAACTAATTAAATCATTTTCATATTTCTGAACAAATTGGTGTCTCTAATTTTTGCAATTATGAATATTTTTGTAAAAAAATTCTACCTCTAATAACTGTTCTTGCCCTCTTGCCAAAGACCACCAGAAAGTAAGTTGGGTTCATTGCTTATTGCAGTAATGGAGACCACACACATTATGAGGAGCCACAGGGCTATCTCAGTAAGAGTGCGTTAGAAAGGACTTACAAAATTTGCGTTGTGGCTAGATAATTTAGATAAAGTTCAAGGAAGTGGTCTTTATTTGTTTGCTAGTGTTGTTTTGCTTTGCTTTGATCTAATTTTGTCGTAGTCACCAAGTGACCTGTCTGATGTTGGTGTTCTAAGAGACTGTTATGTCCAACAGAACATCTCTATGGGCACCAGACAAGCAACATCAGGCCCAACTCTAAGTGTCAGGCCAATTCTTGGATATCAGGAGCTGATTTCTCTTCTCAAAATCAATCCTACAGAAATATTCATACAAGTGTCAGGATCAAGGAATATCTATATTTTAAATTTTAAAGATATTCCCAAAAGGCTGCACCAAACGTGTATCCCAACACCAAGGGAGGGGTGATGAAAGGATAGCTCGAAGCCCCAGTGGGAAATTTCTTTTAATGAATAACTTTGCTCAGAGCTGACACATATAGCCATAATCCTTTCATTTCTCTCCATAAGGAGAAAGTAAGCAGGAGAAAAACCAGAGAGGTCTTTATTACCTAGAACTTTAATCAAAGTTTTTTATCTCTCTCTTTGGACTCAGGTCAGCATGTCACTAAAACATGCAAAACAAGAGGAAAGTCTCATGATTTTTTGCTAAGTTTGTCTTTTATATTCTACAAAATTGGGAAGTAAATATTTTGTTATAAATAATCCTTTAGAAACATATCATTCTATTCAAAGCGGAGCCTCTGCCATTTTTCTGAGGAAAGAGAACTGCTGCTTTTATAACTGTCTGACAGTTGGTAGTTTCTTATCATTTATCAGTTTTTAATTGAGGATTTCTTGCTTGATATTTGACAGAGATCAAGTCAGCCAGTGGAGAGTTTTTTCTCCTTTTGTTCTGGCAAAGAACAGTCAATGGAAAAGAGAGAGCATGAGAACGCACTTGCGAGTAGCATAGAGAAGTATCGCAGGCCCATTAAACACCCATGAATATAAATTTCACTGAATTAGTTCCCATTTCATAAAGTTTTTTTTTTTTGGTAAACAAATTTAACATATTGGCTTGCACTATATAAAGGGTTATCTGGATTCCTATAGCACTGGACAGTCAATCAAAAGGAAAAAAAGGAACAGTGGCTCACACCTGTAATCCCAGCACTTTGGGAGGCCAAGGCAGGCAGATCACCTGAGGTAAGGAGTTCATGACCAGCCTGGCCAACATGGTGAAACCCCATCTCTACTAAAAATACAAAAATTAGCCTGGTGTGTCGATGCGCCTGTAGTCCCAGCTACTGGGGAGACTGAGGCAGAAGAATTGCTTGAACCTGGGAGGTGGAGGCTGCAGTGAGCCATGATCACGCCACTGCACTCCAGCCTGGTGACAGAGTGAGACTCTGTCTCAAAAAAAAATTAAAAAGGAAAATAATATTTTATTAAATATTGTCCTGATGCTCTCTGGTCTCTTGAAAAATGCCATTCTCTATAGAGGGGGAGAAATTGTATGAAAGTCATTCTAACCATGCTTTTAACAATGGGAGCAGAGATGATGTTGCTTTGTTTTTTAGTATGCCATCAATTTCTTCCCTTCTTTCCTTCCTTCCTTCCTTATTTCCTTCCTTCCTTTTCTTCCTTCCTTCCTTCTTTTCTTCCTTCCTTTCCTCTTTCCCTCTCTTCCTTCCTTTCTCCATCTTTCTCTTTCTTTCTCCTCCCTCTCTCCCTCCCTTTCCCCCTCCCTTTCCTTACTTCTTTCCTTTCTTTTTTCTCTTTGTTTCTTTCTCTCTCTCTCTCTCTCTCTCTTTCCTTCTTCCTAACAAATGAATAGTCCTCATATCACTGAAGTCATACCAAAGCAATTCCTACACTTAAGGACTTGTGAATGTTTAAGAATTATATTTTTTTCTGCTCTTTCTACATTTATATAATTTAAGAATTATATAAATATAATTCTTAAACATTAGATTATATAAATATAATTCTTAAAAAAATGTTTAAGAATTGTATTTATCACCTGTCTACTCTTATTTTTGCTTGGTCATTTGTTTTATCTCTCTTCATAATGATAATAAAAACCTCAAAAAATAACTGTGTGTTGAAGACCAAGCTTGTTTTATTTAAAATGCATTCCTAATAGAGTGTTAATGAACTCTCAAGGCCTGCCTTACTCTTGCCTTATTCTACATATTAGTTTTATAACAAATTAGTTTTAGCTCAGAGGTTCTTTTCCATTCAATCTTACGAGGTGCTATAAAAAAGTCTTTCATTACAAACAAACTCTAAGAAAATAATCTGTTTACCAGTTTCAAAGAGGGTGAAGGGACAAGATTCCCTCTCTTATGAATGTGACTACTGAAAATGAGGCCATCAAATATAACTATTCTTACTTAAGGTACTGAGAAGTGGTTTTATTTGATATCTAATAGAGATATTATCAAGTCAAAAGCATGCATAATTTCTCCAAACAGAGAGCGTGACTTGCAGAATATTTTATGCTTCTATCTGCTCCCATTATTGTGTCTTGTGTAAGTTATCTCGTAGGAAAGGCCAAGGCTCATGATCTCCTATTCTAAGCTAAGTGAAAGTGTTAAAAATCAGGTATAGAGAAGATTTTAAAAATGATAAATAGTACCAAATCCAGATTTTCCAAGTTTCTTGGCATAGTATTTAACCTATTTCCCACTAATTTCAATGCATAATCTTTGCTGTGTACTCAAAACGATCTTTCCGTTCCACATTATACTTACTCATACATTTAATTCTTCACCTTTCTCCCCCTCAAATTGATTTTGATTTAGTTGAAAAACAAGACAATAGACTTGTAAGGTATATTAATTGAAGGGAATTGATGTTTAGAATAGATGCCTGGGACTGGAACAAGGGCTGGACCTGGAAAGATGATCTGAAAACACATCTAAGGACAGATCCGTCTCTTGGGCTTATGCCAAATGTTCTCTTTCCTCTGTGTATCTGTTAATACATCATTTTCCACTCTCTACCAACTAGAATCCTTTGTCTAAAAACTGATATTCTTTCACAGCCTTACTTGGCCCCTAGCCTAACTCATGGCATCTTTTTATGGACTGTAGGCTTCCAAATAGTTCAGATTTTAATTTTAGCTTCTCTAGAATGAGTTACCTATTGGACTTGTTTATCTTTTCACAAAAGGCTATGTCCCAGGTTGTTGACAGTGCTAAGAATCAGTAGCCCTTGAGTCAGATGCCTACTCCTACTTGACACTGTTGTGGCTAGAAAGAAACAAGTCACCTGGTGGCAGGGCCAGATTATGACATTTAGGAGTACAAAGAATCAAAAATTATAGTGTGAAACCATAAGCTTACGTGTATGCATTAATTAAAATAGATTGATTCAGTAACTTCAAATCTTAAAACTCTGGATAGATTTATCAGAGCTAAATCTCTCTCTCTCCCTCTTACACTCTCCCTTCCTCCTTCCCTCTCTCTTTCTGTACCCACACCTTTCTGGTCATTTAAGCTAAGCAATTGTTTGGTCTAAGTACTGGCGATATGGCACTGTCTGGCAGAAAACACTACTATGTGGTCAGCAGTGGCTGAGTATAGATTGATTCCCCCAGGAGAGAGCATGGATGGCAGCAATATTAACCTCACCAAAATATTCAAGTTGTCCTTTTTCCCCTCCTGTCAACATGTGTTCGTCCTAACAAGCCTGGTCAGGTATGATTTCTTCAATGAGGCTTTGCTTAGCAAGGTTGGTCTTTAATGATTCCTTTTTTCCTCTGAACTTCTGGAACCCATATAATCGGAACCAAACAAATTTCAGCTTTTTAATTACATTTATTTTGTATTTTCTGCTTTTATTCACATTGTTGGTGTTTAGACTCATTTTAATTTAAAGATGCCTGAAGACAGGATGTGCATTATATATTTGTTCTGCATTCCTCCCAACTCCAGGTTTAGTGCTTTATATGGAGTATGGGCTTAAGATAGTTTATTGATTAATTAGCTAAAAATACATAAAATGTTCACATTTTAATCTTTTCCTTTCCAAACTTTGGTGTGTTTATTTCTAAGTACGCGACGACGTTGTGAACATGTAAGCATTTCTCATGATGCTCTCACATCTTCTATGTCCACTTTTTATTTTTTCCTGAATGTATCCTGACAGTGCCTCACCGCTTTCTTCTTGTTTTCTGTGTGATCCTTCTCTGCCACTGTCTTGTAGTGTGCCTACAGCACCAACTCAGTTGTTTTGGGGGCACACAATAGCCTGGAAATAGGAGAGGGCTGACCCCTGTGGGGGGCAACTCTTGACCAGTGGGAGGTGGTGGATAAATAAGTTTCTCTTGGACAGACAATTCCGAGGTTCACTCTACATACCTCCTCAGAATATTCCTAGTGAGATTGAGCCCCTCATGACCTGCAACTGTAACCACAACTTTTTCAAGGTCTTTTCTTGGCCCAAGGTCTTTTTCCTTATTTCTTCCTGGTTTCCTCATTATTTTCCCCTTGGATCACTTCCCAGAATTAGCTACCTACATCAAAACTTTTTCTCAGGCTGCGCTTCTTGGGGGGGGGAACCCAGACTAAGAGAGCCTGTATCTTAAGTTTTCACAAGAATAATCTTAAAATATTGAATAATTTTAAAACTGTCTTTACTCCCTCCCTTACTCTATTGTACATTCAAAATAATCATTAGACTAAGAATATCTTCTCGTCATGTTCTCTATCATTCAAGATTACTTTCTGCAACAATCCATGGTCTCTGTTGGTGCTGCTTTGAGTCTGTAGTCAAATGTGTCTTCTGACAAGTGGTTGCCAATTGAATATTCATCATAGTCAACAGAGGTGTGTGCAAAGTCACAAGTAGAGAAAGAAAATTATTATTTTTATTTTGACACAGCCTGAGAGGTGGTGTATCTTCTCAAATTTTCTGGGGAACAAATCTTCATATCCAGATTCAAAAGGTACATTCATTCATTCAGCAATATTTATTAAATAATTGCTAGATGCCAGGCACTATGCTTTAGTAAAATGGTGATGGTGATAGTACCTGTCTTATAGGATTGCTGTGAAGATTAAACGTTGTAAAGTTACTATATGGAGAAGTTTAGTACATATCAAGTACTCGATAAATGTAAGACATTGTAACTGGAGCTAGAAAGAAACAAGTCACCTGTGGGTGAGACACTAGGGGTGGGGATACAAAATTGATAAAGAAGCAATTCATGCATTCAAAGAAATTAAATTATTTTGGATGGGTAGACCTAAATAAATATTTTCTGTATACAGTGATGAGTACCAAAAATGTGGTGTGTACCCAGTATAAAAGTAGTACAAAATGTGGAATGTGGAATGATTAATTCTTATTGAGAGTGCTTAGGGAAAAATGTAAATATTTTCAAGGCATTGAGAATGACAAAAATTCATGCATTCATTAAAAATATTACAAATATTTGCTGAGAGTCTATTATGTAACAGTCATTGTTCTATGGCAATAGGTATACAAAAATATGACTGATAATCTTACAGTTGATAGCCTTATTCTAAGTTTCTTCTGTGTAAGCTAATGTGATCATTTTAATTTCTCAATCGGAATAGCCAGAAGTTATAAATTGGCACCATATGGGCTACATGTGCCCTGTAAACATACTTTGTTCAGACTGCATGTAATTTTTTTTTTCTTTTTTTTTTTTTATTGCATTTTAGGTTTGGGGGTACATGTGAAGAACATGGAAGATTGTTGCAATTTTTAAAATGACAAGATCTGGAAACACTAGGCCCTGTACTTCTACCTGACAAAATAGCTGAGCTGGGTTAGCAGCTTCCTTCTACTTTGGTTTAACTGTTTATATAATGACTATATAAATATTATTTATGGTTATGCAGTATAATAAACTTTTGATCTAACTTTTTAAACATAGAGAATAACAAAAAGGTGTACAACAAAAAGTGTGATCAGAAGTTTATTTTCTTAGCCATTTTCCAAGTTCCCAGAATTAGCTTGTCTCCAAACTCTGTGACCAAAGTGTAAATTTCCTTCTGGTTCATTCATGCACATTAGAAAGTCTACCAGTTTCACATGGTTCTAAGATACCCCTTTCTGTAGTCCTCTAGCCTTCTGGCTTTCATCTATACAATTGTTCTCTGAGTCTTCTGCACAGTTATTTAGCAGGAATTCCCTTGGGCTTTTTAATGCTATATTCACGTTTTTCTTACTCCCATGCATTTCTCTTTTTTGGTGACAATCCTTTCCTTGATGGTTCACATCCTCCCGTGGGTTCTTGAGAAAGAGTATATTGAACCTAATTTTTGAGTCGTTGTTTGTCTGAAGATGTCTCAGTGTACCAAAATAACTGAGTGTTAATTTGGCTGGCTAAAACATTCAATATTGGAGATTTTTTGTCCACAATATTTTGAAGGTGTTGATCCATTACTTCTCTAGATACAGTGTCCTTTTGGGAAGTGTGATACCATTCTGAATCTTGAGCCTATTAATAAAACCTGTTATTTTTCTCTTGAGAAACTTTTGTATATTTCTATTTTTGCCACAGGGATGAAATTTCATGACTATGTACCTTAGTGTGGTCCATTTGTATTCATTGTGTTAGGTACTTGAAGAGCTCTTTCAATTTAAAGGTATTCGTTCTTTTATAAGCTCTTTTCTTGTATCACTTCATTGATAATTTTCTTTCCTTTACTTTGTTATCCCTCTGAAACTCTTGTTTCATGATGTTGACCCTTTACCTGGTCTTCATTTTTTTTTTCTATTAGTCATATTTTGTGTTTTTTTGTCTACATTATGAGAGATTTATCAACCAACTTTTCTATTAAATATTTTATTTATATTACATTATTTTTAATCTTTAGTAGTCTTTTTATTTGTTTATAATATTTGTATAGTAGTAGTTCCTGCTGCTGTTGTGGTTCCTCTTTCTCCCCTTCTATGCTCTATTTTTCCCCTCCTCCTCCTCCTTCATAGATCCAATATCTTCTCTTATTTTCCGAGTTTTCTGAGGAAAACATTTTAAAGTTTCTTTCAGTGCCTGGACTTTCTCTGAATCCTTCCTTTCTTTTTCTGTCTCTCTCTTCCTCCTCCCTCCTCCCTTTTCTCTTTCCTTCCTTCCTCCCTCCTTCTCTCCCTTTCTTTCCTTCCCTCCCTCCCTCTCTTCTTTCTCTTTCTTTCCTTCCTTTCTTCCTTCCTTCCTTCCTTTCTTTCTTTCTTTCTTCTTTCTTTCCTCTTTCTTTCTCTTTCTCTTTTTCTTTTTCTTTCTTGCTCTCTTTCTTTCTCTCCTTCTTGTCCTTTTCCTCATCCCTTTTCTTTATTTGAACTGTTATGCTAGAATCTTCAAATTTCTGATGATCATTGATTGTCTGTTTATATTTAAAAGAACCTCCAAATGACTGACTGAAAATTCTGATGAATAAGCAGGTGTAGTAAATTACAAACTTCGTTATAGGGTGACTAGGCAGGGACCTGGCTGGCTGTTGCATGACTCCCAGCTGTCTGTATTTGTGGGTCTTTTTTTCTTGTACTGGTTAGCTTCCCTGAAGTGGGATCCTATGGCTTCCTATCTTCCACTTAATTACTGACTGCCAGACTATTTGGAGATCAGAAAAGGAAAGATTTTCTTGGTGTTCCCAAGATATTGGTATCTAAGGTGAGTTACTTTTCCTGAACGTTTTCAGATGTTAAAACATTATTTCCATTTGCTTTAATACATACTTTTTATCACTCATTTGTGTGTGTGTGTGTGTATGAGTAACACCAGCTTTCTCCCCGGCTGGTTCCATCATTTACCCCTTATCGATCTACTTTTAGGAGAGAGTAGTTGCAAGTAGTTGTGTGCCAGACATTGGGCTCAGTGCTGGGGAATCCTCCCACAAGTAATACAGCAGTTGTTCCTGCCTTTAGAGAGACTAGAGTGTAGTGGAAAAAACAGACAAACTAAGTGAACATACAAATAAATAAAATAACCAATTGTGATTACTGATATGAAAAATAAAGACTGCTGAGATAATCAATGAAAAGGGATACTTTAGATAAAGCATCAAGTAAAGCCTTTCTGAGAGGCAACAGAGATGAAGAAGATGAAGAGGATGAAGAGACAGTCATTGCGAAGGGCAGGGGAAAAGCGCCTTCCAGTCTGAGGGAACAGCATGTGCAGAAACATTCCTTGGAAAAGAGTTGGGCATATTTGAAAACTGACCTAAGGAGTATGTAGCTAGAGTAGGTATTGAAGGTCAGAGTAGTATGGGATGATTGAGGAGTTAAGCAGAGCCAGGTCAAGGAGGTTCTTATTGCAATGACAAAGGCTGGCATTGTCACCTGGTACAACTGGAAGCCACTAACAGTGTTTAACCACGGAAGTGATGTGAAGTCTGGGAAATAACATTTCAAGATGTAATACTGGGAGTGGGCTGTGGGTTGGGATGCAGACTGAGAGCAGTAATTCCCTACCAAATGGGTACATGTCACTGCTCCTTTTTTTTTTTTCCCCAGCTTTGGAGAAGGAAAATCAGCACTGATATTTACAGTAGATTGGGAGATGGATTTTTTCACCTCTTTTTTTTTTTTTTTTGTATATGAGAGGGGGTCTAGGTATTTAGTGGGCAAAGTAAAAAGACACTTTTCCTCATTTTATATTCGTTTTATTCTTTTTTTCCATACGCCTGCTGTGTCAAATTGTTTTGTTTTTTTTTGAAAGAAGAAAAGAAAGAAAAAAAGAGAGAAAGAGAGAAAGAAGGAAAAAAGAGAATAAAAGAAAGGGAAAAGAAGAAGAAAAAGAGGGAGAGAGAATGAGAATCTTGCTCTATTGCCCAGGCTAGAATGCAGTCTAAAAATGGGTATTGAAAAGCTCTTTTATACTAATAATTGTGTTATACAATGGAGACAGGAGGGGAATAAGGGAGGAAAATAACAAGCAGCCAACCAATATTTCATTTAAACCTATGAAATGCTATGCAATTGCTGGGGAGTGATTTAGTCCCAACCATGTGGTCACTTTTAGAATAGATGTGACGTATTACTGAACAAAATGTATGTTTTGTGGATTTGGAGTAGAGAGTTCTGTAAATGTTTATTAAGTTTACTTGTTCAAGGTCTAAGTTCAAGTCCTGGGTATCCTTGTTATCCTTCTGTCTCATTAATCTGTCCAATATTGACAATGTAGTATTAAAGTCTCCCACTATTATTGTGTGGGAGTCCAAGTCTCTTTGTAAGTCACCAAGAAGTTGCCCTATGTATCTGTGTTCTCCTATATTGGGTGCACATAGACTTAGGATCGTTAGCTCTTCCCATTACATTGATCCCTCTACCATTATACAATGTCATTCTTATCTCTTTTTGTTTCTATTACTTTAAAGTCTATTTTATCAGAGACGAGAATTGCAACTCCTACTTTTTTTTTTTCCTCTCCATTTGGTTGGCAAATCTTCCTCCATCCCTTTGTTTTGAGTCTCTGTATATCCTTGCATGTGAGATGGGTCTGGATGCAGCTTACTGATGGGTGTTCTGGAATGGCTGATACTCGTTGTTCCTTTCTGTATATAGTGCTTCTTTCAGAAGCTCTTGTAAAGCAGGCCTGGTGGTAATGAAATCTCTGAGTACTTGCTTGTTCGTAAAAAATTTTATTTTTCCTTCACTTATGAAACTTAGTTTGGCTGGATATGAAATTCTGGGTAGAAAGTTCTTTTCTTTAAGGATGTTGAATATTGGCCCCCACTCTCTTCTGGCTTGTAGGGTTTCTGCTGAGAGATCTGCTGTGATTCTGATAGGCTTCCCCTTGTGGGTAATCTGACCTTTCTCTCTGGCTGCCCTTAGTATTTTCTCCTTCATTTCAACCCTGGTGAATCTAATGATTATGTGCCTTGGGGTTGCTCTTTTGAGGAATATCTTTGTGGTGTTCTCTGTATTACCTGGAGTTGAGTATTGTCCTGCCTTGCTAGGTTAGGAAAATTCTCCTGGATAATACCCTGAAAAATATTTTCCAGCTTGGATTCATTCTCTTCATCACATTCAGGTACATCTATCAAACGTAGATTAGGTCTTTTCACATAGTCCCATATTTCTTGGAGACTTTGCTGATTCCTTTTTACCCTTTTTTCTCTAATCTTGTCTTCTCGTTTTATTTTGTTAAGTTGGTCTTCGACTTCTGAAATCCTTTCTTCTGCTTGATCAATTCGACTGTTAAAACTTGTGCATACTTCATGAAGTTCTCATATTGTGTTTTTCAGCTCCATTAATTCACTTATATTCCTCTTTAAATTGTCCATTCTCATTAACATTTCGTCAAACCTTTTTTCAACGTTCTTAGTTTCCTTGCATTGGGCTAGAACATGTTCTTTTAGCTCACAGAAGTTTCTCATTATCCACCTTCTGAAACCTGATTCTGTTGATTCCTCACATTCATTCTCAATCAGGCCTTGTTCAATTGGTGATGAGGAACTGCAATCCTCTGTAGGAGGAAAGGCATTCTGACTTCGGGGTGTTTTCAGCCTTCCTGCATGGTTTCTTCCCATCTTTGTGGATTTATCCACCTGTCGTCTGTGTAATTGCTAACTTTCAGATTAGGTCTCTGAGTGGACGTCCAGCTTGTTGGTGGCAAAGTTTTTTTCTGATTCTTAGTTTTCCTTTGGCGGACGCCCCCTCCCGCACAGAGCTGGACCCTCCCAGGTTCAGCTGTACTTGCTGTGAAACTCTCAATCCTCAGCAGTTCCAATTGCTGTTTTCCTTTTGTTGGGGGAGGGGGGGTGACCAGCCTTCCCCTACGGCATACATGTCGCTACTCCTTAAGGTTATCATTAGCTTTGGTACAACATGAACTCTCCACAAAGTCTTAGTAGATGTTCTTATGTTTATGGATGATTATACCAATGTGAACAGAGAGATTGAGTTATTAGTCAATAACCACATAGAGAGCTAGAAGGAAGTAAATATAGAACCATAGCACATTCCTCCCGTTGGAAAGTAGATGAGAAAATATTTAATTAAAATGTACATTGTTCTTAAGAGAAATACGTTCATATTCTCTGAGCATCATTGATGTGCTTTGAATGACCCTAAGATAATTTCTTCTGTGGGTAAGACTATAATTGAGATAAATCTATACTTCAATTTTAGAAGTTTAAATTTTTCTTCCAGAAGCTTGTTTGGGGTTAGGACTAACTTTAGATTTGCTTTCAATTATTGAGATCCTTCGGCAACCCTACCAGATGGTAGAAACTCACTAGATTCCAGAGGCTTTCTTCCCCACTGACTTGTTCCAGAAGGTTCAACAGTCTCAGTATTAATAGTTTTAAGTTAATAAGCAGCTAATGTTATTTTAAACAGTTTAAAAATTGTTAAAATATGTTAACAATCTTCAGAGCAAGATATTTTCTCTTTTATATGTAAAAAAAAATCACAAGAAATTGGCTTTACTAAATAGGAGGAAGGCTTTAAGTGGTGTGGTCTGACAGTAATTTGTATTAGAGTCTAGAGGAACACATTTGTAATGTCTTGTGGTAGTACATTTATCTCTTTGTGACAGAAGGAATAATTGCTTTAGAGAGCATATCAGTGGCTATTTAAAAATTTAACTCTTTATTTCCTCAAACCTAAGGTTACAAAAATGAGAGGATGAAAACATGAGAAATATAATTCTGGTAAAACAGTTAGGAAATATTTGTTAACTAAAAAAAAATATGCACTTTTCATTGTCAACGACTGTTGAAAACCTGGAAGAGTAATGAAAATAATTTTCATTATACACAAGTATATACACAAGTATATATTATATATTATTCATTTATTGGTATTACTGTTATGTACTGTGGACCATGTTTTTCAAGTTAAGAACACCTAGGTCAAGTGGTTTTTGTTCAAAGATGAACTGTGTTTAATAAGTTGTTAATTATTAGGCTTTGCTGTCTTATGTTCCCAAATTTGACAGCCTTAATGACTTCTTGAATACTGTCCTTTTTTAACCCGTACTTTTGTATGAAGTTTGTTCTTCTTCAAGTCCTTCGTTTCCCCTGAAAAGGGCTGTTGATATTTATGTCTTCCTCGGTTTCCAGTCAGCTCCCTGAGGGCTACAATGGCATCTTGTTTGACCCCATCGAAAGGTGCGGTGCTTGGCTATAGTTGAAGCGGCACTTCAAGATACAGGGGTCACATAATTTATTGTTTAAATTGATCACTTCTGAAAGTGAAAGACAGATTAATAATTATGCTGAGACAGCAGATGTAAACTGACCAAATCAAACCAGCGTGCATGATTACTATTCTTTAAGGCAGCCAGGGTGGAGACACAGGTAAGACTCTAGCAGAATCAGATTTTTAAAGATATCCTGATTATTCTTCAATTTAACGTGCAAAGATTGAGCCATAAAAATATTTTAAATTACTTTTATTATAACCCTATAGAAACCCACAGTTAAACACCAAATAGGACTTATTTTGTCCCCAAAGTGACTCACCTTTAAAAAAGAATTGAGGAGATATGTGTGTATCTATCTATAAATGTATATTTGACTTATTTGTATTTTTTCTCTTAAATCTATTGATTTTGCATAATGTAGGATCACACAGTTTTGAAAAGAACTGATTGCCTAAAAGGGTCCAGCCATGCATTGAAGGAGGGGGGTAGATTGCCAAACTAAAAATGCATTTGTGTTAAACAATATTCAGCTTGTAGCTGGCACATAGTAGGCATTCAATTAATATTTTATGAATGAATGAATAAATAAATAAATGATGAATACTAGCTTAGATTTTTTTCCCTGTAGGGACTGTGGCTAGCCAGGTTCATGCTGTTTCTTCAATTTATCAAGGTCACTTTGAATTCTGATCTTTTCTTCTGAGGTGTTAGCAATCCCTTCTAACTTGGTGTCATCACTACCTGTATGAAATGTGTGACTGAGTTAAGCTAGGAGTGTCATGTTGGATATTTTCTTAAACTAGAACACAGCTGGAAATTATTACACAGCCAAAAGCATACTTCATTTCAGTCTTATCAGGCCAGCCTTGTTCACATTTGACTGATTTTTCACTTATCATCCATAATCAATCACTCAGTTTCTTCACTAAATAGAAAATAAGATGCACAATGAAGCCTCATGAAAATTAGAGGATAGAAACTGTAATAGGTTAGGACACTATGGAAACAGCTTGTAAATGTACTTTGTAAATTATACTCCAGTGTATACCTATTGTATATGCCTCAATAGGCAAGTCTTGACACATAATGTATAGAAACAATCTATTATCAATTTTCCCCATAGGGCAGATGCAAAATCTCTAATGAACTCATATTGCTCTTTCAAAGATTTTGGTAGGAAAATATCTTACCGCTGGGAACTTAATTCTCTTCAAGTTCTGAATCAATTCACTGCTTAGTTATCAAGAAAGCTTTTATTTAACATCAAGAAATAATAATCTCATGCTAAATTAAAAATACTTAGTCTTCTAAAATGCACAGAGCAAATTTTTAGATTTTTAAAAATACAAAGATGAATAGTAGGAGATAAGTCGATCAGTGTTACGTATGCAACATGAAGGAAATAACCGAGATAATTATCCAGGTAATTTAAAATAAAATTCTCTTTTGCTTTTTTTTCTGATAAAAGAAGTAAAAGTTGCCTCACTTGAATTTATATTTGTAGATTCATGTCACCATGGAAACTACTAAGCCACTGCTCAAAGATTAGTAGATTGTATCTACATTTTGTTCTTCTACTAAAATTTAAAGAAGACTTGATTGTATTCCTATTGTTAAAAAATATGAAGTGCTGTTTTACTAACATATAAAATAAGAAAACATTTTTAATTTTTGTGCTATATGCCTTTTTACTTTGGGGAAAATATGGCAATGGAGGTAAAAGATAAATATTTTCAGGGAGTAAGTTTACATAACAAAGGGAAAATTATCCTTCTAATGATAAAGCTGCTCTTATAGAACACATCTACAGTTCTGTAACATGTTTTAATAGCTCAGGACCATAGTCGCAACACTCCTTTTGATCCATAAGTGGCAGTATCTATTTGTATGAGGAGGTACAATTGGCAGTGTGCATTCCCAGTGTTGATGATGATCTGTATGCCACAGGCTTCATTTCAAACAATACTGTATGTAAATTAGTTATACCTTCATGCCAGGGTAGAACACCACTCAGAGTAATTGCCAACATTTTTCCTGGTCATTCTGTACAAGGAATGAAAATAACCATTTAGAGACCTATTTCTATGAATTAACAGAATAAAAATATTATGTCATACACATTCTTTTTTATAATAATTAGATATGTTCATTTTTGGTTATATATTTAATATTATATAAAATGGAATTTTAATACCCTTTCAGTATTTAATCTACTCTCAACATTTTAAAACACCTAGTGATTTTATATTGTTTAGGGTATAAGGACTACATAAAAATAAATTCTGTTACTAATTATTTGAAAGCCTTTAAATGCCATGAATAAAATATATGATGATTAGATGTGTGAGAAATTACTCTCAGTTACCGTGGAAGTACATCAAGCACACATGTTTAAGTAAATTTTTTGCTTTCCTAAAAAGTGTTTGCTGTTTCTGAGGTTTTCTTTTGATCTCTAAGAGAAGCAGTACACATGGACCTAAGCACAAATAATGGCAAAGATAATTGTTTCAAAAGACAAGAACTTAAAATTCTTAGGGAGGGAAATTCAGCAAGCAGACTTGTGAGAAAAATGTACTAATAGGTGAATTAGGAACATAGACAATTTTTATTATAGCATCTGTGGGCTTTCCTCATTCCATTTAAATTTTCTCTCATTTTAGAAATGTAGTAATATATATTCCTACTTTTCAGTTTCACATGCAAAAGTGAAACAACTGCTTCCCCCCCCCACACAAAATGATTTATAAATGCATTCTGTGAATAAAACACATTAAACTCCATTTGCATATAGTACGTTAACACGTGAGAAAATGGTTCACACAGTACATTAGGAAGGAAATAAACAGAAATGACTTTAAAATGCCTGCTATATGTATAATAATTTACAAGATAACAGAACAATGTATTTCAGGTGCATTGGACTTAATTCAGTGACAATGTTTTCTTTGGAAGCCCTTATTTACTAATTTTTTTAAAAAACACTCCTTTGCCAATTGCAAGTGCTAAGCTGCCAAGATTTTCAGAGCTGACCAGGAGGTGGAGATCTCATGCAAATGAACTCTTCCCCTTGGCTGGCAGCCCACAATGACTGATTCAAAAGAACACTTTAACCCAGAAGATGAGTCTGAGCTGAGTATTGCTGGCCAGAAACGACTCAGTGTTCCATATTAGGTGGGTGGATGCCTTCCAAATAATATATTACCTTCCAAAATTTACTGTCTCTATTTCCAAAAAAGGAAGGGTTCATGTTTTCTCTGTTTTTAAAAGCAGAAATCCTCATACATTAAAATCCTTCCTATTTTTAAATTAAATTTCTAAGCACCATTTTCTATTACCCTCAACTTATATAACAACCATTTACAGAAGTGTATGTTTACATCTTTATTCCTAAGCTGTCTGAATTTTACATGGCTAAGTTTCAGTATTTAATAATATATTAAATCTGAAAGAAATGTTGAAAAATATACAATATGTGTAAGTCTCAAAGTTTTATTAGTTTTTCTAGTATGAACTGGCATATGATGTAATTTTGAAGTATAGTATAACAAAGGTATGTTGAATTGGCAAGATGCAAGTCCAGCAGTATATTATAACATCGTCATTTTACCTCAGATTTTGGTTTCGTATACACTTCCGCCTTTGGTAATTTACATAAACATGCATAGCCTATGAATTATGCATAACCCTTATTTTAAATGCAGAGCTTTCAACTCTCACAGTGCACTAGTATACACACCCATTTGATTGGCTCTGCCCTGTTTTCATTACTCGCAATTTCTTGGAACACAAAAGAGGTTGAAAAGGCTGACAGGAATGGACAGTATTTTTTCTTGTGTGTGTGGGAAATATTTGTTTCCTTTTCAAAGCAATTGGTGTTGCAAAGTTTTGTCTGTGATTATTGTTCCTGGTTGTTGTTATTTTTTTCCAAGAAAGAATGCATTAAAATGTCTGAACCTACAAAACAGCAATCACAATCAGATACTTTATTTTTTTATTTTTAAAGGATGCTGCAGAAATTGTTTTCTATTTGCATAAATCTGAACACAAGGCTATAATAAGGAAGCAACCATTAGACTTTGGGGGAATATCCCAATTATACTTGACATAAGTGGGTAATCTTAAAGCATTGATTGAATAGTTAGGCATCCAGAAAATATTAAAAATTTAGCATTAAATTGTGTTTATTCAAGTAGAATTGAATATTCTGATTAATGTACACACATAATGAGTGCTCTGTATTTGAGACATTGTGTGATTACTTTGTTTCATATGAACTTATCTATACAAAATAATTCATCCAATGATATAAAGAAGGGGATATAGATATTTTTACTAAAATGGCAGTAATTAATTAAATAAAAAGCAATACAGTGGTATGTAAGTAGAACTTCAATAACATATAACTGTTTACTAATCACCCTATGATTTAACATTTGTGATATTATCAAAATAATAATGCTTTGCTTTACAATAGTAGGAAATTTCCAATTTCTTTAAAAACTCTACTTCTTATTGTCATTTTTTTATTCCTCTTTTCAGTTTCTCCTTGTAAATCTTCAAGACTCTGTTCCTTTCTCTCTTCTCTGCTTTTTTCTCTTTTGCATAACTTTTACTCTCTATTTTAACACATTGTTGGAAATTAATCACCAAATTATACCTGATATTATCTTCCCTTTTACTATTTTAGTCTATTTCTTATCACGAGGTCAGGAGATCAAGACCATCCTGGTCAACATGGTGAAACCCCGTCTCTACTAATTAAGCTTTTATGAGAATTTTTTTTCTTTTGATGAATTCTCTTTTATGCTACAGAAAATGGATATTTGGTTTACGTGAAAAGGGAGAGATTTTGCTGCTAGATTTACTTTAGAAAGTACTCTCCCTTTGAGGACCATAAAGTCTTGATTTAGTTCTTTTGCAGGGAATTACCAAATTCTTCCTTTGTAGGAGCTTAGTGCCAAATTCATGGTGTCTAAGCTCATCTGGAGCCTTAGTGAAGCTCATCAGTCTTTACATTTTTATGCTTGTTTGTTTCTTTTCATGCTTTTCTGACCAGCTCTTTCTTGGACTCCATGAGTTCATCTCTCTCCTTCCATCTCTTACAAATTAGCCTCCAGTAGGCTTCCATCATTTTCCTTATTTTATTGTTCTTTCCACAAGCTTTATTTGGAAGTTTCCATCGACCTTCATGGTTTTAACTTCTGTGTCTGTTCTTAAGACTGTCATTTCTACATCTTCCTCCCTACATCTACTTACTCAGAGCTTCACATTCATTTACTCTCAACACAAAGCAAGAATTATTCCATTAAACGCAACTTGGATCATAACACAATTCTGTCAATATTTCCAAAGACTCCCCATCTTTCTAAAAAGTAAATTTAGAATTGTTATGTGTGTCCACAAGGCCCTGCACCTTTTGTATTATATCTCCTTGCCCCTATTACACCTCTGAATTCACCTCCTACTGCTCTCTCCTCACTCCACTCTAGGCACACATGCCAGGAGGAGTCTGTCTCTGGGAATTTGCATTCCCTTTCTTTCCTTGTGTGTCCTCTTTTCAAGATACGGTAGTGACTCATTTTCTTACTTTGTGCAGTGTTTGACACTTGTCAGTGAGAATTTTCTGGATCACTGTATTTAAAACTATACCCTTTCCTCAGTCTCCACAAATATTCTCTACTCATATCTCCTGCTTTGTTTTTTTATTGCATTTATAACCATCTATTTTACCTTTTTATTTTGTTTGTTACCTACCTTCTCTCCTATTCATCTCTTCCTCTAGTTTTTTTTTTTTTGTTGTTGTTGTTGTTGAGATGGAGTCTTGCTCTGTCACCCAGGCCGGAGTACAATGGCACTATCTCAGCCCATTGCAACCTCTGCCTCCCGGGTTCAAGCGATTCTCCTGCCTCAGCCTCCTGAGTAGCTGGGTTTACAGGCATGCACCACCCAATATATTTAGCAAAGACAGGGTTTCACCGTGTTTGACACGATGAAACTCAGTCGAACTCCTGACCTAGTGATCCGCCCGCCTCGGACTCCCAAAATGCTGGGATTACCAGTGTGAGCCACCGAGCCTGGCAAGCCTCTTGAAAGTAGGGATTCGTGCCTATTTTTGTCACTGTTCTATCTCCAGAGCCTATCTTAATGACTGTCATATAGGTAGTTGTTCACTGAATAGTTGAATAAATGGAGTGATCATGGGCCTGGAATTTCAGAGTTTGCTAGTGGTATTCAGAAAATTAGACTCATATGAAGGGAAAACTGGATTTCTTAAACCTCATAGGTACTTGTAAGAAAGTAATTGGGTAAAGGGAAGCTTCCACAAACCTTTCCCCTTTGGTAATTGCTGGCATTGAAGGAGGAATAAAAAGAAAAACATTGGAATTCACATTATGTGAAAGACTATGCATTAAGAAACATTAGTAGCAAGGAGAAAAAAATAAAAGTTTTCTTATTTCATTAGCAAAACTTAATTTCTCTTCTCTGCTTGGCTTTAGAGCCAATCTGTGGTTCCAACCAGGCTATCACATATAGCTCTTGCCTTTTTGTTTATTTCTCTCCTTTAGCTCTCATTCCCTCCCTCTTTTCTTTTTCTCATTTTTCTCTTTTCTTTCTCCTCCATTAATACTCTTATACAAATATATTTCTGTTACTATAAAAACTATCACTTTTGCACATCTCCAGGTTTTTTGAGGAGATTAATTATGCTAATGGTCTACTGATATAATCAATTCAAAGATAGCCAAACAAAGATTATGGCCACATCCATAACCCCAGTGTTATTTGAAATAAGTCTGGCAGCCAAATAAAAGAACTAAGTAAATGAAGACTCCAAATTTAGAGATATTTTTATGTTAGCACATTCCCTAATTGTCAAGGAAATTTCACTAATCCAGAAAGTTGTTGCAGTCTCTTTTGACTCAGAAACAAAGCATGTAAATTGATAGTCCACGTAGTGTTATAGCCACAAATATTTTGTCCTTATGCTATGAATGTGTAATTCTTTCTTGAAAGTTGTTGAGGTATTTGGCTCACTAAAATCCTGTGAAAATGAGTGCTGTAGATTTATTAGGCACTCTATAGAAATGCATTTCTTTTGTGTTTTAAATTAGTCTCATTTTAATGTCATTGAACATGCCCTTGTTCTTGTTTCCATTTGTGGTCTTGTATCTAGTGGGAATTTATAGGGCTCAGATTTATTTAAATTATGCTGATGTATTTGATCTTTCAACATGCAGTGCATGGTAAAAATGGGTGGCTGTCCATATCCATAAATGAAATATGAAGGAAAAGGCATACTGATAAATTCTCCACTAAATCAGGTTTAATTAGATATCAAAAAGGGATAAAGCCTGGCAAAGTTTCCACACTAAGTGTTACAGAGAGCTAAGACCAGAAAAGAACATAGATATTCAATGGTATATTATAAAACATTTTCTGAATTGTACAGATGATAATGCAAGAAAATACTTCTAATTCAACCAGTCCACTTGTTGAGCAAAAACTTACTCTTCATTAATTTGTGTAATTTCACTTTACCAATAGCTTAGGAAGACCTCCCTACCCAGGGTTATTAGGCTTGTAGAACCATCATCATTTTTGTCTGCCTTAGAACTGTAGCTATATCACTATTGATCCATATTTGGCATAGTTGTTTCTGCTTTTGGAATTGGGGCAGTATTTGATTTGATACATTTTAAAGCATTATGTGTAAATTGAATTAGTACCCTGGAATTGCTTGTTAATTGAAAGAAATTAGCGAATCATAATTTTCAGTATTAGATATTATATGGAGTTTACTTAAAATGAGATACAGTCTTACTAGTTTCAAGGATTCATGTACGTATGCACAAAAATACATTTGTTTGTCACAAAGGCATATATTATTACTTTTCACTTTCTCCATGTGCCTGTCCATGCTCTTCATCTGTTTTCTTCCAACACACTTGCCAAAGAAGAAGTAGATCCCACCAGAATAGTTTCAGGCATGTGAAAGACATGTCAGGACATGTGGAGGAATAAATGTCTATGTCTCTCCCATTCTGTTTGTTCCCCATGCTCACTCTTCACCGTGGCCTCACCTTATGTGGCATTATCTTTTGCCAAGGGATTTAAAACATGGTAAATATGAATAGTGTTAGCTGTAATTAAAGTTGCTGAAATTATGCCTGTGGGTTCTTCTCAATATCTATTTTCTAATTATAAAAGCCAACTAGACTCTGAAAATTAGTAGTCAACAAATACATGTTTTAAGTTTATTTAAAAACATAGTAGCAAATGCAGAATGTTATGACTAAATATATTTGAATATGTTAAATACATGGTATTTAAAATGCTAGCAAAATGCTAAAAGAAGTGATAGTGCTAAAAAAAATTATGTCTTCATCCTTTAGAGATTTATGTAGCTAGTTCATTTCACAAATTTCATTATTTCCTGTGCTGGAGAACAGTTTGAAAATTTTACCAAAACTTCAGAATTTTGTGTAACTGATTGATTTAACAAACACTTTCTTAAGCTTCCACACCTAGATTTAACTTTCCTTCATAACCTCACAATTCCTTTAAACTTTCATCAATGGTTTTGAGCCTCTGCACTTTGCTCCTGTCTTTCTAATGCCCTAGTTTGATATGATATTTGGTATGATAGCCACAGTCATCTCTAAGCCGCTGTGGCACCACTTCTTTCTTTCATATTGAGTAGGTAAGTATTCTCAATATATCAAACTCCAGAGTTATAATTCTGTGTTAGCTTTACTGTTTCAGAACGTCGGGTCAATATGTCTATTCCTATTTGGAAATAACAATTCCTTGTCACCTTCTGCTATGCTGCTGTGATTCCATTTCCCTCTATCCCCTCTAGGATCGTTTTCCATCAGCCACCCTCAGCCCCCAATACCCTTTCAGGCTTTTATCTGCAGACTCCTTTTCCATTGTTACATAAGTAGTAAACTTTTTTTTTTTCTTTGAGATAGTCTTGCTCTGGCACCCAAGCTGGAGTACAGTGGGACAATCACAGTTCACTGAAGCTTTAACCTCCCAGGCTCAGGTGATTCTCCCCACTCGGCTTCCAGAGTAGCTGGGACTACAGGTGTGTGCCACCAAGCCCTGCTAATTTTTGTATCTTTTGTGGAGATACAAAGCTACAAAAATTCACCATATTGCCCAGGCTGGTCTCAAACTTCTTCTCAATAAATCCACCTACTTAGCCTCCCAAAGTGCTGGGATTATAGGTGTGAGCCACCACGCCCTGCCCATACCAAACGTTTTTATTCTAAAAACTCTTTTTCTTTCAAGTTTGCTTCCACAAATTAATTAACATTATATACTTCTTTCTTTTCTTGTGTATTTATTTAAGGCAGCATTTTGGTGCCCCAAGTTTTCACTTATTATTCACTGAAGGACTCAACAGTCAACTATTCTGATCTTTAGTCTTACCAAATGTGAAAATAACATCTGTTATTTCCCTTCATTTCTCATCCATTCCTAATGTTGCAGGACTTTTCCTTAGTTCAGCTAAAGATGGGATCCTTGTCTGTCACTCAGCCATGAAAATTTAGGCCGCAGATGGTTCGGAGAGTGAGTGAAGCAGGGTTTTACTGGGTGAAAAGGAAGAAAGGGAGGAAGCAGGGACTCCCGCTGGGTCAGACTCCCTGCTAGAGCACTTCCTACCCACAGCTTGAATCTCCGGTTCCACACAGGAAGAGGAGGGACCAGGCTCCTCCCTGCTGCAAATGTCCAAAACTTCCTGAAGTTCCACATCAGTGGGCAGCCTGGTTGAAGTTTCTTCAGGGAACTCCTCCCATCTGGCTGTCTCATTTCCCTCTAAGAAGTACATCTAACTGCCTTGAGATTAAGAATAAAAACAAAGACCGATCTTTACTGCTTTCTGCGGACAGGGGCCTGTTTTGCAGAAACAGTAGTCAGAGCTTCCCTAGAATCCTAAGGTTTCCCAGCAAAAGGGCCATTGTCAGAGGCTCCGGTTGCATCACTGTTTGGAGTTTGATGGCTTGAAGGCAAGAACAGACAAACAAGGTTATTAGAAAACATGTATCAAAACAAAACAAGGGGAAGGGCTAAAGACAGCTCAAAATTCCAAGGCCTTTTATCAGTTTGCACAGGGAGAGTGAGGTCAAAAACTCTACTGACAAAAAAAACTTTACCTTTTTGCCAGCATGTTGGGCTTCTGGGTTCCCTTCCCCTGAGCCCAATCCTAAACTGTCCAGTTTAAGGTTTGGGAAATTAACTCTTTCCAGGATGCATCTGAGGATGCGTATGAGAGGAATATCCTGTAGTACAGAGACAGAATTACCTATTAGCGAACACAGAACCGAGGAGAAGAAAGGAAAAAGAAGACATTTTTTCCTAAGGAGTCCCATGGTTTCAGGATGCATTTAAAAGGGATACAGACTGAAGATCAGTGCCTACCCATTTAGAAAGAGGGGAACAGGCATCCCTTGTTTCCTTCTCTTCCTAGCAGATACTCAGAGTATGTGAGGGAGAGAGAAAATAATGTCTTCTTTGCCTTCTTCCATTTTTGCATCCCTGAGTCCCAGTAATCTTGGCAGGATTTGCAAGGCCTCCTGCCATGAGTGTCAAAGAGGCTTGCACCCAGGAAGAAGGGAGGGCCTAGAGAATAGAAGTTATCCACTCTGATCTATGCCTCTAATCCCCCTACTGTCAGTAGTCTTGGAGTTCCCTAGACCTTATTTATGCCATGGATATTAACGTGGTCTTTATCCATGAAACAGGAAGCTTGGAGTTGGCTTAATTGGCAGGAATCAGTCATGCTCAGCTGCACTGTGCCTTTTAACCTCTGTTGTAATTTGTCTATGGATCCCTCAGATTCAGTTTTCTTTCCTAGGGCTTTGACCCAAAGCTTGGAATTGAATCTTGGACAATAATGTGTCTCAGGGGCATTGCATGAACTCCTTATCATAAGCCGAATGTTAAGGTGAAGCTGTGGGATTGAGTCCTACTCCAACAAGGGAGATAAAAGGATGTCTCATGACATACCCAGATAACTGGAGGCTATAGTTAAACTTGCTAGGATTTAAGTGCATGGTGCTTGGCTTTGGTTAGTTTCCTTGGTCTTACTTTCCCAAAAAGGAAATCTTCATGTGATAGACAACTTATTTATTCCATCACTTGAAAAGATTTGCAGGACAATTGCTCAGAACTAGAATATTGATCCAGATTTTTACATTATCCATCCCTCTTGTTCTTTCTGAGGTGCAGCCAGAGATTGCTGGTTGATTCACAGGACCAAGCAGGGTTAGTCTAAGATGTCAGCAAAACTTAAGTACAACTAATGAGTTTAGGATTTAGTGACAAATGTATGATAAGTTTTGGAACGTAATTTCTCTCTCTCCAGTCCTCATTTTTGTTGAAAAACAAATCATCATAGGACTGAGTGGTTTGCAAAATTGACTTTAGTCTTATACTTGGCATGATTATTTGCATAAAGTGCAACAAGAATAACTATTTCTGCTTAGGGCTTTTGGACTGGCTTTGATGGAATGCTGTTCCACAAGGAATCTCAGATAAGACCTTTTAAAGCCAAGCCCCACCATGGGTTTATTCTCAAACACTTGTGAGTTGGGTGATCCTCTCCTCTTAAGGTCCCAAGATAAACAGCTCCTGGACCTGTGAGAAAGTGACATTCTTCACTGACTACCAGTCAGGAGCCCTTTACAGGGACTGCATAGGCAAGAGTATGAGGCCAGCTCCTCCCACGAGGCTTTTATCAGCTCTGCAAGTCAAAATTGAATCCTTAAAGGGAAGCATACACTTCCAGTCAAAGCCTTAGTAAAATAACCAACTTTTTCCAATTGTGTCCTGCTGCAAAAGAAAAATGGATTTTTATTGCACTGATGCCAACAACTATATTGCCATAAGTTAGGAACACTCACAGATAGTTTCCAAATTCTAGAGGAACCAGGCAGAGAGAAACAAACATGCTCCAAATTTTGTTTATAGAAGTGTGTATCTTAATTATTAAAGGCCATAAATAGTTCAAAATAAGTTTCCTTGACTCTGAAAAGCAAAACAAGGATCAGCAATATTCCAAGCAAATGTCAAGAAGAATTGTTTTAGCTTCCTGAGTTCGGTCCATTTTGTTAACTCTTGTTTTGCTTGATACTTGTGAATATTTCAGTTCTTTATGTGTCCTGTACATTTTCCTTTATTCTAATGTTACAGTTTCTAAAGTTACCAAGACCCTGCATTTGAAATCACCTAGTAAAGTTCTATAGCTCTTTAGAAACCATTTTTGAAAAGGATTAAAACAAGAGAGCAATTATCTATGAATAGCAAAATGTCCAAAGTAGTTACAGTTAGAAACAGAATTGAAGAAGTTTTGTTATCTCCGTGGTTTATAATAACTTAACATAAAAACCATAGTTATGATTGATAGCATATACTCAGACATTAGAATTTTAGAAATCCCATACAATTTTGGAATATATATCTAGTAGTCTGTTTTTATGCTGCTGATAAAGACATAACTGAGACGGGGGAAGAAAAAGAGGTTTAATTGGTCTTAGACAGTTCCACATGGCTGGGGAGGCCTTAGAATCATGGCAGGAGGTGAAAGGCACTTCTTACATAGTGGTGACAAGAGATAATAAGGAACAGGCAAAGGTAGAAACCCCTGATAAAACCATTAGATCTTGTGAGAATACCAGTAGAACAATATGGGGAAAGCCTCCATCATGATTCAAATTATCTCCCACCAGGTCCCTTCCACAACATATGGGAATTATGGGAGTGTAATTCCAGATGAGATTTGGGTGGGAACAGAGAGCCAAACCATATCATTCCATACCTGTCCCCTCCCAAATCTCATGTCCTTACCCTTCAAAACAAATCATGCTTTTGCAACAGTCCCCCAAAGTCTTAACTCATTTAAGCATTAACTCAAAAGTCCAAAGTCTCATCTGAGACAAGGCAAGTGCCTTCTTCCTTTGAGCCTGTAAAATCAAAAGCAAGCTATTTACTTCCTAGATACAATGAATGTACAGGTATTGGGTAAATACAGCTATTCCAAATGGGAGAAATTGGCCAAAACAAAGTGGTTACAGGGCCCAGTGGGGCAGTCAAATTGTAAAGCTCCAAAATGATATCCTTTAACTACATGTCTCACATCCAGGTGATGCTGATGCAAGAGGTGGGTTCCCATGGTCTTGAGCAGCTCCATTCCTGTGGCTTTGCAGGATACAGCTCATTCCTGGCTGCTTTCATGGGCTGGTGTTTAGTGTTTGTGGCTTTTCTAGGCAAATGGTGCAGGTTGTTGGTGGATCTACCATTCTGGATCTGGAGGATGGTGGTGCTCTTAACACAGTTCAACTAGGCAGTGACTCAGTAGGAACTCTGTGTGGGGGGCTCCAACCCCACATTTGCCTTCTGCACTGCACTAGAAAAGGTTCTCCATTAGTGCCCCACCCCTGAAGGGAACTTCTGTCTGGGCATCCAGGTGTTTTTATACATCTTATGATATCTAGACAGAGGTTTCCAAATCCTAATTCTTGACTTCTGTGCACTTGCAGGCTCAACATCATGTGGAAACTGCCAAGGCTTGGGGTTTGTCCCTTTCAAAGCCACAGCCTATGCTCTACATTGACCCCTTTCAGACATGGCTGGAGCTGCTGAGATGCAGGGCACCAAGTCCCTAGGCTGGACAAAGCACAAGGATCCTTGGCCTGGCCCATGAAACCATTTTCTCCTAGGCCTCTGGGCCTGTGTGATGGCAGGGGCTGCCATAAAGACCTCTGATATGCCCTGGGGACATTTTCCCCATTTTCTTGGGGGAGTAACATTCCACTCCTTGTTACTTATGCAAATTTCTGGAGCTGGCTTGAATTTTCTCCTCAGAAAATAAGTTTTTCTTTTCTATCACATTGTCAGGCTGCACATTTTCTAAACTTTTATGCTCTGCTTCCCTTATAAAACTGAATGCCTTTAACAGCACCCAAGTCACCTCTTGAATGCTTTGCTGCTTAGAAATTTTTTCTGCCAGATACCCTAAGGCATCTCTCTCAAGTTCAATGTTTCACAGATTTCTAGGGCAAGGGCAAAATGCCACCAGTCTCTTTGCTAAAACATAAGAATCACCTGTGCTCCAGTTCTCAACAAGTTCCTCATCTCCATCTGAGACCACCTCAGCCTGGACCTTATTGTCCATATTGCTGTCAGGCTTTTGGTCAAAGCCATTCAACAAGTCTCTAGCAAGCTTCAAACTTTCCCACATTTTTCTCTCTTCTTCTGAGTCCCCCAATCTATTCCAACCTCTGCCTGTTAACCAGTTCCACTGTTTATTCCACATTTTTTGGGTAGCTTTTCAGCAATGCCCCCACTGTACTGGTACCAATTTACTGTATTAGTCCATGTTTACACAGCTGATAAAGAAATATCCAGGACATGAAGAAAAAGAGGTTTCATTGGACTTACAATTCCACATGGCTGGGGTGGCCTCAGAATCATGGTGGGAGGGGAAAAGGCACTTCTTACATGGGAACAGCAAGAGAAAATGAGGAAGATGCAAAAGGAGAAACCCCTGATAAAACCAATGCAGGAGTTATTAAGAGGCAACTTTTAGGCAGATAGTAAGACTAAAGGTTTACAGTGGAAATTTTCTTGTAATAAGAAACAACCCCTAAACCATCTCTTCTCTAACAGAGAAGGTGGCTTGAAAGGCTAGGCCAGCAAGCTTTGATATGCAAATGCCAGCCATTAGAAACTGGGTTCACTCACTATGACAATTCCCACCATTTTCTCCTTATCACAAGGTGTACCAAGTGTCATGGCCACCTCCAGATAACATCATGTGTTCAGAACTTCTCGGTGACACATATTTGCATATTAAAGGGCTGAGGTGAGAGAGTCAGGTTTTTGACAGGCTATGTAAATGACACACCCATTCAAACCAATCCCCTAGGCCTTATGGAAACCAGACAATGCCTCCTCCAACCTCCCAATATAAGCAGCCACTTTTCCACCGCACATGGGGTTTTTCTCTTTGTTCATATCCCCCCTCCCTCTGTCTCTTCTGTCTCTGTATGGGGGAGCTGTTTTCTTCTTCTTTCCTTCTTTTTTGCCTATTAAACGTTTTGCTCCTTAAAACCACTTCACATATGTCCATGTCATTTTATCAAAATTGGTGAGAGACAAAGGACCCTGGTGTTCTTTTAGTCATTGGAGCCATATCAAAACCACCAGATCTTCTGTGATTACAGCGAGAACAGTATGGGGAAAACCACCCCTATGATTCAAATTATCTCCAGTGGGGGAAAGCACCCCTATGATTCAAATTGTCTCTGACTGGGTCCCTCCTACAACACATGGGAATTATGGGAGTACAATTTAAGATGAGATTTTGGGGGTACACAGAGCCAAACCATATCAATATATTAGCATTATTCACCAAGACATAATCTAAAGAAGATTGAGCATAATTTTGACAAGCCTATGTACCTAAGTATGTCAAACATGGGCCCTCTGAAGTATCCGAAAAGCCAGGAGTCAAAAAAGATAATTTTGAAATAAGTTTGATTTTGGGAAGGCTGTTAAATATGTTACATTTAAAACACTTGATATTATGAAATAGAGTTCCAGATTACCATAAATTATTTATTTTACAAAAATGATGACCCAGACATTTTAAAGAAGCAAAAACCTTGTATAACCCTTTACAAAGTTTGCCAAACAGCAGATTAGCACTTTAAGAAAAGCTTGTTATAACATTTTTACAAAAAAATTCCACATTTTACTGTTCTTACACACCTTGCATGTTAATCTATTTTTAGTAGTCTCAATTACATGTTATAATAGTAACTCCTAGCAATTTTTAACTTTAAAGTAAAACTTGGTAAGTTGCTTTAATTGTGTGCTAACTGCAGTCAATGTATGCCTTCTTAATTAAGGGTATCATTAGTTCTAGATGTCCCCAGGCCTTACCAGTTGTGAAGCTGGCAAGTCAAACAGTTCTCAAAACCCAAGAAGCAGTTTGTAACCTTAAAACACTTAGCAAACCTTGCATCTGAACTGCGTTTTACCAATAATAGATTTTTTTTTTTAATTATACTTTAAGTTCTGGAGTACATGTACAGAAATTTCATGTTTGTTACATAGGTATACACATGCTGTGGTGGTTTGCTGCACCCATCAACCCATCATCTGCATTAGATATTTCTCCTAATGCTATCCCTCCCGTAACCTCCCACCCACTGACAATCCCTGGTGTGTGATGTCCCCCTCCCTCCCTGTGTCCCTGTGTTCTCATTGTTCAACTCCCATTTATGATTTACCAATAATCTTTAAGGGTGCTTTATTTCTCAAAAAGTACCACTACTTCTATTTTCCCACTAATAAATATTAGATTCAAGCACTTATCTTTCTTTAGGTCAAATTAATTAGAGCTCTTTTTACAGACACCACACACAGACACACACAAACAGACAGAAGAAGACCCAGTCCCTGAGTGGGGTTCTTCAACGGAAGGCTAGGAGAACATCAAGATATCAAACCAGAAAGAAACTTGTTCCCTAAAGCAGGATTGCTAAACAAAGCCTTGCCAAGCTGATACCGACCATGCCCCCATTGTGAAAAACCAGATGGTGGCTTGCAGCACAAACCATACAGACAGGCAAAGCACACTAGATTGGCCACAGCCCAAAACTTAGACCCCACAAATCCTTTTTCAAAATTAAAGCTTTACAGAAAATATAAACAGTAATATTTCAGGGCCTGGCCTAGTAAAGGGGAAGGGGGAAGTTGAAAGTTTACTGCTGATGTGGTGGTGAAGAGGAAATAAGAAAACAACAATTAAAAAATTCCTGGGAAAGAATCTCTTATTCTTGTGCAAGTGGTTCCTCCACCAGGGAGATTAGTTCAATTACTGTCTGATGGAGTAAAACCCCTTGACTGGGGACAGGAGTTCAAGACCAGCCTGGTCAACATGGTGAAACCCCATCTCTACTAAAAATACAATAATTAGACAGAGCTTGCTTGTAGTCCCAGCTACTCAAGAGGCGGAGTTGGGAGGATTAAATCTGGGAGGTGGAGGTTGCAGTGAGGTGAGATCACACCATTGCACTCCAGCTTGGATGACACAGAGAGACTCTCTATCAACAAAAGATGAAGAAGAAAAAAGACTGCATGAACTCAGAATTTATCTACAGTGTATCAGAGACCTCATTTTATCACAACTTTTATACCATTGGATGACATCAGCAATAAATTTTGCACATAGGATGAAAATTTTTTTATCTTTTTATTTTAATTTACAATTCCTTGATTTCAAATGAGTTTAAGTATATTTCTATATTTCTTGCCTTTTTACATTATTGGTCCATTTAAATAATTAGTTCTTATTTCCTTATTAATTTACAAGAGATAATTATAAATTGTTACTAATTCTTTGTATATTTATTATATTTATTGCAAATATTTTATTCTATTTTGTTAGTTTTTATTATTTTCTTTTTTCTCTTTGTAAACATGGCTAATATTGCTGATAACTTCTTGAATTAAAGTTTTAATTCATTTTTTATCAATATGCTTTGTTTTCTGATAAAGACATTTAAGCTTCTGAAACTTTCTTTCACTTGTATCATGTCTGCATTTCACAATTTTGGTACATAGCCTGTTCTCATTGTTACTTATTTATAACCATTATATATTTTCAGTTTTAATTTTCTCTCACTCTACTGGATTAGGAGGTTAGATCACTCATCTCCATACAGAGAACTTAGGGCCAAGTATGTTTCCTAGCTTCATGGCTACATGCACCCCTGGGGAAGTGGTGGTCACCCACTGGATTCTCCTTTGGCATTGTTGCTTGTGTCTGCCACTGGGAAATCTGTAAGCAGAGCTGCTTGGTCCAGCACTGCACATCTTGCTCTCAAATCCCTTGGGACCGAACAGGGAACTTGGGCTACTGTTCACTCCATAAGTCAGCCTATTGTGTGCAACAACAGAGAGCTTCTCCCAGTAAACAGGGATCAAGTATGTACCCAACCATGTTGTCTAAAGCTGCCTCTTACCCATATGCACCATCTACCGGCTTCTGGGTCAAACTGCAGAGCCCAATATAAAACCTGCCAACAGAAATGCATAGGGCTATAGAAGCAAAGCCAAAAACCCTTCCTAGCATTCTAATGGTCACACTTCATGTGTGGAAGTGATAAGAGGGAAAGAAAAAAGTTAAACATTAAGAAATAAAAAGAAAAAATTCTACCTGCAAAAAAATTATAAAAATTAGAAGTGGCAACATCTCCAGATAAGAAGGAAGCATCAGAGAATTCTGGCACCATTAAAAAAAAATGAATATAGTGTCAGTGTCATCACTTGATATAATTTGGCTGTGTCTCTTTTCAAATCTCATCTTGAATTCCCACATGTTGTGGGAAGAAATAATGGGAAGTAAATGAATCATGGGGGAAGGTCTTTGTTATACTGTTCTCATTATAGTGAATAAGTCTTATAAGATCTGACAGTTTTATAAGAGGGAGTTTCCCTGCACAAGCTCTCTCTCTTTGCCTGCTGCCATCCATGTAAGATGCGACTTGTTCCTCCTTGCCTTCCACCATGATTGTGAGGCTTCCTGAGCTACATGGAAATGTAAGTCCATTAAACCTCTTTCTTTTGTAAATTGCCCAGTCTCAGGTATGTCTTTATCAGCAATGTGAAAATGGACTAATACAGTAAATTGGTACAAGGAGTGGGGTGCTGCTGAAAAGATACCCAATGATGTGGAAGTGACGTTGGAACTGGGTAACAGTCAGAGGTTGGAACAATTTGGAGGGCTCAGAAGAAGAGAAAAAAATGTGGGAAAGTTTGGAACTTCCTAGAGACTTGTTGAATGACTTTGTCCAAAATACTGATAATGATATGGACAGTAAAGTCCAGGCTGCAATGCTGTCAGGTGGAAATGAGGAACTTGAGAAATGGAGCAAAGGTGGCTCTTGCTATGTTTTAGAAAAGAGATTGGCAACATTTGCTCTTGTCCTAGAGATTTGTGGAATTTAGAACTTGAGAGAGATGACTTAGGGTATCTGGCAGAAGAAATTTCTAAGCGGCAAAGCATTTAAGAGGTGACATGGGTGCTGTTAAAGGCATTCAGTTTTAAAAGAAAAAAAGGGCATAGAAGTTTGGAAAATTTTCATCCTGACAATGTGATAGAAAAGAAGATCTCATTTTCTGAGAAGAAATTCAAACTGGCTGTAGAAATTTGCCTAAGTAATGAGGAATCTAATGTTAATCCCCAAGACAATGGGAAAAATGTCTCTAGGGCATGTTAGAGACCTTTGTGACAGCCCCTCCCAATATAGCTCTGGAGATTTAGGAGGAAAAAATGGTTTCATGGCCTGGGACCAGGGTCCCTATGCTTGTACATGTTAGGGACTTGGTACCCTTTGTCCCAACTGCTCCATCCATGACTAAAACGGCCCAAGGCACAGCTTGGGGTGTTGCTTCAGAAGATGCAAGCCCTAAGCCTTGGCAGCTTCCATGTGGTGTTGAGTCTGCAGGTGCACAGAGGTCAAGAACTGAGGTTTGGGAACTTTTGCCTAGATTTCAGAGAATGTTTGAAAATGCTTGAATACCCATGCAGAAGCTTGCTGCAGGGGCGAGTCTATCATGGATAACCTCTGCTAGGGTGGTGCAGAAAGAAAATGTGGGGTTGGAGCCCCCAAACAGAATCCCTACTGGGACACTCCCTAGTGGAACTGTGAGAAGGTGACCACTATTCTCCAGATCCCAGAATGGTAGAGCCACTAACAACTTGTACCATGTGCCTGGAAGAGCCACAGACACTCAGCAGCAGCACTTGAAAGCAGCCAGAAGAGGGGCTATACCCTGCAAAGCCACAGGGGCAGAGCTGCCCAAGGCTATGAGAGTTCATCTCTTGCATCAGTGTGACCTGGATGTGAGTCAAAGGAGATTATTTTGGAGCTTTAAGATTTGACTGCCCCATTGGATTTGGGACATGTATGGCCTGCAGTCCTTTGTTTGGCCAATTTCTCACCTTTGGAATGGCTATATTTACCCAATGCCTGTACCCCTATTGTATCTGGAAAGTAACTAACTTGCTTTTGATTTTCAGGCTCATAGGCAGAAGGGACTTGCCTTGTCTTGGATGAGACTTTGGACTATGGACTTTCAAATCAATGCCAAAATGAATTCAGACTTTGGGGGATAGTTGTGAAGGCATGATTGGTTTTGAAATGAGAGGACATGAGATTTGGGAGGGGTCAGGGGTGGAATAATATGCTCTGGCTGTGTTCCCATCCAAATCTCATCTTGAATTTCTACATGTTGTGGGAGGGGGCTCAGTGAAAGGTAACTGAATCATGAGGGCAGGTCTTTCCTGTGCTGTTCTCCTGATAGTGAATAAGTCTCATGAGATCCAATGGTTTTATAAGGCTGAGTTTCCATGCACAAGCTCTCTCTTTGCCTGCTGGCATCCACATAAGATGCAACTTGCTACTCATTTTCTGCAGTGATTTTGAGGCCTCCCCAGCCATGTGGAACAGTAAGTCCTAAACCTCTTTCTTTTGTATATTGTCCAGTCTCAGGTATGCCTTTATCAGCAGTGTGAAAACAAACTAATGCATCATCAAAGGATCAGACTACCTCTCCAGCAATGGTCCTTACCCAAAATGAAAACTCAGAAATGACAGATAAAGAATTCAAAGCACGGGTTAAAAGGAAGCTCAATGAGATCCAAGACAAGGTTAAAAATCAACATAAAGAAATTTCTAAAGCTACCCATGAAAAGAAGGAAGAGATGAACATCTTAAAAAGAAGTCAATCAGGCCACTCGAATTGAACATTTTACTTAAGGATTTTGAAAATAGCACAGAAAGCTTTATCGACAGGTTATGTCAAGCAGAAGAAAGAATTTAAGAGCTTTAAGATAAGCCTTTTGAACTAAAACAGACAAAAATAAAGCAACAAGAACTTTAATAAATGAACAGTCTTCAAGAAATATAGTATTATGAAAAGTGACCAACATTATGGTTATTGACATTCTTGAGAGAGAAGGAGAAAAAGTAAATAACCTGGAAAACATATTTGAGGGATTGATTCAAGATAATTTCCCTTATCTTGTTAGAGAGGTAAACACCCAGATATAAGAAATCCAGAGAATACTTGTGAGATACTATATAAAATGGGACATGGTGGCTCACACCTGTAATCTCTGGACTTTGGGAGGCCAAGGTGGGTGGATCACTTGAGGTCAGGAGTTCAAGACCAGCCTGTTCAATATGACGAAATCTCACCTCTGCAAAAATTACAAAATTAGCTGGGCATGGTGGCAGGCACCTGTAATGCCAGCTACTCAGGAGGTTGATGCAGGAGAATCACCTGAACCCAAGAAGCAGAAGGTGCAGTGAGCCAAGTGCAAGCTACTGCACTCCAGCCTGGGCAACAGAGTGAGACTCCATCTCAAAAAAAATAAAAAAATAAAAAAAGAAAAAAAAAAAGAAAAGAAAAGAAAAGAAAAATTTAACCTGGGGTGCAGTGGCTCATGCCTGTAATAACAGCACTTTGGAAGGCTGAGGCAGGTGGATCACTTGAGGTCAAAATGAACATCTCCAAGGCACACAGTCACCATACTGTTAAAGATCAACAATAAATACACACACACACACACACACACACACACACACACACATATATATATTCAATATTCTTAAAATAAATTTCAACCAATAATTTTATATCCCATCAAACTAAACTTTAAAAGTGAAGGAGAAAGAAAATCTTTTCCAGACAAGTAAGTGCTAAGATAATTTTTTACCAGTAATTTAGCCTTATAAGCGGTCCTTAAGGAAGTTAAAAACATGGAAACAAAAGAATGATACCTGCTACCACAAAAAACAAACAAATAAACAAAAAAAACACTTAAAAACATAACCCACAGACCCTATGAAGCAATCCCACAATAGAAACTACACAGAAACCAGCTAACAAATTTACAATAGGACCAAAATATTGCATAGCAATATTAACATTGAATGTAAATGGCCTAAACACCTCATTTAAATGGTAGAGAGACAATTTGGATTAAAAAAAATAAAATTCACCTGTCTCCTTTTTCTTGAGACCTATCTACTCATAACAACATCCATAGGCTTAAAGTAAAGGGTTAGAGAAATATCTATCACATAAATGGAAAAAAAGAGCAGGGGTCACTATTCTTGTATCAGATGAAATAGACTTTAAACCAGTAACAGTAAGAATGAACAAAAAAGGGCATTATGTAATGATAAAGGATTCAACTTAACAAGAAGATTTAACTGTCCTATATATCTATGCACACAACATTGAAGCTCCCAGATTCATAAAATAAATACTTCTAGGCCTACAAAAAGATTTAGCTACACAATAATAGTGGGGGTCTTAACACGCCACTGGCAGCATTAGACAGATCATTAAGGCAGAAAAACTAACAAAGAAATTCTGTACTTAAATTCAATCTTGACTAATTGGACCTAATAGACATCTACAGAATGCTCCACTTATCAATCACAGAATATACATTCTTATCATCTTCACACAGAATATACTCCAAGGCCAACCACATGCTCAGACATAAAGCAAGTAACAATAAATTCAAAAGAATCAAAATTATGCCACTATACTCTAAGACCACAGTGGAATAAAAATGGAAATCAATGTCAAGAAGATCTCTCAAAACCACATAATTACATGGAAATTAAACAACTTGTTCCTGAATGACTTTGGGTAAACAATAAAATTAAGGCAGAAATCAAAACATTATTTGAAGTAAATGAAAACAGAGACACAACATATCAAAATTTCTGAGACTCAGCAAAAGTGATGTTAAGAGGAAAGTTTATAATGCTAAATACCTACTTCAAAAAGTTAGAAAATCCCAAATTAACAATTTAACATCACGCTATAAGAACTAGAAAAACAAGAAAAAACTAACTGCAAAGCTAGCAGAAGAAAAGAAATAACTAAAATCAGAGCAGAACTGAATGAAATTGAGGCCCCAAAATTTATACAAAGAATCAACAAATCCAAAATTGGTTCTTTATTTAGAAAACATCAATAGATGACTAGCTAGATTAACAAAGAAAAAAGAAAGAAGATACAAATAAGCACAATCAGAAATGACAAAAGTGACATTATAACCAAACTCATGAAATACAAAAGATTCTCCAAGACTATTATGAACACCTCTATGCACAAAAACTAGACTCTCTAGAGAAAATGCATAGATTCCTGGAAATACACAATGTCCCAAGAGAAACCCTGAAGAGATAAGTATTAATATCCAACATTGAATCAGTAATAAAAACCACACCTACCAAAAAAGCTCAGACTAGGTGAACTGATAGCAAAAGTCTATCAGACATACAAAGAACAGTTGGTGCCAATTCTATAGAAACAATTCCAAACAATTGAAGAGAAGAAACTCCTGTAACTCATTCTATGAAATCAGCATCACCCTGATACCAAAACCTGGCAATTGCACAATGAAAAAAGAAAACTACAGGCCAATAAACTTGCTGAAGAGCAACACAAAAATTCTCAAGATAATACTAGCAAACTGAATCCAGCAGCAAATCAAAAAGCTAATTCACTGTGACCAAGTAGGTTTCATTCCTGGAATGCAAAGTGGGAACACACAAATCAATAAATATGATTTACCACATAAAAAGAATTAGAAACAAAAGCAATATGATAATCTCAATAGATGCAGAAAAAGCTTTTGATAAAATCCAACATTGCTTTATGATAAAAATCTTCAAGAAAATGAGCATCAATGGAATATACCTCAAAATAATAAGAGCCATCAATGGCAAACCCACAGCCAACATCATGCTTAACAGGCAAGAACTGGCACAAGACAAGGATGCCCATTTGAATCACTTGTAAATCCTATCCAGAGCAATCTAGGCAAGAGGAAGAAATAAAAGACATCCAAAAAGAAGAAGTCAAACTATTTTTCTTCACTGAAAATACAATTCTATACCTAAAAATACAACAGTCAGATCCACCAGGCTCCTAGAACTAATAAAGAACTTCAGTAAAATTTCAGGATACAAAATCAATGTACAAACATTAGTAGCATTTCTATACACCCATAATGTTCAAGCTGATAGCCAAATCAAGAATGCAACTCCCTTTACAACTCTCTCTCTCTCTCTCCCCCACTCACACACACACACACACACACACCCCTAGGAATACATCTAACCAAGGATGTGAAAGAGTTCTACAGGGAAAACTAAAAATATTGCAGAAAGAAATCATAGATGATAAAAACAAATTGGAAAAAAAATTCCATGTTCATGGATTGGAAGAATGAATATCATTAAAATGGCCATACTGCCCAAAGAAATCTACAGATTCAATAATATTCCTATCAAGCTATGAGTGTCATTTTTCACGGAACTAGAAAAAACTATTCTAAAATTCATATGGAACCAAAAAAAGGGCCCATATAATCAATGCAATTTTAGGCAAAAAGAACTAAGTTGGAAGCATCACATTACCCAAATTTGAACTATACTATAGGTCTACAGTAATGAAAACAGCATATGATTGCTACAAAAACAGACTCATAGACCAATTGAGCAGAATAGAGAACCCAGAAATAAAGCTTCACACCTACAGCCATCTGATCTTTGACAAAGTTGACACAAATCAGCAATGGGAGGACTTCCTATTCAATAAATAGAGATGAGATAGCTGGCCAGCCATATACAGAAGAATGAAACTGGACTCCTACCGATCACCATATACAAAAATTAATTCAAGATGGATTAAAGATTTAAACTGAAGACCTTGAACTATAAGAATTCTAGAAGAAAACCCAGGAAATACGATTTTGGATATCAGCCTTAGGAAATAATTTATATCTAAGGCCTCAAAAACAAATGTGACAATTAAGTTCTTCCTAATTCAACTAAAGAGCTTCTACACAGCAAAAGAAACTATCAACAGAGTAAACAGACAACCTACGGAATGAGAGAAAATGTTTGGAAATTCTGCCTGTGGTAAAGGTCTAACATCCAGATTTGCAAGGAACTCAAACAAGAAGAAACAAACAAACAAACCCATTAAATATGGACAAAAGACATGAACAGACAACTCTCAAAAGAAGACATAAAAGCAGCCAACAAACATATAAAAACATGCTCAACATCTTTAAGTATCAGAGAAATACAAATCAAAACCACAATGAGATACCATCTCAAATCAATCAGAATGGGAATTATCAAGAAGTGAAAAAAAAACAAAAAAACAAATATTGTCAAGGCTGCGGATTAAGGGTAAAGCTTATCCACTGTTGGTGAGAATGTAAATTAGTTCAACCACTGTGGAAAGCAGTTTGGAGATTTCTCGAAGAACTTAGAACTACCATTTAACCCAGCAATCCCATTACAGGGTATATAGCCAAAGGAAAAGAAATAATTCTACCAAAAAAACACACCCACTTGTATGTTCATCATAGTGCTATTCCCAATAGCAAAGTCATGGAATCAACCTAGGTGCCCATCAACAGCAGATTGAATAAAGAAAATGTGATATATATATATGTATATACATACACACACACACACACACACACACACACACACACACACACACAGAATACTATCACAGCCATAAAAAATAAAGAAATCATATCCTTTGTAGGAACATGGATACAACTGAAGGCCATTATCCTGAGCAAACTAATTCAGAAACAGAAAATCCAACACATGTTCTCACTTATAAGTAGGAGCTAAACTTTGAGTGATAATGAAGATGAAAATGGTAACATTAAACACTAGGGACTACTGGGGGGAGGAGGGAAGGAGTGGGGGAAAGGGTTGAAAATTTAACTATTGGGTACTATGCTCACTACCTGGGTGACAGGATCAACCATAATCCAAACCTCAGCACTATGCAATATACCCATGTAATAAATAAACACATGTATTCCCTGAACCTAAGATAAAAGTTAAAAATTTAAAGATAACCTAAATGAAATTAAATAAAATAGCTATATTAAAAACCCAAATATGTTACCATATATTCTTTACGTGGTAAGGAATAAATCTTTCTCTGGCCTGTTATATCACTAGTAGCATGCTTGATGGTTTTTTTAAAATAGAATATCTATTTCTTATATTTTTCACTGGTGAGGAGATAATCGAAAATTTGAAGATGCCTGTGTCTCAATGTCTTAAAAAATATTTAAATGAGGATTAGCAAAATCCATCAAACTTTACGTTTTGTGTTCAAGATCTTTGAAAACTTTTTAAAACCCAGATGAGAGTAAAAACCTCCAGGACAGAGCCTACATTGTATACCCCAAAGTGAAAATAAGAGTTAGTTATCCTTAGTGACAGTAGGAGATTTTGGAGGGCAGGATGAGCAGGAGTGGGGTAGTCAGAGTAAGTCCTCCTTTGGCTTTGATGACCCACTGGTTTCCATCTCCCACATCCTATAGTTCTTACTTATGTTGTTCTTCATTGTCACTCTGGCTGGCTGAAGTTCATAATGAATTTTTCATGTAAAAACTGCATGATAATTGTGGAGTTGTTAGACTATTCTTTAATGATTATTTCCACTTTTGTAATTACGTAGTCTAAAGGTCCTTTTTAGTCCGCAGCTTCCATTAGGGTAATTGAGTACTTTTTTACAGTAAAATGTAGAAAAATTATGAGACTTAAGCTTAATAGGTTACACTGAAGAATATTTCTGCCATTGCACTATCATGGCAACTTTGCAAGCCACAATGAATTCTGTAAAATGCCCATCTTGTCTTCTTGCTGCACATTTAATTAGATGATTTCTTCCATTGTATAGCAGAAAGACTTCTCCAGTGTTAACCAGCTGAAATAAGGTATTTTCCCATGTGTCCAGAATGTTATAACTAATATAAGATTAATTTTATTTGGTCTTAACTATTTGACATTTTCCAAAATAATTCCCAGTTTTTCTTCTGATCTTCTGATTTTTTTTCTTTATGTTCAGTAGATTTGCAGATAACTCTGAAGTTCCAACCATATATTTATATCCACCTGAAAATAAGCATCTTGCTGTCAACTCTATATTGATTTTTGTTCTTTTCTTTTCTCATTTTACAATCATATGTTTTGTATCACTAAACCTGTTGTGTCTACTTCACCTGCTATGCCTGATACTTCTAATTGTCCACAGTGGCCACGGTTGTGACAGAATCTTTATAAATTAACACTTGACTACTTTGTACAAGTGATCTGTGCTACAAAAGAATATGTATTATTGGCTTTTTTATAGTAATACAAAAACCATATTTATCAAATCTAAGATGTTGTTGATTATATAAAACATTATTTTATATTATAGTAAGAAATAAAACACACTAATTCTGATAAAGATGGTATCATTCATTATAAAATGCATTAAGTTTCTAAGATGTTGAAAATGTTAAAAAACACAACGATCCCCCCCAAAAAAAATCTTAGCTTGATTTTAAAAGTACATTATTTGATGTGCTTATTAACTTTCTTATTTAAATCCTCCAAATGCTTTCAGTTTTCCTCTTTGATTTGTTTTCATTAGTATATACAAATGCATTAAAACACGTCAAATTATGTTGATAGTCTTATAACAAATAAGTTTATTTCCTTGCCATGTACCACCCTATTTCTCAGTCCACGTCCTCAGGAAAAACTATGTTAAATCGTTTTAGCTAATTATATTGTGAATGACATAACTATAGTATTTCTTTCCTTATCAATTTCAAATATTACTTATGAACCTATTTTGACAGTTGAGGATTTAGCTTTTACATTTCAATACTATCTTCTCTTTCTTCTATCCTCCAATTATAATTTATGTTATATTTTTAAAAGCAATTAATGTGTCCATCATTATGAAATGAAAATATTGCTTATTGATGAGCCAATTTGTATACTGTGATTATGTTTTTTTCTGGAACATTTCTCCTTTGTAAGAGGGGTATGGTCATAGTTACTTCATTTTACTTTTGCTTTGTTTCTTATTTATACCTATCAACCAACATTTGCTCACTAGTTTTTCCAACAGATCTCTCAAACATCTATCAGATTTTTTTCAAAAGCACATATAAGTCAAATAATCTAGCAGCTATATATATTTTTTCTATATTATTCCTTCCTTCATAAACATGTTTCTTGGTTTGGTTTCTCAGCAAGTCTGGTACTGTCGTGTGAACATTTCTCTTCACTACTTTCTTGGACAGGAATGTATGTTTCTTCTTCTTGGTTTCCTACTTCATTTTTCTTGTGATAGAACATAATGGAGTAACTTCTAAGAAAAATGCATGAAAGGTAATTTTTTAAAAGAATAGCACTATATAGCACTATAAAAATGTTTATGTTATCCTTTTACTTGCTTAATAGTTTACCTATATGTAACATTTTATATTAAAATTTATTCACCATCAAAATTTTGAATACAGTTTAACAACACTCTAACTTTCAATATAACCCTAAAATCTTATGCTATTCTGATTTCTGGCACTTATATTACATATGTTTATTTTCTTTGGAATAATTTAAGATTGCATCCTTTAATATCATGAGAAAAATGCCTTAGGATGGGTATTTTAAGCCTCTCTCTTTTGAACTCTTGGTGGGTCTACTTGATTTGGAGACTGATGGCTTTTTCTTCTGGGAAATTTGCTTTTAATATATTTTTTAAATTACTTCATTACCACTTTATTCTTTCTTTGTCTCTCTAGACCTGTTATATCTTAGATAGTCTGGGTTAATTTTATTTTTTATCTCTTATCAATCTTTTTATTTTATATGGTAACTTACTTTCTGGAACTTTTTTAAAATTTTACTTTATCTCCCAACACTTTTCTTGATTGTTTTCTACATTTTAATCAACAAAGTTTTAATTTTTAAAATTCTATTTTTATTCTCTAATTGTTCTTCTTCAGAAAAACCTAATTTTGTTTTAAGAATGCAATAGCGCCGGTGGATCCAAGATGGCCGATTAGGAGCAGCTGAGGATTGCAGCTCCCAGTGAAAGCGCGGAGGGTGAGTGGACGCCGCATTGCCAGACAGATTTTTATTGCCCACAGACCAGGAGATTCCCAGGGGGGAGGAGCCCCACGGGTCGCCAGCGCGGCTGGTTTGGCCGGCGCAGCAGTTTTTGCCGGCGCGACTGTTTTTGCCGGCGCTGCTGTTTTGGGCGGCGTCCCGGCGCAGCGGTTCCCCATACAAAATACGTGGGTCTGGGTGCCGTTTTAGCTGGCAATTGGAGCTCCGGGAAGGCAGAGCCGCCCATTCATCTGATTAAAAAAGGGGACTGAAACAGGCAGCCAGGCCGGGAGATTTCCCGGGCAAAAAAAAACGCCACGAATCTCCGCGCCCGCGGTTTCAGCCGGCGCAGTGGGTCGCCGCACGGGAAATCACACAGATCCCCGGCGCCTTTTCAACAGGCGGCTGGAACACCTGGGAGACTCTGAGGCAGGGAGCCAGGTGATCAGGCTCGGCTGGTCCCACCCCCACAAAAAAACAGCCATTGGAAACGCTCTGGATCCAGAGTTTCACAGCAAGCACAGCTGAGCCCGGGACGGCCCAGCTCTGTGGGGGAGGGGGCGTCCGCCATTACTGAGGCAGTCTGCCGCTACAGAGGTAGTTTGCCATTGCTGAGGCAGTTCTCACTACACCGGTATAAACAGGACTGCAGGGAAGTTCATACGGCAGCTGGGTGGAGCCCACAGCAGCTCAGCAAAGCCTCTGTAGGCAAACAGTGACTAGGCTGCCTCATCGCTGGGCAAGGCAGCCCTGAGAAAAAGGCAGCAGCACCAGGGAAACTCATAAATAAAGCCCTAACTCCCCCGGGACAGAGCACCTGGGGGAAAAAAAGGGGTTTATGAGTTCTGCTGCAGCAGACTTAAACGTACCTGCCCAGCAACTCTGAATGAACAACGGAGCTCACAGCTCAGCACTTGAGCTCCTATAAAGGAAACTCTGTCTCCTCAAGCAGCTCCCCTGATCCCCCGTATATCCAACGAGTCACCTCACAAAGGAGTGCTCAGACGGACATCTGGCGGGTATTCTTCTGGGACAAAGATAGCAGAAGAAGAGACTGGCAGCAACCCTTACTGTTCTGCAGCTGCTGCAGGTGATCCCCCCAGGCAAGCAGGGCCAGGAGTGGACCTCAGCAGCCCTACAGCAGAGGGGTCAGACTGGTAGAAGGAAAACTAAGAAACAGAAATAAATAACTTCATCATCAACAAACGGGACGTCCACTGAGAGACCCCATCTGAAAATCACCAACCACAAAGACCACACATAGATAAATCCACAAAGATGGGAAGAAACCAGCGCAAAAAGGAGGTAAACACCCGAAACCAGAACGCCTCTCCTCCTACAAGGGATCACAACTCCTCACCAGCAAGGGAACAAGGCTGGATGGACAATGAGTGTGATGAAATGACTGAATCAAGCTTCAGAAGGTGGGTAGTAAGAAACTTCTGTGAGCTAAAAGAACATGTTCTAACCCAATGCAAACAAACTAACAACCTTGAAAAAAGATTTGACGAAATGCTAATGAGAATAACCAACTTAGAGAGGAATGTAAGTGAATTGATGGAGCTGAAAAACACAACACAAGAACTTTGCGAAGCATACACAAGTTTCAACAGCCGAATTGACCAAGCAGAAGAAAGGATATCAGAGGTCGAAGATCAACTCAATGAAATAAAACGAGAAGGAAAGAGTAGAGAAAAAAGGGTAAAAAGGAATGAACAAAGTCTCCAAGAAATATGGGACTATGTGAAAAGACCTAATCTACGTTTGATAGGTGTACCTGAATGTGAAGGAGAGAATGAATCCAAGCTGGAAAATACTCTTCAGGATATTATCCAGGAGAACTTCCCCCAACATAGGAAGGCAGGCCAATATTCAAGTCCAGGAAATACAGAGAACACCACAAAGATATTCCTCAAGAAGAGCAACCCCAAGGCACATAATCGTCAGATTCACCAGGGTTGAAATGAAGGAGAAAATGCTAAGGGCAGCCAGAGAGAAAGGTCGGGTTACCCACAAAGGGAAGCCCATCAGACTCACAGCAGATCTCTCAGCAGAAACCCTACAAGCCAGAAGAGAGTGGGGGCCAATATTCAACATCCTTAAAGAAAAGAACTTCCAACCCAGAATTTCATATCCAGCCAAACTGAGCTTCATAAGTGAAGGAAAAATAAAATCCTTTGCGAACAAGCAAGAACTCAGAGATTTCATCACCACCAGGCCTGCTTTACAAGAGCTCCTGAAAGAGGCACTAAACATAGAAAGGAACAACCAGTACCAGCCACTCCAAAAACATACCAAACAGTAAAGACCATCAACACAATGAAGAAACTGCATCAACTAACGGGCAAAACAGCCACCTAGCATCAAAATGGCAGGATCAAATTCACACATAACAATATTAACCCTAAATGTAAATGGGCTAAATGCCCCAATTAAAAGACATAGACTGGCAAACTGGATAAAAAGCCAAAACCCGTCTGTGTGCTGTATCCAGGAAACCCATCTCACATGCAGAGATACACAAAGGCTCAAAATAAAGGGATGGGGAAGATTTACCAAGCAAATGGAGAGCAAAAAAAGCAGGAGTTGCAATTCTCATCTCTGATAAAATAGACTTTAAACCAACAAAGATCAAAAGAGACAAAGAAGGACATTACATAATGGTAAAAGGATCAATGCAACAAGAAGAGCTAACGATCCTAAATATATACGCACCCAATACAGGAGCACCCAGATACATAAGGCAAGTTCTCAATGACTTACAAAGAGACTTAGATTCCCACACAATAATAGTGGGAGACTTGAACACCCCGTTGTCAATGTTAGACAGATCAACAAGACAGAAAATTAACAAGGATATCCAGGACTTGAACTCACACCTGGATCAAGCAAACCTAATAGACATTTACAGAACTCTCCACCCCAAATCCACAGAATATACATTCTTCTCAGCACCACATCGCACCTACTCTAAAATTGACCACATAATTGGAAGTAAATCACTCCTCAGCAAATGCAAAAGAACAGAAATCATAACAAACAGTCTCTCAGACCACAGTGCAATCAAGTTAGAACTCAGAATTCAGAAACTGACTCAGAACCACACAGCTTCATGGAAACTGAACAACTGGCTCTTGAATGTTGACTGGATAAACAATGAAATGAAGGCAGAAATAAAGATGTTCTTTGAAACCAACGAGAACGAAGACACAACATACCAGAATCTCTGGGACACATTTAAAGCAGTCTCTAGAGGAAAGTATATAGCAATAAATGCCCACATGAGAAGCAAGGAGAGATCTAAAATTGACACCCTATCATCAAAATTGAAAGAGCTAGAGGAGCAAGATCAAAAAAACTCAAAACCTAGCAGAAGACAAGAAATAACTAAGATCAGAGCAGAACTGAAGGAGATAGAGACACGAAAAACTCTTCAAAAAATCAACAAATCCAGGAGCTGGTTTTTTGAAAAGGTCAACAAAATAGACAGACCACTAGCCAGATTAATAAAAAAGAAAAGAGAAAATAATCAAATAAATGCAATAAAAAACGATAAAGGGGATATCACCACAGATTCCACAGAAATTCAAACCATCATCAGAGATTATTACAAACAACTCTATGCACATAAACTAGTAAACCTGGAAGAAATGGATAAATTCCTGGACACATGCATCCTCCCAAGCCTAAACCAGGAAGAAGTCGAAACCCTGAATAGACCAATAACAAGGTCTGAAGTTGAGGCAGCAATTAAGAGCCTACCACCCAAAAAAGCCCAGGTCCAGATGGGTTCACAGCCGAATTCTACCAGACATACAAAGAGGAGCTGGTACCATTCCTTCTGAAACTATTCCAAACAATCCAAAGAGAGGGAATCCTTCCTAAATCATTTTATGAGACCAACATCATCCTGATACCAAAACCTGGCAGAGACTCAGCAAGAAAAGAAAACTTCAGGCCAATATCCATGATGAACATAGATGCAAAAATCTTCAATAAAATACTGGCAAACCGATTGCAACAGCACATCAAAAAGCTTATCCACCATGATCAAGTAGGCTTCATCCCGGGGATGCAAGGCTGGTTCAACATACGCAAATCTATAAACATAATCCACCACATAAACAGAACCAAAGACAAAAACCACATGATTATCTCAATTGATGCAGAGAAGGCCTTTGACAAAATTCAACAGCCCTTTATGCTAAAAACTCTCAATAAACTAGGTATTGATGGAACGTATCTCAAAACGATAAAAGCTATTTACGACAAACCAACAGCCAATATCATACTGAATGGGCAAAAACTAGAAGCATTCCCTTTGAAATCTGGCACTAGACAAGGATGTCCTCTCTCACCACTCTTATTCAATATAGTACTGGAAGTTCTAGCCAGAGCAATCAGGCAAGAAAAAGAAATAAAGGGTATTCAAATAGGAAAGGAGGAAGTCAAATTGTCTTTATTTGCAGACGATATGATTGTATATCTAGAAGACCCCATCGTCTCAGCCCAAAATCTCCTGAAACTGATAAGCAACTTCAGCAAAGTCTCAGGATATAAAATCAATGTGCAAAAATCACAAGCATTCCTATACACCAATAACAGACTTAAAGACAGCCAAATCAAGAACCAACTGCCATTCACAATTGCTACAAAGAGAATAAAATACCTAGGAATACAACTAACAAGGAACGTAAAGGACCTCTTCAAGGAGAACTACAAACCACTGCTCAACGAAATAAGAGAGGACACAAACAGATGGAGAAATATTCCATGTTCATGGCTAGGAAGAATCAATATTGTCAAAATGGCCATACTGCCCAAAGTAATTTACAGATTCAACGCTATCCCTATCAAGCTACCAATGACCTTCTTTGAAGAACTGGAAAAAACCACCTTAAACTTCATATGGAACCAAAAGAGAGCCCGCATAGCCAAGTCAATTCTAAGCAAAAAGAACAAAGCTGGAGGCATCACACTCCCGGACTTCAAATTATACTACAAAGCTACAGTAATCAAAACAGCATGGTACTGGTACCAAAACAGAGATATAGACCAATGGAACAGGACAGAGACCTCCGACGCAACACAACACATCTACAACCACCTGATCTTTGACAAACCTGACAAAAACAAACAATGTGGAAGCGAGTCCCTGTTTAATAAATGGTGTTGGGAAAACTGGCTAGTCATGTGCAGAAAGCAGAAGCTGGACCCCTTCCTGACACCTTACACTAAAATTAACTCCAGATGGATTAAAGACTTAAACATAAGACCTAACACCATAAAAACCCTAGAAGAAAATCTAGGCAAAACCATTCAGGACATAGGTGTAGGCAAGGACTTCATGACCAAAACACCAAAAGCAGTGGCAACAAAAGCCAAAATAGACAAATGGGACCTAATCAAACTCCATAGCTTCTGCACAGCAAAAGAAACAGTCATTAGAGTGAATCGGCAACCAACAGAATGGGAAAAAATTTTTGCAGTCTACCCATCTGACAAAGGGCTGATAACCAGAATCTACAAAGAACTGAAACACATTTACAAGAAAAAACAAACAAGCCCATTCAAAAGTGGGCGAAGGATATGAACAGACACTTTACAAAAGAAGACATACATGAAGCCAACAAACATATGAAAAAATGCTCATCATCACTGGTCATTAGAGAAATGCAAATCAAAACTACATTGAGATACCATCTCACGCCAGTTAGAATGGCGATCATTAAAAAATCTGGAGACAACAGATGCTGGAGAGGATGTGGAGAAATAGGAACGCTTTTACACTGTTGGTGGGAGTGTAAATTAGTTCAACCATTGTGGAAGACGGTGTGGCGATTCCTCAAGGACCTAGAAATAGAAATTCCATTTGATCCAGCAATCCCATTACTGGGTATATATCCAAAAGACTATAAATCGTTCTACTATAAGGACACATGCACACGAATGTTCATTGCAGCACAGTTTACAATAGCAAAGACCTGGAACCAACCCAAATGCCCATCGATGATAGACTGGACAGGGAAAATGTGGCACATATACACCATGGAATATTATGCAGCCATCAAAAACGATGAGTTCGTGTCCTTTGTAGGGACATGGATGAACCTGGAAACCATCATTCTCAGCAAACTGACACAAGAACAGAAAATCAAACACCGCATGTTCTCACTCATAGGCGGGTGTTGAACAATGGGAACACATGGACACAGGGAGGGGGAGTATCACACACTGGGGTCTGTCGGGGGAAAAGGGGAGGGATAGTGGGGGGTGGGGAGTTGGGGGAGGGATAGCATGGGGAGAAATGCCAGATATAGGTGATGGGGAGGAAGGCAGCAAATCACACTGCCATGTATGTACCTATGCAACAATCTTCCATGTTCTTCACATGTACCCCCAAACCTAAAATGCAATAAAAAAATAAAAAAATAAAAAATAAAAAAAAATAAAAATAAAAAAAATAAAAAATAAAATAAATAAATAACAAAAAAAAAAAAAAAGAATGCAATAGCACTTCTTAGTGACCTGTGCACAATATAGCATATATTAAATCCTTTTTAATGTAGAGGTAACCCAGTGTAACATTATTTAAACAATAGCTTTCAACCAACACAAATGAGAGAAGATTCAAATAAGAACTATCAGAAATGAGAAGAAGAACATTACAACTAATACCACAGAAATACAAAAAATCATCAGAGACTACTGTGAACATTCCTATGCACAAAAATTAGAAGACCTAGATAAAATGTATAAGCACCTAGAAACATACAACTTCTCAAAATTGAACCAGGAAGAAATGGAAATCCTGAACATACCAATAATAAGTAATGAAGTCGAATCAGTAATAAAATAATCTTCCAATGAATAAATGCCCACAACCAGATGAATTCATAGTTGAATTATACCAGAAGTACTAAGAAAAGTTGGTACCAATAATACTGAAGCTATTCCATAGAATTGAAGAGTAGGGACTCCTCCCTGACTCATTCTACAAAACCAACATCACCCTGACATCAAAATTGGCAAGGACATGAGAAAAATGGAAAACAATAGGCTGATATTCCTGATCAACATAGATGCAAATATCCTCAACAAAGCACTAGAAAACCAAATCCAATAGCACATGAAAAATATAACCCATCCCTGGAATAAAACCCACTTCATCAAGGGATACAAGGGTGGTTCAACACTCACAAATCAATAACTATGATTTATTACCTAAACAGAACTAAAGACCAAAAACATATGGTCATCTTAATAGATACAAAGCATTTCATAAAATCCAACATCCCTTCAAACAGAAAACTCTCAAAAAACTAGACATTGAAGGAACACACCTCAAAATAATAAGCCATCTATAACAAACCCACAGCCAACATTATCTTGCATAGAGAAAATCTGAAAGAACTAGAAGTAGACAAGGATGTCCATTCTCACCACTCCTATTCAACACAGTACTGGAAGTATTAGCTAGAGAAGCCAGGTAAGAGAAAGAAATAAAAGGCATCCAAATTGGACATCATATTATCTTTGTTCACTGATGATATGATCTTTTAATTAGAAAATTCTTAAGACTCCTCTAAAAGGCTCCTAGATTCCTAAACAAATTCAGTAAAGTTTCAAGATACAAAATCAACATACAAAAAGCAGCAGCATTTCTATATACCAACAACGTTCAAGCTGAGAATTAAACGAACAGCTCTCCATTTTCAACAGCCACAAAAACTAAAATACCCAGGAATACATTTAACCAAGGAGAGGAAAGAGCTGTACAATAAGAACTACAAAACGCTGATAAAAGAAATCATAGCTAATGCAAAAACATGGAAAACCACCCATGCTCATGGATTGGAAGAGTCAGTATCACCAAAATTACCACACTTCCTGGCAATCTACAGATTCAACACAATCCTTATGAAATTATCAATGTCATTTTTCAAAGAATTAGAAAAACAATGTAAAATTCATATGGAACCCCAAAAGAGCCCAAATTGCCAAAGCAATACTAAATAAAAAGAATGGATTCAGAGGAACTATACTGTCTGACTTCAAATAATTTCAAGCCTATAGTAACAAAAATAGCACAGTACTGGTACGAAACTACACATAGATGAATGAAACAGAGGAGAGAACCCAGATATAGAGCCACAAACCTACAACCACCTGATCTTCAACAAAGTTGACACAAATAAACAATGGGGGAAAATCACCCTATTGAATAAATGATGCTGGGAAAATTGGCTAACCACATGCAGAAGAATGAAAGTAGAACTCTCTCACCATATATAAACAATTAATTCAAGATAGACTGAAAACTTAAACATAAAACCTGAAATAATAAAAATCCTAGAAGAAAACCTAGGAAAAATTCTTCTGGACATTGGCCTAGACAAAAATATTTCTGATCAAGATTATGAAAGTAAATGTAACAAAGTCAAAAATAGGCAAATGACTTAATTAAACTTAAAAGCTTCTTCACAGCAAAATAATAATAATAATAATTAACATAGTAATGACAACTTATGAAATGTGGAAAATATTTGCAAATCATGCCTCTGAAAAAAATCTAACATCCAGAATCTACAAGGAACTTAAACAAGAAAAAAGCACCTCTATAAAAGCTGGGCAATGGATATAAATAGACATTTCTCAAAAAAGAAATGCAAGCAACCAACAAACACATAAAAAATCCTAAACATCACTAATAATCAGAACAATCCAATTCAAAACCATAAGATACCATCTCACACAAATCAGAATGGCTATTATTAAAAAGTCAAAAAACATCAGACTTTGGTGTAGATGCAGAGAAAAGGGAAGCCCTACACCTTGTTTGGAGGAATGTAAATTGGTTCAACCTCTATCGAAAATAGTGTGGAGATTTCTCAGAGAACTGAGAATAGACCTACCATTTGATCCAGCATTTCCACTAGTGGTTATCTACCCAAAGAGAAAGAGATCATTTCATCAAAAAAATACCTGTGGCTGGGCGCAGTGGCTCACGCCTGTAATTTCAGCATTTTGGGAGGACAAGATGGGCAGATCATGAGTTCAGGAGTTCAATACCAGCCTGACAAATGTGGTAAAACCCCATCTCTACTAAAAATACAAAAATCGGTCAGGCATGGTGGTGTGTGCCTGTAGTCCCAGCTACTTGAGAGGCTGAGGTAGGAGAATAGCTTGAACCAGGGAGGTGAAGGTTGCAGTGAGCCAAGATTGTACTACTGTACTCCAGCCTGGGCAACAGAGCAAGAGTCCATCTCAAGAAAAAAAAAAAAAGAAAAGAAAAAAAAAGTAAAGGCACTGTATGCACATGTTCAGTGCAGCACTAGTCACAATAGTGAAGTCATGGAATCAACCTATGTGTCCATCAACTTGTGACTAGATAAACAAAATGTGGTATATATACACCATGGAATATTACAAAGCCATAAAAGCAATGAAATTACGTAATTTGCAGCAACATGGCTGGACCGGGAGGCCATTATCCTAAGCGAACTAACTCAGGTACAGAAAACCAAATACTTCATGTTCTCTCTTATAAGTGAAAGCTAAACAATGGGTACACATGGACATAAAGATAGAAATAATAGACACTTGGGACTCCAAAAGTTGGGAGGGTGGGGAGCTGAGTGAAAGCTGAAAAATCATTCATAGACCTAAGGAACTGAATAGTAAGGGCAGAAATACATCTACACATTACAGCCAACTCATTTTACATTAGGGAACCAAGAACATGTACTGGGGGAAGGGACATTTAGTCTTTAGTAAGCAGTGCTGGAAAAACTGGATCTCCATGTGCAAAAGAATGAAACTAGCCCCTGTCACCATATACAACAATTAAATAAAAATAAATTAAAGACTTAAATTTAAGATCTGAAACTATGAAACTATAAGAAGAAAACATTGAGGAAACACTTCAAGACACTGGGCTGGGAAATTTTTTGTTGTTGTTTAGACCTCAAAATCACAGGCAACAAAAGCAAATTGGACAAATAGGATTACTTCAATCTAAAAAGCTTCAGAGCAAAGGAAAGAGATAAAAGAGGGAAGAGAAAACCTACAGAATGGGAGAAAATATTTTCAAACTATACATCCAATTAGAAGTTAATAACCAGAATTTATAAGAATCTTGACCAACCCAATAGAACAAAAACAAATAATTTGATTAAAATAGGGCAAATAATATAAATAGGTATTTCCCCAAAGAAGACACACAAATGGCTACCAGATATGTGGAAGAACTGTCAACATCATTAATCATGAGAGAAATTCAAATCAAAATCACAACGAATTATCATCTTAACCCAGTTAGAATGACCATAATGAAAAAGAAAAATAAAAGGCTTGCTGCATATGCAGAGAAATATAAACACTTGTATACTGTTGTTGGGAACATAAATTAGTAAAGTCACCATGGAAAACAGTATGGAGTGGTTTCCTCAAAATACTAAAAGTAGATCTACCATATAATCCAGCAATCCCACTGCTGGATATATATCCAAAAGAAAAGAAATCAATGTATCAAAGAGATGTCTGCACTGTCATGTTTATGGCAGGAGTATTTGCAATAGTCAAGGTATGGAAGCAACCTAAGAATATATCAACATATGAATGGTTAAAGAAAATTGTGGTACATATACACAATGGAATTAGTCAGTCATACAAAAGAATAAAATCCTCCTATCTGCAGCAACATGTATGAAAATGGAAGATATTAAGTGAAATAAGACTAACATAGAAAGATATCACATGTTCTGACTCATCTGTGGGAGCGAAACAAGTTGATTTTGTGGTGGTAGAGAGCACAGTCATGGTTACCAGAAGATGGAAGGGTAGAAGGGAGGGGGTATAAAAAGATATTGGTTAATCATAGAAAAATATTGTTAGATAGAAGCTTAAATTCTAGTATTTGATAGCACATTAGGGTAATTATAATTAACAGTGATTTACTGTATATTTCAAAATAGCTAGAAGATTTGGAAAGTTCTCAACATATAAATGTTCAAGGTGTGAATATCCTAATTACCCTGATTTAATAACTACCCATTGTATACATGTATCAAAACATCACATATATCTCATAAATATGTACAATTATTTTGTATCAATAAAAATTTATTCTTTTGAATGTGTATATCAAGTTTTTTCAGGTAATTTATTTAAAAGAGTATTCTTTTCCCATTGAATTGTCTTAGCACCCTTGTCTAAAATGAATTGACCATATATAATGGGTTTATTTCTTAAATCTTAGTTCTCTTCCATTGATGTCTTTGTCCAGTCTCATGCCACTATGACACAGTACTAGTATAACTTTACAGTTAGATTTAAAATGAGAAAGCATGAGTCCTCCAACTTTGTTCTTTTTGAAGATTGTTTTGGCTATTCACGGTTCCTTGCATTTCTATGTAAATCTTAAAACCAGCTTGTCAGTTTCTGCAAAACTGGCCACTGGAATTTCGAAGAAGATTTCTGGGAATGTAAATTAGAAAAGATTGCACTATATTTGTAGATCAACTTAAGAGAGTATTGCCATCTTAACAGTATTACTTTTTTCAACCTATGAACATAAAAGGTCTTTCCATTTACTTAAGTCTTTCTTAAGTTCTTACAATAATATTTTGTAGTTTTCAGTGTACAAGTATTGAACTTCATTGTCAAATTTGTTTCTAAGTAGTGTATTCTTTCAATGCTATCGTAAACAGAATTGTTTTCTTAGTTTGGTTTTCAGGTTGTTCATTGCAAGTGCTTAGAATAAATAAGAAGAATAAATATCTTTTTGCAAAAATTAGTTTCCAATTCTGATCTTCTTAAAATAGATAACTTGAATGAGAATTACAAAGTCAATGGGTATGTGTCTTTTCTAGCAGTTCTTGAATTAGGATGCATGCTAGCCAGCTCATACTGCTATAAGCTTTAAGATATTTGGTAATGTGGTAGTTGGCTAAATAATGTTTTCTCAGGCTTTCTTGTGCACTTATGTTTTGTTATAAGTGAAATTAAATTTCTCACATATTTTAGCTAGAATGATTTTTAAATTTTACTTTTTAAAATTGACAAAAAATTGTATCTGTTTATTCATGTCCCCCAGATTCATCCATATTGTGCTAAATGGCAGGATTACCTTCTTTTTAGGGTTGAATAGTATTCCATTGTGCATTATATTAGTCCATTCTCACACTGTTATAAAGACATACTTGAGACTAGGTAATTTATAAGGAAAAGAGATTTAATTGACTCACAGTTCAGCATGGCTGGAGAGGCCTCAGAAAACTCATAATCATGGCAGAAGGCAAAGGAGAAGCAAAGGCATCTTTTCCATGACAGCAGGTAAGAGTGAGCAAAGGAGCAAATGGGGAAGAGTCCCTTATAAAACCATCAGATCTCATGAGAACTCACTCACTATCATTTGAACAGCATGAGGAAAACTGCCCCCATGATCCAATTATCTCTCAACAGGTCCGACTCTTGACACATGGGGATTGTGGGGATTACAATTTGAGATGAGATTTGGATGAAAACACAGAGACAAACCACACCATGCATATATACTACATTTTCTTTACCCATTCACCTATTGATGGATGCCTATGTTGCTTCCATATCTTGACCCTTGTGAGTAATGCTCCAATAAATACGGGCGTGCAGATATCTCTTAAACATATTGGTTTTATATCCTTTGGATATATACCTAGTAGTGGGATTGCTGGATTATATGGTAGTTTTATTTTTAATTTTTGGAGGAATCTCCATTCTGTTTACCATAATGGTTGCACTAATTTACATTCCCACTAACACTGTGCAAAGTTGCTTTTTTCTCCACATCTTTGCCAACACTTTTGTCTTTTGTCTTTTTGATAATTGCCATTCTAACAGGGGTTAGGTGGTATCTTATTGCAGTTTTAGTTTGCATTTCCCTTATTATTAGTGATATTAAGCATTTTTCATTTTCCCGTTGGCCATTGGTATATCTTCTTTCTATAAATGTTTATTCAGGTTATTTGCCCAGTTTTTTTTAATTGAATCACTTTTCTTTGTGCTATTGAGTTGTTTGATTTTCTTATATATTTTGGATATTAACTCATTATGAGATGTACCGTTTGGTTTGCAATATTTTCTCCTGTTCTGGAGGTTGTGTCTTTCCTATGTTGATTGTTTCCTATGCTCTGGAAAATCTTTGTAGTTTAATGTAATCCCATTTGTCTATTTTTGCTTTCATTGCCTGTGCTTTTTGGATCATATCCAAAATATCATTGCCCAGACCGATGTCATGGAGGTTTTCCCTAATGTATTTTTTAGGTATTTCATAGTTTCAAGTTATAATTTAAAGTATATAATTACAAAAGTAAAATCAAAATGTCCTAAAGTAAACTCAAAATGCCTTTAGGACATTTGGAGTTTACTTTTGTATATTATGTGACATAATGACTTAGTTTCATTCCATTGCATGTGGATATCCAGTTTACCTAAATAATTTATTGAAGAGACTGTTCTTTCCCCATTGTGTGTTCTGGTACCTTTGTTGAAAAATAAGTTGGCTATAAATGTGTGGATTTACTTCTGGCTTCACTGTTCTGTTCCATTAGTCCATGTGTCTTTTTAATTCCAGTACAATGATGATTTTGTTACAATAGCTTTGTAATATATTTTGAAGTCAGGTAGTGTGATGCCTTTAGCTTTAATTTTGCTCAGAAATTGCCTTGGCTATTCAGGGTCTTTTGTGGCTCTCTGTAAATTTTAGGATTGTTTTGTTTATTTCTGTAAAGATGTCTTTGGTATTTTGATAGAGATTGCATTATATCTGCAGATTGTTTTGAGTTGTATGGACATTTAAAAATATTAGCTCTTCTAATCCATAAATATAGAATATCTTTTCATTTATTTATGTCTTCTTCAATTTCTTTCATCAATGTTTTATAGTTTTCAGTGTACAGGACTTTCACCTTCTTGGTTAAATTTATTCATAACTATTTTATTTTCTTTGTAGCTCCAGTGAATGCAATTGGTTTTGTTTCTTTCTTTATTTTTATTTTATTTTTGGTAGTTCACTATTAGTGTCAAGAAGCACTATGAATTTTTGTATGTTGGTTTTGTATCCTGCAGCTACACTGAATTTGTTTATTATTTTCAAGAATTTTCTGGTGAAGCCTTTAGGAATTTCTATGTATAAAATTATGTTATCTGAAAACAGGGGCAATTTAAATTTTTCCTTTCCAGTTAGTATAGCTCTTATTTCTTTCTCCTGTGTAATTGCTGTGGCTAGGACTACTAATACTATGTTGAATGGAAGTGGTGAGAGTGGACATCCTTGTCTTGTTCCTAATCTTAGAGGAAAGGCTTTCAACTTTTAACTGTTACGTATGATGTTAGTTGTGGGTTTGTCACATATGCCCTTACTTGTGTTGAGGTACATTTCTTCTGCTATTTCAGTTTTTAAATATGGTATTTTTCTTTGTTTAGTTATCTATAATAATTTTATTACTTTTTAAGTGTATATGTTAAAGATTTTTAACTTTGTAATAACTTTTTAACTAGTCTTCCTTCTTCTACCTTTGTCACATACTGACCTATTTGTAACTCAGCAATGAAGTGGATGATATTAAAATGTAGCTTATTCTATGTTATTCCATGCTTAAAACTTTCCATGCATTTGCCACTTTACTCAGAGAAAAGCTCTTTCAGTGGCTGACAAGCTCTGATCCCATTTTCTCTCTAATATTTTCTCTATTAATCTCCTATTATTATTTTATTCCTAATCCGCTTTCCATCTCTCAGGGCTTTTGCATATCTCAGGGCCTCTGTTTCCAGTGCCTGGAATAATCCCACCTCGATCTCTTCATGTGCCTGTTTACCTCCTTCAGGCCTTGTCTTAAATATCACCCTCAATGAGATTTAGATTGCCCTCCTCATCTGAAATTACAAGTAACCTCAATTTTGACTGAAATTACATTCTTCTATAAAACAATCCTCAACAAATGGAATTTTGAAAACAATGTTTAGTTTATCTAGTGAAAAAGTATACTTCTTCATTTATTCAAATTATTAACATTATTTGTAAATGTTTAAAAGACCTTACTCATTTTTAAAGTTTGTTTTTAAATATTTGTTTCTTGTCATAGATGTTATTATTGACAAGCATTTATTCTGTCGTCTTTTCTATGTTAATTATATTATATGGGAAAATTATTATTATTATTACTTTTGTTTTGATATGGGGCTTCGCTCTTGTTTCCCAGGCTGGAGTGCAGTAGTGTGATCTCTTGCCTCACTGCAACGTCGCCTCCCAGGTTCAAGCTATTCTCCTGCCTCAGCCTCCTGAATATCTGGGATTATAGGTGCCCATCACCACACCTAGCTAATTTTGCATTTTTAGTAGATATCGGGTTTCATCATATTGGCCAGGCTGGTGTCGGACTCCTGACCTCAGGTGATCCACCCGCCTCAGCCTCCCAAAGGGCAGGGATTACAGGCATGAGCCATTGCACTTGGCCAGGAAAATTATTTTTGTATATTTATCTTGCATTCCAACTACTTTTGAATTTGTTTGTTCTAGTTTCAAGTGATTCTCTTAAGTGTTCTGATATGCATTCAGTTGATATACAAATCTTTATTTTTTACCATGTTTTGCACCATATTATATTGAAAGAACTTTCATAACAATGTTGGAAATAATTAGAGGTAGGGTTGGGGGTTCAACTGCTTATTAGAAAGTTGAAAGACATGAAGATTTTTACTTTTGCTAAAACAATAAAAAACTTCCAGATAAACTTAATACTTATACTTTTCTTTAAAACCACCAAAGAACTATAGATACAAAAAAACCTAATAGAATTACATATCATTGGGAAGATCCCTTGCTTATTAGTCAAGAGGTGGAGGGTGCCTTTGTGTTAGGGGACAGATGCTGAGATTGGGATTGGACAGGCAGAAAAGTAAAACTTCTATGAACTGTCAATCTCTGTCGGGATGAGGAGAAATCAGTCAAACTTTTGACAAAACTGGGCTGGCATATAGAATTTAAATATAGTGGCACCCCAAATACAATCCTCTTCTCAATATTTTCACATGATATTTTTGTTGAGAATGTAGAGGCTGGGGGAGCTGGTCAGGAAATCAGAGATCTTATCTTATGCAGTCTTGTAGGACTGTGGTATCCTGGTTTGAGTCTTCAGTATTATTGCCCCATGGTTCCCAATATCAGACATTAAGAAACATGGAATCAAATCTCCCCCTTCACCTGTCTCTCACTCTTGACATCACAGAAGAGATTCTCACAGTTTTTGAATTTTACCTCCAACAGTGGTGGTTGATCATGTTAATAAGGCTTTGTGGACCAGAACATGACTATGCTTGAGGCCCATTTTTAAATTATCCGGTTTGCTTTTATGAGGAAATTCACAAGACTTCAGTTGGATTTCAAAGAATAAAATAAATAACCATGATGTGCTGAGCAGTAAAACTAACTTGTAACCAGAACTCGGAACATAAGTTTTATTTTAACTTTTAAGTAAATTTTCTAGTAGACAATAAATTCATTAGTGTTTTGGGTCCATTTCCTTGGAAGCAGATCCTGAGACAGAAATTCTTATTTACATGATATATTTCCAAGTGCTCTTAGGAAAAGGAGCAATAACAGCAGCAGATTAGAGCAGGTTTAGTCTGGACTGGAGCCTAGCTTCAATCTGATCATACACAATTTCTGGAGCACAAACTATACAAAGGTCATCCTACCTTGAGGCAAGAGGGCAGCCTTCTGTATCTCTCTGTCAGCTTTCCATCATAGAAGGCCTTCTCCATTCTGATATTATTTAGAATAATACAGGTTCTTCTCATACTTTAATAGTTTTTATTTTCTTTTTAATTTTTTCCTTTTACATTGAAATTTGTGATCCAGCTGGTTTTTATTTTTAGTTTGAGATATGGAGTAAATACTCAGTTTCCATAACATTGTTTATTGAATTGCAAATCTTTTCCACATTGCTTATAATTGATATATATACATATATGTGAAATTCTCATATATACACATATATATATAAATGAGTCTATTTCTGGACTTTTGAAATACATTCTTATTTTCATGAGCCACTACTGCTTTGTTTTTACTTATATAGTTTTATAGCATAATTTGATATTTAGTTGGTATAGTCCCCCTTATTACTATTTTTCTTCATATTTTATCTGATATTTTGCTGCTACATAAAAAACTTTTGAATCTGTCTGTCTAGTTAAAAACACTTCATTTTTATTCTTATTAGGATTGTGATATGTTTACAAATTAACTTACTAGGAGATGGGAGCATTGTCATATTGAATCTTCTTATCTAAGATCAGGTAATGCTGTTCTATTTGTTCATGTGTTATTTTCTTATCTGTAGCTGCCTTTTGAGGTTTTCTTTCTATAGTTCTTGCTCCTTTCATATTGTAGCTTCCACCTATAATACAGCTTTTTGTATAAAGAAAAGCCAATGATTTATATTTATGAGTTATATATCTATCCATCTCTCTGAAATTTCTTGTTTTTATGATAGTTCACTAATTCTATTACATTTCTCAAGATACAATTATCTACAAACAATGATACGCTATCATTTTTAATTACTATACTAATATTTTCTTCCTCTTTTATAAATATACTGATTAGTTTTTGTAGGGAAATATTAAGTAATTTTTATTTTAGTGGGCATCCTTGTCTTGTTAAGCAGAAGCATTTATTCCTGTTTCCTTCTTTTAGTTCCTGGATCCATACATCTTGGCTCTTGGAGAAACAACATCATCTAATGATCACAAATTGAGAGCATATACTGCATACTTGAGGACATTGCCTTGGAACTGCAAGATGTTGCCATCCACCTGGCTCCTAACAACCTTCTATAGGTCATTGCATTAGTCTATTAAGCCAACTGCTTTAGAGTGGTAGTAAGACCAGTGAATACCATAAGCATGGACAAACTGCTATATTTTATTTGCTATAAAATGAATTTCTTGGTCAGAAGTGATGCTGTGTATGATTCTATGATGGATGATAAGGCATCGTGTAAGTCCAGAGATGGTAGTTTTGCTAGAAGCATTAAGGATGGAGAAGGCAAATCTATAGTCATCAGTGTCTATTCCAGTAAGAACAAAACACTATCCCTTCCAAGATGGAAGCAATCTGTATTAGTCCATTCTTATACTACTATGAAGAAATACCCAAGACTGTATAATTTATAAAGGAAAGAGGTTTAATTGACACACAGTTCCGTAGGGCTGGGGAGGCCTCAGAAAACTTACACTGCTGGCGGAAGGGGAAGCAAGCATGTCCTTCTTCACATGATGGCAGGAAGGAGAAGAATGAGAGCTGAGCAAAGGAGGAAGCCCTTTATAAAACCATCAGATTTTGTGAAAACTTACTATCATCAGAATAAACATGGGAGAAACTGCCCCTATGATTCAAATACCTCTGATTCTAGACCAACATTGCAGGGTTAAATATAATTTTATTCCTTTTTATATCTGTGATTTTGTTTTCTGACAGTGAGGAATTTCTGTGTTTTTATGTACCAATTTCATCTTTCCCTTGTATGTAACCTGTCTCCCATGAACATGCCTATCTCATTCTACTTGGCCTTGACATTCTTCTGTTTGGGGGATGCCCTCTTTCCCCCTACTCATGGTTAACCTCCTGTACTTCTCTGCGTCACTGAGCCCACCTACCCCACCTGGTACCAGAAACTCTTTCCAGGACAATATTCCGCTCCATATAGATTTCTTCCTCATTCCATTTGGGTTTTGATTCTCTACATTGGGATCTGCCTTCCACTCCCATCATGGGTACATCCACTTTGCTATAAGCTACCTAAGGGCTTTAGTGCCGAATTGTTTTGGAAGGGAAAGGGATAAGTGTAGGCGAAGCTCCAGAGAGGGCTTTTGCTAGAAGAAATAGATATAAGGGTTGTCAGTAAATAGAATGTTTATGGTTGAAATAATTCACTTCTTATAGCTTGTGATCACATCTCCTCCCCCGTATAGTCATTTACACCCTGGTCCTCACAACCCCAGGGCCTGTAGATGGTTTGAAACATCCATGAACTTGCAGAGTCTCAACTGTGGTTTTATTTCTCGCTTCTCTCTAACACCTGGGAATTTCCCTTTTTTCATTTTGTATTTGGCAATGCATTTACAATTTTTGGTTATATTGTATCTAGCCTGTCTATGTATTTATAGTGAGAAAAATGATTATTTGTACCAGTTTATTCCACCATGTTGCCCAAACATCCCTTTGACACAATTTTTAAACATTTTTCTGTCAGATTTATGTGATCACTTTCTGAACTACATCAATCAAAGGAAAGTAGCAGATGATGACAGATGTTTCTATTTAGTATTTATTTATAAAAAATGTTTCCAGCAGGTACTATATTTAGGGCAGTTGTCAAAAAAGTAATTCAGCTTGAAGCACTTCCTCTTATAATGTAACAACATGGTGTATGTCTCTCATTATAGTTTATGAATCAGCATGAGATAAAATTATGAAGTATTGAAATAACAGGAGGAACCCACCTCCGTGTTCAGGCTTTTACCCAGGCAATGTCACCATAGGCAAGAGGAACCAGAGAGAAAAGGAATCTGAATTCTTAAGGTTTAAGTTTCAGAATCTGTGGTATAAATTTGAGGGAGACAGAGAAGCAATTATATTCTATGAGGGCTGCTAATTCCTCCTAATAGAAAGGAGTGAAATCTCTCCGTGAGTGTATTTTTGAGAGGTGCCGGCTACTGAAAGTGGTTGTTGAGTCAGAGTGAGAGTCCATCCTCTTCATGAGCAAGCACCACCCTTCACCAGTGTCAGCCATGTGGTGACCAATCAGATCCTCCATTCACGTGATGACTGAGCTAAGTAGACTCCTGACTAAGGAGTCTACTTAGTTCTAAGTAGTAGTTAGGAGTTCTCCACTGGTCCTTCTCGGTGCTGTGTTATGAGGAAACCATCAACTCCTCTTTCAATGGTCCGGGACAACTGGCTTTAACTCTCCCACCTAAGAGGTGGAGCCATATCTCCTGCATACATGTTTTGTTAGTTAATACAGCATGCGAGGCAACCACATCTAAGGATGCATAGTGCACCTGGGAGATTCCTTTATTAGTTGGAATATGTTTGCACTTTTGCTATAACTTTGTTGTCTCCACATATAAATTATTTGTATATTTTGTAATGATGATATTAAAGCAGATACCATAGAGTGTCTTATTCCAACAAACTCAGCATATTATAATTTTCTGACAAATGAAAATAACATGTCTTATTCCAACAGAGTTGTGTTATTTGTTTTCTTCTGGAAGAACACTTAGTAATTGAAAGACCTTTGTGATATAATATCTAAATAATGAGGTTTTCTTGTTTTTCCCACTGATGTTCTAATTGATTTGTATCTTAAAATAAAATAAAAATCAAAAAACCTGTTTAGTATTGCATCATGGCTAATTTTATATTTTAGTTTATATTATTGCCATTTTTTTTACTAAGTTCCCAATTTAAATTCATAAGTACCTTCATTATAACATGACTCACTTTGTAATCATCTATGTATATTTACCATTAATAATCCACAAAGTAGTTATTAGAAAGATGCACACTAAGAATTATAAAGATGATGGGTAGTTATACAAATTGCTTATATCTAATAAAGCATATTTCATCAGTATAAAAATTAGCTTTATTATAATTTAGTGGTTTGACATGTTTTATTTTTAAAAGCTACAAGCTCTAAGATAAAATGTTAACTTTTAAAAAAATAATGTTTATAGTATTAAAAGAATATTATGGCCTTTCTATGTGGTCCACAGACCAATATTTCTATCCTGGGAGCTTGTTAGAAATGCAAAATCTCAGGCCCTAAAACATAAAGTGCACTTTAACAAGATACCATGTGATTTGTATGCACATTAACATTTGAGGAACACAGTTCTAGATGACATATGTAATTTTGAAAATCATATGAAAATTATACATACAACTATGTAAAAATTTACATTTGACACTTGACAAAGTAATAACAATAAACGTAGTCATGGAGTGTGATACTGAATGAACATCAACATATAAGGAATTTAAAAACTTGCAGTTGTTTTCTAAAATGTGGTATGACTTCTGTTGAAATACTGCAGCATATTCACAGTAATAATTTAAGACATATTTCTAAATACTTTTGTAGTTTTCAGTGTTATTTTCTTTCCAATATTGATTCTCACTGAAGAACGTTGCATCTTAAAACTTTAGATTTTAAGAAAATTAAAGTCAATAATGTCTAATAAAATATTTCTGTGTAGTCGTCTTTATTAAAATATATACTTAAGTTCTGGGATACATATGCAGAATGTGCAGGTTTTTTGCATAGGTATACATGTGCCATGGTGGTTTGCTGCACCCATCAACTCATCATCTACGTTAAGTATTTCTCCTAATGCTATCCCTACCCTTTTCCCCCAACCCCTGACAGGGCCCAGTGTGTGATGTTCCCCTCCCTGTGTCTGTATGTTCTCATTGTTAAACTCTCACGTATGAGTGAGAACATGCAGAGTTTGGTTTTCTGTTCTTGTGTTAGTTTGCTGAGAATGGTATCCAGCTTCATCCACGCCCCTGCAAAGGACATGAACTCATTCTTTTTTATGGCTGCATAGTATTCCGTGATTTATATATGCCACATTTTCTTTATTCAGTCTATCATTGATGGACATTTGGGTTGGTTCCAAGTCTCTGTTATTGTGAATAGTGCTGAAATAAACATGCATGTCCATATATCTTTATAGTAGAATGATTTACAATCCTTTGGGTGTAAACCCAGTAATAGGATTGCTGTGTTCAATAGTATTTCCAGATCTAGATCCTTGAGGAATCACCACACTGTCTTCCACAATGGTTGAACTAATTTGCACTCCCACCAACAGTATAAAAGCATTCCTATTTCTCCACATCCTCTCCAGCATCTGTTGTTTCTTGACTTTTTGTTTATTTATTTTTTTTTGAGATGGTATCTCACTCTGTCACCATGCTGGAGTGCAGTGGCACAATCTTGAATCACTGCAACCTCCGCCTCCTGGGTTCAAGTGATTTTCCTGCCTCAGTCTCCTGAGTAGCTAGGACAACAGGCATACGCCACCATACCCAGTTAATTTTTGTACTTTTAGTAGAAATGGGGTTTCACCATGTTGGCCAGGATGGTTACAATCTCTTGACCTCATGATCCACCCACCTCAGCCTCCCAGAGTGCTTTGGGATTACAGGTGTGAACCACCATGCCTTCCTGTTTCCTGATTTTTTAATGATTGCCATTCTAACTGGTGTGAAAGGTATCTCATTGTGGTTTGGATTTGCATTTCTCTAATGACCAGTGATGATGAGCTTTTTTTCATGTTTGTTGGCTGCATAAATGTCTTCTTTTGAGAAGTATCTGTTCATATTCTTTGCCTACTTTTTGATGGGGTTGTTTTCTTTCTTGTACATTTGTTTAAGTTCCTTGTAGATTCTGGATATTAACCCTTTGTCAGATGGATAGATTGCAACAAGTTTCTCCCATTTTGTAGGTTGCCTGTTCACTCTGATGATAGTTTCTTTTGCTATGCAGAAGCTCTTTAGTTTAATTAGATCCCATTTGTCAATTTTAGCTTTTGTTACCATTGCTTTTGGTGTTTTAGTCATGAAGTGTTTGCCCATGCCTATGTCCTGAATGGTATTGCCTACATTTCTTCTAGGGTTTTTATGGTTTTAGGTCTTACATTAAATCTTCAATCCATCTTGAGTTAAGTTTTGTATAAGATGTAAGGAAGTGGTTCAGTTTCAATCTTCCGCTATGGCTAGCCAATTTTTCCAATACCATTTATTAAAAAAGGAATCCTTTTCCCATTGCTTGTTTTCGTAGGTTTCTCAAAGATCAGATGGTTGTAGATGTGTGGTGTTATTTCTGAGGCCTCTGTTCTGTTCCTTTGGTCTATATATCTTTTTTTGGTACCAGAACCAAGCTGTTTTGGTTACTGTAGGCTTGTAGTATAGTTTGATGTCAGGTAGCATAATGCCTCCAGCTTTGTTCTTTTTGGCTTAGGATTGTCTTGGCTATGCTGGCTCTTTTTTGGTTTCATACAAAATTTAACGTAGTTTTTTCCAATTCTGTAAAGGAAGTCATGGTAGCTTGATGGGAATAGCATTGAAGCTATAAATTAGTTTGGGTAGTGTAGTCATTTTCATGATATTGATTCTTCCTATCCATGAGCATGAAATATTACTCTATTTGTTTGTGTCCTCTCTTATTTCCTTGAGCAGTGGTTTGTAGTCCTCCTGGAAGAGATCCTTCACATCTCTTGTAAGTTGTATTTCTAAATATTTTGTTCTCTTTGTAGCAATTGTGAATGGGATTTCACTCATGATTTGGCTCTCTGTTTGTCTGTTACTGGTGTATAGGAATGTTTGCAATTTTTGTCCATCAGTTTTGTATTCTGAGACTTTGCTGATATTGCTTATCAGCTTAAGGAAGTTTTGGGGTTTTCTAAATATGCAGTCACGTATTCAACAAACAGAGACAATTTGACTTCTTTTCTTATTTGAATGCCCTTCCTTTCTTTCTCTTGCCTGATTGTCCTGGCCAGAACTTCCAATACTATGTTGAATAGGAGTGGTGAGAGAGGGCATCCTTGTCTTGTGCCAGTTTTCAAAGGGAATGCTTCCAGCTTTTGCCTATTCAGTATGATACTGGCTGTGGGTTTTTCACACATAACTCTATTGAGCTACGTTCCATCAATACCTACTTTATTGAGAGATTTTAGCATGAAGGGGTATTGAATTTTATTGAAGGCCTTTTCTGCATCTATTTAGATAATTATGTGGTTTTTGGTCATTGGTTCTGTTTATGTGATGGATTACATTTATTGATTTGCATATGTTAAACCAGCCTTACATCTCAGGGATGAAGCCAACGTGTTCGTGCTGGATAAGCTTTTTGATGTGCTGCTGGATTTGATTTGTCAGTATTTTATTGAGGATTTCACATTGATGTTCATCAGGAATATTGTCCTAATTTTTTTTTTTTAATGTTATGTCTCTGCCAGGTTTTGGTATCAGGATGATGCTGGCCTCATAAAATGAGTTAGAGAGGAGTTCCTCTTTTGCTATTGCTTAGAATAGTTTTAGAAAGAATGGTACCACCTCCTCTTTGTACCTCTGGTAGAATTCGGCTGTGAATCTGTCTATTCCTAGGCTTTTTATAGTTGGTAAGCTAACAATTACTACCTCAACTTCAGAACTTGTTATTGGTCTATTCAGGGATTCAACCTCTTCCTGGGTTTGTCTTGGGGGGGGGAGTATGTGTCCAGGAATTTATCCATTTCTTCTAGATTTTCTAGTTTATTTCCATAGAGGTGTTTATAGTATTCTGTGGTGATAGTTTGTGGTCATATCCCCTTTATCATTTTTTATTGTGTCTATTTGATTCTTCTCTCTTTTCTTTTTTATTAGCCTGGCTAGTAATCTATCTATTTTGTTAATCTTTTTGGAAAACCACCTCCTGGATTCATTGATATTTTGAAGGGTTTTTTGTGCCTCTACCTGCTTCAATTCTACTCTGATCTTAGTTATTTCTTGATTTCTGCTAGCTTTTTAACTTGTTTGCTCTTGCTTCTCTAGTGCTTTTAATTGTGATGTTAGTGTATCGATTTTAGATCTTTCTTGTTTTCCTCTGTGGGCATTTAGTGCTGTAAATTTCCCTCTGCACACTGCTTTAGCTGTGTTTTAGAGATTCTGGTATGTTATGTCTTTGTTCTTATTGGTTTCAAAGAACTCATTTATTTCTGCTTTAATTTTCTTATTTACCCAGTAGTCATTCAGGAGCAGGTTGTTCGGTTTCCATGTAGTTGTGCAGTTTTGAGTAAGTTTCTTAATCCTGCTTTCTAATTTGATTGTACTGTGGTCTGAGAGACTGTTTGATTTCCATTCTTTTGCATTTGCTAGGAGTATTTTACTTCCAATTATGTGGCCAACTTTAGAATAAGTGCTATTTGTGGTGCTGAGAAGAATGTATATTCTGTGGATTTGTGGTGCAGAGTTCTGTAGATGTCTATTAGGTCCACTCGGTCCAGAGCTGAGTTCAAGTCCTGGATATCCTTGTCAATTTTCTGTCTCATTAATCTGTCTAATATTGTTAGTGGAGTGTTAAAGTCTCCCACTATTACTATGTGAGAATCTAAGTCTCTTTGTAAGTCTCTAAGAATTTGATTTATGAATCTGGGTGCTCCTGTATTGGGTGCATATATGTTTAGGATGGTTAGCTCTTCTCATTGCATTGATTCCTTTACCATTATGTAATGCCCTTCTTTGTCTCTTTTGATCTTTGTTGGTAAAGTCTGTGTTATTAGAGACTAGGATTGGAACTTCTGTTTTTTTTTTTTTTTTTCTTTCCATTTGCTTGGTCAATCTTCTTTCATCTCTTTCTTTTGAGCCTCTGTGTGTCTCTGCCTGTCAGGTGGGTCTCCTCAATACAGCACACTGATGTGTCTTGACTCTTTATCCAATTTGCCAGTCTGTGTCTTTTAATTAGGGCATTTAGCTCATTTACATTTAAGGTTAATATTATTATGTGTGAATTTGATCTTGTCATTATAATGCTAGCTGGTTATTTTGCCCATTAGTTGATGCAGTTTCTTCATAGTATCAATGGTCTTTACATTGTCGTATGTTTTAGCAGTGACTATTACAGGTTTTTCCTTTCCACATTTAGTGCTTCCTTCAGGGGCTCTTGTAAGGGAGGCCTTGTGGTAACAAAATCCCTCAGTATTTGCTTGTCTGTAGAGGATTTTATTTCTTCTTTACTTATGAAGCTTAGTTTGGCTGGATATGAAATTCTGGGTTGAAAATTCTTTTCTTTAAGAATGTTGAATGTTGGTCTCCACTCTTCTGGCTTGTAGGGTTTCTGCAGAGAGATCCACTGTTAGTCTGATTGGCTTCCTTTTGTGGGTAATCCAGCCTTTCTCTTTGGCTGCCCTTAACATTTTTTCCTTCATTTTAACCTTTGGCTGCCCTTAACATTTTTTCCTTCATTTTAACCTCGGACAATTATGTGTCTTGGGGTTGCTCTTCTTGAGGAGTATCTTTATGGTGTTCTCTGTATTTTGTGAATTTGAATGTTGACCTTTTTTACTAGATTGGGGAAGTTCTCCTGGATAATATCCTGAAGAGTGTTTTCCGGCTTGGTTTCATTCTCCTTGTCACTTTCAGGTACACCAATGAAATGTAGGTTTGGTCTCTTCTCATAGTCTTTTATTTCTTGGAGGCTTTGCTCATTCCTTTTCATTCTTTTTTCTCTAATCTTGTTGCTCATGCTTTATTTTATTAAGTTGATCTTCAGTCTCTGATATCCTTTCTTTTGCTTGATCAGTTTGGCTATTGATATGTATGCTTCATGAAGTTCTTATGCTGTGTTTCTTAGCTCCATTAGGTCATTTACATTCTCTCTAAACTGATTATTCTAGTTAGCAGTTCCTGTAACATTTTATCAAGGTTCTTAGCTTCCTTGCATTGGGTTAGAACATGCTCCTTTAGCTCAGAGGAGTTTGTTGTCACTCACCTTCTGAAGCCTACTTCTGTCAATTCATCAAACTCATTCTCTGTCCAGTTTTGTTATTTTGCTGGTGAGGAGTTGTAGTTTGTAGGAGAAAAGACATTCTAGTTTTTGGAATTTTCAAATTTTTTGTGCTGTTTTTTTCTCATCTTTGTGGATTTGTTTATCTTTGGTCTGTGATGTTGGTGACCTTTGTAGGGGTTTTTGAGCAGTTGTCCTTTTTGTTGATGTTGATGCTATTGCTTCCAGTTTGTTAGTTTTCTTTCTAACAGTCAGGCCCCTTTGCTGCAGATCTGTTGGAGTTTGCTGGAGGTCCTCTCCAGACCTTGTTTGCCTCGGTATCAGCAGCAGAGGCTGCAGAATAGCAAAGATTTCTGCTTGTTTCTTCCTCTAGAAGACTCATCCCAGAGGGGCACCTGCCAGATGCCAGCTGGAGCTTTCCTGTATGAGGTGTCTGTCAAGCTCTGCTGGGAGGTGTTTCCCCATTACAGTGCTTGGGGATCAGGGACCCACTTGAGGAGGCAGTCTGTCCCTTAGCAGAGCTGGAGCTCTGTGTTGGGAAGTCTGCTGCTCTCTTCAGAGCTGGCAGGCAGGAACATTTAAGTTTGCTGAAGCTGCAACCACAACTGCCCTTTCCACCAGATGCTCTGTCCCAGGGAGATGGGAGTTTTATCTACAAGCTCCTGACTGGGGTTGCTGCCTTTGTATCAGAGATGCCCTTCCCAGAGAGGAGGAATCTAGAGTTGCAATCTGGCTACAGCAGCTTTGAGGAACTGTGGTGGGCTCCTCATAGTCTGAACTTCCCAGAGGATTTGTTTATACTGTGAGGGGAAAACCACCAACTCAAGCCTCACAAATGACGAGCACCCTTTCCTCCACCAAGCTCAAGTGTCCCAGGTCGACTTCAGACTGCTATGCTGGCAGCAAGAATTTCAAACCAGTGCTGTTAGCTTGTTGGACTCCAAGGGGGTGGAATCCATTGAGGAACACCACTCGGCTCCCTGGCTTCAGTCCCCTTTTTAGGGGGAGTGAACAGTTCTGTCTATCTGGTGTTCTGGGCACCACCAGGGTATTTAAAAAAACTTTTGCAGCTAGCTCGGTGTCTGCCCAAATGGCCGCCCAGCTTTGTGCTTGAAACCCAGGGCTCTGGTAGTGTAGCCACCCAAGGGAATCTCCTGCTCTAGGGGTTGTGAAGACAGTTGAAAAAATGTAGTATCTGGGCTGGATAGCTCCATCCCTCATGGCATAGTTCCTCATGGCTTCCCTTAGCTAGGGGAGAGAATTCCTAGACCCCTTGCACTTCCCAGGTGAGATGATGCCCTACCCTGCTTCTCCTCACCCTCTGTGGGCTGCACTCAGTGTCTAACCAATCCCAATGAGATTAGCCATGTACCTCAGTTGGAAGTGCAGAAATCACCCACCTTTTGCATTGGTCTCACTGGGAGCTGCAGACCAGAGCTGTTCCTATTCTGCCACCTTGCCCAGGAATCTCTAGTAATCATTCCTCTAAAAATGGAGATACTGGAACAAGCAAACATCAAAATTACCACAAAGAATTTTGTTTCAATGAAAACAGAAGAAATAAATATTTAGTAACAAATTATTATTACTAATGACTTGATTCTTAATTCTCAATTTTCTTTTACCTTAAATTCATTATCTGATTTACGTAATTTACATGAAATTAATTTGTTATTATAAAATCAATAATACACTCTTCCAAAAATCGCATTAGCAATGGCCCTAGAAAAACAGTTGGTTGTAGTTAGGAAGAAAAAAAAAACAAATTTGCTGACATGGCTATGGCAAGGTTGGACTCAGTTTGCAAGCTCCCACTTGTCTGACATGTCATTTATGTCTTTAATGTCATTTACTAGTTAACATGGTGGTGATGCTGTTTTAGTGCTTTGGGACTGTTAATGCAATTGTTTTTCAGTTATTCTGCCTCTTTGTGATGTCTTGTTGCTTTGTGAATCACACATACAAAAATCAGTTTTTCTGAAATCAATTGCATAAAACTATATTATAATTAATTTCTGCTATGACTTAGGTCTTTTTAATGTAGTATTTGTGTATATGTTTTTGCTTTGTTTTTTAGTTTTATTTCAAAAACTTCACTTCTGAGATATTGAGTCATTTTTTTTCTAGGTGCTTTTGAAAATCTTGCTGAGTATTTTAATGTCAAGCTACACATTTTGTAAAGGAGTGTGCATACAGCCTTTCTTAGGCTCACTAAGAAATATGAATAAAATGAGAAAGGGCTTTTTTAAAATCTTAATAAGTGGAGTGCAGATTTATCACAGGGGGAACCTGCTTCACTGGAATACAGCGATATATATCCATTGGTCACTTTCATTCACATGAGGCAAACTTCATTACTTGCTGTGAGCAAGAAAAAGGTTACCTGACCCAACTGGAGAGTATTAGCTTTTTTGTTCAGCTATGAAAAATTGCTTTGCCACTTAGGTCAGCATCATGATGTAAATCTTAATGAAAGTTTCTGAGATGTGAGAGTAAATCAAGCTGTTTGGCCACCTTGATGCTCTCTTAATCTGCCTCTTTCTTGCTTTATTTCCTTCAGTCACGTTTGAGACCACAGAACTCAGGGCAGACCCATTTACAGAGTGATCACCACTCCAGCCATCCATCCTGGCCCTTCCAGCACCCAAGCCTGAGGATAACTGAGATCCATGGATTAGTACAGCTCTTTATGGAGTAAAAGAAAAGAAATTCAAATTGTCCTTACATTTCATTTGAGGAATTAAAAAGATCCCGTCATTTATTTTGGAATCTACGTCTCTATTGCACAAGGAATAATTGAGTGAGATGTTGTTATAAGATAAAAGTTATCTGGATTATTTTAATGGATTAGCACAGAGCACAAGGCTACCAAACAAACTAATCAAATTATTTTCCCAATTTCTGTGATCTATATGGGCATAGTTATTGAATTAGACTGTGCTTTCTATTATAAAAATGAATTATTCTAAAATGCAATGAAACACCAAAAAATCTAAGTGAAATTCAAATAATTTTGGAAAGAATACACTGTTTAATTGTTTAAAATCATGTATTCATTCAATAAATAATATATTTGATAACTACTGACTAAATGCTCATTCAAGTGGTAGAAATATGTCAAGTCTTTATTTTGGTCCCAGGGACATTGTGATGAACCAGATACAAGATCCTTATTCTCACAAATAGTATGTGACAATGGGAGGAGAGAAATACTAAATAAGCAAGACAATTTTACATAGTGGTAAATGCCATGAAAAAAATAAAACTGGGTTATATGAAGGAATGACTTGTTGGGGGAGATTTAAAGATTTAATTGGATAGTTAGAGAAAGCCTCATTGGTTAAGGCATGAGAAACAAGAGGTATCAGCTTTAGGACTATCTAGGGTAGAGAATTATGGGCAGAGGACTTGGGAATTGCAAAGGCTTTAAGGTAAAAATTACCTTTCAGGAAAAATAATGGGATTGGAGTTCAAGAGAAAACATAACCATTTGGGAGTTCAGAAGAGAAGATAGAAAGTTCTAGGAGATGAAGTTGGAGATTATATTATGTAGAAGCATTAGCAATCACCTGGCTCTATACCATGAAATCAGTGCAAATTACTCCTAAGGCTGCTCTAGATAAAAAGCAAAAGTGGTCAAACTGAGGTGGAGAATGCTGCATAGACGGAAGTAAAGTACAGATGGTATTTGCTGTGGACTGAACTGCATCCCCTTCAAATTCATCTGTAAAAGCTCTAACATCCCATGTGACTGTATTGGAGACAGGACCTTCAGGGAGGTGACTATGGTTAAATGAAATCACAACAGTTGAGCTCTGATTCAATAGAACTGGTGCCCTTCTAGGAACAAGAAAGTCATCAAATATCTTCACCCTCCCACCCCGAGTGAGTACATGGGACGAAGGTGGTCCTCTGCAAGCCAGAAAGAGAGCCCTCACCAGAACATAACCATGTAGATTTCAAACTCTAGCCTGAAGAACTCTGAAAAGGTAAACTTCTGTTGTGACTCAGTCTACGGTATTTTGTTATAGCAGCCCAAGCTGACTAATACAGTATTGAGAGCAGTGGACTAGGTAAAAGAGCTTGTTTAAGTAGAGAGGAATTTGTGTAAATAGAGAAAATAAAAAGGCTGAATCCTGGAATAATCAATATTTAGAGGTATGGAGACAATTTGGGGCCAGAAAAATTTATGGGAGATTAAAAAATCTAGAGAGTGTGATGTTGTAAAATCCAAGACAGTTACAATAGGAGGCAGTAGTAGATAAGGCAGCTGAAGGTTGACCTGAGGTAAGAACTTGGATGCTATTTATATTGTGGCAATAGTAGAATCAATGGAACAGTGGCAACATGCCCAAATGGGGCATGTTAAAGAAAGAACATTATATTAGGAAAAACAGCAATGACCACTGAGAAATCTTTTCAGAATTGTTATGAAGGGAAGTAGAGAATAGGAAGACATCAGGAGAGAAGTGGGAGGGCAAATAAATTCTTTTCAAAGATGAGGAAAAATTTAAAAATGTTTGCATGCTGATGGTAGAAGCTGATGATTAGAAGAAGGATGAGATAATTACTGAGGGTCTTCCTCTAGAAGATGAAAGAAGATGGAGTCCACAACACAACGGAAAGCTCAGTCCTGGGGTAGAAGATGGGTCATGATTTTATCTATTTCATCAGGAGGGACGGGAGATAATATTAAGCAGATGTAGAAAGCCTGGTAGATTTGGTGGTGAGAAGATAAGACAATTCCAATGTGAGTCTATTCTTAACGAAATATGAAGCAAAATAACATGTCACAAGTCAAGAGGCAGAGTAGATGGAGGAAAGTTGAAAATTTAAGAAGACAGGAAAAGCATGAAAGTCATTTTAGGAACGGAGGGAGTAAATTTACAAGGGAAGCTTGATGTTTAAGCATACTTAATACCTTTTGTAGGATTTGGTCACACATTTATAGTAAGGGAAGTCACTATTGTTGTGTATTTTTCTCTAACCGTAATTAATTGTGTGGGAATTTGTAAGAAGTGGACAGATAATAGAGTTAATATAGAGTTCCATTTTACATTGTAAACACAACAGGGAGAGTACATCAAGGGAGTTGAGGTTGTTCTAAGGGAGTGTTGGATTATGGTTGGCAAAATAGGTAAGGAAGGAAATCCAGACATCAGGAAGTTGTACGGTAAATGACTTGAGAGTCTTGAGTATAGTTCAAGAAAGCCTTTCTGACATAAATGTCTCAGTATTTGGCTAGAAAAATAACCAGGTATATAGGTCTTTGACTTCATCTTGGATCTTAATACTATACACACAGAGTTAAGAAGAGGAATGGCAATATAAAACAAGTGGGTCTAAATTAATTTATATTTAATTTTAAAATATCATCAGATAAATGCAATCTTTTAGAAGTATAGAGATATGTTTGGACATCAGCTAAATCCTCATAAAGATGAAGAAATTGAAATACATAGAAATTATATGCTGTTCTTAAGTTAATGCAGCAGATTTATGGTATCAGAACTCTGATGAATTTTGTGGATCCTAATGTAAGACTATTTTTAGATCTATTTCTCTAATAGAAGTTTACTTTCTGCCCTAGAAAGGGTGTTCTGATCAGCAGGTCAGCTCTTCTTTATCAGTAATTCAAGTCCTCAGGCTCCTTCCATCTGTGCCTTCACCATCTCCTATGACCTCATTGTCATCTCCATTTAGCATGCAGGGGGCACCACTGGAGATTTTTATCTGACAGCCCTGCTAAATAGCACATATCACTTCTGCTCACATTCACTGAATGGAACTTGGTTACTTGAATCCACTTATATACAGGATAGGCTGGAAAATATAGCCTTGCTCTGTGCAAAAAGAGCAAAAGAAAGTTTTATACACAGCCAGTTATCTCTCTCATAGCCCCTGGCTGCTAAACACTTGTCCAGTCTTTCTACTCACACGGTGAACACACTATACACCCTCCAAAGGGAAAGAACCCAAGGCCTGTGCAGTTACATCATCATGCCAGAAGTTAGGATCTCTGGGTATCTTCTTCTCCATAAGATCCAAGTATACGTCTTCATGGTACAACAACCAGTGAACTGAAAAATGGGTTTTTTACCTTTCCCAAACATAGCCCCCATGCACAAGGGTGGAAAAGTGATCATCTAACTGCAATGAGAACTCAGACACAGGAGGACTAGGAAACAATGTTGGTGGTTGGCGCATACCTAGGAGGGAATCCTGCTTACCAAGCATGGTGACTATTTCCCCCCGCAGTGGAGACTCTTAATTAGACACTGGCTCTGCTCTCTGAAAGGGACTCTTCTGTCTGGTGTTCTCCTTGCACCCCGGCTCTACATCACTATTTTGATCATTGTTTTCCATGGCCATAATGGAGGTGGGCTTTGGAGAGTCTGACTGCAGTACAGGCTTGGAGAGTATTCAGCTTTCACAGCCTTGTTCCTGCCCATGAAAAGTTGAGAACACAAAGGTTGCTTCAATATTTAGACATTCAAAGTCTTCTTATCTGTTTTTTTAGGCTCACAATATAATTCTGTCAGGAACTTAGTAGTCTCATAATCTATTTTCTTTCTTTGCTTGTAACTATGACCTAGTTATATTCTCAAGTTCACTTATTTATTTGCTTTCCTGCCCCTATGTCTCTTTCTCTTAATCAGTGGAGGCTATCTTGAGGTCATATAAAATAATATATGATAATAACACTTAACAAAGAACTGAATCTTTTTATATAACCAACAAGAGTTAACAAGCCTCTAGTAGCCTAAAACAAAACCATTCCCCCAAATTTACCAATTATACTTGGGTTCCAGAAGTTGAATTCTTCAGCCCTATAACCTCTTAATCTTTGCCCTCTCTCTATCCACTTCAATCTCTGCCTGAAACTATCCAATTTTGGCCTAATCTTGCTAAATAAGATAATTACTAACACACAGAAATAGTCTAACTTTTTCCAATCTCTTCTGGGTTTTACTAAAAATTCCATGGACGTTTGTTCTGCTGTCCAACTTTTTGTAGGCAATGGTTTTACCAAATGCACTGGCATGGCAAGATCAATAGGCAATGGTTTTATCAAATGTGTTGGCTTGGCATGATAGCTAGTCTTCCAGCTTGCTGTATCTGTTTTCTTGCTGCTTGGTCCCTGCTCTAAATTTTGTCACATTTATTTCAAAGCTCTTACTATGGCAGTATTCAGTGTGGTGGCAATTTTTATATTAGCCAGAATACGTTAGGCCATGATAAAAATAGATTTTAGTAATGTAGCTACTAGCATTAAGTTTATTTCTTGTGAGTATTCCAGGCAGATAGTTGTTTGGGTGGCTCTCCCACATGAGGTCATTCAGGGACACAGGCTATTTTCATCACGTGGCTCTTCCACCTCCTGTCACTTCTATCTACCTGGCCAAGAGAAGAGAACCTAAGGGAGTGCATCTGGCAGGTTTTTATGAGCCAGCCCTGGAAATAACACACATCATGCCTGCTTATATTCTATTGGAAAAAAGATAATCATTTTGCTACACCTAACTACAAGAGGCTGGAAAGTACATCTTGACTTTTTTTTAAAGAAAAAGAAGAGTAGATTTTGGTGGGCAGCTAAGGATTACCGCTATTTCACATACTTACTGAATCCAAATTATGAGATTGAAGTTTAGAATTCAGGATTTTGAGAATGTTTTCGAGTAATAAAGTTTTCAAGTTAAAAATTAGGTTTAAAGATGAATATATATTTAGAATTAAGAAAAGTAATAAATTATCAATTATAAAATGACTACTACCAAAAAATCATAAAATATAGCTACTATATATATCTTCTATTTATGTATTACATATACAATCTTCTGTTTATAATTTTACATCTCTTGTTATATGTGCATGATTAATGTCTAATACAGCTATGACAGCCTGCAAACATGGTCCCCCCCAAAATGTCCACATTCTAATCCTGAAACCTGTGAATGTTACTTTATACAATAAAAAGGGCTTTGCAGGTATGATTAAATTAAGGATCTTGAGATGTGTTATTTATCCTGGATTATCTGATTGGCCCAGTGTAATTATAGGGTTTTTATAGGAGGAAGGCACGAGGATTAGAGATAAAAAAGAAAGCTGTCAGAGTGGAAGCATGGTCGAAGAGGAGAGGAGTTGCTACTGCTGGTTTTGAAGACAGAGGAAGGGGCCACAAACCAAGGAATAAATGCCTCTAGCAGCTGAAAAAAGCCAGAAAACACATTCTTCTCTACTTTTTCAGAGGAAGGCAGCCCTGAAGACCTATTTTAAACTTTGGATATTCAGAACTCTAAGATAATAAATTTGTGTTGTTGTAAGCCACTCAATTTTTAGTAATTTGGTAACAGCAGGAAAAGGAAACTAATATGATACTTCATAAACATTTTTCCTCCATTTTTTGACTATATACACTTTGGTAACATCTTGTAACAATGTATTAACAATACTTATAAATGATATTTATAAATATTTTTTGTTTTTATAAATATTTCATAATGTTTTTAATAGAAAGATTACTTAGTTTCTCTTTAAGCCAAAAACATTAAAATTTGTTTTATTTTATTATTGATAGTTGAGGTGCATACAATAAGTGACTTATCATAGGTGTGCTGTTTTTAGTACTGCTATAATTTTCAGCTCTACAAAGATAAGTTTTCTAATACATTTTACTTTGCGAAAGTCCCACATTAAAAAGAGCTGCATGTATAATTAAATATTCTGTATAATCAAGTATAGCTCTGACAATAAACAAATTCCATTTTGGTGAGGCATCAGTGAAACTCAGATATTTTGCTTATAATTTTATATCTCTGATCATATACATTTTACCAGAATAATTTCTGACTGTATACATTTTAAATCTTGTTTTCTTTCCATCACCCACACTTCTGGTGATGAGTGCTGTAGGACTTGCTTATTTGCTACATGGCCTCTGGTCCTGCACCTCTGTGCTGTAATATTGGGTGCGTTAGGCTAAGTGACAGTGGTACTATTCGGGGGATTATTCCTCTAACGGAAAAAATTATCATATCCAATCACATGCAAACTAAAGATTCTCCACCTCAACTTCCCTGTAACTAGATCCTAAAATCACCCATAGTTAGTAAATCTAATGTTATTTGACACTGGATCATATGAGAGAAGGGGAACTGGTAGAGAAAAGAGTCAGTGGAAGGATTATGATTAAAATAGCTTTTTTAGCAATTTTTAAAAATCTTAATACTAATGACTATGTGAACACATTGCTGGGTATACTCCAAGAACCTCAAAGGGGGTCATGCAGGTGGTGTGAACTTTATTAAGATCATGATTCCTGATTCTTTTTGTTTGCATTTGTGTAGAATATATTCTTTTATTTCCATGATTTCTGAAATTTATTGTTTCAGATATGACACTTTTATATAGCACAGAATTGGATTTGATTTATGATCCAATGTAAAAGTCCTTTTCTTTTAATTTCAACCTAGATCTGTTTGTATTTATTTATATAAAATGTTTGGATATAATTCAAACATTTTATGAGTCTCAGTCTGTTTTCGTTGTTTGAAAATAACTGCATGGTTATTTCTATTCATTTTTAGTTTTTTTCTTCAGAAATTTTAATAATATGTGTATTTTAGTCCGTTTGCTGTATCTCTGATCCTTTTCAATTATGTTTTTGTTTCAACTTCATTCCTTTCAATTTTTGTTTTTGTTTTCTATTTTTCTTTCTGGGCTTTCACCAGAATCTCTTCTTTGTGCACTTTCCATTTGGCCTTCATTTTGGGGTTGGTTTCCTTTGTATCTTCTACTTATTTTCTGAGTTCTGACAGCTCACATCTCATCTGCACTTACTGATCCACAGTCTTTTCCTAAGCTCATGTAGCTTTTATGCTTTTGTTTTATAGATAAGTTTTTCTAACTCATTAAAATATTTGGTCAAGATTTTTATCTGCTCAGTGACAATATATCTATAGTAGGGTGTTTTTATCATTTCTCTACCTCCAGTTATTTTTTTTCTTCTAGTATCATTCTATAGAGCCAACCAGTGCTGTTTTTCTTTTTAATGACAACTTATTTTTGAAGGAATAAAGTAAAATTTTCCTTAATTAGCTATTTACATAAAGTTTGTATGTCCTAAGGGCCATGTTATAAAATAGCAGAAAATCTCCTTCAAGCCCATGGTTTTTGGTATGAGGTTTTTTTTATCCTTTACCTTTTAAAAATCCATTAGAAACAAATTGTTTTCACTGAAGTCCCTGTTATTCCTCTCCCCCAGCATTTGGTTAGACCATTCATGCAAATATGTCTTGTCTGCAGGATTACTTTTATAACACTTCTTTCTATATTTATCAAGACAGAACTAGGTTCAGAGATGCTTCTACATCTTCAGCTAGCCCATTCATTTTGGAACTGATGTTGCAAACAATAATTTAAGGTTTCAATATCTGAGTGTGCCCCTTATACAGCCATTCTTATTCAGCATTTTTTGAGTATTGCGATCATAGATCTAAACCTGAGCTACCCTCCCCAACAAAAATATTAATCGCTCTAGGGCACCGTTTTGTGATTTGTAGTTTCAACAGCCTTCTAGGTTTTCTACAGAGATTTTATTTCTCTTTCTTGATCTTGTTGGTCTCTTTGTTGCTTTTTCTTTGTGAGATAGGATCTTGCTATATTGCCTAGGCAGGTATCTAACTCCTGGACTCAAGTGATCTTCCCACGTCAGCCTTCCAAGGAGGTGGGACTGTAGGTATACACCACCATGCTCAGCTTTCTCCCTGTTGCTTCTGTGTAATTTTGAAATAAGTGGAAACAACCAACTCTCCAGCAAAGTTTTCAGTAAGCCAGTCAGCACTTTAAATTTGGTTTTGTTTCACTGTCTCTTGATGAGTGCTCAGATTATATAACCACAAAATTCAAAAACTATAATTTATAAGAAATCTGAAAGTGAATGTGATCAATCAGATCTACAGAGTCCCTATATAAATGTTCTTGAGAAAGCTTAGCTTGGCTTATATGTATGTGTGTGTTTTAACAGCAACAATCACAAAATTCAATAAAACATTAACAAACATTTGAATGCATACTTTTGTGTGGAAATCAAAGCTTTATGTCATACTTACTGACATCAAATTAACAATTTTAAAGAGTAGACAAGCATGACTATCCAAAATATCTGAAAAGTATTATATGAGTAGTACAAAATATGTGTTATAGGAGCACAGAGAAAGGCAGAGTATAGTTGTTGAGATGAAATTGTGACATATGCTAATATTAGATAGTTTTTTATTCTGATAAAATAAATGCAAGAAGACTGATGTAGATAATGAAGGTGATACTCATTTTCTTCTCTCTATATACAAATGACAAGAAATTAAAGAATTAAATGCGTATTCTGTAGTCTCTTCAATAAATCTTGACAAGCACATAGTACATCAGTTGCATAATAAAGACTTTGACTGATTTTTATCCCTGGTTCCTGAAAGAAAGACTAAATCCTTGGAATTTCCTCAATAATAGAAGTATCTTTGTTATTTATGAACCCCTTGGATCACACCTGAGTTTATATCAGGGAGATGAATGAGAATGGGGGCTGGTTACCAGAAAGACCAACTCAGTGATGATGAGAGTTTGGTCTCCTTCAGGGAGGAGAGGGACCCTAAAGACTGAGTTCAATCACATGGACAATGATTCAATCCATCATGCCTAAGTAGTGGATAACCAAATAAAATATCTGGATGCCGGAGCTCAGTGAAGCTTTCTGGTTGGTGAACACATGGATAGACTGGAAGGGTGATATGTTCTGATTTCATGGAGGTGGGACATGGAGGCACTGCATTTGGGAGTCTCCCAGGCCTTACCTCATATGTCTCTTCATTTGGCTGGTATCCTTTTAAATAAAGCTGTACTCATATGTATAGGACTTCAGTGAGTTCTTTCGGTTCTTCTAGTGAATTATGAAACCTGAAAGGGCTACGTAGCTAGTTGGTCAGAAGTGTGTGTGGCCTGGAGAACACCAAAGTGTAGCTGGTGCCTGAAGTAAGGACAGTCTCATTGAGAATCATGCTCTTTAACTTGTGGTATTTGTGCGAACTCTGGGTGATTAGCATCAGAATTGTGTTGTAGTATATCTCTGTTTTTACAATTCAAATTAATCTTTTGTTCATTCAACCTAAAAGTTTTCTCCATTTAACCTAGAAGTTTTCTCCTTCAATAAATTAAGTAGGAATGCAATAGGCTTCCTATCAATTTGACTTCTAGGGACACCGTGATTAATTAGCCAATGTCAGAGTGCTACATGAGTCAGACTATTCTGATTGCTGCTTTGCCTCTGTTGTCCATTATTGTAGCTATGCCCAGCTTGCCTTTGATGGTTAAGTGCTGCCACTTGGCCCCTGCCACCTCAGGATCCAATTATTCCCATTGCATTTAAATTCTGTAGTTGAGTGACTGAGGTTTCCACTGTTAGATGTGATTTTTTTTTTTGGCGGGAGGAAAAAGAAACAAAAGTGTTTATTGATAAATAGCTTACAATGAAATAAATAGAGCAGTGGTTTGTTAAAGAATAAAAACTAGGGCAGAGGCTAGGTGCCTCTCCACCCCTGCCTCCGGCCCTAAGCTTCAGTCCTCTGGCTGGACACTTTGGATGATGAGGACTTGATGGGCAGCCCAGCCTTTCTCGAGCCCTTGGGGGCCTCTGTCTTCCTGGACAGGTGTGCAGGCACCACCTTGGACCCACTGAGGTTTCCACCGTTAGATCTGATATACAGAGAAGAGTAATTACAGGAATTTTTAGAGATGCAGGTGCTGCCCTCACAAATTTATTTTGCAAGGCATTGGTCAAGGGTATATCTTATTTTCATTCTTTTTAAATTTATTTTTGGCTGATTGTTTTATTTCAGACAGCCAGTCTTCAAGTTCTGAGAGTCTTTCCTCAGTTTAGTCTATGCTGTTGTTAATACTTGTGATTGTATTGTGAAATTGTTGCAGTGTGCTTTTCAGCTTTAACAGATCTGTTAGGTTCTTTGCTTTATACCAGCTATTTCATCTGTCAGCTCCTGTATGCTTTTATTGTGATTCTAAGTTTCTTTGGTTTGGGTTTTCCCATTCTCCTAAATCTCGATGATCTTTGTTCCTATCCATATTCGGAATTCTGTTTCTGTCATTTTAGCCAACTCAGTCTGTTGTTGGAGAACTAGTGTAGTTGTTTGGAGGACATAAGACACTCTGACCATTTGTGTTGCTAGAGTTCTCGATTTGGTTCTTTCTCATCTCTGCATGCGTGTTCTTTTAACTGCAGTGTAGATTGAGTACAGTCAATAGACTTCTTTTCTGGATGTTTTCACAGGGCTGAGGGTTTGTCTAGGTTCTTTATTTGTAGCTGATTTGTCATAGATTTCACAGGGGAATGTGTTAGTGAGGTATTTTCGGTGTTGAAACTTTGAAGCGTGAACTAGTTGGTGGTGCTCAGGTGTACTGGTCAGTTGGTAGGCTCTTGCTCAGTCATATGACTCTCCTACATTTCCTCATACTTGCAGCCATGCTCCTTCTCAATACTCTGAAAGTGTGGGCTCCTCTCCCACTTGACTGCTGGCTGAAGACTGTGGCTTGGCACCCCAGGCTGCCCACCACAGCTCTGGGTTAATCTCAGGGTTTATGTTGCCTCTCCAATTAGAGGCAGCAGAGGGAGGGTCTTTATTAGTGGTTGTGGCCGAGAGTCTTTTGCTTATCTCCTGGAAGCTCCACCCTAGAGAGATGTGAGTCAGCAATTGCTCAATGCAAGCAATCATCCCAGGATGGGGAGATCTGTGCTATGGGCCTGAGCTAGGAGTTTCCTACCTGGTTATGAGCAGGGGCAGTAGGTGGGACCTATGGGAGGCAGATTGACCTCTTCTCTTTGGGTTGACTGCAGTTTGTTGAAGGTGTGGATAAGGCACTTAGAGTCTTTGCTCCCTCATTGGTCCAAGGTTAGCAGGGGTAGTACACTGAAGAGCAAGTGGCAGAGAAGCTTTTGGTTGCCCCTAGGAACTCCATCTCTGAGAAACATGAAGTTCCTGTTACTGGGTGTGTCCAGCCAGTGGAATAGGGTGGCTGCACTGCTGGCATGAGCTTAAGGCTCCACTTGTTGGGGAACAGTGGATTCAAGGCTCACTGGAAGGAGAGATTGGTGTCCTCTCTATATGGTGACTGGCATGCTGTAAGCTTGGATGTAACCCTCAGGCTCTTTGTTTCTTCCCAGACTAAGGGAAGCAGGAATAGAACTGCTACTGTGGCAGTGGCAGAGGGGGAGGTCATATGCCTCTGGGGAAACTCTGGGAACCGGGAAACTCTGGGCCCCTCCCAGTGGATATGCTTAGCCATGAGTGAGGCAACTCTTCTGTGGTCTGAGCGGGGGCCTGCCTGGTGAAGATCTGGGGGTGTGGGTTCCCAGGTAAGAAGGCCTGGACTCCACTCCATGTGGAGGCTACAGTGTGCTAGAGGTGCCAGTGTAATAAGTAGGCCCTTTGTTTTTTCCCCAGCCCGAGGGATGTTAAGGTGATGCCACTGTAACTGTGGTGGCAGAGGGGCTGTGGGCTGACTCTGGGATTTCCTCCTCAGAGGAATACTGGGCTGCCTCTGATTGCTGTGAGGTGGTTGCTCTGTGCTGGGGTTATGGACCAGCCCCTGGTCCCCACGGACTCTCCCAAGGGTAAAGGCTGTAAGACAACAAAGATGGCAACCTGTTCCTCCCACTGGGAGCTCTGTCACAGGAAGTTACAGAGCTGCTACTGGCTGGATAGCCCTGGCAGGGCATGGCTGGACACCCAGGCCTGTATGACCCGCACAGTGAAGAGCTCCCAGAGGGAAGAGTGGGCTACCATCTTTGCTGTCTGGCAGCCTTAATCGTTTTTGCCTTAGGGCTTTGAAGAGTCTGATGGGACTCAGGGATAGAGTGGATCCCTACCATAGTAGAGCTGCTTTATGAAAAAGTGGCCAAACTATATTTTTAAGCAAGTCCCTGAGGCTGCTCCTCCTCACTGTGTGGAATCTCCTGACCATGGTCTCCAGCCACCTTTTGTAGGTGTGTTCAGGCTGGCAACAGGTCTAAAACTGCTGTCGGCAAGAAAACACCAGTAGGGGTTCCTGGAGACTCCAGTCAGGAGATTCTACCCAGTAAAGGAAGCAAGATCTGGGATCTACATGAATAAGCAGTTTGACTGCTTCTCTGTAGAGCTGTTGGGCTGTGCCAGGGGACTGCTTCATTTCCTGGTCACCTCAGGCTCCCTAGAGCCCAAAGGCAACCATGGCTAAGTCTGTGAAAAAGCAAAGATGGTGGCTTACCCTTTCCCCTGGGATTTCCTTGTCAGGGAGGTGTAGCACTGCTGTTCATGGCTTGCTGGATTCCCAAGCCAATAGGTCTCATCCTGTAAGGTGCGGTGGAAGTAGGGCCTGCAGGCTGTAGCTGGCTCAGCTCCTTGGATTTAGCCCTTTTCCCAAGGTTTTGTATGGTGGTCTAACCTGATTTGCCAGAGTTGCAGCTTCTTTTGCTGGGAACACCAGGTACCTAAGGCTCTTGGGGCTTTGCATGTAGCTCGGTGTGTCAGATGTAAGGCCCTGGTGGAGTGGGTTCACAAGGGATCCCTTGATGGAAGGGTTGCAAAGATCTAGTGGGAGAAGAATGGGTCACAAAGGGATCTCTTGATGCAAAGGTTGCAAAGATCTAGTGGGAAAAGGGTGGGTCCTAGGGGTTTTTCACTCATTCACCCCTTCCCTGGGCAGGGGAGGCCCCCTGGCTCCTTGTCATTCCTGGGTGGGCAGTCATCCTGCCTTGCTTTTCTCCTTTCTCTGTGGGTCAAGTTGTTTCCTTGGTGAGTCCCAATGCGTGTACCTAGATGTTTCAGTTGAAGATGCTGTATTTACTCTCCCCTTCCATTTCTCTCTGTGAAAGTGGTGCACACTAGCTGTTTCTAGTAGGCCATCTTGCAAAACTTCAGTATCTTCTTTAAACGTTTGGCAGGATTCAGCAGTGGGGCCATCAGGTCCTGAGTTTTTCTTTGGTGGAAGACTTTTTATTACAGCTTCAGTTTTGTTACTTGTTTTTGGTTTGCTGGGGTTATCTATTTCTTCATGGTTTTATTTTGCTAGGTTATATGTGTCCAGGACTTCATCAATTTCTTCTAGGTGTTCCAATTCATTGGTGTATCGTTGTTCATAATATTACTTCATAATTCTTTGTATTTATGATATCTCAGTTTTTATGTCTCTCAGAAGTTTGTCAATTTTGTTTATCTTTATAAAAAATGATTTATTGTTTAATTGATCTCTTTTTTTTAGTTTCAATTTTATTTACTTCTGCTCTAATCATTATTATTTCTTGTGTTCTGCTAATTTGGGGTTTGGTTTGTTCTTGCTTTTCTAGTTCATTGAGGTACATTGTTAGGTTGCTAATCTGAATTATTTCTACTTTTTGGATATAATTGTGTATAGCTATATATTTTCCTCTTAGTACTTCTTTTGCTGTATCCCACAGAATGTGGTATGCTGTATTTTCATTTGTTTCAATAAGTTTTTAAATTTTCTTCTTAATTGATTGACTCATTGGTCATTCAGAAGTATGTTATTTTCTGTGTGTTTGTGTATTTTCTGAGATTCCTCTTTTTATTGATTCCTAGCTTTATTCCACTGTGGTCAGATAAAATCCTTGATATAATTTCGATTTTAAAAAAATTTATTGAGACTTATTTCATCGTCTAAGATATAGTTTATTCTGGAGAATGTTCCACGTGCTGATGACTACAATGTATGTTCTGCAACAGTTGGGCGAAATGTTCTGTAAATGTCTGTCAGGCATATTAGATCTAGTGTGTAGTTTAATGACTGTTTGTTGATTTTCTGTCTGGATGATCTGTTCATTACTGAGACTTGGGTGTTAAAATCTCCTATTATTTTTATTTTGAAGTCTGTTTTTCCTTTTAGGTCTCTTAATATTTTCTTTATATACTTAGGAAGTTTGGTGTTGGGTGCATAGATATTTATAATTGTTATAGCCTCTTGCTGAATTGATCCCTTTCTCATGATATGGTGGCAATCTTTGTCTCTTCTTACATTCTTAGATTGATATTCTATCTGATACAAGTAGAGCTACTCCTCTTTGTTGGTTTCCTGTTGCATGGAATAGCTTTTTCCACCACTTCACTTTCAGTATATATATGTCTTTATAGGTAAAGTAGGTTTTTTGAAGGCAGCATATAATTGGGTCTTGTTTCTATTTACTTAGCCACTCCATGTCTTTAAATTGCAGATATTAATCCATTTACATTTAGGGTTAGTATTGATAAGTAAGGACTTACTGCTGTGATTTTATATCTTCTTTTCTGGTTGTTTTGAGATTCCTTTCTTCCTTTATTACTGTCTTCCTTTGTGGTTAAGTAATTTCCTCTGGTAGTATGTTTTAATCTGTTGCTTTTTAAATTTTTAGTGAGTCTGTTATAGGTTTTTGTGCCGTGGTTATATCATAAGGCTTACAATAAACAACTTATAGATATAACAAGTTATTTTAATAGATGACAACTTAGATCACCAATACAGGAACAGAAACAAAAGTGAAAAAACACAACAAAAACTATACTATAACTACATTTCTCCATATTTTGGCCTTCCATTGTCTCAACTGACATTTTATATATTACGCATCTCTTAACAGGTTGCTGTAGTTATTATTGGTTTTGATAGACGTGTTTTTTGGGTTTCAGACTAGAGTTATGAGTGGTTATTACAGTAATAGAGTATGCTGGGTTTGTCTGTGTGCTTAATTCTACCAGTGGGTTTTATACCTTGAACAGTTTTGTTTTTGCAAATTAGTGTTTTTTTCTCTCCAATTGAGGAATTTCCTTTAGCCTTTTCGGTAAGATGGGTCTGGTGATGTTGAATATTTTCAGTTTTTTTTTTTTAATCTGGGAAAGATTTTATTTCTCCTTCGTATTTGAAAGATATTTTTGCTGGATATGATATTTTTAACAGAAATATTTTCCTTTGAGCACCCTGAAAATGTCTTTCCATTCCCTCCTGGCCTGTATGATTTTTGTTGAGAAGTCTGTTAGATGAATTGAAACTCCTTTATGTTATTTGCTTCTTTTGCTGCTTTTAGGATTCTCTCTTTGTCCTTAACATTTGAGAGTTTATTATATGCTTTGAGGTAGTATTAGTTGGTTGAATTTCTTTGGTGTTCTCAGACCCTCCCTAGGTATTTATATCTTTCTCAAGTTGTGGAACGTTTTTTGTTACTATTTCTTTGAATGAGCTTTATACCTCTTGCTCTTGTCAAACTCCCTCTTGAATACCAATAATTCTTAATTTGGTTATTTGAGGTAATTTTGTATATCTTGTAGGCAGTCTTTGCTACTTTTTTGTTTTTCTCCTCTGACAGTGTATTTTCAAATAGCCAGTCTTCAGGCTGATTATTTCCCTTGCTTTGTCCATTCTGCTGTTGAAAGCCTCTAATGATTTCTTCAATTCAGCAAATTTGTTTCTCAGTTACAAGATTTCTGTCTGATTTTTAAAAGTTATTTCAATTTCTTTGTTAAATTTCTCTGATGAATTTATGAATTGTGTGCTACCTTGTGTTACCTTGGAGATTTCTGCGTTACCTTGGAGATAACTGTATTTCCTTATAACTGCATTTTCAATTCTTCATCAGAGAGCTGACAAATCACTAAGGTCAGTCACTAGATTTTTGCTTTGTCTTTTGAGGAGGTCTTTTAAGGTGCTGTTTCATTAGGGTTAGTCACTGGAGTTTTGCTTTGCCTTTTGAGGAGGTCATGGTTCCCTGTTTGCTGTTGTTTCTTGTGTTTATAGGTCTATGTCTTGCATTAAAGGTTTATTCATACCAGTGTTCTCTGTCTGGCTTGTTTTGAGTTTTATTGGATATACTTGCTTAGTGAGTCTTTACTATCAGGTTGCTGTCTCCTTTTTAGGTCTAGGTAGCATCTTAGGCCCAAGTTTGCCTCAACTTTAGTAAGTGATTGGAGTACTCCCTGTCTTAACTTGGAGAGGTCTCAAAGAGTTTATCCCACCATTGTGTCAAGGCTGACTAGGAGTTTGTGCTCAGGGGACCTGTGGAATGTACCTCCTACAGCTTGGTACTGCTGAATCAGCAACTCCGATTTGGTGTCCTCTTTGACTGAGTAGCAGAGCAGAGTTCCCAGGGCTGCGGATGGCAGGCCCACCTCCTTGCTTTGTTTCTGCCTGTCCTTAGGGATATTTCTTCCTTCCGGCTGTCATGATCCTTCCCATGCGTTAAGGCAAGGACAAGTTTCCTACCAAGATTGTGAGGAAGCTGGTTTATCACCTCAACCTCATTTTTTCCAGTGTGAAAATCATGAGTTGTGGAATTTTTCCATGTGCTTGGTGTTGGGCAAATTGGTAGAGGAAGGCATCGCAAATACTGAAGATTGATTTTCTTACTTGCTCAGAGTTCTTTCACTTCTTTGTGGCACCAGGAACTGTCTCTTTCATATATTTTAATTCGGAGTTGTTGCTGGTGAAAATATCAGCTTTATGTATTTGTTTTGTCTTTCTGTTTGGAAGGTGTAAAGGCAACTTGCTTCTATGCTGCCATTTTGCAACCAAAAGTCTTCTAGTCTGAATATTTAGATGATAGTTTTGTGTGTTTCTCTAAACTTCTCTTTGCATTTCCAAAAGTTGCTGTTGGGATATAGAATTTTATTATTCATCAATTTCATCATTTTATCTTTTACCTCTTATTTTTTCCTTGTGAGTTATCCAGTTTGTTAAATAGTAAGAGCTACATGATAATAAATGGATAAAATGAACACAGATTCAATTTCTACATGCTTTTACTAAAGTTGGCTCAAGATTTGTCCTGAGTGTGTATATGTAAAACATTTTCTGACCTTTACAATAAATACTTAGAATTCACTAAAAACTGTGGATCTTGATTCTCATTTTAGATGAGCCCTTAACTTCACAGAGCATAATTTTCTACTTCTGATGGAACATAATTTAAATACTTTAGGATCTACTAGAAAAAACTGGAAAACATAAAACTTGAAAGGAGTTCGATTGATTAGGCAAATAGACCACTGGTGATTTACCAAACTTACTGGCTTTCTGAGTTGAAAAACATTTTGTTACAAGTTGCTACATCTGTAAAATAATAGCATATTATTCTTTTCCTCTATTTCTTACTGGGTGGCAAAATAAAATTATACTTTGAAAAACGGGCTAAAATGTTACCCCAAATGATCTCCAAAGCAAGAACGCCTCTAGCTATTTAATCAATGTCAAAATTTAATATTTTTAATACAGAAAAAATAGATTAAAATCAGTTTAATTAAAAAAGATACATTCTACCTATCACTTTTGGAAAACAGGTAAATGTCTAAAGTTATACCAACATGATTTATAGTAGGAAGCTATTTAAACTATTAACATAATATTGATACTATAATTGACTGTTGAATGCATCTACTTCTTCATTTAATATAATTAACGTAAAAATTTTACTTTTTGTAAACAGGAAGTTTGTAACAATTCAAAGCAATCCATGTTTTATCTTACGAAAAATAAATATATGAGAAAAAAATCTTAGAAAGCTTTTTTGTTCAGAAGCCTTATCTGGGAATTGTTTGTTAATCCAGCTGACTGTGAGATTTTTGTCTTATTTGATTATTTAATATAATTACTCATAGACTATTTCTACTTGCCCCACACTGTATGAAGCTGGAATACTCTATGTTCTTATTGCCCTCCTTTTAAGATCCCTCCTATTCTGAGCAGTGGGCTGTCTATTCATGTGATGAGGAGAAATAATTTGCCATTTATTATTTACCTTTGCAGTTTATAGGCTGTGAATAGATTCCAACTCCACTAAATCATATATTGTAAAGACAAAGGTATAAAATTAATAATTAAAAACACGACTAATATTTTTAGAAAAACGTGAAGAGAGTTTTAAAAGAAAATTTATTGTAGCTCTCATCTATAAATAGTTGTAGATAATAGTGATACTTCATAGTCTTCAGCCAAAGAAGAGCAATGAGCATAATAAATTGGGAATAAGATATGGAAGGTCTGTCACCCCCTGAGATGCCTTAGGTCATATTCAATAAAATACTGAAAGTAGGAATGAACATCAGATCATGATTTTTTAAAAAGTCTAAACAAAATCACAGTTTATATGTACTATCAGAGAGCCCCTGTTCCCTAGGTAAAGATTGAAGAATGAATGGTTCACTTCTCCAAAAGCTACTGGGAAATGTCAGCACCATCTAGTTAATGAATTCCTGATTTGTTTGGCATTTACACTTTCTTAAGAAATTGCTGATGTGTTTAGACTTCCTCTTCTCCTCAGCAGCAGTGAAATTTGTTGATTATGATGGCCTTATATAACATCATCCAGGCAGAAAGCTAAAAGATTACACATTAAAAAGAAACAGGCCTGTTTATTACTAGGCATTGTGCTACCTCATATGCATATCTCTGTTCCTCAGTCTTTGCCCAGGTTGTTTTGTGGGAGATGCTTTGTTAGAAGTATTTTCATGGCAGGCCTCCACTCTTGAAAATGTCATTTTCTCTGCCTGGTTGTGATAGGAAGTCTTTTTCACCTATTAAACCTGTTAAATTTCCTTCAAATATTTTTGTTTAAGTCAGAAAAACAGTTAGTGGAGGGCCATTTAAAAACATGTGAGTTTAATGAGGAATTGATGTTTGTATTTAAAAACATTTTTCAAAGAAACTTGCTTCTGTACTGCTGAATAAAAGCCTGCAATCTCTGCAGATTTAATTCAAACAGGTCAAACAATCCAGACTATCTATATTCCACAGAAGTTGCCCTTAACTACTTTTCACCATGTTCGTTTTAGAAGACATTCCGCCATAGGATGGAATCCTGCTCACTTTAGTTTGTATAAAGTTCGGCTGGGTAAAAAGCAGTGAGGTTAACATTTTTCAATTAAAAATCTTTGGTATGACTATAAAGTGGACACAAAACAAGCTTAATATTCTCTATCTAAGTATCATTGCCTTAGCCAGGGCCATACTGCAGTATAGCTCTAATTGTATAGTTCTTTGAACAGTAAACTAACTTAATTATCATGTTTCATATTCTTATTCTAATGGGACAAAATTCCTCTGTTAGACAGAATCATTCTGCACTTTTGAATCATGTTTCCACTCCCATGGATTCCCTGTTTGTGTCTGACATTGTTCCTGAAAGACACTCTTCTACTCTGGCGCTCACTTTTCCTTGTCTCCCACAACTTTCTCTCAAGCCTCTCTTGCATGTGACTTTAGCCCCTAACTTTTTTTCACCCCTCTGGATAAACATGTATTACCCAACCAACACCTACTAACCTGCAATACAATTCTTCCCTATTCAGACTGCCATTTTTGACCAACAAGCTCCCAAATTAACTGAACTCTGGCTGGTCCTTTCTGCTAGAGCTTTAAAAATTCTGCCCTGTTCCCCTCAAATGTTCTTTAGAGCCTTCTCATGTCCAGCACTTTTAGCACAAAGGCTTACGCCAGGATTTTGCAATGTCTGCACTAATAAAATTGTGGGTTGGATAATTCTTTGTTGCGTGGCTGCACCTACTGCAAGATGTTTAGCGGTGGATCATTGGCTTCTACCTATTAGAAGCCAGTAACATACCCGCCAAGTTACAACAACCAGAAATGTCTGCAGACATTGGCAAATGCCCCTTGGAGGAGAAATTGCTCCTCACTATCTTGCAGTTGAGAACTACTGCATAATACTAGGAGTTGCTCTGGTTAATTTTCGTCTAGTCTTTGTTGTTATGATTTGGATCAGGATTGGTCTGTCTGCTGCTCAGCTGGAGCCAGTTGCATAAAGATAGAGTCTAGGGAGATCCCATGAGGCCTCCCTTTCGGAGTCCCAGTGACAGGACAGCTTAACAAGTCATTTAGTTCACTGGTAAGATAAAGACAAGTGATTCTCAACCAATGTAGTTGGAGATGATGGTAAGTCTTGCTAGTTTTATAGTTTTAAACCTTGGTCAAGATTAGATTTGCATAACACAGGTAAGCACTTGCCAAACACTCCTAAGAAGAGGCAAAAGTTCACTGAAGAATTTAGGATTGTCTTTGGGACATATAGTCTGGGTCTCTCTAATAACTATCAATTAGCTTATTTTCTTATGGGATACAGAAATCTTAAAATTTGGTTAGAAAAGCAGAATGCATTTGTGATCAGATTGATTGATACAAAATATATGGGTAAACTTTGACTACAGATCATATTTAAAAATGCATAAAATAGATAAGCCCTCTCAGTAGCTACCTCTGAGATCTTTTTTTTTTTCCCAAAATTTAGATCGGCCCAAATCTAATCCTGTATACACATAGGAAAGAAGGAATCTCCATGATTTCAGAGACCACCTTAACTACCATTTTCTGGGACAGTTTGGTCTCCATAAGAGTTTGGATATCACAACGTCACTTCCTCACTGACTTTCATTTTGATGGTCTTAAATCTGAGTTGGCAGATTTAGTCAGAAAATAGTCAGGGCATACTGTCTCTTTCTGAATTACAAGGGCTGTGGGACACTTTAAAGATAGTTTGTTTTAGAAAAACATACAGAAAAAATGTATAGCTCCTTAGATTATGCAATTAGAAAAATCCAAAAACTAGACAACCCTATGCCTAGTTTAGACAAAGACACCTGTTAATATTATAAGGAAAAAATAACACTGGAAGAGTAATTGCCCTACACTGGAACAACAATATCTAAAAAGAAAAAGACAAACTATCTGACAGACGAATGTACCTAAGAGTAAGTAGTTGCTCTGGTATGTCAACAATCACCCTTAACAAAAAAGGGACAGATTCCCATGCAATTGCAAAAACAGAATGGTCCATTTCTTTTTGATACTGAAATGAAAGTAATGTGTTAGTTTTGATTTGTATTTATAAGGAAGACCAGCATTTATAAGTAAGACCAGCCAAACTAGCTATTGTGTTTCATGGGTTCTGTCATAGCTTCAGAGTTTCTTAGTTCCATCTTTTCCAGATTTACAAAGAAGAATAAAATAAAGAAATAGTAAGGAGGAAGTGGAAAAACACAGAATCACATTCAAATTTTTAAAAATAATGATTTCTAGAAATTCTAATTAAAATATTAGATTGAGCTCATGTTTATAACTATTTCTATAAGAACCTCATTAAAGTAATGATTAAGGAATACAAATTATAACTGGTTTATTGAATGGGCTGGGATTCATGGACATAAAGAAAAAAATACATTCTATTTTTTTCTAATCTCTGTTTTTAAGTGTGCAAAGTCAAATATTCCTTCTTTACCCTGCAGATTTCCCAGATCTATCTGATAGATTTTTCTGCTGCTTTCAGATAATAGGATAGTTTCATTAGTCTAATTCAAACCAAAATGTCTATTTCATATCCTCTTCAAACACTTCTTTTTACCTCTTCTGCACTCCCAGCCCTAGCTGATGTTTGACTCATCCTTGGAGATCTGCAACAAAGTAAGGAAATATGTTCTGTGTTTCCCCTATTTCTTTCAGCTCTTCCGCTTCTCTACCTTCATTCACTATCCTGTGTATGGTTCTTCCAAGATTGAAGCTGGAAACAGTCATGAGTAGTAAAGGAAAATAAAATGACTATTTAGCTAATATTGTTTATAACTCTTTCTTGGATGCTAGATTCACTTTCTGGCAGATGTCAATACGCTGTCTTCCTCCTATGAGGTACTTACATGTCTTTGTATGTACACATTCTCCACCTCCACCTTTTTTGGAGCTGGGAGTCTTACAGTTCTGTGACACAAAGTGTTCATGCTCTGTTTGGCCTGTTATGACTTCTCAACACCAACTTTGGCAGAACAGTCCACCTTCTTTCTGTTGCTATGGCCTTGCACCAGACATAGTCACCTTATGTATGCAGTGACATTTTAAGTCATCTATAGCCAAGTTGTTTTCTGTGATATTTACTATTTCATGGCGAATAACAACAACAACAAGATTTTTTTTTTCTACCAAAATATGAGTGATAAGGTTGTAGCCACTGGAATTCCCTCTCTTCAATCAAGTTTCACTTGAGTTGAAGCCATCCGATTTTGTAACTCCAAGCTTCAGGGAAAACAAGGCAAGTTTTCCAAGAGTTTCTTACCATGCATTTCTCTGGTTCTATAATACTAGAATCAAATATAAAGAAAAAAGAATTAGACTGATATAAGCCATTTCAGCAATAAATATTGAATGCTAGAAGACTACAATTAAACTTCAAAATTTAAAGAAAAATATTTTCTACTTAGAATCGTATCCTTATCATACTACTCATCAAAGTAAAGACAGAATAAAGTAATTTCAGACATGCAAGGATTTAGAAAGTTTACATCCCACATTGAGATACCATCTCATGCCAGTTAGAATGGCGATCATTTAAAAATCTGGAGACAACAGATGCTGGAGAGGATGTGGAGAAATAGGAACACTTTTATACTGTTGGTGGGAGTGTAAATTAGTTCAACCATTGTGAAAGACAGTGTGGCAATTCCTCAAGGACCTAGAAATAGAAATTCCATTTGACCCAGCAATCCCATTACTGGGTATATATCCAAAGGATTATAAATCGTTCTACTATAAGGACACATGCACACTAATGTTCATTGCAGCACTGTTTACAATAGCAAAGACCTGGAACCAACCCCAATGTCCATCAATGATAGACTGGATAAAGAAAATGTGGCACATATACACCATGGAATACTATGCAGCCATCAAAAACGATGAGTTCGTGTCCTTTGTAGGGACATGGATGAACCTGGAAACTATTATTCTCAGCAAACTGACACAAGAACAGAAAATCAAACACTGCATGTTCTCACTCATAGGTGGGTGTTGAACAATGAGAACACGTGAACACAGGGAGGGGAGCATCACACACTGGAGTCTGTTGGGGGGGGGGGGGAAATAGGGGAGGGACAGCAGGGGGTGGGGAGTTTGGGAGAGAGAGCATGGGGAGAAATGCCAGATATAGGTGATGGGGAGGAAGGCAGCACATCACACTGCCATGTGCGTACCTATGCAACAATCTTGCATGTTCTTCACATGTATCCCAAAACCTAAAATGCAATAAAAAAAAATAATAAAAATAAAAAAAAGAAAGTTTACGTCTCATGTGCAACTTGGAAATTTAGCTGTGGATGTACAACATGAAAGCAAGAGAGTAAATCAAAACAGAGGCTATTAAGGGCTTCAGGAAATAACAGTTCCAACTCAAAAAAGCAAGGAAGGAAACAGCTGTTTAGCAGGGCTAGGTGGCAACCAATTTAATTAGGAGCTGAATGACTAAAGTCGGTCTCAGAAAAAGTCAAGATTAAAAAAGGTTTCAACATAGTTATATTATGATTTGGAGTTTGAAAACACTTGATAATATGCAAAATACAGATAAAATAATCGATATTTATTATTCCAGCAAGCTGTGAGTTCCTTTCTCAGGAAAGGATAGGAATCAGGCACTATTAATCATTGCATCCCAAGTACCTATCTTTGTTTCTGACACTCAGAAGGCATAACAAACATACTTTCACTAACTCAATTGTTATTAATTGTCATTATTGTTCTTCTGTAAACAGATGTATTTGTGGTTGTCTTCTCCCCCTTTCCCTATTATTTTTATATCTTACAGCTGTGCTATTTATCTTTTTTGTGATACTAAATACCTGTGCTAATTTACAACTCTTATGTAGGCTAATATATTGATAGTTAAACATAAAAGTACTAATAAGATTATAAAAATTATTACCAAATTACAAGGAAGACCTAGCAAATGTATTAAAAGGAAGATTCCCTAAAATTCAGATTATTGCCTTTGAGATGGAGTAAAAAAAATCTAAATTATTGAAGTTCACTTCAAGTGATTCTGATGCAAATGGTTGTGTGTCCTGATTATTAGAACTACGCATTATGGATTTTACTGATTGATTCATAGGGATTTCAGAATTAATTAGGGTGAATATCATTTTCATTTTTTTCTAATTTAGACAATACATTTTCCCCCAAATTCATCACCCACTTTTCACTTAAATGATTTATGCAAAAATGAAACTGCAGTTAATGTATTGTTTTTAAAAGAGTAGGTTGCATTGTCCCCTCAATAGGAAAAAAAAATCAAAATTCTTTTTCATTTATTTATTCTGCCTCAGTTATATGCCATGACAGTAAATTAGTTTCTCTATATCTATATTTATTTTCTCTTAACATTGCTGCTTTAGAGCTGTTTCGACTTACGGCTTTCCAAGAAGAAATCCGGGCATGAAGGAATAAAAATAATTTAGACTGCTGCACTAACATGCCTTTAAGTTGTATTGTTTAAATATTATTTCAAAAACTTATTAAATTATTGACTTATTGGTTTGAATTTCATCCTGAATGTTCCTAAGTTTTTCTTTTCTAAATATTTCTACAGAGTATTCTATTATGCAGCACATGTAGCTTTGTTCATTCATTTATAGATGCATTTCCTTAAGAAGCGTATTAGTGATCTTCACTATATACAATGAAATAGAAACTATGCATTATTTTCCTTTCCAAGAAAACTAAATTGATGCACAGAATGATTGTTTGCTAGCAGCTGAAATTGCAGCAGAGGAGAACACTTGCCTTATTAAGATGGAATTTCTGGTTTTATTTATTCCAGAAAAAAAAAAGCTCTATCCACAAATAAAGGATTAGTCTAGGGACCTGGCACATCAGTGCTGCCATATCGAATAGAGAAGTGAGTGAGATGAATATTATAGCTCACTCTTTATATTGGCTTATTTGTGGGTAGGAAAAAATGAAAAATTGGAGAAAGTATTAGTTCACATAAAAAGGTAAAACACGAAGAGGTCACTGTCAATTCAGGCTATACTTGTTGATTTCCAAATAACAACCTTGTCTCTGGAGTCATTAAAAGTATTGCTCTCCTGAGAAGAGGCCGAAGTTCTCTGCTATTGAAACTGAATAAACCTGGTGTATCACTTTGTCATTCTTTATGAGAATACTGGCCCTGAGGATCTTGTTTCTTTCTTTTGCTTTTTTAAGCTATTAAAGATTATCTATGCCACCACCTTTACAAAAGGATGTAGGCACATACATTTAGTAAAATGTATAAGTTATAAAGCTAGTAGGTATTTCAGTTCTTTAGAGTTAACATTTCTCTAAGGAGATGTCTCTAAGATTTCTCTAGGGATAGATTAAATTCATAGGTATGATTGGCTAACATTTATTTTGCATGATTTTTATAAATAAAAAATTATTCTGTTCCTTTGACATATAGCATTTTTAAAAATTCAAACAGAATACATATTCTTAATTTAGAAAATATGTGAATTTTAAACAATGTGATAATAGGTGGAAAATAATATAGAAACTTAAGGTATTGTTTTAATATTTTTCAGGGACAAAAAATACTGTACCACCAATTTGTGAATAAGTGGTTTTATATCTAGACATATGGATGGCATTTGCCCTGCCTGTGCTTTTCCTGGACAGGCTGAAACTTCCCTTGTCCTGCTGAGGCTGTTTAGAGGACAGCTGATGCAGATGATGTCTGGAGATGCATCTCCTTAAGAAATGGTTCATTAGTGATTTCCATTGTGTACTTCATACTATAACTGGGAGGAGGAGAGGGGGAGGCACCGAGTTCTTAGAGTGAGATAAATTCAGTTACATTTAGGGAATAATTATGTTATAGTTAGGGAATATTTTGGGAGCAGTGAGTGTTCTCCCAAGCCATGATGTTTCATTATTAAGGGTTAGTTAGGTTGCTGAGGAGTATAAACTGTTAATCTGACTGTTTAAGATATGTGCTTCTGATAGGCTCTCTGGAGTCACATAGTCTAATGTCCCTATCTTGGTATCTCCTTTCCCAAGAACCTTCCAGGATTTTAAGGTGTCACAATCCTCTTTTACTCTTTTGAAATTTATTTCACAAGGTCATGTAAAGTATAAAAATGTAAAGTGTAATACAGAGATATTTATTGGCGGTTAAAATTATCCTTTTACTTACCTTTATTGAGTGTCACTATTTTGGTGGATAATGCAAAGATAGTTGATGTAACTCAGAAATTTGCATTCGTTTCCATTTATGTTAACTCTAAGCTTTGTATTAGTCCACTTTCATACTGCTATGAAGAAATACCTGAGATGGGTAATTTATAAAGAAAAAGGTTTAATGGACTCACAGTTACACATGGCTGGGGAGGCCTCACAATCATGGCAGAAGGCAAAGAAGGAGCAAAAGCACATCTTACATGGCAGCAAGCGAGAGAAAACCATCAGATCTCATGAGGCTTACTCACAATCGTAAGAATAGCACAGGAAAAACTTGCCCCATGATTCAATTACCTTCCACTGGGTTCCTCCCACAACATGTAGGGATTATGGGAACTACAATTTCAAGATGAGATTTGGGTGGGGACACAGCTAAACAATATCAGGCATTGTTTGATTTTCTCTCATTTTTAAAGTCAATTTAAATAAGATATACATTTCTTGGTTGATAAGAAAAAAATTAGTGGGTTTCAACATGGGATATTTTTTGGTTGTGAGTCCATATTTTAAAAAAAGGAAAAAAAAAACATGGAATATAAGTGGGGAAATGGCAACTAACTTGGGATGTTGAAAAGGAAAAAACAGTAATTTAAGAATGGTCAAGTTTAGAATACTGATAAGGGTTCATTTCACTATCCTGCCTCTACTATTGGGGCATAATTGTATCGGTTATAAATAAGTTTTATTTAGACATAAGTGATGATCTCTAAAGAAGAATAAAAGCTTTTGAAAGCTTTTTTCTTTAAGGCCCTTCTTAACATAGCTAAGTATTTTGGCACTCATTAATAAGCTACATTTTTACAAGTTTTGTTACCTTTGATTGCATACTGTTTACAAAATTAAGAGTACTTTAACATTAAAAAATTGAAGCAAGAAAAATTACCAGTTGAGTATTTTGCAGCTCACTTTTTGTCTTTTGGAAATTACAATATTGCATTAGGTTTTATTATAGTATGACTTATTGTATATTTCTGTACCAGTATTTTGTTTATATCACAAGTATCAGTTGTTTTAAGATATTCAATCTGATATAATTAAAAATCATTAAATTTCTTACTCAAGTTATGAAAGATGTGAAGAATTATACTAAATGCATGTACACTAAGAAAGGCTTACCAACTGTGGCAAATTTATAATATTGTCATTATTAGAAATGTATATAACATCTATATTTGGAATAGATATGTAACATACTTACTTATAGTAAGGTAATTCCTATCCTGTTTTTTGGATGATTGTTTAATCTGTTTCTTGTTTGTAACATTCCTGATAACATTTTGTTTCTAATTCTCATAAACAAAATCTTGTTTTTTAGGTGAAATTTCTAGAAAAAGTGAAGCCCAGTAAAGCCAAACTGCATGCTGGGGATCATAAGGTTGATTCATATCAGCATCAGCACCTACGATTCTCTCTAACTTAGATCACTTCATAGTACCTGAGCCCCATCCGGAAGTTCCTGAATATAAATGTTTTATTCTGTTAACTCAATAGAAGAACTTTAAGTATTTTCAGAAAACTGCTATCATTTTTTTCTACTCTGACTTAACCCAGTTACTCTGTTGTTTCTGGATTAAAATTGGTCTCTTATTTCTCAGATCCGCCCTTATTTATCTACTATGTAATGTTTATGATTTGAAGATGCTAGTGTGTCTGTCAAATGTCAGGAGAGCTGAAAAGATTTCAGATATCCAAATATCACCAAAAAAGGAAATCCTTGATTTTTTTTAATTTAAAAAGCAGATACATACCTATGAACTGGCATTGTGCAATGTTGAAGTACAAAATAATGTGTTACTCCTTAAAGTAAGAATTATTAATTATAAATATATTAGCTCGTTTATTGAGCAAACTATTTGCTTCCTTAGCTAAAAAACTAAGTTTTATAAGAAATAGATAGACAAAGACAAGAGATAAACCATCATGTGAATATGTTCGAAGGTAGCTAACTTAAAATACACACTCATAGAAATTGAGCCATTGAAACATAATTAAGTTGAAAGTTTCGTAGTTGTCATGTTGTATTTTTAAGGTTATATTTTCCCAAATATGGTCTTGTAGAATATCAGAAAATTACATTAATATCTGCATTCAAAAAACACAATACCATAAAACTTTTAAAATGGCAATTAGAGTGGGATAGCTTTTGCCTTGAATTAACTACGTGTGATAGTATAATAATAGTTACCCAAATGCCAGTGCATCTTTGAGTATGCACTTTGAAACTAAACCATAGTCTATTTTTAGATGATGCTATTACAGATCCCCACTTCTATTCAACCCTACACAATGTGCCTATTTTACACCCACACTGAAAATAATGTGTGGTATGGCATGAGAATTTAGTATTAATTCCTTTTGATTATGTAGTTTAGAAAAACTGATTGCAATTCAAAAAATACTTGAATTCATTTGTTCAATCTCTCTTAATTAGACTGTTTTGCTTCTTTTATATAACTTAAAATAACTTTATTGCTGGACACGTTTGAACAAATATAATCAATTAATTGGTATTGTGCTTCTATAGTGAAGACCCCAGTAGAGAGAAGGCTGTTTGACATGACAATGATGAGCTGTGGGATATGGGAAAAGACATTTTACAACATATATTTATTCAGAAATGCATTGCAAAACTAGCCTGTTGAGAATGAACAGTTACTTTACAGAACAGTTTCCCAAATCATATATAAGTTTCCAGTAGTGTAGTAGGCACAGAAGATAATTAACAGTATAAGAAATATTCAGAACCTGATAGACTTGCAAAACACAGGTAGATATAATACAACTTTCAGTCACAATTTTCCTGTCTTGAATTCAACTCAGTTGAAATGCAGATGATTTTTCTAGCTGTTAAATAGAGCATAGTTTGAATCTTTGTAGAGTGACTATTCTTAGAGTGCAACCAGATTCCTCTTTGCATGCAAATTTTCATGTTGTTTATTGTTTATCTTCAAGTGCCTCTCCTACTCCTCCTGCCTTCTCTTACCCACTCCATACAAAATACTAAACACAATAATACAAAGGGGGGCAAATTACTAAACACAATATTACAAAGGGGGATTTTTACAAATGTGTAGTACTTTCAGTGTTCATATTTCAACAACCATCTCCACCCACTTTTCCTTGTTGGAGACAACAGACCAGCAATTATAGTCCACTCAAACATTGCTACCTACTTTGTCTTATCCCAGAATCAGCAAAATGAGTCTTTGTGGAAGCTAGACTTGCTCCTCTAATGCTATTAATTTGTTTGGCTAGGGAGATCAATTTTCTTATCCACACACCCCCCAGTTCAAAAACTTGACATTATTTACACTGTTCTTCTGTGTCAAAAACTCAAGTTGGAGTTGAGAATTCAATTTAATTGAACTAAATCACTCCAAAGCTGAAATTTTTGTATGTGGAAAGGAAGGTAGATTATAATGAAATGTGTGCACACTCACACAGAAAGGCTCACGAGCTTTAGGAAAGTGATTATGGACTCTAGGGAGCCATTTGAAGATGTGGGGAATGTTATTACTGATGGCAGTGGTAATAGATACTGTAGAAAGAGGTTATTTTTTTAAGGACATTGAACTTCTTTTCCCTTCTTTTGAGCTCCTGCACTAATTTTGCCCTGTTTTTTGGTCTCTGTTAGAAGCAACAGCCTTTATTTCATCCAATCTATATATAATATGTAAGTGAAAAGGAAAATGTTTGTTGCAGATTGCTTTTTAGAACAGATAACTTCTAGAGAATGAAAATGTTTATTATTCATTTACTTGTTGGGTTGCCTTGCAAATATCCTATATATAACAAAGAATTCTGATTATAATGAAGATGAGTATATTTGTCATTGAGAAAATTTCAGTTCCTAAAGAAATTTTTCCAAGTGACATGCAGCTAGTTTGTGCCAACCTTGGTTTTATAAGTTATAACCTGACAAAACTATATGAAACCGACTTCTGGAGCTTAAAAATGTTAGATGTGTCACAATGAATGAAGCATTACATTTCACATGTTTTTATTTTTTGTTCTTCACAGGCTCTCTGCAGTGCCACTGCTGACTTCTGGATGGCACTGTAGAATTTTAATAGTCCCAATTTCAGTCACAATTTGTTTTTTGTTGAAGTGTCAGACCTATTTTAATCGGAGTGAAAACCATGCAACTAGTCAGGTGCAAAACAGCTTAGGGGAAATACCAGAGAATGTAGGAGAATAGAGATTGCAATGACAGACTTTCATTTATAACCTCAACTTACATATTCAGATTCCTATATTCTTTCAAAAATAACAGTGAAATAAACCCAATAATCAAAAACATGAATGTAGTTCCATATGTGATTCATTTGCATGTGGATAAGAAGGTATTTGAAGTAGGACATGATTACCTTAACAGATTAAAAACTAAGCCAGTACTGTAATGGCTTCAAAGAGGAAAAGGGCCTTTCTTAGGAATTATTTCTTTCATAAAGTGAACAATCTTGTCCAGTGTTGGCCAGCATACACCTTGGGTTAAATAAATTGTGATTGTGAATAAGTACAGAAAAAGTGCCTGCAGCATATAGTCAGACACTTGTGGTAACAAGAGGACAATGTCATTTGCTGTACAAATGCAAAGGGAAAAAAATGACGTTAAGTCTTACTGTTCCAAGTCTTAAACAGGGATATGTAAAGCATAAAAATTTGGAAAGATGCAAAACTATGATTATCTTTGGGCAGTGATGGAATATCTAGCTGAAATTAACTCTAGATTTTACATCTTATTATTGTCAATCCTGTATGTTTCTTTATTGTTATTAAAAGTTTCCTCAATTGCCTATTTATCCAGAATTGAAAGACACAGCTCAAATATAAAGAATAGATTACAAAATTTTACCAAATAGATCAAATAAATGATGAAATAAAGCAATGCAAGAAACTTTAGTGCTTTCTAAAAACAATAAAAAAATCATAATGCATAAAATTTTCTAAGTGTATTTTATCCCATGGGAAAATTAAGACTTAATAATATCTGAAATTGTGCCATCCTGCTTTTTATCACCTTTCATACTGTAATTAAAATAACCATAGTAACAATTACAGAAATGTCCTTCCGAAGAGATATTTGCAATGTGACTTTTATATTATAATATATACATACATGGCCAGGAGCGGTGGCTCACGCCTGTAATCCCAGCACTTTGGGAAGCCGAGGCGGGCGGATCACAAGGTCAAGAGATCGAGACCATCCTGGCCAACATGGTGAAACCCCGTCTCTACTGAAAATACAAAAAAATTAGCTGGGCGTGGTGGTGCACGCCTGTAGTCCCAGCTACTCGGGAGGCTGAGGCAGGAGAATTGCTTGAATCAGGGAGGCGGAGGTTGCAGTGAGCCGAGGTCGCGCCACTGCACTCCAGCCTGGAGCTTGGTGACGGAGTGAGACTCTGTCTCAAAAAACAACAACAACAACAAAATAGCAATAATAATAATATATACATACACACGTGTTTTCCTCATATATACTTAATATGTTTATCAAAGACATTTTTATTTTATTTTAATTTACTTCCATAAATAACTTTAGTATATTATGGCATTAGATTTTTTTTAGGAATAAAACCTAACTTTATAACATCAAAAGATTGACTTATGAAGTCTTTACTTGCTAGGAACCAATTACCTTGATAAGCAGGAATCATTTGCATTTTAACTCAGAGAAAATTAGTTAACTGTACATGCAACATTTGCTATAAAGGTGTATTATGAGTCAGGTACAACTATTGAGGATGTTTAAAATTAGCAAATTCTACTTTAATAATTTTTGCATATATATATAGTCTTAATAAACAGTAAATTCCTTGAGAACATGGATTGTGTCTCATTTATTTTTAATATCTTATTGTACTCAGTACACTATATTAAAATAGTTATCATTCAATAAACGCTTATTTGACAGATAATTTATATTTTATATATGCATGAGTAGTATTAAAGGAAAAGCATACACTTATTAGAAAGATAATATTTCATAGATGAACACATGAAAAATTCTTGAAACAATTTGTAACCATTTCTGTATTCCATGGAACTTAAATCCTTTCATATAAAATTCCTTTTATTATCATATTTGTTTCCAAAGTGGTACTACAGCATGAACTCAATTTTTTTGTACAATAACCATTAGATTCTTCCTTGTTATTGGACTCCTTCGCCATTTCCCCAACTCCTTTCCCATTTCCCCAACTTCTTCCTTTGAACTTCTAATTGAATTTTGTCTGTACTTTGACTGTAATACTTTCTTCTTTTCAGTGTTTCTTATTATTCATATATATTTTATGCATCTTATTTACCCTTCTGGATTGCTCCTTGAAAATAGGATCCACATTTGATTTATCTTAGTACCCCAGCAGCAATTCACAGAACATACTAGCAATTCAATGAATTGAATGTATACATAAATAATTAACAATTTATTAAGTACCCACTCTGTGTACAGCAGTGTGTGAGACCCTGAGGATACAAAGAAACATAAGAGATGGCTCTTGTTCTAGAGGAGCTTATGGTATTTACAGGAATACATATATGTACATCAAAATATAACCATAAGTAATTATAGGTTCACAATTTCCAATACTTTTGCTTGTCTTTCTTTATATTTAGAGTTTTTAAATAATAAACTTCACTTATTATAATACAACTTACAAAATATTCTTCATATAAATAGTTTTATTCTTTTATTTTGGCATGAACTGAATTCAGATTACAACTTTATCAAACCCAAACAGCCTTCAAGCCTTCATGAGACTCAGCATGAACCTTCTCTCTGGATAGGTGCACCTCTATGCTTACATTTTGTTCCTCCTAAAAAATAAAACAATTGTGTGTGCATGTAAATACAACCAGAGGCAGGCTTACAGAGAGTATCAGGCATAAATTATAAAAGTTGTTTATTCTTCTTTGGATTCACAGGGTAAATTATTCATATGTGAATCTGTAAAGCACATTGAGTAAGTGGACTATTTTCCCACTCGACCTCAAATATCCCCACTCCAAGCTTTAAAAGTACTAGCAGTATATTTTGGGGGAGAATATCTATACATTTCTCTTAGCTAATATCTAACTGAGAGCTGTCAAAGAGAAGACTTAAATGTAGCATATATGATTTTCTTTATAATCATACCGTTCTTTCTTCCTTTCTAATTTAATATTTTTAGAGGATAATAAGCATTAAGAACACAAAACAGATATGAACTTAGTAACTACTGCGAAAAGTTTAAAAGCGGCATAAGGAGAGAATCAGATTTTCAAAGCTTGACCCTTCCTTTCTCCAACAGATCTTGCCTAGAGCACGTATGTATTTCCATTTAAAAATGCTGCAGTTGTTACCTCTTTTCCCCTTTTTATCATTATGTAACAGATTTTGGGCTGTATTTAAAATTTTAAAGAACTATGTTTTAGATGATAGGTGGTTTGAACTACTAAATAGAGTATTGATGTGTGGGCGGATGGTTGTCTCTTTTGCACTCTGCAGCTGAATGCCTGAGGCACTGCCAGGGAACAGTGGAAGATATTTCAAGAAGCAGGCAAGTCTGTATGCACCCATGCCAACCAGCAATCGATCTCCCTCCCTCTTGCCCTCGCCCCTGTAAACTTATTTACAGGCAATTGCGTGTGCAATGCACACACATACATACTACACAAGTAAAACTGTTTCTTCCGTATGCTTAAATTTTCTCAGTGCTCTTCATATTTTTCATTTTTCTGATATTTGGATAAGTCAAGCAATCAATGTACACATTCAATGTGGTATTGTATCTTGTTTTGCAGAAAAGTTGTCATAATCAAAACTAAATAATCTTGCAATCAATGGCATTTTAGAATAGAGAAAAGATTATGAGTATGCATATGATTTTCACTTTCCTTTCTTCAAGTTTATTGACTCCAAGATACCAATTTGGGTTTTTCTCTTCTGTTCCATTCCGTTACTGTCACTCTTACACATATATACACATTTGACTACGTTTCTGAAAGAATAGAAAACAGTGGTCTGCTCCACTTTACATAAAAAATACCTTTTTTAAAAATGCATGTAAATAATCTTGTAGAGAGACGAAGAATGTTGCTATTTAGAACAACATTCTTTTGAATTACTTCATAAAGTGAAGGTCTTTTGATGAAAAAGAAACTTCAAGTTACTTTTTGCTTTTTAAATATTTCAAACTACATAGATTGGATTTAGTAAAATTCAGTTGCCTTATTTCAGGAATGTTTCTTGATGTTTTTAGGTGCTGATATAGACAAAAACTGATATCTGAGAGCTGGACACATAGTAGGTTCACAAATTGTCTTCTGTTTGAATTGATTTAAATGTGAAAGTGATTTGTAAATTCTCATTGTATATGCTTCTGGACCAAGATAAAATCATTCCATTAATGATTTTATTATCTTGTTTTAGATATTTAGAAAGAAAGACTAAAGTCAATTCCTGTGGCAATAAAATTTTGACATCTTTAGGAAGAAATTGTGTGTGTGTGTGTGTGTGTGTGTGTGTGTGTGTGTGTGTGTAAAATTTTATATGTAGTATACTTTATATTGGATCAACAAATTTATTTTGTGAAAGTTGCAGTATAAGTCCTTGTGCGTGTGTGTATGTGTGTGTCTGTGAGAGAGACAGAGAGAGAAAGAGAGAGTGTGTAAAGTATATAGCGAACAAAATACACAACAAATTCCAAACTAAACTTTATGAATCGAATTAAAAGCTTGCATAGAGGGTGTTCAGTCACATGAAATCGGTACAGACAGTTTTTCAACATAGAAGAAGGAAAATTGGTTTAAATAATATCTCAAAATAGCACAACTTGCAGCAAGTATATAATTTGTGAAGTAATTGGGTAATTAATTGAAAAAAAAATGTTGAGCAGTGCACGAAGCTTGTCCATCTTCCAAAAACTAGAGCTCAGATGGCATATGGCAGAATATAAATGCGTCTCTTTTCTGATGCTTTGAATGTTAATTTTACAGACTGTTCTAGTTCATCCCATTCGTAATGGTAAAGATAAATTTTGGTTCACAAGAAAATATATTATTTAATACGGAGCTTATATTTTTGTTCTTTTCAAAATTAATACAAGTCATGGAATATTTCTTAATATTTTAGTATATCTTCACTTTCTTAAATTTCTTCCATTAATTGTTTCTTTCCTCAGTATTTTCCTAATGTAGATTATACCTTAGGAAACATGGTCCTAGTCACAATTCAAGGCCACTCTGTACACCTTTATATACCTTTATGGTCTCCTCAGTTTTCATTAATTCTCTCCATACACACCAAGCTTCAATCTCACATAATTCCTCTCTTCCCCACCTCTAGCCCCCAGCCCCAGCCCACACAACATGTGCCAGTCTCTTTGGAGATACTGTGTTTCTATCCAAAATGCCTGTGCTCATCTAATTACTTGGAATCTACGTTCTCTTATTTTTTTTACCTGCTAACCCTCCAGTCACCTTTCAACACTCCATTCAAACACAGCCTTCTCTAACACAGCATCTTCTTCTTACTTAAGCTGAGATAGTTCCTCCTCCCTTTGAGCTCCCCCTTGTATTTGCCCCATTGTGTGAGAGATTTCTTTTTTTAATGAAGCGGTCTCTCTGTCTAGGTTACATGCTACTCAAAGGAGGAGGTCATGAGCAATTAATATTGGAATCCTCAGTACAGAGCATAATGTCTGAAATATACAAAATAATGCTAATTAATTTTGATAATATTTTGCTTGAGAAAAATAGTGGTTGTCTTCAAATAGTAAGGGGATTAAAAACACTAAGTTCTTTGAGAGGCTGAACTGGATGGATTACTTGGGACCAGGAGTTGGAGACCAGCCCGTTTTTACTAAAAATACAAAAAAGAAAAAAAAAATAGTTGGGCGTGGTGGCATGCCCCTGTAGTCCCAGCTACTCAGGAGGCTGAGGCACAGGAATTGCTTGAACCCAGGAGGCGGAGGTTGCAGTGAGCTGAGATTGTGCCACTGCATTCCAGTCAGGAGACAGAGCAAGATTCTGTCTTAAAAATAAAACCAAAACACCCACTAAGTTACTAAGAATAATGCATAATAAAGAGAAACAAATAATTGAATAATGGAGTCATACAAGCTTAAAAATTGAGAGAGAAAGAGGAAAATAACTTAGCTAGCTTGGTAAACTAGCTTGGTTAGCTAGCTAGGTAAGTTATTTTCTTCTCTCTCTCAATCTTTAATCTTGCATGTCTGACTCCTTAGTCACTTATAAATATAAATCTTCTGCCTAAGTATAGGGGCTGAGAGACAGTATTTGAGCCAGGGTTTTAAGTTTACCAAGGTTGACCTAGGGAAAATTACTGAAATTTGCATTTCTTCTTTGAAAAGTAGGGAGAATATGAATACCAGCCACACAGGTTGGTCATGAGGGTCATATGATGTCACATATGTAAAGTTCACAGGATGGTGCTATCATTCAATAGACATTAGCTATTATTATTATTATTGAGAGTGAGTTTCGCTCTTGTCCCCCAGACTGGAGTGCAATGGCGAGATCATGGCTCATTGCAATCTGTGCTTCCCAGGTTCAAGTGATTCTCCTGCCTCAGTTTCCCGAGTAGCTGGGATTACAGGCATGCATCACCACACCTGGCTAATTTTTGTATTTTTAGTACAGATAGGGTTTCATCGTGTTGGCCAGGCTGGTATCAAACTCCTGGCCTCAAGTGAACCACATGCCTCAGCCTCCCAAAGTGCAGGGATTACAGGTGTGAGCTACCGTGCCTGGCCCATGCTATTATTATTATCACTACTTTTGCTCCTCCTTTGAAATTTCTAGTTTTTACCATATTGGATCCTGAGCTCTGCTTTGCATTTAAAAGATAATTTAAAAAATAAATAACCTACCATTGGCAGTTAAGACACCATTTATCCAATTTCTATCTTATTAGCACAAGTCAATGTAGAGAAATCTTTTGAACTTAATCTATTTCTCCTTGATAAATCCAACTGGTAGTTTCTGTAAAACCCATTTCAGCTGGTTAAACCTAGAGTCACTGAGTTCCCTTAGAATAAACTCACATTTTTACCCACACCATCGAAGTCAAATTTCCCTCCTAAGAAGTTTAAATATTCTATCTTTTCCTTTTCAGACATCATTTTATTACATTTCTCATGTTTAGCAGACAAAGAAGTTACAATATTATAAGCCAATATCACTTCTGCAAATTGATGCTGCTGGTTCACACATTAGCACTAGCATTAAAATGCTTACGTCAGAAACTACCTGCCAGATGATTTCTCATGGTATGAGGAGGCTGGATGGCAAGAACAGCACAGTCTGCCCCCTCCCTACTTCGGGCATTGTGGATACTACGCTGCAAACACTGATAAAAAGCAGGTGTCACTGAAGGAGCTAGAATCATGAAGCTACAAGGGATAGAAGGATGAGATGACACTTTCACCAAGTGCATTTTAATTCTCACTATATATTTTTTTAAAGTTTAGTGGACTTTTTTCATTTCCTTCTTCAAATCACCCCTGAAACTCTTCCAAGCCTGCACATTACTGTCTTTATGCTGAGAACTTGTAGTCTCAGATCACATTCTGGGCCCTTCACACACACATACAAAGGACAATACTTGCAGGAATTGTGACTGGGATACACTGAGTATCCCAGTGACTGGGTACACATTGAGTACCTAGGTGGCACAAGGCAGAGGGAGAATGGGAATGAAAATGTATATTCCCTCCAAGCAAAGAACTGATTGTCTTGAATTTAATAAGTACACACATGTTTTTACTTTAAATGAATGCATACTATTGGCCCAGTATCTAATGGAATGATGAAAAAATAAAGAACAGTAGAGCTTTATGACCAGATGAGTAAAGAAAATACAAGACTGAGAAAAGTGTGTCACAAATTTTGTGATGGTTGACAGTTACAACTTGTGACATTAGAGCAAAGTGGAAAAGTGGTTTGTGCTGTACAAAGGTGTTAAACATAATAAAAGAGCCACTACTAAGAGACATTTTTTAAAACAAAACACAGTGAATTTGGTAGGACATTACCTTTCAACAGACAAAATAGGATTGGTGAGCTAGTCATCTGAAGTCAGAATTAAATGTTACTGTCCAAAATAATAAGGTTAGATCAGGATCAGGATCTAAGCTCATTATTTAAGCTTTGACCAGCTACAAACTGAGCTGAGTTCTGCACAAAAAAGAAAACCATTTTTAAATGGAGAGATGAAGAAATGTTATTAATTTGTGGTCCCCCAAAATCAAATTCATGGCACAGATATTTTTGAATCTTACATCTGTCAAATAATAATTTCAGCTAGATATGAAAAAGTTAGTTTCTATCACAATTGACAGTGTTCCAGCTATGTTAGGTCAAAAATCCAGATTTATTGGAATTTTAAAACAAGAGACTGATTATTTCTCTTACTGTTTCATTCTTCTGTGTAATACATATTGAAAATATTTGGAGCTCCACCAAGACGACCAAATAGGACCAGCTCCTGAGTGCAGTTCCCAGCCAGAGTGATGCAGAGGGTGAGTGAGCTCTGCATTTCCAACCGAGGTACCAGGCGCATGTCAATGGGACTGGTTGGACATTGGGTGTAGCCTAAGGAGGGTGAGCTGAGGCAGAGTGGGGCGCTGCCCCACCTGGGAAGTGCAACAGATCAGAGGTCTCCTCCTCTGACCCAGCGGAGTCCATCGAGGCCTTTTCTGGCCACTCTGACACTCCGGTTCAGATACTGTGCTTCTCCCATGGTCTTTACAGCCCACAGACCAGGAGACTCCCACTGGCGGATGAGCACCATGGGTTTCCAGCATGGCTGGTGGGTTTCCAGCACAAAAACCTGCACAAATCTGGGCAGCTGTTTTAACTGGCACCTGAAGTGCCTATGAAACAGAACTGCCCATTTCCCTGAAAAAGAGGGGGCTAAAGGCAGGGAGCCAGATGATCCAGGTCAGTGGGTTCCACCCCCATAAAGACCAACAAACAGAAATGCACTGGCTTGAGAGTTTTGCACCCAGCACAGCAGTTTGAGCTCGACCCAGGATGGTGGAGCTCTGTGGTGGGGAAGGCATTACTGAGGCAGTCTGCTATTATCAAGGCAGTTCTAACCTTACCTGTGTAAACAAAACCCCAAGGAAATTTACACCACAGCTGGGCAGAGCCCAGGGCAGCTCAGCAATGCTTCTACAGGCAGACTGTGACTAGACCCCTTCCTTGCTGGGTGGGGCATCTCTGAGAAAAAGGCAGCAGCACTTCAGGAACTTATAAATAAAGCCCCACCTTCCCAAGACAGAGCACCTGGGAAAGAGGCAGTTGTGAGTTCTGCTGCAGCAGACCTAAACATCCCTGCCTAGCAGCTCTGAATAGAACACAGCTCCCAGCACAGTACTTGAGCTCTGATAAGGGACAGAAAGCCTCCTCAAGTGGCTCCCTGACCACCATATAATCCGAAGAGGCACCTCATAAGGGAGAGCTCTGGCTGAAATCTTGTAGGCACCTGCAGTGAACACTTCTGGGACGAAGATACCAGAAGAAGGAAGAGGCAGCAACCCTTACTGTTCTGTAGCCCCCACAGTGATGTCCAGACAAGCAGTCCTGCAGCAGAGGGGCCTGACTGTGAGAAGGACAACTAAAAAACAGAAAGAAATAGCTTCAACATCAACAGAAAGAACATCCACTCAGAGACCCCATCTGAAAGTCACCAACTTCAAAGACCAAAGGTAGATGAATCCACGAAGATAGGGGAAAACCAGTGAAAAAAGGATAAAATCACCAAAAACCAGAACACCTCTTCTCCTCCAAGGGATCACAACTCATCATCAGCAAGGGAACAAAACTAGATGGAGAATGAGTATGATGAATTGACAGAAGCAGGCTTCAGAAGGTAGGTAATAACAAACTTCTCTGAGCTAAAGGAACATGTTCTAACCCAATGCAAAGAAAATAAGAACCTTGAGAAAAGGTTAGATGAAATGCTAAATAGAATAACCAGCTTAGAGAAGAACATAAACAACTTGATGGAGCCAAAAACACAGCATGAGAACTTTGCGAACCATACACAAGTTTCAATAGCCAATCAATAAAGCAGAAGAAAGGATATCAGAGATTGAAGATGAATTTAATGAAATGAAATGAGAAGGCAAGATTAGAGAAAAAAAGAGTGAAAAGAAATGAACAAAGCCTCCAAGAAATATGAGATTATGTGAAAAGATCTAACCTACCTTGATCAGTGTACCTGAAAGTGACAGGGAGAATGAATCCAAGCTGGAAAACACTCTTCAGGATATTATTCAGGGGAACTTCCCCAACCTAGCAAGGCAGGCCAACATTCAAATCCAGGAAATACAGAAAATACCACAAAGAAATTCCTCAAGAAGAGCAACCACAAGGCACATAATTGTCAGATGCACCAAGGTTGAAATGAAGGAAAAATACTAAAAGCAGCCAGAGAGAAAGTTTGGGTTACCCACAAAGGGAAGCCAATCAGACTCACAGTGGATCTCTACAAGCCAGAATAGAGTGGAGGCCAATATTCAACATCCTTAAAGAAAAGAACTTTCAACCCAGAATTTCATATCTAGCCAAACTAAACTTCGTAAGTGAAGGAGAAATAAAATCCTTTACAGACAAGCAATTGCTGAGAGATTTTGTCACGACCAGGCCTGCCTTACAAGAGCTCCTGAAGGAAGTTAAACATGGAAAGGAACAACCAGTACCAACCACAGCAAAAATGTACCAAATGGTAAAGACCATTGACACAATGAAGGAACTGCATCTACTAACAGGCAAAACAACCAGCTAGTATCAAAATGGCAGGATCAAATTAGCACACAACAATATTAACCTTAAATGTAAACGGGTTAAATGCTGCAATCAAAAGACACACTGGCAAATTGGATAAAAAGTCAAGACCCATTGGTGTGCTGTATTCAGAAGACCCATCTTACCTGCAAAGACATACATAGACTGAAAATAAAGGGATGGAGGATAATTTGCCAAATGGAGAGAGAGGAAAAAAAAGCAAGGATTGCAATCCTCATCTCTGATAAAATGGACTTTAAACCAACAAAGATCAGAAGAGACAAAGAAGGGCATTACATAATGGTAAAAGGATCGATGCAACAAGGAGAACCAACTATCCTAAATATATATGCACCCAATACAGGAGCACCCAGATACATAAAGCAAGTTCTTAATGACCTACAAAGAGACTTAGATTCCCCCACAATAGTAGTGGGAGACTTTAATACTCCACTGTCAATATTAGACAGATCAATGATACAGAAAATTAACAAGGATACTCAGAACATGAACTGAGATCTGGAGCAAGCAGACCTATTAGACATCTACAGAACTCTCCATCCCAAATCCACAGAATATACATTCTCTTCAGCACCACATTACACTTACTCTAAAATTGACCACATAATTGGAAGTAAATCACTCCTCAGAAAATGCAAAAGAACAGAAATCAACACAACCTGTCTGTCAGACCACAGTGCCACCAAATTAGAACTCAGGATTAAGAAACTCACTCAAAATCACACAACTACATGGAAACTGAACAACCTGCTCCCGAATGACTACTGGATAAATAATGAAATGAAGGCAGAAATAAAGATGTTCTTCAAAACCAATGAGAAAGAAGACACAATTTACAGAATCTCTGGGACACATTTAAAGCAGTGTCTACCAGGAAATTTATAGCAATAAATGACCATATGAGAAGTGAGGAAAGATGTAAAGTCAACACATCATCATTAAAAGAGGTAGAGGAGCAAGATCAAACAACTTAAAAAGCTAGCAGAAGACAAGAAATAACTAAGATCAGAGCAGAACTGAAGGAGATAGAGACACAAAGAACCCTTTAAAAAAATCAATAAATCCAGGAGTTGACTTTTTTGAAAAGATCAACAAAATAACCAGACTGTTAGCCAAACTAATGAAAAAGAAAAGAGAAGAATCTAATAGCTGCAATAAAAAATGATAAAGAGGATATCATCACTGATTCCACAGAAATACAAACTGCCATCAGAGATTACTACAAACCACTCATAAACCAGTAAATTTGGAAGAAATCCCAAGACTAAACCAGGAAGAAGTTGAATCCCTGAATAGACCAATAACAAAGTCTGAAGTAGAGGCAGCAATTAATAGCCTACCAACCAAAAAAGGTCCAGGTCCAGAGAGGTTCACAACCGAATTCTACCAGACGTAAAGAGGAACTGGTACCATTCCTTCTGAAATTATTCCAAACAATACGAAAAGAGGGAATCCTCCCTAACTCATTTTATGAGACTGACTCATCCTATTACCAAAACATGGCAGAGATACAACTAAAAAAGGAAATTTCAGTCCAACATCCATGACGAACATCAATGCAAAAATCTTCAATAAAATACTGGAAAACCTAATGCAATATCACATTAAAAAGCTTATCCATCACGATCAAGTAAGCTTCATCCCCCGGGATGCATGGCTGATTCAACACATGCAACTCTAACAATGTAATCCATCACAAAAAACAGAACCAAAGACAAAAACCACGTGATTATCTCGACAGACACAGAGAAGGCCTTCAACAAAATTCAACAGCCTTTTATGCTAAAAAACTCTTAATAAACTAGGTATCAATGGGATGTATCTCCAAATAATAAGAGCTATTTATTACAAACCCACAGCCAATATCATACTGAATGGGCAAAAACTGGAAGCATTCCCTTTGAAAACTGGCACTAGACAAGGTGCCCTCTCTCACCATTCCTATTCAATATAGTATTGGAAGTTCTAGCCAGAGCAATCAAGTAAGAAAAAGAAATAAAGGGTAATCAATTAGGAAAAGAGGAAGTCAAATTGTCTCTATTTGCAGATGACATGATTGTATGCTTAGAAGACCCTATCATCTCAGCCCAATATTTCCTTAAGATGATAAGCAACTTCAGCAAAGTCTCAGGATACAAAATCAATGTGCAAAAATTGCAAGCATTCCTATACACCAACAATAGACAAACAGAGAGCCAAATCAAGAGTGAACTCCCATTCACAATTGCTACTAAGAGAATAAAATACCTAGGAATACAACTAACAAAGGATGAGAAACATCTCTTCAAGGAGAACTACAAACCACTGCTCAAGGAAATAAGAGAGGGTACAAACAGATGGAAAAACATTCCATGCTCATAGTTAGGAAGAATCAATATTGTGAAAATGGCCATACTACCCAAAGTAATTTATAGATTCAATGCTATCCCCATCAAACTACTGTTGACTTTCTTCACAGAACTGGAAAAAACCACCTTAAACTTCATATGGAACCAAAAAAGAGCCTGCCTAGCCAAGACAATCCTAAGCAAAAAGAACAAACCTGGAGGCATCATGCTACCTGACTTCAAACTATACTACAAAGCTACAGTAATCAAAACAGCATGGTACTGGTACCAAAACTGAGATATAGACCAATGGAACAGAACAGAGGCCTCAGAAGTAACGCCACACATCTACAACCATCTGATCTTTGACAAATCTGGCAAAAACAAGCAATAGGGAAAGGATTCTCTGTTTAATAAATGGTGTTGGGAAAACTGGCTAGCCATGTACAGAAAGCTGAAACTGGACCCCATCCTTACACCTTATACAAAAATTAACTCCAGATGGATTAAAGATTTAAACATAAGACCTAACACCATGAAAACCCTAGAAGAAAACCTAGGCAAAACCATTCAGGACATAGGCATATGCAAGGACTTCATTACTAAAACACCAAAAGCAATGGCAACAAAAGCCAAAATAGACAAATGGGATCTAATTAAACATAAGAGCTTCTGCACAGCAAAAGAAATAATCATTAGAGTGAACCAGCAACCAACAGAATGGGAAAAAAATTTTGCAAGCTATCCATCTGACAAAAGGCTAATATTCAGAATCTACAAAAAACTAAAACAGATTTGCAAGAAAAAAACAAACAACCCCATCAAAAAGTGGGCAAAAGATAGCAACAGAAACTTAAATGGAAGACATTTACACTGCTAACAAACATATGAAAAAATGCTCATCATCACTGGTCATTAGAGAAATGCAAATCAAAACCACATTGAAATACCATCTCATGCCAGTTAGAATGGCAATCATTAAAAAGTCTGGAGACAACAGATGCTGAAAAGGATGTGGAGAAATAGGAACGCTTTTATCTATTGGTGGGAGTGTAAATTACTTCAACCATTGTGGAAGACAGTGTGGTGATTCCTCAAGGATCTAGAAATAAAAATACCATTTGATCCAGCAATCCCTTTACTGGGTATATACCCAAAGGATTATAAATCATTCTATTATAAAGACACATGCACATGTATGTTCATTGCGGCACTGTTTACAATAGGAAAGACCTGGAACCAACCCAAATGCCCAACAAAGATAGACTGGACAGGGAAAATGTAGCACATATACACCATGGAATACTATGCAGCCATAAAAAAGATTGAGTTCATGTCCTTTGCAGGGACATGGATGAATCTGGAAAACATCATTTTCAGCAAACTGACACAAGAACAGAAAACTAAACACCACATGTTCTCACTCATAAGTGGCAATTGAACAATGAGAACACATGGACACAGGGAGGGGAACATCACACACTGGGATTTGTTGGGGGGTGGGGTGCTAAGGGAGGGGATAGCAGGGGATGGGGAGACTGGGGAAGGATAACATTAGGAGAAATACCTAATGTAGGTGACAGGGGGATGGAGGCAGGAAACCACCATGGCATGCGTATACCCATGTAATAATCCTGCAAGATCTGCGCATGTACCCCAGAACTTAAAGTAAAATTTTTTTTAAAAAGAAAATATTTATACTCAGATTTCTGAAGCACACTCTATGAAACATGTCATAGATCGGATTGTTTCAGTTAATCATTATATGTGCATAATGTGTGTAAATACTACTTGTATTGACAGTTTATGGGAACTATTGAAAAAAAATTGACACTGGGTCTAGATATTCTGTATTCTTTGCCAGCACCTATTGGTTCAGTCTTGGAACAGTTTTACAAAGGTCTGCTGTTTTGAAAAGATTTTCTGATAACTCAATACAAAGATTTAATTTTTTTTAGATTTTGAGGTTCCAAGCTTAGTTTTACAAAGGTCTACTGTTTTGAAAGGATTTTCTGATAACTCAATACAAAGATTCTTTTTTTTTTGAACTTTGAGATTCCAAGCTTATTTGTGACATTACTAAACAGATATAAAATGCTGAATTGGAAAATTTTCATAATACAAAACAATAACAATGATTTACATATTTTAAAAAATGATCAATATACAAAATATTTTAATTGTAATTTAGTGTTATGTAAATTGGCTGCAAAAAACTACTAGAAAAATGTGAAGAACATTTTGTGAGTACCTTTAAAGTTGCTTTTTAATTTGTAATACCTCTTTAAATGTAATGTTAATAATACTTAATTGACATAAGATTTAGTGAACTATGTTAACTTGAACAGACATACTTTTGAAACATAAGTTTTTGTGTCAAAGATCTATAAATCAATTCTAAAAAAATTATAATATTTTTGGATGCAAATATTAGAGAAGTTGATTTGTTTGGGTACATAATTTAGTTCTTTGAAAATTTTAAAAATCTTTGACACATTTAGGAATGGGAATCTACTATTTCCATTTTGTATTAGTCCATTTCACACCACTATAAAGAACTACCTGAGACTGGGTAATTTATAAAGAAAAGAGGTTTAATTGACTCACAGTTTAATAGACTTAAAAGGAAGCATGACTGGGACATCTCAGGAAACTTACAATCGTGGTGGAAGGCAACAGGGAAGCAAGCACCTTCTTCACGTGGTGGCAGGAAAGAGTGTGAGAACAATGGGAAATGTGCTACACACTTTGAAACCATCAGATCTCATGAGAACTCACTCACTATCATGAGAGCAGTAAGGGGAAATCTACCCCCATAATCCAATCACTTCCCACCAGGTCTCTCCCCTAGCATTGGGAATTATAATTCAAAATGAGATTTGGGTGGGGACACAGAGCCAAAATGTATCACATTTTATACTTTATGAAACCTAAAACAAGAGTTTCTAATGTAACACTGCATTTAAATTGAGATATGCTGAGTGAAATATACAATGGATTTTGAAGGCAATATGAAAAAGATAATGTAAAATATCTCACTAACAGTTTTATGTTAATTATATGTTGAAATGATTATTTGAGATCAATTGAATCACATAAAAATATATTTCTAAAATTCATTTCTTGCTATTTTTTCCTTTTGAAATGTCGCTACTATAAAATTTAAAATGATATATGTGGCTTTTTGTTATATTTTGGTTAGATTTAACTTGGATTGTGTAATTTCTCACTATTCATATTTTAATATTTTCTATTTCCCTCTTTTTTCTGTGATATATGATTAGTGATAAATACTATCACTAAATTACAAAATTTACTGTTACAAAACTACCAAAATTGTTAAGCATTTATACTGGACACTCTGAGTCCTTATTCTAAATCATTATTTATTAAGGATATTGCAATGGCAAATATGGAAATTATTTTTATTACTAATCGCATTATCTTAGTAATTTTGAACACTACTGAAATTTAGTGTTAAAATGTTGAGTAAATGAATCAACTTTGTTTCTATTCTTTCTGGGCAATGCTATTCAGAAAGAAGTTCTTGGATACTAACATATCCTGTCATTCCTATTTTGGATTACATATTCTCTTTTTTAAAGTGGAAACTTTGAATCAGAACTTGGCAAGTGAGATTAAAATTATATAAATTTTATTTATATATTAAACTTATATTAAAGTGAGATTAAAAATATATAAAGATAAATATCCAGTTGTGAATGGGTTAAAACAGAGGAAAAATATTTTTAACTAAGGCTTGCTAGTAAAGTGGCCAAGGATAGATTGGCACATCTGTGAGATTATTGGCGTCATGCTTCAGTGCTGATATATGGTAAAATCCTCTTCACTCAGTCATAGAGGAGGCAAATCAGAAATTAGATAAACATAACTATAGGATCACTAGACACAAGCAACATTACTGTCCTCAAAGAGTCCTAGAAGTAGCTAAAATCACAGCCTCCGGGTGATTTGCACAGAGAGACACTTAAAATTACATGTTGAGACCACAATCTCTGCAACTAATTTAATTATGCTCTGGACCACTAAGATCTGGTCTGGAATGGGATATTAAGGTTGACTTTGAAATGTGGATAATGCTGATTTGTCACAGACCCAGCTCAAAGTGTGTTAATGTTATAGACTATGGTGCAGATTCTATGGTCTCCCCAGTAGGTTTTTTACTTCTAAATTCAGAGTCCTGGTGCTAATACAAAAATGAAACCTAATGGGAAAGAAAGAAGAAGGAAGGAAGGAAGGAACAAAGGAAGGAAGGAAGGAGGGAGGGAGGGAAGGAAGGAAGGAAGGAAGGCAGGCAGGCAGGAAGGAAAACAAACGTCAAAAAAAAATTTCAGAATTCCTGTATTCCTCATATAGTGTGTTCTGCAATTCCATATTTCTATTTTCTTTTGAGAGGGATGTAGCAGAAACTATAAGCACATTTCCATTTAACAGAGACAGTATTTTTCAACTCCAAGTTCTTTTTTTTTTTAGTCTTTTATGAACTTGGGTTACCTCAGCACTACAGTTACATTCCTTTATCCTACAGGACCCTGTTTAAAAAGTCTGTAGAGTAGAAGTCCTAAACTGTGTTCAACTGTCCTTCAAAACTTATTAAATTCAGCTAAGTGCATGTGCTTATGCTCATGTCCAGGTGCAAATGCACATACACACACACAGATGCCACAGGCTCCCACTGTGATGGGTATCTTCAAAGCTTAGAATAATGCAGCTTATTCGTTATTATAGTGGCTGAAATCATTATGGGACTTCATCTAAAGCATGGATAGACCATCAGTGCTTTAGATGAAGTCCCATAATTATATTCTATTACACTATTTGTATATGAGTTGCCAAAAACAATGCTTTCATCTGCCAAGTAGACACAGAGGTCAAGGTGAACTGCAATTTTGCCAGCACCACGTTCTATTTTAATAGGGGACATGAACAAACCAGTAGTTTATAAAAAGAAACCCCTAAACCAATACAAGCTACTAATACGTTTCAATGATGATATAGATCCCAGGCAAAGGACAGAAATGCGGTATAGTTTTTCAAAAATGTAAAAAGTCTTTCTCTGATATAAGTTAAATATAAATGTAAAGAGAGTCATGTGGAAGATTATTTTTGCCTAGGATGCTTTATATAAAGTATAATTACATGGACGAAATGAGAGAAATATGTAACATTATAAACAGTATTATTAGTTCTGTTTCATACTTTTTACATGCCATCATTACGGTAAAATCTTTAGGGGATATGTGTGGATAGCCCTACCTCTTATTATCTAAAAGGAGTTGAAATGATTCAAGATACTTGTTTCTTTTTATTTACCTCTTTCAAAACTTTCACTTTAATTTTCCTTAAATGTCTTCTGTGTAGCCAACTCGACATTCCACTTAAAAATAGGAAAACCATTGAGTAAAGACAGCCAGATCAACCCTCCATGGGGTAAACAAGCAATTTCATTAAGAGGGACTAAACACTAGCACCACTATAATTATTCTATGCTTCTTGCCATAATATACGACAGCACTTCATCAAATATGACAAATATTGCTGAATGGTGACAAACGGAAATCAAAGATGATGTCTTTTAATACACTTAATTCATAATGATTTCTGAGCATCTAAAGATCTAGGACCCAGCTTTAAATGTACCCTTTGTTATAGTGACAAAATTTCTTGGTATATAACGTACGTGGATGCCTATGGTATATGATAAGGGCACATCTACATATTATATACCTTAAGCATAGCTTTCATACAATCACAGCATTTCTATGTTCTTTTGCTACTCAACTTTGTCTTAGGCAAGTTGGCCTTATAAATGCAATATTGATACATATGAATTTTTCCTCCCTTAAAATGTGGGAACCTAGATTGTTGAATACTAAACACCCAACTAGTCGAGTAATGACTAAATTCATTTTCCTACAAAGTTTCCTTACTATCATGATTAAACTAAATAACTGGGACAGTTATTTTTATTGTACTGTCTCATGAAGTAGAATTTAAACAGTTAAGCAAATAATTTATTTGTTTCCAACATACTATTACAAGGATCTGCTAAAAATTTGTAATTTTTATTCACTATTTACCCAAGTACTCTTTATTATGCAGCATTTTCTGCATTTGCATAATCTTTAACCTGACAATTTACATAAATTGTAGTGTCAGCTGAAAAAAAGCATCACGTTACAACTTTCACAATTACATGTGCGTGGAAATGTCATGTTTTTTTTTTTATTTTTTATTTTTTTTATTGCATTTTAGGTTTGGGGGTACATGTGAAGAACATGGAAGATCGTTGCATAGGTACACACATGGCAGTGTGATTTGCTGCCTTCCTCCCCATCACCTATATCTGGCATTTCTCCCCCCATGCTATCCCTCCCCAACTCCCCCACCCCCCCACTATCCCTCCCCTTTTCCCCCCCCCCCCCCGACAGACCCCAGTGTGTGATACTCCCCCTCCCTGTGTCCATGTGTTCCCATTGTTCAACACCCGCCTATGAGTGAGAACATGCGGTGTTTGATTTTCTGTTCTTGTGTCAGTTTGCTGAGAATGATGGTTTCCAGGTTCATCCATGTCCCTACAAAGGACACGAACTCATCGTTTTTGATGGCTGCATAATATTCCATGGTGTATATGTGCCACATTTTCCCTGTCCAGTCTATCATCGATGGGCATTTGGGTTGGTTCCAGGTCTTTGCTATTGTAAACTGTGCTGCAATGAACATTCGTGTGCATGTGTCCTTATAGTAGAACGATTTATAGTCTTTTGGATATATACCCAGTAATGGGATTGCTGGATCAAATGGAATTTCTATTTCTAGGTCCTTGAGGAATCGCCACACCGTCTTCCACAATGGTTGAACTAATTTACACTCCCACCAACAGTGTAAAAGTGTTCCTATTTCTCCACATCCTCTCCAGCATCTGTTGTCTCCAGATTTTTTAATGATTGCCATTCTAACTGGCGTGAGATGGTATCTCAATGTAGTTTTGATTTGCATTTCTCTAATGACCAGTGATGATGAGCATTTTTTCATATGTTTGTTGGCTTCATGTATGTCTTCTTTTGTAAAGTGTCTGTTCATATCCTTTGCCCACTTTTGAATGGGCTTGTTTGTTTTTTTCTTGTAAATGTGTTTCAGTTCTTTGTAGATTCTGGTTATCAGCCCTTTGTCAGATGGGTAGACTGCAAAAATTTTTTCCCATTCGGTTGGTTGCCGATTCACTCTAATGACTGTTTCTTTTGCTGTGCAGAAGCTATGGAGTTTGATTAGGTCCCATTTGTCTATTTTGGCTTTTGTTGCCACTGCTTTTGGTGTTTTGGTCATGAAGTCCTTGCCTACACCTATGTCCTGAATGGTTTTGCCTAGATTTTCTTCTAGGGTTTTTATGGTGCTAGGTCTTATATTTAAGTCTTTAATCCATCTGGAGTTAATTTTAGTGTAAGGTGTCAGGAAGGGGTCTAGCTTCTGCTTTCTGCACATGGCTAGCCAGTTTTCCCAACACCATTTATTAAACAGGGACTCGCTTCCACATTGTTTGTTTTTGTCAGGTTTGTCATGTTTCAGTGAGTGTTGGCACGTTGCAAACAATAATAGATAATGCACATATATGCATTTCAAAAAGGTAAGTAATTTCCAAAACAAGTTATAAGTCAATGTTATCTTAAAGTTTTTTTTCCCTTCCAACTACTGTAAAATCTTATTTTGTAAATCTGTAGATCTCATACTATTTGAATAATAAGGATATTCACTACTTACCTATTTTAACCAAAGAAATTTCAAAATAAATATTACATGTTAATTTATGTGTTAAGAGTTTAGAAATCCTCTAAGAGGAATTGCATGTTTTTAAGCCATAAAATAACGCATTATTTACTATTTTACAATACAGTTATTCTTTAAGATCCATCTAAACAAATACCAAAATGGCAGAAACTAAGTGAAAAACTTATTTAATCTACATTTGAGTTGGCATAAAATGGCGTAGACTTTAAGGGATACTTGCAGTATGAGATGTTTACACGTTTAGAAGGTTGTAGATATAATGTGGATTCATGAATTTCCCCCAAATCTGTAGAGTCACCTTGTCAGATTCAGATCCAACCAAGTTTCCCGAGATTCTTCACACTGGCACAAGTTTCCATTGCAACATTCTGGTCATTCAGGTATTGCCTTGGTTTTTATCTTTGTCATGGGCTTGATATCAGTAACTACATGAAAACCTGTTCTTTAAAAGTAGAACACAGAGGCCGGTGAAACTTCAGCATGGACACTGTTGGGCCATGTCACTTACAAGATATATAATCAAATTTCTATTACAGATGTTATTCTACTGAAATATTTGATTATGACATAAGCTATTTCTTATGTAAATTCATCTCAGAATAAGATTCGTAAGTTGGTAATATAATTCATGAAAAGAAATCAATTCTTGCTTATTTAAAATTTTTGTTTTACCAGGTATTAAATGAAGCATTTAACCTAGTTATAATGATAATACTATTCAAAACAAATAACACTTGAAATTAGATCAAAAAAACAATATTTTCCCATCTTGAAACTTAATGACTGTTTATTTTTGAGTTTATCAATGTAACGTAGTTCATATTAGAGCCTAATTGAGAAAGATGTTTAAAATCACTAATTTCAATACTTAGTATCCATCAGAATTCTGTTTCCTTTAAAAATGTAGCATTAGTATTTTTCACCTCTGCATTATTTGTATGTCTCCCAAAATACAAAAAAAAAAAAAAATGTTTAAAGCATAGACATTGTAAGTCCGGCATTGTAAATCATTCTCCATCAGTTATTTATCACTACAGCTTGCAGTTTAACAAACCACAAACTCTGAAAATTATCATTTTAAACGTGTATGGGCTAACTGGCTAGAAGACTCTGCTGATCATGGCTATTGTTCCTCAAGTGTGTGTGGGCTGACTACTGACTGACTTATGAGGGCCAGAGATGGGACCACTACGATGACGAAATTTTGTTTCTCAGGTCTCATTCTCCAACGGCGCAGTTGCAGCTTCACGGCAAAGGCAGAGAACCCTCTGCATGTGTCGCATCTGTGAATATCCAATTGGCCAAAGAAATGTACATGATTAAACTCAGTATCAAAGAGTAGTAGAAGAAGCTTCAAATTTATGTGTCAGAGGGTGTTGAATTAGGTAAAGGAGAAGAATTTGGCTAATAATGCAACTATTGCCCCAATCTACTTTTTATTTCATTTTACTTACGAAATAACTCTATTGATATATTCATAGCTATCAAAACAAAGAAACAAACAAAATAATGTTAAATAATTTAGAGAAAGAGAAATTTCTGCCATAATGACACAACCTGAATGCTCATATATCTCAGTGTGTATTCTTTCAGGCTTTGCAAAATGTGTGACACGTGAGATTAATTGAATTATGAATTACTGCTTGCTATTGTTACATAAACTGTGGGCAAATTCAGAATATAAAGAAGCTTAAAAAATTTGATCTGTGCAAACCTACAGTAAACTTGTAGTCAATGATGAAACTTTAGAAATATTTATTTTAAAGTCAGGAATAAGAAAATGAGGCCCATGATTATTTCTTCTAGTCAATATTATCTTGAAGTTCCCATCAAATAAAGCAGAAAGGAAAAAAAATGAAAGCAATAGATGATGAAGAGAAAAAAATAACATTATTCACAGACTGACAGCAAGAAAAATCTAAGAATATTTACAAATCAAGCTATTAAAATTATGAAGGGAATTCAGCAAGTTTGAAATCAATAGCATTTCTAGACACCATCACAAATGTATTAAAAAAAAAAGCAAATCATTCACAGAATAAAAGATACAAAATACCTAGGAATATTAAACAAGAAAAGAGAAAATTGATTATAGAGAAAAATTACAATGTGCTCTTGAAGACATAAAATATCTGAATAATTGATGCCATGTGCTATGTTTACATATAAAAACATTCAATATGGGTCAGGTGCGGTGGCTCACGCCTATAATCCCAGCACTTTGGGAGGCTGAGGCAGGTGGATCACGAGGTCAAGAGATTGAGACCATCCTGCTCAACATGGTGAAACCTCATCTCTACTAAAAATACAAAAATTAGCTGCGCATGGTGCTGTGCGCCTGTAGTCCCAGCTACTCAGGAGGCTGAGACAGGAGAATTGCTTGAACCCAGGAGGCGGAGGTTGCGGTGAGCCGAGACTGCCATCGCACTCCAGCCTGGGTAAAGAGCGAAACTCCATCTCAAAAAAAGAAAATAAAAAATTCAACATGGAAGATTTTGCAGCATTTGTCAAATTAGCTTAAAAATCAATGAAATTTCAGTCAACATCTGACCCAGAGATTTTGAAGAGGTTAATTTTAAGAATAATCATGGTCATTCAAAGAAGAAAAGGAAAAGGGAGCTGGATGTATGTGCCCCTTATTATAATTCCTAGTAATTTTCAAAAGTGTGGCTTTGATACAAGGGTAGACCAATAGAAAAATGTGGAGAATAGAAAGCCCAGAAACAGACAAAAATAAACACAAAATTGGTATATGGCAGAGTAATTATTAAAAATCTATGGAAAAAAGATAGACTGTCCAATAAATATTGCTAGTGCTGCTAAAATTTATTAAATTAAAAAACCCTAATATATTTTAATATCTATAATAATAAGCCCAAAATTGATAAAGACCTAAGCATGAAAATAAAAATTTTAAATTTTTTTGAAGAAAACAGAATTTGTAATTTTAAGGTAGAAATAATTTTGTAAACAGGATACAAAAAGTACAAATGTTAAAGCAAAAAGATCAGTAAATTCCACCATGTTACATAAAGAAAAGTTTCCTGTATCACAAAGAACAACTGTGTATAAATTAAGAACAAGCCCTAAACTGGGCTATTATATCGGCAGTGCATATAACCAACGCTGCTGGTGTATAGCTTATATAAAGAACTCTTATAAGTCGATAACAGAGGCCAAAAAGAACTCTAATGGCAAAATATACAAACAGGCAATTAACAAAACAGGGAAGTTAAATTTTCAGTGATAATTTTAAAGATTTCACTAGTAGTCAGAAAAATGGAAACTAAAATTGAACTATTGTCTTCCACCAATTACTTGGCAGTTTAAAAAGCATAAAACTTTGGAGAGAATGTTAATGCTAAGAACTCATACATTTATGGGAGGGGTATAAGTTGGTACAAACGAATCTAGAGTACAATTTGGCAATATGTAGAAAATACGAGGATGACCATAATGCACAAGGACATGTGGTATAAATATGCCACAATTATTTGTGAACTCTCCTATGATTGGACACGTTATTATACACATCCAAGGCTTGGTTGCTATAAGCAGTGACTCCAGAAAAATTTTTGCAGTTAGGGGATGGAGAGGGTGGTGGTGCACTGTTATAGGCATATTTCTCAAACTCCAGTGTTAAGGGGTTTCCAGCCATATTCAGACAATGAAAGGGACTTGCAGATTAAAAAGGAGAAGCCAGGTTATTTGTTCCCTATTGCCTTCCTTAGGCAATGTCTGGAAATAGCTACACTTTTCCTGTGGCTCAGTTTCCTGCTAATATTAATCCTTGAATTTCCTCACCATCCTTTGTTTGGTTTCTCAGCAATTTCATCACTGTGTACAAAATCACTGCCTTTGATTTTCCATATTTTAAGTCACATGAATACCGTGAATCTGAGCTGAGCAAGCGAAGGTTGAGGAATTGTTATGAGGAAAAATGGCCCCAAGACTGATTCCCCTCTTAACACCTTCATATTTCAACTTCATGCTTCCAGTAAACATGAAATAGCTATTTAGAGAATAACTACAACAAAAGATAATGTCACTCTCTGTCCTCTAAAGAGAGAAACAAAGTCCCATCAGTCATGGTATTCTTCACAAAGCCCAGAATCTCCAGGAGATGAGCAGTTGTCTCCACCAGATCTGATTTTCTTAGGCCTTACCAGCATTCTTAATATAAAATAGTAAGAAAGGAGGGGGAGAGAAAGCATCAGTGATAATATATACATAAAATATGCATAACTGCAACAGGTTTAATTTTGAATTCGTCATGAATCTATAGTTGATACTTGTCATGTCTACTATCAATCTCATGATTATTTTTCTCTCAGATAGTTCTTCATTTGGACAGTTATTTTCTTGGTGAGTTCACTTAACCCTTTCATTTTTAAAGAGTCTGAATTATTATGGGTCTTACATCTATTGAGTTGCTGTGGTCTCTCATTGATCTTTGCCCTCACAAATAGAAGTACTAGAGGATACCCCCAAAAACATTGTTTGCCCACCACCATTGTAGAGCAGAAACCCAATTGAGCTTTGTAGTTAAGATCATCCTTGCTGTAATCCAGTAAACTCTAATTTATTTGATGTTTACTGAACAGCCAATTCTGTAAACTCATCTGAAACATCCAATTCAGTAAACGCCTCTGCTTATGGCTTTCGTGCCATGAGGAGCAACATATAGCAAAGTGGCAGTATTAATATTCATATAATGGGATTTTTGCTTTGTCCCATGGTGGGACATTCCTCCCTTAGGAACTAAGCCTTCATACTGGCAGAGCCTCAGATTGTGGGGATGGGAATCAAAAACTCTGCTAGTGGGTTATTCAGTAATCGTAGTAAGGGTCACTTTCTATTCTGGCTTCAGGACCTGTGTTACTGGCTGTTAACGAAATAGCTCCTTAATAATATCTTCTGATTCAGGACAGATAGCACATACTTTAGGATAGCACTCAGCCTCTCAGGGTGTTGTCTCACATCTGGTATTATAACAGAATCTTAAATAGGCCATTTCATTATTCTGTAGTTCAACTAATTCTAAAGACCAATGAGTGTCTTGGGTCAGAGCTCATTGTTTCTTTCTTTTTTTTTCTTTTTTGTGGTAAAAGATGTGCTTTAATTGTGCTTTCTACTTGGTTGAGCTCAATCTCATCTATAGCATTTCTATTTGATATTGAATTTGACTGCACATGTCCGCATGAAAACCTGGCCTATTGTACATAATTCATCAGACTATTGTATTGATAATAGATAGAATGAGGGCAAGAGCAAAAGCAATGAATTAGAAGGTTATTGCAATTAACCAGGTTACAATTAATAGCTGTTTTGACAAGGCTGATAGCAAAGGTGTGATACAAAGTGGTCAAATAATAGATGTATTTTGAAGTTAGAACCAACAATATAGTCTGATCAATTTATTGTGGGAAATGAGAAAAAGATAGAAGTCAAATCACTCTAAGCTTTTCTATCTGAGAAACTGGAAACATGGAGCTTCCATGTACAGAGATAGAAAAGACAATGGGAAAGGAAAATTAGGGAGAGAGATCAGGAGCTAAGTTTTGGATGTATAAAGTTTAAAGTGACTGTTAAATCCAAGTGCAGACATCAAGGGAGCCATTGGATGATATGAGTATAAAGATAGGAGGTGAGATCATGAATGGAGATTAAATTTGGGAGTCATCATTGTACAAACAACACTGAAAGCCATAAAACTGAAGGGGGATCACTGAGGTACTGAGTGAGATAAAGGGAAGAAAAGCTCCATGGAGCACACCAATGTCAAGAGCTGGAGGGATAAGAAGAAATTAACAAAGGCTACAGAGAAGAGACAGCAAGGGAGGTAGAAGAAAAATCAGAAGACTGCTACATTCTGGAAGTCAAGTAAACAGACTATATAAAGAAAGAAGGGTGCGTGGCATGCACTCTTGGATAATGAACAATAAGACCTAGGAATTGATTATGAGATTTGGCAATAGGGATATCATTGATGACTTTGGTAGACCAGTGGAGGTGAAGATTCTTTGGAGTGGTATATGAGAAAAATGGAATATAAAAAGGGAGCATTACTACTGATCTCACAACCTTTAGAAATATAATAAGATAAAAATGGGCCAAAGACCTTAACAGACACCTTGCTGAAGATATATATATATATATACACATATATGTGTGTGCATGTGTGTGTGTGTGTGTGTATGTACATGGCAGTTAGGCATATGAGAAGATGCTCTGCATCATATACTATATGTAGAGGCAAAAGACCCAGAATAGCCAACATACTATTGAAGGAAAAGAAAAAATTTGGAGGACTCACACTATCTGACTTCAAGGCTTACTGTGAAGTTGCAATAAAGATGACAGTGTGGTATTGGTGAAAGAATAGACGCAGATCAATGTAACAAAATAGAAAGCTCAGAAATAGGCCCACATAAATATAATTAATTGATCTTTGACAAAAGAACAAATGCACCACAATGGATAAAATATTTTTTTCCAACAAATAGTGCTGGAACAAGTTAACATCTTGCATACATGCAAAAAAACAAAAAATTAAACACAGACCCTATACACCCTTCACAAAAAATAAAAAGAATCGCAGACCTAAATGTAAAATGTCAAACTATAGAACTACTAGATAGAGAATATCCAGATGACCTTGGATATGGCAATGACTTTTTAGATTCAACTCCAAAGGTATGATTCATGAAAGAAAGACCTAATAAGCTAGACTTCGTTATAAGTAAAAATTTCTGCTCTGAGAAAGACACTGTCAAGAGAATGAAAAGACAAGCCACAGAGTGGAAGAAAATACTTACAAAAGACACATCACATAAAAGACTGTTATTAAAAATACCCAAAAAACAAAGAGTCAACCATAAGAAAAGGAACAACCTGATTTAAAAAAAAAATGAGTCGAAGACCTTAACAGACACCTCACCAAAAATGATGTACAGATGGCAAATAGTCATATAAAAAGATGTTCTGCAACATATGTCATTAGGGAAATGCAAATTGAGGCAATAACGAGATACAATTACATAACTATTAGAATGACTAAAACCCAAAACACCACCACCAGTTCTGGCAAGAAATTGGAACAACAGGAACTGTCATTCGTTGCTGGTGAAAATAAATATAATAAATTTGACTAGGCCAATATACATTAAAGAAATTGATCTGTAATTTAAGACCCTCTCATAACGAAAATGTCAGGCCTAGATGGCTTTATTTGTAAATTCTTCAAAATATTTAAGAAAGAAAGAACATCAATCTTATCCAAATAGAATAAAGCATAATAATGTAGAAAAAAAAACACTTCTCAAGTCTTTTTATAAAAGCAGATAATACTGTTACAAAAAGAGAAATCTTATAGATAAATCTTTCATAAACCTAAATGCAAAGTCCCCCTCAATTTAGCAAATAGATTCCAATGATTTTAAAAGCATAATAAATCATAAAAAAATTGATTTATTTCTGGGATGCAGTTTTTCATATTCTGAAATAAATGTAGTTTCAGAAATCAACCAAATTAATATAAAATAAGATAAAAATTATAAAAATTACAGTCAATTCAATAGATACAGAAATTTACTTGATAAAATGAAATTCTGTATTCATTCATGATTAAATAAACCCTCAAAACAGGCTAGAAATGGAAGAGAATGTCTACAAAACAATGTCTTATAAAGAACTTATAACAAACACTATTTTTTGTAAATTCTTTATATACTGAGAAATTTTGTGTATTTATATACACTGAGATATAGTGAAAGCTGTTCACCTGAAACTGTGACAAAGACAAGCATGTTTTTCATTAGTATGTCCCTTTACCATCATGTTAAAGGTCTAAGCCAATGTAATAAGGCTAAAGAAACAAAAATTCTATGAATTGGAAATGAAAAAGTAAAGCCATCATAATTTACAAATTAGTATGGTTGAGTAAGTAAAACTTCAAAAGAATGCATAAACTATTATACTTTAATGAGTTTAGTAAGGTTTCTAGATGCAAGATCAATATACAAACCTAAATTTTATTTTCACATAAGCAATAAATAAAAATAAAATTCTAATAAGTCATACCCTTTATAATAACAAAAAAAATTACCTAGGAATAAATAAAAATTTGCAAGACTTCCTTAGTGAAAACCATAAAATGTTTTCGAGAAAAATTAAGAAGACCTATACAAATAAATTATTTGAGTTCATGGAAAACTCAGATGGCAAAGATGTCAACTTTCTCCAGACTGACCTATAGATTCAGTATAATCCTAACACAAATCCTAGGAGGTTTAGTGTGGAAGTTGACAAGCTATTTTGAGACATATATGGTAACGATAAAGTCCAGAAATAGCCTAGACAATCTGAAGAAAAAGTAAATTTGATGACCTACTCTGCAGATATAAAGACCTATTGTGGAGACTAACGTTAACTCTATCTTGCAAGCTAATCTTCCATGACTTTCGATTAACCCCAGTTCTGGGAATGGCTCTATGATTTCCAGTTCTTTTTATTTTTCCTTGTGTAAAAGCATGTACTTACTGCAAATCCTGCCCTTAGATTAAAACAACTTTGATAAACTTATACTTTTATGCTCTTAAATCAAATTAAGCACATATATCTTTTCCCTATGGTATATAATCCCTGGTTCTGGGGGTCAGTGGGATGGAGATCTACTTGTCTCGTGGCCACTCAAGACCATATTTCTGTCTGTTATGTTCCTTGGTCAAACTGCCTATAAGGACAAGCTTGATTTGTTTGCCTCCTTAGGTTTCCTGGCTTTTTCTGTGTTTGCCCGTTGCTTTGCATATAAAGCCTTTTCATGAAATACTGATTATAAAATTATAATAATTAATGTCTTGTGTTATGGGCAAAAGATATAAATAGACCAATAAAGAAGAATCAAGAGGTAAGAAACAGACTCATATTTGGTGACATGATTTTTGAAAAGTGACTACAGAGCAGTAGGTAAAAGGGTTCTTTTTAACAAATGATGTGAGTAATTTGAAATCCATGTTGGGGGAAGGAAAGATTGACTTCATTTGATCCCAGAGACACAATTTAATTCCAGAATGGTTATAGATCTAAATGTGAAAGGTAACATAATAAAGCTTCTAGACAAAATTACAGGAGCATGTTCATGATCTTGGGATTGGCACAGATTTTTTTTTAAATATATACATTTTATTGCACTTTAGGTTCTGGGATACATGTGAAGAACATGCAGGATTGTTGCATAGGTACATATATGGCAATGTGGTTTGCTGCCTCCATCCCTATCATCTATATCTGGCATTTCTCCCCATGTTATCCCCTCCCCAACTGCCTACCCCCCACTGTCCCTCCCCTAGTCCCCCACAACAGACCCCAGTGTGTGATGCTCCCCCTCCCTGTGTCCATGTGTTCTCATTGTTCAACACTCGCCTATGAATGAGAACATGTGGTGTTTGATTTTCTGTTCTTGTGTCAGTTTGCTGAGAATGATGGTTTCCGGGTTCATCCATGTCCCTACAAAGGACATGAACTCATCGTTTCTTATGGCTGCATAATATTCCATGGTGTATATGTGCCACATTTTCCCTGTCCAGTCGATCATGATGGGCATTTGAGTTGGTTCCAGGTCTTTGCTATTGTAAACAGTGCCGCAATGAACATACGTGTACATGTGTCTTTATAATAGAACAATTTATAATCCATTGGATATAATGGGATTATATTGTAATCCCAGTAATGGGATTGTTGGGTCAAATGGAATTTCTATTTCTAGGTCTTTGAGGAATTTCCACACTGTCTTCCATAATGGTTGAACTAATTTACACTCCCACCAACAGTGTAAAAGTGTTCCTATTTCTCCACATCCTCTCCAGAATCTGTTGTCTCCAGATTTTTAATGATCGCCATTCTAACTGGCATGAGATGGTATCTCAATGTGGTTTTGATTTGCATTTCTCTAATGACCAGTGATGATGATCATTTTTTTATATGTTTGTTGCCCTCATATATGTCTTCTTTTGAAAAGTGTCTGTTCATATCCTTTGCCCACTTGTGAATGGGTTTGTTTGTTTTTTTCTTGTAAATCTGTTATGGTTCTTTGTAGATTCTGCCCTTTGTCAGATGGGTAGATTGCAAAAATTTTTTGGCACAGATTTTTTAAATGAGCCTTGAAAAGTGCTAATCATAAAGAAAAATGTCTGATAGGTTTTACTACATTAAAATTTAGGACATATATTAAAAAATACTTTTAGGAAAGTAAAAATGTAAGCCCTGGATTAGGAGAATATATTCATCCCAAATAATGGTCAAAAGGTTTGTATCTTGAACCTATAAAGACTTTTTCAAATCAATATGACAAACACAGATAATCTAATAGAAAAACAGAAAACATTTGAACAGACTTCACAGCAGAGAATATCTAAGTGACCAATAAACACATGAAAAGATGTTTGCATTACTAATAATCAGAAAAACGCAAATTAAGACAGCAATGTTACACACTTCATATCCACCAAAGTGGCCAGGAAAATAGGAAAAATACTGACATGACTAAATATTGGTAAGCATGTGGAGCTACATGAATACTGTTGCTGGCAGAGTGCCTATTACGTTAAGCACATTTGACAACTTTTAAAAATTGTCTTCTAAAGTTGAATTTATCTTGTATTCTAGCAATTTAGTTTCTAGCCATACAAAATGCACCAAGACAGCTATACATCATTGTTCATGGCAACATTAATCACAACACCCAAGAATTGGAAACAACCCAAATGTCCATCAATAGCAGACTGAATAAGTTGTGTGCATACACACAACGGGCCGCTATACGGCAACGAGAATGAAAGTATTATATTCGTCTTCACACATGAATAAATCTCACAATCATAATGTGGGTAAAAGAGACCAGAAACAAAATAATATATACTCTAAGATTTTTATCTGTAAAAAGTTCCATATATATGAAATACTAAAGTACAATGTTTAGAGACACATGATTTAGAGGAGGCGTGAGGATGCTTCTGGGGTGCTGGCAGTGCTCTTGACCTGGTTGGTGGTAAAGTGGAGGTTTGCTTTGTATTATTATAATTGGCTGAGATATATATTTTTGTTTTCTATATTTTGTAACTGTATTATATTACTGTAGAATGCCTTTAATAATAGAGATCACTTTTTCTAAAATTGGGAAATTTGATTGTTAGAAATGCTGGAAATAATCTTAACATAGGTGTTCCGATCAGAATGATACACCAGCACTAGCTGTTGGTAAACTTTGGGGATGAATGTTCTTCAAAAGGAGGCACCTATCTCCCCACCTCACAAACACAGTTCAATATCTTCTAAGTACAGTTGGGGGTTTTCAGTCTTTCCCCACTTACAGCCGGCTATAATGTCAAGACATGCAATATATCTTAAATCTATGCAAGATCTTCCTTCCTGCTGTGCTTAATTTCTGAATCCAATGCTGTCACAAAAACAGATGCAATGTGATGCCCGGTGGAAAGAGCAAGTACCTATTTTCATCAACACTACATAGCCCCTCCTGTAAATTGGTCCTGTGCACCCTGTTCAGGCAGATGAACTACATATTTTTTGAAGGTTTTATATTAAGATGGTAATAGAAAATAAAGTTACTTTTTAAATTGAAGTAATTATTTTTCACAGTTTGGGACCAAAATCATCAAAGTAGAGTTGAGGTGTTTTTTTCCGTTTCAAGTATTTAGTTTGTGTCAGAAAAAAATATTTACTAAAATTATTTCAAAGAATACTTATTAAACTTGGCAATGCTAAAAGGCTCATAATATCTGTTATCTATTTTGGGTCTGATTTGAAACTAACTTGATGATTAGATCCATAATTTGAAGAAAAATGCCAGATCTAAAAACATTTCTAATAATTATAAATAAATGAAAATGAGAACTCCCGGTACACCTAAAATGTTAATTTGTTTAAGTGACAAGATAAATATACTTTAATTGATTATGTAATCATCTCAGTTGTGAATCTGACCTATCTATGCAGCAAGCAAATAGATTTCAAAAGGAATTATTAAGCAGACAGACCTTAGTCAGGTAGTCCTTTTTTTTTTTAACATGGAAATTGGTCCTGCTTTACAAAACAAGCTATTAAAGGACTGAGTGACTCTTTAGGTGGTTGGAGAAGTCATGAGACAAAAACTTCACATTTCTGTTTATTGATAATATGATATTTCTAGCCTGTTTCATGTTAATGAAACATGTTTCATGTTAATGAAGGAGAAATAATATGTTTCATTTATATTATGACTGGAATATACTTGTCCTATGTATAAATAAGACTTCCCCCACTTTCTCAGTTTTGGAGAAAGAAAATAAATTCGTATCTGTGGATTAGTCAAATTAAATATTTCAAATTTTGTTTGGCTTTCTCAAGCTTATTTTTCTCTCTTATCATGATTATTTCACCTAACCTCCTTTTTGATAATTCCAGAAACTCAGAGGTTGACCTTCGTAGCCTAATTCCTGTTACAACAGTTTTACACAGAGAAAGCTGGAAACGCAGAGTCCTCCTTGGTAACCGTCAATACCCCATGATACTTTCTTCCTGCAAAGAGTCAGTGCCAAAACACTGTGATTCTGCCAATACTTGCCCATTGTAGGGTGCTTGTTACAGGGAAGGAGAGTGAAGCGGGTGGGGGTGGGGACACAGTGGCCAGTCCTGCTGTTCTGGCACATTCCTTTTTAACTCCTACTAATAAAGTGCTTAAGTGAAGTATGATCACCTTCAAAATGTGGAAACCTAGCAACCTAACGTGATGCCTACAGTTACTTGTGCAGTTACACAGCACTAGGACTTCCCATGTCAATTGCATTGCCCCAGTTTGGTACCTACTGAATACTTAATAACATTTTTAGGTCAGTTTGTATTTAGTTTGCTTTCCATCTCAGGCATACATTATTTTAGACTTGTTCCCACTTCCTTTCACCTTCTGCATATTTTCTCTTTCCAGTAGTACTGTACTATCCCCATTTGCTTTCCTTCTCTTTATGAAAGCCTACCAATTTTCAGTTCCCAGGAAAAACAAAACTGTCTTTTTGGAAAAAATCCCCTTTTTCACGTATAGACCCAAGATAGATTTCCAAACTTCGGTGAAATAATTACAGTTAACTCCTAGAAAACTTTGAATAAAGAAGTATAACATTAACTACTTTTTTCCCCCAGCAGTGACTTTAATTTTACTCTTTAGTTCTCTCTTATTCACTCTCATCTTCAAGTTACATTGATTTCTTCTCTCCAGTCTCATTCGTACTACCTAACGAGGGCCTCCATCAGCCATCCAAAAGTCTGCCTCTGCTTTAAACTTACCTCTTTTGGCGCGTAAACAGGAGTGCCTGTCCTCACCTAGGTCCGTGGGTACAAGCCCGGGGTGGAGCCCTCACCAGGGACCACGCCGTTCTCTACCCAGCACTTCTTTGCCCCCCTCCCATATCACTATCACTCAAATCAGTCTCCCTGAGGACTCAGAGGCTAAATTTTTATGGATAATTTTGTGAGTTGGGGCTATGGAATGGATGCTGCTAATTGGTTGGGGATGAAGTCATGAAAATTGTACTTTCGTGCTGAGTCCATCTCTGGGTGGGGGGGACACAGGACAGATTGAGTCATAAGCCATGAGTCCTGGAGGGGTCAGTCAGTTGTTCTCAGAATGCAAAAATTGGAAAAACTTCTCAAAAGACCAATCTTAGGTTCTATAATAGTGATGTTATCTATAGGAGCAATTGGAGAAATAACAAATCTTGTGACCTTGAGCCACAGGATTTCTGAGCAGTATGAGATTGTAAAAACTATGCCTACCTTTTAGTAGAATTCAGGCCCCTTCTAGATCTCTAATCTTTTAGCTTTTCACTCATTTGTGGTCCCTAGGCAAAGAGCGGCTTAGTTTTAGGGAAGAACTATTATTATCCTTGTTCCTAAGTTAAATGTAAACTAAATCCTCCCATTGTTGGCTTGGCCTACGCCCAGGAATGAGCGAAGACAACCAGCCTGTAAAGCTAGAAGCAAGATGGAGTCAGCCATGTTAGATTTTTCTCACAGACATACTCTTTGCAGAGGTGGCTTCACTTGCTTTAGTAGTTCATTCTTTTTCATCATGTCAATTTGTAACAAATTATGTTATCTTTCCTTTATCCAAGAATGTCTTTATTTCACCATTATTCTTGAACAATATTTTCACTGGATATAGAATTCCGGGTTTATAGTTCCTTTTTTCCAGCTCTTTAAAATGTTGCTGTTTCTTTCTGCCTTACATGGATTATGAAGAGAAATCTAAAATTAAATTTAGTAATGTATCATTTTTCTATGGCTGCTTTCAAGATTCTTTCTTTGTCCTCAGTTTTCAGCAGTTTGATTATAATATATATTTTGGAAGAGATTTCTTTGGCTGTATCATTTTTGCATGTGCTGAGCATTCTGAAATTCTAAGTTTACATTTTGCACCAGATTTGGGATGCTTTCAGCCAGTACATTTTTAAACATTTTGTTCTGCATACATTCTCTTTTCTCTGTGTCTGGAAATATAAATAAGTTTAGACCATTTATTATTGTACTACAGGTCCCTAGTTCTCTATTTTTTCAGTCTTTTTCTGTCATTCAGATGAGATAATTTCTATCAATCTGTCTTCAAGTTCATTGATCTTTCCTCTTTTATTTCCATTATACTATTGACCTCACTTCAAAATTTTTAAATTTCATTGTTTCATTTTTCAGTTCTAAAATTTACCTTAATTTATATAGGCTGTTTCCCTGTTAAGACTTCTTATTTTCCCATATATTTCAAGGATGCTTGGCCTTACTTCCTAGAACATGATTATACTCACTATTTTAAAGCGTTTGATAGTTCCAATATCTGTATCATCTTGATGTAATTACTCCTGTGTCATTTTTTCTTGTGAGATGTTGAAATGTTTCTGGTGCTGCCTATACCAAGTGATTTTGAATTGTATACTGTGCTTTTAAGTATCATATTTTGAAACTCTTAGTCTTTTTAAATCCTATCTAGAATATTGATAGTTGATTGTTTGTTTCAGCAGGCAATTGATCCAGTTAGGTGCAGACAAGTCCCTATCTATTTTTGTATGCTGTGATTTCAATGTAAGTTCAGTTTTTAAAGACTTTTCAGTGGTATTCCCACATGCATACCACTTAGTGGACCATCTGGGACCTAGGTTGTGGTCAAGACTATGGTTAAGTTCTCAAAGTTTTTGCTATGCTCTTCAGGGTCATATTCATGCACATGCAGAACAGGAGTGAGTCATGGCATTCATATACAACTTTATAGAGTTGCTTTTTTAAGCTCCTTCCATATCTCTGCAATGCCTTATAGTTCCCAGAAGCCCTCTTCTCCTGGTTCTCTGGCTAAAAGCTGATGTTCTTGCTTCTCTGGCTCTGCCATGTACTTTTCATTATCTTGTGTGCCTACAGGGCAAAATGGTAAAAGAAGAGAGAGAGATAAAAGGAAAAGTAAGTAACTTCACTATGTTCTTGTGACTACAGGTCCTCTGACCAGAGAGGTTTTCTCTTTAATGAAGTTGTAAATATCTTTCAAGTTCTCATTTCTGTTTCTGCTACTGCCACTGTGTGATCTCCTATGGAGTGGGGTAGACAAGAGATATAAAAAAATATATATAAAAACACAAAATGTTCCTCATTGTCTTTGACAAAAAGAGGTCCCTCATAACAGAAATAGAGAGCTTCTTTTCAAACCCTTTCTGTCTGTACCTTGAATACAGCATTGGATTCTGGACTATATTTGCATTCAGGCCAGGAAATAAAAGATGAAAAAAAATCTGTTAACTTACTGCTTGTTTAGTGGTGCTATCTATCATTTATGTTTTAGTCCTCAGCTGTCCCATATACTCTCTTCAGGAATTTTAGTTGCATTCATTGTGAGAGACAGCTTGAAGTATATTTATTCTATCTTGACAAGAACAGAACTTTCATTAAAATATATATATATATATATATGTTTAAATTGTGATTAAAAGCTAATAACATAAAATTTACCATCTTAACCATTTTTAAGTGTACAGTTCGTGTTAAGAATATTCACAATTGTCATAAAACAGATCTTTAGAACTTTTTCAACTTGCAAAACTGAAGCTCTACACACATTGAACAAAAATTCCATAAATCTTCCTTCCCACATCTCCTGGCAATCCTCATTTTATTTTGTTTCCATGAGCTTGACTACATAAGATATCTCATGTAAGTGGAGTCATACAGTATTTATCTTTTTGTGATGGGTTTATTTCATTTAATGTAATTTATGCAAAGTTTATCCATGTTGTAGCATGGGATATGGTTTGGCTTTGTGTCCACACCCAAATCTCATCTTGTAGCTCCCATGATTCCCACATATTTTGGGAGGGACCCTTTGGGAGGTAATGGAATCATGGGAGTGGGTCTTTCCTGTGATGTTCTTGTGATAGTGAATAAGTGTCATGAGAGCTGATGGTTTTAAAAATGAGAGTCTCCCTGCACAAGCTCTCTCTTTTGCCTGCTGCCATCCATGTAAGACGTGACTTGCTCTTTCTTGCCTTCTGCCATGATTGTGAGGCCTCCTCAGCTATGTGGAACTATAAGTCCATTAAACCTCTTTCTTTTGTAAATTGCTCAGAGCAGGTATGTCTTTTTCAGCAGCATGAAAATGGAATAATACAGCATGTGACAAGATTTTCTTCTTTTTTGAAGGCTGAACAATATTCCATTATATGTATATACACATTTTGTTTATCCACTCATCTGTGGATGGACATTTGGGTTGTTTCCACCTCTTGGCTATTGTGAATAATGCCGCTATAATCTTGGGTGTGCAAAAATCTCTTTGAGAGTCTGCTTTCCATCCTTTGTATATATATGCCAAGAAGTGGGATTGCTAGATCATATGGTAATTCTACTTTTAGTTTTTTGAAAAATCTCCATACTGATTAACATAGTGCTGTACCATTTTACACTCCCAAAACCAGTGCTCAAGGGACTTTAATCTCTCCATATTTTTGCCAAGATTCGCTTTTTCCTGTTAATTGTGGACTTCCTAATAGGTGTGAGGTGATATCTCATTACAGTTTTGGTTTCATTTTCCTGATGACTAATAAGGTTGCACATCTTTTCAAGTGCTTGTTGATCATTCATATATCATCTTTGGATAAATGTCTATTCAAGTCCTTTGCCCATTTTAAAATTGTGTTACTATTTCTTCAATTGTTAAGTTGTAAGAGTTCTTTATATATTTTGGATATTAACCCCTTATAAGTTAAATGATTTGCAAATATATTCTCCTGTTCCAAAGATAGAAGCTCCATTTTCTTTTGTCTCTCAGTGTCACTATTGAGAGATCTGCCTTCTAGATCCTTTATATGAAATCTTTCCACTTCCACACCTTAAAGCTTTTATGATCTTCTCTTTTTCACCAGTGGTACCATATCTCATGGCCATACATTTTGGCATATGTGTATATAATAATTTGCTCCATTTTTTCCTTCAATTCTTGGAAAAATAGTTGAATTGGTCTGATGATTATTTCTTTCTTTCCATTTTTTGTGTTGTCTCTTATATTTGGATAACAGAAGACACAAAAACCAAAACTGGAAAACTCACTTGAACTTATTTTTGAGATCTGTATTTTATTAATTAAATTTATAGTTATTGTGGCTACTATTTCTATTATATTGAATGTTAATTTACTATATTTCACATTTGCTTCTTTTTGCCCTTCTCTTTTAGGCTACTATTAGATTGTAGAATTTTCTTTATTCTATTTGATGCTTTCTACTGGTCTGAAATTTAGCATTAAGGCCATATCTTCTGTGTCCATGTGAATGTTATAAACCCAGCTCTATTCTCTTTAACCAATATTCAGTATCCTACAGCCTGTGGACTGCCTAATGCTTACTGCCCCCCATTGAGTTTGGTCCATTTGTGGCCAAAAAAAAAAAAATGCAGTGGGTAAATTTGTTTAGTATATTTCATCCAGTACTTCTGTGTTTGTAATATTGAAGATTTCAATCTATCATGTTGCTTTATGGAGTAGTTCACCTCGAACAAGTGTTCTCAAACACAAATAAGTATATATGTACAGTCAGTCCTCCGTATCTGTGGGTTACACATCCATGGATTCAACCAACTGCAATAAAAAATATTTGGGGGGAAAAAAAGAATGGTTGTGTCTATACTGAACATGTACATACTTTTTGTTCTTGTCATATCCCCCTAAACAGCACAGCATTACAGTTATTTGTAAAGCATTTACATTATGTTAGGTATTATAAGTAATCTAGAGATGATTTAAAGTATACGGGAGGGTGTGCATAGGTTATATGCAAATATGACACCATTTTATATATAGGCCTTGAGCATTCCATATCCCACGGATACTGTATATATACATACATGTGTGAATGTATGAATTAAATGATGAAGTAGACCTGGCACATTATTTCATTTGATTCCATGCAATATAGACTGTTATTTTGTAGTAACCAAAGGCAGTTCTTTACAACTGGCATCTTTCAAAACCTTTGTAGTTTTAGAATGGACTCTCTATAATATCTCAGTGGAATTTGAAAGGTAATGAATATTGCAAACAGTAGTGTATGATAATCCCCAACATGAAAAATTTGTAGCTGTTGCAGGGACTGAAATTTGGAAGCACTTATCAGACCTTCTGAAATTTGAACAAAGTTAGAAAGCCTGGCAGCATATTTTTCTCTAAAAAATGTGCTGTTTGACTTAGAAAACAACTTCTCCGTTTGAACCATGGCTTGTATGCCTCTGTGTTAGCCATAGCAAATGTTGATCATTATTTTAAAAGCTAGAGAGTAGGAGAGAGAGTAAAATGTCTGCCTCAAGCATTTTTTTCTCCAAAAATAAAAATAAAAAGAGAAAGGGAGGGAGATGCATAAAACAATATTACATTGCTTTCTCCACTTTGTGTTCAATGCTTCACAATTGCCTAATTGTTCATCAGCTTCACAAAAGAAATGCCTTTTATTTTCTCCAGGCACTTAGAGATGACTAAGTGTCATTTAGTCAATTGGCAGAACAAAGAAGTCAATTTATGGATCGCGTTTTCTCTGTTTCATTATTCTTAAAAATAATTCAGTTTATTAGTTTAGTATTCTGAAAAGGTGAGGGGGGGATTGACAGGCCTGGAGTACAAAATATCATCCCATAGATTCAGGTTGTACACACATAATTCTCTTTAAAACAAGAGGTGAAAAGGTAACAGTTTCTCAGTCTCTTTGTGTTAAAAACTACTCTAAAAATTAAACAATACTACCAACTCCTAATTTCCTTCAAGCATATTTTACTCAAACTTAAAGTCATATGCCCATGTTTTTCTTTCCACACTAATACTATTGATTAATTAAGCTAATGTTCAATCATCTCTTTGACATATGTATAAAATAGTGTTTTAACTCTATGAATATAAAAAGCTTAAAGAAAAAGTTTTCTAGTCTTCCTTTATAAAAACAGTATTACTTCTGTAAAAATTTGGAAAATATATACATATAAAGAAAAAGTTACCAAAAATATCACAAGAGAAAATCACTAACATTTTTGTATCTTTGCCATAATTTCTAATTTATATATCTATATTTCTATTAACAAATTATAATCATATGAATGTTATTTTATAACTTCATTTTTATATTTGCAAGCATTTATAGGAGGCCATCAAATAGTTCTCTAAAATGATTTTTAATTGCTAAATCATTTTCCATATGGATATATCCTTATTTATAAAACCAATCCCCTTTTATCAGTTAAATTATTTATGGTGGTGTTGTTATTATAAATAACATTGCAATGAATGTCACTTAATGTCTGTCTTTGTATGCATCTCTGATAATTTATAAATTATTCCTTAGAATAACTTGCTGTGGTGAACTTACTACACTAATACATACTGAGGTCTTTAAGGCTTATACAGCATTTGGCCAAAGCCCCTTTCCCAAATTTACTAATTTACTATCCTAAGAGTAGGGTCTGTTTATATACTTTATAATTCACTTTTAAATGGTGAAAATAATAGCTTAACAATCAATGATAATGGACGCCTTGAGTCATAGGGTCTAATTTTTGTATTAGCTTGTATAGATAATTAAAACTTACTATTGAGGAATGTGTGTTTTATTATTATATCTGTAATTTTCTCAGTATAAATTATTTTATAACTATGTTTTAGTCTTCTCTACTATTAAATCTCAGAGATATTATTGTTATTTTAATTGCTTTAATGTAAATGTATTACTGAGAAGTGTAAAACATTTACATAACAAAATGTTTCCTTATATTTAAAAAAAATTTTTTCTATTAATAATTATAAAATACAGGATTTTACTCATTTTCTTTTAACAAACATAAACTATTCCTTTGTAAATCGAACAAAAAACCCTGGAGAGTTTGATAAAAGTTGGAGAAATATTTGAAGGAAAGATGCACAGATGTTTGCTGTTCTCTTTTAATCACTTTTTCCCAGAAATTGTTCATTTCACCAGAAAATACTAAATGTAGGAATAAAACTGCTGCATAGTACAATCTATATTCACAAATGAAATTATCTAGTTATATTCAATCTATTTTGTATTTTTTTAACAGCAAATGGCTTTTCTATATGCAGACTGAGCATTGAAATGCACCACAGCCACAAATTGTGATTAGAAAAGCTGCTTGTTTAGCAGTTTCAAAGAGAACCAACATGACAATCAAACATGGAAAGAGCAGATGGAAAATTTATTTTAGGAGATGCAGCAATAATAGAGAAATTAGGAGCAATTAAAACATGAAAAAAAAACAGTTTAGCAGAAAAAGTACATCCAGAGTTATTTCAGTTCAGTGCCCAATTATGCTTTTTCTTAAACCAAGGTTTGAATTAGGAAGAATGAAATGTGAATGTTCCTTTAGCAAATAAGGTTCAACTTAGAGTGACATGTAGTGATTGCTTACAACAGTCTTAAAAACCAGGGCAATCACTCAATACTAGTATTTCTTTTTAGGTGGTTAAATTCTTGGTATCTATATTTAGACTGCTGCTAGATGTCAACAGTATCTAAAACTTGTATTTAGCTTTGTACCTTAAAAATTTTACTATTTATAAAACTTAAAATCTGTTTTAAGTTGACTGCTCAATAGGGCCCCATGTATAAGTTTCTCACACATCTTGCACCGAATATGTCAGAAGAAATTAATGTAACCTTTAAAAATAAAGCCTTCTGCAAGTCTCTACCTCTGGATCTGAATGGAATATGCCAAAGGCACAAGGGTTCCTTATTGTAGACACCAAATACATAATGTGAACAAAATACTTTCACAGGGACAGTTCTAAATGTAAATGAATTGTAGCATCAGGTGGCGGTGACTCCAGATTCTTACACAAAATTGTAGTACTGCTGGTGCTGGATCTTAATACACAAGGATACAGCGGTACACTGAACATGGGGCCAGTGGAAGAACAGTTTGTTTGCCAGTGTTCATGATAGTGCCTTAGGTTGGATTCTTTAGAAGCAGAGCCTCACCCAAGGATTCATGTGCAAGTGATTTACTAAGGGAGTCCTCCCAAGAGAAACCAATAAAAGAGAGATAAAAGCAAGACAGTGAAGAGGTTGAGAGTAACCAGGTGCCATTTTAGACAAAGGTCCCTGGAGGGTGGCTTCTGCCTGATCCGAAAGGAATTTTGAGGAGTTAGTTATGCCTTAGTTTATCCAAACACATAATTGCCCCACTGGGGAAGACGCAGTTTGATTAAATCAAGTTATCACTGAATGGCTGATTGGTCTCCTGCAGGGTTAATAACATACTGAACACTTAGACTCCATTCTTGATGAAGTCAGATATGCATCTTCAATGAGAAGAAGTCTATGCTGTTGGGCTCGTGTAATCCCCAGGGTCTAACACCAATGGCTACATGGTGTGGGCCTGAAGTGGGAAAGACTATGGTTGGAGCAGGATTTTGTTTTTGTTTTTTGGGCAGGAGGTGTGTTGTTGAAGAAGGAAGGGGTGGAGATCAGAGGTTCAGTCTTGTATTGCTATAAAACATCCAAATGGAGATGTCACATAGACGGATATACAGATCTGAAGTGCAGAGGTTTCCATACTGAAATTATACAAATTCAGATATTTTAGTCTACAGGTAGTACATAAAGCTAAGGGACAGAAGAGTTCCTCCATGGATTGATGTGCATAGAGAAGAGGTACAGGACTAAAACCTGCTCCATTCCAGTGTTTAATGCTCAGGAGGATGAGGACCGGAAGTGAAAGAGACCAAGAAGGGCCAACCAGTGAGGTAGGAGAAACCCAGGACAGTAACATGTCATAGAATAGAAGACAAATGCTATTGATGCCTCCAATAGGATGAGGGTTAAGAATCACTCATTGGATTTAGTATGGTTTATATCATTAGTGACCTTACTTTTGACATAGTGTTGGGAACACAACATTAATTATGGTAGATTCAAAAGAGAATGAGAGGAAAGAAATTGGTAGTGGCAAGTAATGAACATCTCTTTGGAGAACTTTTATTTTTATTTTTGTAAAAGGAAGTAGAGAAATGGAGCAATAATGGAGAGAACATTGAGATAAAGAGAATTAGAAATAATAACATTTTTATTCTGATGGGAATGATCCAACACCATGGGGATTTTGATATTGCAAGAAGACAGAATCAGCAGAGCAACAAGTGTAGGAATAGAACATAAGAATCAAGTACATTTTTGAAGAAGAATGAATAAGAATAACAGACATTGTTATCTGGACCTTCTCATTCTAAAATTTTTGAGGAATGAGTCTAGAAGATGCTATGTGTGATGTGGTAGAAAGTATAAAAAAACACAGCTGGACTGGGCATGGTGGCTCATGCCTGTAATCCCAGCACTTTGGGAGGTTGGGGCAGGCATATCACTCGAGATCAGGAGTTTGAGACCAGCCTGGCCAACATGGTGAAATCCAGTCTCTTTAAAAATACAAAAGTTGGCCAGGCATGGTGATGTGTGCCTATAGTCTCAGCTGCTTGGGAGACGAAGGCAGGATAATCACTTGAATCGGGGGAGGCACAGGTTGCAGTGAGCCGAGATCACACCACTGTAATCCAGCCTGGGTGACAGAGTGAGAGACTGTCTCAAAAAAGCAAAACAAACAAACCAAAAAAGAAACACAGATGAAGCATGCTGAATCATGGGTACAGGATTATGACTCATTACAGCACAAGATTTACCCTAGATTGGTGGAGAATTGGTATACTCTTGATGAAAAACTTCCATGTCATATTCTTAGAGAAGAGAGGACCAGCATATCACAATTATTCAAAAAATAGCGTTGAATGGGTAAGGTAATGTAAGATATCATGGTGTGTACTTAATACTGGCTAAAAGAGAAAATGAATTGAGACTTAAATAATGGCTGATATCATATAAATTTTTCTTTTACCATAAGATATGTTAGTTCCTAAAATATACCTATAATATTAAAAGGGAAAAATACTACAAATCCATTAGTGATTAAAATAAAATCTTAACTACACTAAACATTTGTAGATGATACCAATTAATTTTCTAATGGTAAATATAAGCAACATAATATTTTGGTACTTCTTTCAACTGGAAATTTTAAAATATGTCCACAAATTTTTAAATATGTCTTCCTTCAAAACTTACCTCCCTACTTCTTTTTGAAAGTGGAAAAAGGTGATATCTGTGATTAGGACATGAATGACATTGTGGCTTCTCTCACTTCTCATTCTGGGGAAAGCCAGATGCTGTGTAATTAGGGAACTCACACAGCCCTAAGGAGATATTTACTTGGTGAAGGATTTTGGAGGCCTCCTGCAAATAGCAGCAAGGAAACTGAGTATTTTGCCAACAGCTTTGTGAACGATCCTCTAGCAGATTCTCCAGCCTCAATCAAGTCTTCATATGACTCCAGCTCTAGCCTACATATCTTGACTCATTAGAGACTCTGAGTCAGAACCACCCAGCTAAACCACCACCAAATTCTTTACCCTTAGAAGTTGTGACAAAATAAATGTTTGTTCTTTTAAGTTGAAAGTTTTGGGGAGATTTCTTATGTGTCAATAGATAACTAACATAGCCTTTTTCTCTGAATTTCTCTTAAAAAGATTTTTTTTTTATTTTTTAAGCTGGATGTTGTTGCATTATCTTTCTTCTCCAGAAAAGCCAACAGTTTGCCTTTAAATCAGAGGCTAATTTAGCTGAGCATAAAATCCTTGGATTAGATTTCCTTTTCTTTACAATTTTGAACATTTTGATTCTCCATTTTCCAGCACTGAATATTTTACTCATTCCTATACCACAATTTTTGCATTCATTTATTGAATGTTTTGATTTGGTTGTCAAGTCCTTTTAAAATAAAGTTTATTTTAAAGAAAAGTTTTTAGATTTATAGAAAAATTATGAAGATCATTCAGAGACTTCCCATAGACCCTGCATTCAGTTTCCCTTGTTGGTTATTACACTGAGTTGGAGGATTCAATGATTTACAAAATGAGTGATTCTGACTAGACATGAAATTTGAGATTATTGCATATAGATGACTGAAGGCTCTCAACATGGAAGAAACTGCCTGGGGGAGTGAGAATAAGAGGAAAGAAGGTAGGGCAATGCCTTTTAAAAAATACCAGTACTTAAGATGGAGAGGGGAGATGCAACACAGTAAAAATACAGGGAGAATTTCAGAAATTTTGGAGAAAACCAGGGAAGCATGGTGTTATATAAGCCAATGTGAGAATTTCTAATGAAAGAAAAGCAGTCAAGGTTATCAAATGCTACAGAAAGATGAAGCAAAGTGAATATCCCTTCAATAAGTGACCTGGAGATCCCACTTTAAGTAGGAAAACAGAAAACTCACCAACAATGAGCATATTCAGTATTTCAAAAGAAGAGACATTCTGGGGATTGTTAATAAAGATAGTAAAATATATTCTGAAGATTTCTAATTATAATTTTCAATAAAACTTAAGGCAAACATTTATTCATAATAAGGAGTTTATGTGCATATCTGAATTTCCAAGTTCTACATCTCCAATTGTTGTATACAAGTTCTAACCTATATATTTTGGGGACATTTCAAGGTGCATCACTCTCCTAATCATAGTTGATTAGATCAAGTGTGAATGCTTGCTATTATATGGCCCTATCAGAGTTCTTCCCCAAACCCAAATTAGGATTAGGAGTAAGAGAGCAAGAGTCAATTAATTTCTCCATAAAATAGCAATAATCATAAATAAACCTGAAGACCATTTTGCCCCCAGGGAGGTTTGTAATCACCGGAATACCATCTGCTTACCAAAAACAGGCAGCTTGTTTTGATCTCTTCTTCATTAATTCTCCTCCTATGTCTTATTTGCCATTTTACTCTCCAGAGCATTCTCACCTTTTTTGTGTGCATTTTAGCCACAGAATGTCTAGTTATTTTTTTCAAAGACCTTATGTCACTTTTCATGATTTCTAGTTCTTAGCAGATATTTGGATATTATGCTTTTAATTCTAAGAACATAGTAAGTCATTATTTTACAGTCTGTTCCTCATAATTTCATTGACTAGAGTGCTTATGAATCTATCTTGTTTTTTATTGTGTTGATTGTTTGCCTATATTGTCTTTTTTGCTCATATTTAGTTGTGTGCTGGATGTTTTATTTTAAAATATTATTTGTAGAAATAATTTGAAGTTAAAGGTTAGTTCCTTTAGGGGGGAATTTTCTTCTTTTATTAGGTATTTTGGGGCATGAGCAAAACAAGTGACCTTAAGTTAATTTCAAGATTTAAGGTTCTCTGTGTCCCCAGATGACTTTGAGCTTGACTGCAGTGCTTACAAAGCTGCATTACTTTCTCTTCACTTTTACTATCAGCGTGTGACCCTTCAAAGTTGTTTACCATGAGCACCCTCCCTTGCCAAGGCTTGGACTCCACTTTTGTTGCTCTAGATCAAGGAGTTTCTCAGAGGTGCTCCTTAGTTTCTCAGTGTTCCTTCTAGATCTGTGCATGTTTCCTGCACAGAAGTGGCCCTGAAGACCAGGCTTACCTGGATTTCTCCTGTTTGTTTGTTTTGCCTGCCTGCCTGCCTGCCTTCCCTCCCTCCCTCCCTCCCTCCCTCCCTTCCTTCCTTCTTTCTCCTTCTTTCCCTTCCTTCCCTCCTTCTCCTTTCTCTGCTTTCTTCTTTCTTTCTCAGTCTTCCTCTGTAACCCAGGCTGGAGTACAGTGGTATGGTAAACACAGCTCACTGCAGCCTTGTCCTCTTGGGCTCAAATTATCCTCGTGCCTCAACCTCTCATGTAGCTGGATGAGATGCAACCACAGATGCATGCCACTATGCCCTGCTCCTTTTTCAACTTTTCTGCAGAGATGAGGTGTTACTATGTTGTTCAGGCTTGTCTCAAATTCCTGGGCTTAAATGATCCTCCCACTTTGGCCTCCCAAAGTGCCAGTATTACAGGCATGAACTACCATTACCAGGCCCAGCCACTTATCTGGATTTCTATATTTTCCTAGATCTTGACATGGTTATTCCTCGCCATCATTTTGAAATTTTTAATTGTTTTTAGTGGCTGTCCCATTTTGTGAAGCCTGTACACAACTTGTGAGTCTCTCTTTAAGAAACATAATACAAAATTAGATGCGGTGCCTTGGGACGAAGTGTGCAAGTGAAGAGCCCTGAAATCTAAGTTTAACTAGGTTCACGGTAAATCCTCCTCTGGTTGGCTTCACTTAGCGGTTAGGGCCAAGTTACCTCCTACTCTGTCATTATCGAAAGTGGAAGGCATCACAATGTATCTTCAAAAACACATACCCTTTTCACTGTGATGTAATATTTGCATCATGAAGAACAGCAAAGCTAACAGAGCAGAACAACTCTCCCTTTTCACATGTATCTTCTCTTCGAGTGGAACAGCAGGCGGAATTATCCACACTATTTCTCTATTTATTTAGATCTCACTCTCCCTCTTTTTCTCTCTTATAAGTAAGCATAGTTGAGTATGCAGAAGTTAAATTTGCTGTGATACAGCTCCATTATTATCTGTAATTTTTTGTGGGTTTCTTTAACACGAGTTACTTCTAAGTGCATGCCAGATGAATTTTTAGCAATTTTTATTATGAATTACTATTATTATTGCATTGTTGCTAATGCTATAATCTGCATGGCTTATATTTTTTGGAATTGAGATTGTGTTGAGGCCAAATGGTTAACTTTTAAAGTTTCGTGTGTTTTAAAAGAATGCATATTTTATGTTGATAGCAGGAAACTCTCTATAAATCAGTTAGATTAAAGTTATTAAACTTACAGATAATAACAAGAAAGGAGAAAGCTTTAACCCACTGGTTTAGAGTGTGGCCTCTGGAGGCATACTGCCTAGTTTAGAAATCAAAGTCTCTGTTGACTAGATGTGTGACTTCTGTGAGTCTCAGTTTCCTCATACGTAAAAAGAGAATGGAAACTTCCTTAGCCATGTGGGGTTATTGGGAATATTAAATGAATTCATACACATGGAACAAACTTAGATCATTGCTTGCATAATAAAGTTGAAACACTATTACTATATTACTATTAAAACAGAAATGGATCATTAAACTTCAAAAAAATAAAAATTTATTTAGAAAAAGTATTGTGCAGTGGTTGGCATAAATTCTCAATAAATATTCAGCATTATTACTATTAATAGTTTTGGTATCAGAGTTGGTCTGTGGCAGGAAGAGAGAAATCTCCCTTTGATTCAAGGACTGAAGGAAAGAGTGGAGCCTAAAGAAATTTGGGAGTAAAATACACAAAGGAAATTATTGGATGTCCTTTACCTCATTGCAGTGTTGAAGATCGAATGTGATCATATGAGTTGATACTACACTCAAAGAAAAAGGAAGAAAAAAAAAGAACTCAAAGTTGGTATGCCTGACTATATGGGAATGGGAGTAAAGTTAATGGATGTTGGGTTTATTCCTCAATAGGGTGGAGAAAGCTCTTAAAGTAGATAGTCAAGGGGATACAGCACATTTACTGTGGTTGATTATGGAATTGAGACTGACACAGAGCAAAATAAAAAACTGAAAGGTCTACTACACTAGATGCAATGAGAGGAAAAGAAGCTTAAATGGAAGAGAGGAAAGGGGACGGAATGGAAGAGAGGCAATAGCTCGTAGATATAGGAGAAAGATTTGAGAGGAGAATTTTTGTTCACAAAAAAAGGTGCCAAAATATTCCAGGTGATGACTAGGTTTGAAATTTATAGAAATGGGAATGGAGATATTCAAAGACATTGAATCCAGAATGCTGGAAGGTACATAAAGTGGAAATGAGAATCACCAATATAATAAAAAGAATGTTTGGAAATGAAACATTTGAGCCAACTAATTAAATTTTGAGGAAGAAAAAAAAATAGACTGGGAGGCTGTGAGTTATTGCAATGTAAATGGGAAGATCTTAATGCAAAGCAGATTTTACAGACATTACAGATACATTATAGTGGAGCATTAACCTTAAGACAATAGCTGTTTAGTATTCTGCAAATATTCTTATCCAAACACTATTCTGTGCTCTAAAATATTTAAGTTCAGAAATTATCTTTGGAAATAAGACCTTAGGCTGCAACAATAATACATATACTAATATTAAACCATAGGTTAAATCAAGCCATAAAATAGAGTCTTCATACCCTCACTAAAATTAGATCGGTACTGTGTTTTTAAATGTTATTTTTTCAAATGAATTTACTCTAACAGTACCTATTTGTTTTGGTTCAAAAGCTTATAATTTAAGCAATACTGACTTGGCAGATACTTGCTTCTATAGTGTGATTTGAGGGGTGTTTTGAGAGAAGGTTCATTTGAACCTAATTGTCTCTACCACTGGCGCTTTTATTGTCTGTTAAGCTGTTGCTCAGATGAATTTATCAAGATAATTTCAATGAACCAGACATCAATCAGAGAAAACAAAATCAAGAGCAAAGAATATTGCCCAGAAGAGCTGGACATCATAAGCATCTCTACAAATGTGACGTAGGGTCAGTGCATACCAACCTAAAGGAAGAGAAAAAAAAAGGAAGAAATATTTTTTACCTATTTTCTGATTTGGGGTAGAGAAGGACTAGTTGTCTGTGCACTAAATTCCCATCTTTACATGTAATAAAAAACAAAACATTCAAGAAGCAGTTAAGTTTCCTTGAGTTGATTTAAAATATTTTCTTTTTATGAAGATAGAACTTTATTTTAGAAAAAAATAATTGACTGAATTGTCTTATTAAAGAGTGGTGATGGACAGGCTCACACCTGTAATCCCAGCCTTTGGGAGGCCAAGGCGGTTGGATCACCTGAGGTCAGGAGTTTGAGACCAACCTGGCCTACATGGTGAAATCCCATCTCTGTTAAAAATATAAAAAACTTAGCCGGGCGTGGTGATAATCCCAGCCACTTGGGAGGCTGAAGCAGGCGAATCACTTGAACCCAGGAGGCGGAGGTTGAGGTTGCAGTGAGCCGAGATCACACATTGCACTCCAGCCTGGGTGACAAGAGCAAAACTCCATCTCAAAAATAAATAAATAAATAAAAGAGTGGCATTATCTAATTGTAAGTGTACTTGCTTACCCTTGTGGGCAATGCTTGCTAAGGACTCAAGAAAGAGAGAAAGGCTGTTTTATGTAAATTACACCCAGAAGTTATTAATTATTGTAGGTGAGTGTTGTGGAGTAAATAGTTTTTTATTACAGATAGACAGAACAATTGTCTTCTTGTGACTGGACTAGAAGATCACAAGGTTTTTGCCAAAGGGTTCATATGAACTCAAGTAATCATAATCTTATTTGGTGTGGGGGCTACATGGAGGTGAGAATAAGGCAGTTCTCAGGAGTGTCCCAGAACTCTTTATTTTCTCTTTTCCTGCATTCTTACCAAATTAGAAAGGCAGAATATTAGGTACAAATCGTGAAAGCTAGCAGGAGAACTATGAGGACTATGATCTCTGCTGAAACCACAGATATGTTCTAGAAAATTGAAATATTTGAACACTGAAGCAAGGAAAAAAGAAAAAGAAACCAGGATTCTCTCTTCAAAGTTATTTCTGAAAAGGATGTTTTTAACAGTGAAGGATATACCTAGTGTACATAAGAGTGTGTAAGTGTGTTGTGTTGCATATATGTGTATTTTTAAGTGTGCTCTAAAGAAATAAACTGTAAATATTAGTATGATGTTTTATTTGACTTTTCTATTAGAGATGCTTTGTTCATGTTTTTTATTAAAAGGATAGCATGATAATACCTGGTATACACAGAATCGTTAAAAAAGTACACACAGAAGCAGCCTGGCTACTTAGGGCAGCCTACTCTGTGTGGGTTTCCTTTTATTCTGAATTACTTGAACAATAGATTTATAAACATATTTATATAGAATAAAAATACGTAAATCACACACGGTCAGTGGATTTAAAACAGTGTCAAAATTTAGCACTCCCCAGATTTCACAAATCCAACTCAAATGCCAACATGTCACAAATTCAGATACCTTCAGGGATAGCATAAAAGAGGGAAGTGTCCTGGTGAGTACTCCTGGCAAAGGGAGGACTCAGGACTCACTTGGAGGAGAATTCTCTACCTGGCTCCAGGGGTTTGTTACCTAGTGGGAATGCCAGCCCTGATTTTCCAAGAGAAATGGAAAATTCTGGAGTTTAAAAATGTAAAATCTTATAATTTTAAATACTGGCTACTAGTTTTAATTTAAAAAATGTATAGACCAGACAAATTTTACATCTGAGATAGTAGACAACCAGTTTCACCTGACTGATTTTTAGTTGAATCTCTCTATATATTTAATCACATTTTTTGAATTGATTAAAGTCCAAATGAGCTGGCTTCAAAATAGAGTTCAGACTTCTAACATAAATGGCAAATGGGCTAAAGTTTACCTCTTCATGAAACATTGATAAGAATTTATAAACAGTCCTTTAGGATTTTGTTTTGCCCAAAGAGTAGAAAATTGAATGAATTATGAACCTGAAAATTATAAATTCATAATGTAAGCCAGTTGACTCGGTCTCAAATGCATCGATTTATTTAATCTGCAATAGATGATTTTGATTCTTATAGAACCAAATTCACTGACTAAGCTACTCTTGCCCTACACAGATACAGCATAAGAGGTCTGAGGCAACCATGGCCTACGGCAGTTTGGATTTGGTTTATAAATATTTTAAAGTTGTCAGAAATACCTCAGCGTTGTACAGGGCCAGAGATTAAGAGATTCAATTCAAGAAAGGAAAGGAAAAAATCCACTAATGATATCAAAAATCGGACAAAGGATGACATTAATGATATCCTTGCATTTTCCTCTGGCAGTTCATTTGAGGTGTGTGTGCAGGGCGGGGTAGGGAAGGGAGTATATTTTCTTTGAAAATAGAAATATCTTTCTGAAGGAAGCCTTAGCTTTATTGAAGCCTGAAGCATGGTCACTGTTGTTTAAATAAGCAATAACTAGTCATGGTAAAACTTGTGTTTGAATTTTAATTTGAAAGTTGGAAAATTTTGATGTTTAAAAAATTGACTTTTCCAAAAAAGGATAATTTTTATAGTGATAGAAAACCGTAATAAATGCCAAGTGTTTGCTGATTAACCTAAACATTGTTTCTCAGAAGCTTTTAGTTTAGAGTCTTCAATTAGAAACTTTAAGAAATTTACTAGTTTACCTTGTATATAATACGTTTGTAAATCAAAAGAAGAAAAAGAATTGTACAATGATAAAGGAAGGTGTACTACTAGTTATACATTCATTTTATTCTGTATTTTGTATGGACAGATATGTATGAATATAATAATTAATTAATTAAATGAAAGAAATCACCAATAACAAAAATGGAAATTCACAGCTTCTAAAATTTTAACAACTTAATTCTTAATTTTAGATATGTTGATCACAGTGTGTTTCAAGTCAATTCCGAAACTCAGCAAAAGAGAATTCTAAGGAGACTTTAATTATATTAAATAAATACAATATCTTTTATAGAAAATGTATGTGTATGCACTTAAATATACATCTGCAAGGATTACTGTCATGGAAAGCCAAAGAGCAACTTTACAAGAAAGGAAATTATTTGCAACCATGAAAGCTATAATTAGGCAAACATAAGGAGCCACAAAGAAATCTCTCTAAATTTCTTCCAGGAAAACAATGTCCAGGAATTTGATTCAGTCTTTATTGCATTTATGAAAAGTGTAGCCAGTTTTGTATAGAAGCTTAAATTACTTTTAATATTATTTCCTAAAAGTGCTTGAAACTTCATTATGTTATCTGAGGGAGACCAAAGTCATTGTGGAATGAGGATGTGAGAATTATTAGGAAACCAATGGAAAATGATAAACACTATTCAGTCAGTGGTAACAGCCACGGAGAATATTGCCCTCTTATTTTTGAAGTTTTGAATGTAAGTGATAAAAAACAAAGAGATGAACAAAAGCAAACAAAAAACCTGTAAGATACATTGCAGCATTTTTAGCCATCTCTGATTCTTATTCAAGAAATAAAAAGTGAAAATCCTTCTTAATAATGTAAAGCATTTTATGCCAGACATGCATTGTATTCTTTAAATATTGTGAATCATGTCAATGTCTGTAATTAGTTCTCACGTACATACATGAGGATTCACCATTTTTTTGTGATTAGGACACTACATATTAGCATGCATTTCAGAGAATATTATTGCATTTGAGTTCTAAAAGTGAAAATTCTTGGAATTTAAAATCACATGTGGCAAAATCTCTTGGCCAAAGATTCACAGTATCTTATCAAATACAAAATAATCTGCATATCAAATGAAGCAGACATCTATCAATATTGAGAAAGCAAGGTGCTCGACATGTTGGAGGTCTTCCATTGACACTTCTTAGTAAGGTTTTATCAATGAAGAATCATTACATAAAAGACTTAGTATAGTGTCACATATAGGTCTGTGTTTGGTTATTATTGTACTGAATCATATTTTTATCATAATTGTTTCTTCAGTATTCTATGCTTAAAAGATCTGCTAATATGAATGGCTAAAGGATAAATAAAGCTGACAAACAAAAGTGAAGATATCTTTTGGTATTAAGATAATTATAGATCATTACATGGTAGGGATAGCCGATAGTTCTAAAGTAATATGATTAAATAAAACAATTTAAAACTGTAATTCACTCAGCTTTTTAATATTTTACTATTTCTCCTTTGTTGCTTCAAAGCTATGAATTTCAAGATTTATTTGTCACTATTCTCTATATTTTCTGCTGTACACAGTATTTGTGGGCTATGGCAACCAATCCCCTTGGGCTTTCTTTTGCTTTAATTTGCATAAACACAGGCATCATATGAATATTCAGTGAGTGGCTTTGCATTAAGTAAGTGCCCTTAATCAGCTTTTCAGTTCAGTTTTATTGGTTGCACGCACAGTCAGTTATTTCATCCAGAAAATCTGAAGGCCCTACAAACTAACCAGGTAAGGATTGTAATTCCTTGATGCATTTAATGAGAGAATATTATCATTTGATTACATAGGTTCTGGAGAATGCTAAAAACATGATGGGTTTTTTTTTCCCTATGTTTTTTTCTTCCCTTGGTGGTCAGGTGGATGCATGATTCTCTAATTTGCATAAACATCAGCTCTATGAATTATTCATCAGGGTTATTTTAAACACTAGGCTTCTACTTTGGATGGCACTAGGGTACCACCATTTGATTGGCTGGATGCTGTTTTCATCACCAGCAGAATTCCTATAACATGAAAGCACCTAAAAGAGCTGAATTGAATATACAGTATTTGTTTTTTGAAAAATATGTTATCTTTTCAAAGCAAATTGTGCTGCTTTTCCCCTTCCCTACCATTAGAGCTTCTGGCTTTTCATGATAAATACATTACAAGCTCAAATGTGACTATTTGTAGACTTGACCAGTGTCTGTGGTTTCTAGAGAATGGGGTAGCAGCTGTATTCTTCTGAACATGCATAAACATGAGCGACATGTAAATAAGAAAACTATTAAATGCATATGGAGCCCTGGACAGCTCCATTGCTAGGTTTCGTCTATTTTCTTTATCAGAATCTTCTGTTTTAATAACTTTGAGACTGTTTTATCTATTTTAAAATGCCATAAACAATTATAGTACTATATATGCATATAATAAGCATATATGATCTGACAAATTATTTCTTGTTGAATATGTTATTTATAGTTTCTTCTCGGCCCACCTACAGATTTTGTAATTTGGTAGCTCTTTGTAACACAATAGTGGCAAGAGAAGTGTTAATCAAGAATGACCAGGATAATTAATTTAAATATGAGGGTGTAATTCACTCCCATAATTTACTAAAAAGAAATTGTGCCTTTGTTTATGCTTGTGGAGATGAGGAATATGGAATTTCAAGGAATTCTTTGTTAGTCTCTTGAACATCACCCATTTGCCTTTCTGGTCTCAGAGTCCTCACTGACAAGATTCTCATTGTAAACATTTGTGATACTGAAACATTACAGACAGGATTGGAGAATGGTGCAAATTGAATTTAGTCTTTGGCACATTCCATTTTTGTTTTCCCACCCCATAGAGAAATATAGTACAAATAAGATGCTAAGCAATTTCTGTTATGAATAGTGTATTAAATATTATGTGCAATCAATTAATTTTTACAATTAACTATAAAATACTCCACCTTCACTGCATTTCCTATACATTGCATGGATGAAAATATAAAGGACATCTTCAATAAGGAATAAAGAAGGCTGAAAATTTCTCGGTATTTAATAAGTTTCCCATATGAAAATTTAAATGTTCCCTTTAAATCAATTTTGTACTCTAACGTTCTTCACTAATTTTTTGAAACTAATATGCAAAGACATAAGTTACATATGATGCTAAAACTAAAGAAAAATAAAATGCTTTTTACTTTTTTTTCTAGCTTTCTATTCATCTAATGATGAAGTTGGGCTAGTTCCTATTTTCCTTCATTTGAATTATTTGTAATTAGCTGAGGGTCTATTTCTATTTTCTTTCTTTCTTCTTCTTCTTGTTTCTTTCTGCTATACCTTTGGACAAAAATGCTAAAGAAACAGTTCTAGACAATACTCCTTCACTCAGGACCAACATTCATAAAAACATTTGACAAATTTATTATAGTGTCTGTTGTCAAATGCTCCATAATTTAAAAAATCAAGTAAGGAATTCAAAACTAAAATTTTTTAAAATAAGAGGAAATTGCACCTTTCTCTCAGAATTCCATGTGACTATATTAGGAATTGAGTTTCACATGTAATTATAAATAGTAATTTAAATCTCACATCTGCAGTGTGCTATGTTTAATTAAATCTTGCAAGATTCAATATGGATGATGTTTAATTATCAGCCATTAAATGTTTACAACTGTAATAAACACTATGCAATCTTTACCATTACTATATGAAGATTGTAGATGTGGGAACCATTTAGCCAAAAATGCTCATTTAAGTGATGCTCATTCTACTGAACACTTTTCAAAAAACCAGCTAAATATATATATCTCCAATATTTATTTCTGTTATTTGTTTCAAAATAATCCAAATTATTTTTCTAAACAAGAAATAAGTTATAATTTCAGAAGACAGTCCTATTCTTCTGTAGATCTGTAAATATATGTCTATAATTCTATTTTATGTGTGTTTAATTTTGAAAATGAAAAATTCTCATCTAATTCTTTTTGAGCAATTGTGAAATGTCCAATTTAATATGATAAACTGAATTCCTTTATGTTTTTGCCATTTATATTATTTGCAGAAATCACTGAAGCTTCTTTAAAGAAAACGTATTTTTAATAAAGTTGACAACTGCAAAGCTAGTGAGTGACCAAAGAATTCACCTTCCATTTCAGTAGGGGATTCTTTCTAGAAGGGCAAGAATCATTTTGTACTGCATAAGCCTTGTTTAAAAAAACAAAACATTCAGTTAAATTTTAAAAAGGAATCATCACATCAATGAAATTATAATACATTACATTTCTAAGGGGGAAAAATAATTTGTATCACAAATATTTCATGTAGTGTTTTTATATTTTTAGACATTTTTAAAAGAAAAACAGTGAGGCATAATATATATACATTAATACTGTTAATTAAAAGATATTTTCATTAACATCTATCTGATCATTTTGCATGTGGTGAACAATAGAATCCATATGCTATTATCTATAATTTTGCATCCTTATTTTAATCTTCTGATTACATTGTCAAGAAATTGTTATGAGGTATTTAAGCAATTAAGGGTGTATATATATCATTGCTAAATCCACTGGTAGTTAAGGAAAACTGCAACCAACTAGTGCTTTAGTCTGAAAAGGATAAAACCTAAGTTAATCTACATGAAGTGCAGTACTAGACGAGGGACATTCGTCTGCACAAAAGTTTGGAACTGAATGATATCTTAAGGCAAAAAATATAAATTAGCTCATAAAGATCCCCTAGCAAATTCATGCATCTTTATGAGAAACTGTTCTCAATGAAGATAGGGTAACCCCTCTTAATCTAACTGGTGGGAGCAAGGGTATGACTTGAATACCTTTTTTCAAATCCTTCCACCCAGTAGCACTCATCTCACAGGAACCCAATCATTCAGATTTGCAAACTTACTTAAAGCTTTCCTTTTATTGTACTGAATGGATACTGTCTAAATTTAGATGAATAAAATAAGTCAGGCTTACCCTTGTGTGTGAGTTAGCTAGTTAAGTTTCTTAGTGTAGAAAAAGACAAGAAGGAGGAGGGGTGTGGCTTACTTTTGGGCTTTCCTGTTCTGATTGGAGCTCCCTCTAATCAGTTGAACCACTCTGTTCAACTCCATTAGTAAGAACTGTATACTTGATTTTTTTTAATAGGGTTAAATTCTATAAAGTTATTGGGTAACCTGAATTTGTACAGCTACTCTTAAAATCTGATCCTCATTATAATTAGGTTATCAGTCAATCTAAATAAAAATGCTATAAGCTTTGGTACTGTATTTTTTAATTAATTAAAATTTTAATTCAGATTCTGTTTGAAATTTCCCAGTGGCATTCTGAACTTAGTGATTAGGAAAGCACAAAAGTAATATTTGTAGTTAAAATTTGAATATTAATTATTTTGGGTGAAAATAAACCACTTTCTGTCTTCTTTCATCACATTATTTATCAAAGGCATATATGACATATTGATAGTCTACCCAGAATGGATACTTAAAACAGAAAAACTTCTAGAAGAAATTTTTAATGAGGGAGGTTCTTTGAGGATTACCATATGTTCTTCTTGTCTTAGTTTGTATAGTGCATTAAATATATAGATTTTTATTGGTGAATTTTAAATAAAGATATCCAGATTCAAATAGTATTATATATAGTATTTTTTACATTTCTACTTACAAGTAAGGCTGGTTAAAAATTGAGGTATTATGTATTATTTTATCAGGTGGTATCAAAATTATATTTGCCTTATAAAATATGTTGAGCAGTTTTACTTTTTCCATTTTCTCTCACACAAATTGTACATGAATTATCCATTTCGTCAAATTTAGTATGAATTGTCTATAAATCCATCTGGACCATGTATCTTTTTGGGGAAATCTTTTTTTTTAATTCTATTTCTTAAGTGGTAGTGATAAATTGGGTTATTTATTTCTTATTGCATGTATGTTGATTATTTATATTTTTCTAAGAAATTGTTCTTTTCATCTAAGTTTTCAATTTCATAACATAAACTTATTCATTGTATTTCTTATGACATAAAACTTGTACAGTATGAACAATATGCCTCCTTTTCATTTTGTATTTTATTTATCTGTGATTTTCTGTTGTTTTTTTTTTCCCCTTTGGACATTCTTCTAAGTGTTTTGTCTATTATCAGTCCTCTCAATGTAATAGTTTTGGGTTTTGCATATTACTGATATTATGTCCTTGTTCTTTATTTTATTGATTTTTGATCTTTAAAGCTTTGTGGTCTTGGATGCTTTAGAGGTATCTCTAAGAATTGTACCAGCTCTTAAATTCTATGATTCTATGAAAAGCTATTCTATGTTTAGAAGTCAATGGAACTCTCACATATACATAAAAGGAGGTGGGATATTAGTTATTATTGGGTGAATATATTTATGTAGATATCCTTTGTCTGGAGTAAAGTAATTACAACTAGACTATTTCACATTGCCATGGGTAGACTTTAGCCTTTGAGGAAATCTACTTGGGAAAGGCTCTTGCAACTCATGATAATAATATAATTGCTAAAATAAGTTTTTAGAAAGTCTACCATTTTATTTAGACAGAGAGAACTCAAATAATCTACAGAGTAGCATTTGGGATATGTTGTTCTTAGAATTAAAAACTAACACATTAATTGCTTAGAAAAGGTTTGTGAAAAGTACACAATAGAACATGAAATCATTTTATGGTCTTATAAAATTATCTCAATATCATGCAAAGCTAATAAAAGTTCCTCAGGATTCTAGTCTGTTTGCTTTGAAAGTATTGTCTTAGTAAAATCAAATGCATGCCTTTGGTATCTTAACATTAAGTCAAGTTAAACTCTTGATTAATAAAAAGACACACACAAATCACAGACTGAATTCTTATCTGAGTGAAGACTTGGCTTTTGTTTGCTTGCTTGTTTACTTGTCTTTTGGTAAACTGTCCTAAGATGAATTGTTTATTCATAATGGCATTCATTACTTTTCCCATAGCCTGCTAACATGATAAGTTGTATGGCCTAAACAACTCTTGTAACTAATGCTACATATTGGAACTATTTGAGATTTCATACAAACATACTAAAATAAACTGTAGGAAGAAAATAAAAACTTTTTGAATACAGTATTTTAACAAAATGATCTATTGTCTATTGGAATATAGTAACTTGGAGAGTTATAATATTAGATTTTTATCATCCGTTTTAGCCCCTTTACCCATCTTAGAGAACACTAGTTTGATACACTTTAGTTAATAAAGTCACTTGTTCATTTATCTGCTTAAAATGGTAATATAAATTTGAGAAGGTTAAAATAATTCTTTAAAGGTTAATATGATATACAAGTGATCCAAGATGTAGAAAATAATTTTCTCTTAAATATAAATCATACGTACTGAAAATACTTTTCTAGTCAAGATTATTATTTCAATGTGATCAATTTTACATTTGCTTTTTAACATGGTTTCAAGAGTAATTTTCTACTTATTCCAAGGTCTGTAAATTGTTTAGTTCAATATCTAGTTCCCAGATACTTGTATCAAAATATGTCTGAGCTTGCACCTATATTTTCACATTAAATTAGACCATTAAACCTAACTTCAAATACTCAATTCAGTGATTCTTTTTCTGGGGGAATATCCAAATTCCTTTGCCACCAATTTTAAAGTCTTCTGGTCACAGTAAGAAGAATTTTGCCTACCAACAGTTCTATTTTAATCAGTTATATAAAGTACCCTGGAGAGAATTTGATTTCACATAGAAAAGATAAGAAAGTGTCAATAATAGTTACTTCTTGATACATCTGAGACAATAAATGATATTTTAAAAGTAGTAATATCAAGATTTTGAGGGTTTTTGCTTATAATTAACTCACAATACTTTTGTGCAATGTGATAGGATTTTTACCTGGTGGCGGATTTGTATAACATAATGGAACAAGCTGGGAATAAACTCAAATCTCATAACACGTCATGCAATTCTATAAGTAGTTTCCTGGAAAATCATTATCATTCTTTTCAATGTAGAATTCAACTTTATTTTACCAGCATTGATATTTCATAAATCAAACATCAGATGTCTTCTATCTTCTACTTCCTTCTGTAAGAAATAAATGATAAATAACTTTTTATAAGTACTGAAACTCACATGAGGCAATCTGTTGAGGGGCAGCCACAATAAGAAAACATGTTGCTAGAAATACTTCTCTATTTATGTCAAAATTTGTAGCATTTTTCTCTGTATATTATCAGAAACAGAGAGGAGTTTTGCCTCAAGTATTTATCTAGTTCTGTTTATTCTCCACCTTAAATGCTAATCTTAGCTTGTTACACCACTATAATTCTCACTGAGTCTTATTGTAATATTCCAAACAACAGATCCAAGCATGAGAAGGAAAACAAGGAGAAATTGCAGGTGATGATTAAAAAAAAAAAAGCAAAAAGAAATTCATGTCAATGTTTGAATGTGAGGCAAGATACACAGTGAAAGGGAGAAAAGAATAAAAGAATATTATAATATGCACATGCAAAAGAATGAAGTTGAGTCCTTATTCTACACAGTTAACTCAAAATGCATTGAAGATCTAAATGTAAAACCCCAAGCCATAAAACTCCTAGCAAAAACGTAAATGAAAATCTTCATGGCATTAGATTTGGCAATAATTTCTTGGGAACAATACCCAAACATAGGCAGCAAATGCACATATAGATAAATAGGACTATATAAACTAAAAATCTTCTGTACAACAAAGAACACAATCAATAGACTGAAAAGGCAACACATGAAATGCGAGAAAATGTTGGCAAATTATTAATCTGAGAAGAAGTTAGTGTCCAGAGTATTAAAAAAAACTATAACTCAACAACAAAAAGCAACCCAATTAAAAATTAGGCAAAGGACTTGAAAAGATGCTTCTCTTAAGAATCATATACAAATGGTCAGCAAACATATGAAAAAATGCTCCATAGCACTAACCATTAGAGAAATGCAGATCAAAATCACAGTGAAATACTACTGTATAGTTACCAGAATGGTTAATATCAAAAGGACAGAAAACAAGTGTTGGTGAGGATGTGGAGAAATTACAAACCTTATGCACTGTTGGTGAAATTTTCAAATAGAGCACCTGCTGTAGAAAACACTATGGTGGTTCCTGAAGAAATTAAAATTGTAACTTTATATTACACAGCAGTCACACTTCTGGATATACAGTGGTCCCTTGATATCTGTGGGAGGCTGCTTCCAGGACTTCTAGAGAATACCAAAATTTTTGAATGTTCAAGTCCTTGATATAAAATAGCACAGTATTTGCATATAACCCATCACATCCTCACATACACATTAAATCATCTCTAGATTACTTATAATATGCAATATAATGTAAATGGTTGTTATACTATTTCATTTAAGGAATAATGACAAGAAAAAAATGTACACGATCAGTAGAGGTGCAATATTTGTTTTCAAACACTTTGATCCACGGTTGATTGAATCCACAGATGGAAAACCCATGGATATAGGGGCCAATTTTTTAAGTATCTAAAAAATTGAAAGCAAAGGTCTAGAAGAGATATTTGCATACTCATGTTCATGACAACATTATTCACAATAATCAGGAGGTGGAAACATACAAATGTCCATCACTGGATAAGTGGCTAAACAATATGTGGTCTATACACACAATGAAATATTATTCAGCCTTAGAAAGGAAAGATTTTCTTTCACATACTCCAACATGATTGAACTGTGAGGGCATTATGGTAAGCAAAACAAGCCTATCCCAAAAGGACAAATACTATATTGTAGCCGCAGGAGGGAGCGGGGGCCACCCGAAGAGGATCCCAGTTTCCTGATCGGAGGTCCTTGGCCTATCTTACCCAGATGGGGAAAGGGGGAGCCAGAGGCATAGTGAGCTTACCATTTGAATATCATGGACCCAAGGCGGGGGGAGGCGGTGGGGGAGAGAGAGAGAGAAGAGAGAACCTCCCATGCTGGGGTGTGTGGTGTGTGTGTGTGTGTGTGTGAGAGAGAGAGAAGAGAGAGAGAGAGACAGAGAGAGAGAGAGAGAGAGAGAGAGAGAACCTCCCATGCTGTTGTGGGAGGGGGAATCCCAAGGGGATATCCCTATTGATAAGGAGCAGCAGAGTTTCCACCGGGAGTTACTCCCTCCTCATTCATGTTCTCCTTCAATGAGAGGAGTTCTTTCAAACTTCCTCTGGAGAGATCTTTTTTTGTTTTCCTTAACACAGTCCCTTAATATGATTCTATTTATATAAGGCATCTGCAGCAGTCAAACTCAGAAACAGAATGATGGTTGCCAGAAGCTGGGAGGAAGGAGAAATGGGGAATTGTTGTTCAACAGGTATAGAGCTTCAGTTTTGCAATATGGGAAATTCTAGAGATAATGCACAACAATGTGAATATTCTTAACACTACTGAAGCATACGCTTTAAAATGGTAGATTTTCTCTTATGTGTTTTTGTACCACAATAAAAAATTTTTAAAAGAATGTTGCATAATTCAACATGCACTAACCAATATAGATGATTCTGCCAAACTTTTCATTATGAAGAAAATTGATTTAAAGTGAATTAAAAAATGTATCTTCACAAATTTTTTAAAGAATAGTGTAATGCAAAAGTATTTTTTATAGTGGAAGTCAGTAACATACACAAACTTAGAGTTTGAAAAATCTGGATAATTGTTACATTATTTTGAACAAACAGGCAATTTGGCAAACCGAAAAGATGTTCATTTTATCCTAAATGTTATCTACTTATATTAGCTTTTGAGAGACATAGAGCGTATTTGTATTTTATTTTATATCCTAACTAGAGTTTTGATCATTTTATGCTTCTAATATTTTCAATTGTACAACTGTACATCTAGCTCTTTATCCATCCATCCATCCACCATGCTGTCATGTACATAATTTTTATAATATATAATTTTCCTCTTTTTCTTCTGTCTACATTGCAATGCCTGTGAGTTATTATCATTGCCATGTATTCCCAAATATCTTAATTTTCTAAGAACTTAAAGAATGACGAAGAAGATTCATTACAATTTTTAAGAATTACCATAATATTTGATGATATTGTGAGACAAATCTTATAATTTTTTACCTAGCTATCAAATCTCCGAAATGATAAGGGACAGCAAACTTGACTCTTACCCTAAACTAAATGAAAAGGGAGCTTTTCATTTAGTTTTCTTAAACTAAATGAAAATTAAATGAATCATGATCCAGCTCCCTTTTCATTTAGTTTAAGAAAACTAAATGTGGATCATGATTCACAATGGATGATCTTCTTTTTCACTAATAACAACTATTGCATGTGCCATTCTTCACACCAGTTACTGTATTAGGACAACCACATTTTTTGTACAGTGGTCTCTAGCACATGTTTTGAAATTTACCCTCCAAAGGCCATCTGCTATAAATGGGCTGCAGTGCAGTTAATGAATATTTTATTGCTTTCTCTCCTTTTTCTGATCTAGAATAGAAAACAGGGGGGACAATGTGAAGTGTCAAAGTGACAGAGATGTTTCACTGATCCACTCATTCTCTGAAAGTATTTTGTTAAGTATATGTGTGTATTTTATGTAATCAATTTACTAATGCAGATACATATCAGGAAAAACATGAATAACTCAATATTAATATGTCTAATTTTTAAGCTTAATTTCTTCCATTATAAGCTCACCACTTTTGGTTAACTTGAAATAAGGTAGTCATTGACTGGATGAATGAATCTAACAGGTCATATGGTCTCTAGAAAGTCAAATGTTTTGAGAAAATCTGTAGTGAATTACTCACCGCACACCATATTTCTGTTGTCACTAGTAGATCATCTTTGCCTTATGCCCATGTGAAACAGTGCTAAATTTCTCAGATTGTTATTTGTCTACCAGAGAATTAATGAGAGATCCAGGTCAATTCTGGGGCATTACCCTGCCCCGTGCCTCCTTTCTGGGATAATTCACAAAATAACTCTCTTACTATCAGTAACCCAGTTACTATTGAAACATCACCCCTTTGCCCTCCAGCAACTTCATATATGTTTTCCATGGTTTTAAAAACAGATTATCTAAAATATCGTGTGAAATTTGACAAGTTTATATAGCTCTGGCCACATGGTGCAATTAAAGGAGAACACTTTTTAAAGATCTAGTATGTGTCCAATATCACGTTAAACATTTTAGATGTATCGTCTCATTTTATCCTCACAATCACACTAATATGTATGTACTTAACGATTCACAGTATGTGCTCATGGTTCACAGCTGCATACCTCTCCAGGAATTCCCTCAGCTGAAGGTAGCTCCCTTACTTCCTGGTAGAATAAAGGAAGAGAAGAGCAAGGAGTTCAGAATGATTGAAGAGGTATGCCAGGAACTTGAGTCATGCCAAGCAGCTGAAGTATTATTCCCTAGGCCATTGTACTTAGAATTAAGTAATACATATTAGTTGACATAAAATGTAAATATTGTTAACTAAGTTAAGATATTTCTTAATTTGAACTTGTGGATGTTCAAGTTAAGATAGACCAAACAATTTATTCAAGGCCGCACAGCTACTAAGTTAAAAGTTAGGTTAGTCTAATGCAAAAGTCTATACATTTTCTATTACATCATGTGGATCCCAGGTTAATATTGATAGCCCTTTACATTATGAATTAAATTAGAGTTACAGTAGAAAAATTCATTGCATTTCTAAAATAAAAGTAGAAACTGAAAGAAAAATTTGAGTTCTTATTATATAATGAATAGTATGCAAGTTTTCCAAATGCTTTCAAATAGTTTCTACTGATACCTTAAGATAAAATTAGATAATTTCTACAGATAAATGTGATAGATATGGTTAGAATTCTGAGCTCTAGACTATTTCTAGTTAAAATTGTACATATTTTTCTCAATTAAGGTGCATAATTTATTCTTTTAACCTCATATAAACATAAATATGTAGGTTTTGCTTTTAGATGGATTAAATCATTTTTTATTGATAAATTAATCTATCCAAATATTTGCTGAGTATATACTATATGCCAGGAACCCTTTTAGATATGGGAGTTGAGCAGTAAATGAGAAATATATGTGCCTATGAATTTCTATTCTACTGATTTTCATCTCTGGAACAAACTCACATACTAAGTTGAAATACATTAGAGTTACAGACAATATGCCTATTCAATAACTGTTTTCTGTCATTAGTTTGATTTAAGTTGTTGAGATCATCAAAACATCAAACCTAAGGTATATTTTAATCTACTTATTGGTAAAACAATTTCTTTAATTTTTTTTTTATTTCAAGAATTGAGTAGAAACAAAGCTGAGACAGGTTTTACCTCCTCAGTCAACAAATAACATAAACAGCAAATTCGCAGGTGAAGTAAGTGGCGGTGTTGCTGAACCTCGTTTAATGTTTTTGGTAATCATATATCTTATGTTCTTTTGTTTTCTTATCTCTATTTCTGTAGCTAATGCCTACGTCGTGGGTTTACATGGATCTCATTATCTCTCAACGTCTTTACATTCACCCTTTTTTATATTTATTTTCACTCATTGATCTTGCTTTTTCAGTTTCTCCATTATTTCATTACTTCTGAATTCATGGCAAAAAGGCTTCAAATCCATTGTGTATGTGAAGGTGTCTACTACATGCAGTTACAATGCTGTGATAGAGTACTGTGATGTTTCAGCACCTACGTTGAGCCATTACAAATTTTGTTCAGGTCTTAAAATTCATTATTATGTATATATGAATATTCTTTATTTTCTTATTACTTGAACAAAATTTAAAAGATAGAAAAATATAGAGAATAAGGGAGAAATTCTCCTACAAAATGCAATATACTCATATAAAAATTTTCCTCAGTAAAAAGTGGACAGACCAGAAACAAAAAGGGGAAAAATAAGTAATTTTCACAAAAGTTAATTTAGCTGCTGCTTCTTTAACTTACACACACACGTGCATAAAAATTGAAAAACTATTGTTAGGTAGCAAGTAGACTTTTTAAACCTTTGCTGCTGGTAGGTAATTGACAGAGGAGGGGACCTTTGACTAAAAACTTTTGGGTGCAAGAGATGGAGTTGTTTTCTTCCTGTCAAACCCACTGAATCAAAGAAAATGTCTTTAAAAATCTTCCCTAGTACTTGACTTACTTTCAGAATTGGAAAACTTAGCCTAAAATTGAAATTGTTTTTGCCTATAGGTGTGCATTAGAAAATAGAAATAGAAATAGCCTGTGATATAGAATTTCAATTGGTGAATACTCTACACTTTTAAAGTCAAAACTTTGTATAATATGCTATTAGCTTATTGAAATTCACACAGGGAAGCAGATAATTGACATGAATTGAGACATAACTGATGTTCATTTAGTGACATCACCAGATGATTAAAGGAGAAATAGCCAACACCAGAACAATGACAGAGATATTCTGCATAGCTACACCTCAGTTAAAGTACAGACAAATATTGAAACAGAATTTATTTATATGTTGGGGGAAGCAGCAAAGGAGAAAGGACTTACAGAGTGCCTACATAAATTGGTTATGAGTAACATTTAAACTGGGAACAACAAACCACAGCAAACTGCGGGAGTCCTCTGGGGGAGGCAAACTTCTCCATGCCTCATGTTCCGGTGCAGGGTGACCTAGGCTCTGTTACCCTAAACACTCTACTCAAGGACATAAAACCCCTTCACAGCACTAAGACATAACCAGACTTGTAGCCTCCTTGTAAGGCCTGCGTTCCACCAGCTGTACATAGATAATAGGCAAAAGATAACCACATGTTCTTGTTTTTGTGAAACTCCCAAACCACCACTGTTACCAATCTTTAGAATGACACACCAGTTCTGGCTCACTGATTAAGTTCCAGCTCAATGATTCACCCCACCATCATGTTACCCTCACCCCACCATCACTCAACCACCTACCCTTCAGATCAAAGTGATTGTAAACAATAAACAGTGTGGAAGTTCAGAGCTCAGAGCCTTCACTGCCTCCAGTAATAAGTGATGGCCCCCTGGTCCCACTTTCACTCTTAATCTGTCTTTTTCTCAATCCTTTGTCACCACCCAATTCAGGATACCCATGGGTGATGTGGGGGCTGTTTCCCTACATTTATATATTCATTTCTTGGGATTGTATAATTTATTGAAATCTGGGAACTATGATAGGTATCAGCAATATAGCAGTGAACAAAACAAACACAATAAAAAGAACAAATATAGTGGTATACACACTACATAGTGGTAGCACACACTGCCTACCCAGTACTTACTGGTCCTTGTTCCTTAGTAAAAACAAAAAACAAATCCCGAAAACTCTATACTATTGGGACCACTAAAGTACTCAGATAATAATGACACTTTCCATCCTCCCTTTCAAATAAACATGTCCAGTGAAATAGAAGCCAATGAATGAGTTTTTCAAGAAACTTATTCAGCTGGGAAGTATATTCCTCTACACCTGCTCCTTTTTCCATTCTTCTATCCAAAATATGAATATAATGTCTGGAACTGAAGCAGCCATTTTGAGACCATGAGAGAACTGGAAGATAGAAACAATATTTGAAAATGTAAAGCAGAAAAATGGAGCCTAGTTCTCTGGTAAATTCTCAGAGTAATTGTAGAAGTTCCGAAAAACTTGTCTCTGAGTTCCTTCTGCATGAAAAATAAAATCATTTATTCATCTTACCGAAGTTATTATCACTTTGGTTTTGTAAAATATGAAGCACTTTCTAATCTTGTCAGATTACTACAAAATAGAGAAAATGCATTACTTCTAACACAAACATGAATTTATATACACACTGAAATGTTATTTCAGATAGGGGCTTGGTTATTTTCAACCAAATCCTCCATGTAACCCTACCACCACTCCAGGTTTACAAAGCTCTCTGTTGAAAGACTGCTTTCCTAAGAAGATATTTAAAGTATTTTAAGAAAAAATTTCTAACTAGAGAATCTGGTTGACCATTCTAAGCAGTTTTTGGTGTTCAGGATGGATGAACTAGCCAAGAGCCTCTTACTAAATAAATTCCAACGTAAACTGCTCTTGTGTTATGGTTTCTTGTGTCAGCTTTGCTTTTAGCTTCACCATTTTCTAAATTTTTATAACACATTTTTATATTAAAATTCATTATTTCATTAACTACCCTTTATAATTTTCTCTCTTCAGCAGAATTACCTTGCAACAAGAACACTATTTCTTCATACTGTTTCAGTGGCCATGCTCAGACTAGGACAGGCCACTCAGTTATTAACTAGGCGACTCTATGATCCAGGGATCCTTGTTCAGTGAATAAAACATGGTCTTGTCATTTTTATAGGAATATTTTGATTTTTTTTTTTTTTTTTTTAGTGTTTCTATCAGTATGTCTTATAGGGTAAATATGTTTTATAACAACATTTAAGAGTTTCATCTTTTGTTGCAATTTACAAAAGCATTTTTAGAAGAGTGTCTTTAGGGGGGAGTTTAGTGATATATTTAGCAACATTACTCAACATGTTGCCCTTTCATTCTTTCATTTAACACATCTTTCTTGTACTCTCTATGTAGCAGGCACTAATCTAAATTGGAGGAGAGAAAGGGGCAGACAGGACAGGAGTGAGTAAGGCAAAGTCTACACCACAAAAAGTTCACATTCTAATTGGGAAAGCAGACTATAAACAAGTATGCAAATGCATGATGTAATGCTACATGGTAAAAATAAAATGGATAAAAAGAGTAAATAGTAAGAATAAAAAGTTCTTGTAAGAAATTAAAGTAGGATAGGAGAGGAGAGAATAGGATAAGAATTATTTCTATGTGGAAGGTAGCAAAACCAGCCACAAAGAGATATGGAAAAAATGGATTCCATGGCCTCAGTTAGATATAAGCCAGGTTTATTTCAGAAATAGGCAGAAGGCAAGTGTAGCTGGAGGGATGTGAGGGAGAAGGGTAGAAGAGAAGTGCCCAGAGGGAAACAGATGGTGCAGGACCTTGGAGCTGAAAATAAGAATTGCATTTTACTCCAAGGATAATGATAAGTTACTGGAAAGTTTAATCAGGGTAATGCATTATCAGATTTATTAATATTAATTAAATTGTTCCTCTGGCTACTGAGTGAAGGGGAAAATATTTGAGATGCTGAGTAGAAACTGGGAGACCAGGTAAGAGAGAAAGAATGTAGTTCAGGTGAGGTATAATGTACATTGGACTGGGAGGGTTGTGGTGAGGAGTGAAAAGGGAAAATTCAGAAAATATTCAGCAAGTAGAACTGACAAGACTTGCTGATGTAGTGGGTGTGTGGTGGGCAGTGTTTATCCCACAGTCAACATACAGAGCAAATAAAATCCCAGAGTGGCAACCTCAACACACTGAGGTATTGGATAAAATATTTTTGTTTTATCCTGAGAAAATGCAGCTTTCCTTAAAAGAGTTGGCCTTTCAACACAATGACCTGTCAGAGAATAAAGGGAGTCACAGAATCCTTTGTGAAGAATTCTTAGCTAATGATTTTTTAAATGGCTAATCAAGAAGTAGAGAGAGAATAAACAAAAGATGGTAATTTTATAATAAACACTATTTTATGAACAGTGTAAATGATCTGATTTCTAAATCACAAATGTTACAAATTTCTTTTTTTATTTTTTCTCAGACTTTCATTTTGTCCCTGGGCAACTGGCAATTTTAATTATAGTAAGAAAAAACAAAAAACTTTTGACAACTTAAAAATGTATAAGACTAGATCGGTTAAGTTGAAAGTATTCTCTCAGAGTAGGATGCTAGCTATATTTTATTTGAATTATCAGGTATTATCAGAAATGTAGACATTTGGAGAAAGAAGTGCATATCAGAAAATTGACAGCTTTGTGGATGGCTTGAAAGGTAGGAATAAGATGTATTTTTTAAATACACCAGAGAAAAGGACTGAAGCTTCCCAAATGCAGAGAACTCGGTGATTACGCATATTATCAATAGAGTCTGACAGGAGGCATGCAATAAGAGTTTGGGTATTTCATACAAAGATGCTATTGCGCCAGACATATAAACACACGTCCAATTTTCTCTTTGGGTTTGATGAGTTTGACACAGTTCTTCCACAGTCAACAAGACTAGGATTTAACGGTATTATTATTGATTTTACTGATTTTACTGGAAACATTTATCTGGAATATGGCTGGTTTGTAACAGATCACAGAGAGAGGTGAGTCAGTATGTGATTGATAGATAAGCAGATAGACACTGAAACAACTGTGACTAGATTGTTGCAGGCAACTGGAAATTGAAAATATTTAATGTGTCACTATATTACATTTCTGGATTTGTAAATGATAGCTTTCAGACATTCTTTTCAATTTTAGAAATTAAAGATCAAAAAGGAACTGATGAATACAAAGATTGAAAGCTTATTTGATTGAAAACACCAACATTTTAGCTCTCAATTCCCATTAAAAGTCTCAGTGTAGGAAACTTCTAAAAATGAAGCATGATCAAAGATCATGAGCAATAAAAGTTTTTGCCAGAGAAAGCCTGACCTTTCTAACTTAAGCTAGGCTATCAGGTTCACTGGGGAGAATAGTAACTCACAGTTGGAACTTGAATTTATCAAGTAGGGACTGTGCATTAAAATAATTCCATTTAGTGTTCAATCAATCCTAAGATGTGGTTATTATTATTGACATTTCACAAGATAAGGAAGGCAAACATCATCTGGAAGTGAAGAGGTGGAAGTATGATGCAAACTCATACTCTTCATGATATTTGTACATCCTTCTCTCAGTAAGTCTCTTTGTTAGCAGTAGAGAATCTCCTATCAGTTAGAAAGAAATGATTAAGAGGCAGATTTCAGCTCTGAAGGTAAAAGGAAGCACCTTCTTTCTACCTATTAAAAATTCGCAAATTAAATGAACTTTCCAAGAAGGTATTGAGATCTCATGTCTATGATTATATTTTGTAACGATGATGAAATAAAAGATTAGGAATGGGATTGTATTACTAAATTCAATGTATTATAAAAAGGGAGTAGGGTAGGCAGATGTCATTGCTAACAGCACCCAAGGAAGATCAGGAAAGTTTGGACTCTATCTTCTTTACCTCTGTGCGGAGACTCCAAAATCATCACTGTTCATCTTCCATTGCCCTGCAGAGCAGTAAGGGTTGAAACTGAAGGCCAATTGTGAATACTATCCACTGGGAGCTTCTTATGAATTGACTTGTGTTTCTCAGATAATAAGTAACACATCAGTTAGCTTCTGGCCTCAAGGAGTGCTACTTTCATCTCCCGAAAGCTTTGAAAGAGATTTGATACCTGATGGCATCTTGACAAAAGCACACTCCATCTTCTGATGAAAACTGAACCAAAATTGTTGATATGACTAGGGACTCAGAGTACTCTAGATTGTTTGGAGTCCTGTATAAATACACTTAAGAGACAAAAAAATTGCTTCCTTAATCTAAAGACAAATGCCCTTAGTTCATAGATACTGCTTACTCTGCCAACGCATCAGAGCTATACTAGTTGTACTGCTATTTTCTGAGAAGTTGTTTTTTCTCTAATGTTTTTTCTTTTTGATCTTCACCTATAGTTCTGTTGGGCTTATTTGTAACTTCTGTATCCATAAATAAATAATTGCTGTGCCTCTAGCATTAAATAATATCTATCTATTTAATATTTTGAGTCATCATTTTTATTGTGACTACTGAAAATGACTGGGAATTAACAGAAGGTAGCAGATTTCTAAAAATGCCTTTGAAATATGGCTATTTGTCTCTGTCCTCCCACCTTTTCAAATAAATGGATTTTATATCTTTATTATCAATGAGTATTATATGATCTAAACACTGTTAAACTAATATATGTGTGTATCTATCATAAGAAATAGAGAAAATATTTATTACAACTATTGGCTAGAATGTGGAGCAACTGGAACTCTCTTACACTGCTGGTTGGAATACAAAATGTTTTAAATAAACACTTTGGTTAATAGTGTGGTAGCATCTTAAATTTTTAGGTGAACACCTACCAAATAATCTGTTATTCCGCCTTTAACTATTTGTCCAAGAGAAATAAATATACTTTTCTATCCAAGATTCATATGAAAAAGTTCATAGTAGCTTTATTTGTAATAACTCCAAACTGGAAACAACATAAATGCCCAAATACAGGTGAATGGTTAAAAAAAATATATGTTCTATCTATACAATGGAATACTATTCAGCAATTAAAAGGAATGAATTATTGATGAAGACTACCATGTGGATGAATCTCAAAATTATTATACTGGTAAAAGAAGTATATACTGTGTGATTATATTTATATAAAGGTCTTTCAAACTAGTCTACAGTGACAGGAAGCAGATCAGTGGTTGCCTGGGGAACCAACTGGAAGGGAAGAATGGGCATGGGAAAAGGAGGGATTATTAAGGAACAAAAGGAAAATTTGAGGGTTGACACGTAGGCTTATTTTCTTGATTTTGGCAAAGCTTCTCTGGCAAGTATGTATTTCTTTGACTATACACCCAGTAATTGGGCTGCTCTATTTTTAGCCCTTTGAGAAATATATGTATTATACATATAATATTATGACATGTATTATATATATTACATTATAATTCTGAATTAAGGATGGAGTCAACATTTAAGGAGGATTTTTTTTTTGAGACGGAATTTCTCTCTGTTGCCTAGACTGGAGTGCAGTGGCGCGATCTTGGCTCACTGCAAGTTCCGCCTCCTGGATTCAGGGTTCAAGCGATTTTCCTGCCTCAGCTTCCCAAGTAGCTGGGATTACAGCCATGCACCACTATGCCCAGCTAATTTTTGTATTTTTAGTAGAGATGAGGTTTTACCATATTGGCCAGGCTGTTCACTAACTCCTGACTTCCAGTGATGTGCCTGCCTCAGCCTCCCAGAGTGCTGGGATTACAGGCATGAGCCACCATGCCTGGCCTTAAGGAGGATTTTTTATAGCTGAGTAGAATCCAAATTGATCGAAGAGGAAGATGGGGATAAAAATATAAGAGAAAGAGTAGTTCCAAAATGTTATTTAAAAGCAGAGTGACCAGTTTTGGTACTTTCCAGTTTTAGTACTGGAAGTCCCATGTTGCTGTGGTCTGAATGTTCATGTCTCCCCCAAATTCATATGTTGAAATCCTCACTGCAATGTGATGATATTAGGAGGTGAGGCCTTTGGGAGTGATTGTATCATGGGGGTGGAGCTCTCATGAACAGGATTAGTGCCCTTAGGAAAGAGGCTCCAGAGAGACCCTTCACCCCTTCCTCCATGTGAGGTTAGAGTGAGCAGATGGTTGTCTATGAGGAAGAGGGCCCTCACCAGACATCAAATTGCCAGTGCCTTGATTTGGGACTTCCCAGCCTCCAGAGCCATGAGAAATAAATTCCTATTGTTTATAAGCTACCTTGTTTATTGTATTTTGTTATAGCAGCTCTCATAGTCTAAGACACATGTCATGGGTAAAGGGCAAACCCAGATGGTTTATCACCTAAAAAACAATCCACACCTTTCCTGCCATGCCTTCTGATTTCACTAACAACAAAACACACCCAGTTCCATATGCTCAGCCTAGGTGTCAGCTTTAGGAAATATTAGGCAGCTTTTCCCATATCTACCACATTTTCTGATAATTGAGGTTTAAGACTCCAAAGTTCCATATCTTTCCCAGTTACCTCCAGCTGCACTTCTCTTACCAAGAGTGATGATTCTTTAAGCCTACTCAGGCCCCAAACTCTTTTACTGTTAAGATGTCAAATTTTGGCCTTTTCCTGATGACCACCTTCCATTCTCTCACCTCTGTCATACCTCATTCTTGCTGAGCTTTCTTGATATTCTCATCAACACCTTTGATCCCTCAACCCTCTTCAGACTCCCCCAACCTGTTAGCCCAGTTCCTGTTTATTGAGACTACCTACATACTAACATTGTTGAGATAAAGCACTTTAGAGACAGACAGGTTAATTTTCATCCACCTCTTCCTATTACTACTATCCATATGAGCTTAAGCAGTAGAATTAACTTCTCTGAATCTGTTTTCTAAGTTGGAAAATAGGAGATAATACTGCTTCCTATTTCATGGAATCCTTATGGGATTAAATGATATCACTCATAAAATAAATTTTTAAAAGAAGCAAGGTTTAAAATTGTATGTACAGTATGATTATAATTTTGTGTAGAAATATATACCAAGTGTGCTTTTCTGTATGACTATTTATAAATGCAATGAAAAAAAGAATAAAATCAAACTCAACAAGGGAGAGCTTTCAGAAGGAGTATGGAAAATGAGAAAAATATGAAGAAAATGATCTCCACATTTTATCTTTGAATTTTGTACATATTATAAGCATGAGCAGAGGTTATTTCAAAATTAAAATATGGAAAAAATTAGGAGAAAAATAAACACATATAAAAATTTCACAGGGGAGTTTACACTTGAATGAGTCTTAAAAACTGGATGCTTCATACCTGGGAAATAAGAAGGGAAAGTATGTTCCAGCAAAGAGTAGTATAAGCCACTGAGTAGATAATGCAATGCTACCAGGACCCTGAGGAAGTTGGAATGATGAGGGACTGGGTGCACTGAGAGAGATGTGGGTGGGAGCATCATAAGAAGTGAGTCTAGAGTCTAGAGACATGGCTGGGGCCAGATCTGGGAGAGTCACCAGATACTAGCTGGAGAGACGGCTGGAGCCAGATTAGAAAGGGTCATCAGAAATGAAGCTGGAGTAATGCCTCAGGCCAAATCTGGATGCCCTATGAATGCAATATTATGGAATTTAAACTTTATTCTCAAAGTCATGGGAAAGCATTGAAGGGTACTAAGAATGAGAAGAATAATGGAAGCTGTATTTTAGGGGAAAAAACTGTATTGAGGATTGATCAGAAGGAGTAGTCAAAGCTGCAGATTGGAAGAGAAAATCACAAGCTTCCAGTAGTCAGAAAAAGAGATGATCAAGTCTTGAACCAAAGCCAAGACCAAATAATATGTTTTTATGCTGTGACTACAATTAACAAGTAACGTTTATTGAGGTAGTTCTTAATAGCTTACGTTCATTTAGCCAAGCTTAAACTAGTTGAACACTGTAAATGGATATCTCAATTATTTCTCACAGTTCAATAAAGTAAATACTGTTAATATTTCTATTAAATAAATGAGGAAACAGAGACTCAGAGAGGTTGATACTTGCCCAAACACATCTATATGATAAACAGTGTCACCAGGATATAATCCATACAGCTTAGTTCCCTGGTCACATTTTCAACCTGCATAGAATAAAGCCTACACCTAAAATGTTCTCAATGGCAAAGAAAAAGTACACCAGACAGAATTAAACAGGTAGAGAAGACATTATTCAAGACTTTTGCAATAGGGAAAAAAGACTAAACTGAACTCCACTGAAAAGACAGGAGGAGTTAGTGAGTTTGTGAGAAAAAGTACTGGAAGATGTTAGGAAGGAGGCTGATCAATGCGATTAGGCCATCTGAGTTTGCTAATTGAAGAAGTTAGGCCCCTATCTTCTCACAGAGACTGGGAAATAGGAGTACAATCTTTTCCTGATGATTATGTTTCAAAGGCATGGCTCCCAGATCCATGAGAAAGACATTCCCAGGTTGTAAAACTGGCCAGGGGCTTGGTGAAGATTTACATATCAAAGGGACAGAAAAACATTATCTTTATTATTTTTTAGATTCAGACGGTACATGTGCAGGTTTGTTACATGGGTATATTGCATTCTGCTGAGGTTTGAGCTTCTGTTGATCCTGTTGCTCAGACAGTGAATATATTGCCCAAAAGGAAGTTTTCAGCCCTTCCCCCTGTCCTTTTGGAGTCCCCAGTGTCCACTGTTCTCATCTTTATGTCCATGTGAACCCAAGATTTAGCTCCCACTTATAAGTGAAACATGTAATATTTGGTTTTCTGTTCCCATGTTAGTTCACATGGGATAATTGCCTCCAGCTGCAACCATGTTGCTGCAAAGGACAAGATTTCATTCCTTTTCATTACTGTGTAGTATCTGTGCAGTATATGTACCACATTTTCCTTATCCAATCCACCATTGACAGGTACCTGGGTTGATTCCATGTCTTTGTTACTGTGAATAGCATGGCAAGGAACATCCAAGTGCAGGTGTCTTTTGGTAGAATGATTTCTTTTTCTTTGAGTATATACCCAGTAATGGGGTTGCTGGGTCAAATGGTAAATCAACAAGTGAAAAGCAAATAACCCAATTAAAACATGGGCAAAGGAGGTGAACAGACACTTCTCAAAAGAAGATATACAAGTGGCCAACATATATATGAATAATTATTCAACATTATTAATCATTAAAGAGATGCAAATCAAAACCACAATGAGATACCAGTTCACACCACTCAGAATGGCCATTGTTAAAAAATAAAAAAATAACAGACTTTGGCATACTTGTGAAGAAAAGGGAACACTTACCCACTGTTAATGGAAATGCAAATTAGTTCAGCCCCTGTGGAAAGCAGTTTGGAGATTTCTCAAAGGGCTAAAATAGAACTACCATTTGACCCAGCAACCCAATTACTTGGTATACACTCAAAGAAATAGAATTCTACAAAAAACCAAGCCGGGCCAGTGTACACCTAAAAGAAACTCCTTCTGCAACCTCAATGGTCTCTCCAGTCCCTAAGATTCTGCAACAAGGTTATCTAATTCATTACATATAATTAGTTATAGTAGTCTTTTTGACACTTTATTTCTGTAGTATCAGCTGCAATGTCTCTTCTTTCATTTTATTTTATTTTTATTTTTTTGAGACAAGGTCTCACTATGTTGCTCAGGCTGGCCTTGAACTCCTGGGCTTAAGCAATCCCAATGCCATGCCTCAGCCACCCAAGTAGCTGGGACTATAAGCATATGCCACCATGCCCACTTTCCTGTAATGTCTCCTCTTTCATTTCTGGTTTTATTTGACTCTTTTCTCTTTCTGGCTAAAGCTTTGTCAATTTTATCTTTTCAAAAAAATCCTCAGTTTTATCACATAATTTCTATTGTTTTTTATTTCCCGTTTTGTTTATTTCTACACTTATCTTCATTATTTTTCCCCTTCTACTAAATTTTGTGGTCATTGAGGTGTAAAGTTAGGTTGTTTATTTGATATAAATATGTTTTTTAATGGAAATAAAAACATATTTATGTTTTTAATTAAAAAACATATTTTTAATTAAAAAATATGTTTTTAATTAAAAACATAAATATGTTTTTAATATGTTTACTGCTATAAATTTCTAAGTATTGCTTTTGCTGCATTCCATAGGTTTTGGTATGTTGTGTTTCATTTTTGTTTTTCTCAAGATATTTTCTGATTTTGCTTTTGATTTCTGCTTTGATCTGTTGGCTGTTCAAGAATATGTTTTTTACTTTCCACCTATTAACAAAACTTTTCCAGTTTTCTTTCTTCTGTTGATTTCTAGTTTCATTCCATTGTGGTCACAAAAGTACTGTGTATGATTTCAATTTTATTAAATTTGTTAACTTATTTTGTGGCCTAACATGTTATCTATCATAAAGAATATTCCAGCTGGGCGTGGTGGCTCACGCCTGTAATCCCAGCACTTTGGGAGGCCGAGGCGGGTGGATCACTTGAGGTCAGGAGTTTGAAACCAGCCTGTCCAACATGGCGAAACCCCGTCTCTACTAAAAATACAAAATTAGCTGGGCATAGTGGTGCATGCCTGTAATCCCAGCTACTCAGGAGGCTGAGGCAGAAGAATCGCTTGAATCTGGGAGGTGGAGGTTGTAGTGAGCCCAGATCGTGCCACTGCACTCCAGCTTGGGCAACAAGAGCAAAACTCCATCTCAAAAAAAAAAAGAATGTTACAGGTGTGCCTGAGAAGAATGTGTATTCTGCTGCTGTTGGATGATATGTTCTGTATATGTCTGTTATGTTCATTTGATCTATGTTATTGTTCAGATTTGCTGTCTCATTATTAAATCTGCCTGGATATTCTATCCTTTATTGAAAGTAGGGATATTGAAGTATTCTAATACTATTGTATTGCCATTTCTCCCTTCAGTTATGTCAATATTTACTTTGTATATTTAGGTACCCTGATTACAGATGCATATGCTTTATAACTATTTTATCTTCCTGGCAAGCTAAACCTTTTAAAATTATGTAATGTCCATCTTCATTTCTTGTGGCAGTTTATTACTTAAGTCTATTTTGTCTGATATAGACATGGCCATCCCTGCTCCCTTTGGATTACTATTTCCATGGAATAACTTTTCTCCATCTTTTAACATTCAGTCTGTGTGTCTTTAAATCTAAAATTATTCTCCCATAGACAGTAAAATGTTGAGTTTTCTTGTATCCATTCAGCCATTCTGTGTCTTTTGATGGGGGGAATTTAATCTATTTACATTTAGTAATGTTGGTAGGTAAGGATTTATTATTGACATTTTATTCTTTTGTCTATTTTTTTAACTCTTTTTTGTCTCTCTTTCTTTATCTTCCTTGGTGTTTCAATGATTATTTTGTAGTGATTTGCTGCATCTATCAACCCATCACCTAGGTATTCAGCCCAGCATGCATTAGCTATTTTTCCTGATGCTCTCCCTCTTCTCGGCCCCTTCCAGCAGGTCCCAGTGTGTGTTGTTCTCCTCTCTTTGTCTATGTGTTCACATTGTTCAGCTCCCCACTGATGAGCAAGAATGTGCGGGGTTTGGTTTTCTGTTCCTGCATTAGTTTGGTGAGGATAATGGCTTCCAGCTCCATATATGTCCCTGTAAGAACATGATCTTGTTCCTATTTATATGTCTGTATAGTATTCCTTGGTATATACACACCACAGGTTCTTTATCCAGTCTATTATTGATGGGCATTTGAGTTGAATCCATATCTTTGCTGTTGTGAATAGTGCTACAATGAACATAATGCATGCATGTATCTTTATAATAGAATAATTTCTATTCCTTTGGGCATATACCTAGTAATGGGATTGCTGGGTCAAACAGTATTTCTAGATCTAGAGCTTTGAGGAATTGCCGTATTATCTTCCACAATGGTTGAACTAATTTACATTCCCTCCAACAGTGTAAAAATGTTCTTATTTCTCTGCAGTCTGACCAGCACCGGTTCTTACTTGACTTTTTAATAATCGCCATTCTGACTGGCATGAGATGGTATCTCATTGTGGTTTTAATTTGCATTTCTCTAATGATCACTGATGTTCATCCTTTTTTCATATGTTTGTTGGTGCATGTATGTATTCTTTTGAAAAGTGTCTGTTCATGTTCTTTGCCCACTTTTTAATGGGGTCGCTTGTTTTTTTATTGTAAATTTGCTTAAGTTCTTGTATATTCTGGATATTAGATGGATAGATTGCAAAAACTTTCACTCATTTTATGGGTTGTCCATTCACTCTGATGATAGTTTCTCTTTCTGTGCAGAACCTCTTTAGTTTAATTAGATCCCATTTGTCAATCTTTATTTTTGTTGCAATTGTTTTTGAAGTTTTTGTCATAAAATCTTTGCCTGTGCCTATGTCCTGAATGGCATTGCCTAGATTTTCTTCTAGAGTTTTTATAGTTTTGAGTTTTACATTTAAGTCTTTAATCAATCTTGAGTTAATTTTTGTATAAGGTATTAAGCAAGGGGTCCAGTTTCAATGTTCTGCATATGGCTAGCCAATTCTCCCAGCACCATTTCTTAAATAGAAACTCTTTCCCCATTCCTTGTTTTTGTCAGGTTTGTCAAAGATCAAATGGTTGTAGATACATGGTCCCATTTCTGATTGCTCTATTCTGTTCCATTAGTCTAAGTATCTGTTTTTGTACCAGTACCATGCTGTTTTCATTACTGTAGCCTTGTAGTATAGTTTGAAGTCAGGTAGTGTGATGCCTCCAGCTTTGTTCTTTTTGCTTAGCATTTTCTTGGCTATTTGGGATAATTTTTGTTTCCATATAAAATTTAAAGTAAATTTTTTCTAATTCTCTGAGGAATGTCAATGGTAGTTTAATGAGAATAACATTGAACTTATAAATTGCTTTGGACAATATGGCCATCTTCAAGATATTGATTCTTCCTGTCCATGAGATGGAATATTTTTTCATGTGTTCATATTCTCTCTGACTTCCTTGAACAGTAGTTTGTAGTTCTCCTTGAAGAAGTCCTTAACTTCCCTTGTTAGCTGTATTCCTGGGTATTTTATTCTCTTTCTAGCAATTATGAATGGGAGTTCATTCATTATTTGGCTCTCTGCCTGGCTGTTGTTGGTGTATAGGAATGCTTATGATTTTTACACATTGAATTTGTATACTGAGACTTTGCTGAAGTTGCTTATCAGCTTAAGAAGCTTTTAGGCTGAGACAATGGGGTTTTCTAGATATAGGATCATGTCATCTACAAACAGAGACAATTTGACTTCTCTCTCTTCCTATTTGAATACTCTTTATTATTTTCTCTTTCCTGATAGCCCTGGCCCAAATTTCTAATACTATGCTAAACAGGAGTGGTAAGAGAGGGCATCCTTGTCTTGTGCTGGTTTTTGAGAGGAAAGCTTCCAGCTTTTGCCTATTCAGTATGATTTTGGCTGTGGGTTAGTCATGAATGGTTATTGTTATTTTGAGGTGTGTTTCCTCAAATCTAATTTATTGAGAGTTTTTAACATAAGGGATGTTGAATTTTATGGAAGGCCTTTCCTGCATCTATTGAGATAATTTTGTGGATTTTGTCACTGGTTCTATTTACATGATAAATTACATTTGTTGATTTGCATATGTTGAACCAGCCTTGCATCCTGGGATTGAACCCAACTTCATCATGCTGAATAAGTTTTTTGATGTGCTGCCAGATTTGGTTTGCAATGTTTTACTGAGGACTTTTTCATTGATGTTCATCAGGAATATTGGCCTGAATTTTTCTTATGTTGTTGTATCTCTGCCAGGTTTTGGTATCAGGATGATGCTGGCCTCATAAAACGAGTTAAAGAGGAGTCCTTCCTTTTCAATTGTTCGGAACAGTTTTAGAAGAAATAAAACCAGCTTCTCTTTGTACCTCTGGTAGAATTCAACTGAAAATCCACCTAGTCCTGTGCTTTGTTGGGTTGGTGGGCTATTTATTACTGCCTCAACTTTAGAACATGTTATTGGTCTATTTAGGGATTCAACTTTTTCCTGGTTTAGTTTTGGGAGGGTCTATGTGTCCAGGAATCTATCCATTTCTTCCAGACTTTTCTTTTTATTAGCATAAAGGTGTTTATGTTCTTCTCTGATGGTTGTTTGCATTTCTGTGGCATCAGCGGCAATATTCCCTTTATCATTTTTTATTGTGTCTGTTTTATTCTTCTCTCTTTCTTCTTTATTAGTATAGCTAGCGGTCTATCTATTTTATTAATTTTTTTAAAAAAACAAATCCTGGATTCATTGATTATTTGAAGGATTTTCTTGTGTCTCTATCTCCTCCAGTTTTGCATTGGTCTTGGCTATTTCTTGTCTTCTGCCAGCTATGGGGTTTGTTTGCTCTTGTTTCTCTAATTATTTTAATTGTGATGTCAGGATGTAAATTTGAGAACTTTCTAGCTTTTTGACGTGGGCCTTTAATGCTATAAATTCCTCCCTTTACACTACTTTAGCTGCATCCCAAAGATTCTGGTGTGTTGTCTCTTTATTCTTGAAGAGATTATTGGTAAATATATAATGATAAATGGTTCAATAGTTTCAAAGAACCAATCTTCAAGCTCTGAGATTCTTTTCTCTTCTTGGCCTGTTCTTGGTTTCTGTCTTAATTTCATTATTTACCCAGGAGTCATTCAGGAGCAGGTTGTTCAATTTCCATGTAGTTCTGTGGTTTTAGTAAATTTATTAATCTTGTGTTCTAATTTGATTGTGCAATGGTCTGAGAGACTGTTATGATTTCAGTTTTTCCGCATTCTCTAAGGAGTGTTTTACTTCCAATTATGTGATCAATTTTAGAGTAAGTGCCATGTGGCACTGAGAAGAATGTATATTCTGTTGTTTGGGAGTGGAGAGATCTATAAAAATCTATCAGGTCCACTTGATTCAGAGCTGAGGTCAAGTCTTGAATGTCTTAATTTTTTGACTGAATGAACTGTCTAATATTGACAGTGGGGTGTTAAAGTCTCCCACTATTATTGAGTGGGAGTCTAAGTCTCTTTGTAGATCTCTAAGAATTTGTTTTACTGAGTGCTCCTGTATTGAGTACATATATATTTAGGGTAGTTAGCTCTTGTTGTTGATTGAACCATTTACCATTATGTAATTCTCATCTTTGTCTTTTCTGATCTTTGTTACTTCAAAGTCTATTTTGTCAGAAACCAAGATTGCAAATTGGTTCTATTTGCTTGGTAAATTTTCCTCAATCCATTTATTTACACCCATGTGTGTCTTTGCATGTGAGATGGGTCTCTTGAATACACCACACCAATGGATCTTGATTCTTTATCCAGCCATTCTGTCTTTCAGTTGGGACATTTAGCCCATTTACATTTAAAGTTAATATTTTCATGTTTGAATTTAATCCTGTCATGATGGTAGCTGATCATTTTACAGTGTTAATGTACTTGCTCCATAGTGACTTTGGTATGTGTACTTCAGTGTGTTTTTGTAGTGGCTGATAACAATTTTTCCTTTCCATATTTAGTGCTTCCTTCAGGAACTCTTGCAAGGTAGGACTGGTGGTGCTGAATTCCCTTAGGATTTGCTTATCTGAAAATAATTTTATTTCCCCTTTGCTTATGAAGCTTAGTTTGACTGGATATGAAATTATAGTTTGGAAATTCTTTTCTTTAAGAATGTTGAATATTGTCCCTCCATCTCTTCTGGCTTGTAAGGAGTCCACTGAGAGGTCTGCTATTAGTCTGATAGTGGACTTTCCTTTGTAGGTGATCTGGCCTTTCTCTCTGGCTGTTCTTAACATTTTTTTTAATTTCAATTTTGGAGAATCTGATTATTATATGTATTGGGGTTGATCTTCTCATGGAGTATTTTATTAGAGTTTTCTGGATTTCCTGAATTTGAAGTTTGGCCTCTCTTGCTAGATTGGGAAGGCTCTCCTGGGTGATATCCTGAAGTATGTTTTCCAACTTGGTTCTCTTCTGTGCTTCTCTTTCAGGTACTTCAGTCAGTCATAGGTTCAGACTTTTTATATAATCCCACAGTTCTTAAAGGTTTTGTTCATTCCTTTTCATTTTGTTTTCTCTAATCTGCCTGCCTGTCTTATTTCAGCATGATAGTCTTCAAGCTCTGAGATTCTTTTTACTTCTTGGTATATTTGGCTATTGATATTTATTGCATTGTGAAGTTCTCATGTTGTGTTTTTCAGCTCCATTAGGTTATTTACATTCCTTTCTGAACTGGTTATTCTGGTTAACAGTTCCTGCAATATTTTATCATGGTTCTTAGCTTCTTCCAAAATCTCCTTCTGTCAGTTCATCCATCTCAGTCTCAGCCCAGTTTTGTGCTCATGCTGGAGAGGTGTTGGCTTTCTGAATTTTTAGTGTTTTTGCATTGTTTCTTTCTCATCTTTGTGAACATACCTACCTTTGATCTTTGAGGCTGTTGACCTTTGCACAGGGTTTTTTTGGGGTCTTTTTGTTGATGTTGTTGTTGTTGTTGCTTTCTCTTTGTTTTTCTTTTAACAGGCCTCTCTTCTGTAGGGCTGCTGTGGTTTGCTGGTGGTCCACTCCAGACCCTATTCACCAGGGTCCCTCCTTCACTTGGTGGTGTCACCTGTGGAGGCTGCAGAACAGCAAGATGGCTGCCTGCTTCTTCCTCTGGGAGCTTCTGATGTTAGTGGGAATGCTCCCGTATAAGGTGTCTAGTGACCCCTGTTTGGGGGAGTTCTCACCTAATTAGGAGACACAAGATCAGGGACTTGCTTAACAAAGAATTCTGGCTGCTTCTTAGCTGAGCGGATATGCTGTGCTGGAGGGAATCACCCTCATCCAGACTGCCTGTACTCTTCAGAGCTAGCAGATGAGAAAGGTTAAGTCTGATGAACCGTGGAGACCGTGGCTGTGCCTCCCACCATGGGCTCCATCTCAGGGAGATTAGAGTTCTGTCTACAAACCCCTGGTTGAAGTTGTTGAAATTCCCACAGAAAGGCTCTACCAAGTGAGAAGGAATGGCTCTGTGTCCCACCTAAAGAAGCACTCTGGCCGTAATCTGCACACAGCTCCTGTGCTGCCCTGTGGGGAATTCCTCTAGGTCCAAACCACCTAATGTCTCTCACATCAGCAGGGGAAAATGACAGACTGGAGCCACAGTGATGGTGGCTCCCCCTCCCCATGGGAGGAAGTATTAGGCAGTCATCTTAGGCAGTTTTGGTCATCTTATGCAGTATCCAGCCTGCAGTTGCTGACTGCAACCCAAGCAACCATCAAGCATCTGCACTGCTTGGTGCTTGGGAACCAAAGTCCTGGTTGCATGGGCTCATGAGATCTCCTGATCAACAGGTTACACAGATCTGTGCAAAGTTTGTCATTTCCCAGGTGGGGTAACACAATGACTCACTGTCTTCCTTGGCTGATGGTAGGAATTCCTCTTGTCCTGTGTGACTCCTGGGTAGGCTGTCACTCTACTCTGCTTTTTCTCACTCTCCATGGGTCACACCAACTGCCTAGTCAGTCCCAATGAAAGAACTGGCTACTTCAGCTGAAAGAGCAGGATTCACTTGCTGTTTTCCTTCTTCTTGGTGGGAACCATTGATGACAGCTGCTTCTGATCAGCCATCTTGGACCCTCCTTCCAGCATCTTTATTCATGAGGTACACAACATTTTGTGGAGTTGGCTAAAAGCTTCTAATTTTTCTGGGTGAATCCAGCATAATCCCCATTGGAAGAATCTATAGGTCACAGTCTTTACAAGATGGGGGTGCTTCCTTCCTCTCATCCTTGCATGTTAATGATATTGCAGCCTCAGCATCAGTTCAGCATGGCTGGGGAGTCCTCAGGAAACTTGCAATCATGGCAGAAGGTGAAGGGGAAGCAAGTCACCCTCTTCAGAATGCAGCAGGTAAGAGAATTTCATTATTTAAAAAGTAAGATTCTTCCCTTTCTCTCTCTGCTCCTTCTGGGACTACTATCATGTGTTTATCAGTTCACATCACTGTTTCGCATAAGTCCCTGGAGCTTTCTTCTCTTTTTAAATTTTTTTTTTTCTGTTTGTACCTCAGACTGGATAATTTTAAATGACCTGTCTTGAAGTTTGCTTGTAGTTTTGCTTGATCAAGTCAGCTGTTGAACCTTTTTAGGAAATTTTTTATTTCAGTTATCAGATTCTTCATTTTCAATTTTTTTTAAAAAACAATATATATTTTCTATCTCTTTGTTGAAATACTCCTTTTGTTTATGTATTGTTTCCAATACTCATTGAGAATTTTTATAATGGTTATTTTGAACTCTTTGTTAGGTAATTCATATGCCTCTGTTTCTTTAGCATTGGTTTCTGAAGATTTACTTATATTTGTTTGCTCTATATTTTCTTGTTTCTTTGTGCTTGACATTTTGTATTGGTGTCTAAACATTTGAAAAAGCCACCTCTTCCAATGTTTATAGATTGGCTTCCTACAGGAGATCTCCACCAGTCAACTCAGCTAAAGATTTTAGGGGGCTCTCAAAATTTTTTTTTGGATGTGACTTCTCTAGATGTGTGCCTGTAAATCTCTATTTAAAGGGATTTTCCAGTTTCTGTTTCAGGAGTTTATGATATCTTGTTTCCTCTGATGTCTCCAGAGTACTGTATATCCTCTGGAGCAGCAGCACACCATCCAACTATTTTTATTTTTTATTCCCAGTATGCTGTGTCCCATCACAGCTCTAAGACAGGAGAGACAAAAAATCAATCCTCAGGCAGCTCCCAAAAATGTCTCAACATTAGATTTATGTTCAATCTTCTCTTTCTCTCCCTAGGGAGAAGCTATGGGCTATGAATTTTTCTGATCATTTCATGCTGAGCTCAGGGGAGGGACTCTGAAGTCAGTGCATACAAGCCCAAACTGTTACCTTTGTTGTCAACTGCCTCCAGGCATGCTGAGTGTGCTGAGTCCCTACAGTTTTCCTTTAGGAGAAGAAGAGTGAAAAGATGAAGGCCAGAAGTCTGAACAGGCTCATGCCAGATGAGTCTTCCTTTATAATGGCAATTCCTTCTTAAATTGCATTGGCCATGGATAGGCACAAAAATGGCCTCAGTTGTGTTAGTCTAGAGGTGCAGTATTTTTAGCTGAGCACATTTCCACCGCCACCCCCCGCCCACACACATACTGCACTTCCTGCAAGATTAGGATTTTATCAAGAAGAGAGAACAGATTCTAGGTGGGCAATCAGCCAAGATTTATCAGAGCTTTATATTTCTCAGCAAAGCACTTATTTTTGCTGAGATTCAGTTTCTTCATATTTGAAATGGGATAGAGTGTCTCATGAGGTTGTTGAGAGGACATAAGACATGTATGTAAAGCAATAAACACAATACCTAACATATAATAAGCATTCAGGAAATTTCAGCTATTACATATGAAAGCTCTTATAAACATAATAATCTATCATATGGTTATACCTCAATTTCCTTGGCAATGCTAATTGAATTTTTGGTTATTTTATATTTCTTATAATTAATAATAAATAATTGTATTTTTATTTAAGATAATGCTTCTGGAAATAATTTGTGTGTAAATTTTTCTTCAGTTTGTGTTATATTCTTAAAAATTAATAGGAATTAAAGTAATGGATCAAGGTGCATGAACATTTTTTTAAAAACTCAATTCTTCTTGATGGTTTGCTCTTCAAAATGCATTTTTTTTTTACACAATTCATTTTCACAACAATTCCCATTTCTTCATTCTAAACTTTACCTCATTGAGGATAGTCATTAGAAATACAATTGCTGGGGGTGGATCCCAAGATGGCCCAATAAGAGGCAGCTCCAGAAAGCAGCCCCCAGCAAGAGAGATGCAGAAGCCGAGTGGTCTCTACAATTCCAAATGAGGTACCAGGTTCATTTTGTGGGTCTGGTTGGACATCGGGTATAAACCAAATAGGGCAAGTTGCAGCAAGGTGGGGCACTGCCCCACCCAGGAGGAGCATGCAACCAACTGGAGGACCAGGGGATCTCCCCCCTCTGGGACTTCGGTTCGGATACAGTGCTCTACCCAAGCCCTCTACAACCCACAGAACAGGAGATCTTCACCAGGCTGAAAAGCCTTTGTGAGCCACCTGAACAGGACAAAACAGCAACTTTGGCACTGGGGCTGTCAGCATAGATCTAGGCAGAAACACTGGTTGATGCTGAGAAAGTCAAAAGCTGGTGGGACGGAGCTACCCCGTCTCCCAGTAAGAAGGGGAACAGAATACTGGGAAACAGCCCAAATGGCAGGACGGGTCCCCCCCACTGCTGCACAAAGCCCAGCAGGCCAAAAAACTCTCACTCCAGAGTAAGGCACCCAGAACATCAATTAGAGAGTGACCAGGAATGCTCCAGCTCAGCAGGCAGAAGGGAAGCCGCCATTACAGAAACCAGCCTAATTTTCCTGAGTAAATAAAAGATGCAGCAGCTCCACTGAATCTGTGGCAGCCCAGCAGTGACTCTATAGGAAGACAAAGGAAAGGCTGACTCCCCCAAGCAGCTACCTGAGATCAAAACTATATAAATCCAAAAGATGGGGAGAAACCAGTGCAAGAAGAATGAAACCATCAAAAACCAGAATGTCTCTCCCCCAACCATGAGTTCATGACTCCTCACCAGCAAGGGAACAAGACAGGATGGAGAACAAATTTGACAATTTGACAGAAGCAGGCTTCAGAAGGTGGGTAATAACAAACTTCTCTGAGTTAAAGGAACATGTTCTATCCCAAGGCAAAGAAACTAAAAACCTTGAGAAAAGGTTAGATGAAATGCTAACTAGAATAACCATCTTAGAGAAGAACATAAACAACTTGATGGAGCTGAAAAACACAGCACAAGAACTTCATGAAGCATACACAAGTTTCAATAGCCAAATAGATCAAGCAGAAGAAAGGATGTCAGAGATTGAAGATCAAATCAATGAAATAAAATGAGAATGCAAGAAAAGAGAACAAAGAATGAAAAGAAATGAACAAAGCCTTCAAGAAATATGGGATTATGTGGAAAGACCTAATCTACACCTGATCGGTGTCCTGAAAGATAACGGGGAGCATGAATCCAAGCTGAAAAAACTCTTTAGTATATTATCCAGGAGAACTTCCCCAACCTAGCAAGGCAGGCCAACATTCAAATACAGAAAATACAGGGAACATCACAATGATACTTCTCTAGAAGAGCAACCCCAAGGCACATAATCATCAGATTCACCAGGGTTAAAATGAAGAAAAAAATGCTAAGGGCAGCCAGACAGAAAGGTCGGGTCACCCACAAAGGGAAGCCCATCAGACTCACAGTGGATCTCTCTGCAGAAACCCTACGAGCCAGAAGAGCATGGGGGCCAATATTCAACATCCTTAAAGAAAAGAACTTTCAACCTAGAATTTCATATCCAGCCAAACTAAGCTTCATAAGTGAAGGAGAAATGAAATCCTTTATGGACAAGCAATTGCTGAGGGATTTTGTCACTACAAGACCTGCCCCACAAGAGCTCCTGAAGGAAGCACTAAACACAGAAAGGAAAAACCAGTACCAGCATAAAAAGAACCAAAAGGTAAAGACCAACAATGCAATGAAGAAATTATGCCAACCAAAGGGCGAAACAACCAACCAGTAATAAAATGGTAGGATCAAATTCACACATTAAATGTAAATGGACTAAATGCCTCAATCAAAAGACACAGACTGGCAAATTGGATAAAAAGCCAAGAACCATCAGTGTGCTATATACAGAAAACCCATCTCACATGCAAAGACACACATAGACTCAAAATAAGGGATAGAAGAAGATTCACCAAGCAAATGGAGGCAAAAAAAGCAGGGGTGGCAATCCTAGTCTCTGACAAAATGGACTTTAAACCAACAAAAACCAAAAGAGACAAAGAAGGACATTACATAATGGTAAAAGGATGAATAAAACAAGAAGAGCTAATGATCCTAAATATATAAGCACCCAATAGAGGAACACCTAGATACATAAGGCAAGTCCTTAAAGACCTACAAAGAGACATAGACTCCTGCACAATAATAGTGGGAGACTTTAAGACTCCACTGTCAATATTAGACAGATCAATGAGACAAAATCAACAAGGAGATCCGGGACTTGAATGAAGATCTGGACCAAGTGAACTTAATAGACATTTACAGAACTCTTAACCCCAAATCCACAGAATATACATTCTTCTCAGTACCACATGGCTTTTACTCTAAAATCGACCACATAATTGGAAGTAAATCACTACTCAGCAAATGCAAAAGAACAGAAATCATAACAAACAGTTTCTCAGACAACAGTGCAATCAAATTAGAACTCAGGATTAAGAAACTAACTCGAAATCTCACAACTTCATGGAAAATGAACACCTGGCTCCTGAATGTAGACTGGATAAATAATGAAACCAAGGCAGAAATAAAGATGTTCTTTGAAACCAATGAGAATGAAGACACAACATATCAGAATCTCTGGGAAACATTCAAAGCAGTGTCTCAAGGGAAATTCCTAGCAATAAATGCCCACATGAGGAGCAAGGAAAGGGTCTAAAATCAATACCCTATCATCAAAATTGAAAGAGTTAGAGGAGCAAGATCAAAAAACCCCAAAAGCTAGCAGAAGACAAGAAATAACTAAGATCAGAGCAGAACTGAAGAAGATAGAGACACAAAAAACCCTTCAAAAAATCAACAAATCCAGGAGCTGTTTTTTTGTAAAGGTCAACAAAATAGATAGACTGCTACTCAGACTAATAAAAAAATAAAAGAGAGAAGAATCAAATAGATGCAATAAAAAAAGATAAAGAGGATATCACCACTGATTCCACAGAAATACAAACTACCATCAGAGATTACTACAAACAACTCTATGCACACAAACCAGTAAATCTGGAAGAAATTGATAAATTCCTGGACACTTGCACTCTCCCAAGACTAAACCAGGAAGAAGTTGAATCCCTGAATAGACCAATAACAAGGGCTGAACTTGAGGCAGCAATTAATAGCCTATGAACTAAAAAAGCCCAGGTCCAGATGGGTTTACAGCTGAATTTGACCAGACTTACAAAGAGGAGCTGGTACCATTCTTTCTGAAACTATTTCAAACAATACAAAAAGAGGCAATCCTCCCCAACTTATTTTATGAGACCAACATCATCCTAATACCAAAACCGGGCAGAGATGCAACTAAAACAGAAAACTTCAGGCCAATATCCATGATGAACATCAACGCAAAAATTTTCAATCAAATATTGGCAAACAGAATGCAACAGCAATTCAAAATCTTATTCATCATGATCAAGTAGGCTTCATCCCGGAGATGCAAGGCTGGTTCATCATATGCAAGTCTACAAATGTAATTCATCACATAAACAGAACCAAACACAAAAACCACATGGTTATTTCAATAGATGCAGAAAAGGCCTTTGACAAAATTCAACAGCCCTTTATGCTAAAAACCGTCAATAAACTAGGTGTTGGTGGTACATATCACAAAATAATAAAAGCTATTTATGACAAAACCACAGCCAATATCATACTAAACAAGCAAAAACTGGAAGCATTCCCTTTGAAATCTGGCACTAGACAAGGATGTCCTCTCTCACCACTCCTATTCAATACAGTATTGGAAGTTCTAGCCAGGGCAATCAGGCAAGAGAAAGAAATAAAAATTATTCAAATTGGAAGAGAGGAAGTCAAATTGTCTTTATTCACAGATGATATGATTGTATATATAGAAGACACCATTGTCTCAGCCCAAAATCTCCTGAAACTGATAAGCAACTTCAGCATAGTCTCAGGATACAAAACCAATGTGCACAAATCACAAGCATTTCTATACACCAATAACAGACAAACGGAGAGCCAAATCAAAAGTGAACTCCCATTCACAATTGCTACAAAGAGAATAAAATACCTAGGAATACAACTAACAAAGGATGTAAAGCACCTCTTCAAAGAGAACTACAAACCACTGCTTAATGAAATAAGAGAGGACACAAATAGATGGAAAAATGTCCCATGCTCATGGTTGGGAAGAATCAACATCATGAAAATGGCCATACTGCCCAAAGTAATTTATAGATTCGATGCTATCCCCATCAAGCTACCAATTACCTTCTTCACAGAACTGGAAAAAGCCACTTCAAACTTCATATGAAACCAAAAGAGAGCCCACATAGCCAAAACAATCCTAAGCAAAAAGAACAAAGCCGGATGCATCATCACACTGCCTGACTTCAAACTATACTACAAGGCCACAGTAATCAAAACAGCATGGTACTGGTACTAAAACAGAGATACAGACCTAAGAGGCCTAAGAAGCAACACCACACATCTACAATCATCTGATCTTTGACAAACCTGAAACAACAAGCAATGGGGAAAGGATTCCCTGCTTAATAAATGGTGTTGGGAAAACTGGCTAGCCATGTGCAGAAAGCAGAAACTGGACACCTTCCTGACACCTTACATTAAAATTAACTCCAGATGGATTAAAGATCTAAACATAAGACCTAACACCATAAAAACCCTAGAAGAAAACCTAGGCAAAACCATTCAGGACATAGGTACAGGCAAGGACTTCATGACTAAAACACCAAGCAATGGCAACAAAAGCCAAAATAGACAAATGGGATCTAATTAAACTCCAGAGCTTCTGTACAGCAAAAGAAACAATCATTAGAGTGAACCAGCAATCAACAGAATGGGAAAAAATTTTTGCAATCTACCCATCTGACAAAGGGCTAATATCCAGAATCTACAAAGAACTAAAACAGATTTACAAGAAAAAAACAAACAAACCCATTCAAAAGTGGGCAAAGGATATGAATAGACACTTTTCAAAAGAAGACATATATGAGGCCAACAAACATATGAAAAAATGCTCATCATCACTAGTCATTAGAGAAATGCAAATCAAAACCACATTGAGGTACCATCTCACATCGGTTAGAATGGTGATCATTAAAAAACCTGGAGACAACAGATGCTGGAGAGGATGTGGAGAGATAGGAACACTTTTACACTGTTGGTGGGAGTGTAAATTAGTTCAACCATTGTGGAAGACAGTGTGGCGATTCCTCAAGGACCTGGAAATAGGAATTCCATTTGACTCAGCAATTCCATTACTGAGTATATACCCAAAGAACTGTAAATCATTCTATTATAAAGACACATGCACACGTATGTTCATTGCAGCACTGTTTACAATAGCAAAGACCTGGAACCAATCCAAATGTCCATCAACAATAGACTGGATAAAGACAATGTGGCACATATACACCATGGAATACTATGCAGCCATAAAAAACCATGAGTTCGTGTCCTTCATAGGGACATGGATGAATCTGGAAACCATCATTCTCAGCAAACTGACACAAGAACAGAAAACCAAACACTGTATGTTATCACTCATAGGCAGGTGTTGAACAATTAGAACACATGGACACAGGGAGGGGAGCATCACACACTGCGGTCAGTAGCAGGGGGCTAGTGGAGGGAGAGTGGGGGTGTGGAGGGTGGGGAGGGATAATGAGGGGAGAAATACCAGATATAGGTGATGGGGGAATGAAGGCAGCAAACCACCTTGCCATGTATGTACCTATGCAACAACCCTACATGATCTGCACATGTACCCCAGAACCTAAATTACAATTTTAAAAAAAAAAGAAATAAATACAATTGCTATTATGATGGGTGATATGGCAGACTATTACCTACTCATCGAAGCCCAGTGTCTCTTCTTCTTGGGGATACTGCTTATCTATCTTTCTTGTCTGTCCTTGCAGATAGGTATGTTCATGTCACTGAGTTCTAATCAGCAGAATATGAGTAGACATGATGTACACCATTTCCAGGTTCTCAAAATTCTCTCACATATATCTCTCTATATTCTTCTCCTCTTTTATATAGCTGGGATGGGAACAATGATGATGACTTTGGACACTGCATATTGAACAAGACAAGACTCCTTCAGCTGGTCCCTGGATCAGCCCCTGAGATCTCTTTCACCTGAATCCTACTATCTTGCCTTCCCATAAAATAATATTATATGAGCAAGAAATAAACTTCTATTACATTAGCTTCTAATTTTGGGCCCACATATCTTCAAGGGGTCTATAGATTGAATTCAGGGGGATCTGTGAACTTGGAATGGGAAAAAATATGATTTTCACTGTCTTTCTTATGTCAATTTAGCATTTTCTTCTGTTATGAGTGTAGGCAACAATCCAGTATTAGCAGTACCTATGAAAAGTCTTTTTGTATCACACTACAATTGTAGCAAATATGTGAAATTTAATTCAAGATTCAAAAAATATAGTAGTAATATACCTGCTAGTATATTTTGTTATTTGGTGTTTTAATAAAGAAGCACCTCTATTATTATATCATAAATCATTTTAATATTTTAGCACTGCATTTCAATGTAATTAGTTTCTTTTGAAACAAAAATATTAATGTGTTTAAAAACATTATTTTGATAATGTGTTCACATGGACATACAGAGTGAAATAATAAAGGTTGGAGACTCAGAAAAGTGAGAGAGTGGAAGGGGAATGATGGAGGAGAAATTATTTAGCAGGTACAATGTATACTATTTGGCTTATGATTTTCCCAAAAACCCAGACTTTACCACCACACAATATATCCATGTAACAAAATTGCATTTGTACCCCTTAAATCTATAAAAATAAAAAATATATAAAATAAAAAGAAATCAAAACTTATTTTGAGAAGGGTTTCTAAGCTTCACCAGACTGCTAAAGTGGCCCTGGTATAAAAAGTTTACAAACGTTTGTTTATATTATGTTTGAGCCATTTTACAATTCGGGATATTTTTATTATACCTTTTAACATCACCCTAATTTATAGAAGCAATGAATGGTATTTCTGGGGATTTAGGCATTAGTCATTACATATACATGAATTCATACACAAATCCTGTGAGGATATAATATTTATTGCAAACATTTTTACCAGTTATTCTTTGTCTTAATTTTTTAAAGTTTGATGTATAATATTCAACTGTGTTGATATGGTCAAACATATGAATCTCACATAATTTTTATATAGCTTTCCCATTTAAAAAATTATTCCTCAACCAAAAAAGCAGTTACAAGGTGTTAAAACCAGTCACCGAGAGCGTCAGGTGAGGGAGGCAGGGAGAGCGGGTGCAAAGGAAGTGCTGGAATCTGTTTTGGCTGTGCCCAATCCTGGGTGGGTCGGGAGGCAGTGATGTGAAGAGCCTAACCATCAGACTGTAAGAAAAGAGAAGCCATGTTTCGAAGACCTGTATTAGAGCTAATGAGAGCTCTAATTTTGAAAATACTTGGCATCACCTCTTAGGTGCTTCATCAGTTTATAAGACATGTGTCTGAAACAACTACCAGTTTGGTTTTTGAAAGATCCCAGAATTGTGTGCAGTTACTTGGGCAAGTGGGTCAGGACGCTGTCTTGAGACAGGTGGAAGGAAAAAATCCAGTCACAATATTTTCTCTAGCAGCAAATGAGATGTGGTGATCAGGGGACAGTGAAGTTTACCAAATGGACTGGGTCAGTCAAAAGACAACACGGCACAGAATATCAGTATTCCGGCCAGGCCTCGGAGATGTGGTATATCAGTATGTGAAAAAGGGGTCTCCAATTTATGTGAAAGGAAAATTAGATTACGGTGAATACATGGATAAAAATAATGTGAGATGACAAGCAACAACAGTCATAGCTGATAATATTATATTTCTGAGTGACCAGACAAAAGAGAAGGAGTAAAGTAGATGATTCTTCTTTGGCCATCATTTGATACAGTCTCATTTCCAAATTGTGTAATCTTTATAGTTTCCAAGGACAAGAATTAAAATACTCTTTTACATTAAAAAAAAAAAAACCCACTCACCTAGGTGGGTGTGCTGTTGTGCAGCTGCACACGACTGGGGCAATCATATCTAGGATTCCCAATTTTTTAAATACTTACCTATGCATTTTATTTGCATTTAATTCTTTCATCCACTTGGAATATATTTCAATCCCTGTTGTAAGATGAATAAAAAGATGGATATTCTTTATAACACCATTTTTTGAAGAATTTAACTTTTCCACCTCTATTTCTTTTGGAGCACATAAAAGTTCTTTAATATATTTGAGTTTGCTTTTGAACTGCTCCATGCTCACTGTGCACTAGTACCACATTTTAAAAGTTACTGTTTATCTTATAATATTGTTTAATATCTGACTGGGCAAGTTTTCTTTCATTAGTACCAATTTTTGGTGTGTTTGATAGTCCTAAAAAAGGTATTAGTCCAAAAAAATTGCAGAATATGCTCTTGGCAAAATGGAATTTCGTTTGACAGTTGCAAGAAAATCCTGTATTTCTAAACAAAGAATGATTCCAAGATTTCTCTGTATATTTGTCCCCAAATAAAATATTTTATATTTCACCCACATATTTATGAGTGACTTCACTTCAGCTTTCTCACTTAGACATAATGTGTGATAAGAAGAGCTCTGGAATAAGAGTCAGAAATCCCCAACTTGAAACCAACTTTAATTCTTTGAAGATGTCTAACCTGAGACAGTTTGCTTATTGTTTTAGAGTTTTTGTTTCCTCAAGGATAAAATATGAAAATAATTTCCATTCTACCTATCACACAGGACAGCTGTAAAGAATGAGATAATATATTTGAAATTTCTTTTAAAACTACATAGTATTATAGGTAACAAATTAGCGTTTAATTAAAGTTACTGTTTTGCTGAAGCCAGAGATGTATTTACTATTGTCTACATCCACCTTGCCACATTCTGTAGAGCATAATTTGATTTAAGACAGATGTATCTTGGATATTATCCAAGAAGGTTTAGTTTTACTGGAGAAGGCAAAAAGATCTTGTTATAAGTTAGTCTCATGACATGGACTCTAAGGATGGTATTAGACACTGGTTAGAATTTATGTACCTTCCAGTGTGTGAATGGGATAACTGGGGGAACAAAATTAATAACCTGGTCTGATATGACCCAAAGTTAAAACTGGGGGATGAAAGTTAGGAGGAAGTTATACAAAGAAAATGAGAGCCTGGTTTTAGTTGTATAAAAGAAGAGTCCTTTGGAATAGGGATTAAGATTCTAAATGATTAAAAATTGTCAAATGTATACATGTCAAAGTCCATATTTACAAGAGTTTGTCAAACACAGGTCAAACACAGTGGTGATATATATACATGTATATACATTCGGTAACATTTAATGCAGAGTTGCATTTTATTTCCTTGCAAAACAAACACATTCTTGGAAGACAGTGTATAGCACACTATGCCTTCCAAAATTATATGTACAAATTGTGATTGATATGTTTCTACTCTAAAATTACCATGATGTGTGTATAGTCTGTGCTGTTGTTGTGGAGAGAATTACTGCAAGCATCAACAGAGGAGTGCATTTTCTTACAAAATGGCCAGTATTATAAACAAGTTTACCAAAACAAAGGGCATTTTCAAAAACAGACTACATGTTCAGTCTTCTGTTGTTCTTTTTAAAATAAGTAATGTCTTTACCAATTAGGAGGGAACGTGGTGAAGGAACTAGTATTTTATGGACTCCTACTATGTGTCGCCCATGCACAGCAGTGTGTTACAATCATAGCACAAGATGCTTCTATTCATAATAGCTTTGCAAGTTGATTTAGAAGTTTACCATTGTTAACTTGATAAGACAGAAAAACTATCCATACTGCTTGGCCTCTAGAGTCATCAAAACTAGGTTTGGAAGCTAATTCTGGTTCTTGGGCACCATAAAATTCACTTGACTTCTTTAAGTTTAAGGTTGATTTTTTCATTTCATTAAAATAGTGGTAATACCACCATTACTAATAGGAGTAATTATGATATTACTATATTATAATGACATATTAGTAGTAGTAGGTAATAATAGTAGTGTGATGAAGTAAGATAATACATGCGAAGAGTTTATTTATTGCCTTTTTTTTTTTTAAGGCAGAGTTTCACTGTGTTGACCAGGCTGAAGTGCAGTGGCACCATCTCGGCTCACTGCAACCTCCACCTCCTGGTTTCAAGCAATTCTCTGGCCTCAACCTCCTGAGTAGCTGGGATTACAGGCACATACCACCAAACCCAGCTAATTTTTGTATTTTTAGTAGAGACAGGGGTTTCCCTATGTTGACAAGGCTGGTCTCAAACTCCTGACCTCAAGTGATCCACCTGCCTTGGCCTCCCAAAGTGGTGGGATTACAGGTATGATCCACCATGCTCGGCCTATTTATTGCTTTTTAAGCAATAAATAACTGTTCGCAATTATTATTAAGACTCCAAAAAACTTTTCCTGGTGACAACAAAATTTTCCCACTAAAATGAGTTTTACAAATATTGTTTCTTACTAAAATTTCTACTACAACTGTGAAATTCCTAATTCACTCTGATTACTAATTGAATCTCCTTAATGTGTTCAGCATTACAAGCAGATAGGAATTCAGCCCTGCTTCATGTTAAATTTCTAAACTGCTGTCTTAATGCCATGGACTGAGTGAAGCTGGCTAACTCAACTGGCCTCCAGAAACAAACAAAAATTCTTCTTAGCCTGACTGATTTAGCATTTTAAAAAACTATTTTAAAATAATACCTACATACAACATGAAGTGAGCAGCTAGAGTTTAATATATTTGCAAAAATAATTGAATTATAGTTCTTTAATTTCTCCAACAAAAAATTTCTCAAAGCATTATAATTGTTAAAGAGAAGACAAATTCTTTCAAATTCAAGTCCACTGGCTTTCAACTCACTTGGGGAAAGATTGACATTTTGGAATGGCCCACAAGGTTCTAAACAATCTGCCTCACTTAGTGTTTTTCCTCCAAAATTCACACCTTTATCTCTAACACCTTGGTTTCTCCTCTCAGCACTAATTCTAGCTACACTAGTTCTTTCACCAAGACCGGAAGGCTCCTGTCTGCATCTGTCTTTTCCTATGCCTATTCCAGGATCTTCTCTGAGATATCCTGATGACTTCCTTGCTCACTTCATTTAGAAATTTACTTAAATGTGACTTTTTTGGTAAGGTCTATTTTGCTCCTCCACATAACTAACTTCCCCTTTCTTCAATGCCCCCTGTCTCCCTTGCCTATTTAATTTTCTTCTACAACACTTATCAACTATCTTATATATTTTTTATTTTACTCATTTATTTTCTTTATTATCTATCTATATCAACATAATATAAGTTGTATGATAGCAAAGATTTCCATTTTGTTTATAGCTCTATCCCTAGTGCCTAGAGTTCCTGGCACATAATAAGACATTTATGAAATCTTGACCAAATGAATGCATTCTTTCTTCGACTTTTAATTGGTGACTTCCAATATGAAAAATAAATGGATAGTACCTTTTTATGATGGGAGACACTTAGATGTCTACTTTCAGTCCAAGAACAAGAAAGAACTCTAGGAGCTTAATTTATTTAAGAGGACATTCATACATAATGTCATACAACTGGAGTGAATGAAAAATGTGAGAAATGTAATGCTGGATAGGAGACATCGAGCTTAGGGGTACCGGAATCTGCAACTGCAATGGAGACAACTAATTCAGTCGTACAATAAATCATTGAAAGAAGTACATAATAGAGAACTTCTATACCAAAATAAAATAGGGTTAAGCTAAGGAATAAGATATATTAAAACTGTAAGTAAAACAGGTATTGATGCTTTATTCATCTTGATTGTTACATTGCATTATTTGGAATGAATTTTTTTAAAAAAACTTTTGTGGCCCTTACTACTGGTTTAATGGACACTTTCTACTTGCATATCCAACAAAATTACCACTACTACATTTCTGCAGATCTGCTAGCAATATTTGTTTATTTTGTCTTACATCTGCCTGATTTTTTAAAGCTCTGTTTCAAGGCCATACAGCCCACCCTTTTATGTGACCAGATTGACAGGTCAATCCTTTTTCTAACTTTCAGAATGCTACCTAGACATCATTTTCAATCCTGATAATTGGTACAAACAATATTGTGAGCAGGGGAAAGGTGAAATGGAATTCATTCAGTTGTTGTGAAGGATGCAACATGGCATCTTATTAACGCAATAAAAGCCTTATAAAAGCCTTTGCACCCATCAGCTGGGCTATAATGAGCAAGAAAAATTTCTTCTATAAAACAGGGAGAAGGCTTATCTTTCATAATCAATAAAAATTTCTGGAAAGGATGATGTTAAAGTGATCCATGAACTTCTTGGATTATGAAGCCTTTCACCTCATGTAAAAAGCCTGTGAGTAGCTCTTTGGAATAGTGAAGGGCAGAGCTTATGACACCATCTCTCAGAGAAGTAAAGCTGTTTGCTTCTCATACAGACCTGTGATGACAGAAACTTGCATTTTATTGCTTTTATTATTTCATTAATGTTGACTGTCTTTTTCTTGGAAACAAATGCTAAAAATATTCTGTTTCATCACTTAGATTCTTGTGACTTGCTAAGAATGTTTTTCAGAAGGATGATTAAATCATTAATTACAATAAACATTGGCTTTGTAACTTTATCTAAGAAGTACAACTCCAATACTTCCAAATGTTATTTTTAATAACACAGATTGTCTAAAAGTATAGCTAATCAAATTCAAAGAGTTGTCTCACATTCATGCCTCTCATCTACCTCATTCCATGACAGCAGAAAGAAATTATTATTTTTTTATTTCAAGTTTTTTATTTAAAGACTTTTTATTTAAAGTTTCTCAGTTTTCTAAGTCATTACTTTCATTAAATTGCCTTCATAATATAAGACTAAAAGCTTTTTGATAAACAGAGGTCAAAAACATGACTTTTATTTAAAAAATTAATATAATAATTTTTGCTGCATTTGAAGAAAACACATACACAAAATAACTTGCAGGTATCCTGACCAATATGTTTCAACAGCATCTTCCCTTTCTTTCTATGTACACAAATGGTAACAAATGGGTGAAATTTTTTTAAAAAGCCAGAGACTGAGAGCCAATGGTTTCTCCCTTGGTACATCTGCTCTGTGAGAAAGAGATCAGAATTTACTCATGGGAAACTGCTGTCTCATTTTTCTCTGGTGTCCTAAGATATCCTTGCTTGTAAGAACATTCTAGAAACCTGTAGATAATCTCAATTGAAGCTTTTCTATTCCACAATCAAGCTCCAAGAATCAATGTCCCACATTTACTATGTCATTTGTCTACAGGTTTTTGTGCTCAACATTCACAGTACAGGAAAACCCACTGCATTCTTATGGTTATATACTACTTTTAACTTTTCAAAGTGCTTTCAAAACAAAGGTGAAAAGTAAATGTGTTCCCTGTGAGAGTGACATTGCCATATGTGTCCAGTTTAGATATTAAGAATGTTAAAGTAAAACATAATGCTCAATAATTTTTAAGTGTTCAAAATTTGTTGAACATTATCAGGTAAACATGACATAACTGGTGAATCATATTTTCATGTGAGGCTCAGCCGCCTGTAACATAAGTATCACTATCCATGCATGTGCCGTGAGGCTTCTCAGCTATTTTACAAATGCAAGTTAAAGAGAAATGGAAATCTTCTCCTCAAATATTTAAATTCTAAAGGAAAATTTGTGTATAGATTTAAATGATATTTCCATTTTCATTGATTTCTTCTATTTCTTTGTAATATAATTGTTCTTACCAAGTATTTATCAACAAATTATGCCTTTCTTTCTTTAAAAAAAACTCTTGATTTTTTATTTTAACTAGTAGGCAATCATCTATCTTCTGAAGAATATTGTAAATAGAATAGTGCAATAAATTCCCATAAATATGTACCCTGTTTATCATAGTGGTGTACAAAATATTTTCTAAAGCTGTATCTACAAAGTCAACATGAACTGAGGAAAAGCACAGGAATAATTCATGACGTGATATGCCAATATATTTAAATAAATGTCTTTATTATGAGATTTTTCCCTCACTTACTTGTGAAGACATAACCAGAAAGTAAAGTACTTGATTATCTAATATAATTTCTTATAAAAATTAATTCTGTTTGAATATAATGAAATTTCTTGTTAAATTACCTTTGCTAAGATATTAAGATTTTGTTTTGCCTTTAAATAATTATTTTTGGGTTTTTTAGAACTGTTTTTGAAACTGAAGAATACAATTATAAAATGACATGTTTAAGGCCATGGATAAGAACAGTAAATTACAATAATTATTATAATAGCTACATCTAACATTTGGATTTATATAGTATGCATCTTCATTTAACTACTAGATAAATCTACTGCTAATTTCATGTAGAGGGTCCACATAATCTAATCTCATATTTTGCTAAAGGCAACCAGATGTTCAATATATTTTTTAAGATTCTGCCTGGGTCAGTCACTGTATATCATCTATTTCCCCAATGGACCATAAGTCTCAACCTTATTCTGCCCCATCCTACCCAAGGACTTTGACTTACTTTTATCAGAGATAATAACTTACTATGTTAGTATTTCTTGGTAGGGTTGGAGGAAAAGAGAAAAATAAAACTAAAAAAAAAAAAAAGGTGATCTGAGACAAAAGAGAAAAGTGTGAATAATTCAAAATATCTACAACCACACAAAATGATCTGATGAAACTTGCTTTCTACCTGTGAATTCAATCCCATCATATTTTCTAAGGTAAATCCCAAGCTAAGACAAGAAGGTATTTGAAGTGGTATGGATTAATGTTCTGGCACTTGATGCCAGCTTCTTCATGAAGCTACCCTAGAAGCAGTTTGAGAAACATATTTTTAAAACAAGTATTCCTCTATCTTATTTCCAAGTCCTACTGTCTACCTTGAACTCTATTTCACTTAGCTGGAGTTTGGCCAGTTTATGCGGTTACTTTCTCAGCAGGCCTTCTCTCCCCAACACTGGGGCTCTGCCATGTTCTTGCTTACCTTCTCCCTATGGCTGTATTGTTTATTCAGGCTTATAGCATAAATGTAGCACTTTAAAACTGAAAAGGCATTAAGGAATCATTAAATTTAATATCCTGCTTTCAGGAGTTTGGAAACCAGAGGTCAAATCAGAGGTCAAATTTTCCCAATTAAGTACTAAAGGCATGGCGTGAGTATTGCTTATCATACAATACTTTTCTTTTCCTTGTCACCATGACTACTACTAGTATATTTCATACAAAGTAAGTTCTTTCTCACCTAACATATGTTTCCTCCCTTCTCAATTACTCTTCCTTTCTGTGTGTTATCTTGTGTCCTGTTCCGCTGGCAGAGAGATGTCTTTCTTGAACAAAATGCAGGTCTGCAGCTGTATTTAGGTACAATTGGTCTGCATTCAGACCTCCATTTGTCAAAGAGAAATTTCTCATTATTTCTAAATTCAGAGAACCTAGAATGTATCTGGCATTCTTTGAGCATATAGGAAACAATGTAATTTATCTCACTGAAATACAAAATTAAGAGACTGATTTTGAAACCTGTTCCCATCTCTAACTTTTCTATTAGCTGGCCTTTTCCTTATGCAACTGCTGCTACTATCAAAATCAGTCACATTTGCTTTAGAAATGATCGAGGTGTGAAAGTCTGGTGCTTAAAATATTTTCTCCCATGAAAACAGTGTGAGATATAGTTGAAACAGTACTATTATTACCATTATTTAACTTCATTATGCATTAAATAGACTTTCTTTTTTCTTTTTCAAGAACATAAACAGCAGATACATATAATTTCAATGAAAAACAATGTTCTCAGATCCAAATAACTAATTTCAAAATTAACTTTTTCACTCCTGTAATCCATTAAAAAGTTAAAAACTACCAGAACTTACCAATTTAAAGTAGACTGCATTTTTTGTTGTGATGTTTGTGAGTGGTGTTTCAATATAATTGCATTTCTTCCTTTTGAATTGTCTTTTATAGCATTGACAGTCAAGGGTTTATATATAAACATGAGTAAGAAGTAACAATTCATTATCAAATGTCTGTTAAAGCTCTTTCTTCTTCTTGATGGATTAGAAAAAACAAAACACATAATGTTAGAGCAAAAGATAGTTAGGAGGCCACGGTTCTGAACAAAATTGGCCAGGGACTGCCTATTTGACCTTAGGCTGGGTATTTCAGCATTCTGTGGGTCAAATCCCACATCTACCAAATACCCTCAGTCTTTGCTTGTAAAATACAGGAAAGTCCTTGAGAAACTGCATTATGTGTTACAGTGCAAAGTAGGCTTGTCACTAAGAGGAATACATTAAAGGGTTCATCTTCCACCTTTTGTGCTCATAAAATCAGCCCATGTTTCTGGAAATACATGCACTGTCAGGGCTGTAAAAAAAGGATGTATTTAATACAGCAAAGTGTTTTACTAACTAAATGTTGTGTGCCATGGTTCAGTTGTAACCGCCTAAGGGGTTCACCTTGCCTGCTGCCTAGACAGAGCTGATCCATCAAAACAAGGGAATTGCAATAGAGAAAGAGTAATTCACACAGAGCTGGCTGTGTGGGAGACCAGAGGTTTTTTATTACTCAAATCAGTCTCCTCAAGCATTTGGGGAGCAGAATTTTTAAGGATAACTTGGTGGGTAGGGGGAAGCCAGTGAACCAGGAGCACTGATTGGCCAGAGATGAAATCACAGGGAGCTGGAGCTGTTTCTGGGTGGGAACCACAAGATCAGATGAGCCAGTTTACTGTTCTGGGTGGGGCCAACTAATCCATCAAGTGCAGGGTCTGAAAAATATCTCCAGCACTGATCTTAGGAGCAGTTTAGGGAGGGAAAGAATCTTGTAGCCACCAGCTACATAACTCCTAAGCCATAATTTCTACTCTTGTGGCTAATGTTAGTCCTACAAAGGCAATCTAGTCCCCAGGCAAGGAGATCTGCTTTGGGAAAGGTATTTACTGTCTTTATTTAAACTATAAACTAAGTTTCTCCCAAAGTTAGTTCAGCCAGCACCCAGGAATGAACGACAGCTTGGAGATTGGAAGCCAGATGAGTCAGTTAAGTTGGATCCTTTCACTGTCTCAGTCATAATTTTGCAAAGGCAGTTACAATCCCTCACTTTCAGTTTTATAACACCTTCATCTTAGGGTGTAAGCTATGAAGATAGGAAAAGGCCTTCAATTGCTCTGGCTTTTCTGACTGACAGGAGACATAGTGGGAATGGGAGGGAACCCCAAGGTGAGAAGAGTGGAACTGCTTTGCAACTGTCTGAGTGTACTCAGGCAAGCCTGGATGGGCTTTCAAGCCTTGCATGGCAAAAATATTAGTACTCTCATCTATAGTTTCACTACAGTGATTGAGTAAATAGCTTACTAGAAGGTAAATAACAAGTCCTAGGATGAGGAGCACAATTCCCAATTTTAAAAGCAAAGATTTAAAAACGTTAGTTTGGGGCTTTGAACCCACAAAGAATTTAGAATTTAGTCTAAACTACAGAAAAACCTCAAGAACAGCTAACAACAGTGTACCATAGTTTTTATTTTGAAGCATAATTTTTCTCTCTCCAGCCATTTTTATTAAAAACAAATCATAATAGAATGATTTATTTACAAAATACACTTGAGTCTTACTGTACTTGGCCTGATTATTTGCATAAAGTGCAGCAAGAATAATTATTTTTCACTTAGGCTTTTTAAATTGGCTTTGCTTTAAAAGAACTCTGTTACGTGCGGTATCTCAGATAAGACTTTTTAAAAGCTGAGCCTAGGTCAGGCACAGTGGCTCACATCTGTAAACCCAGCACTTTGAGAGGCCAAGGTAGGCAGATGACCTGAGATCAGGAGTTCAAGACCAGTCTGGACAATATGGTGAAACCTGGTCTTCACTGAAATAGAAAACAAAATAAAAAAAAAAAAAAATAGCCAGGTGTGGCAGTGGACGAGTATAATCCCAGCTACTTGGGAGGCTAAGGCAGGAGAATCACTTGAACCTGGGAGGTAGAGGTTGCAGTGAGTTGAGATTGTACCATTGCACTCCAGCCTGGGCAGCAAGAGTGAAATTTCACCAGAAAAAAAAAGGTGAGCCCAGCCATGGGTTTGTACCCTCAAATACAGATGAGTTGGGCAACTTTCTTGATTCTTGGGGTCCCAAGATAACTTGGGGTTCCTGGGCCTGTTAGAAAGTGACATTCTTTTCTTACCACAAGTCAGCAACTTTGTCAGGGACTCCGTGTGGACAAGGTATGAGGCCAGATTCCTCAACAGGCTTTAATTTGCTCTATAAATCAACCTTGAATTCTTTAAAGGAAGCGTGCCATTCTAGTCAAAACCTTGGTAATATAACCAATTTCTCCAATTGTGTCCTGTTAAAAAAGAAAACAGATTCTTATTGCACTTATGCAATTAACTATACTGCCATAAATTGAGTTTCCAATTCGGGAGAAATCAGGAAAAGAGGAACAAATATGCTCCAAAGTTGTTCACAGGAGTATATTTTACTCACTTATTGAAAGTTGAAAATAGCTCTAAGGAAATAAGTTCTCTTTACTCTGATAACAAAAGGTTTAGCAATATTTAACACATTAGCTCTCCATGAAGTCCTAGAAATTTGACTTTTTCCTCTATTTCAATAGCACAATTTTTAAAGTTATCTGAAACATGCACTTACAGTCCTATATCTGATTATAAACCATCTTTTGAAAAGAACCAAAGCAAGACAAAATGTCTGTGGATGACAAAAGTCTATAGCCACTATTAAAGCTACAGTTGACTAGAAATTTTGGTTACTTCTGTGCCATACAACAATTTTACATAATAACTATATTTATTAATAATGTACACTAAGTTATATCAACATTATAGAAGTTTCCCATAATTTTGGAACCCATACTAACATATTTATATAAATACAGTCCAAAGTAAACCAAACATCATTCACTTTCCTAATCAAAAGTTTTTCATCTATTCTAATGTCACAATCTCTAGTGTTCTTAATCAGAATCCTGCATTTAAGAGCACCTGTTAAATTTTATAGCTGACTATAAAACCATCTTTCAAAGAGGACCAAAATAAGACAACAATTGTCTGTGGTGACAAAAACATTTTGGGGCAGCCACAAGTAAAGACATGATTGCCAAGAAAATTTGTTACGTCTGTGGCGCACAGTCTGTTAACATAATAATTATAATTATTACTGATAACATATACTAAGTCATATTAGAATTATAGAAGTTTCACATAATTTTGGAACATATATCAATAACACATTTACACAAATATGCCCTGAATAAAGCAAAACACCATTTCCTATTTGACAATGTTTCCTGTATGATTTTTGCACCAAATAAGCCAAATGTCATTTTTGGACTTTAGAGAACCTAATATATAAAATATTAAGTAAGAAAGATACATAATTTATAATTTTATTTTGGAACATTTGTCAAATGCAAAGGTTTAAAACATTGGATATCACAAAATAGAATCTCAGATCACTGTAAGCCATTCATTTGGCCACAATGATAACTGAAAAAAGATTTTTTTTAAAAGAAAAACCTTTATTCTGATAGAGGAGACTTAGCTTTCCAAACAAGACTCAATGAAGATAGCATGAGGCCAACTGAATCTGTCTCTTCTCTCTCTCCCCCTCCTTTTTCTTCCTGTCATTTATCCAAAGGAGAAAACAAAATGCTTTCATTATCTTTCGACAGTACATAAAAATTTTCTTCAAAAGAGAAAACCAAATTTCATGTTTACATTAGTGCATCTTTAATGTTAAAGCTATTTTTAAAATAAAATTTTATATATCTATCCAGTTTTAATTAGTTTGACCATAAGATCTGATTTTCATAAACCTTTTAGAACCCTTTACAATTTTCCATCTAATGGCAGATCAATTTTCTAAGAAAACCCTCTTATTTAGACACATGGGCCAATATTCTAGCCCCACACCAGTATGGTTTTAATGTTTTCACCTAAGGAAAAAGCGAAATAATTTTTCTTTTAAATCTTAGCCCACTTGTTTATACCTCCAGAATTTTTACAAGATCAACCCTTTACAAACCCTTTTCACTTTGCTAAACCTTCCATTTTGTTCTGTTACTCTTTTAGGTTAAGACAATCTTTAAAACCCTCTGAACTAGACCACATACCTTGTATGTAAAACTGCTTTCCCAGTGGTCTCAACTAGATGTTAACAATGTTAACTCTTAGCAACTTTTATTTTTAGTGAAAAACCTGATAAGTAAGCGATTTTAATTATGTACTGGGGTGGGGCCTAGGACATCAGACAGAAAGATAATGTCTGACTTCTTTTAGCATAGCTAGCAGGTATGGCTTTCCATATGTCCCCAGGCCTTATCTATAATCTAATGTTCCCAAGTAGGTAAATCAAACAATTTTTAAAAGTCAAAGAAACAGTTTGACCTTAACGCATTAAGCAAATCTGTTATCTGACCTTAATTTAGACCAAATGTCTACATTTTCAAGACATTTTATCAATAATCTTTAAAACTGTCTTTATTTCCAAAAGATTACTAAAGCCACGTGAACAAAGAGGCATTAAAGTTTCTATTTTTCTGACAAAATATTTGACTTAAGCACTTATTTTTCTAAGCCAGTTAATCAGAGCTCTTTTATATATATAAAAAAACGCATATAAATACACAGACAGAGAGAGAGAAAATTCAGCACTTGTAACATTTTTCATTTACCAGTTTCTTAATTGGATTCCTGGCTTCAGGGTGGAGCCCTTGGAGGAACAGGGCAGGAAAGCATGTGTTTCTAGGGCCAATTAAGCAGCAAATAAGCAGCTGAAGGCAAAGACAGATCCCCAAAATTAAGAGTGCTATTTTATACTGGATCCTGGATCAAAAAAGGAGGGAAATATAACAAAAGAAGACAGTGCAGTGCTTCCACCCTTCATTTAATTGCAAGGCAACCCAAAGCCAATCAGTCCATTTTGTAATCAGCCCATCTCTCATAGGAGTCTCATCTCCCAGTGGGGGGATGGAGATGTTTCCTTATCTTCCAGGTGGCCGAGAGCGTGCTTCTCTAATCCAAGTGTGCAGACTCAAGTATCCCTCCATAACTACTATTAGCCACCCCTTAAAGTATATTTCCTACCTAGTTATTACACACCAAAGCTCTCTCATAATGCAAAGTAACTTTTGATACCCTTAAAACTCAAAACTGTCAGATAAGACAATGCAAAATAGAACGGAGCCTTTGATTTTGAGAGAGATCCATCCGCTTTTAGTTCCTAGGGTTTCATGAGGAAAACAGAGGTTTTTCTTCTGTTTTGTTTTGTTTTCCAAAAATGGGGTCTGTAGCACCCCCTTTGCTTTTCCCAATAAGTACCAAGCTACCAAAAGTTATCTTAGGGCCTCTCATGTGTGCATTAAGAGTGGCAAGACAAAAAAAAAAAAAAAAATGGAGAAAAATAATTCAGTCCACTGAGAATAAAAAATCTTTTCCAGAAAAACAAGTTCCAGAAAGAGAAAAACATAAAGGCCTTTTAAATACATCTGTAGCTTGTTTATCCACTTTTAATTAAGCTGACTTTTAACCACAGTACTCTTAAAAAAGAAATCCTTTCAAATCTCTTATTACCAGACTTTAGCCATGCCAAGTGTCCACTATTTCTATTGAACTTTGAACTTTACCAAAGGTGACCTACTAATTGCTTTAAATATGTGGCAAGCAGTTTCTTTTCTTACAGGATTTAGAATCTCCATAAGGTAGTTCAGAGAAAGAAAAATTCAAGAGAGGAAATCAGAAGCTATCTATAAGGGAAAATAAACCTCAATAAATGGCAAAGTTACACAAACAACAAACCAGAAAGGAATCATTCCAGAGACCACAATTGAACCCAGGCCACCACTGTCAAAAGATAAAGCCTTAGCTACTAAGCCATATAGCATTGAGCAAAATTTCTACTGCTTTTCCCAGAAGGAGCCTAGAGAAGCCAATTTCAAGCTTGCAAGTCTTTTAACTGCTCAAGAAAAATTTTTAGGGCTAACTATGACATGACCTTCCAAATTGCTGTCCTCTGGGTCATAGAAACTAAAAGAAAGTATCCCCCACATGGTCAGAAGTTTACGCTTTTAATAACACAAAATAAGACAGAGAAATTTCATACAGTATTGGTTTCAGGGACCTGTAGCAAAATTTGTAACTGATCAGCCTGCCAAGCTGATTTGAAAAGCAGGCTTATCGGGGTCCTAAACCCACATTCTATCCTGTGATACCTCTTTCTCCATTACAGAACACAGAAAGACAAATTGTTAGCACAAAGTACACCAGATTTGCTACAGCCTAAGACTAATCTCACAAATCCTTTTCTCTATTAATCAAACCATTGCAAAGGCAACAAATAGTTTACTGTTTATCCAAACAGAGAAAGAGAGAGAGACCAGAAATGTGGCCAGTAAGAATATCTTAACCTTTTTGCTGGCATACCAGATTTCTGGGTTCCCTTTCTCTGCAACTTCCAGAAGAATGGAATAGCTTCTGATGACCCTGCTCACTTGTGCTATAGTGTGGGGTTCAGGCCACTTTACAAGATAAAATCCCCTTTATTGCTTTATGGAACCAAAGACAACATTCTCAATTTGCAAGATGCTGCCCAACAGGCTGCATGGGGAACAGAATTAACATTTTCCATCTCAGCAAAATGCACATAACAAAACAGACATGAGTCACCTCATTTGGCACCCAATATCAGCCTGGCAAAGCTCAAACTTTTTCCCATTGGTTCCTGTTGTCTTTGATCTACTCTAGGTGGGTATGGTAACCTCTAAACGGTAACTCACAATGGGGTCTCTGGGCAAGGGGAAGAGCAGATACTTATCCTGAAAGACAGGCCTGTTGAGCCTTCTTTAGAGCTCATTGAATGTGGGCAGACAAATAAGGAGGGTTCTCTGAGTTAGGCCTGTTAGATTTCCATCAGCAATCTCTCTGAGATCTCTTTCACATATGCAAACACACACAAAGATGAGATGGACAGAAGGCCTTCCAAATCAGATCCCTAACCAAAAACTCCCAAGAGTATCCCTTCTAAGCTATTCTCCTATTCTCTGCCTGAGAAACTTCCTCAAAATCTTCCTGATTGAGCAGAAGTATTCCAAACCAGGACTCTTCCTACTAGTTAGAAAGAGCCAACTGAGACCCCCCCCCCAGATGCTGAACAGACACCAAGTAGTGGGGCTACAGACACAGACACCCCATGGTGGTGCTACAAACAGACACCCTGCAATGGGGCTACAGATATTCCACCATACGGTTACAGAATTAGTCAGGAGAAGGAAAGAGATATTGGCAGTACCTGAGATACTCACCAATCCAGACACCCCACCATGGGGCTACAGACAGACACCCTATGATAGGGCTACAGTTAACGGATATCTCTCCAGGACTATTTCTCCATTGCACTTAAATCTATGCTCATTGGGTTGGCAGCACCCCACCAATAGAAAGAATATCAAAGTCAGTCCCCCAGTCCAAGAGAACTAGGCAGCCGCTTGGGCTGGCTTCTGAATCTATCACTAGAGGTGGGAGCACTGAACCATGGGCAGATAGCCACAAGGGCAATCCTTGACAAGCCCCCCAAACTTGTAACTACCCAAGTAGTTTACCATGCCCATTGCCTAGACTGAGCCAATTCATCAAGACAAGGGAATTGCAGTAGAGAAAGAGTAATTCATGCAGAGCCAGCTGTGTGGGAGATTTGTGTTTTATTATTACTCAAATCAGACTCCCCCAGCATTCAGGGAGTAGAGTTTTTAAGGATAACTTGGTGGGTGGAGGCAAGCCAGTGAACCAGGCATGCTGATTGGTCAGAGATAAAATCAGAGGGAGTCAGAGCTGTCTTTTTGTATTCAGTCAGTTCCTGGATAGGGGCCACAAGATCAGAGGAGCCAGTTTATTGATCTTGGGAAGGGCCAGCTGATCCATCAAGTGCAGGGTCTGCAAAATATCTCCAGCACTGACCTTAGGAGAAGTTTAGGGAGGGTCAGAATCTTGTAGCCTTTAGCTGCATGACTCCTAAGCCATAATTTCTACTCTTGTGGCTAATGTTAGTCTTACAAAGGCCGTCTAGTCCCCAGGTAAGACAAACAGCTGCTTTGGGAAAGGGCTGTTACCGTCTTTGTTTAAACTATGAACTCAATTTCTCCCAAAGTTAGTTCAGCCTGTGCCCAGGAATGAACAAAAACAGCTTGGAGGTTGGAAGCAAGATGGAGTCAGTTAAGTTAGATCTCTTTCACTGTCTCAGTCACTATTTTGCAAAGGCAGTTTCACAGTTACTGAGGAAGAAGGGCGGAGAATATTTTATCTGATAAATCTGTGGAAATTCATCTTTCTATAGCCAAAGAAACTGCTCTGTCAGGAGAAAGCAAGAAGAATATGTTATATGGGCATATTTGTATTTAACAAAATCTAGGGAAAGCTAATTGTTCCAAGTTAAGATCAGAAAGATATGACAAAAGTGAAAAATGTGAATTTGTTTTACAAATCTTTCCAGTGTTCGGATACACAATGAAAGACTCATCAGGGGCCTTTTTTTGCATAGGGCCACAAAGACTGGTAACGGTTTATGAGTGGGCAAAAGGAACCCAGCAGAGTAATCATCTGGCAATTCAGATGCAGATTGCAGGCATGCAGGAAAAGGTTGGGAACTTGCAGCTATGATGGATAAAATCACTGACTTTAGTTACCAAGACCAAGGGTTAAATATATGTTTGCTTTGTTAGGGATGAATCAGACTGAACAGCAATTGTCTCTAGTTGTGTAAACTGAGTAGAATGGCTATGTGTTGTGAGTACCTGGAAAATGTTGTTGCCCTGTGTGAGACTGAAAAAAAAAAAGTCCCTACTACTGTCTCCATTGGCCAAGTAATCTTGTGGCAAACATTTACATAAATTATACAAACATTGCGATGCCCCTTATGCTATGTTGAGATGCAAACTAGTTAATTAATATTATCGAACATAGGGTATATGAAGAAGAATAAGTTGAAAATGAGATATCAAATCTATATAATTAATAATATTTTGATTTAGAGGAATGGTAAGACAAGTGTCTCTAATATAGAAAGAGTGTGACTTCAGACAGGTCAGCTCAGTGTGTCTGTATTGACAAACCACTCTAGGCCTGACACTGTAACACATTGTGAGCAATAAATTCATGGGAGAAGAATCCACAAGAAAAGGAGACCATTCCTCAGGGGGGGAAAAATTAAAGTAACAATAGTTGCATGTTCAAATACTATATTATAGGGCCAAGATTATAAATCTCACAGAAATTTAAAGAGATCACTCAAAATAAAAAAATGAAGTTAAAAGTTTTGCTGATCCATTTTACATTTGATCAGTTGGGAAGCAATATAGTGTGATAGAAAACTAACTATATAATTTTTTAAAAATTACTCATTTCCTTTAAGCTTGAGCTTTTTTACTTGCAAGGTGAAAATCAATCTAATAAGAACAAACAATGCTTACTGACAATAAATCCCATTTAGAATTTCAAACTAGACTTCCAAGCCATTTATGAGTCATTATTTCACTCTTAATGCCTTACCTCTAAAGAAAAATTATCGGATCTGAAGATAAGGTTTCAGAATTGATGTTCTATGATAATATATCAATATTCATTGATTGATTAAAAGCAGTCAGGCTTAAAAGCAAAACATAACTATCTTTTAAATTAACAATGAAAAATGTATAAGACAATGCTTATGGTGATGTAATAATTGTGCAACTGCTGATGGAATTGTCATTCTTTAGAATGCAAGTTGGAAATATCTATTTTACTCATATCTTTTGACCTAATAATTCTGGCTCTGTCTAAGGTATAATAGATAGTGCAAGAAACCTAATAGTACAGAGGTGCTCACTCCAACCTTGATCAGTAGAGCAATGTATTATATGCAACTAAATAAAAAAAATAGAGAGTTGATTAGGGAAATTGATGGAATATCATAAAACTACTAAAACTGACAGTTATAAAGACTATAATAAAGGCAACCCAAGTGTCCATCCAAGTGAGAATAAAAGAAGAATGTGGTATATTCACAATGGTTTATTATACAGAAATCATAATGAATGACATAGAGTGACAGAAACATTGGGAATAAATCTTAGTAATAAGATTATTAAATGAAAAAATAAATTCCAAAAGATTCCATCCAGTATGCTCAACTCTTAAACAATCTCAAGTAAAATATAAGCTTTTGAGGAGTTCATCTAAATGCAATACATGAAATAAGAGATTGGAAAAACAGAATTTTGAATGATTGTTACTTTTAGTAGGGAAAGGCAGAGGGAGTAATGAGGAACAAAGCGTTTGATACAGGTTAATATGTAGCTCCTAATATTTGAGAGAATGATAGTGAATTTGTGAGAGATCTTAGAGTGTTATACATAAGTAAGTAAAAAACTAATAGGGCCTTGCATGAACATTAAATAGCATCTGTCAGGAAAGAGATTATAATTCCTGTAATTATTCATACCTAAGGGCCAAAGGAGAGGAAAAGACTAAGACACATATTTTTAAAATATACAATATTTTTTGAGGATTTACTAATAAATGACTAAATAATAATTAACACAAATAATGGTTGTGTTACTGTGGTGACAGTGATATTTTTCTTTTCTCTTTCAAATTTTCTAAAACATATTTTAATGAGAACAAAAGTTTACAACTCATTTAAAACTGTGTAGAACTACAGGTCTGTATGTCAATGGACTTTTATAAACATGAAATAGACAAATGAAATAAATTAAAATTGCTTGGTATTTCAGCAGGTTGTGGACTAATCCCCATAGCTGAAAGACCTGAGAGGAGTCACTATTGACTTCGCTTTGACAAATAATTTAAGAATCAATCAAGGAAAAACAAACATGACTATTTGTGAGAGAACATGCCAGACCCAATTAGTATTGAAAACTTATATTACCTACTAGAAAAATCTCTATTTGTCATTGACCCAGAAGGTGCAACAGTTGGGTTTCAAACATGAAAACAATTCTTACTGATATGCTCTCTGGCTCAGTTATTTCTACAAAGTTGCATATGGAAGAGTTTTAGATGAAAATACATAGCATGGGCTCTTAGTCCATTAATTGAATGTTGATGTGCAGAAAACCAATAAGAATAGGGTATGATTGATAATAGAAGCAAACTGATTGGACACTGGGCAATGATCACAGAGCAGAACACTGCTGCATACTTGCATGTGAATACACTGGAAAGCTGGCTCAGAATTGGAAAAATATTATACCAAATTTATGTTTTCATAAAACATTTAGCTATAAACCTTTGATTTGTAGATATTTTAGGCCATTTTCCACCTTCCTTGTGGCTTTTGAAATATAAAGCATAGTATTACTTTCAAATATAATAATTTTCATATTTGAAGAATACTAGACGCATGAAATGAGCAGTACATTTTGTAGCACTGTATTATGTATGTTTTTCTCTAATTCACTATTTTCTTTGAAGTATACTATCTGTAATACAAATAAGATAGTATATTTCATAGTATATTTATTTCAGTTTCTTTTCCCCTGGTAATTGAAAAAATGTCTTCTTGGGCAAGAAGTAACTTTTAGAAAAAAAAAATGTCTGCTTGGGGAGTTTTAAAGGATCCTTTTCCTTTTTTGTCTTTTTTGTACTGTTCTTCATTGCAAAATACCAATAACACTCAAAAAGTATTTTGCAAAATACTTATAATTTCTTATCAATCATACTTTATAATCAAAAGTGTTTAGGTTTTCTCTTCTTCCTAGTTATACACAGACTATGCCCCTCAACAGCAGGCATGGAAGGCTGTGGAGTGAAATGAAATCGAGCCTAAGGTTTTAAAGAAAAATAGTTGACTTTGAATCCTCATCTTGCTCCTTAGAAAAAAAAATCATGTAAATTCTTTTAATCTCATTTTTCTAACATGTGAGTAGGAAGAAGAGGAAGGCAGCCAACATAATTCACGATATTCTTTCGAAAACAAGTTAAGTTAGTGTCCATTCATATAAGTAAAAGTCTTACTATTTTTACTATTAGGGTAAATAACTTGAAGCCAGATTTTTTCCCTGTGCAAGTTGGTCAAGTGTATGCTAAAAGGACATGAAAACACTAAATGATTTTTTTTCAAAGTCTCTCCTTCAAACACAGGCACCTATTGTGACACAATGCCAGTGCCTGCCATGTTTCCCTGAGAGTGAGCACAGCAGCGTTTGATCTCAGCAGAGTTGAACTGCATATCTGTAGGCTCCTATGTAAGCACCCATATAGGTGTGCTGAGGAGATTCTGGGCATGAGGCTTCACTGTGTCAGAAAGTGGAATAGAAACGTGGCACAAGTGAATTCTGACAGTGTAAACATAGCCTCTAAGGTGTCTTGCCTTGCTCTAAATCATGATGTTTCAACATATATATTGCTTGTGTTTGTGCATTTTTAAATTGCTTAAATTATTCATATTTATGTGCAAAGATTAGAAACAAAAAAATAAAAGCAAGAGGGAAAAAATTGCCCATAATCCTAGCACAATTGGCATGATTAGCCATTTGCACTGTTAGTGTATAAGCACTAGTAGCATTTTGGAGAATAGTTTTTTCCAATGTGTATGGATGAAATAAATATATCTTTAAAGTTGGATCATGGTAGATAGTTTTTGGGAAACTACAATTAGCATATAGCCACATGTCATCAACATGCTATATATTTATTAATATAGACCCCATCACTTGTAATGATTGGGTAGCATTCCATTTTATGACTGTATGAGTTATTTAAGTATAAACCTATGGCTGTCCATTTATTTTCAGTTTTCCTCCTATAGTAAAGAATATTGTGATATTCAAATCTTCAGATTTTCATTTTGATGAATCCATCTGATTACTAAGGAAAATTCTTAGAAATAGAATTTCTGAATTAAATACGTCACTTCCCTTTATATTTCATAACATTTTTACTAATTTTAATCTGTAAGAGTGTGTTGCTTTTCGGTCTCAATCACAGTGTGAATTTTCCATCTTTAACTCTTTTATAGCCCAATAGTTGGTGAGGGCAAAGAAGACATCTTGTCTTATATTCAGGGTTATGGTTACTAGTGAAGTAGAATATTTTCATCATATTTTATTAACCACTTGTTTTTTGATTTTTGCAAGTTGCTTGTTTATATCTTTTGCCGACTTTCCTAGTGACTTATATATTCCTTTTATTGACAATTTGTAAGATTTCTACATACTGAAGTCATTAACTCTTTCTGTCACACATACCTATATTTTTGTTTGTCATTTGCTTTTTCACTTGGATTGTGTTATTTTTCCTGATACAAATGTCTTAAAATATTTATTTAGTTGGACCTTTCCATTTATGCCTTATTGATTGAAAGAGCTTTCTGCATCTATATAAATGCACTTATATTTTCCTCTAATACTGTTACATTTCATTATTTGTACTTACATCTAATTCATTTGGAGAACTTATTTTAAGGTGTTAGTTAAGGATCTGCATTTATTCTTGTCAAATGGTTAGTTGCCATCACACTTCAACAAAAGAAATTATCATATTATACGCTTTTTCTTCACTGATTTAAAATGCCACCTTTATTGCATACTGAATTCTTAACTGTAGTTTTGTCTGTTTCTGAGCTTTCTGTTTTGTTTCCCCAATCTCTTTATTTTGGCACAAGCTTCATACTGTTTTGATATTTGAAGCTTTATAATTTTTTAAAAACTTGATATGATTCCCCATAATTATTCTGTTTTAAATCTTTTTAACTCATTATTCCATGTTAAGTTTTCTAGTTGAATCTTAAAATCATTTTGTTAAGTTCTAAAGAAAAATTTTCAGAGTTTAGCCAGTCTTTTCCTTACACGTGTGTCGCTTTAGGGACACTTAACATCTTTGGAAAACCGAGTTCTCCCATTCAAAACATGGTGGTGGTGGTCTCTTTCTAAGCACATCACTTTTTAACATTCCTCAGGAAATGTTTGTGTACCACCTACACCTTTTGTGTGAAGTTAATCCAGTTTATAAAAGGTTTTTGTTTTGTACATTCATTTATTTATTTTATAAATGTTGATTAACACATTATATACCAAGCCATGGGCTAAGTCTGATACTGAAGAAATACTAGTGGGGCAGAGAAGCACTGTTTAATAAAAAATATAATGTGAGGTATATCTGTAATTTCTACTATTTTAGTAGCTATACTAAAAAAGTAAAATACACAGATAAAATAAATTTTAATATTTTATTTACCCAATATATCAAAAAATTTTATTTCAATGTGAAATCAATATAGAAATTATTGATATATTTTGTTATTTTAAATCTACATCTTCAAAATGCATTATTTATTTTATGCTTACAGCACATCTTAATTTGTAATCACAACATTTGAAGTACTCAAGAGCCAGATGTAGTTAGTTACCACACTGAACAGTGAGGGACTAGAGTATTTGAGGTCATCAATATTTAGACAATGATTGAAACTTTTCTTGTGGTGGAGCTTGTCCAAGAGGAGTCAAAGAAGGATATAGGAAAATAGCTTGTAACAGAATACTAAAAATCACTGAGAGGAAATGCCAAAGAGAGGGACCTACAAAAAAGCTAAGAAAGAATGGTTTAAGAAATACGACACAAGGAGCATGACCCCTGAGATTTGGAAGACAAAAAAAGAGTGTTTCAAGGAGGATGACGTTGTTTCTGCATTAAGAACTTAGCTAACTTTACCAAATTGCATCTTCAGTGTAAAGTTGGATAGCATTAAAAAATTATTGGCAATAAAGAAGGAATGCTCAAGTAATTGTTTTAAATTGAGTATCTAAAAACATTGGCTAGATGGAGAAGAATTTTAACTGCATTATAACTTTCAACTTATTTCAAATGTTTAATGTAAAAATTAAATTTTTTAGATTAAATGTAAAAATTAAACATTTGAAATAAGTTGAAAGTTATAATACACACTTCACATCTAAGTGTGTGACACTCTTCACATCTAAGTATAAAACTGTCAATTTCATTATGTAATGTGTAAACTCATTCTTACTCCTCGATTTTTCTCACATCCCAAATCTAATAAATTATAAAATCTTGTAGCTTACACAATTAAAATCTTATCTCAGGCTGGACGCTGTGGCTCATGCCTGTAATCCCAGCATTTTGGGAGGCCAAGGTGGATGTATCACTTGAGGTCAGGAGTTTGGACCAGCCTGGCCAACATGGTGAAACACTGTCTGTACTAAAAATACAGAAAATTAGCCAGACATGGTGGTGGGCGCCTGTAATGCCAACTACTCAGTAGACTGAGGCGGGAGAACCACTTGAATCTAGGCAGCAGAGGTTGCAGTGAGCTGAGATTATGCCATTGCATTCCAGTCTGGGCAACAAGAGTGAAACTCCTCACACACACACAAACACACAAACACACAAAACAAAACCAAAACCAAAACCAAAAAATCCCTTCTCTCACAGCTCATCCCCGGTCATCCTGGCATGTACCATCATCACCTATTGCAATCCTTTTAAACCAGGCTCCCTGATTTCATCTGGCCCTCTACTCCATATTTCACTGAGCCAGACTGTTTCTTTTTTTTAATTAGTGTGTGTATATATATATATATATATATATTTTTTTTTTTTACTTTAGATTCTGGGATACATATGCAGTTCAGGCACGATTGTTGCATACGTACATACATGGCAATGTGGTTTGCTGCCTCATTCCCCTGTCACCTATATCTGGCATTTCTCCCCATGTTATCCCTCCCCAAACTCCCTACCCTTTGCTGTTCCTCCCCTAGTCCCCCCCAAAAGATCCCAGTGGGTGATGCTCCCCTCTCTGTGTCCATGTGTTCTCATTGTTCAACACCCATCTATGAGTGAGAACATGTGGTGTTTGATTTTCTGTTCTTGTGTCAGTTTGCTGAGAATGATGCTTTCCAGGTTCATCCATGTCCCTGTAAAGGAAACGAACTCATCCTTTTTCATGGCTGCATAGTATTCCATGGTGTATATGTGCCACATTTTCCCTGTCCAATCTATCATCGATGGGCATTTGGATTCGTTCCAGGTCTTTGCTATTGTAAACAGTGCCACAGTTAACATACATGTGCATGTGTCTTTATATTAGAAAGATTTATAATCCTTTGGATATATACCCAATAATGGGATTGTTGGGTTAAATGGAATTTCTATTTCTAGGTCCTTGAGGAATCGCCACACTGTGCTCCACAGTGGTTGAACCAATTTACACTCCCATCAACAGTGTAAAAGTGTTCCTATTTCTCCACATCCTCTCCAGCATCTGTTGTCTCCAGATTTTTAAATGATTGCCATTCTAACTGACGTGAGATGGTATCTCAATGCGGTTTTGATTTGCATTTCTCTAATGACTAGTGATGATGAGCATTTTTTCATGTTTGTTGGCCTCGTATATGTCTTCTTTTGAAAAGTGTCAGTTCATATCCATTGTCCACTTTTGAACGGGTTTGTTTTTTTCTTGTAAATCTATTTTAGTTCTTTGTAGATTTTAGATGTAAGTTCTTTGTCAGATGGGTGGATTGCAAAATTTTTTCCCATTCTGTTGGTTGCCAGTTCACTCTAATGATTATTTCTTTTGCTGTGCAGAAGCTCTGGAGTTTAATTAGATCCCATTCGTCCATTTTGCCTTTTGTTGCCAATGATTTTGGTGTTTTGGTCATGAAGCCCTTGCCTATGTGTATGTCCTGAATGGTTTTGCCTAGGTTTTCTTGTAAGGTTTTTATGGTGTTAGTTCTTTTATTTTTATTTTTATTTTTATTTATTTTTTTTTATTGCATTTTAGGTTTGGGGGTACATGTGATGAACATGCAAGATTGTTGCATAGGTACACACATGGCAGTGTGATGGGCTGCCATCCTCCTGATCACCTATATCTGGCATTTCTCCCCATGCTGTCTCTCCCCAACTTCCCACACCCTGCTGTCCCTCCCCTATTTTCCCCCGACAGACCCCAGTGTGTGATGCTCCCCTCCCTGTGTCCATGTGTTCTCATTGTTCAACACCCGCCTATGAGTGAAAACATACGGTGTTTGATTTTCTGTTCTTGTGTCAGTTTGCTGAGAATGATGCTTTCCAGGTTCATCCATGTCCCAACAAAGGACACGAACTCATCGTTTTTGATGGCTGCATAGTATTCCATGGTGTATATGTGCCACATTTTCCCTGTCCAGTCTATCATCAATGGGCATTTGGGTTGGTTCCAGGTCTTTGCTATTGTAAACTGTGCTGCAATGAATATTCGTGTGCATGTGTCCTTATAGTAGAACGATTTATAATCCTTTGGATACATACCCAGTAATGGGATTGCTGGGTCAAATGGAATTTCTATTTCTAGGTCCTTGAGGAATCGCCACACTGTCTTCCACAATGGTTGAACTAATTTACACTACCACCAACAGTGTAAAAGTGTTCCTATTTCTCCACATCCTCTCCAGCATCTGTTGTCTCCAGATTTTTAAATGATTGCCATTCTAACTGGCGTGAGATGGTATCTCAATGTAGTTTTGATTTGCATTTCTCTAATGACCAGTGATAATGAGTATTTTTTTCATATGTTTGTTGGCTTCATGTATGTCTTCTTTTGTAAAGTGTCTGTTCATATCCTTTGCCCACTTTTGAATGGGCTTGTTTGTTTTTTTCTTGTAAATCTGTTTTAGTTCTTTGTAGATTCTGGATATCAGCCCTTTGTCAGATGGGTAGACTGCAAAAATTTTTTCCCATTCTGTTGGTTGCCGATTCACTCTAATGACTGTTTCTTTTGCCGTGCAGAAGCTGTGGAGTTTGATTAGGTCCCATTTGTCTATTTTGGCTTTTGTTGCCAATGCTTTTGGTGTTTTGGTCATGAAGTCCTTGCCTACGCCTATGTCCTGAATGGTTTTGCCTAGATTTTCTTCTAGGGTTTTTATGGTGTTAGGTCTTATGTTTAAGTCTTTAATCCATCTGGAGTTAATTTTAGTGTAAGGTGTCAGGAAGGGTTCCAGTTTCTGCTTTCTGCACATGGCTAGCCAGTTTTCCCAACACCATTTATTAAACAGGGAATCTTTTCCCCATTGCTTGTTTTCGTCAGATTTGTCAAAGATCAGATGATTGTAGATGTGTGGCATTGCCTCCGAGGCCTCTGTTCTGTTCCATTGGTCTATATCTCTGTTTTGGTACCAGTACCATGCTTTTTAATTACTGTAGCCTTGTAGTATAGTTTGAAGTCAGGTAGCATGATGCCTCCAGCTTTGTTTTTTTTTTTTTTTGCTTATAACTGACTTGGCTATGTGAGCTCTCTGTTGGTTCCATATGAAGTTTAAGGTGGTTTTTTTCCAGTTCTATGAAGAAGATCACTGGTAGCTTGATGGGGATAGCATTGAATCTGCAAATTACTTTGGGCAGTATGGCCATTTTCATGATATTGATTCTTCCTAACCATGAACATGGAATGTTTCTCCATGTGTTTGTGTCCTCTCTTATTTCATTGAGTAGTGGTTTGTAGCTCTCCTTGAAGAAGTCCTTTCCATCCTTTATTAGTTGTATTCCTAGGTATTTTATTCTCTTTGCAGCAATTGTGAATGGCAGTTTCTTCTTGATTTGGCTCTCTGTTTCTCTGTTATTGGTGTATAGAAACGCTTGTGATTTGTGCACATTGATTTTGTATCCTGAGACTTTGCTGAAGTTGCTTATCAGTTTCAGGAGATTTTGGGCTGAGACAATGGGGCCTTCTAAATATACAATCATGTCATCTGCAAATAGAGACAATTTGACTTCCTCCTTTCCAAATTGAATATCCTTTATTTCTTGCCTGATTACTCTGGCCAGAACTTCCAATACTATATTGAATAGGAGTGGTTGGTGAGAGACGGCATCCTTGTCTAGTGCCAGATTTCAAAGGGAATGCTTCCAGTTTTTGCCATTCAGTATGATATTGGCTGTGGGTTTGTCATAAATAGCTTTTATTATTTTGAGATATGTTCTGTCAACACCTAGTTTATTGAGAGTTGTTAGCATAAAGGGCTGTTGAATTTTGTCAAAGGCCTTCTCTGTATCTATTGAGATAATCATGTGGTTTTTGTGTTTGGTTCTGTTTACGCGATGAATTACGTTTATAGACTTGCGTATGTTGAACCAGCCTTGCATCCCTGGGATGAAGCCTACTTGATCATGATGGATAAGCTTTCTGATGTGCTGTTGCAATCCGTTTGCCAGTATTTTACTGAAGATTTTTGCATCTATGTTCATTATGGATATTGGCCTGAAGTTTTCTTTTCTTGTTGAGTCTTGCCAAGTTTTGATACCAGGATGATGTTAGTCTCATAAAATGATTTGGGGAGGATTCCCTCTTTTTGGATTGTTTGGAATAGTTTCAGAAGGAGTGGTACCAGCTCTTCTTTGTATGTCTGGTAGAATTCGACTGTGAATCCATCTGGACCTAGGCTTTTTTTGGTTGGTAAGCTATTAATTGCTGCCCCCAACTTCAGCCCTTGTTATTGGTCTATTCAGGATTTTGACTTCCTCCTGGTTTAGGCTTGGGAGGGTGTAAATGTCCAGGAATTTATCGATTTCTTCCAGGTTTACTGGTTGATGTTCACAGAGTTGGTTTTAGTAATCTCTGATGGTGGTTTGTATTTCTGTGGAATCAGTGGTGATATTCCTTTTATCATTTTTTATTGCATCTACTTGATTATTCTCTCTTTTCTTTTATTAATCTGGCTAGTGGTCTGTCTATTTTGTTGATCTTTTCAAAAAAAAACCAGCTCCTGGATTTATTGATTTTTTGAAGGGTTTTTTTAATGTCTCTATCTCCTTCAGTTCTGCTCTGATCTTAGTTATTTCTTGTCTTCTGCTAGCTTTTGAGTTTTTGATCTTGTTCCTCTAGGTCTTTCAATTTTGACAATACGATGTCGATTTGAGATCTTTCCTTGCATCTCATGTGGGCATTTATTGCTACAAATTTTCCTCTAGACTCTGCTTTAAATGTGTCCCAGAGATTCTGGTATGTTTTGTCTTCATTCTCATTGGTTTCAAATAACATCTTCATTTCTGCCTTCATTTCACTGTTTATCCAGTCAACATTCAAGAGTCAGTTGTTCAGTTTCGATGAAGTTGTGTAGTTCTGAGTTAGTTTCTGAATTCTGAGTTCTAATTTGATTGCACTATTGTCTGAGAGACTGTTTGTTATATTTCCATTGTTTTGCATTTGCTGAGGGGTGATTTACTTCCAATTACATGGTCAATTTTAGAGTAGGTGTGATGTGGTGCTGAGAAGAATGTATATTCTGTGGATTTTAGGTGGAGAGTTCTGTAAATGTGTATTAGGTTTGTTTGGTCCTGGTCTGAGTTCAAGTCCTGGATATCCTTGTTAATTTTCTGTCTCATTGATCTGTCTAATATTGAGAGTGGAGTGTTAAAGTCTCCCACTATTATTGTGTGGGAGTCTAAGTCTCTTTGTAGGTCATTAAGAACTTGCTTTATGTATATGGGTGCTCCTGTATTGGGTGGGTATATATTTAGGATCATTAGCTCTTCTTGTTGCATTGATCCTTTTATGGTTATGTAATGTCCCTCTTTGTCTTTTTGATCTTTGCTGGTTTAAAGTCTATTTGATCAGTGACTAGGATTGCAACTCCTGCTCTTTTTTTTTTTTTTTTTTTTTTTTTGCCCTCCATTTGCTTGGTAGATCTTCCTCCATCCCTTTATTTTGAGCCTATGTGTATCCTTGCATGTGAGATGGGTTTCCTGGATACAGCACACTGATGGGTTTTGACTTTTTATCCAATTTGCCAGTCTGTGTCTTTTGATTGGGGCATTTAGCCCATTTACATTTAAGGTTAATATTGTTATTGTGAATTTGATCCTGCCATTTTGATGCTAGCTGGTTGTTTTGCCCATTAGTTGATGCAGTTTCTTCATCGTGTTGATGCTCTTTACAATTTGGTATGTTTTTGGAGTGGCTGGTACTGGTTGTTCCTCTCTCTGTTTAGTGCTTCTTTCAGGAGCTCTTGTAGGGGCAGGCCTGGTGGTGATGAAATCTCTGAGCAATTGCTTGTTCATAAAGGATTTTATTTCTCCTTCACTTCTGAAGCTTAGTTTGGCTGGATATGAAATTCTAGGTTGAAAGTTCTTTTCTTTAAGGATGTTGAATATTGGCCCCCACTCTCTTCTGGCTTGTAGGGTGTCTGTCAAGAGATCTGCTGTGAGTCTGATGGGCTTCCCTTTGTGGGTAACCTGACCTGTTTCTCTGGGTGCCCTTAGCATTTTTTCCTTCATTCCAATGCTGGTGAATCTGACAATTATATGCCTTGGGGTTGCTCTTCTTGAGGAATATCTTTGTGGTGTTCTCTATATTTCCTGGACTTGAATGTTGGCCTGCTTTGCTAGGTTGGGGGAAGTTCTCATGGATAATATCCTGAAGAGTGTTTTCCAGCTTGGATTCATTCTCCCCATCACATTCAGGTGCACCTATCAAACGTAGATTAGATATTTTCACAAAATCCCATATTTCTTAGAGGCTTTGTTCATTTCTTTTTACTCTTTTATCTCTAATCTTCCCTTCTCATTTTATTTCATTGAGTTGATCTTCAATCTCTGATATCCTTTCTTCTGCTTGGTCAATTCGGCTATTGAAACTTGCATATCTTTTGCAAAGTTCTCGCGTTGTGTTTTTCAGTTCTATCAATTCATTTATATTCCTCTCTGAGTTGTTTATTCTCGTTAGCATTTTGTCAAACTTTTTTCAATGTTCTTAGTTTCTTTGCATTGGGTTAGAACATGATCTTTTAGCTCAGAGAATTTTGTTACTCCCCACCTTCTGAAGCCTGTTTCTGTCAATTCATCAGACTCATTCTCCATCCAGTCTTGTTCCCTTGCTGGTGAGGAGTTGTGATCCCTTGGAGGAGGAGAGGCATTCTGGTTTTCGGTATTTTCATCCTTTGCACTGGTTTCTTCCCATCTTTGTGGATTTATCTATCTGTGGTCTTTGTGGTTGGTGACTTTCAGATGGGGTCTCTGAGCAGATGTCCTTTTTGTTGCTGATGAAGTTATTTCTTTCTGTTTCTTAGTTTTCCTTCTAACAGTCAGGTCCCCCTGCTGTAGGACTGATGGAGGCCCACTCCAGGCCCTGCTTGCCTGGGGATCACCTGCAGAGCTGCAAAACAGTAAGGGTTGCTGCCAGTTTCTTCTTCTGTTATCTTTGTCCCAGAAGAATACCTGCCAGATGTCAGCCTGAGCTCTCCTTTGTGAGGTGTCTCTTTGGTTATATGGGGGTCGGGGGAGCTGCTTGAGGAAACAGTCTGTCCCTTATAGGAGTTCGAGTGCTGAGCTGTGAGCTCCGTTGTTCTGCTTAGAGCTGCTGGGCAGGTACAGTTAAGTCTGCAGCAGTGGAACTCATAACAGCCTTTTTTTTCCCCCAGATGCTCTGTCCCCAGAAGGTGGGGCTTTATTTATAAGTTCCTGTCATTCTGCTGCCTTTTTTCAGAGATGTCCTGCCCAGCAAGGAGGTAGCCTAGTCACAGTCTGGCAGCAGAGGTGTTGCTGAGCTGCCATGGGCTCTGCCCAGCTGCTGTGTGAACTTTCTCGCAGTTTTATTTATAGGGGTATAGTAAGAACTGCCTCGGTAATGGTGGATTGCCTTCGTAATGGTGGACTGCCTCGGTAGGGTGGACTGCCTCAGTAATGGCAGATGCCCTTCCCCCAACAAAGCTGGACCATCCCGGGCCCATCTGTGCTTGCTGTGAAACTCTCAATCTAGAGTGTTTCAGATTGCTGGTCTTTGTGGGTATGGGACCAGCTGAGCCAGATCACCTGGTTCCCTGTTTCAGCCTCCTTTTTTTCAGTTGAACAGGTGACTGTCTCCCAGGCGTTCCAGTCACTAGTTGAAATGGTGCCTGGGTTTGTGTAAGTTTTTGTGTGGAGACGCACTGTGCTGGATGAAACAGCCATGCTGGAGACTTGTGGCGCTTTTCTGCCCAGGAATCTCCTGATCTGTGTGCAGTAAAAATTTGTTTGGAAATGCGGTGATCACCCACCCTCTGTGTTTTCCCTGAGAACTGGAATCCAGAGCTGTTCCTATTCGTCCATCTTGGATCAGTCCAGACTGTTTCTTTTACAATATAAGTCAGTTCCTATTATTCCTCTGCTGAAAATCCACTGAGGGTTTCCCATCTCTCTCAGAGAATAAGGGAAAGTACTTAAAATTTCCTGCAAGTTCCTCTGTGATTTGACCATCTGTTGCCTCAATGATAGCAATTCCTGCAGCTCTTCTCACTTACAACATCCAACTATTCTGATGAGTCCTTGAACCTAGGAAGCCTGTTTCCACCTCTGAGCTCCCGCCCTCAATTCATTCAAGGTTTTGCTTAGATATCACTTTATCAAAAAGATCTTTACTAGTATAGTAAAAAAGCAGTCCCCTTTCCCTCATCTGCTTTAATTTTTCTTGATAACACTTCTCACCATCTGACCTATTCTATTCTGTTCTCTTTTCTTCTCTTCTCTTCCCCTCCTTCTACTGTAAAGTGGGTGCAATAAGGGAATAGGCTTTCTTTTTCCCACTGCTGAATCCCTAGAGCCAGGAACAATACCTGGCACTTAGTAAGTCTGCAATAACATTTGTCAACTCATTGACTAACTGAATGAAGGATATCTGCATGTGAAATAATCAACATATATTTAAAAATTATTTTTGGAATTAAAAATAATGTTTCCAATTTTGAAGGTTTTCAGAAAGAGACTTTTTTTTTCTCAAGAGAGGATTCAATTTCATGCTTTGAAAAATTAAAAGGGAATTTAAATTATGAAGACATAATTTGAGAATATTACAATTTTCAGAAGTTTTTAACTGATGCAACTTTAGTGTGATAATTGAGAATAAAATTATTTCTCAAAATGTCATAGGACATAGAAATAAAAAGGTTAACACTTTGGAGCCTTTACAGCAAGATTCTCAGGGTTTGAGTCTCAACTCTACCACTTTCTAGCTGCATGACTTGAGGTTTCTCTCTATGCCTCAGTTTTCTCATCTATTATTTCTCAGGATTAATGATTCCACCTAATTTATAAAGCTGTTGTGAGGAGTAAAGGACTTGAATTATGTAAATGACTTAGAACAGTGTTTGGAACATAGTGTCTCATAAGAATTTATTTAATAATAGTATTGTCATTTCTCAAGAAAGTAGATGCTCTTACTGAAGAAAGCTGGTGATGGATTTTGGGGTTTTTGCTTGTTGTTTATTTTTCTCTGCAATGTTCCTAAGGAGAAATCTCATAAGAGAAATCTAGGCAGTGTAAATTGTGTGGATACAATAAGTGGATGAGGAATTAAGGCAATTTCTAGTTATGTACCTAAATACCTTATTTTTTTCACATGTGAAATGCAGACAAACTTTTTGAACCCTAATGTTTGGCAAATGAATGTTTTATTTCTTCATTTCACTTTACACAAATAGGAAAAGTAAAATAACAAATAAGGTGAATTCAGCATGGGATCCCTAAAACTCCATCCCCAAGCTCCAACCTTGAGACTGAATGGGGATAGTCCAAATGTGCAAACCTTAGATTTAAAAAAAAAAAAATTGACTTAATGAAAAAGTCATATCCTTAAATATGTGTCCTCCTCAATTAAATCTTATTCAAACTCTTCATCCATACTTTTCTCCTTTAGACTTCTAAATTTCCAGTCAAAATTGATGTTAAGATACATAGTTTTAAATCATTCCTATTGCCTGTGTTTATATGTATTTATTATCCTCTTTGGTTACAATGTTCATAAAATTAGGTCTTCTGCTTCCTTAGTTATTCCCCAAAGAACCAAGAATAGTGCTCAGCAAATAACATTATTGGTGGAAATATGACAATCAAATAGAATTACTAAGAATGGATGTCACATCCTCTCTTTAAAATATTATGCTTTAAAAAATAGAATCTATTATTTAAAAGTAAATTTTAAAAAGGAAAAGATTATTGTTCCATATATAAAATATTTGATATGGTTTCTGTGACATAATGGACACATAACTTAAAGTTGGTTTCCCTTCTCCTACCATGACCTGAGACACATCTATTAGCTGCTGTCTGTCTAAATGTCTCAGCCAAAAATCCAAGAACAATCAAGACTTCGCATTCAATTTAACTGAGCAAAATATTTACTTTAAGGACAGAAAGTAAGAAAGAATGATAGAATATTATTTTTCCTCAGTTTTGCCCCAGGGTTTGTAATCCTATCAGAGAGCAAGTCATACAAACAGGAAATGGTATCTTATGAAATGCTGAAACAGCACTGATACAAACAAGAGATCAAGAAGGGAGCAACAATCACTTTGTTATCTTCTTAGATAGGAATGGATTCAGGGAGAAAGTGGCTTCTCAGGCTAAACCTTAAAAAATATTTACAGTTTGGAGAAGACGGGAGGTGGCGGGGGGAGATGGTTGAGAATCCTTCTTTGGAAATTTCAGATTTTTAATCTTTGGTCAGGAAACATTTACAGATCATCTATTAAATTTAAAAGGGATCTTAGCTACCTTTGTAAGCTTTGCTCTTCCCTAATCTACTCAAAGGTAACTCAGAGTGTAAACAAAGTTTAGAAGATCAGTCTAAGACAAAAATCTCATGGAATTATATAAAATTATTCCTTTAAAAACATACTGAAGGATTTATATTTCAGGGAAATAGGTCTTAAGTAGGGGGAGAAGTAAAAAAAATCCTCAACATTTATCATAATAGAGACTAGTATCTTCTATTTTGTCACTTACACCCTGGGGAAATATACTATGAACCACACTTTTACCTAATTCTTTCTCTTTGGTAAAAAAAAAAAAAACCACACATATAGTCTTTAAAGTCATCATATTGATATATCATAATTAAAAATTAACTAATTAAAAAATTAGTTGTTTCATTATTTGCAAAATGTGATTTTCCTGAAAACAAAACTAACCATTACAACAAAATCATTTACAGGACATAATCCAGTGGAAAGCAATAGATTAAAGGAATTGGGGGTGGAGAGAAGGTAATTTGTTTTACAGTCCTAGCTTTATTTTATTTTAATACGTGTCATCCTGTAAAAATCCTGCATCCTAACTTTAAAAGAAAGGTACTGATGTAAGATTTGGAGAGGATTGGGAAAAAGAATGAGAGAGACACAGGACTTGGGGAGAAATTTATAGTTAGAACTGATACTGAGTGAAAATTTAGAGTACATACCCAGCATGTTTTGTGCTTCCTTTTCTTCCAGAGAGGAAATGACACTTTAGATTCCCTGGGATGCTGGAACCACATGCAAAAAAGGATGGGTAAATTTGTCATTCAGAATTTATGAAGGATATTTTTTCTTCTCGCTGACTAAAAAGAACAAATCAAACACTAGGTTTCCAATTCTGAAAATTAGTGGACTCTGGAGAGCCAATTAAACATTATTCCCCTATCTCGACTCTGTTTTAACATCTTTCTTTATTACACTGTTTCTTTCACTCACAAGGCAGGTAGATGGTGTTATCAGGCTAATTTGGGGACAGTTATCATTATAATGTAATTTTTTACAATTATGTGGTAGACCAGGTGGCAAGACAGCATGGCTTTGCATTGCCAAGGTGCAAAACAAATTCAGTGTTCAATCAACCTGAGAGAGAAGGACAATTCTCATTTGCATAAACATGTAGCCACGGAAACGAGATGCACAGAGGTATAAGGGGAAAGAGACCTATTTTACATGATGTGCATAGAATATTTGACAGTTTAGATTGGAGGCGTCATTGATGTGGGTTGGAATGGTACGGTTGGTTGCCATGGATATGGTTTTCCCTACTGGCAGTGCAGAGATTGGCAGGGATGGATGCTGGGAAAAAAAAAAAAACCAAACCACTGCAACACTCTGGCAGCCTCATTCTTTTCTTTTGTTGAAAAGCTATGTATCCTTTCTGCACTAATGACAGCTCATCAAGTATGCAGTGTAATCTAGAAACACTGATATTTCTGTAATAAATCATTCATGTATAATATATATGTATTTATACATTCTATTCACACATATATGTGGCAATCTACATGTATATATTTGGAATAACATGTATGCAGATTAATAAAAGATTAGATTCAGGAGAAAAATATTTACTTTTGCCACTCGTTTCTATTTAGTATTAATTTGGGAAGCCCTTAGATACAAGGATTTATTAAATAAAATAAACAATGTATAAATCTACTGAATTATCATCTAACTTAGGAAAAGAGAATTGCACAGTATGTTTTTGTGGATAAGGCAAACAATGAAAGGAAGGAGGAGTGGCTCGCCCCAAGGGCCTAGTCTCTGAGTATTTGACCTCTATAGCCACTGCGTTGCTGTCACAGAACTATGCAAATGGTGTTCGTCCATGAGAAAACAAGGCATTTTTAAATTTCCTTTTAGGTTCTATCACAACATGTAGCACAAGTAAAAACCCAAACAGGCTATTTATGCTGTTTTTCAGAAACGCTGAAGGCACTTAATTTTCTTTTTCTAAAGGCTCACCTGTTTGTTATTTTGTTTTCATACAGTTAGTCCAAAATCTTGCTTTTATTAAACGGTTTGCAGGGATGTCTTTTGTCTTTAAGAATTCATATCGTGCAAGTGGGGGCTAAAGCAGCACAGCCTCAGCTGCCCAATCCTGCAGGGCAAGAACCGAGGAACTTTGTCTCTGGTAATGGATAGCTTTGCACTTGGCCATACTCCCGAGATTGAATTCTGGTGAATACGTTCTTATGACCTTGTGAGTTTCCTCTCTACCCCTTCTAGATTATGGAGGAATGTTGAGTGGCAAGGCATTTTGTAAATTATCTGTCCACCCTATCACTGGAAACTGAGAAAAGGATTGGAAACAGCATTTATTGTGCAATTACAACATCAGGATCACTTTTGAAACATGACCTGTCTTCTGCCCTTAATACTTGACTTTGCCATGCATATAGCCAAAATCTGATGAATAATTATCAATCAACTGATCTCAACTGGATTAAGATTTAAAATAATATGTAGTTGAAAGAACAATCAAAATATTCTTCTCTCACTTTATAAGAAAGTTCTTTTAATGAGCAAAATGTAGAAAGTCTGCATTGATATTACATAATTTTCCCCGTATTTAACATTTTAGGTGAAAATCTATTATTTATCGATAAAACATGTGAAAAGCACTAGTTATTTTTGCTATTGCATACTTTTTACACGAAGCATACCAGCAGGTCAGTTTTTGTAGAATCCACCTCCCACAATGCCAGCCCCATCATCATTCTCAGCTTTTCCGTAGAAACCACTCGACAGTGGCTAATATCCTTTCTAGATAAACTCGTCAGTGACCTGTTTCTCAAGGTAAAAACCAGCTGTAATCATATCATATTTATTTTCATTTTCTTATTTCTTAGTTTACTTTTATCAGTGCTTCTTAGAGTGATGAGCTCTCACTTATTCCTCAAATTCATTTGTTCTTCATTTACATATTGGACATTAATAAATATTCAATGCAAAAAAAAGAGGAAGTTAGCAACTGCTTTAATCTCTGTATTTCATTGTTTCTTAAGTTTTTAAAGATGAAATAGAACCTCAAATTCTATCCAGAGTTACAAGTTTGTTATCTAAGACCTATGTATAAACAATGAGATTCAAAATGATTATAAAGTGTTTACGAGTGAGTACAAATTTTAATACAGAAAATCAACATAATGCACAGGGTCAAGGTAGATACACCATTTCATCACATGTAAATGTTCCTGTCGGGGCACTTCTTTTGCTTATACTTTGTGTCTCATGCACTTTGCTTTATTTATTTCCTTTAACAGCCTATATTCTTTTCTATTTTTCTTTTCCACTCCTGTGCTTCCTGTGTATATACTCCTCCATTTGTAATCAATAAAAAAGATACTATGTTGAAGCAAAATCAAATGATGCTTGGGGCTTGTTCACCTTTGCCCAGATCTCTTGGAGACACTGGCAAGATTTTAGCATGTTCCTTTATTCTACACAAAATATTCAGATGCTATAGCATTGAGGCCCTCCACATAATTGTTCATACAGATGATCTTGGAGAGAAAGCTAGTAAGTAACATGCACAGAAATAAAAGGTTTAAAAACCTTATTTCTATTTCAAAGAAAAAAATTGCTTGCTCATCATTAGAAATCAATTCTTCATCCCACAGGAAAAAAGAAATATGAATGTGATTATTTTATGAACAGAGACTTGATTATTTCACGCTGTGAGTGTGATTCTTCAGTGGTCAGAAGGAGAGTTCTGGAGAGGTCTACTTTTCTTGGGCAAGTGCACACTTGCCTCAATCTCACTCATAAATCGGGAGACAGTCACATGCACTTGGACCTTAAATGCATTCATTTCAAATCAGGCAGGAGGCCTGACTCACATAGTGAATTTTCAGGATTAGCATCTCCAAATCTTTATCATCATATATGTAGATTGATTCATTTTCAGACTCTGATAACTGGTTCAATATTATATCATTTTAAAGATTTGGTTAACTGTTTTCTTTTCTCACTTTTATGTTGTTAAGATACATTATCCTACTAATTTTAGTCATGTCCATAAAAGAAAAATATAAATTTTACACTTTGCACCTTAGGTTCATTTGCTCCCTCTGAAAACATTTTCCCTGTTTCTTAGACTCACTCAAAATATAGGCAGTATTTCTTCCTTGAAAGGAGAATAAGGCAGCAAACTGATTATTTGTTGTGATCAGGCTTATTAAAATAGAGACAGAAAACTAGAGTTCATTTCTTAGATCTGTCATGAGATGACTAAAAAGTGAGGGGCTCTCTTTCTTGACTTACTTTCCTCATTTGTAAAGTGACACCCTCTGATCTTCACAAGCACATTTTGACTCAGTAATATGTGCAAGTCGGGATTTCCAAATTCTGTGATGAGGAGCAGTTGTTGACTTCCCTTATGTGTTTTGACTGCAGCTTCAGGTGGGACATGTGCTCCCATGGCCATGAGGGAGCCAGTTCCTGGTGCAGATAATGACAGGATAAGTCAATGGCCAAAGATATGTTGGCAAAAATTGGTGACATGGACTGGATGTAATCAATATATGGCTTTGAGAGCTAATGATTTATTATGATCAATCTAATGAGAACAACTAATTGTTGATGTCTTAGAATTTCTTGTAGAAAGCATTCCTTATGCTGATATGCCCTTTATACCTCAGCTTCTTTATCACTATGTAAAATTAAAGATCACTTTGTCTTCTATTTAAATTCATCCCCTTTCTTCAGATGCCATAAGCATTGGTATAATAAAGCATAGAAAGTACATTTGTTATGTAAAAGGTACTGAAATTCCTAATGTAGCATGTATCTCAAATGGCATTTCTTGTATTCTGATAAAATTGTACTGACATTAAATTTTTACTCACAACTTGTCTACCTGCTACCTGTAATTAACATGACCCCACATCTTTGCCATCAATTTTGTTTTTCTTTAAGGCTACTTCTAAAGAGGTAATAGAAAAGGAAAAAAACCTTTGGATTTCAGAATTACTGGATAGTATTTCTTTATCTGGCAAAGAAAAAGCACTTTCATTCAGTGCTAACCTCAAATTTTTATTTTTCTGGTCTTCAAAATGCCACATGTTATTTTCTTACTGGACCACTGCTCCATGTCATCCATGATGACATCAAACCATGTGCCAATATGAACTTACCCTTATCCAGTCTGCTCAATAGGATGGTGCCCTTCACCATTCAAATTAAATCTGAACCCTGTGTCGCTGCTACTAAGCTGCTATTCATCAATTTATTTTCTTCATGTTGTCATGTAGCCATGCTGTGGCTTTTTCTAATGCCCTTATCTCTATCATTAATTTTACCTTCTGATGTAGCAGTACTGAATGATATGATTTACAACTTAATAAAATTAGTTTTTAAAACATTAGATAAACTAGTAAATCAATTTTTGTAAGAGTCAGCGATCTAGAATTCTGAAGTTAGACTTAATTTACCTCCTTTGCCTGATTTCATCTCAGGTGAAATGAATGGCATAGAACAATACAGTACACAGTGCAGTCGTGCATAATACATAGCAGTTGAATTCAGTTTTAGTGGTTCTCCCAATGGTGTCCGGATGAGGACAGAATGGGAGTGAAAACATTGATCAGTGTTTTAAGGCAGCTCCTTGACTTTGAAATCTCATTTTCTTATCTCTTTTTAACCTTTATGTTTGAGAATAAAATTTATCTCTATGGACACACATCTTTTGGGAAAGGGTGATTGGCTTTTTTACTGCTCGGGGTGTCAAGATTTTTAAAAATGTACTTAGTTGAAAGATATGTAGATTAATGTAATAAAGAATATTGATAAACAATTGGGTCCAGTTATCTGCCTTTAGGCAAGTAATTAGACAAACCACCTAAGTCCAATATTTTATGCAATCAAAGATATTTATCTCCTAAGTGGGAAAAGAAGCAATTTCTTCTTGTTTCTCACTGAGCAGCCCATTTAGGGTACTAAGACAGTTCCAAATATTACCTAAAAGTGTCTGGTAAGGTAATCTGAATTCTATAACTGGGTGGTGGTAAATTCCAGAGTAAAACAAGAAGAATCCAATCTATTTTTAAAAATCATATATTTGCATACACATGGGATACAATGGAGTTGTAATTAATCAGTCTATGAAATTCAGCATCAACTGTTCATATCACCTGCCTGTGTTTATATCTGCAAGATCTATTGCCAGGGGGATCAAAAGGAACTAACACCAAGAGAATTTTTTATTGATTCTAAATGGTGGGATAGGAATATTCCAGCCTCCCCCTATGCATCGCCTCATGCCTGAGGAGATAGATGAAACACTACGTGAAATTTCCAAGCTTGAAAAAGTATATTCTTTCCTTCTTAATTTTGAAATGTTTGTGGAAAAAGTCTAAATTCAAGTAGGTGCCCACAGTGTAGGTGAACATGGAGAAAAGCAACAATGGAACTTCACAGAAAACAAGTGGATTACTGTTACTCTTTTAGTGAAAAATAATGGAAGCATTACATATAATAAGAATGACATGTTAGAAAGACAAATATAGGAAGCTTTGTAAACATACCTGAAAGATGTTGACTTCACTTCCCTGGGCCTCAGCATCCTTATACATGAATTAAAGTATTTGAAGTCTTCTAGACTTACAATTTCAATATCATCTGTGGTGTCAAACACAAACAATTGTTGAGTCTCATTATGGAATGCATTGATGATGAAATAAATAACAAAACATGTTCAAATTAACGTTGTGCCTGCACTTGCAGTTTCTCTGGTATTTCTGCTTTTGCAATTAGAGAAATAATATCTGGTAGATGTAACATAGATTTAAAAAAATAATAACCTGGAAAGATCCAGATCCCAGTAGCAGCTTGGTGATTAGACATTATATTAATTGGTCAGAAATATGTATATTCATTGGCCAGAAAGACAGGCATATTGGATGTAGAATCCAAGTTTCTAAAATCATGAGACATTTCTACTTAAAGTAAACAAACTATCTCATAAAATCCTAAATACTACAACTGACTACTCATGGAAACTTGAAAAACTTAATTTTAGCATAGGTCAGTATACCCGTAAGTATTTCATCACCTACCATATCCAATGCAGGGCTCAATTCTGTAGCAGATACAAAAATATAAGGTGTGATTCATACAGCCCAAATATATAATCAAGTTGGGAGGGAAGATTAGTATACAAAACAATTGTGAATCATAAAAGAGTTTGTAAGTGTGTGCTAAATTGTGCAGTGCAGACTACAAATGTGCTATTTTACTATGAGTGGTATAATATGGTACTCAGAAAAATGAAAATCCAAACAATTAGAAGTTAGATTAGGGTGTTCCAAAATATGTAACTCAGGACACAAATCATACAGAACGCTGGTAAACATGGGGCTTTTGTTTTGTTTTGTTTTGAGACAGAGTCTCACCCTGTTGCCCAAGCTGGAGTGCAGTGTTGTGATCTCGGCTCACTGCAACCTCCAGCTCCCAGGTTCAAACGATTCTCAAGCCTCAGCCTCCTGAGTAGCTGGGAGTACAGGCATGTGTCACCACCATGCCAGGCTAATTTTTTGACGTTTTTAATAGAGGTGGGATTTCCTCATGTTGACCAGGCTGGTCTCAAACTCCTGACCTCAAGTGATTTGCCTGCCTCGGCCTCTCAAAGTGCTGGGATTTCAGGCCTGAGCCACTGGGCCCAGCTAACATGTGGCTTTTGAGGACAAAAGTATATTGTATGTTATATCCCTGCTATTGGGTAGTAATAATGTATTTCAGCATATATAATTTCATTTAATCTAGTATTTCCCAAATTTCATTAACTATTGGACCTTTAATATCTCCGAGCACTTGTATTTATCCCAAACACATTTTACAAAGTTCTGGACTTTGAAAATTCATGTCACAGAAATATAATGTAGTAGTAACTAAAAATAAGAAAGCCAGGAATATGTTTGTTTTTGAAAAGATGAATTTCAGGATGACAATCAAGATCTGGGTTAATATAAGTATTTGACTGAGGCCCATAGCCCATCTAACTTGACTCTGCATAATTCTTAGGAATTATTATGCTCTTAGGCATTTAGTCCAGGCTAATATTTTTGTGTTTTTTTATAAAATCATAACAAAGGGATAAATATAAGAAGAAATTATTATTAAAATATAGCCATTAATGGTAGCCATGAATTAACTAAAACTTACCTCAGCAGTATATCATTTGACTCATCTGCATGTACTAATACAAGGTTTTAGTGATGAATTTGTCCTTGAGAATAAGAGCTTAGTTCTGATTGTAAGAAGTTTTGATTGGAAATTACTAAAATAAACTGTATCTCTGATTTGACAAGAAACTGGTCTAAGCCCCTCTATGTCTTTTCAGGGTAAATTGCATTAAAGATGTACTCTTAAAAAACAAACAATTTCAAATACCTTAATTTTATTTATAGCACTTTGTCCACCTCCACTATAAAATAGTTCATAAAAGTTAGCAATGGTGCTATCAAGATTTTAACTGGGATAATTGTCCCATATCATTTTATATTAAATCCAGGCCACTGCTGTGTCTCAAAGAATTTGCTCTCTTTAGTTAGAATAATTCTGACGCCTCTTGTGTCACTAGGCTACTTGGAACCACATTGACAGGAAGGGGGCTTAAGGGTAAGTTGTTCATGTAGAATGACATTTATAAGGATTTTTATTATTACTATTCAATGATATACTCCATTGTGAACTCTTGACTCAGAGCAGTGCTTCTCAAACTTTCATGTGCAAAAGTACGACCTGGTGGATCTTGTTAAAGTGCATATTCTGATTCAGGAGGTTTGAAATCAGTCCCAAATTTCGCATTTCTAATAAGCTCGTAGGTGATGCTGGTCCCTGAACTACTCTTTAAGTTGCACGATTAGAGAGAATACATTAGAGAAAGCCTTGCTCCTCTTGAGTCCTAGGAACTCATTGGTTTTTAATTCCCTGTGGCATGCAGTACAGGGATTCAGGTACTGGAGCATTTGTTTCAGAATGTTTGAAAATGCCCCATTTCAAAAAAATATGGCCATTGTCACATCCAAAGCAGTATTTTTTAAAATGGGTAGTTTACTTCTTCAAGTAAGTTGATGATTACTGATGCTCTCAAACTTTTAAAAAAGGGCAAGAAATTATTTGTAGGAAATCTCTGATTAATCCCGTGTTTAAAAAGTGAGACCAGAGAGACACAACTGCCCTTGCTTAGACCATATTGCCTAAAGTCAACAGATCCTAGCACAGACTTAGTTGAGAAGATTTGTGGTTGCTTAGGTTTTAAATCAGAGTGTGAGCAAGACACTCTTGGGATTGGTCAGAATATGGCAGGGGCAGTCTTCAGGGAATGGCCATTTCATTTTACTCCTAACGAGGTGGCAATGCCAAGATGCTGTGGATTTTACCCAAGGTGTTGTGTAGGCATTTTTTAATGAAGTCTCAGACATGTTTTGCATGCTTTTACCCAGCAGCCTAACCATGCTTCAGAGTTTCAATCTTTTGATTGATCTCGCTCATCTTGTTTATGGGTGGGGGTTCGGGGGATAACGGAAAGCTTCTGTAGCTGGTTGCAGGCAGATCCCACAAGAAAGCAATAAACTTCAGAATTGAATAACAATCTGATTTGTGCAGGCTAACTATTTTTGATAGTGTTAACTTTTTTCATTCTATGTGTACACTTCCATGACCATAACTTCTTTTTCATCGGACCACTCATTAACTATAGCCCACAGCAGTTAATTTCCTGGCTCTCCCCTCCCACTACCTCACTTTATTTGTTTAGCTGACAAGCTTTTGAAGCAAGCCGGCTAAAGCCTGCAAGAATTCCTGGCTTTTTTCTCCCTTCATTCTTGCTCTTATTAGGAATATGGACAAGATGCTAGTGTGTGTATTCCATCTGAAAATTGCGCTAGAGTTTTCTATCTCTTGGGAAAGAATCAAATTGCTTCATAATCATCATGGACCCAATTCTGTAACTATTCATAGACAAAATTCTTGTTAGCACCAAGGGGAGTTTTACCCTCATTTACGGTTACAAGATCAACTGGTAAAGGTATTTATAGCCATCTCATTTTCCCTAGGAAAATAAGTTAAACTAGATGGAAAAAAAATTACCAAATGTGCTATAGATGTTTTAGTTTTCACTAAAACAATTCTCCTAAGAAAAAAAATCAATAAAAAAACTTACAAAGAAGAAAAGATAATTAAAATCAACTGCTGACTAGTACTTTAGCTGACAATTATCTTTTTTTCTCACTTTTCATAATATAGTGTACATTTCACTTACAGGACACAACGAAATATAAAAATTACTGAATCTCCTTTCTTAGCCAAACGTGGAGTGCACATTCTGGTCATTCGTCCCTCATAAAACACATAGAAAAGCTTTCAAAGTTACCAGGCCCTTTGAAAGTCAACCACATTCAAACAGTACTGTCTTTCCAAAAACGTGTAGACATCGACCCTATCAATAGGAAGCTCACTTGTGCTAGTACTTAGGTCTCTCCTCAGCCTTCTCTTTCTCTCCCTGCAATTTGCCTCTCAATAGGTGAATGCCGAATGGTAGGAAAAAAAAAACAGAGAACTTCAAGCCGGAACTTTAGCTTTATTCTAGTTTTACAACTATCCCTTTGGTGAAAAGTCCTTGACCTTTCTGGTCTTAATTACCTCATTTATAAATGAGCGGGGGTGGATTAGCTATTCTCGGGTTTCTTCCAGCTAAAAAAAAAATCTCATGATGGTGACAGGTTATAGATTTTACATAAATACTTTATTTACATAATGGTGAAACTGAAAAGGGAAAGGCCAATTAATATATTATTCATTTCCCACACAACTTTATAAGCCTGTTTTTGATTAAAAAAAATTAAATGCCTAGTTCAGCATCAAGAGAAGAGACTTTAAAATCACACAGACTTGTACTAGATTGCTGGCTCTGTAAGGTGACTTTGGGCAAGTCACTTTATCTTAAAACAGAAATTTATAACCGACTTATCAGTAAAATAGGGATATTGATACCTGTCTTACAGGATTAAGATAAAAGGCAGGTAAGACTGTCCATTCCAGATACATAACATCCCAATAAGTGTTAGCTGTTCTGACTGTATTATGCCCTATATAGGTATAGCTAAGGTGAACAAACATTCTCTGAAAATGAATTTGAAGAAAAGAGACTTTATTTCTGGGAACACTTTGCAAACTGGGAAGATGCAGCTTTCAATGTAAAAGAAACCCTCAATGTAAAGTGAAGATATGTTTCACAGAACAAAGGAAAGCTTGACTTTTGTAGAGAAAGGTCCAGCCCAGGTTCCCAAACAGGTTGACTTAGGCAAATGAAAAAAAGTCAAATTTGCTTAGTTCTGATTGGTTGATGCTATTGAGCTCTGATTGGTCAATGCATCTGAGTTCTGATTGGTTGATGCATGCCATCCTAGTGGTTGGCCCAAGCCAGGTGAACAGGAACAGTTAGCTATGAAAGCCCTAAAGTTAGACAGCAGTGTGGGTGTTCTGGTAACTCACAGAATGTGTTTGGCCTCTAATTAGAAATGGCAGTTTGGCTCTGTTTTAAATTTAGGCCCAGTTAACCATTCAGGATTCATCTTGAAGGATTGGCTTTTTCAGGTTTACAGTAGTAAAAAAAAAATGGTTTAGAGATTAGGAGACTTGATTAATTCTAGTTCTTCCACAACTAGTTGAGTCATAGTTTGCTCATTTATAAAATGAAGTATTGAACAAAAGGATTTTATTTTATTGTATTTTATTTTTTAGAGAAAGAGTCTTGCAGTGTTGCCCAAGCTCATCTTGAACTCCTGGCCTCAGGCAATCCTCCCACCTCAGCTGGGATTTAATGTGAGAGCCACTGTGCCTGGCACCAAAAGGATCTTTAACTCTCCTTCTAGCCTAAGTGTTTCAATTTAGTATTGAAAAGTTTTCAATTTAGTACCCAGTATACATACATTCTTTTCTACAAAGATTTTAATATCTCAATTGTTTTCAATGGAATTGTTGTAACAGTTCTTGTTAATCTCTGTCTTTGCTAGTAAATATTCTACCTTTTCCCTCTGGCGTCTGTATTAGTGGTACTTAGAATTAAAGTAGACTTTTTCAAGGACAAACAAATTGATCTGCATTTGAAAACTAGGTCCTTGAATTTTATAGCAAAAGACATTTAAAATAATAAAGTATAAATATTGTATTTTTAGTATTCAAATCAACCCCGTAGTAATTTGGCTTACGAAGAACAGAAAGAAAGGAATTTAAAAGAACCTCAACAGAGTAATAATTATTTAAATACACAAATATTTCCCTTGGGTTGATAGTGCAGTATACTTTTTTCCCTATTCAAAATGAACCTGCAATAAAATATGCTAAAAACATAACTGGCACTTTTGTTTTGTATTGCAAATGAATCACAATTTATATTTTCAAGTACATACTATTTTATTCTCAGGTATCCATTAGGGTCAGATCTTCATTTGGTAGTCAGATAGCTTTCATAAAATGAGAATCTGATTGACAATTCTTAACATATAGCCATTGTTCATTAAGTTATCTGGTTTAAACAAAATAAATCTTTTTAACAAATTATCTCTCATACTGCATATGTATTCCCTAAATATTGACAGTCACTCAGAAATACCTTTATTGCTATAGCTGGTTTTTATAGGTACAAAAATATCATAGTTTGAAGAGTATTTAGAAGGTTGCAATTAATTTTACATTTGAAACTGCTAAACTGTCAATGGCAGATAAAGGCCCATATCTTTGTAAAAACAAATCTGTCTACCAAAGTGATGCTGTGAAATACATATCCATTTGAGAGAAAAAAAATGCTGCTAAAATGCCAATGAATTTTTCAAATGTATATGAATAGGAATGCAGCTGGTGCATCACCTAATAATAAAGACATAAGATGTAAAACAAAATATAGTGTGTGATGAGCCTGTACACATATTCTTAAAGACATCTTAAACCGTCATGAAATCATATTGGTACTGATTTTTGTTTAAATAAGGATTGCAAACTGAGATGCCTTCAGGGTATAAGCAAGTATCATAAATGTATGAAGGAGTCAGAAACTAAACAATTGAGAGATGTTAGGACGCCACTTTATACGACAACATATGCCTTAACTAAAAACTGTGCATGCTACATTAAAACCCAAATAAAAACCATGATAACCAAATTCAACACATAGGGGGCAGATTTTTACTCTTAAACAAATAAGAGAGTCAGATTCATACAAGAGGCTTAGAGTTATATCACTGCTTCTCAAAAGGGAGAGAAATAGAAACTAAATACAAGAAGAAAATTTATTTGAGAAGTTGAGGATGAATGTGGAACAAATGGAAACTTAATTAAATTCAATCATAGAGAAGTCATGTAAAGTATGTTTTATAATTCAAGGACATAGCCAACACACTTCCTCAGTTTTCCTCAAAGGAAAAAAATTGGAACACTGATAGAAATGTTCTGAACTTTGACCCTAATAATGAAAATTCTATAATCACAGCTGAGAACCTGAAAAACAAAGACTCCTGGGACAAGGTTATCAATTTCAAAGTCTTTCAACTTCTCTGTAGTAGAGACTTCAATGTAAAAAAGGAAAGAAGAAGAAGATGGAAGAGGAGAGGAAGAAAGAGAAAGAGAGGAAGGAGGAGGCAGAGAAGAAAGATCAGAATTTTTTCTTTAGCACATTGGTTCATGAGATTTGACTGAGACAAATATACCAGATCAAATTTAGTCAGCATTCTCTGTACTGAGACAGTAAAAGCATGTGGTCAAAATTTTCTCCTGTCTGAATGGCCACATCCAATTTATTAATTTATTTTAACTTCAAACAAATCAAATTATTTTCCTACACATCTGATCTGGTTGATTGCTAATCACTCATAAGATGTCAGAATCTGTCCCCATGGCCTCTCTGTCTAATCTCCATGGGGATGGCTTGATTGGCTTTGGACTTCTATTAAACTGACATTTTACAGGCAAGGCTCTCATCTGATCTGTGAGGTTGTCTCATCCATTATTTTCTGTTCTCTCTCTTTTTTTTTTTGAGTTTTCAGTGGCTACATTTTAGTTGTATGAGATTTTAAAGAACATAGGTCAACAAATCAGTCCTAGTCATTTTTGAGGCAGTTGTGGGATGTGGTTTTAGCTCCCTGGGTATTGATACCGCCATCTTAAAACAGCTTTGAGCATAGTTTTCTCAAGGTGATGATGAGGCTTAACTGCACTAACTAACCTGTGTGGAGTACCTAAAAGAGCTGTGACACATAGGGGAGTGAGCACCCAGTAAGCATGTGTTCCTTTTACACTCCTTACAACAAGAACCCATAATTATAGCAAATCATCTTCAAGACTTTCAAAGCAACTCTGCTGATTACTAGAATCAATTCAACTGCTCTTTCTGGCCAGAAATAAAAACCGTCAAACAAAGAAAGTTTAAATTAATGCCTGAGAGGAATCTGAGGATTCAGTCGCCAGCCAGGAACAAGGGTAGCTGCTCTTGTAAACATGAATATCGTAGGGAATTTGGCCTATAGTTCTTGAGAGCAGGTACAGAAGCTTCTTAAGTAACAGTAATGCTTTTCTCAAGGAAGTCAAAGGTGAGGATCTGACCACAGCTCAGCGCCAGAAATTTCCAGTGAAAGAATTTCTATTCAGGTGGAATTGCTGACTAACCACGAGATCACTTCTGATCACCAGTCATAAAGCTGTGCCTAAAATACGCTTAACACATTCAATTGCAATCAGAAAAAGCCATAGTCTTTAAATTTCATGATCAGAGGTACCAAAGGACCCTTGCTCTTCCAGTCAAGTGAGTAAGTGCTGGCAAATTACCAAAATCTAAATTTAATAAAATTGTATTAGTCACCTTCTGAGGTGTCATCTCAGAGTAATGCTGAGATCAAAACCCTGAGCTGAACATGTCAAACCAATTGCAGGATGCCAGGTGGCTTATGAATCAAAGAGAAACAACTAACATGATGGTCTGTGTGGCTCTGCTCATAAAGGAAAAGCACATTTACATTTTGCAAGTCAAGACCCTGGCATATCCCTCTTGTCCAAATACGTTGTCTGCCAGACTCTGGCCTATATTTTGTGTTTGTGTGCTGTCACTGGCATACAGCAGTCAGTACCCGGTAAATGTTTTAGGCCATTGGTCTATGCCATGAGATAAGCAATATCGTTATGGACACTGTCCTGGTAACCAGGATGAAGTAGCAAAAGGAAAACATTTAGGAGTCGGGGAAAAATGGTCTCTGAGCTCAGCTTCTTAATCTGAATAATGAGATTAATGATAAAAGCCTGGCCAATAGCAAAGGGTAGTTTTAAATATAGTTTCAAAACACAAGACAGCAAGTCATACGTTCTGAAACCCTGTACAAATCTAGCGTTTATGTAACAATTATGCTTACACCTTGTGGCATGCACATTTCCAAATTCCTGGAACAAATCAGAGAACAAGAAAGAAATTAATCTGTGCTCTTATGAAGCTCACATCCCTGCAGGGAAGACAGGCAACAAGCAATAGATCTAAAAAAAGAAAAAATTAAAGTAAATATCTCCATGTGTTAAAAGGAATAATTGTAATAAAAAGGTAGAGCCAGATGAAGAGGCCTAGAAGTATGGGTCTGAGGAGAGGGGGAGAGGATTGCAAAGTGAACCAGGAATGTCAGGTTAGAGTTAGTCTTTTTGTGAAGGTGACACTTGAGCAAAGCCTGGAAGGAGGTGGGGGAACTGGACTTTCAGGTATCTGGTGGGGGAGCACTGAAGGTCAAATAAACAGCCCTAAGATTAGGAGCACATAAACTGTGTGAGTGGAGCAGAGTAAGTTAGGAGAGGAGTGGTTACAGGTGGAATCAGAGGTACTGTGATCCAGATCTTAGAAAGCCCCATAGATCTTTGTAAGAACTTTGGCTTTTATTCAGAGTAGAAAAGGAAGTCATTGCAAGATTTCTGACTGTAATTTTAAAAACTTTTTTTTTCCTTTGCCTATTGTTAAGAATAGATCATAGGGGTGCTAAGAATATAAAAAGAGAAATCAGGTAGGAAGTGCTTGCAGTAATCCCAGAGGGGGAATACGGCTTGGTCCAGGATGGTAACAGTGGAGGTGGTGAGAAGTAAATAATAAGCTTCTGAGTGTATTTTGATGGTGCAACCAAAAGAATTTTCTGATTGGTTGAATGTGGGGTATGAGAAAAGAGAGAAGATGACTTCAAGGTCTGGAGCTTGATTAACTGAGAGAGTGTGCAGGTTTGGGGCATGGGACAACATTAAGAGTTCAGTTTGGGACACATTTGATTTTAGATCTCTACTATACCTCTGACTGTAGGTGCTGAGTAGGCAAGTTAATGACATGAATCTGGATATCAAGAAAGTCTGGAGGTGTAAATTTGGAAGCCATCAACATATATGTGGTATTTAAATCCATGAGACCAATCTTTTATGGTCTCATGGATTTAAATAAAGTGAAATAGAGGAAGAGAAGAAGAGACCTAAGGACTGAGCCATGGACAACTCTAATATTTAGTTTGGTGGACAGAGGAGGAGGAACCAGCAGAGACGACTAAAAAGGAATAGCCACTGACACAGGAGAAAAATCAGGAGAACGTGGTGAACTAGAAGTGAAATAAAGGAAAAGTTTCAAGGAGGAGGAGCCAACTCTGTCACATTGAATGTTAGGTAGGTAAGATGAGAACCAAAATTGGCCATTAGGTTTGGCAACATGGTTGTAACTGTTAAATCTGAGAGATTGGTCTGAACAGACAAAGAAGGATAACAAGTATAGCACATACACAACCCCCAGGCCCATATTCTGAGGACTGTGGGGGGAAAAAACAACAAATAACAACAACAACAAAAACCCAGTCACTACATCAGAGACATTGTAAGGAAAGCTGGGTTTTCATTAGAGTAAAAAGGTGAAAAGAACGTTCAGAGAAGAGGTGAAGGATCTAGGAGATTTTTTGACTGCAGATCATGAATTCTAGAAGACACGGTGGAAGGAGTTCATGAATTGGGGGAGTGGTGGGGAAAGGGGTAAGAGGTCAAAACTGTTCAGATCCCTGTGAGAATTCATGTGACAGATATAACAGGTGCCTGGGATTTGGGCTTCCTTTGTTGACTGACAGGTCCAGGGATAACAGGCATAATGTGGTTAGGCCTGGTAGATTCAAGGATAGCATGTAGCAAAGCAGTAGATGTGAGGCGATTGGGAAGTCTGGATGTCTAGGCCTCATTCTGATCCCTATCGGCAGAGGCCATCAGGTATGGGGAAGCTGTAAATAGTTGTGATCCAAAATCATGAACTTGGCCTTGACATTTCTGGGTAGAGTGGACAGAGGAGGAATGGACAAAGGAGGAGGAACCAGCAGATTCATGAGGAATCTGCTTGTTGCTGTAACTCACAATCTCTTCATTACCCATGAGGAGAGTTGGAGAGCCTAGAGAAGACACAGGCAATGCCCTCATTTAAGAGTTCCCTTTAGACCTCTCTGGAGAAAAAAAACAGGAATTTCCTTAAACACTCTAACTCTTTCTTGTGTCTTGTTGATGGGACTGAAGACTTCTAGGAAGCCACATACCATTTCTACCATTTGGACCCAAAGGATGGGAACCAAAGACCTTAGAAAAAGTGTGGTCTCAAAAAGATATTTTAGTTGAAGATATCCCCTAAAGAAATTTAATAGGGAGGTGTGGGATGGGAGAAGGGAAATAATATTCATTGAGTGCCTATTATATATCAAGTTACTAAACATAGATGTTACATTTCATTTAATCTAGCAATGTTACACTTAAGTAGAAATGGTCACTCCTGTTATAAACACATTACATGCTTGAGCAGCTAAGTCTGGGATTTGATAGAAGGTCTAATTCTATTATGAAAATTTTGACAGGATCATCTTCCATACATAGTTCCATTCTTGCCGTGATGTATACTGCTGTTAGTGTATCTAATTCCAAATATTTTATGAGTTGCTATGCATTTTCAGTAATTAAAGTGTCTAGTATCTAGGTTGATTTTCAATGTTAGTACATTGATTGAATAGTTTGTTAATTCAGTCTTTTGTGTCATTCAACAAATATGGGTGTTTACTATGTATAAAACACCACAAATTTCTTCCATTGCATTTTTCATTAGCTCTCCAACTTGTTGACTGGATCTCATTCTATTTTCATCTTTAATTTAAACTTTTTTATATATCAATGCTAAATGTTAGAAATTCCTTAAATATTACAGAATCAGAGAAAAAAAGTCCGTCTTCAAAATAACTCCAATATTTAAAAATATTGGATGTGTTATGTATTTATTTGAAACACTCAATATGCTTTTACTTTTAACAGTTTATTCATCTTTAATTTGTAAATGGGTTTATTCATTCTACCAACTCACTAAAAACTCCAGTGCAAGGATTAAGAGTTATTGCTCTGAAGTCAGGCAGACATGATTTAGAATCCTGGCTCTACACATACTGACTATGTAAATTTGGGCAAATTTCTGAAACTCTCTAAGTTTCAGTGTCTTTATCTATTAAATGTTAATAACAATAATACCTCCTTTATAGTGTTCTTGTAAAAACTAAAGAAGATCATGTGTGAAAACCTTCGAGGACAGTACCTGAAACATATCAACATTTCACTAATTGTTATCTAATATTATTACTATTATTTTTATTAATTCAAAACATTGTGAACAAACTAAAAATAGATGATATCTGGTCCCTAGCACCAAGGAGCTTATAATTGAGCGGAGAAAATAAGTTGTATACACATAATCACAGTAGGCAGTATAAATGCCATAAAAAAGGTTAGATAAAAAGCAGAGGATGAAGAAATTGCTTCTTCCTTAAATAATCAGATAAGATTGTGGTTGAGGTTGACCATTCAGTCACAGTTCTTTAATCAAACATTAGCTATAGGTTGAGGGATAATGAAAGTGACTCTACAGATTTAAGGGATGATACTGACAGTAGCCATCCAGCAAGTTCAATCCAAAGAAGAATTTTTGCATCCAGGGGCAAAGCCAGATTCCAATACCTGCTTATGAGGATGAGAATTTGCAAGAACTGAAAGGAATGAATTTCAGAATCAGAGTAATGAACCGAAGCCAGGTCAAAAGCTAGAGGAAGCATGTAAGACATCAAGATTTGTTGTGGATTCAGGTGCCAGAACCTATTTTTCAGCCCCAGATTTCTTTGCATAGATTTCCTTTTAAAAAAGCAACAGCACACTTTCACAGCCACGCTGTCTCTTTCTTAAAAGAAATCATTTGCCATTGGCCAGGCAGAGTTTTGGAAAAAAGTCTGTAGAAAGGGAAGTTTCCAAATGAGCGCAATGACACAAGCAAGAGTACAGAGAGTGGGGAAATACGAGAAATGGTCATTCTCCTTTGTAGAACTTTGAGATTCACTCAAAAAAGAAAATCGTCTATGTAAAGCAATAATTATTTGGGGCAAAGTAAGATTTTAGAAATCAACTCACTGTTTGCCTTTGACTTACATTGTATTTCAGAGTTGCACTCTGTAAAGACGGTTTTGTGCCATTCTTTTAGCCTCCCTGCCCATTAGATGCTGTTATTTTTGTCTTGGGCTCATTAAACAAAGTACTGGCAGGGTATAGGCTCTGGCTTCCCTTGAAAGTGACTTCATCTATTGTAATCATGTTGTGCGATAATGTAACAGTAAGCTCTCTGTCAGAGCTCTGAGTCCTAAAATAGACCGGCAGGACCTCGCTTACTTAGCCTGAGCATGTCACTATAGTACTTTGGTTCTGACAGTGCTGGCAAGGAAACCCAGAGGTGGGGCTCAATCCGTTTGTTCTCATCTCAAAGAATTTATAATATAGTAGAAGCACTCCCAAAGGAAGCAAATGCTCATATAAAGCCCAGACTTTATTTCAAAGACACTAGACACAAAGACTGCCTAGTTACACAGGAAAGAGAAGCCCACTTTAGAGGCCGGATTGCCTCCTGGTTAAGAGCACAGAGTCAGACCAATTTGGGCAGAATTCTATGTCTACCACCGGGGAACCACAGATAAACTAATTATCCTCTCAAAACCTCAGTTCCTCATCTATAAGATAGAGAATTGTAAGAGGGTTATTGCTGAAAGGATATATAATGTAATGTATACAAAGCATTTAGCTCTTAGCTTGGCACATAGTAAACATTCAACAGATTGCTACTATCATTCATTCATAGACTCAAAAATTCTGTATTGCAAAAGGAGACAATTTCCCAATACATATCTGTTTATAAAGTTGAAGTTTCATACTAAACTAAGCTAAACAGGAGTTAATTGCATAGCAAGACTGATAAAAAAAATATGAGTTAAGAATTAGTAAGGTTAGCACAGTGTGTCCCAGGAAGAAGATTCCCAAAGGTTGAAGGGCCTGTAGAAGCTCTCTGTGGTCACTCTGTGATGATCTCTGCCCTATTCTTGAAACTTCATGTCCCAACAGCCCTGCAGCACTTTTCCACTGGCAAAGAGGGCTAACAGTCCTGGCACTTTGAATTAAAGGTCATTGAAATGTTGGGTTCCAGTCTTCTCAGACCAGAAGGAGAACAGACCTGGGCATCTAAAACAAGTACGTGATACCACACTCTTAAAGAGATACTCATTATCCAGTGATATCAATCATTTAAATAAAAAGAAGAGCTGATGAATTTTTTTAAAGCCACTGAACACAAAGAAGGGCATGTAGGATAGATTAAGTGATCAGCATCACCTAGGTACTTGTCAAAAATGCACATTTCCTGGACTTCTACTGAATCAGAGCTTCTAAACACATGGAGTCTCAGAACCTGTATTTTAAACAAGCACACCCATGTTCTTCTGGTCTAGGTGATCCTTGTAACACACATTGAGGATCACTAGTTTAAGTAAAGCCTACATATGCTGGGGAAAATCTGGAGGGAGTTCTACCTACAAGGCCACCCAAATGACTGAAGCCATTAAAAAATAAAAATAAAGCCTATTTTAGCTAAAGCAATGTAGATGAGGAAAGAGATGTGTTCTTTACTAAGCTAGAAGTCAATTTTACTATTATTTAGAATGGCAAAAGATATTTAATTAATTTGGCTGTAACACCTTTTTGGATACTACTGCAGCAGTTTCTGAGATACGTCAATTTTATTCACAAGGAGCAATAATATAAGGCAACTTATTTTTCTAGGCAATTCATGCTTTAATGTATCCACTATTTATCAGCTCTTTGCAGTGCAAGTAGTAAAAAGCAAATTAAAACAAATAAGAAATAAGAGCTGAAAAAGTAGTCCTCTTTTTCTCTGTGATTAAAATTAAAATTCTAGCTGGAAATAATATTTCTGTAAGCTTTGAGGCAGAGCAATTTGCATCTTCTGGCTTTTTTCCCTGTTCATTTCACCTCTGTTATCAGTATGATGTTATTTATTTAATTTTTTTCAAGATCACCATGTGTTTATTATGAGGATTTCATTTTAATTGCTTGAATACAATCTTATGCTTTAGCCAGAACACAAGATGGTATAATAGATGACTGTATTAATTATCATTATTTGTGAGTGAAATCTGGGCGCTGATTTAGATAGGGCAAGGGGAGCAATGATATTTTTCCTTAAAAACAATCACATTTCTGTGATTTTGTACTTGCTTTACGGGGTTCAGGATTTTTTTTTAAGTGTAATGATAAAATATTGTGATAGATGGCAGTTCTTCTCTCTTAATTGCACTAAAAGCAAAACACTTATTCCTAAGGAATAGCTGTGGCTTGTACAAATACAAATCTTTTTCTTTTCAATATAGAGTAAGCCACTCTCCATTTAAAGGATCAGTTCGTGTACAATCACAGTCCCTGGTAGTCTGCCAAACACAATAGGGCATTAATTAACATGTGCTGGGGGATTCATCAACATGCACAGTGGTAGCATGCAATTGGAGCCTTTTTTTCCTCCCGTTTCCTCTCTACGTTAACAGAATTCATGAAAGATCTACTCTAGTATGTAAATCAGTTCTTGCTAAACGCCTTGTAATGGAGTTCCTTTATTTTTCAAAGCTGTTGTCAGAGCTACTCACATACCCTAGAAAGACACTTACTCTGTCTCTTTCTCATGTTTAAAATCCAACTACAGTGGGCAAAAATAACATATTTGTTTACTTGTCATGCAGTCTGCACTGTAAATAAATCATCTGATAAATTACTTCCCAAAAAAGAATAGAATGAGATTCATTTCCTTTAATGTTGTACCGGTGGGGATGGCAGAATTATTCTCCCTGTTAGCCCAGGGTGACAGTACGCTGGCCTGCTAACTTACCTGAGTGTTGAGAGAAGCATTGAATTTAGCGTCTACCACCTGGCGTGAGCAGGTGAAAAAAATTAGGAGTAAATTTGATTTAAATTAGTTCTCAGTTGGGTCTTTGGTCTGTCTTACCTTGCCAAACCCACACAGACTGACTTCATTATCTTTTGCATGTTCTCTGGGATGGAGACATGGATTAATCATTCAGACCTGTAAGAACCAGACTTTGGACGATAGAAAATCTGTCCTCTAGAAGTAAAGAAAATAAGATCAAGGAAATAGAAACTTGTATCTTTATTTTCTACTTCTGAAAAATGTATACATGTTTCAATTTAATTTGAGTGGTAGATTGTATAATTTATGGCTAGTTCTTTTTTAAAAAATGAAATAATAATGTAAAGTGCTTAGCAAAGCACCTAAAGTAAATTCCTAGTAAATGGCAGTAGAAATTATCCTTGGAGGTGGTGTTAGAGGTGTTATTATTATCATTTATTGTCTTTTATAGCCTGGAAATCACTAGTATTATAAAAAGTACAATGCAATTTTTATGTTTTAATCATTTTCAATATATATCAATAAAAGGCTTAGTTTTAGCATGTAGGGGAGATGTAGAATTTGAAGGTTCAATTTGATCGTCTCAGCTGTTCCGTAAATGTGTGTCCTTTACATGACTGCTTAAAGAGAGGCAGTTTAGTGATTCAGATGTCTTTAGAGTTATGCACACCTGGTTTCCATCTCAATTCTACCATCGTGTGACCTTGAGCAAATTATTTAACTTCACCAAGGCTCAGTTTCCTCTTTTGTAAAAATAGAAATAATGGTTGTAAAGATCTAATGAGATGACATGTGTCAAACATTTGACAGTATCCTTGCACACAGAAATGACTCAATCATTGGAAGAGACACACTCTTAATATACCAAAAACCTTCCTTTTCCTATGCTGAACGACACAGGGAATATTCTTTAATCTCTATCAGGGGTGCAGTTGCTGTCTTTTCTTCTTGCAAAGAGCAGGTTCTCCTGGCCACTAATGCTCAGAGGAGCTGAGAAAACAAGCCATCTAGAAGCATTCCATGTTGTTGCCTTCTCCTCAATTGTTCCCTGAGATTTACATTAGTATGTCATTAGTTGTCAATGAGAGTCAGATAATTAAAGCTGCTTTCATTTAAAACAAAAGAAAAACCAATCACTTTTAATAAATAGAAAATTCTGAAAAATTAAAATTTAGAAGTGAAAAATTATCTGTATAAATATATGTTTTTCTCTTACTGGATGTTTTTAGGAAAATGGGAGAACACTTCTGTTTTATATGCTTTCATTCTATCATGAATTCCAGCATATTTATTTAAATTTTTTTTTGAAATGATAGACTATTTGTGGCAGTATTCATACTATATTTCCTTGAAATATGAAAAATTAGTTATATCATAAGCGGTTTTTCACTGAGAATATTTTTTGGCTATTAATACGTATGTTTTGACATGCTTCTATGGATCCATTTCTTCCTAAAGCTCTATTTACATCATATTCGATTTGTGAGATATTAGATTATTTATACCTCAGATTTACTTTTATCTATAATAAGAATTACAGGGTAATTTTACTATGTTGAATTTAAACAGATTAAAAATATGACTGAACTTGGATTTTATTTGAAAAAGAGGTTTAACATTGCAGTCTATGTTTCTGATCCTCAGCTGTTATCAGTATGGGAAAGTAAAATTAGTTCCATAGGAGAAAACTTTCGAAGGAAGACCATTATTCTTTTATGAGAAAATAGAGCATCCATTATGCTTTATATTTATTTCATTTTTTGTAGTAAATTTATTTATTTTACTTTATTTTTATTTATTATTAATATCATTTTTGATAGTTATAATTGTATATATTTATGGGGTACAAAGTGATGTTTTGATATATGTATTCATGATATATGTATTTCATGTATTAATGAAATTAAACTAATTATAACATCCATCACATCACTTATCTATCTTTTTTTATGGTGAGAGATTTGAAATTTACTCTCTAAATTATTTTGAAATATATAATACATTATTACTAACTATAGTCACCCTGCTGTGTGATGCCTCTCAAAACCTATTCCTCTCGTCTAAGCTTTGTACCCTTTGATCAATAATTCGCCATTCCCATTCTTCTCTTTCCTTTCCCTTAGTCTCTGGAAACCATCATTCTACAGTCTACTTTTTAGATTCCACATGTAAGTGAAATCATCTGGTATTTGTCTTTCAGTGCCTGGCTTGTTTACTTATCATAATGTCCTCCAAATTTATCCATGTTATCACAAATGATAGAATTCCCCCCTTCTTGAAGGTTGAATAGTATTCCATAGTGTGTATACGAATTTTCTTTGTCCATTCATCTGCTGTTGAACACTTAAGTTATTACTATATCTTGAATATTGTGAATAATGCTGCAATGAACATGGAGTGCAGATATTTCTTCAATATATTGACTTCAGTTTCCATGGATATATACCTAGAAGTGGAATCACCAGGTTGTATGGTAGTTCTACTTTAAGTTTTCTGAGGAACCTCAATTCTATTTTCCATGACAGCTGTATTAATTTACATTCCCACCAATAATGTATAAGGATTGCATTTTTTCTGGATCCTCTCCAACACTTATCCTTCATCTTTTAAATAAAAGCCATCCTAACAAGAGTGAAGTTATCTCATTGTGGTTTTACTTTATACTTCCCTGATTAGTGGTACTGAGCAATTTGTAAGTGTATCTATTGGCATTTAAAAGTCTTCTTTTGAGAAATGTCTGTTCAGGGCCTTTGTCCATTTTTAATTGGATTGTTTTCCTTCTATTGAGTTGTTTGACCTTCTTACATATTTTGGATATTGACCCCTTATTAGATGGATGGTTTGCAAATATTCCCTCCCATTCTGTGGGTTGTATCTTTACTCTGTTGGCTATTTCCTTTGCTGTTTAGAAACTTTTTGTCTGAAGTCATCCTATTTATCTATTTTTGCTTTTGTTGCTTATGACAACAAACTTAGAATAGGCCACAAAATAATAATAAAAGAATGAATAAGACATAGTATTTCTTAGCACAACAGGTGACTCCAGTCAAAAATAATTTAATTGTACATTTAAAAATAAGAGTATAATTGAATCATTTATAATACAAACAAGAAATGCATGAGGTGATGAATCCTCCATTTACCCTGATATGACTATTATACAATTGCATGCCTGTATCAAAATAACTCATGCAACCCATAAATATATACATATACTATGTACCCACAAAAATTAAAATTAAAATATATATATGATACTTGAAAAGATACAATGTATTGAAAAGAGCATATGTTAAATGTTCTCACCATCAAAAAAAAATATGTTAAGTATATGAGGTAACATATATATAAAGTACTTGATTCAGCCATTCTATAATATCAAAATATGTTGTACATCATAAATATATATAATTTTTATTTTTGTCAATGAAACAATAAACTTTAAGAAAAGATCATATTCAAAAAATAATGTTTAACCCAATGTTGTGAAGCTTTTCTCCTATATTTTCTTAGTTGTTACACAATTTCAGATGTTTAGTCCATTTTGAGTTAATTTTTGAATACGGTGTAAGATAAGGGTTTATTTTCATTCCTCTGCATGTGGATATCCAACTTCCCAACACTATTTATTGAAGAGACTGTCCTTTCCCCATTGTGTGTTTTTGGCACTTTTGTCAAAAATCTGTTTACTATTAATGCATGCGTTTATTTATGAGTTTTCTATCCTGTTCTATTGGTCTATATATCTGTTTATATTCTAGTACAATGCTGTTTTGATTATAACCTCTTTATAATATGCTTTGAAATCAGGACTTATGACACTCCCAGCTTTGTTCTTTTTGCTCAAGATTGTTTTTCGCTATTTGGGGTCTTTTGTGATCACACACAAATGTAAGCATTGCTTTTTATCATATCTGTGAAAAAAATGACATTAGAATTTTGACAGGGATTGCACTGAATCTGTAGATCACTTTAATAATATAGACATTTTCATAATATTAATTTTTCCAGTCCATGAACACAGGCTGTCTTTCCATTTATTTATGTTTTCTTCATGTTGGTTCATTTTAAAGAAGGGGATAACTCCCTGTGGCTTCAAGGAACTCAATTCCTTGTTGAGACAGGTCAGACATACATGGAACTTACTTATTGTTAGAGGATATGGAAATTTTGGCATGAGTGGTTTTTCAGTTGATACCATGGTAAGACATTTGTCTATATAAATCTTCTGAAATTGCAATTTCAGTGTTAATAGAAGAGATAATTGGTTAAGATCAACAAAAGCTTTTTTTTCCTTGACTGGAGAAAGGCCAGGAAAAGAGCCCTTTTTGAGCATAACTCAGTCTCAATGAATTTGGGCTAAAGTGAGATAGGAATTGAGTGGACAAAAGTGAGAGCAGCAAAACTTGAACTTTCTCCTCTCTGACTGCTGCTGTTTCTTGATAAAGAGATGGTTATGGTCATCCAAGTTATTTATAATTTCCTGCTTGTATTAGTGTTTGCTGATAATATTTATTTATTATAAATACTACTATGGAGTTTTCTGTATGCCAGGTACCTCTCTGATTACCTTATAACTACGAACTTATTTAATCTTCAAAACAACCGTATGAGTCATGAATCATTGTTAACATCTCCATTTTATAGGTGAGTGTACTGCAGCACTGAATGATTAAGTAACTTGCTTAAGTTCTCCTAGCTGGAAAGTAATTGGGCTGGGATTGCAGCTCCAGACAGTTTGGCTCCAATGTCTGTGCCCTTATCCACCTGCTGAACCATGCTGCATCTCCATCAAACTGCTCTAGTCTTTCTATCAGAGAAAAATAAAATTGAGTAGAAGGAGAAGATGGGTGGCAGAGAAGAGTCCCTAGAAACCTGTCACCTATTCAAGGTCACCAGACTAGCATATCTGGCATCCTTGCAAGTCCAAAGGTGAGGCTGTGGCTGATTACAGCAAACTCTTATTAATTCAACAAGCAACAACCAGAATTCAACAACATTAATTAATTGACTTGAGGTTAAATTCTTCCCGATTATTCAGTGTTTTGTTAATGCATAACGTCTAATCAGTTAAGGACCACCGGTGACTTTGAATTACATGTCATTTTGAATAAATCAGCACTGGTTTAACAAATCTTACTTATAATTAGTTATTAATGGTTATATCTTTGTTGGTATAAAAAAGTCATTATTGATACCAGTTTATTTTAAAAGGGCTGTAATTGGAAGCGTTTGCCAAGACTTCTTATTGTTCTTTAAGGATCTTGCTGAACAAATGATTAAGTAGCCAAGTGTTTGAGCTGTCATCTTTGCTTCTCAGTGGATTAACTAGTCAGCTTTAGTCCCTTCCTCCTTATGAGTTACAAGGAAATGAGAAGGAAAAGAAATGCGAATAGCCCCGGGATAATAATCCCCATGATTTTTGAAAACCCTTGGTCTCTGAATATTTCCCACTGCTAATATACAATATGAATGGAATAGGCCCAATAATCTTCCATGCATCTGTAGGTCTGTGTGTGTGGGGATCTGTGTTTAAAAGAACTCTGCCAATAATCAATGACATAACATTCACACACAGAAATGCCACTTTAAAGGTAAGACATCATAATCTTAAGACAATTTAACTTTCTTGGATATCTAACTTGCTTTGTGAGCAAGGATCACTAAGTTAGAGTTAAGACTATGAACCCCAGAAAAACTGAAATCTCGTATGTCATTATCAGACTTGTCACGTGGTGAGAACCTCTTTTTGCCTCCTTTCCTCCTCTCTCACCCAGCCACACAAGCACATGTGCACACAGACATCAACACACATTCACATACAGATATTGCATTTATAAACCACAACACTCTGCCAGAAGAACTGGCAGCAGCTGACTTTTTTTTTTTTTTTTTTTGTCTACTCTGGTATCTATTTGTCTCATTTTTCTTCTCACCACCAGAGAGGACAAACCCATCAGCAATTAAATTGACTGATTTGTTTTTTTTAAAAAAATTCACCTGCTTGGAACTAAGGTCACTGCTTGGGCAATGATGTCAATGCTGCCTTTGACCGCTTTAGAGGCTTCCCTTTTCACTCACTCCTTTCCAGAATTCCCTCACTGCATTCCCTACACTCCCTCATGAATCCCTTCCTGTTGGAGTGGGGCTTTCAGCCTCCTCCTCTGTGAAATAAAAGTTCACATTTCTTATTAACCCATTGCCACTCTGACACGTTTTGGTGCAAGACTTCTTTATAATTTCTATTAAGTGTAAATTGCTGTATAGCTCACAGGGGACGCAAGCTAATTTGCAAAATTCAGCAATCCTCAGTGGCCACTCCTATCAATAGGGTCAATGAGCTATTGTGCTTGATGAGTGAGTGAGTGAGGGGATGAGTGAGTGAAAGAGCAAGAGGCACTGTCCTTTCTCTTAGTATATTTAGTATTTACCTTATGGGTGCTGAAATGAGCATAGTTTTAAGACTTCTAAGAGGCCCATACAGAGAGAGCTCAAAAATGACGTGAAGTACAGAGTCTTGTGGCTACTTGCAGACACAGTGATGGTGTGTTAGAAAACAAAATTTGGGGGCTTTACTCATATTAGAGGCACGTGACAGATGTTGGCACAAATTATTTATTTCTCTAAATGGAATTTACTTTAATACTTATAAATTAGAAGAAGGAATGACAGTAGTATTTTCCGTGTTGAGATTTTTTTAACCAACTAATTATTTTTAAGATGTCTGCAGCAATCATCTTTGACACTGTGTTTTTTATTTTTTATTTTACTTCAAGTTCTGGGATACATGTGCAGAATGTGCAGGTTTGTTACATGTGCCATGGTGGTCTGCTGCACCTACCAACCCGACATCTAGGTTTAAGCCCCACATGCATTAGATATTTGTCCTTATGCTTGCCCTCCCCTTGACTCCCAACCCCCAACAGGCCCAGACAAAGTGTTGCTCTGTCACCCAGGCTGGAGTGCAGTGGTACAATATCGGCTTACTGCAACCTCTGCTTCCTGGCTTCAAGCAATTCTCCTGCCTCAGCCTTTTTGAGCAGCTGGGATTACAGGCACCTGCCACCACGCCCAGCTATTTTTTTGTATTTTTAGTAGAGACGAGGTTTCACCATGTTGGCCAGACTGGTCTCAATCTCCTGACTTCATGATCCACCCACCTTGGCCTCCCAAAGTGCTGGGATGACAGGTATGAGCCACTGCACCCAGCCGGTGTTTGGTTTTCTGTTCCTGTGTTAGCTTGCTGAGAATGACGGCTTCCGGCTTCATCCATCTTTGACATGTTTTAATGATTCATTTGTTGATCCCATTCAAAACTTTAGAATACTGCTGTTTAAATCTCTGACGATAAATGTTTTATTGTCATTCTTTGGTTAAATATTCACTATTAAAGAAAGTAGGAGAAGCTCAATGGAGTCTAGTCTCCCATTGACATTCACGGGCTTTATATGTCTAAGATCCATCAAGGTTAATGAAAGTTATCTCTGCAATTCCTCAGGCACTTGTGGGAGAATAGATCGTTTAATTTCTATTCAGATGGCATCCCCCACATGGAGTACCTGATCTGTTGGAGAAGTAAAAGACACAAGTTGGATGAACTGGAAGCTGACACACACAGTGGGTCATGTAAAATTGAAATTAACTTTTCTATTTGTCATCTCCCTAATTAACATTATGTGACCAAACTACCAGAATGAAATATTATTTAAATCATTTTCACCCCATTGGAAAATTTACTCTGCCCTCATAAAGCATGGTGAATTGAGGCAGAGGCAAAATTTAAGGACAATCACTAACAGAGAACAAAATAAGATTTATTTTTGGAAATCACAGGAGTTTCAAGTTTCAAATGGAAAGGCCAAATCATCTGCTCCTAGCTTTATATTATTGAAAGTCATATTTCAACATGTTTACTATTCATCCCCAGTCATTTGAGCTTAGTTACCATGAAAGAAAATTGTACTCCCTGCAAGATGTGCCCCTCACAGGGAGCAAACACTGGGTTGGAAGGACCATTAATTTGATTTTATATGAAAACAAAACAAAAACATTATTGTAAGTGATCTTACTTGGCATTTCAGCAGAAAATATGACTTACAGATGATACTTACAAAGTAAATATAAAAATACATTGCAACCTTTGCAATCTCTGAAACCTACCAGTCAAGACGAAGGAGCTGGTTTCCAAGTTTTTCTGAGACCCTCACTACCCTGGGAAGCCTCATCTAATTTGGTCTGCCACCACATCTCCGCCTTCCCAGCTACCCTCTCTCTGTTTCTCTGCCTCCTCTTAGCCACTCTGTTTCCTTTCTATTCTTCCAACATCCACAACACCTTCTATCAGGACCTCTGTACTTGTAATTTCTTCTGCCCAGAAAGCTTCTCCTCCTATATCTGTAGGGTGCCCTCCATCAATTGACTTCATATTTTTGTTTAAATGTTGTTTCATCAAAGGTATGCTTCCTGATTATCATTTATAAAATAACACCTTATCACCTTCCACCCCCTTCCACTGTTTTATTCTTTATTTTTATTCCTATCACATATCAACAGAGGACATATACTTATCTTTTGTTACTGTTTCCTTCTCCCCCACACCACTACTAAAATGTAAGATACGTGAGGGCCAGTTTTGTTTGCTTCTGTTTCCTCAGCTTCAGAAGAGTGCCTGACCCACAGTGGGTCCCCCAGTAAATATCTGTTGAGTGAATGAATGAAGAGCTTCTCTTTGGCCCATTTCCAACAGCAGCACAGTTAATAACAGAAACTTGATTTTGCAGCTTGAGACCAGAGTTTAAATTAAGACTTCATAATTTATGAGTTATGAAACATGGAGCAAGATAAATGACATCTCCTTGAGTTTCATTCTCCATATGTGTAACATCATTATAGTAACACCTATCTTACTGAGGTATCTAAAAATATAAGTCAGTGTCTATTATGGAGTTACTATTGAAACCCTTCATGACATAGTAAATTTAAATTCTCTTTTATAATGTGTGGAGTTTAAGAATCAACATATTTAAATTTTTTTATTTTTCTAAAGCAGATAAAACTGCTTTAAGTTCCTTCTTAATTGAATGGAGAGAAAATGTTTCTAATAGTGACATTAGAGATAATTTGAGAATCTACTCCTTAGGTCATGTAAGAATTCTGGGTCCTACACATTCCAGGTTGTTCTAGGGGGCATCCTCTGGTCTCCAGTCCATATTGTCTACCCTAATAGATTCATTGTCTGAGACAGCAAGGTCTCAGGTGGCTCCATTATTCCAAATTGAAAACTTAAGGCATTGTGTCCACCCTCTCCAGGTCTTACCATAAGTGCTTCCATCTGAAGTCTAGCCACCTCTCTATGATGTTGCATGGAACCAAAGTCCTGGTCCTTTCATCTGCAGAACTAGCAGGACCCTAGTTTCTTCCTTCTGCTATCTCCAAAAAACTAAATCTCTCTAAACCTTTCTTACTTCTCCAATTGGCTCTCCTAATCCTTGGAGGTGGGGAGTGGGTCTTCTCCCTGTTGATAAATATAGCCCCATCATTTCTAAGAGGATGGGTTTTTCCAATCTAAAGTACTAGGTGTGGATTATCTTTGGATCTCTGGAAATTTTACAACATCTAAGGCACAGAAAGACAAGGACTAGGCAGTTTTTGCAGGATCTGTGAAGGGAAACAAGCATATCAGTAAGAATAGAGCACACATTATTCTATTAATTATGTTGCCAAAATTGAATTTAATCAGGATTCTTGAGAATGGAGGTAATACACTAGAATGCTCTTCATCTCAATCATATTAAACAGCCTATAAAGAAAGTTGTAATTCAGCTTAGAATTTTTGTATGTTTAAGTATCAGGTGCTTTCTATAACCAAGGCGGTAAAATCAAGGAATACGAGTCAGAACACCAACCATAAAACCGACTTTATGGACTTGAGCCTTATCAGAGTAATTGTTGAAACTCTTCCCCTGAGTCCCTTTTTCTTTAGGTAGCAGCTATGAAGCTTGCTACTTCCAGTCAGTTTTTCTTTCAGTGACGCTGTTACTTTAGTCCCCTTACGTTTGCAAGTTCTGGGCACAAAGCTACCCCATGAATATTAACTTTCTGTGGCATCACAGAGTGACAGCCAATGGCAGGGCTATTGATGTTGCTACTTCTTTTCCTTTTTCTCCACTCTCCATTGAGAGTGGAGAAAAGCTTCCTTTGGTGGTTCCCAAGCCTGGTACTTGAAACTTCTACTAGCAGCTGAAATCTTTCTCACACTTCTTATCTTATTCCTAGTAACTCAGTCAGGAGACCTTGACAAACTCCTGCTACCTCTAGAGAAGCAATCCCCAACCTTTTTGGTACCAGGGACTTGTTTTGTGGTATGTGTGGTGGGTAGTGGATTCAGGATGAAACTGTTCCACCTCAGATCACCAGGCGTTAGTTAAATTCTCATAAGGAGGCCACAACCTAGATCCCTCTCATGAGCAGTTCATAACACGGTTCAGGCTCCTGTGAGAATCTAATGCCACTGTTCATCTGATAAGAGGCAGAGCTCAGGTAATAATGCTTACCTGAAAGCCACTCACCTTCTGCTGTGCAGCCCAGTTCGTAACAGGCTGCAGACTAGTGTGTTCAGACCTCTGCTCCAGAGGGAACAGGTGTGTTTGTGTGTGTGTGTGTGTGTGTGTGTGTGTGTGTGTGTGTGTATGTATGTCCCTTATTCTTTAGGGACTGGGGCTTCCTCAAGGCAATTCTTTATCTACATCCAGCTCTTATCCAAATTCAGGCCTTCTGAACCAGAAGATCCCTGCTATGTTTCTTTGTGTTTGTTCATAGTCTACTATTTATTTAAAAACTGTTTTGAATAGATTGTCTTTAAATCTCTCAAGAATCTCACATTATAGACAGTTTTGTTTTTATTTTACAAAACAGGAACATAGGGTTTAGTGAGATTAAGTGTTTTTCTCCAAGTTAGAGACAGTAAGTGCTAACTGGATCTCAAACTCAGGTCATCTGACTACAGATCCTTGCCTCTGGCCCCTACGCAACAGCTGCAGGATTCTGACTTATATTTCACTTTCGAGCAGAGTATATTATTCATAACAGCTACTCAATAAATAATTGTTGGCTTATTTATCCCATTTGCATAGGCCAGACCATATGTTTTGGAACTAGTTTAAAAGGCAGGAATTTGGAAATCACATATGAATTTTACCAGGTAAACCCATACCTAATCAAATATAGGTCAGAGGGCAGAAGGTCTCTGAATTATTCTATGTAAACATCCTGCTATTGGTGATGCTGTGATTGGCTAAGAGGCAGTGGGGAAAACATACTATAAGCCAATATGAAAGAGACAAACTTATTAACAGACTGGAATTCCAACTTTGCCCTTCCTTCCAGTAAGTTTAGAGCAGCCTTTCCTACTTAGCTACACCCACCTCCTCTTGCCTTCTCTCTTGCCACTTACCAGAAAGTAATGATTTCTGTGGTTTTCCCTGGCAGAATTAAAATAATGGGCAAAGAACAATCCACTCATAGAGGCAGAAGGAAAGGGAAAAAGGTAGAAAGAATGAGAATCAGAAAGGGGTGGGGAAGTGGGAATCTTGCAAAAACAATTTGGAGGAAGCAACTCTGAGGATTGTTCATGGCAAGAACGAGACGTGTTGATAATGCATCTAGCAGGAGAATGTAATATGGATAACGTAGTTCTCTGGGATAAGAGAGCAAAAGATTCCAGAGGCTTAGATGTATCAAGAATTAGAAAAATTCATGGAGCTTCTAAGAAGAACGGCTATGAACTAGGTATTTCCATCCCCATCAGATGTTTGTTCTGGAGACTTAAATAGATATAGAAATTCCTAGTTGAACTCTATTTCTTTGAAAGCAAAATAAGTTGATATCTGAGCATAGGTGCCCAGATTTAGAAATGTTACATTAAGTCTTGTTAATATATATCATATGACTGAAAAATATGAGTCACCCTGCCTTTTTGTTGATCACAGTATCTGTCATTATAGTGCCTTCACAGGGATCATGATTATTTTTTCTTTCTAAATAGCATTTTTAGTTGTAGCTATTTTCAGTATAAGGATAAATAAAATTTTGCACGTTGAAGTCAACAATCTCAAGCCAAGACATAATGTCTGAATTACTGCCATTATTCTCAGGTTAAAAAATAATGGTTTCTTAGTTTTGAAATTGCAGACTAATGTCATACTTTCAAGCTTATATATAAAACCATTTCTATTCTTAAATGAAAGAGCAGCATTTCCTTTTCCATCCAATTGCCTCATGAGCTTTCTCTTTCCCACTTCTCCCACTTGTCTTCCCACTCCAAATATTGAGGATGAATGTAGGGCCACTGATTCAATTATTTCAGTGTCAAATTGTTTGTTTTAGCTGTCATAAGGGCTAAATATGTGGCAATTTATTGGATTAAAAACATATGACATCAAAAGGAATAGAATGTGTCTGATCTGCCATTCACCTATGTACTGTACACTACAAACAATTGATCTGTTAGGCCATCAGAATAGCTGAAGCCCACTTTCAGATTCTGTTAATCTTGTACAGAATAACCCATTTTACTTAAAAAACGCACTGAGCTGAAATTCACTCGCTGTCATTTCTGCTCCCCCTATTCCAAGAACCTTTCAATTAAAAAAAAAAAAAAAAAGAAATTTCCCTTATTTTCTATAGCTAAGAGAAAATTATTTTAATTTTATATAAAACTTTAAAGGGATAATTTATCTCTGTCTTCACTAATCAAAACTCAAATTTGTAAAATATTGGTACCTTTTCTGTTATGATAAGTACATTATTGAGAGAATTGGATGGCAGTGGGTGGAAATCTGAACATTTTATTTGAGTTATATGTCATTGTACACAGACTCTTCAATGTACTTTACTTCTTATAACTTTTCCGCATGTCAACATTTAGAAATAAAATTGTCCATACTTTAGGTAGGCTTGCAAGTTTATTTCTTAAAAGCCCAAGAAATCTCTGGTTTTGTTATACAATATGAACAAGATATCCTTGTTCCACTTTCAAAGAAATGTAAAATTGTTTCTGATTCCACATAACTCAGAAGTAATTCTAAGTATTTTTATAAAATAACGATATACAATTTCCACTAGACTTAGAGTCATAAAATCATTATTGTTACTGTGAAGTTTCTTAACAATTTAGTTTGGACATGAATTCTTGTGTGGGGGATATATTGTCTGTGACATCTCTAGTCCTCTAGTTTAGTTTCAACAGGAGAGGGGAAAAGAATAGAATTAAAGCTCAAGAAAAATCATTAGCAGTAAAAGAAAAACAGATAAATTATACATGAGAAGAAGGAAACAATATTTTACAGGCTACACCAATCGAAGTTCTGTTAGACTCTCTCTTGCTCTAAAGCTCACAATTGCCTGTAGAATCACAACCAAACTCCTTAGTAATGTCATCAAGTGTCCACATAGTTGTTCACGTTTGATTTTCATCACTCCTTCTCAACTTATATTGCACCTAGTCCAGCTTATATTGCACTCCATGTCACACCAAAATGCCTGCATTTTTTCCAACTTGATGCTTTTTCCCTTGCCATTTTCCTTTCCAGAACGTAGCAATTCTATCAGTCTATTCCTGTCCTTCTCCACTGCAGTGCAATTGAATATGTTTAAGTGCACTCTCTTCTATGATGTCTTTCTTGATTCAGCCAGAAAAAATCTCACTGATGTGTTTTGAAAAAATTTGGGACTTTCTGTTCTTATTCATCATATTCTAGCTTTTATTATGGTTGTGCACTTTATTTTTTTTTTTTAATGGATTCTAGAATTCTTAAGAGCAGAGAAGATGCTTTATTCAGTTTTGTATCTCCCGGTAATCCTAGCACAATACCATACTGATAATAGGAGATGAAGAAATATTTGTTGCATTCATCTGAACTGAATTTACACTAACTCCTTAGGGGATCCAATAACGAAGATTTAAGATTTTTAGTGTATTTAATAGACTTCTTTCTCTTCTGCACCCCTTTAAGTATATTTGGGAAATATATAACCACTAAAGAAAAATTAGAGGTTTTAAAAATTAGTCATGAACATATTTCTCAAAATGTTGTGATCAAATATTGGAGTAGGTAAAAAGATAAACTGGAGTCTGCTTGTGTGTTCCTAAGAATACACATTGGATGTGATTATGAAAAATTACTAGGTAGATGGCTTTGGAGCTAACGATTTCACAAGTTATTCAAATTGTCTGTCATTTAGAAGTGGCAGACCTTAGTGTTCCTTCCACCTTGACTGAACTTAAGGCTTTTATCTGAAGGAAGTCTTCAATCTGAAGAGACAAAGTTGTATAACTTTCTTAATAACCACCTGGTACCTGGTAGTGAACTGCGTTCTTCCATTGGGACAAATGCCTTCTAATGTTTTATATATTCCTGGTCAGTGACTTAAAAAAAAAAAATCTACCCAATTGCAGTCTGCCATTCAAAAGGAATATTTCTGCAAAGAAAAAGATGTGAAAATGTAGGCATTCAAGTGAAAATTCAATCCTTCACAGTACAGAGCCTCTGCGAAGTCTTTTAAATGACCCTTTTTATCATGGTGCCATGTCTGTACCTTTTTGAATAGTGAGACCTGGTAAGAAAAATAGATGTATGTATACAAGTGGTTGAGTAATGTATTACTCATATGCACTTTGTTCTTTTTGGCAAACTGACCTTATCAAAGGAAAGAAAGCTATACATTGTGACAAGCTGAGCTTTACCAGAAAGTCTGAATTAGGAGTGCAAGTCCTCTGTTATCTGGATTAAAATGTGATCAGGAAAAAAGAAAATCGTCACTTAACCTCTTCAGAAGTGGAGATGCTGGAAAATTGACTTCCTTTTAAATCAAAACCTAAGCTTTCTTATTACATTTGGACTTAGCTGTCAGAGATTATTTGCATTAAAACAATCATATTTTTCTCCTCTAAATACTTGTCTGCTTTTTTGATGTTCAAATAAACAGTGTTAGATTTTTGGATTGTCTATACTTTACAGAGGACTATTATAAGAGGCTGCTGATGAAATATTCTTCATCAGTTTCTCCAGGACCAATGCTGTGCCTTATTTTCTACTTCTGTGGATGACATTTAAATAAACAATTACATTTTTGCATTAATATTGTATAGTAATTAAAAGGCTTTAATAATTATTTTGGATGCACGCCCTTTCCTGGAACTAGTTTTATTTCCAACTATTTCCTCATGCTCATTTAACCCATTTTAGTGAAAATATTAAATTATTCTAAAAGTTAGTGAAATAATAATGAACCAAATTCATTCCTTTAGAAATAAACAGAGACATGGAATTCAAACTTGCTCATCTACATATCTTTTTCCTTTGTAATAAACAAGCTCTTTTCAAATGAGTACATAAAAATGGACAAAATAATCCGGAATGGATAAAGCCAAGAGGAAAAAAAAAGACATTTTACATAGCACAAAGACACAGAAAACTATTGCTGTTTTATTCACAGTAAAAGAGTGTGTGTTGCTGCTGCCCAGTTACTGTGCATGTGAATTCAACAGATCTAGACGTATTTGCCCAATTAATTACTCTGCTGTTCGACAATGATGGGTAATGGTCCAAGCAGCCTGCTCCTCCTCAGATCACCGATGGAATTCATGCACGCATAATGTCCTCTCTTCAGAAAAGGATCCCAACAAGCTCTATAATTATTATTTTTTTCTTTTGAAATAAAGGCATCGATTCAATTATATGTTAAAACAGTTTGTGGGAGAAGAAATGGAAATGAAGCAGGATCTCTCTCGCTACCTTTCTGGGTAGAAAGCTGGAAGATGAACTTCCCCATTCTACTCTTTCCAGGAGCGAACTTCAATAGTAAAAAATAATTGCTGATCAAAATTGTTCACCATTACCCTTAATTAGTCTGTTGGTTTTCCATAGTTTTCTTCATTAATACAGATGAAGGTGTGTTCTTCCACGTTCAACGATACATGCTATCCTTCCGTGCTGGTAAGCTTATGATGTAGCAGATCAAACAAAGAACCCTCCTGTACAAATGCACAGCAGTCCCCGTAAACTAGGGTTAATTAGCATTGTAATTAGCTCACGTGATGACTAAAACAAAGTCAGAGCAACCCAGGAATCACTTAGAAAGGATACCAAGTGGTGTCGTCCCCCTTCACCCGCCAGCCTCCTGCCCCCTGTTTCTAATGCTGGGTGGAGCCCGGAGCCAACCTTCTTCCCAGCTCCCCCACTCCCCAGCTCCCCAGCTCCCCACCTCCTGGTGGCGCAAGCCAAGTTCTCTTCCCAGGCCTGGAAGTTAAGGGATGCGCAGGACTTGACTGAGGCTGCTGTAAAGATGTTGTTAGGATATTAGCGTAGTGCACTAAATGTTGCCAGTTAAAGGTAGCTTACAAAAAAGAGCTTCCCCCTTTGGCTTTGCGGGAATTGGCAGACACAGTTCGCTTTGTAAGCAGGAGAATTGGAAGCAAGAGTGGAGACTTGGGCTTCCTTTCACGCAGATTTACCAGCTTACTTAGGGGTAAATGTTAAGTATAATCTGTGGAGTTCTACTCATACACTTCTGCACCAACATGCCTTATAAAACAGAAGTCCGTAAATGGGCCCACATACCTAATGGTTTTCTTTGGAATTTTACAATATAACAGCCAAGGCATCTTGTTACTTGATGTAGGATTCTTTCTAATTTTATCCAATTATAAAAAAAAAAAGTTCCAAAATTTATTCAGAGGAAGTGAGGACCGACGTCATCAATGAAAACCAAAAAGGGAAAATGACCATTGTAGGGGAAAAAAAAAGTCAATAATTGGGATAGCACTAATCCGTTCTTTAAATAACTTTGTGTCACTTAAGATTAATGTGTTTTCACTCTTTATTATATTTGATCCTTACAACTACCCTGAAAAAGAGATACAGAAGGTATTTTAATTCCCATTTTACAGAACAGAAAATGGTCTCATTACATTCTGAGTGACAGAGAATGTAATCAACAGACAGCATAATCCTCAGGCTTCCAGTTCAGCGAGGCTCCATTATGCCAAACTGACTGTGCTCAAGGCTTTCGTTTCTCCTAAAGTCAGTAAGGTTGGTCTTTTTTTTTTTTAATTAGTCTTGGTTTAACTTAAACTCAATTATTATTTCAAATGTAAACTGTCTTATTTTAAATCGCTTTTAACGTTATATTTAAGCCCATTTCAGCACAAAAATATCAACCATTATTGAAAAAATTAAATACATAAGAAAAATATTTTCAAAAAGTATTCCAATCAGAATCTATATAAAAGGTGAGGAAACTTTCAGAGCTGTTAGTAAATGCAAATCATAGAAGCTAATTTTATTATAATACATTTAGCATCATATAAAAATATCTCTGAGTCATGGTACATCCACATTTTTCTAGTGATAAGAATAGGATTTCCTAAAGCTCTCAAATACTGCATTCTCTTTTTCTAATACCAGTGTTTTATGCATAATTTGGAGAAATAGATGTGTATGATAATTGCTCCAACTTTAAAAGTATATTCATGTGGTTAACATGCATGAAAAGATAAAAATTTTGACCTAACCGATGCATCGATGGTCATTAGGTCTATTTTCACCTCAATTTAGTCTGTTTAATAGAATTTTATCAATTAGTTTCCAAAACAGCAGATCCAGTATTATGTTAGATGTGGCTTAAGTGGCAGGATTAGACTGTTGATCCTCAGGATTGATGGTGAAAGCTTGGTAAATATTCATAAAATGTTGAGATTTCCTAACAGATTAATCTGACAGAAAGAAATGAATACATTATTAGTAAAAACTTATATTCATATCCTGTGTGATATATGAATAATTTTAATAGAGATGCAAGTTGTTTTTGGTATTTGCCACAAAATTAAGTATGAATAAACTTGCTCCAAACATAAAAGAAAAATAAGGAACCTAAAGATAGGCATTTGGAGTGCCTATTGAGAATTAGCTGATCCACAACAAAAGGTGTATTCTCTGCTTATACTTTTTTGTCTTCTTTTATGAAAATATTGTTGGGAACTGCAATTTGGGGTGTATTGGCTATTATTTGGTGAGTTTAATCTTGACACGGGAACATAGGAATAAGTGGGCAGAAGGGTAATCAATGGTAAGTGAAGATAAGACTGATGCAATTGACTTCTCTCCCCAGTCTCCAGATTTAATTCGTGTTAGAAATGGAGAAGGAGAATTCCAATGCAGATTTCTTTTTAATTTTCACATTGAAAAAAACAATTTTGAGCAATGTTTTTTACATCATTTTGAAACTTAAATAAAAAAGACATAGACACCAATTTTCAAAACAGGGGGAGAAGAGCATAACCTGGCAGTGTGAAGCAGAATATGATATCCCGTACTTACCAATCGAGTGTGGAAGTCGCATTTGACAGATCAGTTCAATGAAGTAGTATTTTTTAGGAAAAAATCAAGGATGAAAGAAAATATAGTTATTACAAGTTGAGATATAAAAATATGTCCATCTCTGTGGGGCAAACTAAAATTACAAATCAGTTCGCAAACACAAATACAAACTAGCAATATTAATATGTAATGTAGTCTATTACATTCACTTTATCATACTACTCTTTTTGTTTTATTATATTATTACTGTACTTCTTCATGATAGTACATTTATTCTCTGCCTCTTTTTTATTCCCTACATCTGGGTTCCAAGAGTGAGCTTCCTGACCCCCGAAATTGCATGCAGATTTTCGTGTGTGTGTGCAACAGTGTATGCACATTTGTGAGAAAAGAATCCATAGTTTTTGTCGGACTATGAAGCCTAGGACCCCAAATGATTAAGATCCAGTATCCTGTGGCTTATTAAAAACAACTTCCCAGTGATTTTTTTTTTCCCTTTAAAATTTCTCTGTGCAGACTTTCGGTGCTTCACACCCCAACTATGCCAGTAATCTCCCAGCTGCCTTCCCTCCCTCCTGCCTCCTTTCTCCAACTCATCCTCTATAACAAATACCACCAGATCAATCTTATTGAAACATCATTGATATCATGTCTCAAATCCACTAAAAAACAAACTTAAAAAAACTGATATCTTTCACTTTATTTACAAGGTCAAGTTCTGATATTTTGGCATTCAAATCCATTTCATATCAGGTTCTCCACCACCTCTACTGATAGTAGCTGACATTTACAGAGTGATGCTAATATGCCAGGAAGTGTACTAAGTGCCTTACGTAAATGGACTCACAAAACCTCCCAAATGGCTCTGTAAGATCCTTTGAGACTTCAGAGGTACGATCATCAGCTAGTAAGTGATAGATCTAGAATTCAAACCTAGTTGACCCTGCATGAGATTTTAGCTATGAGGATGTCTCCTGCCTACTTAATTTATTTCTTGCCAGTATGAACCTTCCTCTCCAGACAGCTGAGAATCCTCACTGTCAACTGAATAAAGCACATATCTAACCTCACGCATTTTTCATACTTCGCCTTCCCCATTCTCCAAGATTGTACTCAAGTCTCACATTTAAATAAATGATGCATTCATTAGCTCTTCTGTCTTGGAACCATTACATATATAACATTCATTCAACTACACCCCTTATGTTACTCATATACAATTTTGCATTACGAATTTCTCTAACTGGACAGTAAGCGACTGGTGGGCAGGGTTTTGATCTTGCATTTTTTGTTCTCTCATCTTCAGCACATAGATCAGTGCCGTTCATCAAGTTTGCATTTGAAAAATACTTATTGAGGGAATAAATTAACCTGAACTTCTAGAGAGTGTCATGTTTGAAAAATGATACTGTAATTAGTTCTCTAACATTCTATTATGTCTTGATAAAAGCTCCTGTGTATGGTGGCAGGTGGGCTTATGAGCTATTGTTACCATGCTAAAACTGGCTTCCTATGTTGTCTCAGTTTGCCTGGAGTAAATCTCATAGAGTGCCCCTGTGTATGCATGTGGGGTAGAGTAGAGGGGATATTCATTTTCATGTAAAAATGATACAACATTACCAGAAATTTTAATGCAATTTTTTTCCTTCAAAGGAATTTCAGGGCCAATTAGGTTAGCTCACTCTCGAGAAAAGGATCAATTTAGTGAAGAATCTCTCCCTGATAGAGTCAGAACAAAGTAGGTCAAGCAAATTCCAAGGATTCAGATTACAAGACAGTTATTGGGAGTGGTTAGATCCTTAGTTATTTTCATTCTTCTTGGAGCTATCTGTAGTACAAGTTTCTAGTGCTAAGCCAATGTCAAGGTGTCTCATCTTTATATCTCTCAGGTACTGATCCTTCCTCACCGTCAGACACTCCAGAAGCAACTGACAGACAATAAGGAAGAAAGGGATCCACCCATATGCTTGAGAAACCAATTCTCTCAGCTAGGCAGAACTGTCTGCATTGAAACTCTGTTTTCTTCTCTTATATACACAGAACACCTGTGTCTAGTGAAAACACATATTACCCATTTTATTATCCAACCTTTAGAAAAGTGTGATATGGAAGATATTTTGTGTAATAAATTATAGTTGATCTGAGTAATTATATACATGTGGATATGCACGTTTATAACAGAATGCTTTCATTATCTTAAAAATCCTTTTGAAATGTCTAAAAGTAACTCATTTTGAAGCATCTAATCATTCAGTGGATAACACCCAGGGCTTGGATACATCACTATAAATGACTCAGCTTTCCTTTTAATAGTTGAAAATGCAGGGCTTAGGCTAAATCAGGAATCACTTACATGCCTACAGACGGAAGGCAGATAATGAATGCTTGAAGTAGGCTTGGAGGAAATCTCTCTAAGAAGTACTGAGGACTGGGGCAAATTGGAGAAACTATGCCCCGTCTAAAGAGAACTGCAAATGTTGAGTCCCAGGCGATTTTATCCTGTAAGAAAGAAGACCCACTGTTACAAAACCTTCTAGTTTTTCATGAGAAGCAAGGTTTTTTAAGAATGTGAAATGTCCGGGGTTTTGAACTAAAAAAATAAATAGATCTGCTTTTGAGAATTGGGCAGGCCAAACAAAGCATATGTCAGAATGGGTTCTGGTCTAGAAGCTACCAGTTTATTGCTGCAGACTAGATAACCTATGCCTATTTTTTTGACCCATGTACTGTATAGTTATACATGCAACTATTACTCAAGTATGTTGTCTCAAAAAACCCTTAAAATTGAAAATATTCAGTTGATAAAAGCATGGTTGAATTAAGAACATTTCCTCTTAGACTCTCTATTAAAGACATTGGAAGATGGAGGAATAGGAATAGTTATACTGTACTATAACTTCAGCAAAACTTTTCATTCTGATCTTCACGTTGTGCTCACCTATAAACTCGGGCTAAGATCAACTCCGGTTAAAAATTTCCAAATGAATATAATACTGTACCCTGAGAAAGGGTCCAAGGGAAAAGTTTTCAGACTCTGGACCAACCCAGAAAACATTAAACAAATAATATTCTGTGAGAAATAGTCTTGACCTCATCTTGTTTAACAATAATTTACTGACTTATATGATAGAATGGCATGTTTCTTTTTATTCTAAGACTGGAACTGGACTTAATGAGCTGCCATCCACCTGGCTCAGTCCTAACTGTTGAACAGGGTAGCTCCTCTTTGGAGCATTCTGCTAGGTACCTAGAATGATATCATGGAAAATGTAAAGAAATAAAAATTGCTTCCACTTTAAAGACTTTGCATATTACTTAACATATCAAGCACATATGTGAAATAAAATAACAAGTTTATTGCATAAACTGATATAGTAGAAAGTAGTGCTGAGCAGTGCCAAGACAGAGGAATCCAATCAAGTGAGGTAAACTACCACACACTTCCGGGGAGGTGAGTGCGAACGTTGTACGGACTTTGAAGAAAGTCTGGTCAGGCAAGGCAGAGATAAACAAGGCATGCTATGTTTACTGTGTTTTATGTTTAAAGTAATAAGAAGAATGAGTCAGATAAAAAATTCTCTAGACAAATGAGATAAGAGGCAGCAGATATGAACAAGGAAAAAAATGGCATCACTGCACAATCCATAAAATGGAATAATTATACAAAAATATGTCAGAGGATAATTACCAAATTCATCCATTAGAGTTTGTTTTAATATTGTATTAAACCCAGTTTGTTAGCATCATGACCCTTGATTTCTACCAAAATTGAATGTTTTGATTATTGACATACCTGGTAAAAGTTCTATTTCTGCTTTTGCTAAGAAGTTAATACTATAAATATGCTGTTACTTACACATCCAAATTTAGTTCAGTTTAAGAAGCATATAGAAACAGAAATCGGCTTTATAATCAAGTGATATGTATAAGACCCTGGGACAGTTTCTGACTCATATTAGTGATGAGCATGGTATGGAGGAATGATGTGTAATAGGATGAAGCAGACAGAGATTTGAATTTATTTTGCCATTTGATAGCTGGTGACCATGGGCAAGTTATCCAAATTCTTTTAGTCTTGGTTTCCTTGTGTGTACAATATACATAGTTCCTATTTGGTGAGATTATTCTAAAGATGAGCAATAAAAAATATAAATTATGACAGATGGCATTGAGTAGCAGCTATTATTATTTAGATGATCATTATTAGTCATATAATAATTTTCACTTCTTTTGTAAAATTTGTAAAAACTTCAGCAATGAATCAATTTCTAAATTGCTATTGTAATGAAGACAGAATATTTTCCTTATGCTAGGAATTTGGGGTCTAAAACTGTAGGAAGTAAAATACTTCCTAAGTTTCTTTATCATAAATTTCTAGGCATTAACCAGCTTAGTCTTAGCTATTACACATACACACTCAACGTTTCTACCACTTATAATCAGATGTTTGATGTTTAAATTGACGTGTTTTTTGATACAAAGAAAAAAAGAAAATTCCCCAAAGAATTCTTGTGGAAAATTAATCAGCTAATTTCTAAACTTGACTGTGATTCAAAATGCCTTGTTGAGTCTTGAACACATGTATTGTTTCAAATACAGCAGATGCTTCTACGTGTGGCCTGGTTTTCCACTCTGTGCTTCATTTAAGAGGCACACAGAATGGAATACTGCTGCAGCCTAGCTGTGTAGCTTAAAAGAGAAATACAGCCCAGGAAAAGTGAAAGAAAGGGATCCAACATCCAGAATATCTGCCTTTAAGTGCAGCATTAGGTAAAGAGCACCTGACCAAGGACATTCATTAGGAGATTTCGGTACACCAAATATACTTCTACACATAGAAGGGAGGAAAGGACTCCCTTGATTTGTGTTTATGAGACTGCAAATCATTCTTCCAGAAAATACAGAAAGACCCTCCCCCCCAGGTATATAATAAAAATGCCAAAGTTAATTAATTCTGTTAATTCCATTAAAACATTCTGAATAAAAACTGAAAAATTCAGATATCTGTATCCATAAGTTTTTATATATGTATATTTGAGAGAGAAAGAGAGAAGGATATCTCCAGGGGCCTTATCTTGAGATAAAAATAGACACAATGAAAGAAGTGCAAAATGTAATGCTTATATAGAATTGTTTTCATCTGAATTTCATTCTAACACCTAAAGAATGAGCCAAATTATCTTATCCTTGGAGAGACCATGCTTAAATTATGAAGACTTTAATATTTTCTTTATCAAAGCTATTTTCAATGATAATTCAAATTTTCCTTTTCTTTAGCCTTTTAGATATAGCTTCTTTATTTCACTTCATGAAGAAAGGATACAAAAAATTATCTACATAAGCTTAGTAAAATTAAAACATACACATTTTAGTCCATCAAAAATGGTAGATATTTGTTTTTTAATTCTTGTGGATTTTTCACTTTTCAGTAATTCTGAATATCAAATTCATGTTTTAAGATGAGCCAAGCTGAGCAGCCTGTGGCCTAAAAAAATCATCAACTATACATATCGTAAAGCACCAATTTTTAATCCTAAAGCTACAAACATCTGCACTGATTACAATTAAAGACAGTGTAAAAGATTATCACTCCAATTATAGCTTCTTGTTCTAATCAAAATTCAGCACTGTCCTCAGACAGCAACGTGCGATGCCCACATGCCTTTTTCTATGAAATGAAACCTCCTTGATGTTTTTTTTCCTTTTCTTTAAAACAATGAATATGTTTAGTTGTACTGAATTTATCTTTATCAGAAAAGCAACATTTTACTGAGATGTATTTTTAAAACTGTTTGGAAGTCTATTTTTCTGTCTAAGTGAACCTATTAAGAAAAAAAAATGCAGAAAGGCACTATCATGCTACTCAACAAAGAAGTTTCCAGCTTTCTAAAGTTTTTCTGAATATTGTTTTAAGGAACACTGGTTCTTAATGACATGGTTCTCAATGATATTGACATTAAAATTGGTAAAAACACTGCTGGATTTTAAGTAAAATTGGACCAATATTATTTAGAATTTTAGAAACAGCTTCTTTTACATATAGAAATAAAATCAATTACATATATAAAAATTAGTAGCAAAGATTTTAAAAGTACAATTTAAAAATTACCAGATAATGTCTTCAGATAAGAAAACTGTATTTAAAATATCAGTTTTAAAACATCATCAACCAGTTGAACTAGTAAATTATATATAGATATCATCTGCAAACATTTATTGTTTAAGATCTCATATTGCCTTTCCAAGAAAAAAATGGAAACAAAATTGAGCATTTTGTGTAACACGACTTTTTTCCTATGGTGGTTTGAAGGTGAAAACCTCGATTTGACCTCTCTTTAAGAAAATTTATACTAAAATTTGTACAAAGTAGAAAAATTTAAGAACATTCTTTCGGATTCAGGATTTTGAAAAAGCATCCTTACTTTAAAATATTTGCTCATAGTCTAAATTAAATGGTGAAATATAAATGCTCAAAAAGAACACAACAAAGGCAAATAACATCATCCATCAGAGAAATGTTAAATTCAGATTTTATGAATTTTTGTTTGTTCATAATTGAATCCTTTAAAGTGAATTTTTAACGTAAACCAAAAAATCAATGAAATTATTTTCCAATTGCATATTATTTATAATGTTTGAAAAGTTAAATATGCACACCTCTTCAACACTACTAAATTAATTTGCTAAATCCTTTCAAGTAAGGATATTTAATTTAAAATGTTTATGTCTTTGAACACCACATGTATAAAGTCACAACTTGTATTTCTTATTGATTTTCAACCACAATAAAACATACATGAGGTCTTCAAAATTCTTAATTTAGCTATGTAATTCTATAGCTTTTCCCACTGGCAGCCCCTTTTATTGGTGATTTAGAAACTTTAATCCTAGATCATGGCTAATATTATGCAGATGTTTGTTATACAAATGTAGAGATCAGCTTCTTTGTATCATTAAAAGGCATCTCAATGAAAACACTGTAAATTCAATTTTTCAAATTATCCAAGAAGGAAACTATATTCTCAGAGTATAAGAATTTCTATCTGTAGATATAATAAATGTAATATTAAAATGTGTGAATCAATGGATCAAAAGGGAGAATGCCCAGGCCTATGAAAGAACTCTCAAATAGGAAAAGAATAAAATATGTGATTTTGGTTAAGTAGACTTTAGAAGCAAAGTTCAAGCACACTTTCTATTCATATAAACAGTGTGCATAATGCCATTTTAATGTCATTTTGCAAAGATGACAGTGGAAACCTGTATTTCTGAGAGTGGCTAAAATAGCTTGTAAACAATACCTTTGCAGCTTAACATTCCAAGTGCTGCTTGTAGGGCAGCACATCTGAGGGTTGGTAAGGATAGCACTATTTTGGGTGTTTCTAAGAAGCACAAAGTTGGTTCTTTGACTTTATTACCTATTATTGTCTCAAATTAGAATGCCAAAGGGGCATTTTATTAAAATAAAAAACCTGATGGATACAAGCCAAAAAAATAAAAGCTTCAAGCCATTGAAAAGTTTGAAATCAAAACAGAAATTTTAAAGAAAAGTAGCATGCGAAAATAAAGTAGAGGAGAAGAAAAGGAAAGAGAGGTAGCGGAGAAGTAGAGAAAAGTGAAAGGAAGGGCTCTAGTTCTGAAAACACTTCCGCTTAAACCAAAATGGCACCCCAAATTTTAAGCTAGGGTATTTAAACTGCTGGAATATTTCATCCTGAATAATTTATATTTTTCAAGCAAAATAACCACTTTGTGTCCAAATTCTCTGATTAATTATGGCAATTCCTCTCTTCTATTTGCCTTATGGGCACTACTTAAATACCAACAGGAGTGGCTGAGCTCACAGGGCCTTCCGGAGACTTCTCATAAAGCCGCTAGATGGCATGAGAGCACTGCATTGGACCCGCTCAGCCACACGGCCGCGTGTAACATTGAGGCATTTATTCTCTTCATGCTGAGAGCTCAGTGTTTAGTCAAGTAAGATGCGTTTTCTTTTAGAGAGATCTTTCTGTGTTGCATGACACTTTTCAGGACACAAAGGGGGTATTCCGCCCTCCCCCATACACACACTAAGAAAATGTCGAATTAAATTTGGAATAGTAAAAATCATTTCAGTATTTACTGGGGCTTCCTGAGAACTTTACCTTTCAGTTCTTTAGGGGATAGTCTGCTATTTGTTATGCAGCCTTCCTTAATAGGTAGTTAGAGGGAAAAAGTCCCTTCAGCATTATGCCTGTGCTCAAACAACTGCAGACAAAGTTTGCATATTCTCAGTCATCTCTCTCTTTCTCCTGATTTTTTTTTCATCAAAAATTCTCTTTGTTTTTCTTCATCTGATATTGTGGGGTCCCTCATTAAGGACTGTAATATGAAAAGCTGGATTTAAAACTGCTGTCAGAAAGGAAGTTGTCCTCTTTTAATATTCTTTACCAGCAAAGCAAAAGGAACTGTCTTTGTTCTTGCTTTTTAAATGCAATGTTTTTTGCTTTATTTAATGTTTCTGCCGGATCACTAGGCACCTTCTAATCTACCCTCCAAACTTTGAGATATACTTTTATATTTGGTGTCTTTGCAGTTTCCCAATATATGCATGAGGTATCTCTCTGTGCCTCTACAACAGGACTAATTACCATATTCCTCCAGATATTATCACTATCTCCCTTCACAAAATGTCCATTGTAAAAGCTGTTTTGATCTTTTGGATAAGTGCCTTAATTTAAAATAATAGCAAAAAGGTAAAATTAGGCCTGTATGCTCAGCAGTGCATGAATGACAAATCTGTTGTAGTTTGGGGTATATTTTTAAAGATTCCTTTTAAAACCTCTTATAGCAAATTTACATATGATCAAAAATGATGTTACACATTGGCGAACTGAAGTGCATAATTTACTTCATGTGCTACTGATATAGTTATGTTTATACATATAATGGGTTCCACAGTTTTGATATAATATCATACCAGTTCAAAAACTGAAAGATTTTTAAAAGCATTTTTTTCAGTTTTTAGTCACCCTGAAAAGTTATTTTTTTCTTGTATAGTGTCTCAGAGCAAGATGTATCATTTTTTAATGTACACTGTTAGCCCTAATATCCATGAATTTATGAAAACCAGAGATTTTATGAGGGCATTTTAACTAAAATATTTGGTAAGATAAGAACTCAAAAATGTAGTTATACCTCTTTAAAATGCAAGTATTGGAGAACAAACTGGCAACTTGGCAAAACTTGATAGTGTTGCATTTTTGTTTTTATTCTGTGTAGTTCTGCTTTATAAGAACATGTTAATTTTTCATATGAATAGATGAAATGAGTCATATGAATTATGTTTTAATTGGTTCTAATCTTTGATATTATTAAAATCTTCACTTTGGATATAATCCCCCCCAAATCCATGATTATTATTATACAATGTGTTTCTATAAAGCAGACAGATAAAGATATCTTGAAATAGGAGCCCCATGTGTGCACGGCTGATTTGTTTTCCTCTTAGACATTATATGTAATTCAAGTAACAAGTTAGTCAATTTATTATAAGGAATATAAAATAAGACCGATACTTTAATCATTTTAAAGTGAATGATTCTATATACAGATCTAAAACAATTTATAGAAATATAATTTTAGCTGGTTGTGAATGGCCACTAAGCTTTTCTGTGACTGACAGCTAACTGGTTAACATCAGCGAGACATTAAGCTCCTTTGTACTTGAAAATCCACCTGGGAGTGTATATATGTGCTCTAAAGCTGCCCACTCAGTTCTGTTTGATCGCTTGCAGAAAACTAATAGCTTCTCACTGATTCTGAGAGGGGTATTACTTCCATAATGGATTACAATGAAATATTTCAATGAAAATCCTTTCTAAAACTTATTTTTTAAAAATTTGGACTTCTATGTGAATAAATGACTGAACTCCATAAAATGAGAAAATAGGACACTTCCAAGTGTTCATGGTAAAGAAGTGATAGGCGGAAGTGAAATCGACTTTTTTAGTTCTTTTTGTGTTCTATGTCCAAAGAATTTGATGAAACTTTCGATACTACCAGAGATGCAAAACAACCAGAAAAAAAAAGAGTAAGAAACGTTGTAAATGCTTTTGTACATGCAATAGGCGAAGCAGAAACATTCAAATTCAAATTCAAATTATATTTGAAGTCACACCAAGCAGATATAACTAGTATTTGAAATTATTAGTAATACATTGAAGCCTCATTTGTCAATTAGTTCTCTGTAATGTTGGAATTTATAAAATATAAAAGAAAATCTATTGATCAGAAACTCACTTAAGTAAAAAGTTTGTTTTATTTTGTTGTTCTGAAAGAGTCCTTTAATACTGATTGTCTTATTTGGCCAAATTAACTGAATATCAAATAATTTAATAATTAAATATTCAAATAGTTGAATATTTAATCGTTAAGCTTATTAAACATTCATCACTGTAATACTAATTAACATTAAATAGCAGAGTTATGATTATATAGAAATAAGCTCTTAAGTTTTTCTCACCTAGAAATTTTTTACTTCCTGCTGTGGTGAAGATTCTACAAAGTCATTGTATATTTTTAAGAAAAACTAAACAGAGGCCCACCAATAATTTGAAAACTGTTAATAAGTATACTTCCTTTTAAAAACTGCAAAATAACCCTTTTGTAGACCAGAATATAATGTTTGATTTACATTTTTTAAAATAAAAATCTTGTTGGAACAAATGAGGAAAATAAGGAGATTTTAAAGAAGGTCAGAGAAAGCATAAAGCATCTCAAGGTGGCTGAACTTTATGTCTCTTTAATATGAATAATATAGAAGAAACGGTTTTTTAAAATCCCCCATTAATTTAAGGAAGAAATTATACTTGATTGTTGGCTATTTCATTTAATTCCTTCACACAAACTTAAGTCAACTATTCCAAAATTCAAGATAACTTCATCAACATAGTATATTAATTCTAGTTTTCCAAGTGTTTTCACAAACTGTCTTCCCACAATGCAGTGTCCTAAATATTTAATCCGTGACCAAGGCTGAGTCACCACCAAGATCAAAGTGAGAACCACAATCTCCATTTCCATGGGCAGTCTCATCAGTCTCAGAACCCTTAGTTTTCTACCAGTCTCCAACTATAAAGGGCTACATTCCCATTTTCATGGAGTACGATACTAAACAAATAAAAGAGTAAAATAAAGTATACTAAAGCCAAAATTTTTTGGCAGATATATTTATCTATAATAATATATTAATGTTGGACTAATAAAATTAATGTTGGACTTCTATTATTTGATTACAACAAAGATAATATATCTCTTTGTTCCAAGAATAATACGTCTCTTTGCTCCTACTCTTTGCTGCTTGAGTGAATTGTTTATAAAACATGTAACATTCTTCTGAAGTGAACTGGGAATGGGGGAGAATGAAAAAGAATGAGACAGAGAAAGAAAATCAAAGAAAGAGAGACAGAGAAACAAAGACAGACAGAGGGAAAAGGAGGAAGGAAGATAGAATTCAGATCAACTGGAATCCAGAAATCTGATTCTGCAGGAAATATGATAGGAGGGCCTATACTACTTTCAAAGGTTAGCTTATTTAACCACAGCAATATACAATTCTATTAAACTCTTCTGTCTCAGTTTCTCTCTTTCTCTCACATAGACATATGTGCACACATAACTACACACACATACACTCACATAGGACTTTACCCCAAAATGAAGTAAAGAGAGGTATGTATTGCTAATCCTTAAAAACAGCCATTTGCACCTGAAATTAGCAATGGCAACGAAAAGCCAACCACTTTTTCTACATTACAGCTCATTAAAATGCCACTGACAAGTTATGTCTATACAGGAAACAAAACATATCCTTTTCCTCAAGGAAAATCCAGATAACCAGAACTAATACAAGCCCTTGCCCTAGTTTCTTAAATGGGCTCAGGCAAGATGGAGTAACGGCCTGAAACACAGAACCATTGTGTGAAAAATAATATGAGTAATTAATCTGATTGAATATTTGAAGCAACGTATTTTTTGAAGTCATCAAGAGGTTTTTCCAATCTTCATCAGTCCTCCAGATTTTTATTATTATTGAATGACCACATGATGATAATATCCTCAAGTGTGTAACCCATGAGTATATTGGTACAGATCAAAACGAAACGAATCTTGACAACTTCATCAGGAATCCAAAGGCTCAGGTAGAATTTGAATTCAAGACATTAAAAACCTCAGCAACCTATTTAATCCTTTAACCACTAGGCCACACTCTCTTTCAAAATTGTTAATAGAAACAACATTGCCCTTTTTGTACAGCTATAGATGCCCTATTGATCTGTATCACATAGCATTTAACACTGGATGATTTGGCTAGGAAAAGCAATGTTCACTGTTCCATGGCAAATCAGACAACAATGCTAAGATTTGCTATAGAACCAGGAAAACAGCATAGGAGACGGGGGAAACAAACAACCACACAGAACAAACTCCACTTGCACATTTTTCACAGCTATTTTTTACTCCACGAGAAAGCAGAGTAGTAGAGTGCAACTGTATTAAAAGTAAAACTATTTCTGCCTAAAGCAGATGTGGATCATGGGAATGGAAACCTAATAAACCAACAGCTGAAGGCCACATTATTGCCCTTACCCTCCTCCCCTAGCTCATTTAGAAAATGACATGTTTTTCTTCACAATGTTTTTCCCCCTCCTCTCTCTTTAGTGGCAGTAATGCTGAATGCTCTTGACATAATTCTTCGTTCACCCCTGACAGTCATTTTTTTGAATACTATCCCAGCAATAAAACACCTGACCTCGAGTCTTTCAAATGGCCATTGGCTTGAGTTACCCCAATTAGCCAGACTCATTTGGAAGTATCCAGAGGAGTCAGGTGCTTCACTCTTCACTACACTCAGCATTCAGAGCTAACACGTCTTTTTTTTTTTTTAGGTCAATTTGTTTTTCTAAGGGATTTTTCTATTCCTTTATGATCTAAACATAGCAAAATAACAGGTTTAAAAAATAATCTACAAGAATGTAGAATTCTGGTACTAATATTTCTGCATTGGAAGTCATATAGGGCAACATGCCTAGTTCCTTGAGAGTTGCTTTTCAATATATAAGAATAATTGAGAGAATTAGGTGTACAAGCATCAATGGAGAGCGATTTTATTTACATATACGGAAGCTACATGTCTGCATAACTTCATGAAAAGACATATGCACTTTGTGCATAGCACACATCTATGATATCTGTATGTCTGGGTCAATATATTTTTGGAGTACAGATCTCCCAAGTCAACAGCTCTTTATTAAAACCCCTTTAGGTGGAGAAGAAAATGTGTACCTTCAGAAATAAAAGTATGTTTATTACATATTTGTGTATGTAATTAAATGCAGAATTTTGCCTCAGGAATAAAGCTTTGCCTAACTGCAAACAACAACTAATTGAGGCTTCTTAGAGAATTTTGGCAAAGGAATATGGATATTTTCAACATAAATGAGATATGAGAAATTAAAATTTATATTTAAATTATACTAAATGAAGGGCCTTTTAATTTTTTAATTATTAAACATTTAAATATTCCTGAACTAAAATGTGTGTTTATGTTATGTTTCTGATATAGCAATCTCTTTGCTCCATTTACTTTGTATTTAATATTTATCAATAAGTATAAGACTTCCTAACAAATGTATAATTTTCTTCACAAATCTTTTAGAATTTGTGTGCGATATGCCATTTTGTCACTTGGCACATTTTTATTCCTTCCTAAAGAGGATAAACCATGAGAATTCTGATAGACTATACTTGAAATAAAATAGGAAGTCCACACAACTGAAGGTGGACACAGAATGCAGGCTGAAAATGAGTATCTCTTCGAAAGACTACAAGCTTCTTTTTGACATTCAAGCAATTCAGTTTATGGAGGGAAAGAGAAATTGAATTTAGCTCATGCAAATGAAATTAAAACTAAATTGGTTGTCACATCAAACTGATGTTAACTATGTAAATGTTTTCTGTTTATGAAACTACAGTTTAGAGTATATAATCCTACAAAAATAAGATTATTTTCATGTTTTTTAAAAATAGAAATTAAAAGGGTAAATTATGAAATTGTTTAAAATCCTTGCCACTTACCCATGTGATATCTAAGGAACTATGAATCATGAAAACTGTGGACATAGAGTATTGAAATAAGCATATACATATAGATATGCACATCAATACACATGCATGCTTTTCTGGCCAAGCAGTATCCCATTACATCATTGCTTCAAATGCATTCATTCTCTTCAATATTGTTGGCTGTTTCAGGTTAACTACCAAAATCATTTGCCTGAGAAGCGAGATTTAATTGTCTTACAACTACCTCTGTGAGGTACAATAGGGATTACAAGTACCCATTGATTATACTATTGGGTAGAATAAGGGACTCTTATTCTAGCATTTCTCATTCATTTTGTCATTGCATTCTCTTTGAAAGAGACCAAATGGGTCCCAGCAGGTGAAAGCAAAGAAACCTGAAAGGCCCCCTTTGATGAATGACAATACCACAACCACCCTCCCCCCCCCATTTTTGGAGATTATAAAACCTTATTAAATCATGCCCTGTTAGATATTGATTGAGAGGGAGCTAAACTAAAACCAACAATAGCAGCATGGATCAGAGAACACTGCTTTCATCAATGGGCACTAAACACAGCTAAGCTTTCCAATCTTTTTCTGGGGTGGGGGGCCTTTTTTTTTTTTTTTTTTTTACTATTTACTTTTGTTTAAACCATTATCCTAGAAAGTCATACAATTATGGCTACTTTGTCAGTTAAGAATAAATCGTAGTTGTCTAGCCCTTAATCTTTTTGAATGTAGCAGTGTATTGCACAAACAATATTATACTTGGTTAAGATTCAGGATTATTATTATGATTATTTAGGGGGGGTGCAATTCTAGGTAATTATCATAATTATTCTTGACTCTGGGACCCCTTTGATGACAATGCTGCTTTAAAGTAAACCACTTGGACATAAAACCCAAGATATTTGAAAAGAGACTGCTGCCAGAATCAGAGTTGAAAACTCACCCATATTTTAAAGCTATCTTGATTATCAGGCTGTTTGCGTTCCTGGGCTGTCTTTTCTGCCATCTGTGAGCGCCACAGCAAACAACCCCTTTATGACAATCACCTCAGTATAACTTGAATATGTCTGCTTTAGAGGAGACTTCTGTAATAAGACTCTCTGCTAATTAACTGTCAGCCTTTTTTAAAAAAATAAATAAATAAATCAGCAGACTGCACTTTAGAAAGACACTCTACCAAAAAATTCCCAAACAAGATTTAAGTTCATGTGCCAGACTGTAACTTCTACTCCTTGTTTTTTAGGCCTTCCTCTGAGTAAATCTGTTTACTTTAAATACTTCTCATGTGATAAAGGTTTTCATTTTTCTTGCCAGTTGACTACAGGTAGTAACATTTGCTCCTCCCTCTCAACAGCTACTTAATTCAGTAACGTTATCCTGCAAAAGTAAAAGAAGGCAAAAAAGAAAGGGAAAAGAAAAAAGGGGAAAGAAGGAAGAAAGAAAGAAAAGAAGGGAGGAAAGAAGGATGAAATAGAAAGATAAATGATTCAGGCGTAAAGACAACTCTTTTTTTTTTTTTTGCCAGAAATGGTAGTTACATGGCCAAAAAAAAAAAAAAGAAAAGAAAAGAAAAAGTAAGGGTTGTTTCTGTTGAAAACAAAAATAGTTAAAAGGGCCAGATACTAAAATTATTAGTTTAATATTAAAGATAAATAATTTCTAGTTCAAGATAAATAATTATCTGTAGAAACAGCATGATATCCACTGAAAATGACATTTTAGATAATCTCTCGCAACTATAATTGTCTTGGAAAAATACAGAAATCAAGGCTTATACAAAACAGAAACAGACACTTATAAAATTCATCTTGGTGAAGTCTTTCCTACTTAGTAGATAAAAACAGTAGTAACCTTGAAAATAAAGCATTAGTAATAATATTCCTCTAAAAATATAAAACACAGGAATGAATGCAAAAGTTTTTATTTTCTTGTTAAAATCCACCTCTTAATCATGATTCTCCAAAATATGCACAGGAAATGTAATTTTTAAATTGAATATAATAAATAGAAAATAAGAATAATACTAAATTATTTTGTTTTTTATGCAAAATATCATTTCTTCATATTGTATAACTTATTTTTGCATAATTTTCAAAAAATCAAATTGCATTTATAAATTAGATTTTATTATTAAATTATTTTTTAAAGTACTCAAAATGTTATCTAATTGTTAATATTTCCTGTTTGTGGGTCTCCTAGATTTGTTATCTTAGACTTTAAATTTAGACATTACATTCTTTTAACATTTTTAAAACATTTGGCATTATTATAATTTATAAATTTTGTTTTTGTATTTTTATTTCAACACATTCCTAATGTCATACTTAACACACATTTAAATATGTCTAAGACTTTTAAATCAATATACCTAATTTGAGTGGAACAGTTAACTAACACAAAAGTGCCAAGTTATATGTTAGATGATAGTTACTTTTTAAAATATGATGTTGTGCATACATTTTTATAAATGCAGCAATTCAGCTGAAAATCTGTACATTTGTATATGCTAGCTGATACAGATAATTAAACAACAAAATCTGTTGCTCTAATTTTATTTTCATTAGATTTGATTTTTTCAAGTATTACCTGTTAATTTTGTACTGATTAATTCAGTTCCTTTACTGATTTGTGTTTCTTAAAAGAAACCTGAGAGTTAGTCACTGCTGTATGAAAAAATTTTAATTTAGTCATCAGTTGGCAAATTTAGACTGCCTTGTATCTTAGGCTAGTAGATAGAATGTAAAATAACTGACTTAAGTTGCAATAATAAAATTGTGTAGTGTCTATAAAGTACATTTTCTGTTTCCCATTTTTTAGAAAAAATGCTGTAATATTAATTCTTCTTTAGATTGCCTGGGAATAATAAAGCTTAGTAGCAACAGAAATATCAAAATTTGCTCAGTACCTTCACTGAACTAACAATACTTAAGATGGACCAAACATTCACACTTATATAGTTGAAGATATCTTTCCTGAATATTTTCTCTTATATCAGATTTAAGGATTGCAAATTAGAAATTGCTTTAGCTTTAACACTAAAATATAATAATTCTAATCCCTATCACTGTCTTTAAAATTGCAATTTAATTGTTTTATAATTTTATTATGTGGCCTCTTGTGATCAAATTACATAAAATCTCTGAGTAATTTCCATGATCTCTAACTAGAATTTCGTATGTTTAGATATACATAAGACAACAATGCACTGTACACAAATTGGTACTTATTTAGCACTTTTAACAATACTATAACATTATTTGAATCAATTTGTATTAGAAATAGAGTAAAAATGAAAACTGCTGCATATTTTACCAAATTATTTAAACTGTTGATAATACAGAATGCAGAGTATTTTATAGAATTTTATTCTCTACGTATGATCACAATTTTTTCTTAAATGACTCATTTATCAAAGTGTTAAAGAAAAATAGAGATTTTTCTTTTATATCTCCCAAAGCTTCCTAAAAGACCAACTTGCAAAACTATGGTGATATATATACAAAGTGTTATTTCCTTCTTCCTGAAGAAAACATTATCTCAGTTCATGCATGTGACATCAAAATGAAAATTTAATGTTTGTTGTAAATTGGATAACCATACCCAAATAGTCTAAATGTGATTAGCATCTAGTCCGCAAAATAGTTTCGGTTGGATTAAATATGATTTTTCCCCTGGTGCTATGTGTTATATTCATGTTATTTTGGTGTTGGGCGTGGGGTAGGGAGGAAGAGCTATTTCTCATTTAAGTTGAAATAATATTTTATTAAGATAAATTTTAGTTCAATGAAATAGACGTTGGATTTTTTAAATTGAGTTGGCAGTAACATTTTAATCACCTCTTTTACACAGGTCTAATTCATAATGATAACGTTTATTTGTGGTAGATGCAGTGGACCACTTTTTGACAGAATGTTTCACTTGTCATGCCTGAAGTTGGTTAAGTATCAAATGTAGTGCTTTCTACTTAGGATTCTCAGCTTTCAGAACGTTACTTTTCTTGGATTCTATTTTTGAAACATTTAAGAACATTACATTTCCCAGGATGGGAGATTTTACAATATTTCTCACTTGGTACTTTGTAAAATTTTGAGATTGCCTGACTTTCTCCCTGGAGCCTTCATGTGAAAATATTTGGATGTACTCAGCTATAGTTTCCCTAAGATTCAAAGATTCACTGGGGTGAAAATAAGCCATTAGTAGGACTCTCCACAGTTTCATCAGAATATCCAAGAGATGTTTGTGTATAGAAGCTGAAGGCTTTCGTTTTGACCTGATAAGGCCTTCCAATTTGATCTCAGCCCATATTCACAAAGTACATGCATTCGTTTCCTCATTCAGTAGAGAGAAATTGTAAACATCTGTTGAGAATATTCTGAGATGCCAAAGCACTTCTTGGAACATTTTAAAAGTAAAGTCAAATTACCTTACATTCAGTCTATATGCTAAAGTCCTAGCTCCAATTGGAGATTTCATTGGAGAATCAGTTAGCAACATTCTTTCTCTGTTTCTGCTTACAAAGTTACTGACCATGAAGCAATGAGACATGTTAAATGGTGATTTTTGCAGCAGCTGTCCTGAAAGCCTATACTCGTGTTTCACTGAAGCCACTGCACTCCTTCCTCTCCAATGCTTAAAACATCTATCAAACTCTTCTTTTGGAATAGCTTCAAAGTGCGTTTATTAGCTGCTAGAAAAATATTCTTATATGTTTTATTTTTAAACCTAGAGCAGAAATATCTATGTTCAGCAGACTTAACTCTGTGTCAATTTCCCAAATCTTTTTTGGACAAAGATTTCCCATTATAAAAAATGTTCAAAAGAGTGGGCAGTGGCTTCTAAAGGCAATTATCAAAAGAGGACACCCAATACTGGTTGGGGCAATGGTAGCATCAGTGAAACATGTACTTAATATTTGGTAAGATGACCCCTTTGAAGCATTTGATTTTGATGACTGTTAGGTTATATTAATTAAAATAATCAGCCATACCACCCTGTAATCATATCTCAAATACCTTCCTGTCCTCCTTTATCAAGATCATAGGCTCTTGCACCTCTGCATTGACTACAACTCAAAAATATATACTTCATGGTGCCAGTGCCTTTGGCTATAGGGTCTGGGTAACAGGGCCTCTTTGTTTATATACACAATAGGTAAAATTTAAGATAAATCTTAATATACAGACTAATATTTAACATCCTTTTGATAAAACCGAATCATCACACGTGAATTCTATTTTTAATCTAGGCAAGTTCAAATTAAAGAAAAATATTGGGTCTAAAAATGCACAAATTTAGATACAATAATATGAACAATAGTTAATGTATCAATATACATGCACCCAAATTTAAAATTTTGTTTTTAAAGTAATTATGTATACCAGTGCTTAAGTGTTTTCAAAGGGTTAGAAAAAAAACCTTTCCCTAGATCAGGGATTTACATCTCAAAGTAAACTAATAAGAGCAGTCACCAGATAATTTAAGAACAGTTGTTTTACATAAGTATTTCCTTTAAAAATTAAATAACCTGTTCAGTTATGTATGACTATATATGTGCCAAATTTTGAGTTTCTGATTTTCTTTTAAACTTAATTTCTCTATTGTTAACAAAGACCATCTATTTATGAAATACATTTCTCGCTTTTGAAAATTCTGCTACTCTTCTGTCAGTGCAATTTATCACAGTGAAGTGGCGACTTGATACACTTAGTATGTGGTCATTTCTAGGCATGCTGAGCAATGTACTAGGCAGGTGTACTGTAGAATCTTTGTGCATAACTCAGTATGTCTTGCTATTATTAACTAATTATTTCAGTAGAAAAGATTAAAATGAATTCAAGTTTCTCTATCTTAATTAAGCAATGGTGTCTTCTCAGAGTGTTAGCCAGATGCAATTTCTTAAGTTTCAGAAATATCTACTCCCATGAATCTCTGGAGGATGCCCAAAGTGAAATCATAAGTATCATGACCATGAAAAACTGTAATAAACACATGATGGAAACTTCATTACTCTCTGATTGATAAATGTATCTTTTTTTTTTGTATGGCCAACTGATTTTTTTCTTTTGTATAATAGTACATTACTGAGGAATTTTAAGATTGGCTATAGGCTCTCAATCACTGGTTTTCTCAGGAAAAATTATTGTCTTTAATTTTTCCTGCTCTGAAATTATTATTTGAGATTATTATTTGAGATTATTTCTTCACTGTATAGTTAGTATATTGTGTGTTATTCGTATATTACATCATGGTTTAGAAATTAGTTCTTCAAAGCTTTGCTTAAACTGAAAGATTTTTTAGTGAATTCCTCCTCCAAATTTGCAGCCTCTTGGGTCATTTTATTCTCTTTTGCCTTGAATAAGAATCTAATGTTGAATATTTTTAATGGCTCGGAAAAATACCCCTATAAAACTCCATTTCTGATTACTGCAATTTATAGATTACATGACACATTCAGTTTAGAAAAAGAATGCTGGGTTGTTTGAGAAAATGTTCAACAGAAAAATAAGATAGATCTTAATCTTTACAAAATAGAATAGATCTTTGCTTTCCTAAAATGCTAACATAAGAGGTACATTTACTCAATGATTAAGAAAAAAAATTGAGAATATACAGTGGGGAATGTAGAGACATATTTTCCTTAGGATATTGGACTTATCCTGAGAAGAACATACAGGGCAGTTATCTGGAGCTGGCAGATGACACCTTACCCACTTTCTCTGGTTTCTTCTGCTAGTTGTATAGAGAATGATTTCCTATGCCTCTCAAAGGTCTGGTCTTAAAATCCCACCTCCCTACTTTTGGTTTCCTTTTCTTTTTCCTTATTAATTTGATTTTGTTTGTTTTTACAATAGTTCAGCAACTGATAAGCATGGCTGTATTAAAATATGACTTGGTGCATTATACATAGTGACTGGGTTGCTTCTTAGAGCCCTGAGTTGGACTATCCTTCTGACACTGTAGTCCCAATGTTATTATTGGACACAGTAAGAGATTTTCAGCTCCAATATCTAATATCTGTGATTGGCTCTTGGCTTCTTCCACGTGGAGGAGACCTCAGTATTGTTTTCTTTACATGCATTAGATTTAGCATTTCTGCAGGGCAGAGATCCTTTCATTTGTTTTTCCTCTTAATTACCCCTTATGACTAGTGAAATTAGTTTTGCATAAAATGCTAGAGAACTTTATTGGAGGCCTTGTCTGCCATTAATATTACCTCTGAAGTGAAACTTGCCTAGTCTATAAGGGAATCCATTAAGAGATGTCAACTGGAAACAAGACAGTCTTTTTGCAGACTCAGCTGGTGATAAATCTTTCCTTTCTCACTCTCAGGGTGATTCAGAGTGTATTTCTCATACTCCCAGACTCTGAATCCTTCCTCTTTAGGAGAGAGTCAATTGATTGTGTCCACTCTTCCTGGTCTGGTTGTGAAAACCAATATGGACCAGGAGACAGACAGAGGACTGGATTTGTGAAGTTTTAGCCTACCACCCTTGGAAGTCACTCATACTCACCCCTACCAGTTCTGATTTTCTACTTCAGTTTGGTTAAGTGACTTCTGACTTATTTCCTCTGTCTGGGCAACTATTTCCATCATTGCCCATAGCATGGGTCTTCCAGAATGAGACTCTCCTTGCTCTCATGAATGCTCCCTGGCACTGAAGTTAGTCTTTGAATAATTGTTGTGATCTACTTATGCAAATGAACTGTATGCACTTCCAGGATAAATTTCAAGGTACAGAGTTCCCTGACACACTTCTCCTGTCTGTTCTTTGGGACCATGCTCACCTGCTGCAGAATTCCCCATCCTGGGCTCCTGGCATTAATAGAGAACCGTTGCCACTTCAGAGCAAATCTGGGTCAATGCCACATCCTCAGAGAAAACAGCTTCCAGGTGTGTGTCTGAGTCAGTGTCCACCCACGGCTAACCCAGTCCAGGTAAAGCTCTAGTGCTAAGTTCAGGGCATCCAAGGCTGCCATGTTTGGCTATTGCTACTGTTAGCCTGATGGTGATTGCCTATACTTACTTGGTTGGTAAGCTGGTAGCTGCTTGTGCTTTTATTAGAGCTACACTTAAGAGGTTAGTAAACTGAGAGCTTAGAAAACTTTGATCCCACCTCTGCCTCAATGAAGTAACAGTGGTAGCAAGAACCCTAATGTGCAAAAGTCAACTGGCTGTCTTCAAAGAATAATTCCAGTACTGTAATCATATACGTAGATTTGAAATTTATTCCCAATTATCTTGTCTTTACTTTTAAACTTGTTGAAACATTACAAATACTGGCTTTTTGTCTCTTTATGCCTCCATGTCTGAATATATAAAGTCGTTATTAAAAAGTAGGTGCAATTTTTTAAAGAAATGAGATACAAAACACATCTTTATATGCCAATCATTGATTATGTTACCAATAATAACTTGAAGCACCTGGACATTTGAGAGCAATTTACATCAAACTAGTGCTTTTCTGGAGAAACATTTACCATCTGCATAATGTAGGATGATATTTCTCATTAATACCTGGTTCATATCTGGGGTATGTAGCAAGAATGAAAAAGATGTTGCTCATGAAAGGCCTGTTTCTTGACAGTATATGAATAGTGTAACCATTACTTTGTGTTCTATTGAAATGATCAATAGAAAGCCAACGTTTTCTGCTTATAATTGCCATCAACAGAAATGATGAACATTATTATTTCCGTCGGAAAACAAAACCTATTTCTGCAGTTCTGTGATTCTGGTTTATTCATGCTATCTAATGAGTGCTTCCAATTACAACACATAAAAAGGACCATTTTATATCTTCTGGTTTTCAAATAAAGTTTGCATTTCATCCAGTCTGAACCTTAGCAATAAAATTACAGATGTCAAGTACTTTTTCAGGTAAGATAATGTTTTTTTGAAGCACAGCAGAACAATTTTAGGTGATGCAGGAAATTCTTAGACCAAAAGGCAAGAGCTTAAGATATTAACAGCTCAAACAATTTTTATTCACTAAATACTAATTACACCTGATTCTCTATAGCTAGGAATGCCATCTGAACCTGAGTTTTCATCCATCACTCTTTATCTTGGGCTGGTTCAGAGCAATTTATGTCAATCAGTCCCACGTTGGTTTAGCGAATATTTTCCAAAATGGCAAACTAACAATGTTTGTTTTGCAGTCACCAGAGTCCTGTTTATTCACTTCGTCATTACATTTCTACAAGTAGTCTTAAACAGAAAACATCTGGTATAGAAAAGAGCTAAGTGTCCATCTGCTTTAGGTCCTAGCTAATTCATTTATGTGGATCTTACGCTTTGGCCAATTAATGTGTTTGGTTTATAATGTTCTCTTCTTTATTCAAAAGGATGCCTATACCCATTGTAGCTTCTCTGGCACCCATGCTCCAAATGCCAGCAGCTGGTGGGGGATGATCACAGTAACATACTAGTCCTAACAGTTGTCACAACATGTTCATCTTGTAGTTTCAAGCCAATTCACTCTGTCCACAGAAGGGAGAGAGAGAGAAACAGAGAGAAGGAAAGAAAATGTAATTCCTTTTCTTTGAATCACTCATATGCCAAAATCAAAAAAAAACAAGTGAGGCTTTATAGAGAAAAGAGCTGTGTATGGTTTTGTGAATGATAATATATACTTACATCTTATTATCAGTGGTCTTTACACACACACTTCTAGTTTTCAAATTTAATTTCTATAATTCTATCCAATTTTTTTTTGAAAATTAGTTTCTTATTAGAGAAATCTTAGAATAATTTACTAGTTTGTTATAAATGATGTGTAGTATTATTTTCAAGTCTAGGCATTTGAATTCTTTTTAGAAACATTTTGGAAAATACAGTTATCAAATGCAGCTATTTAATCTGCCTATTTTTGAAGGTTAATTGTGTACGAAAAAAATGCCCTCTACATTTTTTTTATCAGTCATTAACATAGCTGCCATGCTGTGATTTTTCTCTTTTATTACTTTAAATAGACATTCCAAAAGAAATGTTATGTGACTCAGTCAGTCCAAAGCATTCTTACTTGTTTCATAATTAAATAATGCCATTCTTAAGAGAGAAAAATGCTTATTTTAAGAATTTTATCTTAAGGAAAAAAAGCCTTCATGTGAACAAAATGCAATTAGTACAAAAATGGTAGTTTGAGGTTTTATTATATGAATGATTGTCTCAATTATCCATTTAATTTTCTTAGCGTAAAACTGGAATTTTTCATGCATTTACTTTGAGATCCTGAATAAAACATAACCTGTTTTATTTTCCTCATCTCTAAAGACAATACTTATTGTAGAGACTATTTTGAGGAACAAAATGTTAATGGTGTTAAATTATTTTAATTAAAGTAAAGTAGCTTTCTGAAGTAAAGATATTCAAATACTAATTTTTCTTTACTCTGAATCATACTTTTTTCTTGCCTTTCAATTATCTGGTCTGTTTTTGATAGAAATTAAGAGATCCTTACTGGCTGCAAAGATCAAATAATTATTAAGTTTTTTTTTTTATTTGACAGGGTGTCACTTGTTTGCCCAGGCTAGAGTTCAATGGTACAATCACAGTTCATTACAGTCTCAAACTCCTGGGCTCAAGTGATTCTCCTACCTTGGCCTCCTGAGTAGCCAGGACCACAGGGGCATGTCACCACCACCTGGCAATTTTTTTTGTAAGATAAGATTTCACTATGTTGCCCAGGCTGGTCTTGAACTCCTGGGCTCAAGAGATCTTCCTCCCTCAGCCTCCCAAAATGCTGGGATTATAGACATGAATCACCACACCTAGCCTCTCCCTTTTATCTTTTGCTTTAATTTTCTGTTCTACTTTACTTATTTTCTGTTTTGATACCCTCCCTTGCCTTCTTTTCTTGCAACTTTCCAGAAAAGTCAAGAAAGGGAGGCTAGATGGGTGAGTGGGAGTAGGGAGTTGCTGATGCTATTTAGATGACACAGTCAGTGTTGGTCAGAAGGAGGCAGAGTCTGATTTTTTTTTACGGAAATTTTTACAGCTTTTTTTTCTACTCCACTTCCACTAGATGGTAAAGATATCAGCACCAAACCACTTCTAAATAACTGTTTATCTGTAAGCTCTAACAGAGGCAGGTCAGGGATAGGTGAGAGTGACTTGAAAGGACAGGTCTGAATATACAAAAAAATAAAAAAAAAATTATCTCTACAAAAAAGTTTAAAAAATTAGCTGCACATGGTGGCACACATGTGTTTCCAACTACTCAGGAAACTCAGACAAGAGGATTAGTTGAGCTCAGAGGTTGAGGCTATAGTGAACCATGATTATGTGACTGCACTGCAGCATGGGGGGACAGAGTGAGACCCTGACTCTAAATAAAATAAAATAAATGATCATCTCTCCAGGAGTTTTTGCCCATGTAAAATGTGGGAAGCAGAATTAAGACAATTAAGACAACCAAAAGACGATTCGAAAGATAAAATCACCATTGTGGCTACAAAGGTCATAGGGCCTGGGAGTAAGACCTCATAGTTTGTGATCCTGGATTTACTACTCTAGCTCTAGGGCCTAGGGCTAGTTATTTAACCCCATCTGTAAAATGGGAACAATAACTGTTCTACTTCAGAGACCTGTGTGGACTAAATGAGATAATGCATATAAAGCTCCATTCAGAACACACTCAGTAAATGCTGCTTCATCAAAAATTGCACTGATCACAACATTGTAGACCACAAATTATTGGTTTTCCCTACCAAGAGCCTAAGTTACCAGAGGGGAATGTAACTCCCAAAGTAAAAGTCAATTTTTGCCACATTTCAAAGGTGACTTAATCTCAAGAGACTGCAATAAACCACACCAAACATATTTATAGAGACAAAGCTAACGTAACAGTGGCAACCATCCGTTGACATAGATTCTTATTCTAGGATTCAGGGAATCTGCCACACCCAGGTCTTTGCACTTTAGCTTTTATCCAATTTCCAAGGATGTTCAGAATATTAATAAAATGTGTGTGCCATCTTTACCTCAAATTAATTCAAAAGGGAAATTAACAATTTCCAAGGCATGAATAGTAATTGGTACATGCAACAAGGCTACTCTCGCCACATGCCGGGTTCCCACATTAATTCTGGAAACTCTAGACTTGTGATGCCATATGAGTGCAGGTGATGTGATCTGAATAGGGCTGATCTTAGAATATTCATTTTTCCCTCAAATAATCCTTCTCACCCAAAGGATAGATTTGGTTGTCTCTCTGGCCCTAAGTGTTCAAATCCGCTCTTGGGTTTTCATTAGTGGATCAGTATCTCCAGGCCTATAAAGGCTTTTGACAACTTTCCTTGATGAAGAAGTTTTGGCCACTCTATTTTTAGTACTCACCTAAGATAGGTCTGGGGGCCTCAGGGTTCCAGATCAAGCAATGTCAAGATGTTCAAACTTTGAAAATTTCATGGACAATGAGACTTGCTAGTCTCACCATAGGTGCAAGAAAGCATGAGGCAGACAACCCAAATGCGTGATTTGATCCTCATAAGGAACAGCTAATATAATTTAGTCTGGAATTATTATTTGGGCTTCAGAAAAGGTTTGCTCATTTGCCATCAGCTTTTGATTCTACAACATCGGTCATATGCTTTACACGAATATTAAAGCCAGTCATGTCTAAATTTGCATATTTTAGAATTATTTGCACTTAGTACTTCAAAAAATTTATTTTGTAAGTTATTTGATTTCTAAAAATCCCTAGAATCTTTGTTGTAATCTCTTCGAAGCCATTTTTACCTCTTAAAATAAGGACGTTCTCTTTTTCTTTGATTTTCCTTTTTAGAAAAATCTGTCTGGGTGTGGTGACTCATGCCTATAATCCCAGCACTTTGGGAGGCTGAGACAGGAGGATTGCTTGAGGCCAGGAATTTGAGACCAGCCTGGGCAACATAGCAAGACCACTGTCTCTCTCTCTCTTTATATATATACATATTTCCTGATTTTATATACATATAAAAAATCAGGAAAAAAAATTAAACTCCCACATTGCTTAAACCAAATCAAAGTTCTATAAACCAAGATGTTTAAATAGGTTCTGAATTTGGGAAACTCACTTTTAATGTTATCGATTATCACCATGTAAAATGCAATGGTGAACTCAGAACTTAAAGTAATTAAAACATTTTCTTAAATAAGTTTTTGTTATAACACACTTTTTTCTTGTAGCAAGCTATAAAAGTATTAACCAAAAAAGAATTTCCATGCTTTAATATTATATATAAGTTATTACTACTACATATTTGTGCGGATATTTCCTATAATATACATAAAAGCATTATCTTGAATATGTATATTTTTTAAATACAAGAGAATTATGTTAAAAGGCAAAATAAATATGTAATATCTGGGATACAACAAAGCACATGACATGTGAAAACTATTTTCTGAGGTCTCATTTATCTATTAAAATATAGAATAAGAGCTAGCATTAAACTACATTAACCTCAGTTTCATTCACCACCTCCAGGACTACAACCTTATCCCTATATTTTAAAATGTCTTCACTGATCTGAACTCAGATATACTTACTGAAACTAGGGCAATTTTATTACCAAGTTAGTGGTTTGTGGGATCTGCAATTTACTATAACCAGGTGAATTATAAAATCTGGATTCTTTAAAATACAGAAAAATTACAGTTAATTCTCTTCCTCATTTTTGTTATTAATAGCGTTTGACACAATAAGAATTATACTATACTTGCACGTTATTTTCTCTTGCAAGTCTTCAGCTCCTACTGTTTCATCTGTTCTGTCAGCTAATTAAACACATATACCTGTGAGGAAACTACAGTTAAATCCACCCTGCATAAAATGATGATTTCTCAATAGGCCTGATGTCCAATGTGTTTGAGGTGCACAGAATAACCTCCTCAGGAAGAAAAATGCATCTGCTCACGGGCTGCCAACCTAGACTGCTTCAAATTGAATACTAGTGTGTAATCACTTACCACAAATATCTGTAGAAAAAGGCTTGGACTTTATAGATAGGCTTAATAATCCAATACATTATTATAGCTCCAAAATACATACAATTTTTTAGAAGTAGAAATTGGCTTATTAGGTAAAATTGAAATAGGATCTAGATACACACACATGCACGCTTGCAGATGCATGTGTATATGCACATACACATGGATATCTGTATATATTCAAATCATTTCTTTAACATAAAAATAATTGTTTTTCATGTCTTTCCAAAAATGGGTATGGTGAGTTCCATGTCTAACATCATTAACAATGTGTTTTGTTGCTGTGCTGTTTAAATCAATCTCTCTGTTTTCAGGTATAATAGCTAAAGTATAATTAGTATCATAAAGAAATATTTACTGGCTGGGCATGGTGACTCACAGCTGTTTTTCCCAGCACCTTGGGAGGCTCAGGCAGGCAGATCACCTGAGGTCAGGAGTTGAGACCTGCCTGACCAACACAGAGAAACCCCGTCTCACTAAAACTACAAAATTAGTCAGGCATAGTGGTGCATACCTGTAATCCCAGCTACTCGGGAGGCTGAGGCAGGAGAATCGCTTGAACTCGGGAGATGGAGGTTGTGGTGAGCCAAGAACCTGCCATTGCACTCCCAAACTCCGTCTCAAAAAAAAAAAAAAAAAAAAAAAAAAAAAAAAAAAAATCTCTGCTATAAATACAATTAATTAGATTTAGTTTTTGCATGCTATAAATCACTTTCGTTTTCAACAACTGGTACTATATAAACCTTATTAGACTAAATGGTATTGGACTTATCACTGCAAAATAATTGAATAAAGAGAAGAGCTAGGTAAATGGTGTGGAAAAAATATCTAACATCACTCTTATCAAAATGAAAGTTGTTTTGAAAATAAAACACAATTTCAGCTTTTTGTAGCTAGTGTAATCATTTTCTTACCTTTGTTTCAGAAAAACACTTTTCCTCCTACAGTTTACAACATATACAATCTATAAAGTGCCCTTGTGATGCCTCAATTTCATCACATAATTTTTTTAATTGTATAGCTTGATTTTTGAACATAGAACAATTGATTCTACATGTTATTAACAAAACTAAAAATACATTTGCATGTATTATTACACAGTGTCACAAATTCAGGAGATGCCTGGTGGGTTAATTACTAGCAGATAAAATTACTCTTCTTGGTACTAATAAATCTATCCTTCAAAATTGTAAGCATACAACATTGTGTTCTGGATCTTTGAACATCAGATCTGTGGGTTTTTTTTTCCCTAATAACTTCTTTTACTAAATAATACGCTCTGAATATGCTTAAATGTAAATTGTAAAGCTTTTAGATCTGAGGCAGAGTGAATCTTTGTGTGAGATATAGCCAAGGTTTTGCTAAAGAATTTTAAGCTTGGAGTTTCTTTTTCAATTTGTTGGACATTTGGGAAATGTACTATTCTTTTCCTATTGAGATTCTCACCAAGTCTTATGCAAAGTAGTGAACCACACCTTCCAAGATCTTAATAGATTCTTGAGGGGGTGGTTATTAATGAATAAAGTCACCCCCCAGACATACATATTATGGGGATCATAAAGAAATGAGGGGGAATCTTATTGTTTGTACTATATTTTACAGTGGATACTTTCAGTATAAGACTGTTTTACCTTCAGGCTTGATCTGATTTTTAGGTGATCATGGGATTTCCCACTTCCATTACTGACCTATATTACCTGATACATTATGAGAATAAAGTGTAGCTTTACTAGAGTCTGTTAATAGATACCTAATGCTCCCACATGAGCTTTTAGAGACTTGCACCTTAAGTTCACCTGAGGCATTTCTGCAGAATTACAACTTAATATAGCTAGCAAAAACCAGGATTCCTAGATAAGTGTTAGAAAAACTAGATCTTTTCTAATACTAATATTCCCATATCTGCTATTATTCAAGTCTTGGTTTCACCCAAGGAAATAAAAGGAAATAAAACAAGTTAAAAGTTCTTAGGTGCCTAGAGAAAAGATTCACTTGGGTTCTCACAATATTACGAAGAAATCTTCTGAGCAGAATAACCCCCTGTGACTCACTTTCTTGAAGGAAATACTCTGTCTGACTCCTGTAGTTAAACTCAGCTCACTTCCCAGTTATTCTCACATGCCGATTTGCTACTGTGGTTCTAATCCCCAGTTACTTACATTTACATCTGTTAATAAAAAACTTCTAATTTTCTAAATTCTCAGTAATTTAACAGCCATTAGACACTACTCTGGGTTAAGGTAATAGAAAATTCTAAAGATTAGGTATAGGTTATTGGTTGTCTAAACGCAAACAACAAATTACCGTTTGTGTACATGTATAACTTGCCTCAAGAAAAATTTATTTTGCATAGTACGTATAATATGTAAACACTTATTTTATGTAACCATTGAATTACATGCTTTGAATGTATTATATCATTGATTCTCATAACAACCTAGTGAGGCATAGAATAACCACTTTCCCCATTTTGCAGAAGAGGAAACTGATCACTAAATTTGGCTTGTAAATTACCTCCTGTAGAAACATCTGGAGGGAATTGATTAAATCAGAATTTCTTTTCTTTCTGTGTGTGTGTGTCTGTGTCTGTGTGTTTTTCTTTCTGTGTGTGTGTGTGTGTGTGTGCGCGCGTGCGTGTGTGCATGCATGATGGAGTCTCCCTCTGACACCCTGGCTGGAGTACAGTGGCACAATCTTGGCTCACTGCAACTTCCTCCCCCTACAGGGTTCAAGTGATTCTCCTGCCTTAGCCTCCTGAGTAGCTGGAATTACAGGTGCGCTCCACCACACCCAGCTAATTTTTGTATTTTTAGTAGAGATGGGATTTTGCCATGTTGACCAGGCTGGTCTCAAAGTCTTGAACTCAGGTGATCTGCCTGCCTTGGCCTCCCAAAGTGCTGGAATTATAGGTGTGAGCCACTGCACCTGGCAAATCAGAAATCCTTAATGTGGAAACAAGTTACCCAGGTGATTCTGACACACGCTAACCTAAGAAACACTGACATAATGGACTTTAAATATAATTTCTTAGCATATATTTGTAGGTATCTTTGTACTAATTCAAATACATGGTTATAGTGACCTGTATTATCACCACTGAAAAACTGGGTAAATAACATTTATCTTGTGGTTTCTTAAAGCCAATGCCACGTTGCAAATGATTTGATATTTTCCTGGAGAAAATAATCAATGATATCAAGGCCACTCTTTGATTTATAAACTTTCTGCAAAGCTAAGAGGCACAGATATATTTCCATGCATGCCTCACTAAAATGGAAAGCTTGTAATTTGTTGAGACGAAAGCACACATTTTTAAAACTAATACATTCTGTTTCATCTCATTTCTGTGGAGTCACCTATGTTTTGGATACTGTACTAGAGCCCAAGAACAAAATGTTGATAAGAAAAATCCCTGGGAGAAGCAGACTGAGCCCAGAGGACTCCCTGAGTTAAAGATGTGTTGCTGAGAATCTAGGAAGATCAAGGAGGCTAGAATGTCAGAGTAGAATAAAAGAGGAGAAAGTTTCACAGAGTAACTACTCCAGAGATCTGCAGATGGACCCCCTGGAGTGTTCACCAGAGTAATGATCACTACATGCATGTAAAGAAACTACCCAATGCCACGGAAAGAACCAACTGGAAGAACTAACAGTGGCAGTATCCAGCACTCGAACCAGACCAAAAATAGTGCCTACTTCTGCCAGTCAGACTGGAAAACTTTATAATTTATAAACTTTATAGCATTAAGTAGAGAGTCTTCCCTCAGTACCAGAAAATAAAGCACACTATACTAACTGGGGGCTTTGTTCTTGCCTAATAAAACATAAACTTAATAGCCAAAAGTAGCAAACTATTTCCAAGTAATTTAACAACCCAAGAAAATTTAGAAGAATAAAAATGATGCAGCTGGGCCTGATGGCGCATGCCTATACTCCCAGAACTTTGGTAGGCTGAGGCAAGAGATCACTTGAGCCCAGGACTTCAGGACCAGCCTGGCAACACAGTGCCACCCTGTCTCAATTAATAATAATAATCCAACACCAAACCAGGTATAATTTACAATGTTTGTATCTGATTTTAGAAATTTTCAGATATGCAAAGAGTAGGCAAATATGATCCATAATGAGAAAATGAATCAGTCAACTGACCAAGAACTAACACAGACATTACAATGACCAGACAAGGGTATTAAACAGTTATTATAACTATATTACATGTGACCAATACCTAGAGGAAAAATTGAATAAATATAGGACAGACAAGGAAGATAGAAAAAAGACATGGCAGACAGAAAAAAACCCCAACCAAATTGAACTTGTAGAGATGAAAACTATAATGTGTGCAATAAAACATATTTTGGATGCAATAACAGCAGACCACATATTTTAGTAAGAAAAATCAGTGAGCTTGAGGACACAGCAATTGAAGCTATTTAAAGTGAAACAGAAAGAGGAAAAAAAAGACCCTAAAAAATGTCATAGACCGTCAGTGACTTGCAGAAGAAAAGCAGCCTAATAACATATAACTGGGGTACTCAAATGAAGGGAGGAAAATGAAAGGTAATATTAAAATATATAATAGCCAAAAATGTTCCAAATTTAATGAAAACTATAAACTTAGAAACTAAAGAACCTCAATGAATCCCAAGCACAAGAAACTTAAAGAAAACTATACCAAAGCACATTATAATTAAACTGCTAAAAATCAGTGATAAAGAGACAAAGCATTTATCACATACAGAAGAATAACCACAAAAATGACAGATTTCTTGTCAGAAATAATGCAAGCAAGAAGAGAGTGGAGCAGTGTCCTTAAATTACTAAGACATATTTTAAAAATGCAATCTAGTATTCTACACTCAGTGAAACTATCTTTCAAAAAAGAAAGTGAAGAAAGACTGTTTTTAGACTGTTTTCAAGCTGAAAAGTTTTGTGATTAGCAAACATGCACTATACGAAATGTTAAAGAGAATCTCTCAGAGGAAAGGGGTTTCAAGACATAAAAAGCAAAAACAACAAGAAAAATAAAAGTAAAGGAAATTAAGCTCTTATTTATGAACAGATGAATAAAAGTAATTTCTCTACCTAGACTGTCAGGATAAAAAGAAAAAAAGAACACAAATTTCCAAGCTTGTGCATTATAGAGGTGATACCACTACAGATTCTACAAATATTAAGAAATAAGAAGCAAATATTGTAAACAACTTAGATACATTCCTTGAACATGAAAAACTACTAAAGATTACTAAAGGAAAATGTAAACTAAATAATACAATGTCTATTAAAGATATTTAATTTATAGTTAAAAACATTAGAACCAAAAAAAAATTATAGACTTAAGTAACTACACTGGTGGGTTCTACCAAATATCTAATAAATTAATTTTATCAATTGTATGCATATTATTCCAAAACATTGAAGAGATATTTTTCATGAGGCCAGCATTACTCGGATATCAAAACCACAACAAGACAAATAAAGAAAACTGCAGACCAATAGCTCATATGTAGATTAAATTATATAGATGAAAAATCTCCTGACAAAATTCCCAATTACTTTGATGAAAAACATCCTGACAGAATTCTAATAGAGTCCAACAGTATATAAAAAGAATAACATATTATTATCAAGTGGAGAACATCTCTGGAATGTAAGGTTGGTTTAATATCTTAAAATTAATCAATATAATTGACCATATTAACAAACAAAAAAATTATATAATCCTCTCAATAGTTGAATAAAAAGCATAAAAGTATTTCAGAAAATTTAACATCCTTTCCTTATGAAAACTTTTAGCAAACTAGGAATAGAAGGGAACTTCCTAACCTGATAATGAGCATTTACAAACAAACCTACAATAACATCAAACTTGATGGTTAAAAAAAAGTATGCTCTTCACTTAAGATTAGAATGCCTTCTCTTTACACTTCTATTCAAAATTTCATTGGAGATATTAGCAAGTGAAATAAGATAAGAAAAGGGGAATAAAAGGCACCCACATGATAGAGAAGTTAAACTGCCTTTGTTCACAGACAATATGATTGTGGGTATAGGTATGTGATAGAAACTACAGAAAAGCAATTAAAACCAACAAAGTAATAAACAGGTTTGGCATAGTTTGTAGGATTCAAGATCAACAAAAAAATATCAATCATAGATCTGTACAATCACGAAGAATTATAAATTATAATTTAAAACATAATATTACTTACAATAACATTTAAAATCATTATATACTTAGGAATAAGCTGACAGCGTGCACAAGAACTGCACACCGAAAACTGCAACACATTGCTGAGAAAATTAAACAAGACAAATAAATGGAGAGTTCATGCATCAGAAGGCATAATATTGTTAAATGTCAGTTCTTTCCAAATTGATCTACAGACTCAATCAAATCCAAACAAAATCTCAGCATTTTTTGGGGAGGTTAGATATTTACAAACTGATTCAAACATTTTTCTGGATATTCAAAAAATCTTGAATAGTCAAAACAACTTGAAATTGAAGAAAAATTAAAGGCTTAACATTACCTAACTTTGAAAATTATTTAAGCTAGAGTAATATATAGAAAAATAGATGAAACAGACTTGAGAATCCAGAAATAAACCCATACAAATACAGAAACTAGTTTTGAATACATGTGCAAAGATAGTTCAATTTTCAAAAGGATTATCTCTTCCAAAAATGGTGTTGAAATAATTAAATATCTATATGCCAAATAGAGAAAAAAGAATTTTTATTTCTCACATCATTACAAAATAATTCAAAATCAATCACAGACACAAATGTGAAACTTAAAATAATACAGCTTTCAGAAGAGTAAGGGTGGAAGATTTAGGTATGAAAATAAAATCATAATGGACAAAAAAAGGATAAACTGGACTTCACTTAAATGTAAACTTCTGCTATCTAAAAGTCACTTAAAAAACAAGCCATTGCCTGATAGAAAATATTTGCAAACCGATTATCTGCTAAAAGACTTGTGTCCAGAATGTATAAAAAACTTTCAAAACTCAATAATGAGAAAACAATTTTTTTAATGGGCAAAACCAAGTAAGATTTATGAATAGCAAAATTATGCATATGAAAAAAAGCACAACATCATTACTCATTAAGGAAATTCAAGTTAAAATCATAATGAGATACCATTACACACTGATTATAATAGCTAAAATTAAGGTTGACCTAATAAATGTTGGCTAGCATGTGACAGAACTGGAATTCTCATATATTGCTTGTGGGAATGTTAAGTAGTACAACCGCTTTGGAAAATAGTTGGCAGTTTCTTGAAAAGTTAAAATACACCTATGACAGGAAGCAGCTATTTTACCCCTAGATTTTTACCCAAAAGAAATACATACATTTATTCTATATAAAGTCTTACACATGGATGCTCACAGTAGCTTTATTAGTTTATTATTTTCCTTTGATTTGATATGTGATTTAATTTTATTGTTGGAAATTATTTTTTTATTTTTTTATTTCCATAGATTATTGGGGAATAGGTGGTGTTTGATTGCATGAGTAAGTTCTTTAGTGATGATTTGTGAGATTTTGGTGCACCCATCACCTGAGCAGTATACACTGCACACAATTTGTAGTCTTTTATTTAAACAATTTTTTTCATTTATGCATAATAGATACACATAGTTTTTGAGTACGTGTGATAATTGAACACATTCATATAATTTATAAAGATCAAATCAGTGTAATTGGGATATCCATCATTCCAAATATCTGTCTTTTCTTTATGTTAGAAACATTTGAATTATTATCCAGCTATTCTGAAATGTGCAATAGATTATTATAAACTAGGTATCATACTTATCTATTTGACATTAGGTCTTATTTCTTTTTCTAACCATATATTTGTATCCATTAACCAACTTCTCTTTGTGCCCTTTTCCTTCTCCCCTTCCCAGCCTCTGGTAGCCACAATCTACTCTTCACCTTCATGAGATTGACTTTTTTAGCTTCCTCATATGAGTGAGCCCACGCAATATTTGTCTTTCTATGTTTGGCTTATTTCACTCAACATAAAAGCATATTTTATAATAGGCAAAAGCTGGAAACAACCTAAATGTCCATCAGCAGGTGAATGAACAAAGTGTTGTATAACCAAATCATGTTATTACTGAGCAATAACAAAAGAACGAACTATTGTTAAATGTGACAACATGGGAGAATCTCAAAATAATTATGCTGAGTGAAAGGGGACAGACTTCTTCAAAAGCATACATTGAATGATTTCTCCTATATAAAAATTTTCAAAATGCAAAGTGATTAATAGTGACAGAAATTAGAATGGTGCTTGCCTGGGGATGGGCTTTAGGAGAGGCTGGCAGTGGTGGGAGGGCTGGATAACAAAGAGGCATCAGGAAACTTGGAGGTACTAGATATGTTCATTATCTTGATTAGGGTGATTTAATGGGTATACAAATATATCAAAAGTTGTCAAATTGTACAATTTAAATATATGCCATTACTATATGCCAATTATTTCTCTTTAAAAAAAAAAAAAAAACAAACAGAAAAATTCCTGGCCTCCAAATGCTCACAACTAAATGTGATCAATGGACTCTGTAGACAATCTCAGTAACAGGTGGCAAAGTGGTACCTCAGCATTCTGCACAGTTGCTATGAAGGGTAGGGGAGAGTGTAGCTTGAAACATCCAAGAAAGGATTCTGTAGGAAACCCATGAATTACATGAGTGTAGTCACATCTTCTCACATCCTACCCACTTCTTCCATTACACCTTCACATCATACCTCTCCTGAGTTTCAATCCCCTTCCAATATACTTTACCTTGTAGGATCAGTCTTTTACATAGACAGGTTTCAAAAAAGTCAAGTGTAAGTTAATGTACACCAATAGGATTGGTTTAAAATAAGGCACAGCTCTCCTTAATTCAGTGTCTAACAGAAACACACAGAAATACATTTAGAGTGCATTTATTATTCTTTCACGATAAGGATCATGTGAATAAGCCCATACATTGGCCTATGGACTAGGTATCCTCTGCAGTAACTTATTTGCAACAGGAATGCTGGCTTATTATAGTGGATTCATATTACCATTGCTCTAGAAAATAATGGTGTGTCTACAACCTGTTGGTTTAGACCATTGGAAAAGCTGGCAAGTGCAATGACAGAGAAGGGGACTTACCCTGATAGGTAGTATATCCCAAGAGTTAGAAAAAAACTGGCAGGTCAGGCTCAGTGGCTCACACCTGTAATCCCATCCCTTTGAGAGATTGAGGCAAGTGGATTGCTTGAGGCCAGAAGTTTGAAAAAGAATTGACCTACGACGTCCAAAGGTGAAAGGTTCTTATTGATTTTGCCAATATCTTGTCTATATCCCAGTTTCTTCCTCAGGACTTATTTAAGAGCTGGATCCTGGAGAAAGAACTCCATGATAACCATATTCAATTTTATTGAAAAAAATTCCATTTGCTAAATATATTTGCACAGACAATTACTACTTTGTGTAGATTTCAAGCCTGTAATAGGCTAGAAAACTATAACAGAGACATACCTAATTATAACTGTATCCCTTCCCTACCAAAATGTTGCTAAGGAAGATAATTACTATTTCACTTTTTATATATAAAAACAATATATGTTTAGTATATAGTAATGGGGGAGTACGTAGAAATAGACTACAGAAAATAAACATCGATAACAGTCTTGTAGCCCAGAAATGGCCTTGGTTAACCCTTTCATCTGTGCCCTATTGGTTATTTTTGTTGCATATCTTAAATTATTTTTACAAAGTCAGAATCATGTGTGTGTGTATACACACATTTTTAGAAATATATATGTTAAATATATATTGAAATATATATTTTTAAAAGCTATATAAGATTCTGTCATATACATATACCATAGTTTGTTAGTTTTTTATTCTTGTTTATATTATTTCTACTTTTTAATGATTAAAAATAATGCTAAATTGAATATATTTGCATCTAAATCTTAGTGTGTTCCTCTATTTTCTTAGGATAAATTCTGAGGAAGAAAATTCTTGGATTGTAGGTCAAATGTATGTTTAAGCTTTTGGTATATAGGAGAGTTTCTTCCGAGATAGGGTACAGCATTTTAAATTCCCACAAGTGCATGACAGAGCTGCTTTGGAAGACCTCAGCCATCTTGACATTATTCTTTGGTGTTTCAAATATTTGCCAATTTTCTAATTTTAATTTCAATTGTTTTTTATTTGATAACTATTGGAACCGACCTTTTGGTTCATATAATTGACCTTGCATATTTCATATTCATGTTGCTTGCTCATTTTCTATTAAAATATTTCTTCTATTTATATATTTATTTTCTTATTGATTTTTAATAGCTTTTTACCTCAGACAAATCTATCACAAATGTTTTGTCAAATTTTTCTTTTGCATCTTAATTTACTTTTAAACATTGAGTATATTATAAATACAACAAATTTATTCTTTTTAAAGTAAATACTTGATTGAATTTTAAATTATATGACTGCTATCAGAATTGAAACAGACAACATTTCTGTCAGCCATAAAAGTTATTTCTTATTTCTTTTAGGTCATTCCCTTTAGCAAATACCTAGGAGTGGGATTGCTGGGTTGTAGAGTAAGTGTATGTTTAATTTGATACCAAACCAGAGAACTGTTTTTCAAAGTTTCTACAGTATATTCTGCATTCACCAGCAAGGTATGAGAATTCCAGCTACTCTGTATCTCCACCCATTTTATATAATCAGTTTGTTTAATTTTAGCTATTCTAGTGAGTGTACAGGGCATTTTGTGGCTTTAATTTATATTTCTTTGATGTCTAATTGCATTGAGGGTTTTTTCTTGCTATTAGTGCCCATCCAAATATATGTATTATTGCTGAAGCATATGTTCAAATCATTTGTTCCTTTTTTCTGGGGTGTCTTATTGTTGAGTTGTAAGAGTCCTATATATTCTGTAGACAAATCAGAGATATGTCTTACAAATATTTTCTTTTTTTTGTTCTGTGGATAGCCTTTTTATTTTATTTTTTAAGTTTCAATCATGCAACTACTGCCAGAATTAAAATATACAATATTTATTCCCCCCCACAGAAGTTCTCTCTTGACCCTTTTCAAAATTAAAAGACAGGTATTTTTTGAATATCAAAAATTTTAATGATAATAAGAGAAAAATTAAAAATTATATTTCTATTATGGTTCATGCTTTGTTTGCTATATATAAGAAACCATTAGCTAGCCTAATCACAAAGATATTTTCTTTTGCTTTCTTCTAAAGAGTTATGCCTTTAAGTTTTTATTATTTAATCCATTTCAAGGTAATTTATGTATCAGGTACAAAATAATGTTGGAGGTAATATTTTGCAATGAATGTCTGGTTGTTTCAGGACCTTGTTGAGTATCTTTTCCATGTTGAAATACTTGAGCACCAAAGAGAAGAGCTAAGATGATCAACTAAATGCAGCCACAGAGACTCTCCCACCAAGAGACTAGACCATCAAGAAGCCTGGCATACTCTGAGCATCTTAGGAAGAAAGGCATTGAGAGTGAACAGAGGGAATACAGAAACCCTGGGCTGAAGGGGGAGGGAGCAGAGAACCCTGTACAGGGTTGCCAAGTACTAGGACTCATTCCTGGCCCTGAGCAGTGCCCAGGGAAGGAGTGGGTTAAATAAGCATGGAGTCGACCACTCTCACCACGGACCTCTAGAATCCTAGCTGCAGCAGACCCTATGACCTCTGTCGACATTTGAGCTAGCAGGAAGAGCTGCTTGGAGAGTTATTAGGGACAGGATTCCAGCCTCTGTGGAGCACAGAGGGTTTGGCAAGGGAATAGGTGCAGAGAAGCACAACCAGGGATGCCTGTCATCCAAGGCTCATTGCACTCCTTTAGGTTGCTTGGGTCTTTGTTGACCGGCACACCGGGACAAACCATGGGATGAAGCCAGTCTGATGTGAGCACATCCCTGTCTGCTAGCTTCTCCCCACGATCCCGGCCTGGCTGCATCTGCTTGCAGAGCAGCCTCAGATACCCAATTGGGGTACTTCCCAGTGGCTATTGCCATAGCTTCTTTACTGGCAGACCCCACCTAACCATCTGCAGATAGGCCCCCACTGGCGTGCACCCACCTGTGCTTGCTTTGCCAGTGCACACTTCATTGCTTTGCCAGTGCACACTTGTGCACAGCCTCCCCCCAGTCCTTTGTCAGCACACGTGTGGTACCTGCCACACCACTACCCAACTACTACTGGTTCACGTGGACCTTGCCGTGCTGCTTAACTACCACTGACGTGTGTGTGTAAATGTGGACGCTGCTGCTACCACCCCAATGAAGGGCTTCTGCTGGCACCCCACCCCCCATCAGAGTTTTGTTGCCAACAGACTGTGAACACCTTGACCCCTCCAGCACAGGTACTCAACCTCTAGGGGCAAGAAAACAAAGCCACAGATCTGGTCCCAGGCCCCCTGGGTTAGAGAACAGCTTAGGAGTGCTGAGCTGAGCATTGGCCCCCAAAATACTCCAGAAATGAAACCAATTGACTGAACCCAACTTACAGCACAGACAAACCCTCAAGGACATCAAAGACTATAAAAGCAAAAAGCCCCATTCAAAGAGCAGCAATTTCAAAGATTAAAGGAACATTAGCCCACACAGATGAGAAAGAACCAGTGCAAGAACTCTGGCAACTCAAAGAACTAGAGTGCCTTCTTACCTTCAACAAACCTCAGTAGCTCTGCAACAAGGGTTCTTTTCTTGGCTGAAATAGCTGAAATGACAGAGTTCAGAATCCGGATGGCAGGTAAGATTATTGAGATTCAGGAGGAAATAGAAATCCAATTCAAGGAATATAAGAACTTCAGTAAAATGATACAAGAGCCAAAAGACAAAATAGCCATTTGAAGAAAGAACAAAACTGATCTGATAGAACTGAAAACTCACTATAAGAATTTCATAATACAATGGGAAGTATTAATAGCAGAATAGAACAAGCTCAGGAAATAATCTCAGATCTCAAAGACTGGTCCTTTGAATCCATTCAGTCAGACAAAAATAAAGAAAAAAAGAGTGAAAAAGAAGGAACAAAACCTCTCAGAAATATGGGATTATGTAAAGAGGCAAAACCTATGACTCACTGATGTCTCTGAAAGAGAAAGCAAGCAACTTGGAAAATATATTTGAGAATATTATCCACAAAATTTTCCCCAATCTCACTAGAAAGACTGACATTCAAATTAAGAAAATTCAGAGAACCCCTGTGAGATACTATATAAGACAATTGTCCCCATGACACATAGTCATCAGATTCTTCAAGATCAATGTGAAAGAAAAATTTTAAAGGCTGCTACAGAGAAGGGACAGGTCACATCCAAAGGAACCTCATCAAGCTAATAGTGGACCTTTTAGCAGTCACCGTCCAAACCAGAAGAAAGTGAAGAAAATCTCAAAAAAAAAAAAAAGAAAAATACAACAAAATTAACCATACCTCACAGGATCAAATCCACACATATACATTTGGGTCTTGCTTCTTTATCCAACTTTTAAATGGGACGTTTAGCCTGTTTATGTTAAAAGTTAATAATGATATGTGTGGACTTGATCCTGTGAGGTATGGTCAGCTGGTTATTATGTAGACTTGATTGTATAGTTGGCCTATGTCCAAATGGCATTTTCTAAGTTTTCTTTTAGGATTTTTATAGTTTTAGGTTTTATATTTAAGTCTTTAATCCATCTTGAGTTGATTTTTGTGTATGTTGAAAGTAAGGAGTGTAGTTTCCATCATCTGCATATGGCAAGACAGTCATCACATTCATTTATTGAATAGGGAGCCCTTTTCCCATTGTTTGTTATTTTTGAAGATCAGCTGGTTGTAGGTGTGAGGCTTTATTTATGGGTTCTATAATATGTTCCATTGGTCTATATGTCTATTTTTGTACCAGTACCATGGTGCTTTGGTTACTGCAGCCTTGGGTATAGTTTGAAGTCAGGTAGTATGATACCTGGCTTTTTTCTTTTTGCTTATTATTGCTTTGTCTATTCAGGCTCTTTTGTAGTTCCACATGAACATTAGGGTTGTTTTTTTTCTAATTCTATGAAGAATGACACTGGGAGTTTGGCAGGAACAGCATTGAAATCTGTACATTGCTTTGGGAAATATGGCTATTTTAACAATATTGATTCTTCTTATTTATAAGGATGGAATCCTTTCCCATTTGCTTGTGTCATGTCTGATTTCTTTCAACAATGTTTTATAATTCTCATTGTAGAGATCGTTCACCTCCCTGGTTAGCTGTATTCCTAGATGTTTTATTCTTTTTGTGGCTATTATGAATGGGATTACATTCTTGATTTGGCTCTCAGCTTAGATGTTATTGATGCATAGAAATGTTACTGTTTTCTAAATGTTGATTTTGTACCCTGAAATGTTGCTGAAGTTGTTTGTCAGATCTAGGAGGCTTTGGACAGAGGCAATGAGGTTTTCTAGGTATGGAATCATATTGACTGCAGAGAAAGAGTTTTACTTCCTCTATTCCCAATTGAATGCCTTTTATTTCTTTCTCTTGCCTGATTGCTCTAGCTAGGACCTCTAGTAATATGTTGAAGAGGAGTTCAGAGCGTGGGCATCCTTGTCTAATTTTCTTCCTCAAGTGGAATTCTTCCAGCTTTTGCCTGTTCAGTGTAATGTTGACTGTGGGTTTGTTATAGATGGCTCTTATTGTTTTAAGATATGTTTCTCTGATGCATAGTTTGTTGAGGGATTTTAGCATTAAGAAATATTGAATTTCATCAAAAACATTTCTGCACCTATTAAGATGATCATGTGTTTTTGTTTTTAGTTCTGTTTATGTGATGAACCACATGTATTTATTTGTGTATGTCAAACCAGCCTTGCAACCCAAGAATAAAATCTACTTGATCATGATGGGTTACCTTTTTGATGTGCTGTTGGATTTCTTTTTCTAGCATTTTGTTGAGGATTTTTGCATCTATGTTCATCAGAGATATTGGCCTCCAGTTACCTTTTTTGTTGTCGCTGTGTCTTTACTAGGTTTCAGTGTCAGAATGATGCTGGCCTCATAGAATGAGTTAGGGAGGAGCCTCTCCTCCTTAATTTTTAGGAATGGTTTTGGTAGGTTTGGTACCAGCTCTTCTTTATACGTCTGGTAGAATTCAGCTCTGAATCTGCCTGGTCTAGGGCTTTTTTTGGATGATAGATTATTTTTACTTATTCAATTTCAGAACTCAATATTGGTCTGTTCAGGATTTCAATTTCTTTCTGGTTCAATCTTGGGAAGTTGTATGTTTCCAGAAATTTATCCATTTCTTTTAGGATTTCTAGTTTGTGTTTATATACTTATTCATAACAGTCTCTGTGGGTATTTTTTATTTCTGTGGAGTTGGTGGTAATGTTCCCTTTGTCCTAATTGTGTTTATTTGGATTTTCTCTCTTTTCTTTATTAGTATAGCTAGTGTTCCATCAATTTTATGTATTATTTTGAAAATCAAATCAATCTTTTGTATGGTTTCTCATGTTTTGATTTTGTTCAATTCAACTCTGAGTTTGGCTATGTCTTTTCTTCTGCTAGCTTTGGTACTGCTTTGCTCTTGTTTTTAGAAAAATAAGGTATGATACTAGGTTGTAAATTTGGGACCTTCCTAAATTTTTTATGTGGGTGTTTAGCACTAGAAACTTTCCTCTTAACACTGCTTTGGCTGTATCCCAGAGATTCTGCTGTGTTGTATCTTTGTTTTCATTTGTTTCAAAGAATTTCTGGATTCCTGACTTAATTTCATTGTCTAACTAAAAGTCATTTAAGAATAGATTGTTTAATTTTCACCTAACTATATGATTTTGAGAGATTTTCTTTGTATTGATTTCTCTGTTTATTGTAATGTGGTCCAAGAGTATAGTTAGTGTGATTTTGTTTTCTTAGAATTTTTTTGAAATTGATTTATGACCAAGTGTGTGGTCAGTTTTAGAGTACGTGCCATGTTTGATGAGCAGAAAATATTCTATTTTTGTTGAGTGGATGTTCTGTAGGTGTCTGTTAGGTCCATTTGGAACAAGTGTCAAGTTTAGAACACAAATATCTTTGTTAATTTTCTGCCTCAGTGATCTGTCTAATACTGTCAGTGGGAAGTTGAAGTCTACCTCTGTTATTGTGTGGTTATGTAAGCCTCTTCATAGGTGTCTAAGAACTTCTTTTATGGATCTGAGTTCTCCACTGTTGAGTGCATATGTATTTAGTAAAATTAAATCCTCATGTTGAATTCATTTATGATTACATAATGTTCTTCTTTGCCCTTTTTGATTATTGCTGGTTTAAAGTCTGTTTTGTCTGAAATAAGAATAGTACCCCTTGCTGTTTTTTGTAGACAGCAATTAGTTGGGTCTTGCCTCATTATTCATATCTTTTGGACATAGGCCCTGACAAAGACTCATGACAAAGACTCCAAAAGCAATTGTAACAAAAACAAAAATTGACAAAGTGAGACCTAATTAAATCAAAGAGCTTCTGCAGAGCAAAAGAAACTATCAACAGAGTAAGCAGACAACCTACAGAATGGGAGAAAAACTTTGCAAACTATGGATCTGGCAAAGGCCCAGTATCTAGAATCTACAAAGAACTGAAACAAATGAAGAAGCAAAACAAACAAAAACCATTAAAAAATGGGCAAAGGACATGAACAGACACTTTCGTGTAGCCAATAAGCATGTGAAAAGATGCTGAACATAACAAATCATTAGTAAAATGCAAATCAAAATCACAGTCAGATACCATTTCACATCAATAAGGTTGACTATTATTAAAAAGTCAGAAAATGACTGATGCTGGCTACGTTGCAGAGAAAAAGGAATGCTTATTCACTGCTGATGGGAATGTAAATTAGTTCAGCCATGGTGGAAAGCAGTTTGGAGATTTCTCAGAGCACCCAGAACTACCATTCAATGCAGCAATCCATTACTAAGCATATGCTCAAAATATATATATATTTTTCTATCATAAAGACACATGCATACATATGCTCATCACAGCACTATGCACAAGAGCAAAGACGTGGAATCATCCTGGTTGCCCATCAATGGTGGACTGGATAAAAATAATGTAGTACATGTGCATCATAGAGTGCTTTGCTGCCATCAAAAGGAATGAAGTCATTTCTTGCAGCACCCTGGGTAGAACTGGAGGCTATTATCCTATGCAAATTAACACACAAACAGAAAACCAAATATCACATCTTTTCTCCTGTAAATAGGAGCTAAACATTGAGTGCTTATAAAAACAAAGAAGAGAACAATAGATACTATGGATTATTTGTGGGTGGAAGATGGGAGGAGGGTGATGATAAAAAAAACTACCTATTGGGTACTATGCTCATTACCTGGGTGATGAAGTAATCTATACATCAAATACTCAAGACATGAAATTTTCCCAAGTTACAAACCTGCACATGTACCCCTGAACCTAAAATAAATGTTGGAAAAAATGAAAAAAATCTTTAAAAATAAAATAAAAATATACTTGAGCAACTTTATACAAAATCAATTGAAACTGTTGTGTGGGTCTATTTCTGTACGATCTATTATATTTCATTGATGTATGTGTCAATCCTCATATTAATACTACATTGTCTTTATTACTTTAGCTTTATAGTGAGTCTTGAAATAAAGTATAAATTCTTTTTTCAACTTGTTTTGGCAAATCTAGACCCCTTGGATTTCAGCACAGATTTAAAATCAGCTTAGTATTTTATTTAAAAAAAAAAGAAGAAGAAAAAGACTGCCAGAATTTGGTTGAGATGACGTTAACTCTATAAATTAATTTGGGTAGTATTGATATCTTAACAATATTGATTCTCCAATCAGTGAACAGCATATATCTCCCCATTTCATTATTTTTTTCTCACCAATGTTTTGTGGCATCTGTTGGGTCAGAACATTTTAAGTTTTAGTAAATAACTATAGGCAGCTAATATAAATGCGTGTATTGAGATGTTCATCACAGTGTTTAAAACCGAAAAAAGTGAAACAACCCAAAAGTATAACTAGACAGAATTGTTTAAGTTATCTTTGGCAGTACTCAGTTCTTTAAATGCTTGTATTTTTCCAAAATAAATATCTTACAGAGGGAAGATATTACTTTCAGTAATATGCTATTGCTCAAAATATTTTGACAACTCAGAATTTGTAAAACACACTTTTAAATAGCCTCCATTGAAGACAATTATGCTCCTTTGATGATGGGTTAGAATTGTGACAAAACCAATTGTCATTCAGAGTCAAAATTGACAAAGTAGAATGAAAGATCAATCTAGGTAAGCTACTTGGGTCAAAAGAACATAATTTTTGTACACAGTTTATAAACTTGCTTTTAAGGAAAATTTATTATAGATTTTAATATATTTGAACCAACTCTGCCACAGGTTGCCTGGAGCTTAGAAATATCTCATAAATAAATTACTTCTTATTTGAAACAGTGTGCTGTATTTTAAAAAGTTAGATTTTTTAAAAAAGTAAATCTGGATTTTATTTCCAGCTCCAACAGCTTCTGCCCACATGGACCTGGTATAAGGCATTTGGCCCCTCTAAGAACCACTTGTACTGACAATGAAACCGTTATCTGGACCCAATCCTGCAAATTCTTATTTAATTGGTCTAAGGCAGATGATTCTCAGAAATTTAACTTTTCATTGTTCTTGTGTTTTTGATGTTTTATGGCAGCAAGTTTATACACAGGCACTGGGGACTATTGGAATAAATAATCATTAGAATTCTTTCTAATTCTAAGGTCTTATGATTCTGAAAAAGCAATGGAAAAAATAGAGATTCCACATCACTTCTAATCAGTTCCTAATTATCACATTTGCCGCTGATTAGAGTACAAGGAGGATTCATTTCAAATTAAGAAATAATTATTGAAATAATAAAAATAAGAGTCCTTAATATAAAATAGTGCAAGCAGCAATGAATAAAAGAGCATTTCATTGTCCCCTGCTCTAAAATTCTTAAGAATATTGACAATTTTCCACTCCTTCCTTTAGGGAAGAAGAAAAAAAACAGATGAACTTATTCGGAATTCTATGTACTTTGCCCTTTAGAACTAGATGGTGTTACCGAAAGTAATATGGATCCCAGCACATTACAATATATAAATATCAGAACCTGAATATAAATGTGCAGTGCATCTTTGGCCTTTGGGATATTAAAATGCTTGATGAGCCATGGACACACATTAAGTTTTAAAAAAGAAGAGAAAGATGGTCCCCCTAAGTTATGTTATGAACCCACAGGGAAAGAACAATGTCTTATTTGATGTCCACTACAGTACTTTGTATATGCTGAAGTTCAACAGCCATTCAATTAAAACGCTGATAATATATATGATTATAACTTAAGTAATGATGAAACTAGTACTTCACTGATAGTTAATAGGTATTTTATAGGGACATAGACATAACTCTTATACTGCACAGCATTTTATATATAAACATATTCGTAAGTCTTTTTGTATCACTTATTTGTTTTATGTTATATAATTAACTCACATAATATGTAAAATGAGCTTTATCTGTATTTTATTTAATTTGAATTTATATATTCAGTTCATATACAACCTCATTTACTCATACATTTGACAAACATGTTTTTAGTACCTGCATAAAGCACCTCCCTGGCACATTAAAAAACAACAACAACAACAAAAACTAACCAAAGCAGAAAATAAAAACCAAAAAAATCTACCTTTTTTTTCCAGTCTAATCGTTTTTATTTTTCATATATATACATATATATATATTATTACACTTTAGGTTCTGGAGTACATATGTAGAACATGCAGGATTGTTGCATAGGTACATAAATGGCAATGTGATTTGCTGCCTCAATCCCCATCACCTATATCTGGCATTTCTCCCCATGTTATCCCCTCCCCCAATTCACTACCTCCCACTGTCCCACCCCTAGTCTCCTCCAACAGACCCCAGTGTGTGATGCCACCCTCCCTTTGTCCATGTGTTCTCATTGTTCAACACCTGCCTATGAGTAAGAACATGCAGTGTTTGATTTTCTGTGCTTGTGCCAGTTTGCTGAGAATGATGGTGTCCAGATTCATCCATGTCCCTACAAAGTACATGAACTCTTTTTTTATGGCTACATAGTATTCCATGGTATATATGTGCCACATTTTCCTTGTCCAGTCTATCATCAAAGGGCATTTAGGTTGGTTCCAGGTCTTTGCTATTGTAAACAGTGCAGCAGTGAACATATGTGTCCTTATAGTAGAACAATTTATAATCCTGTGGATGGATGTATACCCAGTAATGGGATTGCTGGGTCAAATGGAATTTCTGTTTCTAGGTCCTTGAGGAATCGCCACACTGTCTTCCACAATGGTTGAACTAATTTACACTGCCACCAACAATGCAAAAGTATTCCTATTTCTCCACATCCTTTCCAGCATCTGTTGTTTCCAGATTTTTTAATGATTGCCATTCTAACTGGCGTGAGATGTTATCTCAATGTGGTATTGATTTGCATTTTCTAATAACCAGTGATGATGAGCATTTTTTCATATGTTTGTTGACCTCATATGTGTCTTCTTTTGAAAATTGTCTGTTCATATCCTTTGCCTACTTTTGAATGGGTTTGTTTTTTTTTCTTGTAAATCTGTTTTAGTTCTTTGTAGATTCTGGATATTAGCCCTTTGTTAGATGGGTAGATTGCAAAAATTTTTTCCCATTCTGTTGGTTGCCAGTTCACTCTAATGATTGTTCCTTTTGCTGTGCAGAAGCTCTGAAGTTTAATTAGGTCCCATTTGTCTATTTTGGCTTTTGTTGTCAATGCTTTTGATGTTTTAGTCGTGAAGTCCTTGCCCATGCATATGTCCTGAATGGGTTTTGCCTGGATTTTCTTCTAGAGTTTTTATGGTGTTAGGTCTTATGTTTGTCTTTAATCCATCTGGAGTTAATTTTAGTGTAAGGTGTCGGAAAGGGGTCCAGATTCTGCTCTCTGCACATGGCTAGTGAGTTTTCCCAACACCATTTATTAAACAGGGAATCCTTTCCCTATTGCTTGTTTTTTCAGGTTTGTCAAAGATCAGATGGTTGTAGATGTGTGGCATTGCCTCCGAGGCCTCTGTTCTCTTCCATTGGTCTATATCTCTGTTTTTTGTTCCAGTACCATGCTGTTTTGATTACTGTAGCCTTGTAATATAGTTTGAAGTCAGGTAGTGTGATGCCTCCAGCTTTGTTCTTTTTGCTTAGAATTGTTTTGGCTATGTGGGCTCTCTTTTGGTTCTATATGAAGTTTAAGGTTGTTTTTTCCAGCTCTGTGAAGAGGGTCATAGGTAGCTTGATGGTGATATCATCAAATCTATAAATTACTTTGGGCAATGTGGCCATTTTCACAATATTGATTCTTCCTAACCAAGAGCATGGAATGTTTTTCCATCTGTTTTTGTCGTTTCTTATTTCCTTGAGCGGTAGTTTGTAGTTCTCCTTGAAGAGGTCCTTTACATCCTTTGTTAGTTGTATTCCTAGGTATTTTATTCTCCTTGTAGCAATTGTGAATGGCAGTTCCTTCTTGATTTGGCTCTCTTTAAGTCTGTTATTGGTGCATAGGAATGCTTGTGATTTCTGCACATTGATTTTGTATCCTGAGACTTTGCTGAAGTTGCTTATCAGTTTCAGGAGATTTTGGGCTGAGACAGTGGGGTCTTCTAAATACACAATCACGTCGTCTGCAAATGGAGACAATTTGACTTCCTCCTTTCCTAATTGAATACGCTTTATTTCTTTTTCTTGCCTCATTGTTCTGGCTAGGATTTCCAATACTATATTAATAGGAGTGGTGAGAGAGGGCATGCTTGTCTAGTGCCAGATTTCAAAGGGAATGTTTCCAGTTTTTGACCATTCAGTATGATATTGGCTGTGGGTTTGTCATAAATAGGTTTTATTATTTTGAGATACATTGCATAGATACCTAGTTAATTGAGAGTTTTTAGCATAAAGGGCTGTTGAACTTGGTTGAAGGCCTTCTCTGCATCTATTGAGATAATCATGAGGTTTTTATGTTTCGTTCTGTTTATGTGGTGAATTACCTTTGTAGACTTGTGTATGTTGAACCAGCCTTGCATCCCCAGAATGAAGCCTACTTGATCGTGATGGATGACCTTTTGATGTGCTATTGCAATCGGCTTGCCAGTATTTAATTGAAGATTTTTGCATCTATGTTCATCATGGATGTTGGCCTGAAGTTTTCTTTTCTTGTTGAGTCTCTGCTCGGTTTTGGTATCAGGATGATGCTGGTCTCATAAAATTATTTGTGAAGGATTCCCTCCTTTTGGATTGTTTGGCATAGTTTCAGAGGAGTGGTACCAGCACCTCTTTGTATGTCTGGTAGAATTCAGCTGTGAACCCATCTGGACCTGGCTTTTTTTGGTTGGTAGGCTATTAATTGCTGCCTCAACTTCAGCCCTTTTTATTGGTATATTCAGGGTTTTGACTTCTTCCTGGTTTAGACTTGGAAGAGTGTAAGTGTCCTGGAATTTATCCATTTCTTCCAGGTTTACTGGTTTATGTGCATAAAGTTGTTTGTAGTAATCTCTGATGGTAGTTTGTATTTCTGTGGATATCCACTTCATTGTTTTCTATTGTATCTATTTGATTCTTCCCCCTTATCTTTTTTATTAAGCTGGCTAGTGGTCTGTCTATTCTGCTGCTCTTTTCAAAAATCCAGCTCCTGGATTTATTGATTTTTTGAAGGGTTTTTTTTTGTGGCTCTATGTCCTTCAGTTCTGCTCTGATCTTAGTTATTTCTTGTCTTCTGCTAGCTTTTGAGTTGTTTTGATCTTGCTCCTCTAGCTCTTTCAATTTTGATGATAACATGTCGATTTTAGATCTTTCCTTGCTTCTCATGTGGGCATTTATTGCTATAAATTTCCCTCTAGACACTGCTTTAAATGTGTACCAGAGATTCTAGTATGTTGTGTCTTCATTCTTTTTGGTTCGAAGAACACCTTTATTTCTGCCTTCATTTCATTGTTTATCCAGTCAACATTCAAGAGCCAGTTGTTCAGTTTCCATGAAGTTGTGTGGTTCTGAGTTAGTTTCTTAATCCTGAGTTCTAATTTGATTGCACTGTGGTCTAAGAGACTGTTATGATGTCCTTTCTTTTGCATTTGCTGAGGAGTGATTTGCTTCCAATTATATGGTCAATTTTAGAGTAGATGCAATGTGGTGTTGAGAAGAATGTATATTCTGTGGATTTTGAGTGGAGAGTTCTGTAAATGTCTATTAGGTTGGCTTGGTCCAGATCTGAGTTGAAGTCCTGGATATCCTTGTTAATTTTCTGTTTCACTGATCTGTCTAATATTGACAGTGGAATGTTAAAGTCTCCCACTATTATTGTGTGGGAGTCTAAGTCTCTTTGTAGGTCATTAAGAACTTGCTTTATGTATCTGAGTTCTCCTGTATTGGGCGCAGATATACTTAGGATCGTTAGCTCTTCTTGTTGCATTGATCCTTTTACCATCATGTAATGCCCTTGTCTCTTTTGATCTTTGTTGGTTTAATGTCTGTTTTATCAGAGACTAGGATTGCAACTCCTGCTTTTTTTTCCTCTCCATTTGCTTGGTAAATCTTCCTCCATCCCTTTATTTTGTACCTATGTTTATCCTTGCATGTGAGATGGGTTTCCTAGATACAGCACACCAATGGGTCTTGACTTTTTATCCAATTTGCCAGTGTGTCTTTTGATTGGGGCATTTAGCTCATTTACATCTAAGGTTAATATTGTTATGTGTGAATTTGATCCTGCCATTTTGATGCTAGCTGGTTGTTTTGCCCATTAGTTGACACAATTTCTTCATTGTGTCGATGTTCTTTAACATTTGGTACATTTTTGGAGTGGCTGGTACTGGTTGTTCCTTTCTATGTTTAGTGCTTCTTTCAGGAGCTCTTGTAGGGCAGGCCCAGTGGTGATGAAATCTCTGAGGATTTGCTTGTTCATAAAGAGTTTTATTTCTCCTTTGCTTATGAAGCTTAGTTTGGCTGGAAATGAAATTCTGGGTTGAAAGTTCTTTTCTTTAATGATGTTGAATATTGGCCCCCACTCTCTTCTGGCTTGTAGGGTTTCTGCCAAGAGACCAGCTATGAGTCTGATGGGCTTTCCTTTGTGGGTAACCCAACCTTTCTCTCTGGCTGCTCTTAGGATTTTTCCTTCATTTCAACCCTGGTGCATCTGACAATTATGTGCCTTGGGGTTGCTCTTCTTGAGGAATATCTTTGTGGTGTTCTCTGTATTTCCTGGACTTGAATGTTGGCCTGCTTTGCTAGGTTGGGGGAAGTTCTCCTGGATAATATCATGAAGAGTGCTTTCCAGCTTGGATTCATTCTGTCCATCACATTCAGGTACACCTATCAAACGTAGATTAGGTCTTTTCACAAAATCCCATATTTCTTGGAGGCTTTGTTCATTTCTTTGTACTCTTTTTTCTCTAATCTTGCCTTCTCTTTTTATTTTGTTGAGTTGATCTTCAATCTCTGTTATACTTTTTTCTGCTTGGTCAATTCAGCTATTGAAATTTGTGTATGCTTCACGAAGTTCATGTGTTGTGTTTCTCAGCTTCATCAATTCATTTATATTCTTCTCTAAGCTGTTTATTCTCGTTAGTATTTCATCAAACCTTTTTTCAACGTTCTTAGTTTCATTGCATTGGGTTAGAACATGTTCTTTTAGCTCAGAGAAGTTTGTTATTACCCACTTTCTGAAGCCTGTTTCTGTCAATTCATCAGACTCACTCTCCATGCAGCCTTGTTCCCTTGCTGATGAGGAGTTGCTCCTTGGAGGAGGAGAGGCATTCTGGTTTTGGGTGTTTTCATCCTTTTTGTGCTTGTTTCTTCCCGTCTTTGTGGATTTATCTACCTGTGGTCTTTGTAGTTGGTGACTTTCAGATGGGGTCTCTGAGTGGACGTCCTTTTTGTTGATGATGAAGTTATGTCTTTCTGTTTTTAGTTTTCCTTCTACCAGTCAGGCCCCTCTGCTGTAGGACTGCTGGAGGTCAGCTCCAGATCCTGCTTGCCTGGGGATCACCTGCAGCAGCTGCAGAACATAAGGGTTGCTGCCAGTTTCTTCTTCTGTCATCTTTGTCCCAAAAGGATACCTGCCAGATGTCAGCCTGTGCCCTCCTTTATGAGGTGTCCCTTTGGATATATGGGGGTAAGGGAACTGCTTGAGGAGATGGTCTGTCCCTTATAGGAGCTCAAGTGCTGAGCTGTGAGCTCTGTTGTTCTGTTCAGAGCTTCTGGGCAGGTATATTTAAGTCTGCTGCAGCAGAACTCATAACTGCCTTTTTTCCCTGGTGCTCTATCCTGGGAAGATGAAGCTTTATTGATAAGTTCCTCACATGCTACTGCCTTTTTTCAGAGATGTCCTGCCCAGTGAGGAGGTAGCCTAGTCACAGTCTGCCAGCAGAGATGTTGCTGAGCTGCTGTGGGCTCTGCCCAGTTGCTGTGTGAACTTCCTTGTGGTTTTGTTTATAGAGGTGTAGTTAGAACTGCCTGAGTAATAGCAGTCTGCCTCAGTAAAGGTGGACTGCCTCAGTAATTGTGGACTGCCTTGGTAATGGCAGACTCTCTTGGTAGTGATGGACTGCCTCGGTAATGGTGGATGCCCTTCCCCCTACAGAGCTAGACCTTCCTGGGTCCAATTGTGCTTGCTGTGAAACTCTTAATCAAGAGATTTCATATTGCTGGTCTTTGTGGGGGTGGGACTTGCCAAGCCAGATCACCTGGCTCCCTGTTTCAGCCCCCTTTTTTTCAGTTGAATGGGCGACTGTCTCCCAGGTGTTCCGGGTGCCAATTGAAACTGCTGCCCAGATTTGTGTGAGTTTTTGTGTGGAGACCCACTGCACCAGCTGAAACAGCCATGCTGGAGACTTGTGGCGCTTTTTCACCTGGGATTCTCCTGGTCTGTGGGCAGTAAAAACTCATTTGGAAATACTGTGATAATTCACCCTCTGTGTTCTCGCTGGGAACTGCACTCCAGAGCTGCTCCTATTCAGCCATCTTGGATAATCTCCTACCCTTTTCTTACAAATTGTCCCTACTTCTTTTTTTTTTCTCTTAAATCATCTTAAATATTTTTACCAAGTGCATCTCCTATTCTTGATCATGTTAGTCATTTTTTTCCTAAACCAAGAAAACTTCTCTTTCCCTGGGACACAATGCATGACTTTCAGTATCATGACAGTAACCATCATATTTCCTGAAATAATGGCATTATTTTTTGTTAGACCTAACTTCTTTGATCTTCAGGACAGTTCCCAAGGACATTTTGTTCTTGCCTTGCTGCTGAACTTCTCATACCTTAGCATTTTATCATGGGCAGCTTGATTTTCCCATCTTCTTCATTCCTTTCATTGAAGGCTCACCTCTCTCAAGAAAACTTCAACTTGGAAAAGCAAGTGCAGTCACACCCCTGCCAGTACCCTTTCTATTCTCACAGACTTAGTGTAGCATGTAATCTTCTGTTACTGTAATGACATAGATATGAACTGGCTTATTATTAGTTGAGAACTTACTTTGTATAGGACATTGTCAGAATCAGAGGATACCAAGAGGTAAAATATATTTTTTTCCAAGATTGTAAATCTATTTGAAAAGATAAGTGGATAACAACATTGCAGAATACATGCTAAGTCCAAATTAGTAGAATAGACTTAAATATGTGGTAGAATCGACATATACATGTTATAATTCAGATACACGGCACTCTCTATACACACACACATACATATCTATTACTTCTTTTTAGCTGATTTTATCATGCTCTGGTGCTTCTTTTTATTTGCTTGATGAACATCTCACTCTATTGCCCAGGCTGGAGTGCAGTGGTATGATTATAGCTCAAGTGGTTCCCTCACCTCAGTCTCTCAAGTAGCTGGGATTACAGGCGTGTGCCACCAAACCCAGTTAATTTTTCTGATTTTTTGTATATACAAACTCTATGTCCCCCAGATGAGGCTTCTATTTTATTCAGTAGAAAACTGCTTTTAAAAATTTATTGTCAATTCAATTGTCTTTTTTTGATTGAATGCTAGATAAATACAGGGGTGCATTACAATGGAAATGGATAGTCTTTTTCTTCTCCTCCTTGCTTTCCCAAGGGTTGTCTGTCTGGTCAAAGAAAGTTTTAAAATTCTATGGCAGCAGGAGAGGGCCTCATGTATTTTAATGCAACTTTCACTGTTGGTTCTCTCTGACCTATAGCTGAGCTCATAGATTCTGATTTAGAGGACTTGGAAGGTTAGAGCAATGTTGCCCTGAAGTGGGATATGCCCAACCATTGTTTTGGAGAGTTGTGCCATCTTTGCAGCTGACCAGTCCCCCACCTTGGTTCTTGATGATAACCCTGACACCATCAATGTCTTCCTTTTGTCCCCTGCTTTAGGTACTTCCTTTGAGACTTCTAGAGGTCCTTCCATCTCAAGGTGATGACACCTTGGTTTGTAGGCACACTGACTCAGTATGAGGTATGTTTTGTATGTCTTCAGTGTCACAAAGGAAATTCTGGATAGCAATGACAGCTTACATAGACCACGGAAGGCTGAGAGAGAGAGAAGAGGAAAGGAAAGGAGAGGCTCACTAGGAAGAGCCATCATAAATAGCTCTGTATGCCTTGCTAGCAAGTTTAGAATTTATCCTAAACACCATTATTTTCAACAAAAATCATACTCATTCCCAGGGTCATAAGGGAAATTAAAGTTCAGGGGTTACAACTGTGGATTATCAGTGGTGAAATTAGAGACCACAGGCTTAAGTGACAAGGAAAGGGAGATCTCTTGCTCCTGCAGGACAAGACCCAGTCAGCATTATGCAGCACTGTATCATTACTATCCAAAGTATAGATTTTTAAAAACGCTTATTGAATAAATGAATATAATTAATGAAGTAATAACTTTCATCAAAATTCCTAAAGAGATGGTTTTAGCAGGCTTTCTTTGGGAACTTACATTCTAAATTCAGACACACAGTGAACTTTTTTGGAATATGAATACATTCAACCTAACTTATACTAAAGAGTTATGCCATTTCTACTGCAAAAAAAAAAAAATCCCATCCTGTAATATTTCAGGTTCTCTGAATAAAAGCCTGAATAGTTGCAACACTAAAGACAGGAGGCTTTATTTTGCTTGTAGTTTCAGTCCTTTGGGAGACCCTTGGAATTGTTTGCTGTCAGCGTACATAACCTGCTGAAGCCACTTCAGAATATGGCTGCCCTGGTCAATGATGGAAGCAGTTCCTTTCATCTTAAAGTATCATTTTAATTGTGCAGCAAGCGGAGCTTTGTAAAATGAGAGTGTGCAGAGAAGTCTCCACACTGCCTATTAAGTTGTGTTACCTTTAGCATCATCAGTTTGCATGCTGAGGAATTTCAGGTGGAAGCAACTTTATGAGACACTTCAGTTTTAGTAACAAAATGCACAGGGTCATTAATTTCATTTGGATCTATTTTGAGACTTAATCATTAAATTTAAAATATTTTTTCTAATCTAGGGAAAATGCTAAATTTCAATATCATCATATAGTTACTAGGGCATCTGAGTCATGGTACTGAAGTTTTGAGATTATAAATTGTTCCCAAAATATGTAGAATTCTCCTTTCAGCTTCTAAGTGCCTGGTATTTTATAAACATCATTTCATTTCATTGTTGCAACAACCTACATAGTAACTATTGTTAACTCCATTTTACAAGTAAGAAAGACAAGGAGACAGCCTCAGAAAGCATAAATTCCCTATTCAAAGACATTCTTTTAAAAAGCTGGGAAGGTCTGTCTGACTCCAAAGTCTTTGGCCTACCTGCAGCAGCCTCTAGGCAGACCCCCAGGGTCACTGATCTGGCAGGTCCACTCTCCTGGAGAATTCACCAAATGCCTCATTATTGCTTATTTATTATTATGAACACTGCTGTTTCTCTGCTCTGAACATTATGCCCATTTTTCCATTCTGTTATGTAGATGTGAATATAAAAATGCTTTGGGAATAAAAATGCTTTGGGAATGGGGGGAAATATACAGAGAGCTAGTACTAGAATGGAGTTCCTTTTTCTTATGGCAGGAGAGCAAGAATTATTTTGTGGTGCAATATTGCATTCAAATACTTTTCTTAACAATTCAACATACTTCTGGTGTTCACCTTAGACTGAAAAGTCTGACTCAAGTGGCAAGTGTTGAGATTTTTGTTGTGCCTGTCTTATTGTCAAAGCGATTCATGAAGACAAGTCAATGTTCTCTAAGCTTTTAAAAGTTATTGCCTTTTTAAAATTAAAAAATCCCACTAATATGCAGAGGGTACAATTAATTAAACAAAATAGGATCAGATTTAAAGAGAAGGAAATGGGGAAATAAAACACAAAGCAAAATGTCACTCTTTTCAGAGTTGAAATTGTCAACTTCACTAAATGGTCTCTGCTATGTTGAACTCACCACAAAAGGCACTTCGATATGTGGAGGCCAAGGACCCTCCAAATAAAATACTTTGAAGGGCCTTTTCTGTGCATGTGGTCTGTCCTTTACTTTGAGAAAGCCTTCCAAGTGTGGTTATCTTGGGACACTTTCTATCTTAGTTACAGACCATATATTTGTTCAGGAATAAAAGAAAAACACTTAAGCTGAATGGATATTTACTGTAAAGAATCGGGGATGGACTATAGAGCCTGAAATGATTCTGACTAGGAGAGAAACAGAACATTCTTTAGGAACCAAAGCTCTCCCTCCTCTTCTCTTTTGTTTGTTTTTCAAATGGATCAAATAGAGTTATTGCAGGCCTGTCTTTAAGTCACCTTCCAGTTCAGAAGTTTGTTAAACTCATTGGATTTCTCTCAATCCATTTCTAAATGCCCAGGAGAAGGAATCTGATTGGCCCACCCTAGTTCAATCAGCTGTGGGGTAGGTGGGCAAGGCCAGAAACTCCTCAGTCAGAGAAACAGCACAGGCATGTCAGCTTTGGGATGTCAGAAAACCTGCCAAAGAGCCTGAGGGCTCTTCCTCCTCTCAGCAGGCAGAGTACATCAAGTTAATTTCCTCAGGAGTGCATTCTGATTAGAATATGCTATAATTAATTTCTGATGCCTGGAGAGACTGGATTAACTATCACGTTTATCCAAATCTCGTACAACCATTACATAGCAAAAAAAAAAAAAAAAAATCTTTTGGTTTAGTTCTTCAAAAGATACACAAAACTCTTCAATCCACTTACCACTGCACCACACCATATGCCCAATCCTCCTTCCTGTCTGCCACTTCCCCTACATCAGAGATAACTATAAACACAAAGAACATGTTATTGGTCCAATAGCAAAGAGAATAATACTACCTTCCCCTAACTCTCTGCAAAAGGATGTTGTTGACAATGACTATATTATGTACTATTTGTTGAGTACTTTGAGTTTCTCAGACAGTCACTGTATAAATACAAGATACTATTACTATCATTACCATGTTTAATATTTAGTTAATAGTAGGAAAGTTTTTTTACAGTCTTGGCTGTGAACTATAGCTATAAATTTTTCCCATCTTCTTTAAGGCTGTTCCAGAGGCTTCGAACAATGATACTAAAGTAACAGTTCAAGCACATCACCGTGCCTAATGAATAACAGCGCTCTTGATTAATGGTACTTGTTCAACATCACACTGACAGAAGTATGAAGTGTAAAAAAAATGGAGTTCTGCCTACTGTGATTTTTTTTCTCCATTTTTTTTAAGAAAACAGGCATCATCAGAGCTGAATTTTTTTACAGCTGGAATTTTTTTTATTACCTATTCATCTATTCAATTACTGCCGTATTTTTTTATTTGACAAGTACTGTGCTTTTGTCTGATGCTGGTGCTTGCTATCATTACATAGCATCACTCAAGACATCTGCTGTAGGATCTGCTAAGCATCTCTGCAATCGGAAAACCCTCGACTAGCCTAGCACTAGACCTCTGCCCGGGGTAGAAAAAAAGAGAGGGTGGAGGAAGGAGGAGGGTGAACTTTGCTGAAAGGTACACACTGGTCACAGCTGACAAGGAACAGCCAGGTGCTGAGAATATCTATCACGAAGCCATTGGTGAATTGCAGGTGACTAGAGGCATACTTCACAGTGCTGTATCAGAGTTTATGTATTTTACTAACCTTATTTCATTGGGTTGAAGCTATAGAATTTTATGAGACCCCCAATCCTATACTAGTTGGAAATAAATTCCTCTTCAGCTATATATCAGAGAATGACACTGGTTGTTGGCCCATCTCTCTGGGCAAATTCACTGCCTGTATTTTTTCTTTCTCTTCGTCCCAGGCCTAGGGTGCAGTGCAGGGTTGTTTCTGTATGACATGACATGCCATGAAGGAATAGCCTTGCAGTTCAAGGTGAGGGAGGCAGGGCAACCTGAGTACCAGCTTTAGCCTCTTGTTACAACCCTGTCTTGTAAATTGTTCAGTCTCATGGCGATTTGAATGGTTAGCACTGTTGTCAGCTATCTCTGTACTCCAGCTTTTCTCTCTCCTGGCAGAAACATCTGCAACCCAGACTTTACAAACAGTAATAATAACCCTCCTTTAGCTTTCACATTTTTGCAGTTGTTATTATGTCATCATGGTAAATGACCATAATTGACCCCCACAATGAAATGTTACCAACATTCATATGAATAGCAACTGCAATCTCACAGGCTAGCAGGCATGTGCTTTGCAAATAAAAATTTTGCTGAATAGCTGAAATCTCAGGTTCGTTTGGGGACCTGAGTACTTCTGAATTATAATGAAAAATGATTTGTTTCTGAAACAGAGCAGAGCTGCATATAGGAACCGAAACAGGAGGTCAGGGGGTAAGTAAGTATTAGAAAGATATTTCCAGGATTTGCAAGAGCCCTTATGTCTTTGGGGGCTGATTTAGATATGGAGTGATGAGTCATGAGACGCCACTTGAGCACAGAGTTCTTGTAATTGTATTTCTCACCTAAAGGGCACACAAAATACACACACATGCACTCACACACACACACGTACACAAAATTCTGGCTTCATTGCCATCCCAAAGTTAGCATATACCTTTCCAGACATTTTCCAGAGCTAGCATGCAGTGAAGACATAACAAATAGTGAAAAATGAAATGACAGGCTGGGTGGGGTGGCTCACGTCTGTAATCCCAGCACTTTCGGAGGCGGAGGTGAACTGATCACTTGAGGTCGGGAGTTTGAGACCAGTGTGACCAACATGGTGAAACCATATCTCTACTAAAAATACAAAATTAACAGGGCATGGTGGTGCATGCCTGTACTCCCAGCTACTTGGGAGGCTGAGGCAGAAGAATCGTTTGAACCTGGGAGGCAAAAGTTGCGGTGAGCTGAGATTATGCCACTGCACTCCAGCCTGGGCAACAAGAGCAAAACTCCATCTCAAAAAAAAAAAAAAAAAAAGAAATTATAATGCAAAAATACATGTCAGTACTCTGACTATAAGTGTACATTTTAACATTGTGCTCAGGAGGCAATTTCAGTTAAATTAGTATTGATGATTTTTGATTGATTTGGTTGAGAAACCAGGACGAATTCAAGATGGTTGTTTCAATAAATGAATGAATGGGTGAATAAATGAATGAAATCTATTTTCTTCTATTTCCTGAGGAATCTACTTTATCACAAAATGCCTGTTTTTATTATAACACTTTTTCAAACTAGGCTTGTTACCCTAAAATAAAACACAATCTAACACAGAAAGCAGGGATCTTGAAATTAGCTTTACATAGATTTACATAATCTAAATAAACCTTCTTGATTCAGTCATTATTACCCTGATCTAGTTAAAATCACTCACACAGGATATGAAACCTGCTCAAATTCTTCTCTTAATCTCCCCTCATATTTCAGAAACAAGCTTCTCTCCAGTTTTCTCATGTGCTTAATGAGAGAGCCTTTGGGAAGAATAATCAACAATCTCGGATCATTGTTGGCGTAGATATTAAGGGGAGATCAGAAATTTCTCATTATATGAAGAAAATAATGGAAATTATTCAGCTAATGATTCTCAAATTATAGGGAAATTGAGAAAGAATCTTGCCTAAAACGTCACTAGCATTTTTGATAAACTATTTACAAGAGTAGGTTTCCCGTGGCACAAAGAGGCATGTTCCCATGATGACCTAAGACAAACACTTCCACTTTTCTGAAACTTCTCCTTATCTCCTGTTTCCCCTATTGACCAGTGGCTCCATCTGGTCAATGGCCCCTCAGAGTGGGTCAAAGCCCCACAGTATTCACCACTCCTTCCCTACCCTCCACCCAACCATGTAATTACATTTGGTCCCTTAGTCCTAGCTCTCTCAATGCAATCAAAATTTCCCATTATATCAGTGTGGTGAACCTAGATATCACCAGAAATCTCATTAGATGTATGCGTTTTTTTTCCACTTGGCTGTGAATAGCTGTAATTCTTCTAATAAAGATTTTTAATTTTATAAAGGGATTTATTAACCCAATTGAATCTCTTATTTGTTAAAAGAATGATCAGAGATATTTTGTTTAGGGAGGACTTGTCAACAAGACATTCCCCTGATTCCACTCTAGCATGCTAAAGTCAGCAACTTGATACCCTATTTCTGAAAAGTTCTCTGACTTGGATTTGAATTTCAAAGTCCAAATTAAAGTGTCTTAATCTTCTTTTTAGTTTTATTCCAAGGCTAGCTAAAAACAAAGAATAAAGGCAGAAACATATAACTTTTTCTAAATTGCATTTATTGGTTTACTCTTTCTCTTCTTATTTTTTACCAGAACAGAAAGGAGCTGGGTAAGGAGAGGCCAAAGAACAGACAGCTACTGACTGTTGACCTTGCAAGGCCTGGAGTGTATCCAGCTGGGGACCAGTCGTCATTGTGAGTCATGGAGGTGCTCTTCATAGAATTTACAAGTAGAGAGGAGTATGTAAAGGTACTTTTGTTTATACTGAATTTTTGAAGTTTGTGGGTTCTACTATTGACTCAGTTTTATATATTTTGATCAGGGAAGTCTTTAGCCAGCAAGATGAGATTTTAGTGGGGATACAGCCAAACCATACCATTGTATGCTGGTCCCTCTCAAATCTCATGTCCTCACATTTGAAAACCAATCACACCTTTCCAACAGTCCTGCAAAGTCTTAATTCATTTCAGCATTAACTAAAAGTCCATAGTCCAAAGTCTCATGTGAGACAAGGTAAGCTCATAGACTTCTGCCTATCAGCCTGTAAAATCAAAAGCAAGTTAGTTACTTCCTAGATATGATGGAGGTACAGGCATTGTGTAAATACAGCTATTCCAAATGGGAGAAATTGGCCAAAACAAAGGGGCTCCATGCAAGTCTGAAATCTAGCAGGGCGGTCAAATCTTAAAGTTCCAAAATGATCTTGTTTGACTCCATATCTCACATCTGGGTCATCACGCCGATGCAAGAGGTTAGCTCCCATGGCCTTGGGCAGCTTTGCTCCTATGGCTTTGCATGGTACAGCCTCCCCTCCCAGCTGCTTTCACAGGCTGGTGTTGCATGTCTGTGGCTTTTCCAGGTGCAGGGTGCAAGCTATTGGTGAATCTACCACTCTGGGGTGTGGAGGATGAGGGCCCTTTTCTCATAGCTCCACTAGGCAGTACCCCAGTAGGGACTTGGTGTGGGGCACCTGACTTCACATTTCTCTTCCTCACTGCCTTAGCAGAGGTTCTCCATGAGAGCCCTGCTTCTGCAGCAAACTTCTGCATGGACACCCTGGCATCTCCATACATCATCTGAAATCTAGGCAGAGGTTCCCAAACTCCAATTCTTGACTTCTGTGCACTGGCAGCCTCAACACCATGTGGAAGCTGCCAAGGCTTAAAGCTTGCACCTTCTGAAGCCCTAGCCTGAGGTATACGTTGGCCCCTTCAGCCATGGCTGGAGTGACTGGGACACAGGGCACCAAGTAAATCCCTATACTGCACACAGCATGGGGACCCTGGGCCCGGCCCACAAAACCACTTTTTCCTTCTAGGTCGGTGGGCCTGTGATGGGAGGAGATGCCATGAAGACCTCTTTTTTTCTTTTTTTGAAAAGGGACTTTATTTATTAAAGAAAAGTCATCTGTGAGTGACTAGTTAAATTAGCATGCTTGACATTAACACTCTGGGTTGAAACCTGTCTCGTCAAATAACACATGGACTCTCCAAGCAAATGTCGAGGGGGCAGTTCAAGTAGCAACTCAAGAGCCCAGAGAAGCACGGGGGAAGCCATCACTCTACTTCCTAGCACCACAATCACTTCTTTGTAAACACCTGTCAGATGCTAAAAATACGGCCTTACACACTACCATCACCGAAGTTTATAAGCAATCAGATCAGAGAGCAGGAGCAGCCACAGCGGGTTGAGGAGCTAAAGTGAGTTTCCAGGCGAGGTTCGCTCTGTTCGGTCTTGGGCCGCACTGGGGGCTGCTGTGGCCAGACAGCCGAGTGGAGCAGCGCCACCTAATGCGATTTAGTGTCTGGAAGATTCTAGAGATCTGCAGCATGACGGGACCCGTTTCTGGATCGTTCACCCACTGGGTGCTGTTCAGCGGGTTCTCCAGCATGTCTTCAAATGCTAGCAATGTTTTCAGGTTGAGTCAGGCCCAGCTGCACCACTGGGTTATCCAGGATGGCCTGAGAGGACTGTCGAGGTCGATGCCCTTGTCCAGCTCCTCTGGGGAGGGCTTCTGGTCCCCCAGCAGCCATTGACATGCAGTGTTCTGCTGGTTGTTGTTCACTCTGAGGGAGTCTGTCACCTCCTTCTCATCGAACCCCATCTCCATCAGGGAAATGACGGCCCAAGCGTCGGCGGGAACTCCCTTTTCCTCCAGATCCTCTTGAAGATTTCCGTTAGCTCATCTCTGGCCTCCTCGCTGGTGGTGCTGGCTCCTACGGCAGCCTCGGAGGTGGCTCCTGCTGCTGCTGCAGCCCCCTGATCCCCTGGGGGAGCTTGGCCTGGAAGAGGTGTGTCTGTGGTTGGGTCTTCTGCAAGTTCTATTAGCCACTCCATGGCCTGAGGCACCGACATGTGGTTCAGTTGAAGGGCCTTGGTGGCTCTGGTCTCAGGAAAGCTTATCTCCGTGAGCTGCCGCAGGGCGGCCTCATCCACACGCTCATCCTCCTTCTTGTCCAGCATATCATTCTCCTTTTTAAACAATTCTACAGCATCAGTTTTCAGTGCTAACAGCTTCTGTGCCACCTCGATGAAAGACACCAGTATCTTCCAGAGTTCTGTCTGGAAGTCTCTCATGTTGGTCTGGACCATGGCCTGGTCCATGTTGTGGGAGGGCAGGTTGGCAGTGGCCCGGAGGATGGCATCTTTATCTGGAGCTTTCTGGTCTTGTTTTTTCTTTTCATCTGCTGAGACATCAGCCATCTTGGGAAGTGGTGCTGAAGCACCTTTTTTTATCAATAATAGGACATCTTGGTCCTGGATGTCATGCCAAGACAAGATATCCCATTGTCTTGGGGATTAACACTGTGTTCCTTGTTAGTTATGCAAATTTCTAGAGCCAGCTTGAATTTCTTCTCAGAAAATGGAATTTTCTTTTATATTGCATTCTTGGGCTGCACATTTTCTAAAGTTTTATGCTCTGCTTCCCTTATAAAATTGAATGCCTTTAACAGCACCCAAGTCAACTCTTGAATGCTTTGCTGCTTAGGAATTTCTTCTGCCAGATACACTAAATCATCTCTCTCAGGTGCAAAGCTCACAAATCTGTAGGGCAGGGCAAAATGCTCCCAGTCTCTTTGCTAAATTATAATGAGTAACTTTTGCTCCAGTTCCCTAGAAGTTCCTTATCTCCATTTGAGACCACCTCAGCCTGGATTTCATTGTCCATATCACTATCAGGCTTTTGGTCAAAGTCATTAAACAAGTCCCTAGGGAGTTCCAAACTTTCCCACATTTTCCTGTCTTCTTCTGAGCCCTCCAAACTGCTCCAACCCCTGCCTGTTACCCAGTTCCAGAGTCACTTCCACATTTTGGGGTATCAACAGCAGTGTCCCACTCTCCTGGTACCAATTTACTGTATCAGTCCTTTGTCACACTGCTGATAAAGACACACCAGAGACTGGGCAATTGACAAATGAAAGAGGTTTATTGGATTCTAGTTCCACATGGCTGGGAGGCCTCACAATTGTGGTGGAAGGTGAAAGGCATGTCTCACATGGTGGCAGACAAGAGAAGAGAAGTTGTGCAGAGAAACTCCCATTTTTAAAACCATCAGATCTTGTGAGACTTACTCACTATCACAAGAACAGCATGAGAACTCCTGCCCCCATGATTCAATTATCTCTCATCAGGTGCCTCCCACAACATATGGGAATTCAAGATGAGATTTGAATGGGAACTTAGCCAAACCGTATCACTCCCCATCTGCATTCATTGCTGCTCCCCAAATTTGTTCTGGAATAGGAAGCCTGGATGCATGTGTTTTATGGTACGCTTAAACTTCTCTCTCTTACAGGCTTTTCAGTTACCCTTGAGTGGAAAGGGCTGGGTTTTTAATATATAACATGATGAATCCTTACTGATTCTAGTAGATTATGTTGAATATTGTTTGAATATAAAGAGATGGAATTTACTAGTGGATTGCACTTGGGATGTGGGAAAAAATAATCAAAGATGATTACAAAGGTTCTAAGCTGAAAGGGGAACGGACAGATGGGGAAGACTGGGAAAAGCAGAAGTGAAAGGGGAAGGTCAGTTGTCCCTTCTTGGAAAACTACCTTAGATCTTTCGATGTCACAATAAAACACAAACTGAGCCCTTGATTCAACAGCCCAGATACATTTTCAACTCTCCAGCGAAGGGGATTTGATACAATAATATTCAACATAATAATAATAGTAGCTAACTCTTACAGATTATTTACGAAGTTCCAGGCACCATTCTAGACACTTAAGTAAGTTCCCAGCTGGAACATATAGAAGTGCCAATCTTCCTAGGTTTCAGCTAATGAGATGTAAGTGGAGATGATGTGTATAAATTCTGGATCATCGCTAACTTGAAGACAAATTGGCTTTCCTGAATTTTGGCTCTTATTTCCATGAATAAGACTGTTTCTAAGCCGATAATCCAAATCTCAACTTTGCAAATTATGATGGAGGTGCACGATGAAAGGAATCCACCATCCTAAAATGTTACAGAGAAAATCTACACCACCATTCTAGACTAGCCTGTCATATTAGATATAACTAAACATCTAATTGTTCAAGGTAGTTTGGTCTCCTTTTTAATAGAAATACAACAATTTATGCTGATCAATAAATGCAATTTTCTGAGGTAAAATGATAGTAACATTAGCCAGGCACAAGTAGAATTTTATATTTTTATATGCTTTTTAAAAAAAATAATTTTAAGAGAGTAAATTCCTATATTAAATCTGGGCAGCTGTTTTCCAGTCAGAATCTCACTCTATTCCCCTGCCCTCACTCCCCACCCAAGCTGTTAAGAATGGCGATATTCAAGACCTGGTAAATGATCAGATGTACACATTATGTTTCCAACACATTTAATTATTATCACTATTGGGCACTGTTTTATTACTGAATTTCTAGAGCAAAGCCACATTTCCCAAATTTGCCACTAATTCTCAATATCTTGCCCCGACTATGAAAAGTAAACCATAGTTTTCTACTCAGCTCTTATATCACTCACCAAACGGGTATGGAAATTTTTGCTTCATTAGACACTTGCAGCTTTCTCTTTGTTCCTCCTGTTCTATACTGCAAAGAACAACCTGTAATAAGTTGCTCCCACTTCACAACCAAAAATAAAATCTTCTTTAAAATGAAATGCCAAATTTGGCACAAACTATGATAAATTAACTATTTAAACCTCAAAATCTCCCCAAAATATTAGATTAAAAAGATTGTTTAAAATTCAGAAAACATTCTTCTGAGGAAAACATTCATGTAATTAAAAAGACTCTAACAATTAGCGATCTAGATTCAACTTTTTCCATTCCTTCTGTTACCGTCACTAGCCAATACCTAATTGCTATACTCCAACTGTAAGAAATTAGTCTATCCATGACTTTTACAGCTCTTGTTGTAAGCATCATTCATCTAGAATTTAGCGTGTTATTAGTATTACAGTTATTTATCTTTTTGAATGCAGATCCTGTCTCTTCATTAATCTTGGAAGATGGGAACCAATGGATAATATCATATAGCCCTAGTCTGTAGCATACCCACTCCCTGGATACAATACAGTGTACTTGGGCAGGGTGTATTGAGTATCATATACATAAAGGCTGTTCTCGTGTAGTCCCAGTGCTTCTGGGAAAGAGGGTTGGGAAGGGGAAACCTAAAAGAAGAGGGGACACATTTCTCTACTAAACACACACGTGCAAACACACATGTATATATGTGTGTGTGCGTTGTGTATTTTAGTGGTTAATAAAGGTAAAGGAGGCCTACAATTTTTTTATTCTTGTGAACCAAGGTTTTAAGTTTCTGCTAATCCCCTTAGGATATTTCTTGAATCACAGTTCTCAATTAAATAGGCAGTACTTGAATTTAATGATCTCAAGAACATAAGATCAGAAGACTTATGTCTAATATCTAACAAGTTATGGGGATAATTTTATAAGAGTATAAATAGTATAAATAGGATTTTTGTCTCTACCATATATTCAGTGGAAAATATTTTAAATCTTCTTTTCCCATGTACTTTACTGAATACTAGTGATAAAGTTTATTATCTTTTATTTTTGTTTTTTTTGTTTGTTTACTTTGTCAAAAATTAACTTTGTAGTATTCAACTCTGTGAGAAATGTGGAAAATAATATTACCACAATTTATCTCAAAATCTGGAAATGGCATGTACCAACATGACATTGCCTATATTTTTACATAGGTATCATTTTACATAGATATCATTGTAAAGGTAGAGGTAGGGACAACTCAGCAAAACAAAAATAAATCTGCAATCAAAACTCATCTGAAGCCATTTTTCCTTTTTAATGTAGTGGTGCAGAGTAGTGTCTTTAAAGTTAATTTTATAAATTTTCACAAAGGCAACCATAGTAAGTTAAAAAAAAAAAAAAAAAAAAAACAAGCTCTGTAACCAGACTGACTGGATTTGAATCCCATATTTATCATTTACTAGCTGTTAAAACTACAGCATATCATGTCTCTTTGCTTCCATTTCTTCAACTCGAAAAATGGAAGAAAAATAGCATCTATCTCACAGGGTGATTATGAAGATTGAGTAAATGAACATATGCAAAACATGAAGGATATGGTAAGGGTTAAGAGAATATTGGCTGTTATTTGGGGACAAATTATGTATTTGGGTTATAGGCAGCAAGTACTCTGGATACATCAAGTGCTGAAATCCTATTTGACTTTGCATTTTCTTTCTTTTTTTTTTAAATTAATATATGACATATGCATATATTTATGGGGTACATGTGATATTTTGACTATGCATGCAATGTGTAATGACCAAATCAGGGCATTTAGGATAGACATCACCTTTAACACATCATTTATTTGTGTTGGGAACCCTTTAGTGTTTTCTTCTAGCCATTTTGAAATATATCCTATGTTGATGTTAACTATAGTCACCCTAATGTGCCATCCAACATTAGAACTTATTCTTTCTACCTAACTGTATGTTTAACATGCAAAACTTAACCAAACTTTCTTCATCCACTTCTCCAACAACAACCTCTGGCAACTTTCTGTCTACTCTCTTCCTCCATAACATCAATTTTTTAGCTCCCACATATAAATGACAACGTGCAATATTTACTGTATTAGTTGACTTTCATACTGCTATGAAGAAATACCTAAGACTGGGTAATTTTTAAAGAAAAATAGGTTTAATGGACTCACAGTTCCACATGGATAAGAAGGCCTCACAGTCATGGCAGAAGGCATAGGAGGAGCCAAGGCATGTCTTACATGGTAGCAGGCAAGAGAGCATGTGCAGAGGAACTGCCCTTCATAAAGCCAACAGATCTCATGAAATTTATTCACTATCATGAGAACAGCATGGGAAAAGCATACCCCTCATGATTCAATTACCTCCCACTGGGTTCCTCCCATGACATGTGAGGATTGTGGGAGCTACAATTTCAGGTGAGATTTGGGTGGGGACACAGCCAAACCATATCAATTTGTTTCTCTGTTTCTGTGGCTTATTTCACTTAACATAATGACCTCCAGTCCTATCAATTTTACTACAAATCACAGGATATCATTCTTTTTATGGCTGAATAATATTCTATCATGTATATTTACTACATTTTTTAATCCATTTATCTATTGATGAACATTTAAGTTGATTCCATATCTTGGCTATTGTGAATAGTGCTGCAAAAACACTGGGGTGTAGGTATCCCTTTGATATACCGATTTTCTTTCCTTTGGATAACTATTCAGTAGTGGAATTGTTGAATTATATGGTAGTTCTATTTTTAGTTTTTTGAATAACCTCCATACGATTTTCCATAGTGCCTGTACTATTTACATTCCCAAGAACAGTATATAAGTGTTCCCTTTAAAAGAGGCAGTCAAATTGTCTCTGTTTGCAGATGATATGATCCTATATCTAGAAAACCCCATCATATCAGGCCAAAAGCTTCTTAAGCTGTTAAGCAACTGTGGCAAAGTCTCAGGATAAAAAATCAATATGCAAAAATCACAAGCAATTATACACCAACAACAAACAATCAGAGAGCCAAATAATGAATAAACTTCCATTTGCAATTGCAACAAAAAGAATAAAATACCTAGGAATACAGCTAACAAGGGAAGTGAAGGAACTCTTAGAGAAAATTACAAACCACTGCTCAGAAGAAATCAGAGAATATAAACAAATGGAAAACCATTCCAAGCTCATAAATAGAAAGAATCAATATCATGAAAATGGCCATACTACCCAAAGTAATTCATAGATTCAATGCTATTCCCATTAAACTACCATTGATATTCTTCACTGAATTAGAAAAAACTATTTTAAAATTCATTTGGAATGAACAAAGAGCCCATATAGCCAAAACAATCCTAAGCAAAAAGACAAAGATAGAGGCATCACGTTCCTCAACTTCAAACTACTACAACGATGCAGTAACCAAAATAGCATGGTACTGGAACATAAACAGACACATAGACCAATGGAACAGAATAGAGAACTCAGAAATAATGCCACACATGTACAGTTATCTGATCTTTGACAAACCTGATAAAAACAAGCAATGGGGAAAGGGTTTCCTACTTAATAAATGGTGCTGGGAGAACTGGCTAGTCATATGCAGAAAATTGAAACAGAATCCCTTTCCTTACACCTTATACAAAAATTAACTCAAGATTAAAGACTTAAATATAAAACCCAAAACTATAAAAAGCCTAGAAGAAAATCTAGACAATACCATTTAGGACACAGGCACAGTCAAAGGTTTCATGATGTCAAAAGCATTTGCAACAAAAGCAAAAATTGACAAATGGGATCAAATTAAAGAACTTCTACACAGCAAAAGAAGCTGTCATCAGAGTAAACAGACAACTTACAGAATGGGAGAAAAATTTTGCAATCTATCCATCTTACAAAGGTCTAATATCCAGAATCTGCAACAAACTTACACAGATTTACAAGAAAAATAAACCCATTAAAAAGTAGGCAAAGGACATGCATAGACACTGTTCAAAAGAAGACATACGTGGGACCAACAAACACGAAAAAAAGGTGAACATCACTAATTATTAGAGAGATGCAAATCAAAACCACAATGAGATACCATCTCACACGTCAGAATGGTGATTATTAAGAAACAACAGATGCAGGCAAGGCTACAAATACAAACACTTTCACGCTGTTGGTGGGAATGCAAATTAGTTCCACCATTGTGGAAGACAGTGTGGGCATCCTCAGATACCTAGAACCAGAAATATCATTTGACCCAGAACCCAGAAATCCCATTACTGGGTATATACTCAAAGAAATATAAACTATTATATTACAGGGATACATGAACGTGTCTGTTTTACTGTAGCACTATTCACAATAGCAAAGACATGGAATCAACCCAAATGCCCATCAATAATGACTGGATAAAGAAAATGTGGCACATATACACCATGTAATACTATGCAGCCATAAAAAGGAATGAGTTCATGTCATTTGCAGGGACGTGGATAAAGCTGGAAGTCGTTATCCTCAGCAAACTAATGCAGGAACAGAGAACCAAACATCTCATGTTCTCACTTATAAGTGGGAGCTGAAAGATGTGAACACATAGACACAGGGAGAGGAACAACACACACTGGGTCCTGTTGGGGGGGAGGGAGGGGCAGTGGGCACATCAGGAAAAAATAGATAATGCATGTTTGGCTTAATAACTAGGTGATGAGTTGATAGGTGCAGCACATCAACATGGCATACGATTATCTATGCAACAAACCTGCGCATCCTGCTCATGTATCCTGAAACTTAAAATAAAATAAATAAGAGTTCCCTTTTACTGCATTCTCATCATCATTCACTATTTTTTTGTCTTTTTGATATAGCCATTTTAATTGGGGTGAGATGATATTTCATTGTAGTTTTGATTTACATTTCCTTGATGGTTGGTGATGTTGAGAATTTCTTCATATACCTGTGGGCTATTTGTATGTTTTCTTTTGGGAAATGTATGTTCAGACCCTTTGACCATTTTTTAATAATATTTTTAAATTTTTTACTATTGAGTTTTTCTGAGTTTCTGTATATTCTGGATATGAGTATCTTGTTAGATAAATAATTTGCAAATATTTTCTTCCATTCAACAGGCTTACTCTGTTCATTGTTTCCTTTGTTCTGAAGAAGGTTTTCAGTTTAATGTAGAGTCATTTGTGTATTTTTGTTTGTGTTGTCTGTGCCTTTGAAGTCTTAGTCATAAAATATTTGCCCAGACCAAAGTCCTTAATCATTTCCCCTGTGTTTTCTTCTAGTAGTTTTACAGTTTTGGATCTTACATTTAAGTCTTCAATCCATTTTGAGTTGATTTTTGTAAATGGTGATAGATAGGAGTCTAGTTTTATTCTTCTGCATATAAATTTTCAGCTGTCCCAGAACCATTTATTGAAGAGGGTATCTTTTCTCCATTTTATGTTCTTGATGCCTTTGTCAAAAATTGGTAAGCTGTAAAGATTGGATTCGTTTCTGAGTTCTCTATTTGTCTATGTGACTGTTTTTTATGCCAGTACCATGCTGTTTTAGTTACTATAGTTTTGTGGTATATTTTTAAGTCGGTTAGTGTGGTGCCTCCAGCTTTGTTCATTCATTCAGTATTGCTATAGCTATTCAGACTTTTGTGATTCCATCTAAATTTTCAAATTGTTTTTTCTATTTCTGTGAAGAATGTCATTGACATTTTGATAGAGACTGCATTTAATGTATAGATTACTTGGGTGTTATGGTTATTTTAACAATATCATTTCTTCCAATATGTGAGCATGGAAGTTTTTCCATTTGTTTTGTCCTCTTCAATATCCTTCATGGATGTTTTTATAGGTTTCCTTGCAGAGGTCTTTCACCTACTTGGTTACATTTATTCCCAGGTATTTTTTGTAGCTATTTAAAATGATATTCTTTCTCAGTTTTTTTCAGCTAGTTTGTCATTCATGTACATAAATGCTACTGATTTTTGTATGTTGATTTTGCATTCTGCAGCCATACTCAATATGTTTATCAGTTCTAAGAGGTTTTTGGTGGAATCTTTACATTTCTCTAGATGTATGATTATTTCATGTGCAAAAGGAAAACAATTTGACTTCTTCTTTTTCAATTTGAATGTCTTTTATTTCTTTCTCTTGCCTGATTCCTCAGGCTAGACCTTCCAGTACTATGTTGAATAGGAGTGATGAAAGTAGGCATCCTTATCTTCTAGTTCTTAGAGGAAAGGCTTTCAGCTTTTCCTTATCCAGTATAATGTTAGCTTTGGGTTTGTCACACATAGCCTTTATTATGTTGAGGTGTGTTCCCTCTATTCTTAATTTGTTGAGAGTATTTATCATGAAACATAGTTGAATTTTATCAAATGCTTTTTGTGCAGGATATTGGCCTGTAGTTTTCTTTTTCTGCTATGTTCTTGTCTAGTTTGGATATCAGGAAAATGCTCACGTCACAGACTGAGTTGGAAATATTTCTCTTCCACTTTTTGAATTAAGTTTGAGAAGAATTAATATTAGTTATCATTATTAGGTTTGGTAGAATTCAGCAGTAAAGCCATTCAATCCTTGGCTTTTCTTTAATGGAAGATTTTTAAAATTACTGATTTGATTATTTGTTATTGGTTTGTTCAGGTTTTCTATTTCTTTTTGGTTTAATCTTGGTGGGTTGTATGTGTCCAGGAATTTATCAGTTTCCTCTAGGTTTTCCAGTTTGTTAGTATATAGTGGTTTTCTGATGAACCTTTGTATTACTGTGGTATCTGTTATAATGTCTTCTTTTTCATTTCTGGTTTTGCTTATTTTGGTCTTCTATCTTTTTTTCTTAGTTTGTCTAGCTAGCATTTTACCAATTTTGTTTATTTTTTTTTAAAGAAACAACTTTTCATTTTTTTGATTCTTTGTAACTTTTTAGTCTCTATTTTGTTCAATTCTGCTCTAATCTTTATTATTTCTTATACTAATTTTGAGTCTAACTTTTTCATGCTTTTGTAGTTCTCAGAGTTGCATTAATTAGGTTAGTATTTCTGCTTTTTAAATGTAGACATTTCTTACTATAAAATTCTCTCTTAGCACTGCTTTTGCTATATTCCATAAGTTTTGGTATGTTATATTTATATTTTAATTTATTTCAAGATTTAAAAAAATAGTTCTAAATTTTTATTGGCCTAGTGGTCCTTTAGGAGCATGTTGTTTAATTTCCATGTGTTCATACAGTTTTAAAAGTTTCTCTTTTATTTATTTCTAGTTGTATTCCTAAAAAAATACTTGATATGATTTTGATTTTTAAAAATTTATTGAGGCTTATTTTATGGGCTAACTTGTGGTTAATCTGAAGAATGTTCCATGTGCTGATGAAAGGAATGTGTATTCTGCAGTTTTTGGGTAAAATACTTTGTAAATGTCTGTTTGGTATACAGTGTAGTTTCAATCCAATGTCTCCTTATTGATTTTCTGTCTTCATGATGATCTGTTCAGTGATAAGTGTGGGGTGCTGAAGTCTCCAACTATTGTTGTGGTGGAGTCTCTCTCTTAAGGTCTAATAATATTTGCTTTGTATATTTGGATGTTCCAGTGTTGGATGCGTGTGTATTTAGTACTGTTATATCCTCTTGATGTGTTGATCCCTTTGTTATTATGTATTTATGATCTTCATCTTTTTTGACTTAATATTTGTTTTATCTGAAATATGTATAGCTACTCTTTCTTGTTTTTAGCTTTTATTTGCATGGAATATCTTTTCCCATCCCTTCACTTTCAGTTTATATGTGCCTTTATAGATGAAGTAAGTTTCTTGTAGGCAGCATATAGTTGAGTTATGTTCTTTATATCAAGGTTATTACTGGTAGGTGAGGACTAATTCTTGTTCTCTTTTTTAATAGTTTGTTGGTTGTCTTGCATTTTACTTTGTTTCTTTTCTTTCTCTCTTATTTGTTATCATTGCTATTTGACTTTTTTTTAATTGGTAACATTTAAGTCTCCTCTCTTTGACATTTGTGTTTTCTCTACCAGGGAGTTTTATCTTTTTGTATATTTTCATGATGTTAGATCTGGTCCTTTTACTTCCAGATGTAAGATTCCCATAAGCATTGATTGTAGCTCTGCTCTGAATTTTCTCAGATTTTGCTTATCTGGGAAAGACTATTTCTCTTTCACCTTTGAGGAATAGCTTTGCTGGACATAGTATTATTGGCTGTCAGGCTTTTTCTTTCAGCACCCTGAATATGTCATCTCATTCTCTCTTGGCTTGTAAGGTTTATGCCGAGAAATCCGCTTTTATTTATTTATTTATTTATTTGATTAGTATTCCCTTATATGTGACTTGATGTTTTTCCATTGCTGTTTTTAGAAATTATTTTGTCTTTTACTTTTGATAGATGGCTACAATGCACATTGGAGAAGCTCTTTTTGGATTCAATATATTTGGAGATCTTTGAATTTCCTCTGAGTGTCTATATATTTTTCAAGACTTTGGAAGTGTCCAGATATTATTGTGTTAAATAGATTCCTTATGTCTTTCTCCATCTCTTCTCCTTCTGGAATACTTAAAAATTAAATATTTGGTTATATTATGGTGTCCCTTACATCACATGGGCTCCATTCATTCTTTTTTATTACTTTTTTCTATCTGATCAGATTATGTCAAAAAACCTGTCTTCAAGTTCAAAAATTATTTTTTCTGCTAGATCTAGTCTATTGTTGAAGCTCTCAGTTGTATTTTTATTTTAATCCTTGGACTTCTCAGTTCTAGGATTTCTTTCTTTGTTCATTTTTAGGATATATATTTCTGTTGAATTTTTCATTCAGATCATGATTTGTTTTTCTAATTTCTTTGTATTATTTGATCTGTGTTCTCTTGTGTCTCACTTAGCTTCCTTAATATCATCATTCTGAATTCTCTTTTGGGCATTTAATGATTTCTTTTTATTGAAATCTGTTGCTTGAAAGTTATTGTGTTCTTTTGGAGGTGTTATGTTTTCTTGTTTTCTCTTGTTTCTTATGTTAACATCTGCACATCTACTCACTTCTTCCATTTTTTTGGATTAGCTTTCATAAGGAAATAATTTTATTTATATATGTATATATTTACAATGTTGGTTGGGTACTTTTTACAATGTTTTTTGGATTAGCTTTCATAAGGAAATAATTGTATTTCCTTATATAAGTCCATATATATATATATATATAACATACACACACACACACACACACACACACACACAAACAATGTTGGTTGGGTAGGACACCTTAATTTTTATTCTGGGTGTACATATTAGTGTATTCTGCATATGAGTTCTTCAACTATAATCAGCATCAGTAGTGTCTCTTAGTTCCTCAACGGCTTAGGCTGCATTTGTTAGCAGAGGCCACAGTGAGGTTTTGCCGAGAATAAGAACAGCAGGTGGATGAGTCTTTGTGCTCCAGTGGTGATGTCAACAGGACAAATGTGCCCATCCTTGGGATCGTAGGTGATGTATGCAAGCACTGGTGTTAGCAGGACCAGGCAGGCCTATCTTTGGGCCTCGAGGAAGCTTACGTGGGTGCTGAAACTGGCAGCAGCACTCAGGCAGGTGAGAAGGTCCTTGAGCCCCTAGGTGGTGTGTGTGGTGTCAGAAATGGCAGTAGCAGTGGTGAGTCAACTATCAGGCCCCCAGGCAGCATGTGGGAGCACAAGCAATGGTGGTGGTGGGTTGGGTAAGCCAGTTCCCAGGCCCTCAGGTTTTACATGGGGGTGGGTATTGATGGTGGTGGTAGTGGCAGGCTGATGGGCCCATCCTCAGGCCCTTGAGAGAAGTGCACAGGTGCTGGTGGTGGCAGGCAAAGAGGTTGAATCTCAGGTCTGCAGACAGCACTCAGGCACTGGTGGCAGGTTTGCTGGGTCTGTTGTTAGGCCTCCTGATGGTATGCATGCATGGCAAAATGGCAATAGGGTAGGTTGATCCCCAGGTCACCAGGCAGCTTGCTCAGGCACTGACTGAGGTGGTACTGGGCAGCATGAACCTGTTTTCAGGGAGGGTGTCTATGTAGGCTATTTCCCTGACCCACTGAAGGTGCAACCATGTACATGGTGGCCCTGCTAATGGAGGAGCATGTGGCTTTGCTGTCTGTGGCTGTGACCCCTGGAAGGCAACACTCAGACTCTAGGGAGTGTTCACTTTGTCTCCATTTGTCCCAGCAGCAGCTTCCCTGGTGGGCTCCACCTCCCTTTTCCCAGTGTAGGACACTGCATGGGCTAAAGTGCTGGCAACTCAGCTGCACCACTGGGTCCAGCTGGTGTCATGATGCTTCAGTTCTCTGGATGGTTGTGGAGGGATGTCAGTGAGGTGTTCCAGGATTGTGGAGATTCAGGAGCTTTTGGGTCCTAGGACAGGATGTAGTTTGTTGGGGGCTGGCATCTCAAAATGATGCTGTAATATCTGTTTGGATCTCAGGGGCTGTGTTGGGACCCAGCATGAACTCCCTTTCTAAAGTGATGTAGTTGTGTGAACTTTTGGAAGCTTCCTATACTAGTCTCTACACCTGCAAGGATCAAGGGGCTCTCTTGCTGCTAGGATTGCCAGAGTCCACGGTGGGAATGTGGACCACTGAGATTTCCTCATTTAACCTTTTTCCCACACTAGGGACCCTTTCCTTGCTCCCAGGTGCCTCGCTTCTATCTCTTTTCATGCTTCAGATGTTTCTTACTGAATTCTTACTGAATTCACTCTCTTACTGAATTCTAGTGTTCTTTTTTCTTTTCTTTTCCTTTCTTTTTTTTTTTTTTGAGACAGAGTCTCGCTCTGTCACCCAGGCTGGAGTGCAGTGGCACCATCTTGCTTGGCTCACTGCAACTTCTGCCTGCAAGTTCAAGTGATTCTTCTGCCACAGCCTCCCAAGTAGCTGGGACTACAGGCACACATCACTATGCCTGGCTAATTTTTGTATTTTAAGTAGAGACAGTGTTTCACCATATTGGCCAGGCTGCTCTCAAACTCCTGACCTCATGATGCACCTGCCTAAGCTTCCCAACGTGCTGGGATTACAGGCGTGAGCCACCGCACCTGGCCCATTAGTATTCTTTCTTAAACAATCTATTCTATGTGTGATTATCTACTTGCTGTTTTGGTTCTTCTTTGTGAAGGAGGTGAGCGTTGGGAGGTCCTAGTCAGCAATCTTGAAACCTCTCACTTGACTTTGCATTTTCTTTCTTTCTTTCTTTTTTACCTTTGCATTTTCTGATGAGAGCACATACATCAAAATTTTTGTCATATTTTAAGTTTTATTTATTTTTGCCATCTACAGATAAATTGTTCTTTATGAAGAAAATAACCTCAATAAATAATGCAACCACAAGACAGAAGGGATCTACAGTGATTATTCTTCTTATAAAAGTATTAAGCAATGGTTTGAAAAAATATTTGTACTTAATATTGCATCATACTACCTACATTTTCAGTTTTTAGGAGGATTGAATTAAGAGATAAACCTAAGGTTAATTGTTAAATAGGAAAAATGGTCTTATCTCCCAACATATTATGATTTCCCCTTCCCTAGGAGAGTATCCTGGGTTAGAAATTAATCACTGTCTCAGAGGCTATCTATTGCTTGGAGAATTCCCACCAAGATGTTAATTTTGTATTATTCCTTCCAAATATAATCTCATTTCTAGTGTAGTATAAACATACTGTTTTGTCCACTTACTATGTACTACATTTCTTTTTTGATAACTGCCTTCTACTCTACCTACACTTTCTATGTCCTATATTACCTTGAATTTCTGACCCAGGCAATAGCACTTGTCCTTGGCTAGACCAATACCCATTCTTGAGAATTTTTAAGTTGAGACAGAGAGATGCAAGGAAATTTCTCTTCTAGGATAAGCTATATGATATAAACTGAATAAGCATTGGTGATTACATTTATATCATATGGAAAAATCTAGCTTACCAGGAGAAAGAAGAATATATAGACATTAAGGACAGAAAGAGTTTGAGAAACATTAGTAATGCTGATTCCACATGACTTATTGTGGGGAAAGGAGTGAAGAAAGGGGCCAAGCAGTTTCCTTACTGCTTTTAGCTCCTCTTTGGAGTCCAGAAGACATCTTTTAAATGCTGTCCTTCAGAATCCTCCTGACCCAACTTGTTTGACCAGCTATGCTGTGGCCATTGATTCTATGCAGGCTTGCATCAACTTATTTAGGGTACATTTTTATGGGATCTCACCAAAGGCTCAAGCTCTGTACTTCCTGCTTACTACTTGAAAACGTCTCAGATGTTACAGTGTGGGACTCTATTCCATACTTTCGTATGTACATTATGGAAATCTAAGAGATTTAATGCTAATTGAACCACTGCTGACCAATAGGAGCTACTAGAAAAAGACTCTCTTTTGACCCAAAAGTGTGCTTTATGAGTGTTTCCAGAGGTCTCAGAGAGATTGAGCACCAGTCATCCTATACCCTGGTACAAGTTAGGGTGGCCAGCTTCATAAAAGCCTTGATCGGCATTTCCTCCTTCCTTGTTTTATTCCCCCTGCCTTGTACTACTGTTCCCTGGCATCATATTCCCCTGTAAACTCTAAAGAATCCTTCATGTCAGCCTCTACTTTTGAGGAAACCCTCACTAAGACACCCAACTTTATTTCAAAAAATTTTCTTTGTGTTATATTTCAGTCATAACTAATTATAGTGGATTATAAGAGACTTCATTTCCAGTCCAAGTGAAGTAGTTAACACAATAACCGTGACTTTGAACAAATTGACTGGTCTATACCTCATTTATTAATATGTAAAATGGTGATATTGGCTCATTTCTGTGGTTCCCTTCACCACTAGATTCTATGATTCTGTGATTCACTAAGATTCTGTGACTTAAAGAAAATCCTTTGTGTCTCAGAGAAATAAATCTCTAGTGGTGGCAGACACTGAAACTGCCACTTCCCTCCTGCATGTATGTTCTATATATCAGTGCCTGTGAACCTGGCAACACTCTGGCAGTTAGTCCTTGATTTTCATGTGTCCCTTAATCCAGAATACCAGGGAGGGAGCAATGATGGTGGTACCATTTGGGAGTGGAGTTTATAAATTAATTTCCTATCTGAATCTCTCAAGCCTCTTCAAAAGAATCCCTGATTTGTAATTCATCTAAAATTAATTATATTCTCATTTTAAAAAGCCAGAAATTTTATGAAACATTCTTGGAAGTCTCTTTCATTTTTTGAAAATGTGAGTCTCATGGAACTTCAAAAAGTTCCTACAAATTTTCTTGGTTTCAAGATTCTCAGACATGGGATTTTGATTTCAGTGAATTTCCTTGTTTTCCTCTTACATCACCAGACTCATTCCTAGGGGCTTTTGGTTATTAAAGTACACTCATTCTCTAGCACCATTCATCACCTTTAAAACTCTGTGCTGTGAATTACCATCAGACTTTATTGTCTTTGGTGAGGACTGGTTGAATCTACAATTCTTTCTACTTTGACATCTCTTCAAAGATATGATCAGGGCAAATAAAGCAAAAAGTTTAAACAATTATGTGGCTTGAAAAAACTCTAATAGCTAAATAATTCTACATACTTGGTACTGAAGAAAACATGAGGATTAATGTCCTAAATAAATCAAAATAACTACAGATGTTGCTGAGAGTAAATTCTTGATAACTCAGACCATTTTGAAGAGTGAGCATATTCAACATGCAGTGAGAATTAACATAGTAAAACCACGGCAAAGCACTGAGGTAAGGCAGTAGAGGACATATTTAGCTTCACCTAGTGCCTTTGGAGCAAAGGGGAAATGGTGGAATATTTGATAGTATGATAGAACAAATGATTATAGAGTAAGGGGAGTCTAAGTGAGAATGATTTTTAGGCAATGATGAATCTCAAATTTGTTGTTTGATCCATGTAAAATCAGAGATGTTATAAAATCTTTATTCAACAGCATTGGGAAGGCAGTGATTTTTTAGGAAGCATGAATTTGTACATTAGACAAAAACAGAAATGGTCAGAAGAAATAAAATGCAGTTGAGAAATATGTTTGCTTTAGAAACTCACCTGAGTAACTAGTAATATGAAGACAAATCAGTTTTTGTAAAGGATACATAAAATCTGATTATTTTTAAAATATGTTTGGGATTTAGAAGACCAAAGGAAAATGCAATAGAAGTTTCTGGTATAAAACCAGTGCTGGATTGCCCAAAAAGCAGACTCCTCACAGGGTTAGGATTTTAGCCAAGCACAGGCTTAGGTGAAAAACAAAAACAAAAAGAAAGGCAGGTACATTTTTAATGAACTTATACAGAATTTTGAAAAGTAAAAAACCACTGGAATGAAACTATATCTGTTTCCTTGTCAGGTTAAGCAGTGTTCTTTTACAAACTAAACTTTTAGTTTGAATTACCTATGAAGGTGAGAGTAGGACCCAGCCTCTCCACTGGTAGCTTCTATGATGCTCTTCCCAGGGCCAGTATGGAATCCAGTGGACATTGTGATGGAAAGAAGATGGAACCAAAGCAGCTCCAACCCAGCTCAGTGTCTAGTTCTGCCCAAGCTAGCATTGCCTTTAAATATAAGTGAAGACTCTACATTCTAGAGCACTATGTTTTATAGGTTACAAAAGATGATGAAAATGGAGACATTTCCTATCGATATAGTTTCTAAAATAATGGAACAAAAACAAAGTGATATTTCCTGTATCTAAAAATGATTGAGGATTTGATCATTCCTTGTTCTAATATTCATAGCCATAAAAATTAAATGTTAACCAATAATGGAGACTTTATGATTCAGTGCATATTTTTTTGTTTTTCTATACCACCATGTCCCCACCCAAAATTTTTTCGAATGATCCTCTTTCTTTAAGGAAACAACTGGTGGAATATATCTTGAGATATATTTTGAGGCTTTCCTATTTTCCTATAGAACACTTGGTGTTTCTTCAAGAAGAAAGAATGGTAGGGCTGAAGCCTCTAAATCCAGTATCACTAATCCTGCATGTATTCTTCTATTGCTGAGTTTAGCTCCCAAAAAATCCTTTTATGTGTTAGTTTGGGGAAACTTGCGTATCTCGTTCCTGTTGGTCATTGCTTTCTTGACTTCCTGTTGATTTACACATTGGCTATAAATTGTGCCTCACCAGAAAAGTGATCTTTTAAAACAAGAATTTTCCTTTAAGTTATTGAAATAATTACAGGAAATGGTTAAAGATATTAATAACATTTCAGAGGAGTTTACATCATGTACTTTACTAAATAAATGGTCATTCTAAAGGCCAAAAAGCTGCTACTAAAATTCCAATGATATCTGGTACTGAACTAAATAGTCTGAGAAACCAGGGGACTGGCTTATTACACAACCTGCAAAATTTATCACACTCTAGGGTGTAAAGCAAGGCAAAGAACTTTATTTTCTGTGTTACGTATTTCAGTAAATATGTCTGTGTCCCTAAAAGGATATTAGCTTTAAAGGCCCTAAAGATGTTGGGTTTCCTAAGACGTCAACATTTCAGGTTGATTCCAACTTGCAGAATAAAATCTATATGTTCCACACAATTTAAATTGATTGCTTCCTGAGTTTCCCAGATTTACATTAACAGCATTTGTAATAACATTTGTAAGGTGGACAGATAGCTGTCACAATACTAAAGTCATGACTCTTGTTTTCTTTCCTAATGTGAAGAGAGGGGAGTTAAAAAAGTAAAAAATGGGGCTCCTTTTGAAAGAAATTTGATTAAAATAAGCCTATTTTGTTCATAGGCTTATTTTATATTTATATTCTGTTTCTTTATAGACTCCCCGCCCCGCTTAAGTGTCAATTTAGAGACTTAGCTGTAAGAAGGAGGTCATTAAATATAAAAGAATCAATCTTGATTTTTCTAAAACCCCTGCTGTCTTTGTTCAGCCACTCAATTTGAATCTTGTCCGACATGATTCCTGAAGAAGCAAGGCACGGAGCTGGCTGGAAAAAAAAAGTGACCAAGCATTTCAGCTTTTCTCAGTTCTGCTGGATAATAGAAGAGAATGGCAGCAAGACTTCTTTCTTGCCATTCAGAATTGAGGTGGGACCACCTGGGGTTTCCAGTTTTAGAATATAACTCTTTGGGCAATTAGCAAATCTCTGAGCATCTGTCTCCCATGGCATTTAGGTAAATTAATAATATTAAGCATTTCTAAAATAAGAAGTGGGTTATAAGATATGCCAATGTACCATGAACATAATTTGCTCAGTTACCTTTTTCCCAAAGGAGCTTCAACAAGGTACGGTCCTACAGCATTAAATGCTGTGAGCTCATAGACCTGAAATATCTATTTCCCATAGATTCAAGACAATGAAACTTCATTATCATGCCCTCTTATTTAACTTCAATGCCCAGGACAACGATTTGTTTTAATGGCCCAGTCTAAACCTCCTGGAGCAATATTTTTTCAGATAATAGCTTTCATTCATAATGCTAACAGCTCTTGAATTCTCCAGTCAATTTGATGGTTAGGATCTTCTCTTTTCTTTGACTTCCTAAGCTTTATACCTTGCTATACACAGTCCACGCTACTTTGTTTTTTTAAGCACAAATGTTGCATGTGGCATCTGAGAAAACTAGACAATTTCAAAATCAACAGGAGCTTTGCTCTTAAGGTAAATATATTTCTTCTAAATTTTTCATAAATAAGAATAAAAGAACCTTGCTAAATTTTTCAAAATTTAAGTAAATATTTTTTTACCTATGGTTTATAGGATTTTCAGTTTCTAAAATATTTGTCATTTCAAGACTCTTAAGCTTCTCATTAGTTATTTTATAGCCTGACATTTATGAAAGAGAAATTCTAAAACCCTTTCCTGATATAGATTAGATAGCCCTGTATGTGTTTAATTTGTGCTACATAGGCAATGTGGTAAAATAGAATGACTTTGAGGTTCAAAGTTACAATGACCTGAATTTGTTCTCAAATCACTACTTACAAAATGTTTGCCTTTGGGAAAATTTTCTCGTCTGTAAAATGGGGACACACTGTCTAATTCACAAGATTCCTATAAAGATTAAAAGTTTTTACAGGTATTTTCAATTGTGTCTTGGAACTCATCATTCATTTCTCCCTTGCCAATGCAATGATTTCCACGTAGGCCCTGTGTGGTTCCAGGGAAGATGATCTTACCTTCTGGCCTGTGACCCAAGATTATTTAGCTTGGGTCAACATGTCTACAATCAACATGTCTACACTCCTGGCCACAGAGGTAGTTTGAACCAGGGTGAATCTCAGGACTTTTGCTGACTATGTTAGGATAAATAAACTCTTTTTCCAGCTAGACAAACCACAGAAAGGATGGAGCTTTAAGAATCTTTGACAACCATCTTAGATCCACACAGGAGTCAATAAAAGGGTTGAATTCTCAAGCCTTACCTGATGCCAATGTAACCACTGGATGGTTCAGTTACATAATCCAATACATTCCCTGTGTTTCAGCCAGTTGAGGAAGATTTTTTAAAATTACTTTTGTAACTAGTATGTTAAACACACATGGAGTATGATAGATGAAATTTCATGTTGTTTCCTAAAATCCCTTTACATATTATTTAGCATATGAAAAATTTCCCCCATGCCACTGTATGATAACTCCAGCAGGATTACTGATTCCTCTGCTCACTCACACTCAGGTAATAGAAAATCCTATCATCATTTTAAGTCATAAAACATAGTCTTACTTCAGAAATGTAAAGTCCCAAAAATTCAATATATAAGCAATCTTTTAGTCTTCATTCGAAAGAAAGACTTTTCCTTCTCTTTAGCCTGTAACTGGCAAGCCATCTGCCTTCTCCTCTCACTTCCTCCCCCATCTCATTAGCTGTCCTCTTTGTACCATCTGTGTCATAGGTATTAGGAGAAAAAAGTCAAGTTGTTGAATGGAATGACTCTTATTTGGCTGGTGCTTAGTAATGCAGTATTTTGGCTTCCCAATCTCTGGGACACACACACAGACACACACACACACACACACACACACACACACACACACACCATGGGCTCTTCAGAATTCCCTATTAGACCTCTCTTACCACCATCATCATGATCCACAAAAGGCACATTTTTTTTGACTCACCCTTGTTCTCTTCCCATAAATTTATCTTTCACTGGCCACCCCTACCATGAAGCATTCACGATTGGTATTTACTCATGCTGTGATAGAAGCATTATTGACCATATTAAAAATAATATTTAATGTAATAAGATCACCCACAAGAATGAAAAGTTGTAAGAACATAAGCTCATCTTTGAAAATATTTATTTGAAACCAATATGTATTTTCTTAAAATTATAAAAACAGCCAAACAGAGCAAGTCAAAGTGACATGAGAATTAGTTAAAAATAGGAAGAAAACTGAGAACAGGTAACTAAAACTTAAAAACAGATCAAACTCCTTAAAGACTTACAATACATGGCAAGTCTGTTTCCCTGGTGCACCCAATTTAGCAATATGTGAAAAAGCTAATATTCCCTATTAACTAATAGCTGGGGATATTTGTTTTTAACCAGATTGTAGTTTCAGTTTGCTTTTGATGAAATCTCCTGGTACCACCTATGAACTGAGGATGGCTCTATGACCTTAGGACTTCTCTGCCTTATGTTCTCACCGACTTCGCAAAGCTCCTATTGGACTTATGCTTCCATTTCTTCTGCAGCTTTCCCCTTCCTAGAGGCATTCCTTCCTCTGAACTGCTACTAGTACCAGTAGTTATGGAAGCCCTAGTTATTTTCCCAAACTCCTGCCGCTGTTTACTGCAAACTCTCTCAGCAAAATATTATTATTCTGTCTCAAATTTCCACAGTCCAACAGCCACAATTTTCAACTCCCAATGTCAATATTTCCTTCATTCTACTTGGGTGTCAGATTGCCCCTGAAGTGTATTTTTATTTTCTTCTTTGGGTGCCATGACCTCCTTTTGGACACAACGTGAGTGGCATCCTGGCTCACATCCATTTTCATTGTATATCTCAGTGGAGATTAGCATAGGATTTAAAACTTAAATCCATGTTTTCCTCCATTTTTAAAACTTAAAACTTGGAGGCAAGCACACAAAAACTTCCTTATTTTGCTGTTCATCTTGAGATACCGAGGCAGGAGTAAGCCAAGTATGGTTAATATTTTTAATTATTTGTCATGTAAATTCATTAAAAATTCCATGTGAAGCATTTATTCCTTTTTCTCTCAATTTTGGTTAATTTGAAGTTTGGATAGAATGCACAGTGCATACTCAGACTTTCCATGGTTGATTTCTTTCTGATTAGAAATCAGCATAATTTTTTTGGCCAAAGGACTAGGAAAGAAAGAAAGTGCTTGCTTTCCCCAGGCACTTCAAAATATTCTTAGGAATACTCTTGCTAAAGATCTCATTGTTGCCCTCTAACTTTGCAGACCACCTAAATTCCTCGATCTCATGGCTCCTATATCTCCAGGAGAAGCCTTCTCAAAGAAATATCCATGAAATCCATGGGCATTGTGAAGCCATCTTTCTCCATTACCCAAACATTCAGCATCTACTGTTCCTTGGCAGATTTCACAAAGGGCTGCACACCAGGAGACGAAAAGGTAATGATGTGTGTTTGTCTTATGGGTACACTCACATTTCAAACTTGTCTACAGTTTCACTAAATGAAAGCAGTTGTTAAACCATAACAAAAGCTAAATAAAAAGAAACATTAAACTGTAAAATGAATAAAAACTGTCATTAGGTGTAACCTAAACAGTCTGTGTGTGGTTTCTTAGAATGACAAGTAAACAATAAACACTAAGTGTTGTCAAGTAGCTTCAACAAAAAGTGTTTCCATGCATGTGCAAATAGGGAGATGTGCCGTAGCAAGCACCAAATCACAGGAGCTTTGCGGGCAATCACACTGGCAGCAAATAAAAAGTCTCCACCTGCCAAGGTGGCCTTGTTTTCCTCCTTCAGTCGGGGTGACAGAAATTCTCTCTCTCTAATTGAATATCCAGTGACCCTTGAGTCTGCTTTTAACTGCTTACTTAACAAAGCACTTGAAGACATTGCTGTAAGAACAAGTTCCCTTTTAGATTATTTTAGTGGCAGAACTTTTTTCAAAGCCACAAATGCAGTATCAGCATTCATAATACGTATTCATAATAAAAATGAAACACCCTTTCCGCTCCATAATGACAGGGTCATGCAAAAATAAATACCTGAGTTATTTGCTTATTTCCTCCTTGCCTTGAGTCAGAAACCTCAGACTCCAATGCCCACTAGGACCAGGCAATTTACATAAATAAATGAAGCCAGCTGGGTGTGAGACAGAATGCAGAGAGATGGAGACTTAGGATAGTGGATAGTGAACAACTGTCCAAAGATTACAGCCATTTTCCAATCTTTCAAACCTGGTGCTGCCCAAAGAAAACATCTCCAGGCTGAATTCAGCACACAGGCTAAATGCAGCAGGTCATTCTTCATTTTTTATGTAATTAAAGTTAATCAAAAGAGCTTAAGAAAGCCAATATTCTACCAACTCGAAGTTTGGTTAAAAGTCCAAGTCAGGTTTATCATAAAGGAGATAAAGATCTTCCTACTCTCCTCCAACACTCCCCTCCCCCTCAATTAACACTAATCAGTCATAAAATAATCAAGTATTTTACTAACAAAGCCACATATTTAAACTATTATGTTCTCATTCATTCACGACCTTTACAGTAACTTTGATTATATTCTACTGCTATGCACTAGTCATTTTGATTCATAAAACAGACCTTTGCAGAAAAAATGTAAAGTCATATGCATACATTGTGCACTTTGAACATCTTTCAGCTGAGACTAGTAAGAAACTTTTTCAACTTCGTATTGTAATAAATATAATATTCATTTGATCCACTGGGAATCAAATATAAAATAACGTGTTTGTCAAAAGCTAAGTATGCAGCATTAACTTTAACTGTTTGTACTGATCTTAGCACAGAATACCTAGCAAATACAATGTCAAAGTCCAGCTCTAAAGAAATCTGTTTTCCAAATGAAGAAGCAGAGAGTATAATGAGATAGTTCACTATAATGGGCAACAGGCTATACATATATATTCTCTCCTTTCATTATTGTACTAACTTTCTGAAGATGGTTATTATCTACATTGACAAGAAGACTGAGGTTCAAGGAAGTCAAATGACTTGTGGTGGAGAAACCTCTGAACCTCATTCTCAGCCATGCAGGGTTTTATTTTCTTTAAATCATATTGATTTCCTAAGCTTGAAGGAAAAGGTTTTGCTTGCAACACTTCTTCAATATTTGGGCTCTTCAATATTTGGGTTCCCATTTTCTGTTAATTTTATTTATAAATTTGTGCTCACTGTCATGGCAGCAAGTCCAGACTCATTTAGAAACACTTAGATATTGTCATCTCCTTGTGCTCCTTTAATAAACTTAAACATAACTAGTGAGTCAAGAGACAGGCTGCAACTGGTTTCCTTATGTCCCTTTGGCAGATCTTAATACATAGTTTGAAAGAGAAGGTAGGCATTATTGAGGAGAAGGGAAGACGGAGGCTGGTTTCCAGTTGATGAAGTTGGCACAAGAGGATCCTTGTGGACTTGTGGAAAAGAATGGAGGCTGATTGTCAAAGAGGCTAACAGCTCTACTCCTTCCTAAGGGTTCAAGTTTATAGTAAAAGAAGTAACTGCACATAGTTGTACATTCTTTCTTATAAGATTTTTGTACTTCAGCTTCACTCCTAAGGAAAATGCTACCATGCTTATGGGGAACGCAAATCTCACCTTTAATTCACTAGGGTAAATCTGTTTACCATTCACACGTAGAAAGAAAGTGTCAAAGAGCTCCCTCCAATAATTTCTGACATTTGTCTTACTTTCCTCCACATTTCTGTTTTTTATTCCTTCTTCCTCTATTAGGCTCAAATGTTCTGTTTGATCTTACATATTTTTTATAAATGGAATTTTAGTTTTACTTCATCGATTTCATTATGCCTCAATTTTAATTTCATACTGATTAAAATCTTTATTAATATTATTCGAATAAATTTTTTCCAAGAGTCTTTTGAGTAAAATGCACCTTTAAAGTCATAAATAGATGCTGTTTTGAGTGGTTAAAACATGGGTTTTGGAGTAACACCGATTTTGATTCATGGCCTAATTTTGACACTTGCTCTACGTCCTGGCTCTTGCCACATACTAGCCATGTGACCTTAGGGAAGTTATTGAAAGTCTCAGTGCCTCCTCTCTAACATGGTAATAGTAATAATAATTTTATGAGCACTTAAGATTTAGAATGTAAATATCTTAGAAGAATGCTTGGTATATAGTAAATATAAGGCCTCCACCCCTTGACAGGCCCCGGTGTGTGATGTTCCCCCCTCCCTGTGCCCATGTGTTCTCATTGTTTAACTACCACTTATGAGTGAGAACATGTGATGCTTGGTTTTCTGTTCCTGCGTTAGTTTGCTGAGAATGATGGTTTTCAAATTCATCCGTGTCCCTGCAAAGAACATGAACTCATCCTTTTTAATAACTGCTTAGTATTTTATGGTGTATATGTGCCACATTTTCTTTATCCAGTCTATCACTGATGGACATTTGGGTTGGTTCCAAGTCTTTGCTATTATGAACAGTGCTGCAATAAATATACATGTGGATATGTCTTCATAGCAGAATAATTTATAATCCTTTGGGTATATACCAGTAATGGGATTGCTGGGTTAAATGGTATTTCTTGATCTAGATCCTTGAAGAATTGCCACACTGTCTTCCACAATGGCTGAACTAATTTACAATCCCACCAACAGTGTAGAAACATTCCTATTACTCCACATCCTCTCCAGCATCTGTTTCCTGACTTTTTAATGACTGCCATTCTAACTAGCATGAGATGGTATCTCATTGTGATTTTGATTTGCATTTCTCTAATGATCAGTGATAATGAGTTTTTTTCATGTTTGTTGGCCCTATAAATGTCTTCTTCTGAGAAGTGTCTGTTCATATCCTTTGCCCACTTTTTGATGGAGTTGTTTGTTTCTTTCCTGTAAATTTGTTTAAGTTCTTTGTAGATTCTGGATATTAGCCCTTTGTTGGATTTATAGGTTGCAAAAATTTTCGCCCATTCTGTAGGTTGCCTGTTCACTCTGATGATAGTTTCTTTTGCTATGCAGAAGCTCTTTAGTTTAATTAGATTCCATTTGTCAATTTTGGCTTTTGTTGCCATTTGCTTTTGGTGTTTTAGTCATGAAGTCTTTGCCCATGCATATGTCCTGAATGGTATTGCCTAGGTTTTCTTCTAGGTTTTTTTATGGTTTTAGGTCTTATGTTTAAGCGTTTAATCCAACTTGAATTAGTTTTTGTATAAGGTGTGAGGAAGGGGTCCAGTTTCAGTTTTCTGCATATGGGTAGTCAGTTTTCCCAACATCATTTATTAAATAGGGAATACTTTCCCCATTGCTTGTTTTTGTTAGGATTGTCGAAGATCAGATGGCTGTAGGTGTGTGGCATTATTTCTGAGGTCTCTGTTCTGTTCCATCAGTCTATATATCTGTTTTGGTACCAGCACCATGTTATTTTCGTTACTGTAGCCTTGTAGTATAGTTTGAAGTCAGGTAGCGTGATGCCTTCACCTTTGTTCTTTTTGCTTAGGATTGTCTTATGTATACAGGCTCATTTTTGGTTTCACATGAAATTTAAAGTATTTTTTTCTAATTCTGTGAAGAAAGTCAATGGTAGCTTGATGGAGATAGCATTGAATCTATAAACTATTTTGGGCAATATGGCCATTTTCACAATGTTGATTCTTCCTACCCATGAGCATGGATTTTTTCCCATGTGTTTGTATCCTCTCTTCTTTCCTTGAGCAGTGGTTTGTAGTTCTTTTTGAAGTGGTTCGTCACATCCCTTGTGAATTGTGTTCTCAGATATTTTATTCTTTTTGTAGCAATTGTGAATGGGGGAGTTCACTCATGATTTGGCTCTCTGTTGGTGTATTATTGATGTATAGAAATGCTTGTGATTTTGCTCATAGATTATGTATCCTGAGACTTTGCTGAAGTTGCTTATCAGCTTAAGGAGATTTTGTGCTAAGACAATGGGGTTTTCTAAATATAAAATTATGTCATCTGCAAACAGACAATTTGACTACCTCTCTTCCTATTTGAATACCCTTTATTTCTTTATCTTGCCTGATTGCCCTGGCCAGAACTTCCAATACTATATTGAATACAAATGGTGAGAGAGGGCATCCTTGTCTTGTGCCAGTTTTCAAAGGGTATGCTTCCAGCTTTTGCCCATTTGGTATGATATTGACTGTGGGTTTGATATAAACAGCTCTTATTATTTTGAGATATGTTCCATCAATACCTAGTTTAAGTTTTAATCATGAATGGGTGTTGAATTTCATCGAAGACCTTTTCTGCATGTATTAAGATAGTCATGTGGTTTTTGTCATTGGTTCTGTTTATGTGATTGATTATGTTTATTGATTTGCATATGTTGTACCAGCCTTGCATCCCACGGATGAACCCAACTTGATCATAGTGGATAAGCTTTTTGATGTGCTGCTGGATTCTGCTTGCTAGTATTTAATTGAGGATTTTCATATCCATGTTTGTTAAGGACACTGGCCTGAAATTTTCTTTTTTATTGTGTCTCTGCCAGTTTTTGATATCAGGATGATGCTGGCCTCATAAAATGAGTTAGGGAGGCATTCCTCTTTTTCTATTGTTTGGAATAGTTTCAGAAGGAATGGTACCATCTCCTCTTCGTACCTCTGGTAGAATTTGGCTCTTAATCTATCTAGTCCAGAGCTTTTTTTCATTGGTAGGCTGTTAATTACTGCCTCAATTTCAGAACTTGTTATTGGTCTATTCAGGAATTCAAATTCTTTCTGGTTTAGTCTTCAGAGGGTGTATGTGTCCAGAAATTTATCTATTTCTCAGTTTATTTTGTGTAGAGGTGTCTATAGTATTCTCTGATGGCAGTTTGTATTTCTGTGGGATCAGTGGTGGTATCCCCTTTAACATTATTTATTGTGTCTATTTGATTCTTCTCTCTTTTCTTCTTTATTAGTCTGGCTAGTAGTCTATCTATTTTGTTAATCTTTCCAAAAAACCAGCTCCTGGATTCACTGATTTTTTGAAGAGTTTTTCGTGTCTCTATCTCTTTCATTTCTGCTCTAATCTTAGTTATTTCCTGTCTTCTGCTAGCTTTTGAATTTGTTTGCTCTTTCTTCTTTGGTTCTTTTAATCATGATATTAGGGTGTCGATTTTAGAGCTTTCCTGCTTACTCCTGTGGGCATTTAGTGCTATAAATTTCCCTCTAAACACAGCTTTGGCTGTGTCCCAGAGATTCTGGTATTTTGTGTCTTTGTTCTCATTGGTTTCAAAGAACTTCTTTATTTCTGCCTTAATTTCATTATTTACCCAGTAGTCATTCAAGAGCAGGGTGTTCAGTTTCCATGTAGTTGTATGGTTTTGAGTGAGTTTTTCTTTTTTTTTTTTTTTTTTGAGATGGAGTCTCACTCTGTCACCCAGGATGGAGTGCAGTGGCACAATCTCAGCTCACTGCAACCTACTCCTCCTGACTTCAAGTGATTCTCCTGCCTCAGCCTCTTGAGTAGCTGGGACTACAGGCATGAGCCACCACACCCAGCTAATTTTTGTATTTTTAGTAGATACGGGATTGGCCAGAATGGTCTCAGTCTCTTGACCTCATGATCTACCCATCTCAGCCTCCCAAAGTGCTGGGATTACAGGCATGAGCCCCTGGCCCGGGCCTGAGTGAGTTTCTTAATCCTGAGTTCTAATTTGATTGCATTGTTGTCTGAGAGACTGTTTTTTATGATTTCTGGGTTTTTTTGTTTGTTTGTATTTTGTGTTTACTGAGGAGTGTTTTACTTCGATTATGTGGTTAATTTTATAAGAAGTGCAATGTGGTGCTGAGAAGAATGTATATTCTCTTGATTTGGGGTGAAGAGTTCTGTAGATATCTATTAGGTCCACTTGGTCCAGAGCTGAGTTAAAGTCCTAGATATCCTTGTTAATTTTTTGTCTCATTGATCTGTCTAATATTGACAGTGGGGTGTTAAATTCTCCCAGTATTATTGTGTGGGAGTCTAAGTCTTTTTGTAGGCCTCTGAGAACTTGCTTTATGAATCTGGTTGCTCCTGTATTGAATGCATATATATTTAGGATAGTTAACTCTTCTTGTTGCATTGATCCCTTTACCATTATGTAATGCTCCTCTTCATCTTTTTTTAATCTTTGCTGGTTTAAAGGCTCTTTTATCAGAGACTATGAGACTATGATTGCAACCCCTGATTTTTTTCCTTGCTTTCCATTTGCTTGGTAAATATTCCTGCATCATTTTATTTTGAGCCTATATGTATCTTTGCAGGTGAGATGAATCTCCTGAATACAGCACTCCAATGCCTCTTCACTCTTTACACAATTTGCCAGTCTGTGTCTTTTAATTGAGGCATTTAGCCCATTTACATTTAAAGATAATATTGTTATGTGTGAATTTGATCCTGTCATTATGATGCTAGCTGGTTATTTTGCTCATTAGTTGATGCAGTTTCTTCATAGTGTCGATGGTCTTTACAATTTAGTATTTTTCTCACAATGGCTGATACTGGTTTTTCCTTTCTATATTTAGTGCTTCATTCAGAAGCTCTTTTTTTTTTTCAGATGGAGTCTCACTCTGTCACCCCAGGCTGAAGTGCAGTGGCACAGTGGCATGATCTTGACTCACTGCAACCTCCACTTCCCGCGGTCAAGCAATTCCCCTACCTCAGCCTCCTGAGTAGCTGGGATTACAGGTGCATGCCACCACACCCTGCTACCTTCAGGAGCTCTTATAAGGCAGGCCTTCTGGTGACAAAATCTCTCAGTATTTGCTTGTCTGTAAAGGATTTTATTTCTTCTACACTTATGAAGCTTAGTTTGGCTGGATATGAAATTCTGGGCTGAAAATTCTTTTCTTTAAAAATGTTGAATATTAGACCCACTCTCTCCTGGCTTATAGTGTTTCTGCAGAGAGATCTACTCTTAGTCTGATGGACTTCCTTTTGTGGGTAACCCAACCTTTCTCTCTGGCTGCCCTTAACATTTTTTCCTTCATTTCAACCATGGTGAATCTGATGATTATGTGTCTTGGGGTTGCTATTCTAGAGGAATATCTTTGTGGTGTTCTCTGTATTTCCTAAATTTGAATGTTGGCCTGTCTTGCTAGGTTGAGAAAGTTCTGGATAATATCCTGAAGTGTGTTTTCCAACTGGGTTCCATTCTCCTTGTCACTTTTAGGTACACCAATCAAAAGTAGATTTGGTCTTTTCACATAGTCCCATATATTTTGGAGGCTTTGTTCATTTCTTTTTATTCTTTTTTCTATAATCTTGCCTTCATGCTTTATTTCATTAAGTTGATCTTCAGTCTCTGATATCCCTTCTTGCACTTGATTGATTCAGCTATTGATACTTAAGTATGCTTCATGAAGTTCTCATGCTATGTTTTTCAGTTCTATCAGGTCCTTTATGTTCTTTTCTAAACTGGTCATTCTAGTTAGCAATTCCTCTAATTTTTTTTCAAGGTTCTTAGCTTCCTTGCATTGGGTTAGAACATGCTCTTTTAGCTCAGAAGAATTTGTTATTACTCACCTTCTGCAGCCTACTTCTGTCAATTCATCAGACTCTGTCCAGTTTTATTTTCTTGCTGACGAGTAGTTGTGATCCTTTGGAAAAGAAGAGGTGTTCTGGTTTTGGGAATTTTCAGCCTTTTTATTCTGATTTTTCCTCATCTTTGTGGATTTATCTACCTTAGTCTTTGACGTTGGTGACCTTTGGATGGGAATTCTGTGTGGACATCCTTTTTATTGATATTGGTGCTCTTCCTTTCTGTTTGTTAGTTTTCCTTCTAACAGTCAGGCCCCTCTGCTGCAGGTCTGCTGGAGTTTTCTGGAGGTCCACTCCAGGCCTGGTTTGCCTGGGTATCACCAGTGGAGGCTGCAGAACAACAACGATTGCTGCCTGTTTCTTCCTCTGGAAGCTTTGTCCCAGAGGGGCACCTGCAAGATGCCAGCTGGAGCTCTCCTGTATGAGGTATCTGTTGAAATCTGCTGAGAGGTGTCTCCAAGTCAGAAGGCACAGGGTTCAGGGACTCACTTAGGGAGGCAGTCTGTCCCTTAGCAGAGCTCAAGCACTATGCTAGTTGATCTGCTACTCTCTTCAGAGTTGGCAGGCAGGAACATTTAAGTCTGCTGAAGCTGCACCTACAGCTGCCACTTTCCTCATGTGCTCTGTCCAAGGGAGATGAGAGTTTTATCTATAACCCCTGACTGGGGCTACTGCCTTACTTTCAGAGATGCCCTGCCCAGAGAGGAGGAATCTAGAGAGGCAGTCTGGCTACAGCAGCTTTGCCAAACTGCAATAAGCATTGCCCAGTTTGAACTTCCTGCTGGCTTTATTTACACTATGAGGGGAAATCTGCCTACTCAAGCCTCGGTAATGCAGATGCCCCCTCCCCACACCAAGCTCAAGCATCCTAGGTCATCTTCAGACTGCGGTACTGGCAGAAGTATTTCAAACCAGTAGATCCTAGCTTGCTATGCTCTGTGGGAGTGGAATTCATTGAGCTAAACCACTTGGCACCCTGGCTTCAGCCCCCTTTTTAGGGGAGTGAGTGGTTCTGTCTCACTGGCATTCTAGGTGCCACTGGGATATGAAAAAAAAACTCCTGCAGCTAGCTCCTGTCAAAGGGCTGCCCTGTTTTGTGCTTGAACCCTAGGGCCTTGTTGGCATAGGCACCTGAAAGAATCTTCTGGTCTGAGGATTGTGAAACTGTAGAAAAAGCATAGTATCTTAGCCAGAGTGCACCATTCCTCACAGCACAGTCCCTTATCGCAGGTTGTGAAGACCATGAGAAAAGTGTAGTATATGGGCTGGAATGCACCATTCCTCACAACACAGTCCCTCATGGCTTCCCTTGGCTACAGAGGGTAGTTCTCAGACCCCTTTCTGGGTGATGCAATGCCCCACCCTGCTTCAGCTCACCCTCCATGGGCTATACCCACTGTCTAACCAGTGCCAATGAGATGAGCTGGGTACCTCAGTTGGAAATGCAGAAATCACCCCCCTTCTTCATTAATCTCACTGGGAGCTGCAGCCCAGATCTGTTCCTATTCAGCTATCTTGTTAGCCACCTCCCAGGGTGTCAATCTTTTTTAAAAAATATTTTTTTCTGTTATACTTTAAGTTCTGGGTTACATGTGCAGCACATACAGGTTTGTTACATAGGTACACACGTGCCATGGTAGTTTGCTGCACCCATCAACCCATCATCTACATTATATATTTCTCTTAATGCTATCCCTTTCTTCACACTTCATCCCCTGACAAGCTCCGGTGTGTGATATTCCCCTCCCTGTGTCCATATGTTCTCATTGTTGAACTCTCACTTATAAGTGAGAACATGTGGTGTTTGGTTTTCTGTTACCATGTTAGTTTGCTGAGAATGATGGTTTCCAGCTTCATCCATGTCCCTGCGAAGGACATGAACTCATCCTTCTTTATGGCTGCATGATATTCCATGGCGTATATGTGCCATGTTTAAACTTTAAACATATCGTATGATCCAACAATTCCACTCCTAAGTATGTATCCAAGATAAATGAAAACGTATATGTACACGAGAATTGTACATAAATGTTCGTAACATAGCAAGATTATTTATAATAAATAAAAAGTGGAAACAACCTAAATTTCTATCAACTGTTTTTTTAAAATAATTCAAAAACTTTATTTACCTATAACCTGACTAGAATATGCCAGATAAGACTCAATATTGAAAGTCATACAAAATTTTTTACATAGGAGATTTTACATTTGTACCATGTACATTTTATCCACCTGAAAAAAAAAATTCTACAGCCACTGTTAATACAGAATTCTTGACAATCTTGTCTTTTAACCATCAGAGCACAGTTCTACTCTTGAATGAACAAAAAAATGTGGAAGTGGTATAGCCATATAACAGAATAGTATTCACTAATAAAAAGGAATGAAGTACTGATATGTACTGTAGTGTAATTGGACCTTGAAAACCTTATGTTAAGTCAAAGAAGTCATACACAAAAGGCCACAGTTTTTAGGATTCCACTTATATGAAATGTCTGGAATGGACAAAGTAATAAAGACAGAAAGTGTATTAGCATTCGTTTAGGGCTCTGAATGAGGGGATAGGGATTGACTACTAAAGAATATGGGATTTCTTTTAAGATGTTGAAAATGTTCTAAAATTAGATTGCTATGACGGTTGCACAACTCTGTGAATACACTAAAAGACTAAATTGTACACTTTAAATTGGTAAATTATATGAATTATATCTCAATAAAGCTTTTTTTTAAAAAAAGAAAAGAAAATCATGTAATAGCTAACCTAACAAATGGATAGAAATTACAATTCCATTACATAATAATTGAACAGTATAAAAACAAAAATGGGGTCTAGGCTCATCAATAAATATTTCTTAGTAAATGCTTTGAGAGGGGTTTGTATTTTTTGAGCCCTCCTCACTCCCAATTAAGACAAATGTCCAGGTAGACTCTTATTTGTTTTTTAAAGTTGCCATAAATTACCACAAACATAGTGGTCTAAAACATAAATGTATTACCACGCAGTCTGCAGATCAGAAGTCTGCAGGCTGAAATCAAGATTGTAGGCAAAGCTGCATTTCTGTCTGAGGCCTCTAGGATAAAGACCGTTTCCACACCTTTCATAGCTTCTGAAGACTGTCTATGTTCCTTGGCTCATGGTTTCCTTTCTTAATTAATTTTTTTTTCAGTAGCTTTTGGGGTACACGTGGTTTTTGTTACATGAATAAATTGTGTGGTGATGAAGCCTGAGATTTTAGAGTACCTGGCACTTCAGTAGCATACATTGTATCCAATATGTAGTGTTTTATCCCTTACCCACTATTCTCACCATCCCACTGCTGAGTTTCCGTTGTTCATTATATCATTCTGTGTGTACCCATAACTTAACTCATACTTATGAGGACATACAGTATTTGGTTTTCTATTTCTTGATTAGCTCACTTAGAATAATGGCCTCCAGTTCCATTTAAGTTCCTGCAAAAGACATTATTTTATTCTTTTTTATGTCTAAGTAGTATTCCATAGTGTATATATACCACATTTTCTTTATCCATTCATTGGTCAATGAGCACTTAGGTTTGTTTCAAATCTCTGAAATTGTGAATTGTGTTGCCAAAAGCATACACATATAGATGTCTTTTTGATATTACTTATTTTCCTTTAGGTAGACACCCAGTAGTGGGACTGCTGGATCAAATGGTAGATCTATTTTTAGTTCTTTAAACTCCATACTGTTTTCCACAGAGGTTGTACTAATTTACATTCCCACCAGCAGTGGATTAGCATTCCCTTTCTGCCACATCTATGCCAAAAACTATTGTTTTTTGACTTTTTAATAATGGCCATTCTTGTAGTAATAAGGAGGTATCTCATTGTGGTTTTAATTTACATTTCCTTGATGATTAGTAGTGTTGACCATCTTTTCATGTTTCTTGGACATTTGCATATCTTATTTTCAAAAATGTCTATTCATATAATTTGCCCACTTTTTGATGGAATTATTATTTTTTTCTTGCTGATATATTTAAGTTCCTTATAGATTCTGGATATTAGTCCTTTGTTGGATGCATAATTTGCAAATATTTTCTCCCGCTCTGTGTTGTCTGTTTACTCTGATGATTATTTCTTTTTCTGTACAGAATCTTTTACAATCTTTATTATATCCCATTTATTTATTTTTGACTTTGTTGCTTTTGAATTTGTGGTCTTAGTCATAAATTCTTTGCCTAGGCCAATGTCCAGTCCACTTGCACCACTTCTACTCAACATAGATAGCACTGAAAGTCCTAGCTAGAGCAATCAGACAAGATAAAAAAAATAAAGGGCTTCTAAGTTGGAAAAGAGAAAATCAAACTGTCATTGTTCATTGATGATATGATAGTATACCTAGCCAGCCCTAAACACTCCTCCAAAAGACTCCTAGATTTGATAAATAAATTCAGTAAAGTCTCAGGTTACAAAATCAATATACACAAATTGATAGTACTTCTATACACGAACAATGACCAAGCAGAGAATCAAATCAAGAATTTAATCCTTTTTACAACAGCTAAAGAAACAACAAAACAACAGAAAACACCTACAAATGTACTTGACCAAGATGAAAGAGCCCTACAAGGAGAACTACAAAACACTGCTGAAAGAAATCAGAGATGACACGAACAAATGGAAATACATCCCATGCTCATGAGCTGGAAGAATCAATATCACAAAAATGACCATACTGCCCAAAGCAATCTACAGATTCTTTGCAATTCCTATCGAAATACCAACATTATTTTTCACAAAAATTAAAACAATTCCTAAAATTCATATGGAAACAAAAAAGAGCCTACAGAGCCAAAATAACACTAAGCAAAAAGAACAAAGCTGGAGACGTTACACTACTGGACTTCAAATTAAACTACAAGGCTTTAGTTACCAAAATAGTATGGTACAAATATATTAGTAGACAAATAGACCAATGGAGCAGAATAGAGAGTTCAGAAATAAAGTCAAATACTTACAACCAACTGATCTTCAACAAAGCATACAAAAACATAAATTGGGGGAAAGACATCCTGTTTAATAGACGGTGATGGGAAAATTGCTAGCCACACGTAGAAGAATGAAACTAGGACCCTATCTCTCACCTTATATGAAAATCAACTCAAGATGGACCAAAGACTTAAATTGAACACCCCAAACAGTAAAACCTCTAGAAGATTAGGGTAAACTCTCTGGGCATTGGCTTTTCTCTACTTTTAAAACCAGCAAAGTCAAATCTCTCTGACTCTCCTTTCATCATCACATGGTCTCTAACCACAGGCAGGAAAGGTTCTCTGCTTTTAAGGATTTGTGTGATTAGATTAGTTTCACCCAGATACTCCAGGGTAATCCTCCCATACCAAGGTCCTTAATTTAATTGCATTTGCAAAGTTCTTTTTGCCATGTATCTTAACAGATTCACAAATTGTAAGGATCAGAGTATGGTTATCTTTATAGGAAACTATTATCTTGCCTACCATATTGCCAATTGCAGCTCTGTGCTTTTGGAAACTATTTGACTGGGCTCCACAATTTTGGAATAACTTCATAAACGCAACTGACTATCAAAAGGCTTTGGATGAAATATGAAAAAGAAGAGCTTAAAAAAGCATGTTGGAGCCAATATTTGTCTGTAAGTACTTCACTTAAAAGAGTTAATCAGGCTGGGTGTGGTGGCTTACCCCTGTAATCCCAACACTTTGGGAAGCCAAGGCAGGTGGATCAATTGCCTGAGATCAGGAATTTGAGACCAGCCTGGCCAACATGGTGAAACTCTGTCTCTACTAAAAATACAAAAGAAAAAAAAAAAAAATCCCTGTCTCTAGTAAAAAAAAAAAAAAAAAAAAGCTGGGCATGGTGATGGGTGCCTGTAATCCCAGCTACTCAGGAGGCTGAGGCAGGAGAATCGCTTGAACCCGGGAGGCAGAGGTTGCAGTAAGCTGAGATTGCAGCATTGCACCACTCAAGCCTGGGCAACAAAAGTGAAACTTCATCTCCAAAAAAAAAAAAAAAAAAAAGAGTTAATCAAACATTCTCTTAGGAGTTAATTGAAAACTCCACTCCAGGTTGGTACAAAACACTATAAAAATCATTTATATGGTTTGACTCTGTATCTCCACCCAAATCTCATTGAATTGTGATTCTGAGTGTTTGAGATGGAGCCTGGTGGGAGGTGATTAGATCAGGGTAAGTAGATTCTTCCTTGCTGTTATTGTCATTATGAGTGAGTTATCACAAGATCTAATTGTTTAAAAGTGTGTAATACTTCCCCCTTCACTCTGTCTCTCTCCTGCTACCATGTGAAGACATGCTTGCTTCCCCTTTGTGCTTCCACCATGATTGTAGGTTTCCTGAGGGCTTCCAGTTATGCTTTCTGTCCAGTCTGCAGAACTGTGAGTCAATTAAACCTCTTTTCTTCATAAATTACCCAATCTCAGTAGTTCTTTTTAGCAGTTAGGAACAGACTAATATAATCATCCTATACTAAAATTGGTTTCTTCATTTGCAAGAATTCCCACAGCACAAATAACCCAAAATAGGCTTCTGGAACTAGGTGTGATATACTCCAATGACTTAAAGTTTCCTTCTTACTTAAGCATGGGAATTATGGCTCATCTTTCCCATGAGTACAGTTGACAATGATTAGTTATTCTTACATCAGTGCCTTTTATGTGTCATTTGAGTCTTCTCTTGAGTGAGGCATCTATTAGATAAAATTTTATTGATTCCTAAATTATGTTCTTTACATTTTAGCATTTTTGTTTTACATTTGGATCTAAGAAGTAGCCAAGGGACACTAAAAACACAATGCAGGAAAAGAGCTCCATGAAGTAGCAACAATATAATTATTTTCCATTGTTTTTGGAGATTATTCTTTTTTCAACACACTTCAGTCATTTTTGATCAACATTTCCTTACATTACATAAAAGAATAAAACATAACTTCATGAAAGACAAATTATAAATTCACAAAATAATTGCTTTTTAAAAGATCAAGAATATGATGTTTAATAGACATGCAAGGCCATTCTCTCTCCCTCAGCAATTTTTTTTTTTCTCCATAGCCAAGGCTTGAACATTCCATCTCTGCTCCCCCTCTATTCCATGATTATAACTTTTCATCATTCATTGCAATGCAGTGCCTTTCTTGGTAAGCAAACATAGATGTCCAGGAAGTTCACAAACACTGTAAATTACTGTTTGATTGGTTGAGTACATTAATGTTCTACTTTACATTCATTCTATTTTCCACTAAAATGAAGTAAAGCAAAGTTGTACTCTGCCACAGAACACCTACTCTGTAAGTAAAAGCCAGGAAATAGCAATGTGCAAGCCATAGTTAGTGGACATAAGATGATTAGAGCAGAGATTTCATAAAAGGGATAGAAGCAATAATGTTCTAAAGGGAAATTTAGGCTTTATTATGAAGAGTCTTGATTGCCAGAGTCAGAAATATGAGTCCCTTTTGTAATAAGTGGTTTATTAGAATTACCTTTTTGAGATCTTAAAAAATATGAATATTAGCAGAGCTGATAATTAGCTGGTATTTAGAAGCATTCTGGTTTTTGCAGCCATAGTCCATGCTGATTGGTCAGGAAAGTGATTTTGATTGGTTAGTGTTGCTGTCATATCACTGGTAAAATTCTTTGAATATCACCCTCAATATCTGGGTCCTATGTCCAGAGAGTCTGGGCACAGGATTCTCTACAATCTCCCCAGGGTGAGTTAATGCGAAGTGAGGACTGGGAAGCACTGTTATAGAAGAGTGAAAGCCAGTAAAAGCTTTCCAGTATAAGTAACAGGATGAATACGTCATTTTAAAGGAATGATTAATCTGGAATATATTGAAGACATGAAGAAATTGAGACAGAAAAGTTATTCATTTATTAATTCAATAAGTAATTATTATGTGTATTTCTGCAGAATGAACTACTGTGCCAGTCCAGTTGAAGAGATGGAAAAGGAAGTGCCAGAGGAAAAATGGACTGCAGATATTAAGATTATCAAACAGACAATACTATAGGACCTAATTAATATGGAGTTAGGAAAGGAGAGGAGTCAAAGGAGACTCTGAAGTTTGTTTCCTAATGAACAGGAGGAATAGTGTTAAGAAAATTAAGAGATAAATTTCAGGGATATGATGAATTCAGCTAAAAATACATCCGACTTGAGGTATAGGTAGATTATCCAAGAAGCAATGTCTAGTAGGCTTTTGAAGAAGAGCTGGTTAGACTATTGAAGGCTAAAGTTAATATTATAGAGTCATCTACGCAGAAATAGTCATTAAAAGTACTACAGTGACTGAGATGAAATCTGAGGCATTATATAGAAAATACAATGGAAGACTGAGTACTAAAATTTATTAAATGAGTGAAGGAAGGCATAAGAGGAGACCCTTGATAGGGTAGCACCAGAGACCTAGAGACCTAGATAGGGTAGCATCAGGAAAATTAAAAGAAAGATTTTCACATATTGAGAAACATCAGCAAAAATTCAACTGAAGAGAGCATTGTCTATTCCTACAAGAAGCCTCAGATCTACTTCAAAACTCATAGAGTTGCATCAGAAGTCAAGCAGCCACATGTGATCTATACTTAATATTAAATATACAAATATGGTCACCAAAGATTAGTTTTTATTACATAACCTTGCTGGTATCAAAACTATACTGGCTATACTTCAGTTCTTCTTGGTTAAATATGCACTGAGAAGTTGACAAGTTAGTCAAACAAATATTGGACAATAAATAAAATTTGGATAAAGTTAATAAAAATTTGGCATAATTGGCATAAACTATGAACTGGCAGAAAATAAGAATACACTCCAAGTAGCCTGGTATCCAAATTGAAGAAATAATATCACTGTTGTTTAACAAGGGCTAAGAGCCCACCACATGTCTAAAACGCTGAGTTTTTTTAATAGCCATTACTTACAGAAATTGGGGAACCATCTCCTTGCCTATGAAATTTTTAAATCCACCTAGATGAACAAATCTGGAGACTTAATCATTCTGGATAATCCTTTTTTCGCCTTAATCCATTGTGTGGTAGATATAGGTGCACTGGACTCACATAATCCCACAATGAGGTAAGACAGATTCATGCCAGAAGATAGAGGTTTGAGCACTAGTTCTATCTTAATTCATTGTGGAATTCTTTGTGTCTAGTTTCCTCACTTGCAAATATATTTTAAATATGTGAAACAATGTGTAAAATATGTTAGACGAAGAACTATTTTTTTTTTCAACTTCAGTCCATCAAAATCCACCTTGGCTTTGGTAGTTACAGTTTTAGTTTCTTATTCATGTTATTTTTCAGCCTTTTACTGATCTCTTCTTAAACCTTTTATTTTTAGTTACAGTGACTATTGCAGAGAGGATTGAAGAAGACATTAATTGACTTTATTAAAATCTATTCAATAGAATGTATTGAGCATTTACTTTAAGCTTGGCTCCACAGGAGATATAAGTCACTGCTCTTGTCCTTGATAACCTAACCATCTATTTCGGGGAAATAAGACTAATATGTAAGCAAATATTTAATTTGCAGCACAAATTGTTATATGATTAAGGACGAAAAAATGGAAGATCAATAGGAGATATAGTTCATGAAAACATGAGTAAGCCCATAGCATTTGAGAAAGGCATCACAGAGAATTCCATCTTGACTTTGAAAGACTGAGTAGGTTTTGAATAGATAGAAGAAGGAAAGGCATACCAGAAAAGAACTAAACAAGCAAATGTATAGAGGCTGGAAAATTCTGGGAGAATTCTGAGCAGACCCTTCTGGAAGGACAACCTAGTCTTTCTGCTACAGTGATTTTCATTCTAGCTAGCTTTCTGGTTTCTGACTACTTCCATTTATAACGTTGCAAAGAATTTTAAGTAGACAGAAAACCATGAGTAGAGAGAAAAAGGAAGGAACATAATGCACTGTAGTGCAGTGAGACATCCTTTACTCAAGCATTTATACATGCTTATTCTTACTAAGTGCTAGGCCAGTTTAAGAACAGTCACATATTAACTTAGTTAATCTTCATAACAACCATGTAATAGAGGCACTATTTTATCTGTATTTTACAAGGAGAAAACAGAGGCACACAGAGTTTAAACAACTTGTGCAAGGTGATACAGCTTGGTAAATGATGGAGGTGGAATTTGAACTCGGATAATCTGGCTTCAGAGCCCTGACTGTCATGCAGAACTGGATATGTAGCATTGGTTATTTCAGAGAGAGCTTTGAAACACAAATGTAGAAGTTGGTATTTTACTCTAAGAGCAGAAGGAAATCCTTGAAGGTTTTGACATATAACCGTGATAAAATTAACCTGGCACGGGCGTGTAGGATTTACTAGTGGGGAAACTGCTATCATATTATTTTTCTCTCTTTTTCTAAATTGCACTTCTAAGTGTGCTGTGTAGTTGACAGAGATGGATCTGACCCAAAATTCTGGTTTAACTGAGGTGCTCTGGCTTTAGAAAGATAGTTGTCTCCTTTTGCCAATGTTTTAAGTTAAACCATGGAAACAAGTGCAAGGTGCTGATTATTCTAGTTCACGTTTTACTGTGTGGCATAAAACACCCACACTAAAGCTACTTCTAGGGGAATCTTGCTGTTTGCCTGCCTGCCTGCCCTCTTCTCGGCTTACACAAAGCCTTATTTTTTCCCCAGCTGCCATTGCCTTTTCAAGCTGAGCATGAATGACACACATTCATGAGGCAATGTGGACAACTGATCAGAAAAGGTCCTGGTGCTTCCAATTAAAAATTGTTCAATAGCATAAAAATTCAGTCACTCTAAGACTAAAATCAAATCCCTGGTGGGTTGTTGATAGACTTGTTATTAAAGGTTTGCCAAGGCTTAATAAGACTGATAACAAGAAACTGCAAATCTCTTCAAACTATTCTGTAAACATTTGGATAGGGCTGAAATTAAGAATACGGAGAATATGCATTTCACTGATCTGTTTTTCTTAGCTGGCTTTCATGTTACGAAATCAGCAACATATGTCGGCAGATCCAATTGACCTTCAAGCTGGAGTATGAATATCTTAGGTGTATGTCACCTCATCTCTGGCTTTGATCTGCTGTAAGAAAGAGAAATGTAATTATTAACACATTGTTCTGTGCAGCTGACAGAGCATCTGGTATTTTATAAATGCTTTTGAGATGCCTAAATTGATTTGAAAGTTGGTTTTAAGGGAGCTTGGAAAAGATGCAACATCTTTATAGCATTAGTAATTAAGAGAAATCAGAAATAGGTTGTATCTGCCGAAAGTTGTAGCCTAACATGAAATACGTAAGGACAATTAATAAAAAAGTTAATTTGAAAAGTGGTAGCAATGAGCCTCCCCGTGAATGATTAGTTAACTCTCTTCCTGATGTAGACAACTTACTTCCATTTCCTTATTGCAGCATCACCATCCACCTGACTATGGTGACTGAATTTCCATCACAGACTATTATGTTTGAGTTTCCATTATAAACAGTAATTTCTTCAGGCTTAGAATTTCAGTCATTTCATGTTGATTCAGATTTTAACTTGGCATTTGGGCTGTTCATCCAGCTGCCATTATGTAAAAAAAAAAAATAGAAGAACATTTTAAGTCTTTCAACACAGTACTGAATAAAAAATAAAGGTGTACAATTTTCATGTTCCCTTCCTCAATCTCTAGTCTAAAAGAAATGTGCAAACGAGTTAGTTTAAAAATGTTTCAATACTAGTTTTGATCCAAATTAATGGAAAGTATCTCTATTCATTTGAATGAGGAACATTGTCATAACAAATATTTGAAAGGGGATAGGAAGTGCAAGGCCCTTTCAAAAAAGAAAATAAAAACACCGATAAATACAGTAAGAAATGCTAGTTATGATTTGTTTTCCAAAATAGCAATAGTTTCCAATATAATTCTAATATTATTAATCATTTCCTTGGGTAACTTTGCCTTCATTTCTAGAAATTTTAGGAGTAAATTCCCACCAAATTGAAAATACTGGAATCTCATATATGTTTCATTGCTTATGTAATCTTCTTTTTCATTGGTAATGTACTTGAGGTACATTTCTGATCTGGTTATTCTTAAGAACTATTTATTTTCTATTATGAAAGCAATGTCATTATCACAGTACTGTTAATCTTGCTTTGTAAGTTATTTGTACATTGGTGGCTGAGAAGGAACTTTGCAGTTGGTCAACTGTTGTATATTCATGTATTATCCAAATTATTATATATATGAGGTAATTACTTGATTATTCTACAGCCATTGCCTGCCTTCCTTTGTGTGATTAATTTTTTTTTTTTTTTTAGAAAATACAAAGTAACAGTCAAAGTGCTTTTTTCAAGAAAACTGTAGTATGTAAACTTGTAAAGATTTTTAAAACTGGAAAATCCTCTGGTGTTGACTTACGTACTCTACATTTTTATGCTGTGAATATATGTATCACTTAAAATATACCACTTTAACCACAAGGATATTATTAGTCTCATGAAGAAGACTAATAATCCTTGCATTGTAAAATTTAAAAGTCCAAACACTTGAAAAAATTATGCAAAACTAAGGAGTAAATGCTGGTTCCAAATATAACTTTCAAAAAATGTGAAGTGTAGCTTTTGAGAACTCAAAAGATGAAAATCAATCTAATCTGAAAATATTTGTTGCATTCTATAATATCAAATGAATTGATGCATATTCATTAAAAATTCCCCAAATAAAAAATTCAGTTAATCTTTGGAGGGAGATATTTCTCACTTACTTACGTACCCACCCACCTGCTATTTAGGCGCGCGCACACACACACACACACACACACACATAAGTGTAGTGACAGAGGATAAGACCACAATTATGTGAAGTAGCCCATATAGAATTAGTGATCATCTCTACTCAATCTTTGTGAAGTAGACGTTTGGAAAGAATGAGAGGAGGTGAGTGGAGGTGGCCTCTGCTCTCTAAAAGTCATAATTTTAAAACTCATTATATAAAGTTTAGAGTACTGTACAAGGCTGGTGTATATTGCAAATGTTCTTTGGTACTCTTGTCCTATGTGATAGCAAATAGCCATGCTTCTCATAGACCGTGACTATTTCTTTCATTTAACCACATTCGTTGAATATTTACTCTTTTTTAAAGACCAGATACATACAGATATATAAAAGAGGGTCTTTATCCTCATGTCACTTGGTATCCAAAAACTGGTTGGGATGAAAGTAGAGGTTTTCCAAAGCCAAAATTCCCCTAACACTTGGAGGTAGAGGTTCTTTAACCTGAATACTATATAAGTTATGGTTTCTCCCATGGGGGAAAAAAATAAACAGCAAATCAGGAAAAACTTTTTGAAATATTGTAGCATCTTTATCACTATTAAACATGTGATGATTCTAGAATAATCTGTTACAGAGATGGAAATTAAGTTTGCTGACATTTGTCTAAAAGCGTTGCCTGAATGAAGGAGGGAAAGTCAGAGGAAAAGATAAATCTGATGGAAAAGTAATAGACTCTATTCTTCAACCAAATGTAAATCATTTATCCATCACACACTATTTTCGAGTAAACCTCCTAATTAGCATGAATAATTAGAAACAGGATTTGCATATTTTCTTTCAAAGAACAAATTGTGGCTTACCATCTTGATATCCCAACAAAGTATATCTAACCTAACTATTAAAATATTGTGAAGATTTCTATAAATAAAAGCATTTATTACGGTCAGATTTTCAAAGTCAAAATAAAGTGACTGTCAAGTGAATTTGAGGATATTTGGAGGAGTCTATTTGACTGCCTATACTTCAATTCAGTACAAACTTGCTAAGAATGTTAGACTCACAAAACATACAAAAAAGCTAAAATCGTTCTTATCTAACCATTATTTGTCAGGTTTATACAGATGACTTCCTCAACTTTCCTTTGACACCAGTTTTTCATAAATATGGTGCTCATCCTTTAATTCCAGTATTCACACGAATTGTTCTCTTTGCACACATCACATTTCAATATGGAAATTCAACTGTGTATTAAAGAAAGAGCAACCAAATTTCAGAAAGCCATTTTAAAATAAATGATTGACGCCCACCCCATACACACTACATTGATATTTGGTAAACGTTATATTGCTTGAAAGAAGATAATACGGTATTTTTTCATTTTCCCTCTATTTTAATGACAGTTTCTTTCTGCTCTCTTGAGGGAAGAGAAATACTCAAGTTCTTTCTCTACAGTAGAAACCTAAATGGTAAGTGTGATACTGAACTGATAAACTGAAGTTGCCAAAGTGGTTAGCAAATGAAAGGAAGGAGAAGCAAAGGAATGTCTTAGCCTCCAACTCTGTTCCATGCTATGCTGTCATACTCAGCTTACAGCACACCAGATAGAAGCCAAACCTTTGAGATGAGATATAATTCCCTTCATGATCACAGATGTGGAAGCTGAGATCCAAAAAGGTCAAAATCTGGCCAAAGACATGGCTAAAAGGAGGATTCAAATACTGGATAAACCTTGGCTAGAATCCGTCAAGCCACAGTCTGAAGGAAAGTGATTCCGAATCAGAAAGTTTGGAAATTAAAATATTAATAACCATTGTAAGGAGATGCAATTTTGGTTTGAACAATGACATTTGGCTGAAGACAGCAAACAACCAAGAGGCTACTCAAGAATCTTTGCAGTTAATTTCTAGAAGGAGAAAAAAAAAGCAATCCACGCATATTTTCAATTTGTGGTTTTCCCATCTCTGCCATACATCAGCTGCAAATTTAGAAATGGTTTTGAAGGCTACCTCAAAGTGGTCTTAATTTAAAGATAGATTGGTCTGCCTGGCTCCTTGACATATTTACAGGGTTCTACCGTTATCTGACGAAGTCAGGTTCACTAAATACTTGCGAAAAATGAACTTCTTTTACAGTGTGAATCCCTTACCTCCCCCATTCTCCACTCAAAATTCAATGGTTTCTTTGGGTCTGTCTCCATTTTGTAGCCTAAGTATACCTGAACCATAAACTCCCACCAGTTCTATCTCTGGGAACCAACATCAACAAGGAAGTATCACTGGATTGTCTAGACAATTCTGTAGAAATTGAGGGCCAGAGAAAAGAGCTGACTAGGTCTTTATCATCAAATATTGTAGTAAGGATGATAAATGACAGACGTATGCTTAGAATCAAGGTCAGAGTTATCTAGGTAGCTTAAAGGCTCTGGGTTTTATTTAATAAAGAAAACATCAACATTTCCCAAGAGGAGAGGTATTTATTTTAAGTGCTATTCAGGTGTATTTTGCAAAATTCCTTTTTCTATAGTGCAACAATGATATATATCTATAGCTATATATGCCATATATATACATAAAATCTGTTACATATAACATATTATTAACCTTTTAAAATTGTGTGGTCTTTTTACATACAGGTGAAGAAATGACAGTTACAAATAATATTATCATGTATCTGTCGAGTTTATGTGGATTCCCCCTCAAAGTAGGAAAGATTCCATTTATTAACCTAGAATCAATCCCCTTCTTTCTACACAGTGCTTGTGGTAATGCCCACTGATGAATGTCATAGCTGGCATCGTAGATAAAATGTTCTTTCTGAATAACACCCAAATATGCCTAATATTGCAAATGACAGTTGTAAGCTTTTTTGCCTGCTTATCTGTCTGCCTTCGATGTGACCCTAAATTAGGCATCAGAAGGTATAGAGTTTAATACAGATTCCAGGCACAATATACCTTCTCACAATTAGTTGAAAGTGCTGTTTTGTAATTAAAGGGTGAAGTGGGGCATGATGAACATATGGAAAAGGAGACCCTTAATAAGTGATGGAGCCTTCAAAAGAAATTGCTAATTAGTATGCATTTGATGTGCACTATACCAATTTTAAGACTTTGCCTTGAATAAATTGCTATGTTGGGTGTTCGAAGGAGTGGTGAGATTAGCATTTACAAAGGGGGCAATTTTCTGTCTTCTTGACTCTGTTAAATGGAGGAAATAACTTCCAAGACTGGAGCAGTAGTTAGCCCATCAATCATTCTCACAGCTGGAAACTGGGGGATCCCAAATGCAGAGATCAGTTAATCCGTCAGCTAATAAGTTCATAGTGGCACCATATGGCGCAGGGCCACTCCACACTGGGACAAGGACAGAGCTGTTTACACAGGCATGCTGCTTTCTCAGGTAGCTCCCTGCTGACAGAACCTTTTGTTCTGAAGGATCAATTTACTTTGCACAGTAAATTGACTGAATTGATCAGTTCAGAGCATATAATTGTTGACTAATCCTGTGGAATCATGTCCCATCCGTGTGAGAGGGACAAAAGGGTGCTGCCCATGGCCTGGTCTGGCGCTCCATCCTGGGGCTATTCTCATTGGATAGGCCGGACACTGATTAAAGGACTAGTGGACAGTAGATGTGTTGTCAGCCTTGACTTCAAACGCCAAAGGGAAGAGAAACCTTGGAAAGCCCAGAAGGGCTTTTCTAGGTATCTTTACTCAACTGATATCATGACTTAACTTGGAATAGAAACAGTCAGTCAAGGCAATTTAGGTGCAAATTCTTTTCAAATACATGCCGGTAAGAATGAACAGTACTGCTCCATCTCCAAATCTAACAAGTTATTCTACTCATGCTTATTTCTAAACTTACCTTCTGTTTCTTTACAAAAAAAGAAAAGGAAGACAAAAAAGTTTAAGAGTCATGTTTGGAAAATTGTGGAAACTGCAGTTTAAGTGAGAAACACATTTCTTAGGCATTGTGCAAAAGTGGCTGAGGTATCCACTGTCATGCCTGTGTATGGGGTATGGGAAAATGCACTAGGGCTTTTGAGAGCAAATTAGAGCAAAATCTTCTCATCCCTGCCCATGAGTGTGAACCCTCGTGCTTTGTTCTATAGATGTGTTTGATCTGACTTTATTTTTTCCTTCTCACATAAAAAATAAAAGAAGAATAAATAAAATGAAAAAATTCCACCAATAGAGATAAATGTTGGACATAGTTCTCTTCAACTGAAGGTTTTTTTCAACAGTTAGTGTCAATAGAATCATTTCACATCAATGGCTTGAAAAAAGAATTGTATTCAATAGGAACTGCAGCCATTTGGAGTCGCTGAAAGGACATTTGCTTACTAAATGTCTGAACAGTAATGAACTTTATATAACCACCCCGAGTTTCCACCAATTAGACAATTGCTAATTTCTTCACTTATTTTACTGAGAATAAATGTCTGAGATCAGCGTCATAAGGAGAAATTACAGCAAGTTTTTGGTTTGACAGTATCTGGAATCTTAGTGGTTATCTCAGTTTTTCTCTTTCCTATAAAGTGGTATATTCTTGATGATACTTAAGCCAATAGAGAAGGGCATACAATTTAATGGGAGCTGATGTTTTATCATAAAAATCTAAAACTAATAATTCAGAAATATTATCAATATATCTTCCCATATTTTTATGTGTCTAATTTTTTTCACTCATGGAATTTCTAATTTCTCTATTATTACATCCATAGTAAATAGGATTCTATAGCATTGAAAAGCAGCAAAACCAATAAGTATTTGCATATTTTATTTTAGGAACTACCCTAATGAGAATGAGATAAAACATAAATAATTTTGTAGAAACACTTTTAAGTTAAACTTGGGAAATTTAAAAAAACAAAAGCAGAAATGTAAATTGTATAATGAAAACATCATAAGTGGAATCAAATGTGAAAGCAGGCACTTTGCCAAACAACCCTTTTTAAGGAGCAAAAGCTCTTTGTAATTTTTTGTTACAATTTTCCCTTTCAAATGTCATCAAATTGGATTCTCCCCGCTCCATAGGTAGCATATGAGGCAAGCTTTAACTCTTTCTGAAACATTCATTTGCCAATTTTCCCTTTATTTAAGTAAAATTCTCCCAAGTGCATAACCTAAAGTTGACATGAGTTCCCAGACTCTAATTCACCAAGTTCGAATCGATTTCCTTGCTCTGTTTTGAATCTGGCCAAATCTCCACCTCCCTCATATCTCAGCATTTACCATACTGCAGAGGTAATACCAAGTTCTTGCATTCTAAACTAAAAGATAGAACTCATAGCCATTGAAACATACGTTTTATTTTGCATGTTCATGGTATACTGTGTCGTTGGAATTGAGTAAAATTTCATACATTTAATAACTATTAATTTAATGATGTTTTCAATATAAGTAATAGGTTTGGAAAGGTTATAAACATTATATCTCACCAAAATATCGTCAAGGAGTTTCCACCCATTTCTTTATTTGATGTGTACTCATATTCTTCCTATTATAGGTTCTCTATAATAGTTACACTCAAACTATTTGGGATTTTTCATTAATCAGAAAATAAATAATGTACTTCACAGTTAGTGGCAATGTATTCCAACTTTCAAGACTAATTTAAATTCATTATCCCAAAATCTTTACATAAAATCTTCAACATATATAACCTTTTTATTTCTCAAGTTTACAAAAAATTAGGATTCAAGGAAAAATATATGCTTTATTCTCTCCTTTGTTACTGCTGACCTTCTCCTCCCTGGGCCTTTCTCAGCAGAGACAAAGAAAACTTCTCTCCTGTCTCATTATTCAATGTCCCTTTGCAGGCTCTATCTCTTAAATGCATCATTAGATGTGCTTTCTTTCTTCTGTAGTCTCAGACTAAATAAATGCCTATTCAAGGGCTTTAGAAATTTGCTGTTTTTCAGAACTAGTTTTGGGTACATGGGTTGGTCAGTAGAGTTCTTCATAGACTAAGACAAGGCAAAGGTCAAGACCTAGGGTGATTCCTCATTGCTAATGCGGCAATTTCTTTATCAATCCACCTAAAAGTTTACTCTCAAGTTCATAATATTTCCCTTTCCTATTTTATCTCCTCAGCAATAATTCCTATTTATCATATTATGTATTTGGCTTGTCTTCTTTGTTGTTCCCTTTCCCCTAAACATGAGTGCATGAGGTTAGAGATCATTGTTTGATCCATTTCTGTTTACCAGTATCTTGAATAACATCTAGGACATAATAGGCCTCAAAAATAGTTTGAGATCCTTGCACAAAATACATACGCAAAAAGGGAACCAAATATACTAATTTCTACCAAAGGAAGTGAATTATTGTAAATATTATTTCAAGACTTTTTGCAGATTTGTTTAATGTTGAGTCTGTAAATGTTTATTTTTCAGATTGTGAATTATCTGTTACTTGTAGGCATTGCTATGGGTAAAAATTGAAACAGAAAGAGTAGGAAAAAGTAAAATTCTCTCTTTCTTAATTTGTTTTATGTCTTAATTAAAGATTTGACACAATATGGAAATTAAAGGCCAATAATGGGGTTGAGGAATATTCATGCATTTAATTTTACCCATATAATAGTATTTGTCTCTCTCACTATGAATTGCTACAGAATTGATACTTTGTTAGTATTAAAAGTTTAAGGTTTTACATGTCCAATTTTTAAAAAGAACGGTGACATAAAGTCACTAGGCTATAAATATAATATAATTTGTTTAATTATAATATGATAGGTTACACAAGATAAATTTTCTCTTAAAGTTGTATTCTAGACTGTGGTGTGCTGGAGCCAGCTCTTGAACTTACCAGTTCATGAGAGCTGATTTTGTACATTTGTTCCAAAATGCACATTTAGTGGCATCAAATGGGTAGGTTGAAATTGACTGCAGTGGAAGTATCATCAAAATTGGTAAATGCTACAAATCAGGGTTGTTAAACTTTTATGAGCTCACCACTACCCTTATTTGAGTCTGATGAAACTGAAAGCTAGCTAGCACATGACTAAATAAAAGACAGATACAATTTCCCAACATAAAATGCTTCTTGATTCACACTAAACTTCCTCACCCATCTATTTCCTCGTTTCCTATCAAGCCAAGTAATAGTCAAGTATTACTCTTCAGATGAAGAGGTTTGCCATAGCAACTACTATTTTTCCCAGGTGTCCAATCTGTACTTATAATATGATGAATGATGATGGTGTATAGGTAATAAATCTTAATCTAAAGAAAGGGAAAAGCTGTTTTGTTACTTTCTTGAAAATGCAGGATGTCAGTATATTTGGGTTACTTTGTGCTACCCTCTCTTCCTGGTATTTTTGTGTAGGATTATTTAGAAATGAACAGAGAAACAGGAAGTTGCTTTTGATTCACTAGCAACAGTGGTCTGAGTAGTACATAGTACATTCATATCAAATGTGCTTGAGGAAACCATGAGAGTCTAATTAATTTAAAAATATCTTTAGTGGGACAAAGAAGGCTAGCATATTTTTAAATAATTTTAAAAAGCCATGAAGATTCAAGTTCTGATGCTTCACCTCAGGAATATATTTGAAGGAATTGCATTATTCCTTGAACAAGAGATAGACCATACGTTTTAATGTCTTGCTTTTTATTATCTTAATTGTTTTGCAATAGTGAAATACCACAGACTAGGTGGCTTAAAAAACGAACAGTTATTTTTCACATTTCTGGAGACTGGAGGTCCAAGATCTAAAGTTGGCAGATTCAGTATCTGATGAAGACCCTCTTCCTGGCTAGCAGATGGCTACCTTCCTGCTGTGTGCTCACATGGCAATGAGAAAGAGAGAGGGCTCTGGTCTCTTTTTTTCTTATAAGGACACTAATCCCATCATGGAGTCTCCACCCTCATGACTTCATTTAAGCCTAATTACTTCCCAAAGGGCTCACCTCCAAATACTATCACATTGGGATTAGGGCTTCAACAAGAATTTGGTAGGGACACATTTTGTCTATATCATTTGCATATGCTCACATCTTAATGCTTTTTGTTTTTTGAAACATCCTCATGTGTTGGTGGGTTCTTATTTAGAAAACCAGTATTATTTTATTACCTAAGTAAAAGATAATTTTGCTTTATTTTTGTGTTTAAAAAAGATCTGAGCTAAGTAACATTTGTAAACATGAAGATACTGCCCAGTAAAGTCAGATAAAGAGAGAGTGTTCTCAATGATTTTAACTAAAAATACTTAAGAATATTTCACTGATCTTTTAAAAGACAAGAGCAAAACAATAGGTCAATATATAAATTATTTAATGTCTTCTATACTCTCATAATTCTAAACATTAGAGATAACTGAGTTTTTTAGTTCCCACAATTCATAAAGCACATGTCTCAAAAAATAAGACATTGAATAAAAATCTTGACATGTATTCACTAAGGAAAGCACAAATAATCTTATTAAAACATTGATATTATAAACAGTTCTCATTTGGAATGACTTGTCTGAGTCAGAAGAATGTAATTGTGGAAATAAAAAGGGGCATTTATTTTACATTACTAAAAGTGTAGCATACTTAATCTCCAAAGTCTATCTCATCCTGAGACCCATTGATGGAATGGTGATTAACTCTTCTCACATAGCCTCCATACTTTCCAATCTAAGAGAAAATAATTAAGAAACTGTGGAAGACAAACTAGCAGTTGCTGTGACTTTCTCATAAACTGGAGATGGGTAAAACAAAATAAGAACTTTTGAATCTCAAAGTTGGTGACATTTGTCTGCGGAGTCAGCAACTGCAGTGCCAATAAATCACTATATCCTGTTGTCACAGTTAAAGTGAAAGATTGTCAGTCCCTCAGGATTATCAGGACTAGTTCAACCGTAACTGCAATAGTTCACCTCAACCTCAGCCACACTCCTAGACATATGCATATACACTTACACACAAAGATATCATAGATCCTCAATGCTACAAAAGATTTAGAAAGTATTTGACCCACAGTGAATAAGTGCAAGGCATGCATAGCAATATTCAACACCCCAAACTACCATGCATATACCACTAATTGACTGCAGCATTTTCTCCCCCCCCATTCCCAAACTTGGGTTCCCATCATACATAGCTCAATGCTCCAGATGACCAGTACCAATTGAACAGGAATAACATATAACATGAAACCTATTTACCAATCCTAATTTTGGCAAACTCTTTTATTTTACATTTTTCTCTACATGATATCCTGAGCTAATGAAAACTATCTTCTCATCCCATTACAAAGATACAGTTGCTGGCTAAAAATATAGTAAAAGAATTTTTAAATTGTAACTGAATTAAAAAGGAAAAAAAGAAAATTCTCATATCTGAGAAATGAAGAACTGTTTTTGTGTTAGTTGATACCGTGTTAGGCCAGGTGTCAATGATTTGTTTATAAATCATTATTGGCCAACACTCGATTCTTAATACTCAAACAGTTTGAAGACATATGACACTGGAATCATTCCAAGTGGGATGCTAAAAGTGAATGTTTTGCATAAACCAGGTATCCTGGAATAACAATGTCCTATGAAAAAGGAATTGTAAGACTTTCCCATCAGTTTTGGTAAGCAAAAAAGAAAAACAAAGTGCCATGAGAAATAATATCTCTAACCCTTCCTTCTCCATATATGTGTTTATAATCTTAATTACACTACTTGTACCACTGTGGAACATTGCAAATAGATATTAGGGCAAAAACCAGTTACAGACCAATAAAACCTCTGGGAGCCTAGAAGAAGCTAACAGAAAAAGCTAAATTTGGATACACCCAAAATCTAGGGCACAGAAACTCTCACTTAAAGAAACATACAGCTGAAGATAATTTTACAATCAAAAACTACAAATCACACAGTATATGATTCACTATGAAGTTGACAGAGTCAAAATACAAAAAGTAGTACTACAAGACCTTGGAATAATGCAATGATTTGAAATATTTCACAAAACAAGTAGAGTAATTCTAAAGTTCGATAATAGATAATACTTCTGGTATGTCAGGCAATTTTCTAAGCATTTTTATTGAATAATTTATTTATCATTGCAACAACTCCTAAGATAGGTATTATTACTATTCTTATCCTACAGATAAGTAAACTGAGCCTATGAGTGGTTAAGTGACAAACACAAAATTACAAAGCTAGAAAGTGGTGGTAAGGAACTTAAATTTAGGCAATCTGGCTCTAGAATCTGTATTTGAACACTATGCTCTACTGCTGTTATAGTAAGAATAAAATAACTACCATTTGTTTAGTACTTACTATATGACAGAAAATGTTCTAAGTGATTTTCTCATACTAACTTATTTAATATTCACAATAAACCTAGGAAGTAAGTATTATTGTAATTCCTATGTTACAGATGAGAAACTGAGGCATAGAGAGTTTGTTATATCTGTTAAGACTGCTATGACAAAATACCATAGACTGGGTATCTTATAAACAACAGAAATTTATTTCTCACAATTCTAGAGGTTGGGAAGTCCAAGATCAAGGTGCCAGTAGATTCACTTCAGTGTCTGGTGAGGCTTGTCTTCAGATTCATAAGGCATATTCTTGCTGCATCTTTGCATTGCAGAAAGACAAAGAAGCTCCCTTGAGTTTCTTTTACAGGAGAACTAATCCTATTCATAAAGGCTCCACCCTCATGACCTAATCACCTTCTAAAGGCCCCCACTTTGTAATATTATCTCATTGGCAATTAGGTTATAACATACGAATTTGGGGAGACACGAAAATTCAGACCATAGCAGATGTTGAGTAACTATCCTCAGTTACACAGCTAGAAGTGAAGAGTCAGTCTTTCTGTAGTTCATGTCCACTATGCTATACTATCTACCACGATGGCACAGAGAGTTTGAAAGTAAAAGAGAGTAAAGGGGATTGGAAAGGAATATACTCTGAGAAGATACTAATCAAAAAGAATGTTATCACAATATACATATTAGACAAAATAGATCTTAAGTTTAAAAGCAGGGTTAGGTATATACAGAATTATTATATAATGATAAACACATTCACTCATAAGATTTAACAATCCTGAACTTGCATGTGCTTAACAAGATAGCCTCAAAACATATAAAACAAAATTTAATGGAATAACAAAGAGAAATTGACTACTTTGTAATAGTAATAGGAGAACTAAGAAACATTTTTCAGAAACTGAGGGGTCAAGAAAGCAAAGAATTAGTGAACTTACAGCAACTAAAGTCTAGAGAGATAAAGCAAAGAGTTATAGGAGCATACTGCTAGATAGGGGTAAGTTCAGGAACAGTAACATTTCCTTATGTTTGCATAATTCTTTGTATTTAAAAAAATAATTTCATACACAATATGATTTTATTTTGAGCATCCAAGTATTGAGAAAATTTCAGTAACAGATAACACTTCTGGCATGTCAGGCAATCTTCTAAGCATTTTAAATAACCTGTGTTGAGAAGACAAGGGAGTTTCCTTCATATGTTTGTTGGCAAGGAGAAAATAAAAATTTGAAAAAAGATTATGGCAAAGGGTAATATCTACTTTTATACCAGGTCCCACCACCCTTCATTCTCTGCCTAGGCTCACAAACACTGACAAAAGACAATTTTATTCTAATCACCCAAACAATTTTCACATGGGCAAATACTAGAGAAAACCTTCCTTACTTCAGAACTTTTTGATACCTTCCTAATAGGGACTTTGTAATGTGGAATGGGTCTGGCTCTTTAAGGTGCAACAAAGTTACTGCAAGTAGTGAAAGGAATGGAATTAGCCAAAACGTGAGATATAATCTGCTCTCCTGGAGCCTAGACTTGAAGAAGGTCATTCTAAATTTGCAACAGCACTACAGATCATGGCAGCCAGATTCAATGGAATTTTACCACTAAATTATTACCATTGATTATTAACATAACATAGTTCTCTCTTGGTCTGTAGTTACTTTTCTATTTCCTCCTCTTTTACCATCTGGATTTGTTCTGCATTTTGTCTCTTCATCACAACTTTCCTTTATTGAAACTCCAGTTCACATAACACTTTGGCTTTGTTGTAATCTCATGATCCTTATGATCATCTACCAACTGCCCAATACTCTTCACATTTCCCAAATATCTCTAAAATTGAGCAGATTA